>OY288266.1:76927867-78297033 GCA_958450335.1 Hibiscus tridactylites
AGGGATATTATACTCAGATTCCCGGTTCGTCGACTATCCGGATTAATAACTACTTACCTTCTCTTTCATTCGAAAGCTTCTCATCAGCAACATCACTGGGAAGATGAAGCCCACTAGGGATTTTTCCAGGATCTGATCCCAACATACTGCAACCAAAATGTAAACAAAGAAAGAAAAGTTCATAACAATTATGCAGGATTAAGCAAATGGCTTCTATTTCAAGGTTTTAGAATGTCATACATACCATCTATCAACTATAACCATGGACCGGAGCTCACAATTTGCAAAGCTGCAACAAGTCATACCGAATTATCATATTAATCCGGCAGGGAATTGCAATCATTATATAGAGGACATCGAGTTTAGACACAGGATTTCGGGTTATAGTAATTTCAACTTTCAAAGATAACTAGATCAATCCATCAAGAAACCATTTTCATCTGTACATAACGGTTAATTAACAACTGGAATTTTGCAGAACTCACTGTGTGCATATTTCACTTTTCACAGATGGGTGACAATCATTGCCAAAAACACTTAAGGTATGGTACAAGAAGCCACTGTGAGTAACAACAGCAATTTCCCTCTCTTCTCGTCTCCACAACCTGCAGGAAATGGTAAATGGATAAAGTAAAAAAAAGGGTTGGAGTATATGATCTAGCCATTGGACAGAGCAATTTTATTTCGAAATATAATCTAGCCATTTCATTCATTCAGATTCATAGATGAGTGTCAAAATATGAATTTGATGCGTATGCTCAATTTTTCTAAAACTTTTCCATATATTTGGAGGATCATACTCCCGTGCCCATCTCCGTATCTGTGTCAGACATGGGTACTTTAAGGGAAGTGAAGAGTTCGGTTAACATAGCCATTTCAAGTATTGAATAGTTATGCTCTAAATTGCTCCGACTTTTCATTTTTCTTGAAGTACCTGTGCCTTGTTATATAGGGATATGGGTATGGGGTTATGTTCTTCAAAGACCCTCATTAAAATCTTAGAAAAATTGAATAAACCCGTGCCGGAAACATACTCATATCTAAGACACTGTCACCCATGTCAGACTAACATAGCTTATGCTGATCATAAAAAAGGGAAATTTTGGTAAAGCTGATACAAAGGGGACACTCACCAATTCAAGAATTTCATTCCTCTGGTTGCAATTTCTTCATCCTTTTCTCTATAGTTAGCTTCCCACAAATTATCCTCATCACTGTCAATCTGAATGACAAGAATTCCACCAATTAATAACCGATATTGAATTTGCAATTAGAACAAATTCCAGTGTAGGTAAAGTGAATGAGAATCATTATGTTCACAAGACAAGCTACTCGCCAGAGAAAAATCAATCGCGGGGAACAACGGCCGATATTCGCTGATGCTTTTTCTTCTATCACACGGATGGACTCCCTGTTGTTCAATGGTTCAAGGAGGAAAAGACCACGGAAATCAGACTAGAAAGGCATGGTATGAAAAGTTCAACCGGAACGATGAAAAAATTCTAGGCAATCAAGATTAGCTGTAAATTCTACCAAATAAACTAACTCTTAGGTATCAGTCTCTTACATTAAATGCACTAGTATCAACAAGGTCCATTCATCTTCAGATACAGAATTTAAATAAAAATTAATGATACCCGTGCCAGACATATGTCCATTTCAGACACTCACACCAGAGTATTTCTTCCAATCTTGACATCTATGCCGAGTCTGTGACTAATACTAAACACATTTCAATGCATATCAAGTGTCCATGCACACTTCATGGATATTTTGCAATACTTTGTACATTTTGGAGCAAGTTGACTGATAGGAAAGGAAACGATACATGAATATAAACATAAAAACTGAAAATTGGTGCTTCTGAAAAATCAACTTTTTAACCGAAAATTTCACTTTAAAAAGGAGAAAAAAAGAAATCTAAATTGAATCCAGTAAAAATAATTTAAATAGATGGTTTGAATACATCAGTTAGTTTGGGTTTGATCAAGTATGCTGATGGATATTGAAAATCAATGTTAAATATCAAAAACCAAAATTTTTGGCAAACTTTTTATCAGAGAAAAAAGAGAGGAACCTACATACACACTAAAGATAATGAGTTTTGCATATCCATTATAGCATCCAATTGGGATCTGTTTATTTCCATGCAATGCGCGCACGAAAGACTATTTATAATCATATTACACCACATAAGTAAAAACTACAATGGCACTAAGAAAATATAAGCATAAAAGAAACTCCAAAAGATCCATAAAGAGATTTTCACTGTTCTCTTTCATATGATTTTCACTCCAAAAGAAAATAAAAGCATAAAAGAAACTACACACTAAAGATAATAAGTTCTTTCATATGATATCTACCATATATCACATTCACCAGAACCAATTTTCACATTTATAAATAAAAGAAACTCCAAAAGATCCATAAAGAGATTTAGTTAGTTTTTTTTAGAGGTTCAAAGATGTACCAAATGTTCTCGACAAAGTTCAACAGCTACAAATGGCGGGCAATCCAAACTTGAAATTGCAGGACGATTACTTTCCCCTGCATTTTCTACCATCAATGGAGGTACATTTATCCCATCTTTATATCCTTCACCACCAAAGACTCCCACTGCAGTTTGCAAAGTCCTAAAATGCCAAAATTTCTCAAATCCATTATTCCCTGACAGCTATAGCACAGGAACTGAGTAAAATCTAACATCTAAAAACGAAGTATTCCTTCATTAATTAAAAGCAACACCAAGTGTATCCATTTTAAAAGCTATGAACATTCAGCACTAAACATATTAACTGTGACTCTTAAATGGAATCAATTGGTTTTTTTGAGTTTGCCTATGGATAATTTCCTTTCTCTATTTTTGGTCTTCAAAGTTAGGCATAAACTTCAAATTCTATAGCTATCATAAAACATTGGTGTATCATAAAGGCAACACTGCAACAAGAAATGGGGTTCACTAATTAAAATAGGGATAGAAAACATAAAGCTAGGCAAACACCATTATATATATGATCCTGGTGTTTAGCTTAGTTAATCCCGAGGCTTAACTTAGTTGGTTCAAGTAGTTAGCCCTAGAGGCGGTATCTATTAGGCTTCGGATTCAAACCCAGCATCCACAACCACTTCTCCAATCTCAGACTGCAGTCTCTTTTGTACACTAAAGAAAATGTGTGTGCGTGTGTGTGTATACCAATTGTTTTTCTTTTGTAGAAGTAATACAAGTAAAATGAAAATGAAAGAAAAACAAAATCACGAGAAACAAAGAAACAAACTAAAAAGTTATATATACCTGAGCAAAGGGGAAACAATGACCAATTCAATTTTCTTAGAAAGCCCAGTTTCATGAACATGCTTGCGCAGATTATCAACCTGTTGTAAGATTTGTACACATAAAATGAACTATATCATAATTCTGCCCTCCACAGTTTTACCAAAAAACAAACACAAATTCAGATTTTTTTAATAAATTCAAAATAAACACAATGGCTATAATAATCATATTCTAACCAACGAATCTTCATTGACATTCATACAAACAAACCTGTTGCCAACCAAGAGGCGTGAGATGGGCATCGAAAAGTTGTTCAGATAAATAATTGGAGAAATCTTTATCCCCTTCGACATTATGAACTCCTTGAGCATGCCTCACCTGCATTAAAAAAAACAAAATCCCATGTTTAAAACCTATCAATTCTAATTCCAAATCTCAGCAAGGATCATTGACAAACCAGATGCAGAGTTTTACAACGGTGCAAAGGGTACAAGCCAGGACTGCTTATTACATCCATATCTGAAATAACCCAAACAAAGAGCAAACCATTTTATAACTCACGCAATCAAAAGCAACAAAATCTTCAAAACGAGGAATGAGAAAAAGGGTATACCCGAGAGAGAAGCAGAAGAACGACAGATACGAAGTCGTATTGGTTTTTTGGGGTTTGAAGAAGGAATGGACTTGGAGGGAACAATGCTTAAGAAGAGAGGGGAAGAGGAAGAAGATGGAGGGGGTAATCGAATAATGTTATTTAATATAGAAATGGCCATTTCTTTTTTAAAAACAAAGATTAGTAATACTAATACTATATTTTAAGGTAAGTTCTGTGTTTGCTTTGATTGGTCCCTGGAATTGGAAATACGTGAAGACGGGCAGCGTTTGTAGTCTGTACTCTGTAGACACCATTGTTTTGGAATTTAGAGTCTGACTCTGAGGCTGAGATTCTGCGCCCCCACGCAGGCATATTCGCTTATTCCATTTCCCCATTATCTATTGGCTCTTGCTTCTTCTTTTTTTCAATCATTTGAATCAGGCTTTGCATAATTCTATTATAGGAGTGATTCTCGTAGCTCAGTTTTCATCCTCAAGTTTCAAACCACTGACATTATTTAAAAAATTTAGGATCATATTTCACTGGATAAACTAATTATTGATTCTTATTTTACTACTTTACGTAGAAAAAGGTCAAGACACCCGTTGCTTTGCGTCATATAAATTCATTTCGTGACACCAGCCACTGAAATTTGACCACGTCACAAGTTAAAATATTTGAGATTAGTTTAACTGACTTTTAAAATACATATATTATTATTTTTATAATAGTTGATATTTCATTAGCCTACTATTTTAAATTTGTTTCATTTACAAGGTTAAAATTCATTTTTATCACTATTTTATTGTTTAACGTCTCATATTACTAGATTAATTGATAATTAATTTTTTTAATATATTATTATAAAATATTTCTCTAACTTTGAATTAAATTAAGATTTAGGGATTTCAGCACATGGATGGAACCATAAAGGGTGAGATAGATATTACTTATATTTTAAAAGACTTATTAGGTTTAAAAAAAAAATTAAGTAAATTCAACATTGATCTTTAATTTTTCTTTTCAATTTCGAAATTAAGTAAATTGAACATTGTTTTTTTTAATTTTAATTACCTCCCAAGTCATTTCCAATTTCAAGTTATAAATCTTTGTGTGGTGGATCTTTATATTTTTGTTTTCTAGTTTTGCGTTTTTTTTACTTTGTGCCAAGCTGGTCATTAACCGGTTTTTTTATAAAAAAAAAAAAACTTAATACAACTTTTCCCCCAAAGTATACCCGAATTCCCAACTTACCCCCTAAACTTCATTTTGTCCACTTTTTCTTCTTAAACAATTCGCCGTTACTCATTTTGCCCCATTATGTTACCCTTTGCCGTTAAAAAAAATTCAGCCAATAACATCCTGCCACGTCATTAACGGATTGACTAAGTCAATCCGTCTGGTTTTATTTAAAGGGTAAATAACATGTCAAGTCTGTCAGGCTTGCTTTTTGTTCAATTTAGTCACTAAAAAGTCTATTTTTACTTTAAATTGACCCCTATTTGTTTCTAATTTTTATAATTTAGTCCATTATTTGTTATTATTAATAATATTATTTTATTAAAATGTTAATATTTAATAAAAATAAATAAAAACAAATATTTTAATACTAAATTAGAAATTTTTTAGATTCGAATTCCAATTAAATTCTAATTATTAATTCTAATTTCACTATATTTATTATAGTTTTTGAGTAAAATTCAAATTATATTCGAATAAGGTTCGTATTATATTCGAATCATATTCAAATTATATTTGCATCATCTTCTAATTATATTCTAATTATTAATTCAAATTTTGCTATATTCGAAATATATTTTTTGAGCAAAATTCAAATTATATTAGAATTATATTTGAACCATGTCTATATTATATTCGAAGCATATTAAAATTGTTTTCGAAATATAATTTGAATATGATATTTCGAATGTAATTTGAATATGATTTGAATATAATATGAACATGATTTGAATATAATTCTAATATAATTACATGTTTTTTCAACTATTATATTCGAATCATATTCAAATTGTATTCGAATCATGTTTAACAGGTAATTATATTCGTATCATGTTCGCATTATATTCAAATCATGCTCGTATTATATTCGAATCATATTTAGAATATAATTTCAATATGATTCGAATATAATATGAACATGATACGAATATAATTACCTGCTAAACATGATACGAATATAATTACCTGCTAAACATGATTCGAATATAATTACCTGCTAAACATGATTCGAATATAATTACCTCCTAAACATGATACGAATATAATTACTTGTTAAACATGATTCGAATATAATTACCTGCTAAACATGATTCGAATATAATTACATGTTAAATATGATTCGAATATAATAGTTCAAAAAATATGTAATTATATTATAATTATATTCGAATCATGTTCATATTATATTCGAATCATATTCAAATTACATTCGAAATATCATATTCAAATTATATTTCAAAAATAATTTTAATATGATTCGAATATAATATGAACATGATATGAATATAATTACTTGTTAAACATGATTCGAATATAATTACATGTTAAACATGATTCGAATATACTATGAACATGATTCGAATATAATAGTTGAAAACACATGTAATTATATTAGAATTATATTCGAATCATGTTCATATTATATTCGAATTACATTCGAAATATCATATTCAAATTATATTCGAAAATAATTTGAATATGATTCGAATATAATATAGACATGGTTCAAATATAATTCTAATATAATTTGAATTTTGTTCAAAAAATATATTTCGAATATAGTAAAATTCGAATTAATAATTCGAATATAATTAGAAGATGATTCAAATATAATTTCAATATGATTCAAATATAATACGAACATGATTCGAATATAATTTGAATTTTACTCAAAAACTATAATTCAAATATAGTGAAATTAGAATTAATAATTAGAATTTAATTGGAATTCGAATCTAAAAAATTACTAATTTAGTATTAAATTATTTGTTTTTATTTATTTTTTAAAATATTAACATTTTAATAAAATAATATTATTAATAATAACAAATAATGGACTAAATTATAAAAATTAGAAGAAAAAAATAGAGGTCAATTTAAGGTAAAAATAGACTTTTCAATGATTAAATTGAACAAAAAACAAACCTCGTTATTATTTCGACACAAGAAAAGATATGACAGACTTGACATGTCATTTACCCTTTAAATAAAACCAGACGGATTAACTTAGTCAACCCGTTGATGACGTGGCAGGATGTTATTGGTTGGAATTTTTTTAACGAAAAAGGGTAACGAAATGGGGCAAAATGAGTAACGATGAATTGTTTAGGGGGAAAAAAATGAGCAAAATGAAGTTTAGGGGGCAAGTTGGAAAATCGGGTATACTTTAGGGGGAAAATTTGTATTAAGCCTAAAAAAAACATACAAGACATCACTAGCATGTGTCTCATTAAAAACCTTTTTAATTTTAATGGAGAAAAAGAGTACAACATGTTAGTGTTAAAGAAAACACACAAATAAGAACACTAACAAACAAACAAAAAAATCGAAACACCTAACATGGCAAACATTCGATGAGCACATTATAATCACCACACGCAAGGACCATAAACAACCAAGAGACAATAAATAGAACCACACCCAACACACACCAACCCATGTAAAAAAACATGTCAGGCAAACAACAAAATCATGTCCCAGCTCGCGTAAACCGCAACAAAAAAATTTGTGCCCGCCTAAATTCCACACCTACCTTACGCAAATTGTCACTAACAACTATAATTTTTTTTTGCTCGAAAAAAGTAGAGAGTTTAAAAATAAAATTTCCAAAAAACAAAAACCAAATCCACAAACATCCTATTCATTTGAGACTTTGACAATCACGATACTATTTTGTTGTAACGCATCTCGCTGCCGATTCAACTCAGTATCTCCTTATTCACAAACAATACCACTACTCCAACGAGCTATTGTCGATACAACTAGATACCCCTTATTCACAAACTCTAAAAATATACACGTAGCAATAACATAAGGCCAACATCAATTCGAAAATCTTGTGCCCTTAATCCATCAACTGACAGGAAAAATGCTCTCCTTACCAAAACTTACCAAGACCAACACAAGCGCAAAGTATTCAATACACATTATAATTTCAATGACTCCAATTCCATTAAACACTTTAGTTCCCTTCAAGAATCTCTAATATGAAAGAAAACATCGATCATTGGACAAAACGAACCACCGATTACTGTAGCACCTAAATATTTTCCCAATTCGACTGTCTCGCGAGCCTCTCTTAGAATTTCATGTTGCTGCATGTAAGAGTCCGAGTGAAATTGTTCGTTTTTTCTAGGATGACCTCTTCCTTTCTTTGTTTTATTTTCAACCATCGATACTGAATCTAATATCATATTCGATGCTCTAAGTAAGACCTCATCTTTCACCACAATATCCTTTGTTGCCTGCCCAAGTTCCTCATTAAACTTACCTATATCCTTGGTCTCAATTGGCGAATGAAAAAAACTATTCGGGTAATTAACTAGCCCCTCAAAATTTCTCTTATTCCAAACATCCTATCCATGATGACTATCATCATTACTAAGCAGCAGACCAACCACTTTCTCCGACAACAATTCATTCGATCCCGTCGATAAGTCGAACACTCGTTCATCTTTTGAAATGTCCTATAACTGATTGTGTTGCCATACATGAGTGCTTTGCATCATATGATGTCTATCCTTGTTGTGCTCATCACTTTCAATCAACCCCCACGATTTTTAATGTTGATTGTGTATCCTCCTTATTCACCAAAAAAACATCATCCTCTAAATTTGTCCCTTTTAATACATAAAGATCCTTATCCTCCTTTTTCAGCTCATCCCCCTCATCCGAGTTTGACCCAAAAAATTTCTCATCATAGTCAAATCTACAACAACATGTATGCCCCATCATTGGTTCAAACTCCATAACCCGAATACCAAATAATTGATTTTCCACCTTTACATCCATGTATTCATCAATGTGCTCCAATGTCGCAATTTCAATCAAAATTGAACCTCGCTCGAATGAACTTGGATATGTCTCCATATCACAACAAACTAAAGTCCCCCAAATTGCTGCCACATTCGCGAAGGAATCCCTCAACCAAGCGTGCATCAGCAAACCACTTATTGACAACCAAACTCGCCTTTTATCTAACTCAATTGTTGAATCCCACTTCTGCACCTTCATAAACCATTTCCCTAATATTTCTTCCTACAAAATTTCATCTTTGTATTCAATATTTGTAAACATCAATAATGCATTTCACCCACAATTCGCAAAACAGAACAACCATTTAGATTGACATCTTGTAATTCCCTTGCCAAAGTTGCCATTCCTATCGAACGCCGACACCATCCAACAGCACAACTACGAAGCACATCCACTTTCCTCTGATGGTACTTTAAAAGACATGTGATTTCTTCTTATTTATTGATTAATTTGTCCCCATCATGTTATCCTTTGCATGCATTTTAGTATTTTTATCATTGTATTTGCATTTTCTTAACTCAGTAACTCTTTCTTGAATTATCCTTGAATTTATTACATTTTTGCTGCTAATGTAGCTACATGAGTTCTTCCAAAATTGTACCCAGGACTATCGCCGTATTGAGATGTCACTGCAATATTGATGTCGCTACATGAGCATTTTTTAGATTGCGTCCAGATCTGTCGCCACATTGACAGTTGTCAAAAAAAGATAAAATCAAATGACGTTGGCGAAAGGATAAGATCAAAGGACGATGAGCTGTCAATTTGTTAACAACTTTTGTTTGGACATGATGTTGGTACAATTTCGTTGCAATACCAGCACATCAAAACAATCATTGTCGGCACAATGACAGCTGTCTAGATAAGATCAAAAGGATGATGAGCTGTCCATTAATACAATTGTCCTGCACGAAATTCACAACTGCAAATCTATAAAGGAAACTTGTAAACACCCAATTGGAAGATGATAGGGATATATATATATATATATATATATATATATATATATATATATATATATATATATTTACTTACCCTAAAAGGGGGAGGCTGATATCTTATCATCTTTTTTCCTTGATTTTGGAGCTCTCTTTTGATGGTTATAGCGGCTTAAAGCTTAGCAGGGAACTCAGTGAAATACTTTTCAAGGAATACCGGAAAGGCTTCGATAGATCGTAGGAATAATTGGTTCAGCACGACTCTCGTAGCCAGATCATTTGCTTGGATATATTTAAAGAATGGCCTGAAAAATCTGCTATTGTACCCATAAAAGGGGTGCGGTGCACAACGAATTTTCGGTGGTGGCGTAGAAGGGTGTTGAGCTAGACACTAGCCCCTTGAGCCTGGGTATTTCCTTTGGAAGCATCTTTATAGTGGCCTTTATAATCTCATTATCTAGTTCAGTTCAAACTCATGCCTTTTCGCATAAAGCCGTTATTAGGCTGGGAAAGAGTATGGGCCTTTTCTTGCCAGAAAAATTACTCTGTTAACAATGGAGTCATAGTTCATCTTGCCAATTGTTGAGTTGTGTGGGGCTCGATTCGATCAACCAATATTGCTCACCAAGTGGTGGAGAGGTGGATTTTTGGGTGGAAGGGTTGAGGAAGCTAAAAGAATAATTGACGCAATGATTTATAGTGGTTCAACCTTCTAACTAAGGTCTACATCCACTACCTTAGCTCCCCACTAAGGATTTCACAATCAATCCACTATTGATTCGTCATCTTTTCTAGGATTAGGAGGAAACCCTTACAACCGATCAAGCTTCTACCCAAAGCCTTGATCAAAACCCTCTTTACAAAGAGAAACAAGAAGCAAACTTAAAACTCTCTAATAGGTGTTTGTTTGCACAACTAAGCACTCACCCAAAACCTAAAACACTTGAGCAAATTTGACAATTTTGGCTCACTGGTGTTTGTCTATACAATAAATGACAATTTAAGTGCTAAGACAATTTCTTGATCATTTGATGTTTGACAATATGAGCATTAGCCTTCTCTTGATGCTTGAAGGTCCCTTTTATACTCTCAAATGAGTTTGTAGCCGTTACTAGCCGTTGGGATGAATTGGAGCCGTTGAGGATTTTATTTCCCTTCATAAATGCTGTTCTGCAGCTAGTCGTATCGATACGCGTGACACCGTATCGGTACGACCTTCTTGAGGAACTAGCCGTTGGGCTCTTGCCAGCTTAGGCGTATCGATACGCTTGAGGGCGTATCGGTACGAGTTCACATTTAAATGGCCGTTGGGAAATAGCCGTTGGGGTGGTTGAATGGGGATCGGTACGCTGACTAGGCGTATCGAAACGATCCCGATGTATATTGATACGACAAGGGCCTGTATCAATACGGGTTTTGACAGTGGCCAAACTGGGGCAAAAAGGTATCGGTACGGGGGTTCACCGTATCGATACTGGTGCTCTAAAATCACAAGTTTGGCTATTAAAAACATGAAAAATCTTTGCCAAAAACCTCTTAAGATACCTCAAACATAATTTCAAGTTGTTTGGACTTAAAAACAAGTTTTAAATTCTTTTTAAATTAGTCCAAAACATTTTTCAATTATTATATCAAAACATTAGTTCTACAGTCTCCCCCTTTTTGATATAATAAAACTAACTTGAAAAATTGTTTGGGATTCTCCCCCTTTATCTTTAAAAATGTGAATAAGAGATTAAAGATATGAAATCAAATAAAGCTCCCCCTTATTCATTTGAAAAAGCAATTTTTCAAACCATTTCTCCTCCTTTTTGTTATATCAAAAAGAATTTAAACATTAAGTTCAAAATAACAATGGAGGTAAAAACTTTGATGAAAATAAGAATTTGGTTTTAAAAATGGCTCCCCCTTACTCAAAGCATCATCAAAAAGTTAGTTCATCAATATATGATCATCTAGTTGAATTTAAATTAAAATAAACAAAAGAAATCAAAAACAACTAGAAATTTTACCAACACTTGAATTCAAGGGAGGATGTGAAGCCTTCCTTCTCCAAGTGTTCTTCCTTGTGTGCATGGAGCTCCCCCTCAATGTTTTACTTGTTGAACATCTCCATCACACCTAGCAATAGACAATCAAGTAATTTTTGGTATCCAAATTGCTTTGGATCCATAAACGTTAGTTGCACAAATTTTAGTCACCTTTGGAGTCCATTTTTCAATGCCATCCTTTTTAATTGAAGTGTTAAGTCCTTTTGGGACCCAAACACTCCTAAAACATTTTCCTTTAATAAATCTAGGAGCACTAGATTGTCTAACATAGAAATTTGATTTTCCAAAATTGTTTTTCTTTTCAAGCTCTTTGGAAATCAAATCTTTTTCTTCTTGAACATTTTGAAGCAATTTTTGTAAATCAAAACATTTTAATTCAAACTCTTCAAGTTTTGCTTCAAGTTCAAGTTTGGTTTTAGAAAGCAAATCATTTTGAATCTTTAACTTTGAAATCAATTTATTGTTTTTCAAAATGTGGCTTTTAAAATCTAAAACCAAATCATCGTAGACATCTTGTAATTCAGCAAAAGAGTAAGAACATGAAGTAGATGAATTAGAAGTTACCCTTGAATCTTCTTCTATGGCCATAAGGCAAAGGTTGGCTTGTTCATCGTCGGTGGAGTCCTCATCACTCCAAGTAGCCACGTATGCCTTCTTCTTATGGCTAGAAGTGCTTGCCCTCTCCTTTCTTTTAGGTTCTCGTTCAAGCTCTCTCAAGGCTTTCTTCATGAACGGGGCACACTTATTGAAGAGATGAACTATCTCTTCATCTTCATCCTCCTCTTCACTTGAGTAGACATGATGGCAAGTGGAGGATTTGAGAGCCATGGCACTTGCATTGATGCCAAGCCCTTTGATTTTCTTCTCTCCCATAGCTCTAATTTCTTCCCTCTTCTTCTCATCCTCTTTGTTCTTCTTCATGATTTGATGAGTAAGGAGTGACCCCATGAGTTCATCAAGCTTCAAAGTCTTTAAATTTTTGGCTTCGATGATGGCGGTCCTCTTTGAGTCCCAAGACTCGGGAAGTGAGTAGATGAGCTTTCGAACAAGCTTTTCTTCCGGAATGGCTTCTCCATAACCTTTAAGGCCATTTGCGATAGTGGAGAACCTATCAAACATCTTCTCGATGTTCTCTTCCGGATCCATTTTGAAGTTCTCATACTCTAAGGTTAGGAGCCCAATCTTGGTCTCCTTGACTTCATTGGTTCCTTCGTATGTGACTTCAAGCTTGTCCCATACCTCCTTGGCACTCTCACAAGAAGACATCTTCTCATAGATGGATGGACCAAATGCACAAAACAAAATGTGCAAGGCTTTGCAATTTAGCTCCATCTTCTTGCGATCGTCGGCACTCCACTCCGCTTTACTTCTTTGAGGCACGAACGGACCATCTTCAACTACATCCCATATCTTGTAATCTTTTGACTTGATGAAGAACTTCATATTTGTCTTCCAATTGGCATAGTGAGTTCCGTCAAAGAAAGGCGGTTTGTCGATTGATTGTGCTATTTGAGCCGGTTGATGAACTAGTGATTGAGCTTGTCGGATCTTCTCAATAGGATGTTAATCCTCTTCGATTGAGCCAAGCTCTGATACCAATTGTTGAGTTGTGTGGGGCTCGATTTGATCAACCAATATTGCTCACCAAGTGGTGGAGAGGTGGATTTTTGGGTGGAAGGGTTGAAGAAGCTAAAAGAATAATTGACACAATGATTTATAGTGGTTCAACCTTCTAACCAAGGTCTACATCCACTACCTTAGCTCCCCACTAAGGATTTCAGAATCAATCCACTATTGATTCGTCCCCTTTTCTAGGATTAGGAGGAAACCCTTACAACCGATCAAGCTTCTACCCAAAGCCTTGATCAAAACCCTCTTTACAAAGAGAAACAAGAAGCAAAATTAAAACTCTTTAATAGGTGTTTGTTTGCACAATTAATCACTCACTCAAAACCTAAAACACTTGAGCAAATTTGACAATTTTGGCTCACTGGTGTTTGTCTATACAAGAAATGACAATTTAAGTGCTAAAACAATTTCTTGATCATTTGATGTTTGACAATATGAGCATTAGCCTTCTCTTGATGCTTGAAGGTCCCTTTTATACTCCCAAATGAGTTTGTAGCCGTTACTAGCCGTTGGGGATGAATTGGAGCCATTGAAGACTTTATTTCCCTTCATAAATGTTGTTCTGCAGCTAATCGTATCGATACGCGTGACACCGTATCGGTACAGCCTTCTTGAGGAACTAGCCGTTGGGCTCTTTCTAGCTTAGGTGTATCGATACGCTTGAGGGTGTATCGGTACGAGTTCACATTTAAATGGCCGTTGGGAAATAGCCGTTGGGGTGGTTGAATGGGGATTGGTATGCTGACTAGGCGTATCGAAATGATCCCGATGTATATCGATACGTCAAGGGTCTGTATCGATACGGGTTTTAACAGTGGCCAAACTGGGGAAAAAAGGTATCGGTACGGGGGTTTACCGTATCGATACTGGTGCTCTAAAATCACAAGTTTTGCTATTAAAAACATGAAAAATCTTTGCCAAAAACCTCTTAAGATACCTCAAACATAATTTCAAGTTGTTTGGACTTAAAAACAAGTTTTACTTTCTTTTTAAATTAGTCCAAAACATTTTTCAATTATTATATCAAAACATTAGTTCTACACCAATGTTGATTCGTCGTCCTATCATTATCGAGTGCAAGAGAAGCATTCTCTCGGAGGGGATTGTGGAGTGGTGTCTGGTGAGGTCCATTTTTGATTTCATGAAGTGAATCCATAACTTAAGGTCTAGTTTAAAGTCGACCCATTTCACGATCTTATGGTTAGTGGATTGCCATGTCCATACAGTCTCTGGAATGCACAAATTTCGCAGGACCTCGTCATGGATGGCATTGGTTGCCATCACCACAAAGTCTTCATGGTCATCCTCTGTATTGTCAATTTCGTATATCTTATTTATAGTCTCAGTAGAGAAGCTCACCATTTTTCCACATACAAATGTTGTAGTGTCAGCATCTGACGATCTAATGCAGAAAGATGTTGATTTATCTGGACAATGAGAAGCTGCTCATTCACTACTTCCAGGACAGCTTAGTAGGGTCAGCATCCCGTTGGTACCCGCAATTGAGTAGGGCCAACATCTGGTCATGGAAAGATTTATCTAGGGCTTTTAGTGAATAATATAAACATTTTACTGACCTGGTTCCAAACCGGTTGATTCTTCAAGGAATGGAACAAAAACATCATGAAAGTTTCCGCCAGTACACACAAAGGTGGAGGGATGTGGTTGCACAAGTACAACCACCGTTGTTGGAGAACGAGATCACTCCAATGTTTGTGGAGACCTTGAAAGGCTTTTTCTATGACCGCATGATAAATCATGCAACTAAGAGTTTCGCAGACATGCTGATGAATGGGGAACTAATCTTGGTGGCTATCAAGAGTGGGAAGTTAGATGGATGAGAGACGAAGAAACCCTACAAGAAGAGGGAGAATGAATTCAACGCAACGAACGTCTATAACCCCAAGTATTCGAAAGGGGTTGTTTTTAATAAGCCCAACATTTCAACCACAACACCTGTTGCAAAAAATTCTACGAAAGAAGAATGGAGATATCAAGGGAATTCAAAACCATACTTCCTTCCTATCCTAATGACATATGCAGAATTGTTCGCTGAACTGGTCAAGTCTCAGATGGTGTTACTACGACATGTTCCCCCTTTTTCACCTCTATACCCACCATGGTATGACGAAAAGGCACAATGTGAATACCACGCTGGTATTAGGGGGCACACAATTGAAAAATATACCGCATTTAAAAGATTGGTGGACGATCTGAGGAAATCATGCATGTTATGATTTGACATAACTGAAGAGAAAGGAACCCCCTGCCAAATCACAAGATGGTAAGAGTGAATGCAGTCATTGAGAAAGAAGACAAAAGGGTTAAGGAACATGTTGCCGAAGTTAGGGCACCTTTGAGGTGGCTGTATGCCAAAATGGTTACAATTGGGATGTTAGGAACCCAGAAAATGAAATTTGAAGAAGAGCTGTATTATATGAGTACCACAGAGCGGAAGTACATGAGATTGAATGTTGCTTGGAGTTCAAACGCATGGTCCAAGCCAAGATAGATAACAAAGAACTCGAGTTTTTTAGAAATAAAGAAAAAAAACACATGATAGATGTATGTGCGACAAAAGAGTCAACCTCAAGGAGAGATTATATAGGGATGAAGCCTTTGGTTATCAAGACCAAGTCAAGAGTAAGTGAACCCACAAGGGGTGTAATCCCACGACTTATAATCAAGGCACCAACCCCATTTCCATACAAAGACAGCAAGCAGGTCCCTTGGAACTACGCTTGCACGGTGGCGGCCCTAGGAGAATCACCCGTTGAAGAAAAGACAAAGGAAGAGCCGATTAACGAAGTAAGCCACTTTACAAGGAATGGAAGACTATATTACCCGCCGATAGTAGGAGACAGAGATGTGGCACAAAGAAAGGTTGTTGCTGAAGAGCCAGAGAAAGAAGATGAAAGAGAAGCCACCAGTATACCATGAGCCTGTGAATGAGTCAGAGGCTCAAGAATTTTTGAAGATACTCAAACATATTGAGTATAGGGTGGTGGAGCCGCTCCACAAGCTCATAGCTCGAATCTCTATGTTATCTCTATTGCTGAGTTCTGAGGGCCACCGTGATGCCTTGTTGAAGATTCTAAATCGTACGTTTGTGTCGAAGGAGATCACAACTGACAAGATAGACATGTTAGTCGGTAACATTGTTGTTAACAACTTTATTTCTTTTAATGATGAGGAAATACCGGAAGGTGGGAGGGGAACATGCAAAGCTCTGCACATCTCCACAAGATGCTAGGGATACATTCTACCAGGTGTCCTTATTGATAACGGTTCAACCCTGAATGTTCTCTTGTTAGTAACATTAAAGAAATTACCAATAGATAGCTCGCAC
Source organism: Hibiscus tridactylites (assembly GCA_958450335.1). Lineage (NCBI taxonomy): Eukaryota > Viridiplantae > Streptophyta > Magnoliopsida > Malvales > Malvaceae > Hibiscus > Hibiscus tridactylites. The sequence goes on from OY288266.1 coordinate 76,944,759, forward strand.
ATGAGAGTTTATTAAAATACTGTGAGAGCATTCGACAGAACGCAAAGAGATGTGTTGGACTGATTTCATCGGCAAATAACCATAAATCAAGTAGGGATATACTTTTCAAGTGACAGCCGACAAAAATATAAATCAGAAACTAGCGTCGATTGAGTCTCTGTGCGAACAATAATCGATCGCTAGGATATACTGAAACATGCCACAAAGATAGATGAACCAAACCACAAAACAAAAACAAAGACATGTTACTAGGACAGAGAAAAAACGTGTTACAAAAACATAGAAAGAAATTTTTTATTAAAATAAAAAAATTAATAGATCTGGTGGTCGACAACCAATATTAAAATTGATTGCCGACCACCGATCAAAGCGGTTGATTAAAGTAGAAAGCGGCTAAGATTGAAGAGATTTTAATTGTTGTAATAATGCACCGGTTATAAAATGATTACTATCTATAAATAAATAATTTAATTTTTTGTTCTTTTCTAACATCTCATGATATCTATTTTTTCATTCAAACCATTTCTATAAGGATATCTATTTGTTAAAGATAAAGTGTTGAAAATATACGAGAGTGTAAAATACTAAAAATACCATTAAAATGCATTATTAATAAGGATGAGTCTGCCACGCTCGACGAGCACCGATGAGCACTATTAATTTAAATTATAAAGAATAAAAATCTAAAAGACTCGCCGTATAATTATAAATTATTTAAAAATTAAAAGGTAAATTAATTAAAATATATTATTTTATTTTTAATTTTCTTTTAAACCTAGATCAAAATACCTATCTAACCTTAAATTATAAAATTTTAATTTATTTGAAATTCAAGATGTCATTGCCATTGTTGCTGCTGCCATTATTGTCGCCACTACCCTGCCCTAAATTACAAATCCATGTTGGCTTCCTTCAAATCCTTGTATTGAAAGGCTATAATTTTCCTATTTATCTCTTAGGGTAAACTACACAGATGACCACTGAACTATGGGTTTGGGGTCAAAATGACCACTATTTTATTTTTTCGGCAAATGCACCATACAACTATTTAAATGGTTCCATTTTAGCCACACGCCGTTAAAAAAACGAAAAAGTTGACGGAACTGTTAAAAAATTGATATAATTACACATTTGGTCCTCTATATTTATACAATATATCAATTCAGTCTTAATTTTAATCTAATAAAATAAATAAATTATTCAATAAGATGGTGATACATGTCACCACGTTATTGGAAGTCTTTAATTATTTTTATTTAATTTATTTAATTAATTTCCACCTCCAATCAGGTGGTGACACGTGTCACCATCTTATTGAATAATTTATTTATTTTATTAGATTAATCAAACCCAAGACCTTGGAGTACCCAAGGTGAGTGCTTGCCACTGAACCAAGCACGCTTTTGTGCTATATGGTACAACAATTAATATATGTCTTTAATGATTGTTAATGCCCAGAAAAATTAAAGATAAGAAAATGCAATTGGACGGATTCAAACCAAGGACCATGTGGTCTAAAGCGCATGTGCTTGCCACTGCAGCAAGTGTATGCCTTGTGATATAAAATACAACATTTAATATATGTCTTATATAGATTTTAATGCTTGAAAAAAGGAAGAAAATGTGGTTTTAAGAAATTCGAATATAATATTTTTATGATGCATAAAAACATCTAACCCAATTAAATAAATCTAATAACTAAATTAAAGATTAGAATATTTTGTATATATTTTAAACAATAATTAGTGCACGATTTAAAATAAAAAATAATATTATTTTTTTAATTTTTTAATATAAAAATCATTTTAAAATTTTATATTTTAAACTAAATTTAATATATTTTTCAATTCCAAATTTATTTTTATAATTTCACGTATATAATCATTGAATTGATTTTTTTAACTTAATTAATAATTTCAATATTTATTAAAAAATTAATTAAATTGTTATATATAATTATATTAAAAAAATTAAAAATTATATTAAATTCATTTAGCGAATTCAAACTCCAAACATAATTTAATATTGTTAACTTTAATTTAATTATTAGATTTATTTAATTGGTTTAGATGTTTTTATGCATCATAAAAATAGTATATTCGAGTTTTCTAAAATCACATTTCCTTCTTTTTCCAAGCATTAAAATCTATAAGCCATATATTAAATGTTGTACTTTATATCACAAGGCATACACTTGTTGCAGTGGCAAGCACATGCGCTTTGGACCACAATGTCTTAGGTTTGAATTTGTCTAATTACATTTTATTCTCTTTAATTTTTTTGGCATTAACAATCAATAAAGACATATATTAATTGTTGTACCTTATAGCACAAAAGCGTGCTTGGTTTAGTGGTAAGCACACACCTTGGGTGCTTTAAGGTTTTGGGTTCGATTCTTAATGGGGGTGATTTTGTTGCTCTTATTTTTCCACCTCCAATTGGGTGACACGTGTAACCATCTTATTGAATAATTAATTTATTTTATTAGATTAAAATTAGGAGTAAATTAATATATTGTATAAATATAGAGGATCAAATGTGTAATTATACCAATTTTTTTAACAGTTATGTTAACTTTTTTGTTTTTTTAAAGGCGTGTGGCTAAAATGGAACCATTTAAATAATTGTGTGGTGTATTTATCGAAAAAAATATAATGATCATTTTAACACCAAACTTATAGTTCAGTGATCATCTCACAACTGTGTAGTTTACCCTATCTCTTATTCCTTGTCTTGCATTGCCGATCCTGGTTTTGATGTTTCAACCGACCCCACCCAATATAAACAACCGTAGTAGGCAACTAAATGAATCAGTGGTCTACTTGATTATGCTGGCCGGCCTTGTTCAGCCATGGATACAAGCTTGAGGACAGGAGGTAGCGGCAACAACGAGGACTTAAATTTTAAATGAATAAAAATTAGAATTTTATAATTTAGGGGTAGATGGATATTTTGATTATGTTTAAAAGGAAATTAAAAATAAAATAATATACTTTAATTCATTTACATTTTAATTTTTAAATAATTTATAATTATACGGTGAGTCTTTTAAATTTTTAATCTTTATAAATTGAATTTTCCTTATTAATAATCATTTAAAATAAAATATTTTAATCATTTCTCAACTGAGTTCACATCTGATTCATCATTGATGTCAATTCAAAAACAATATAAATAAAGATTTATATTCAATACTTTATCGGTGGAAACTAAAATTTTTCACAAGGGCCTTGGTTTTAGGATTTATTGTAACCCCCTCGTCCCGGCCTGGCTGGATGACCAGTCCGAGTAGGCTACACGGGGAAAACCGAGTGAAACCCCCTGAGGAAATCCCCCTCGGTTAGCAACCCTATTTTTTTTCATTTTAAATCTTGTCTAGATGAGTATTTAATCATATGTGATCATACAGCGGAACCACATTCACGAGGCAAACAAACGAACTCAGCTCAACATCTTACAGCCCAATTTTAAGCTTTAACTACAGGCGGTATCGATACTCTTAAGGGGGTGTATCGATACCCCTTGACTATGTCAACTGGTCAAAGTCAACCCGTAGAGACCGTATCGATACACCCAAGGAGTGTATCGATACCCTCCTCAATGGTTGACTTCCCACGGTCAACGCTAAGATGACGGTATCGATACACCAGAGGCCGGTATCGATACCGAACTGGACAGTAGCTCCAGTGACCAAAATGGTATCGATACACCCCTCAAGTGTATCGATACACGAGGCCTGAAACAAGAAGGTGGTATCGATACCGTACCAACCGTATCGATACCCCTGCTACGAACTTGCAGGTTTGACCTGATTTAAGGCACAATGAGGCCCTTAAATCCCTCTAAAACCCCAACCAACACACTAACATCAATCCTAAGGCAAATCAAACATAAAAGCATGTTTTCACAATGAGCCAAAGGACACTAATCAACACAAGGTGATGCACAAAACATTCAAGCATCTTAAGCATTAAAAAGGCAATTTATCATATAAGGTCATACATGGAACTCAAAGACCTTGAAAGACACAAGACGACACGGAAGAGGTTTGCACCTTAACAAGGCAACCTAAACATCTAAAGGCATGTTATCATACACAAACATTCATCATAGCATTCATGCATTACAAACCATAATCAAACCAAAACATCAACATAAGGCATTAACAACATGTGGCCAACACAAGGAGTCTAGATACAAGCTCCTAAATCACGTAGCATTTCCCATTGCTAAACTACTACATTATTTAATAAACCATACTTGAGCAATTACCACACGCTTGGATGCCCTTTTCTTGCTCCTTGCTATCTCCAAGCTAAAGATCTACATTGCCGAAAAAAGGAGAGCGTAAGCATAAAGCTTAATGAGCGGAGCTCTAAAACATAACTACGACAATGCAGGGTTCAAAGCTTTCTTTAAAATAAAGGTCAACGCATACAAATCATCCAACGACCTAATCCTTCTACTAACATACGAGTTCAACCAAGGGTCAACAATATAAGCATCTATCATAGCATTACACTTCATAGCATGCATGAGGACATAGTCCTAGATTAAAGCAAAACAATATAAAGGAATGATATAGTGAGATACAACATGAGCAACACCTGGCATGCACAAGCATAACCAAAACATACACGGTGGGACTACACATCACCGTTTCGACTAGTAGTTTTCCAATGGGACTACACATCAAAGTACTCTTCTACTAGTCACTACCGGCGAAACTACACATCACCGAAGTCTTATACCACTTGCTACCGTCGGGACTACACATCACCGGAGCAACGACAACCATCACGTGAGGTTCGACACCAACCATGCAACACAACAATACAATCACTATCGTGCGACATGTACTCACTATATCATGCACAACCAAAACAAGATGTAACAAAATCCACAATTAGGCATCACTTACTACTTGGAATCTTACCAATCACAAATGGTCTTACTCACCATTTTCGTGCACAACTTGCACCAACTTACTCACACCTTACAAGGTCTATCAACAACATCATTAATATTATCATACATGAACAACGATATAATATTAAGCAATCATACTTCTCCCCAAATTATTTAAATTTCATGCTTGACAAAACATCACCACAAGTAATGAAAACAAATGGAAAAAGGGGAAATTAAAGAGGCAATTCACAACAACTTACTCTTGAGTTTAATTCGACTTTTCAAGCCGAAACTAAATTCTTTCAAAACCATCTTTGAACCAAAACATTACTTGAAAACATTTTCACCTCCACATGCTAGAACCAACCCTTGAAATCAATTTAAAACATTAACTACTCAGCTCACTTCCTTAAGCAAATCAAGCAAAGCCGACTCAAGCCCCCTCACTTTCGGATTCGATCCCAAAGCTTTTCCAATGCAAATCATTGCTTCTAATCGCCCCAAACAAGTAAATTAACCTTAAATCAGTCCACAAAACAATATAGCAAACCCGGAATACAATTCAAACATCTAACACTTGTTCTTCGAACCAAGAACAACCCCAAAATGCAATTCCCGAGCAGCCCTTTTGCACAGTCCAAAACCGATGATTCCAACTCTTTTAACACACCTAATAGCTTCCAAAACAACCCCTAACTAACATACAACCATCAACCCTCATTTTCCAACATAAAACAGCCCTAAAACTCACTTCTAAACCCTTCTAAAACCCCTCCAAAACCCAAATACGAATTTCTTAACAAAACCAAGTAAAAATCATATATGTTAGACCATTCGGGCTACGAATAACACTTATAATAATAAGAATTCAAAAGCTTCAACATTGGACAACAAAGTTAGGATTTTTAACTTAAAAGTTCAAAACTCAAAACATGAAACAATGGGTTTTATGAAAAACTAAATACATGGAGAGAAAGAGGAAGGTGAGGACAGCTCAAAAGTACCATTACCTTTTAAAAATCATCAAGGATGAAGGATGGAGGAGATGAAATAGAAGCTCCTATGGAGGGGATGTTTTTGTCGTTGGAAAAATGAAGAAGAAGATGATGTGGTTTTTGGGTTTATTTGAATTATAAGGTAATAAAAATGGGTTTTATTTGATATTTACACAAATGCCATTAATGAATGGCTATTGGGCTTGGTTTAAAAATTGGATCCAACACCTTTGTTTTATTTGTAAACAAGACCCGAACCATTATTTAATTTATTTAAATTATAAAACCGACCCGAATAATATTAAAACATTATTTTCACCCGACACCAAAACCCGGGTGTTACATTTATGGTCATAGTTTAGGGTGTATGGGTTTAAGTGTATTACTTTAGAATTTAGGGATAGTGGTTAGAATTTAAAGGTTAGGGTTTAGATATTAGGGTTTAGTTTTTAAGGTAATAAGATGAGGATTTATGTTTTAACCTATAAACCCTAAATTTTAACCAATATCTCTAAATTCTAAACCCCTACACCTAAATCTCTAAACCCTTCAACCTAAACTAAACCTCTAAACCCTACAACATAAACTAAACCCCTAAACCTTAAAACTAAGACACTTGATTGTTAGTGTATCAAATAATTACTTATAAAAAATATAATAATAAATAGATAGATGTATTAACTGTTATGAGCTTTGGTTAGATTTAGTATAATGTAAAACAAACGGGTAGATAATGCCAAAATTAGTGTAAACAATTGATTGTATATACTTTTTAAAAAAGCAGATTCCATTTCAATGATAGGCCAATTAGCGCTAATACATGTAACATAATTTCATACTATTATGGTATATTGCATATTTTTTATATAGTAACTATTTATATACAATTTAATTTGGTTCATCCATACTATTAGAATTCGAATTTTTAAACTTAAATGATCTAATGCCATCCACTAGACTAACGGGCAGTTTATTATATATCAAATATTTTGTAAAATACAAAAATATCCCTTAACATTTAATTGAATAGTCATTTTAGAATAGAAATTTCTGTCCTTTTTTGGTGTCCTTATTTATGCTTCTGCACTAAAAATTAAGCTTAGAGTTAAGGGTTTAAGGTTTAAAGTAGGGGTTATGGTTAGGGTTTAAGAAATTTAGGGTATAGTGTATTTTTAGGGTTTAAGAAATTTAGGGTATAGTGTATTTTTAGGGTTTAGAATTTAGGGTTAGGACTTGAAATTTAATTTTTTTAGTGTTTTGTAGTGTTGGGGCATCGAAAGGGGCACCGAAAAGGGTAGAGGATTTTTATCCGTCATGAATAGAAATCCTCTGACCTTTTTCGGTGCCCCTATTTATGCCCCCACACTAAAAATTAAGCTTAGAGTTAAGGGTCTAAGGTTTAAAGTTAGAGGTTGTGGTTAAGGTTTAGGAAATTTAGGGTATGATGTATTTTAGGGTTTAGAATTTAGAATTTAGGGTTATGGCTTGAAATTTAATTTTTAGCGTTTTTTAGTGTTGGTGCATAAAAAGGGCACCGGAAAGGGGTAGAAAATTTTTATCCGTCATGAATAGAAATCCCTTGCCCCTTTTCGGTGCCCATATTTATGCCCCAACACTAAAAATTAAGCTTAGAGTTAAGGGTTTAAGGTTTAAAGTTAGAGGTTGTGGTTAAGGTTTAGGAAATTTAGGGCATGATGTATTTTTTAGGATTTAGGTTTTAGAATTTAGGGTTAGGGCTTGAAATTTAATTTTTTTAGTGTTTTATAATGTTGGGCACCAAAAAGGGGCATATGATTTTTATATTCTTTTATTGAAGTATTTTAACCCTCAACGTTGTATTTTGAGTCAAAATAGCTCCTATGTGGATGAAAACTATTAGTCAACTTACATTTAATGACTTGAAATGACTTGACAAACCCACATGACTTTATAGAAGGACACATCTGCCATAAACTAATTTTATAAAGTTGTATAAATATGAAATTATTTTTTCTGATGATGTTTCATTTTGTCAAGTCATTTTAAGTTGTTTATCATCAGTTGACTGTCAATTTTCATTCAAATGTGTCATTTTGACACAAAATAAAATATTAAGAGTTAAAATGACTTATAAAATAAGGACCAAATAATTGTTTAGTCAAACATTAATGAGAATTTTGGCATTATGCCTAAATATTTTAGTTCCAAACAATACTCTACTTTATCTATAAATTCTTCAACTTGGTGAGACTTTCATCATCTCAAGGCATCTCCTAATAATAGAATTCCCTAGTGAGAACAAAAGGAAAAAAGATGGAGATTAATGAAGAAGGTTTGTTAGAGGAATTATTAGCTCCAAGAAGAGAGAATTGGGACTCAAATCCAACAGAAATGAGTGAGATTTTCTCTAATGGCAGCTGGAACTTTGATCACCATAAATCTTCATCACCAACCTTTCTTCCAACTTCATTCAACCATCAACTTCCAGTGCCATTCCAGCATGATTTCACCTACACCTTAAATGAAATCTACTGTCCATTTCTCGACGAATTCGCTTCACAAGTCACTGATTCATCAAACAACACATTCGATGCCCCCCGATTCCCGGTTCAAGAAGATTACTCATTGACTATGGTGGGAAAAGAAGAACAAGGAGGAGGATCAGGGTTCTTTGTAGATAAACTTCACAAGTTGGATGTCAAGGCTACTTGCAAAACTGAGCCTATTCGAATCCAATCGCCTGAGGCACCGGTTTTCAACTTTGGACCTTGTTTGGAGGCCAAGAATAGAGCTAAGAAATCGGAAGGGCAGCCTTCGAAGAATCTGATTGCAGAGAGGAGGAGAAAAAGGCTAAACGACCGCCTGTCGATGTTGCGATCGATCGTGCCTAAGATAAGAAAGGTAAATTTACAGTTCAATTTCTACTGCAAAAAGAAAAATTCAAGTTATCCTAATCTGGTTTTATAGATGGACCGTACATCCATACTTGGAGATACCATAGGCTATACCAAAGAGCTCTTGGAGAGGATCAAAAGTTTGCAGAAAGAGATTGCAGCATGTTCAAACGGGTTGAACATGGATCACATCTTCGAGAATGAAAAACCGAATGAAATTCTAGTGAGAAATACACCAAAGGTACTTGAATTTATTCTTGTGCAACTTTTTTTAGTACCCGAATTGAGTTCATAAACATGTTTTTTACTTGCAGTTCGAGGTCGAAAGAAGAAATAGGGATACGAGAATCGAAATTTGTTGCAGAGGGGATCCAGGATTGTTGTTATCAACTGTGACAAAAATGGAAGCAATGGGGCTTGAGATTCAACAATGTGTGATTAGCTATTTCACTGATTTTGCAATGCATGCTTCTTGCTCTGAGGTAACAAAATTCTTGGTAATTTTTAATTTTTTTACCTGAATTAACTCCTTTTTTTAATCTTTACATATGTTCTTGTTCTTTGTTTCAGGACTTGGAACAGAGAACACCAATTAGCTCTGATGATATAAAGCAGACGTTATTTAGAAATGCTGGCTATGGTGGAAAATGTTTGTAAACTCTAGGACAAAAAATTAAGCAATTTTCTGGTGAACACTTTATGTTTTCCCAGAATTTCTTTTCTATTTCAGTTAGCATGTTGCAGTCTTCGTATTTGGCACTCGTGTCCGATATATCTTTAAATATTACGGAAATAACTATATTAAGCACATATTTGTATTCGATACACCGGCTCGAATTTGACTGAGATTCTTTTCTTTGTTTTCCTTGTGTTTTTCTCCATTCTCTATTAATTAGCATATAGGAGTAGGGATGTAAAAACAAGTCAGAACCTGGTAACCCGATTGAAACCTGCCCGAGTCAGAACCTGATTTGACCTAAGGTTTTGATGACCCGAACCCGATCTGCAACCGACTGTTGTTGATCCGAACCCGAATTTGACATGTTACTGTAGCAACCGAACCCGATCTGTGTCCGACTGAAAACGACCCGAACCCGAATTGGACCTGAAACCCGACCTGCGTCCGACTGAAAAGAACCCGAACCCGAAGCCGACCTGGCAAATAACCGAAATTACCGGACTGAATTGACTCGATATCTGATTTTACCCGACCTGAAATGGACCCGACCTGAAAATGGACCCGACCTGCTTTAAACCCGACCTGTTAAGTGACCCGACCTGTTCTTGACCTGAGCCGAAATTAACCCGAAACCTATGACATGATGAATTAAAAATTTTATAAAAGTTGATATATCATATACATATATAATGTATATACATATACACTTACATATATTGATATAGGTGATGTATATGCGCGTATACATATATATATATATATATATATATTAAGTATTAAAGTTGAAAAAAGAATAATTAATTGATAATTTATGAAAATAAAAAATTAAATGAAGAGTTGTTTTTAATTTTAAAGTTTATTCATTAACTTGAATAAAATTGTAAACTTACAAATTATAAAAAATTAAATAACAATTGTAAACTTACTAAAGTTGTATATGCATTTGTAGTTCATAAAATTTACTAAAGTTATAACATATGTATAGCATTTGTAGTTCAAAAATGATTAAGTAAATTTAGTGAAGTTATAAAAAAAAATTATAAGTCTACAATTTTATTTTTTTATACTTAACAGTTAACAGTTAACACTTAACAGATTCTTCAAGTTTGTAAAACTAAAAAAGTGCAAATCAGAGAACCAAACATAAAAAATATACAAAATCATATATACAGACACCCATAAACAAAAAAATAAAATATCTAATGGTTTCAGTTTAACCCTTGTACGTGGCGTTGTTACACCTATCCACAGGGACCTTTAAAATCTCCCTTTGGCACCAGTAGCCTCGCAGGTCAGGTAGTCCAGCCTATATATTCAGGTTAAACCAAGAAAACCCTAAAGACTCGGACCATACATATACATACATGCATAAAGATATAACATGCAAACTGATAGAAACAAACAGATATAACATGCAAAAACAGATCTCAGAAAAGAAACATACATATAACCAAACAGACTCGGACCATACAGAAACATGCAAAAACATACAGAAACATGCATAAAAACAAACAGACTCGGACCATACATATACATACATGCATAAAAATAAACCATAGAAACTGACATGCATAAATACAAACATTCAGCAAAACCATGAATACATACAGAAATATACAAACTCACAGAAACATACATGATACAACCTTCCATACATGCATAAAGATATAACATGCAAACTGATAGAAACAAACAGATATAACATGCAAAAACATATCTCAGAAAAGAAACATACATATAAACAAACAGATATAACATGCAAAAACAGATCTCAAAAAAGAAACATACATATAAACAAACAAATCTCAGAAAAGAAACATACATATAAACAAACAGATCTCAGAAAAAAAAAAACATTGATAAAAGAAACATGCAAAAGGAGATATACAACCTTCCAGCTTGATGGACAGACCCGCACGCAACAGGAACAGACTGACAAAAGCCAGAAACGATTCTGAGAAAAAAAGGAAAATAGTAAGAAAATTGTAATCGAACAAAAAGAAATAAATAGAAGAAAAAAGAAGATATAACTTACCCGAACAGATCTTGGAAAATGAAAAGGCAGAGAAGAACAGCTCTCAGAAAATGAAAAGACAGAGAAGAACAGATCTCAGAATCTGAAGAGGTAAGATGAGAATACGAAAGGATATTGGGATTAGAGGTTAAGGTTTGGGGATTAGATGTTTAGGGTTAGGGTTTAGATATTAATGTTTTAGATTAAGGGTTAGGGTTTTGGGATTAAGGGTTTAGAGGTCATGGTTTTAGATCTAGGGTTAGGGTTAAGAATAAATTAGGGTAAAATAGAACTGAGTTTGGGTTTTGGGTTTAGAAGGATTGAAGATAGAAATTCTCAAGAACACGAGGTTGTTCTTGAGAAAAGTAGGGGGTTTGATCGAAGAAAAACAGGTTTAAGGAAGAAGATTGTGTTTGTAGAAGATCTGGGAGGAAATTTTGGAAGAACATGGAAGAACTTGGTTGAAAACCAAGATTTTGATCGAAAGAAATGAAGAAGATCTGGGATTTTGGTGTTTGTGGATGAGAGAGAATTTGAGACGATATTTCGGCAGAGTAACAGTAGGGAGAAATGAGCAATTTGGGCTGAGGGGTGAGGCTCTATTTATAGGCCTCGAGCCGAGTCAGAGGATCCGCGCACTTTGAAACGGGTTTTTTGGGTTTTGCTCCGCAAGCACTCCTTCTTTGCTTTCTTTCAATTTCGTCCTTTTTGTGAATTTGAGCTTAAAGCTTTGTTTTTTTTCAATTGCATCCTTAATTCAGTTTTAATGTTTAGGGTTATGGTTTTAATTTAGGGTTTGTGGTTTTAATTTAGGGTTTGTGGTTTTAATTTAGGGTATAAATTAAGGGTTTACTGATTTGTTTATGGCTAATATATTTTATTTAGTTATTTGTTTAGGGTTAATATGTTAATTTAGGGTATAGATTAAAGGTTTTGGGTTTTTCATTTAATGTTAATGGGGTTTAGGGTTTATGACCCTCAATTAGGGTTTTAATTTAAATGTTTAGGGTTGAAGGGTTTTAGTAATTAATTTTCAGTTTTAATACTTTTAGGGTTTTGATTTGGGGTTTAGGGTTTCATGAAGCAATGTACTTCGAGTGTTTAGTTTTAATGTTTTGGGTTTAGTGTTAGGGTTTAGGGTATAATGCTTACGGTTAGGGTATAATGCTTGGGGTTTAGGGTGTAGGGTTATCATTAGGGTTATCATTAGGGTACAGGGTTTAGGGTTTCATGAAGCAATGTACTTCGAATGATTAGTTTGTAAGGTTTAGGGTTTAGTGTTAGGGTCTAGGGTATAGTGCTTAGGGTTTAATGTTACGATAACATGTGACATAAGGTTTTGATTTTATGTGTTTCAATTTAGGGTTTAAGGTTTAAGGTATAGGGTTATCATTAGGGTTTCATGTTTTTTTTTAATTTTAGAATTTATATTACAATATATGTATATAGAACATTAGAAACCCTAAACCCTAATCCCTAAACCATAAAACCCTAAGCATTAAACATTAAACCCTTAGATCCTTACCCTAAACCCTAAGCCCTAAAGTATGTAAGTATTTATGCATTTAGGTTTTACGGTAGTGTAATGAACTAAGGTTAGTTCGAGTGATTAGTTTGTAAGGTTTAGGGTTTAGTGTTAGGGTCTAGGGTATAATGCTTAGGGTCTAGGGTATAGTGCTTAGGGTTTAATGTTACGATAACAAATGACTTAGGGTTTTGATTTTATGAGTTTCAATTTAGGGTTTAAGGTTTAGGGTATAGGGTTATCATTAGGGTTTTGAACCCTAACCATAAACCATAAACCCTAAACCCTTAACCCTAAACCCTAAGCATTAAACATTAAACCCTTAGATCCTTACCCTAAACCCTAAGCCCTAAAGTATGTAAGTATTTATGCATTTAGGGTTTAAATTAGTATAATGAACCAAGGTTAGTTCGAGTGATTAGTTTGTAAGGTTTAGGGTTTAGTGTTAGGGTCTAGGGTATGGTGCTTAGGGTTTAATGTTACGATAACATGTGACTTAGGGTTTTGATTTTATGGGTTTCAATTTAGGGTTTAAGGCTTAGGGTATAGGGTTATCATTAGGGTTTTGAAACCCTAAACCCTAAACCATATACCCTAAACCCTAAACAATAACCCATAATGTATGTAAGTATGTGCGTGTGTACGTATAAATACATTAACCATAAACCCTAACCCTAAATCATAAACCATAAACCCTAAACCCTAAACTCTATACACTAAAACACAACCCCTAATGTATGTAAGTATGTATGTGTGTACATATTAATGCATGAACGCTCAACCCTAAACCTTAAAACCTATACCTTAAACCATAAACCCTAAACCCTAAACCATAATCCTTAACCCATAAACCTTAAACACTAAATCACAACCCATAATGTATGTAAGTATGTGTGTGTGTACATATAAATACATTAACCCGAAACCCTAAACCTCAAACCCTAAACCATAAACACTCAAACCCAACCCTATTGTATATAAGTAATTAAGTATATACATGTATACATATTAATGCATGAACGCTCAACACAAAACCCTAAACCCTAAACTTTATTTTTATTCTAAATTGACATATACTTATTGTTTTTTTCATTACTCTAATTTTTATACTTTTAATTTGATATTTTTGTTCATTATAGTCCCTAAAACTTTATTTTTATTCCAAAATACCCATTTTCTTTATTTTTTAATTTGTCTAATGTTTTATAATTTTAATTTGATATTTATGTTCATTATAATCCCTGAAATTTTATTTGTAATCCAAATTGACCCATTTTCTGTCCAAATCGACCCATTTTGATTATTTTTTTAATTACTCTAATGTTTTATAATTATAATTTGATATGACTTTAAATAATTAACTAAAAATTAATGACGTTTGACGAAAGTCAACCTAAAGTCTATCAACTACTTATATGGTTGTACGACCGAACTCAAACTGTATACGAATTTCAATCCCAAAAATACACCGACCTGAATTACCCGACCTGAAGCTACCCGACCTGAAATTACCCGACCTGAAATGCACCCGACCTGAAATGCACCCGACCTGAAATGAACCCGACCTGAAACGGACCCGACCTGAAATGAACCCGACCTGAAACGAACCCGACCTGAAACGAACCCGACCTGAAATGAACCCGAACTGAAATGGACCCGACCTGAAATGTATCCGAACCCGAATTAACCTGCCAATTATCTGCTTCGGACCCGACCCGTTCTAACCCGACCTGAAATGGACCTGGTCTGAAATGGACCCGACCTGAAATAGACCCGCACCCGACCCGAGTCGAGTCAATTTTTTTTTACCTGAAATGACCTGTATCCGATTTTACCCGACCTGACAGAACCCGACCTGAAACCTGACCGATTACCTGTTTTTACATCCCTAGATAGGAGTGTTACAGTGAATTTCTGCAGCTAAAACTACCTTTCTGGCTTTTTTGATCTCACAAGTAATTGATGGTTACATTTGCAAGATATCGACAAGGGAATCTTTGGCTGATTTTGTTTTTTCAATCAAAAGACTTAAAGCATGGAACGAAAAGGTAACACACCATTGTTGAATGTTGACAAAGGAGGCTCATTAGCAGTAAATTACACATCAGGAACAATATGTACCAAGTCTCTGCATACTTAAAACCAAAATTACAGGATTTAATTATAGATGTTGTCCGAACTCTTCATTTTTCTCAAATGAGTTCTATCGAATTCGAAACATCCATGTTCAATTTGTTTTTAGATTTCCATATGTTTGGAGGCATCGGAAATAAGTAGTTTTAAAGGAAAATGAAATTGGGGGTCGGAATTATAAAATAGAAGGTTGATATTACATGAGTAGTTTTGAAAAGGTTGATATTACATGACAGAATGGTGCTGAAAAAAGAGTGATAATCAAGGAGAATCCAAAAGATGGAGAAGATAGAGGTGAATCTCATCTCAGCAGATATTTTGGGATCCTGCAAGCCGGTAGACCTCATAAACCAGGCAACAGGCCAAGCACAAACTAACAAAAATGCAATGAATGGAATACGGGATTCAAATAGCAGTCCAGTTTAGTTAGTGACACCGTGCGAAACAGTTATTGTGGAAAATTGCGGTCCACGATAAAATCTTTTATGTCCGTAACCGCAATTTGAATCCCTGTAAAAGTAGAAAAAAGAGTTGTAATTATTATTGAGATGAATTTTGACTGTTGTTTTTTATTACCAAAGGGTTAAAGCAGGTTGTGTTTACTTAATCCTATTTGCTAACCCTGATCGGTGAAAACCCTTTTGATATGACACCAGAGGATTGCTAACCCTTTTTGTGGAAAAGCAAAAAGCATGAAAATCCCATTTCCAGGAAGAATCTGAGAATATTTCCACAAGAGATTATAGGAAGCTGCTGAGTTATTTCCAAGGCACAACAATCTGGATTTATCTAGCAAAAGGAGATAAAATGATTGTTTTTATGCATTTGGGACTCCCTTTTAAGTAATTCAAGTTTATCAGTTCAACAGCAATATTAGTCTCAGTTCTAATTGCATGCTGGAACAGCTCCAAAGCCAGCAACTTGTCCTTAGCTAAACAACTGCTGCCTTGAAATCCGACTTCAAAGAGGTTAATAAGAGAAAACTACAGAGGCCAAAGATTAATGTACCTTTGACATCCATTCCGTTACTTGTTTGACTCCACGAACATATATTTCCATCCTGTTGCAGGTGCTAAGAACAGCAGCCTCTTCTATATGATTCAAATCGCATAACTCCGCAATGGCTCCTGGACATTCCGCTTCTGGAATGGCATCTCCACAGGCGCAGTGTGAACACTGAGCCCTATGACCACAATGCTGCTCCTTTCCTTTGTATTTCCTGGCATGGATTCTTGGTAAAACAGTCATAAAAGGAAAATTAACATGTTAGCTGCGGATGACTTGAGTTGTTCAAGAGCAGACAGTGCGGCAATCTTGGCCGAAGCGTTGGATTCAGCGGCTTCACATCTAACTCCCCCATTCCTCGAAACCGTTCCTTTCTTTCCACAATTAAGCTTGGGGAATACCGCTATTTGTGACTCATAAAGAAAAGAAGCCGAAGACGATGAACAATAATTCATCAACAAATTCTCCAATTTAGCACCGGGAAAACTCGAAGAAATCTCCATGGTTTCAGGAAAACTGAGAAAAGCTCACGATCTAAACCCCAGTAGGAATGTAAAAACAGGTAATCAGATATGTTTTCAGGTCTGGTCGTGTCAGGTCGGGTCAATTCATATCCATGTCATTTTAGGTTAATTTGATGTTTCGATTCGGATCGGGTGTATATCAGTTTCAGGTCGGGTTTATTTCAGGTCGGGTCAAAATGGTTCGGGTTCGAATCAGTTAATTCGGGTTCGAGTAGACTCCGGTCGGGTTCATTTCAGGTTGGTTTTATTTTATGTCGGGTTAATTCGGGTTTCGAATTCGTATTAAGTTCGAGTTTGATACAAATAGTCGATAGACTTTGGGTTGGGTCATTTTGAGTGAATTATTTAACGCCTTTCACGTACACGAATCACAATAAAAATAAATATTAGGCACTAGAATAAACAAAACTATCATCAAATGATTCATATCTAAAATATTGGAGTAAATTACAAAAAAAATAGAAATTAATAATAGCCAATTTCGGTGAAAAATAAAATTTTAAGGACTAACATGAATAAAAATATTATCATATTAAAAAAAACTATACTAAATTACAAAGAAAAATGAATAGGGTCAATTTGGAATAAAAATAAAGTTTTATGGAATATAATGAATAAAAATATTAAATTAAAATTAAAAACATTGGACTAAATTGCAAAAATATAAATAGGGGTCAATTTGGACTAAAAATAAAGTTTTATGGACTATAATTAATAAAAATATCACAATATTAAAAACATTGGACTAGATTATAAAATTTTAAAATAAATAGTGGAGAATTTGAATCTCTAAACCCCAAACCTCAACTCATAAATCTTACAATCACTAATAATTAAAGTGCAAACTAAATCCCTAAACTAATCACATAACCTCAACCAATCACTCAACTTAAAGACATTTACCCTAACAATCAACTTGACACATTTACCCCAACACCCAAAACATGAACCCCTAAATCTTACAATCACTAATAATTAAAGTGCAAATTGAATCCCTAAACTAATCTCGTAACCACAACCAACCAGTCGACTTAAACACATTTACCCCTAAACCCTAACAATCAACTTGACACATTTACCCCTAAACCTCAAACATGAACCTCTAAATCTTACAATCATTAATAATTAAAGACTTAAAGTGCAACTCGATTCCCTAAACTAATAATTAAAGTGCAAGCATAATCTCTTAATCCCTAAACTAACCCCATAACCCAAACACTTAACTTGACATAATTACCCCTAAATCTTTCTTTTCGGGCCGAAATAAATTCGGCCTTCAAAAGCCCGCCAAATGTTTGGAGTCATCATCTGTCACACCCCAAAATTTCGGATTATAATTAAATAGAAGAAAAAATTGTTTAGTAAAAAAAAAAGAGAGAAGAAAGGTGAAGACATGAGGTGTTGAACCCACAACCCTTGAATGGTGAGCATAAGCTTTAGCCATTTGAGCTAATGCCTTTTTGTGTATGGCTTACCCCAACTTAATTTTGAGCTTATTTTATGTACACCGAAAATAAAAATAAAAATCTGATTCACGCATACCACCTTTAATTCACCAAATGGATCTAAAACGTTAGGGAAGAGGGTCTCGAATGTTCTGAAATTTCCCAAACTTTTCATCACCGTTCATCGGCCTGATCTAGGCCACCGTCGATCCGTGGCCGTCACCGCCGACGCCATCGTGACCGGAGACGCCTTGTGCTTAAAACCTCACCGCTCACTCGCCGTAATGTGGCATCGTCTGCCGTGGAGGAAGTTTCAAAGGTTCGACAAACCCACCACCTCCCTTATTCCTTCGTTCGAGCTCTGACCGCCCATCTCCGTCGGTCCGTGGAGTCCACCGCCCCCGCCAATCGGAGCGCCTCAACGTCTCGACCAAACCCTAGCCGCCACTCGCGCCGCATCGTTGCCGTCCGACGGGAAGAAGGGCTTGAAGGTTCGTCATAAACCAAACTCCCACTCTCGGTTTTTCAGAGTTTTTCGGCCACGGTTGCCGTCCGTTTGCGATACGGACACCAAATCCAGGCTCGTGATGTGATGCCGCGCAAAACCCTACCATCCAATCATCCGTCTGACGCCGGGGCGAGCCTCATCGGATTTTGGTTTTCTGACCGTTTCCCGTTCTGTTTTGGTTAAAATCGGTGAGTTTTCCGGCATATCTTGTATTGTGAATGTTTGGGTAAAGTTTTCGAGCTTATGAGCTCTATGTTTTTCGGCAGAAACGACGACTTTGAGGGCTACCGGCGACTTTTCCGGCGATCGGCCGACAAGCTTAAATTCTTGGTAAGTGAACCGGGTTCAACCCGGTTTGAACCGGCCCAACCCGTCCGCCCGACCCGTTAACCCGTTGACTAAGCTAACCCGTCTGAGTCAACTCAGTGAGCCAACTCGTCCGAGTCAACTCAGTGAGTCAACTCGACCGAGTTGACTCAGTCGAGTCAAACCAGTTGACCAGTGACGTCAGCGTGACGTCAGCATTGACTGCTGACGTCAGCGTTGACTTTGACCGTTAACCAAAAAGTCAATTTTTCCGAAAACACCTATTTTATGTTTTTCGACGTCCTGAGTCTGATTTTGAAGCCCGTTTCGCAAAATTCTGACCCGAAAGCCTTCGAATCTGACCTTGAACCCAAACTTGTTTATGTATTTATTTATTCAGTTAAGAGCTTTATGAATAAAGACTGAAATGAGTTAGTGTGTGTTTGAAGGTATTCTTGGTTTCTTGAATACGAGATGTTGATGGACGTCGAATTCTGGTTCGAGTGCGATTGAATGGGGTATTATGAATCGACCGATGCAGCTCGGAGTTAAGGTAATACACTACTACCCCTTGTATGCTTTATGAACATGTTGATATTCGGTTAACGCATGCATGCTTATGATGACGTATACTGTAAATTCTGCTTAAATTGAATCAGATTCGAGCAATAAGTATGGATATTAATAAGACCAAATTATCCGAATAAGTTTACTAATGGGCTAACAGTATCAGAAGTTCTAATAATTAAATTCAGTTAATCCGCAACTCAATCATCAGTGCGTAATAATCGAGGCTCAGGATGCAGAGTGAGAGATATTAATTATGAAATTACGAAAATGCCCTTGGAGCATAAGTATGATTAAACTACCCCTCTGATAAAGGAAATGACCTAAAATCTGCATTCGACCTGATTATACAAATTACACAACCCAAGATGTATGTTCTTTTGGAAAAAATTTCGGCATCATTATTCAAACGTGTGTGATACTAAAGGAAACTTGAATTTCCCCCAAGATCTGTATAACACCTAAAGGCGAAATTACTGGAATTATTGTTGTATTCTTAAGCTGATACGTACGACAATAAGGATTGAATTAATCGAAATGATCGTAATGACCAAAAAGACTGTAGTGCCTTCGAGCACCGAAATTCTTAATTAATCAGAATGACAATTTTACCCTTAAGTTCTAAAATGAGTAAACCATCTGTAAGGGCCGAAAGGATTAGAACGACTTAATCTCTACCGAATACGTAAACGACAGAGGTGTTAAATATTAAGATTTGACAAAAACGGTGAATTATCCTGATTTCTAAAATGACTGAAATGCTCTCTTGAGTTAAATATACAATTATGCATTTGATGAAACCCTGAGAATTCTAATGAGACTTTAAGGGCTAAACTGCCCCTAAGTGTTAGGAAGCACGCTCATGTATGTTAATCACTCCTGATATTAATATAAGGCTTGTAAAACTTCTGGAATTATTAACTATTGTAAATCGTCATTTTATCATTTCTAAGTTAAATTACAAAATCACCCCTGATAGTTAATGACCAAAACGCCCTTGTTGGCCATAGTAACCAGAACAACCCTAGATGTACCCGATATCGCAATAGATCTTACCATAGAAATTTCTAAATGCATGACTGGAAAACTGATGAGTAAATAGAATTTCCTGAGCGACTATTTATGTCTCGTTGGTATAAATTACCAAAACGCCCATGTATGATAAAATGACCATAATGCCCTTATAAGCTTAAATGACTAAAGTACTCATAATATATCCAAACTTTCTAAGATCTTGATGTACCAATTCCTGAATACATAATATGAATCGTTTTACGAACCCTTTCTAATAGGAACCTCGTTCTGAAAATTCGTCTAAATTGTCAAAAGTTTTAATGCGTCCCTTTCTGTAAATGCCAAGTATCTTCAGGAAATAAAATATTCCATCTAGTGTGTTCCATGTGTGTTATATTCTGTTGAATGGATTTTATAATTATTTAATCGTGAATAATATTATGTTTGATGAACATTTAATTGTTATTGAGATTGCATCACTATGTTAGAAAAATGAGATAAAATGATGAACTTGATATATGATGACATGCTCTGCCTACCTGATATATGTCTGTCCAATCTGTATACTTGGTATGCGATCATTTGATCTGTGATGGTATTGTCTGACTGTTTTATGAATTTGTTAGCATGATCTGTTAGTTTGACCAATGATGGTACAATCTGTTCGCATGATGAATGCTGAAAATGTCTGCTCTGCTCAATAGTATGCTCATTTATCTGTCAAAAGCACGAACTTATGTTTCTGATACTCTGAATAGAATATGTCTGTTACATGTATTATGTTACTCATGTCTGAAATCTGATTTCCGATTGTCATCTGGGGTATACTGTTGGGTTATGATATGAAGTCTCTGTCGGTACAGCCCTGATCAAGCTGGTAAATCCTTATGGACTCAAGGTCTCCCCTTGAGTGGCACCTACGCCCATCGGGCCTAGGGTAAGTTCTTATGGACCTAAGGCATCCCCTTAGGTGGCACCTATGCCCATCGGGCCTAGGGTAAGTCCTTATGGACTCAAGGTCTCCCCTTGAGTGGCACCTACGCCCATCGGGCCTAGGGTAAGTCCTTATGGACCTAAGGCATCCCCTTAGGTGGCACCTATGCCCATCGGGCCTAGGGTAAGTCCTTATGGATGCAGTTCTGGGGGACTGCATATTGGTGTAAGGTTGGAGGGTAGTTCTTGTAAACTTCTGTATAATCATTGAACATTTGCATTTAATCTGTTATGTGCTCATATGATATGATGTTAAGTACTTATGTATGTTGTTCTGCACTTATTGGAACACACTGGACGTTGAACCCTCTGATTCCTACCTCGTATGTTATCAGCCTATATAATTTTCGTCTAATTCTCAAGGTCTGATTAAAGAACAAATACCATTATTGTTGAGTATGATGAAACCTCGAAATAGTAGAACAGAAATAGAGGACTTTCACTGCTTGAAACATCATGAAAATGTTATGCCTACCATATGTCTGCATGAGCTTATAGCATCTTTTGGTAGTTCTGTATTACTGAGCTTTTCCAAGCTCACGTTGTTTTTACCATCGCAGGTTTAAAGAAAATAACATGACCTAATGTTTGACATCAGTGTTCGGAGTTCCCTCGGCGTTGCCTCTGGAGTACGGTATTGTATAGTTAGTGGGCATGTATGTCACGTATGGTTTTGTGATTGGGTCTGTAAAGTACTTTCTGAAATTTCTTGTTGTGTTTAAATGATTTTCTGAAATAGTATTTTAAACAGAAGTTGATTTTACAGCTTAATAAGTGTTTTGAAAAAAAATGTTTTCATGTGTATTTTACTGTGGGTCGCTCTTGTGACCCTAATGTGACTTCCTAGGATCCGTTGTAACACATAGGCGGGTCTAGGGGGTTACATTTAGTGGTATCAGAGCTTAGAGTTGCGTCTTTATGGGTTGATCGGCCGATCATCTGTCATAGGGTGTCTGGTCTGTTCATGCCCCTAGTGTATCCGTACTCCTCCGAGCCAGAACTCTGAGATCGAATCCCTTTCTTAAAATAAGTAAACCTAAGTATTTCGCCTTCCGTGGCTCGATCTGTACTGGCATGAAATATCTATATCGATCGTCTGTGTTTTGGATTAAGCCAATGGATTTGAATCTGGACAAAGAAATTGAAATGATTCATGCATGTGAAATTGAAGATCTGAATCATATTGAGAATAAATGTTTGCTTATGTAAGATGACTGATACAAGATCAGATGTCAGACTATTCGGTGATAATAATTGTGTTTGAAAATGTTCTGATAGAATTATGACAATAGTAGTGTGAGTTTAAAAGAAAGGTTCCTATGAACATGATAGAAGTGTAAATTCTTGGCGACTCTGTTATACACGAATGACGCAATTGTTGGGGAATTTCGCTAAAGGCAAAGTTTTTCATCTGTGAATCGATGGTCAACCTAGAAGAATAATGCAAATTCTAGAAGATATAATTCATGGACGTAGGGTTGAATCTTATTGTAATTTGGAAGATTTCTTATCCCGGACTAAAACCACTTATAATAAAAGTTTTGAGACAAGTTTTTGCTCGGCACCGTCTGAAGTTCATGATCAATTCAGATACCGTGATTCGCTTAGTTGGTCCGAGATATATAATCGGAAATTTGGGTCCAAGGTCAGTCCGAGAAACCGAGGGCACTACTGAATTGATATGTAATCGTCTCAGAAAGTCCTGAGGAACATGTATAATCTGATGGTTAAATTTCAGTACAAGAATGGATGGAAGAGTAGTTTCTGCTTTTCTCCGACTCGGGTAAATTTCGAGGACGAAATTTCTTTTAGGGGAGAGAGTTGTCACACCCCAAAATTTCGGGTTATAATTAAATAGAGGAAAAAATTGTTTAGTAAAAAAAAAGAGAGAAGAAAGGTGAAGACATGAGGTGTTGAACCCACAACCCTTGAATGGTGAGCATAAGCTTTAGCCATTTGAGCTAATGCCTTTTTGTGTATGGCTTACCTCAACTTAATTTTGAGCTTGTTTTATGTACACCGAAAATAAAAATAAAAATCTGATTCACGCATACCACCTTTAATTCACCAAATGGATCTAAAATGTTAGGGAAGAGGGTCTCGAATGTTCTGAAATTTCCCAAACTTTTCATCACCGTTCATCGGCCTGATCTCGGCCACCGTCGGTCCGTGGCCGTCATCGCCGACGCCATCGTGACCGGAGACGCCTTGTGCTTAAAACCTCACCGCTCACTCGCCGTAATGTGGCACCGTCTGCCGTGGAGGAAGTTTCAAAGGTTCGACAAACCCACCACCTCCCCTATTCATCCGTTCGAGCTCTGGCCGCCCATCTCCGTCGGTCCGTGAAGTCCACCGCCCCCGCCAATCGGAGCGCCTCAACGTCTCGACCAAACCCTAGCCGCCACTCGCGCCGCATCGTTGCCGTCCGACGGGAAGAAGGGCTTGAAGGTTCGTCATAAACCAAACTCCCACTCTCGGTTTTCAGAGTTTTTCGGCCACGGTTGCCGTCCGTTTGCGATACGGACACCAAATCCAGGCTCGTGATGTGATGCCGCGCAAAACCCTACCATCCGATCATCCGTCTGACGCCGGGGCGAGCCTCATTGGATTTTGGTTTTCCGACCGTTTCCCGTTCTGTTTTGGTTAAAATCGGTGAGTTTTCCGGCATATCTTATATTGTGGATGTTTGGGTAAAGTTTTCGAGCTTATGAGCTCTATGTTTTTCGGTAGAAACGACGACTTTGAGGGCTACCGGCGACTTTTCCGGCGACCGGCCGACAAGCTTAAATTCTTGGTAAGTGAACCGGGTTCAACCCGGTTTGAACCGGCCCAACCCGACCTGAGCCCGACCCGTCCGCCCGACCCTTTAACCCGTTGACTAAGCTAACCCGTCTGAGTCAACTCAGTGAACCAACTCGTCCGAGTCAACTCAGTGAGCCAACTCGTCCGAGTCAACTTAGTGAGTCAACTCGACCGAGTTGACTCAGTCGAGTCAAACCAGTTGACCAGTGACGTCAGCATTGACTGCTGACGTCAGCGTTGACTTTGACCGTTGACCAAAAAGTCAATTTTTCCGAAAACACCTATTTTATGTTTTTCGACGTCCTGAGTCTGATTTTGAAGCCCGTTTCGCAAAATTCTGACCCGAAAGCCTTCGAATATGACCTTGAACCCAAACTTGTTTATGTATTTATTTATTCAGTTAAGAGCTTTATGAATAAGGACTGAAATGAGTTAGTGTGTGTTTGAAGGTATTCTTGGTTTCTTGAATACGAGATGTTGAGGGACGTCGAATTCTGGTTCGAGTGCGATTGAATGGGGTATTATGAATCGACCGATGCAACTCGGAGTTAAGGTAATACACTACTACCTCTTGTATGCTTTATGAACATGTTGATATTCGGTTAACGCATGCATGCTTATGATGACATATACTGTAAATTCTGCTTAAATTGAATCAGATTCGAGCAATAAGTATGGATATTAATAAGACCAAATTATCCGAATAAGTTTACTAATGGGCTAACAGTATCAGAAGTTCTAATAATTAAATTCAGTTAATCCGCAACTCAATCATCAGTGCGTAATAATCGAGGCTCAGGATGCAGAGTGAGAGATATTAATTATGAAATTACGAAAATGCCCTTGGAGCATAAGTATGATTAAACTACCCCTCTGATAAAGGAAATGACCTAAAATCTGCATTCGACCTGATTATACAAATTACACTACCCAAGGTGTATGTTCTTTTGGAAAAAAATTCGGCATCATTATTCAAATGTGTGTGATACTAAAGGAAACTTGAATTTCCCCCAAGCTCTGTATAACACCTAAAGGCGAAATTACTGGAATTATTGTTGTATTCTTAAGCTGATACGTACGACAATAAGGATTGAATTAATCGAAATGATCGTAATGACCAAAAAGACTGTAGTGCCTTCGAGCACCGAAATTCTTAATTAATCAGAATGACAATTTTACCCTTAAGTTCTAAAATGAGTAAACCATCTGTAAGGGCCGAAGGGATTAGAACGACTTAATCTCTACCGAATACGTAAACGACAGAGGTGTTAAATATTAAGATTTGACAAAAACGGTGAATTATCCTGATTTGTAAAATGACTGAAATGATCTCTTGAGTTAAATATACAATTATGCATTTGATGAAACCCTGAGAATTCTAATGAGACTTTAAGGGCTAAACTGCCCCTAAGTGTTAGGAAGCACGCTCATGTATGTTAATCACTCCTGATATTAATATAAGGGTTGATTAGTACTGCAAGATTGGGATATGTTAGCTCGAACAGTTGGAGGCTTGTAAAACTTCTGGAATTATTAACTATTGTAAATCGTCATTTTATCATTTCTAAGTTAAATTACAAAATCACCCCTGATAGTTAATGACCAAAACGCCCTTGTTGGCCATAGTAACCAGAACAACCCTAGATGTACCCGATATCGCAAAAGATCTTACCATAGAAATTTCTAAATGCATGACTGGAAAACTGATGAGTAAATAGAATTTACTGAGCGACTATTTATGTCTCGTTGGTATAAATTACCAAAACGCCCATGTATGATAAAATGACCATAATGCCCTTATAAGCTTAAATGACTAAAGTACTCATAATATATCCAAACTTTCTAAGATCTTGATGTACCAATTCCTGAATACATAATATGAATCGTTTTACGAACCCTTTCTAATAGGAACCTCGTTCTGAAAATTCGTCTAAATTGTCAAAAGTTTTAATGCGTCCCTTTCTGTAAATGCCAAGTATCTTCAGGAAATAAAATATTCCATCTAGTGTGTTCCATGTGTGTTATATTCTGTTGAATGGATTTTATAATTATTTAATCGTGAATAATATTATGTTTGATGAACATTTAATTGTTATTGAGATTGCATCACTATGTTAGAAAAATGAGATAAAATGATGAACTTGATATATGATGACATGCTCTGCCTACCTGATATATGTCTGTCCAATCTGTATACTTGGTATGCGATCATTTGATCTGTGATGGTATTGTCTGACTGTTTTATGAATTTGTTAGCATGATCTGTTAGTTTGACCAATGATGGTACAATCTGTTCGCATGATGAATGCTGAAAATGTCTGCTCTGCTCAATAGTATGCTCATTTATCTGTCAAAAGCACGAACTTATGTTTCTGATACTCTGAATAGAATATGTCTGTTACATGTATTATGTTACTCATGTCTGAAATCTGATTTCCGATTGTCATCTGGGGTATACTGTTGGGTTATGATATGAAGTCTCTGTCGGTACAGCCCTGATCAAGCTGGTAAATCCTTATGGACTCAAGGTCTCCCCTTGAGTGGCACCTACGCCCATCGGGCCTAGGGTAAGTCCTTATGGACCTAAGGCATCCCCTTAGGTGGCACCTATGCCCATCGGGCCTAGGGTAAGTCCTTATGGACTCAAGGTCTCCCCTTGAGTGGCACCTACGCCCATCGGGCCTAGGGTAAGTCCTTATGGACCTAAGGCATCCCCTTAGGTGGCACCTATGCCCATCGGGCCTAGGGTAAGTCCTTATGGATGCAGTTCTGGGGGACTGCATATTGGTGTAAGGTTGGAGGGTAGTTCTTGTAAACTTCTGTATAATCATTGAACATTTGCATTTAATCTGTTACGTGCTCATATGATATGATGTTAAGTACTTATGTATGTTGTTCTGCACTTATTGGAACACACTGGACGTTGAACCCTCTGATTCCTACCTCGTATGTTATCAGCCTATATAATTTTCGTCTAATTCTGAAGGTCTGATTAAAGAACAAATACCATTATTCTTGAGTATGATGAAACCTCGAAATAGTAGAACAGAAATAGAGGACTATCACTGCTTGAAACATCATGAAAATGTTATGCCTACCATATGTCTGCATGAGCTTATAGCATCTTTTGGTAGTTCTGTATTACTGAGCTTTTCCAAGCTCACGTTGTTTTTACCATCGCAGGTTTAAAGAAAATAACATGACCTAATGTTTGACATCAGTGTTCGGAGTTCCCTCGGCGTTGCCTCTGGAGTACGGTATTGTATAGTTAGTGGGCATGTATGTCACGTATGGTTTTGTGATTGGGTCTGTAAAGTACTTTCTGAAATTTCTTGTTGTGTTTAAATGATTTTCTGAAATAGTATTTTAAACAGAAGTTGATTTTACAGCTTAATAAGTGTTTTGAAAAAAAATGTTTTCATGTGTATTTTACTGTGGGTCGCTCTTGTGACCCTAATGTGACTTCCTAGGATCCGTTGTAACACATAGGCGGGTCTAGGGGGTTACATCATCGTTCATTTTTTTGGGTTGGGTACAACCGAAATAAGTTGGGCCTTTGAAATATTTAATTATTAAATAATTTTATGAAGAAAGATCTAATTAAAAAAGAACCTAAACATAAAGTTCTAAGAAAACTAAACTATAATTGAGATTAAATTGAATCAAAGTAAAACTAAAGAATTAAAAAGACCTAAGTGTAAAACTCATAAACTAACAATGACCTAAAGTACAATTAACCCTAATAAAATGGGTGGTAAAGGATGATGTATTTTATCCAAGTGACCCGGGTTCGAGCACAATGTGTGCACAGTGTGTGTGCCTTATTCAAGGGATAAGAAAATTTAATAGATACTACCTTATAATCACACCAGCATATTCAAAAAAATGGGTGAGATTTTTCCCTCCATTTGTTTACTTATTTTTCCCTCTATTTTTTAATCAATTATTTTTCCCTCCCTAATAATAGATGGGAAATCGGAATGGGAATGAATTAGCCGGTTATCTTGACACCTTGAGATTTGGGCCGCCCAAATCCCTAAAAAATGGGTGGTTGGTTTTTTATTTTGGATTAAATTAGAATTAAAAAAAGAATTGGGGTTAATTTGGATTAAAAATTAAATTTTATGGACTAGAAGTATTAAATTGCCAAAAATATCATCATGTTTAAAATATTGGACTAGATTATAAAAAATTGAAATAAATTGGGGTCAATTTGGTTAAAAATAGGACTAATATGAACAATAATAAACCCCAAATCCCTAAACTAATCCTATAACCAAAACACTCAACTTGACACGTTTACCCCTAAACCCCAAACCTCAAACACTAAATCTTACAACCACTAATAATTAAAGTACAACCTTAATTCCCATATCCTTAAACTAATATCATAACCCTAGTTCAAAAAACTCAACTTGAAACATATATTGTTTGTACCACTAAACCCCTAATCTCAACCCATATTCCTTAAACTATTCTTACAATCCCAACAATCAACTTAACACATTTACCCCAAAACCCCAAACATGAACCCCTAAATCTCATAAGCATTATTCTCTAATAATTAAAAAATTAATACTTTACATTTATCAACACTTTAAATTCATCAAATCATCAAATCATAGACTTCTTCAATTAACATGTCAGGTTAAGACAAATATCAAGCTAGGTCAATATCAAGGTTTGCTGTCTCACATCCGACCACTCAAACTGAATATTCTTCTGAAGTAACTTTGTCAAAGGAGCGACTATCTTCGAGAAACCATTCACAAGCCTCCTATAGTATCCGGCTAGCCTAGAAAACTACAAATCTTTGTCACAGACTTCGGTTGCTTTCTCTCAACAATGGCTTCTATCTTCTTCGGATCAACTCTAATCCCATCGGCTGACACTACATGTCATAGGAAGACTACTTCTCGGAACCAGAACTCGCACTTACTCAACTTTGCATAAAAATGGTTGTCTAACAAGGTCTGCAAAACTATCCTCAAATGCTGGTCACGGTCTTCCTCGGTACGCGAATACACCAAAATGTCATCTATGAAAACAACCACAAACTGGTCTAGGTACTAATGGAAATCCTATTCATCATGTCCATGAAAGCAGCCGGTGCATTCGTCAACCCAAACGGCATAACTAAGAACTCATAATGACCATATCTAGTCCTAAAAGCTGTCTTCGGAACATCAACCTCCTTTACCTACAACTGGTATTACCCGGATCTTAAATCTATCTTTGAAAAGACTGATGCCCCTCTCAACTGGTCAAATAGGTTATCGGTACGTGGCAAGGGATACTTGTTCTGCGTTGTCAACTGATTCAACTGTCTATAATCGATGCACATTCTCATACTACCGTCTTTCTTCTTCACAAACAATACATGTGTGCCCCAAGGCGAAGAACTCGGACAGATAAAACCTCTATCTGACAACTCTTGCAACTGAGTCTTCAACTCTTTCAATTCTTTCGGTGCCATACGGTACGGAGCAATCGAAACAGGAGCAGAACCAGAATATGTCTCAATAGCAAACTCAACTTCTCTGTCAGGCGGCAAACCAGACAATTCTTCCAGAAACACACTCGGAAAATCGCACATTGTTCTAACATCCTGAGGTCTAACTTCATTCATATTCATATTCATCCCTAAGCAAGGTAGGTCTGACAACCAAACTCAAACAACTTCTGAGCCTCTAAAACTAAAACAACATTCGATAAGAATTTCACATTCTCACCTACCATTACAATCTCATAGTCATCCGCAAGCTTTAAGAAAATTCTATTTGTCTCAAAGTCTACCCTAACTCTATGTTCTACAAGCCAATCCATGCCCAGTATCACATCAAAACCGTAAAAAGGCAATTCCATCACATCTACTGGAAACACGTGGCCCTGAACCATCAACGAACATCTTTCGTACATCTTTCTGACCACAATTGTATCCCCGAAGGAGCTAGTAACACTAACACCTACCTCTAGTACCTCACAAGGTAAATTCAACAACTTTGCATGCTCACTCAAAATATAAGAATGCGTAGATCCATAATTAATCAGAGAAAACAAACTCAATGAATGTATCGAGAAGTTACCTGCTATAACATCAATATCATTCTGAAGCCAACTCATAGGTCTTCACTTCTTTTACCAACTCATATCAGGATCAGTCACATTGTTCTTTCTCAACAGGAACCAACTCGTATGCACGCTGACCCAAACAGGCAAATTGTACCTCAAACTCTGGTACGGCCATACTGCCCTGAACTAGAGCGATGAACTCTCTCATCATTCACATTCTTTGAAACCTCAGATTCATGACTACCATCTCCATGCTCACGCCTTGGTCCCATACTTGCCAAAAGTAATAATACAACAACAAACAAAAAACACAAACAAAAATATATGGGGTCTACCTCGTTTCGGTATAGGGGTCCATTTCGCCTAAGCGTTTCGAAACACGTTCCGGAACATGCCTTCACAATAGCAAAACCGTTTTGGTACGCGTATCGAAACAAGGGCTCACAGTGTTAAACCGTATTGAAACGCATTCCGATACGAGCATCCATGGAACCACACCCGTTCCGAAACCACTTCACCCGTTCCGAAACGCTTGCAGTCTGTATGTTCCTAAAATCGGTTTCTGCATCTCCAAAAGTTCCCAACATGCCTCAAACAACAAGAAACAAGATACAATATGCATACACGAATTCTAGAGGCATTTCACCCTACTTCAAGCATGATCAACACTTATCATACATTCAAGACCATCCATTCAAAAGAACATACATCCAAAACTAACCAAAGCTAAGCATACAATGCTACCTAACCAACAATCAAGGCAACCAACACAAGATAAGCATTTAGATAGGAACTTGCATACAAGCATGCATACTAAACCACTTCATTCATAGAAAACAAACACCTACCTAAATATTGCATAACAAGGGTCACATGCCCTTGAAACAAAACACTTAAATTT
This sequence comes from Hibiscus tridactylites, assembly GCA_958450335.1. Classification (NCBI taxonomy): domain Eukaryota; kingdom Viridiplantae; phylum Streptophyta; class Magnoliopsida; order Malvales; family Malvaceae; genus Hibiscus; species Hibiscus tridactylites. The sequence continues at coordinate 76,976,026 of OY288266.1, forward strand.
TTAAGGCAAGCAAAAGACATACATTTATATCCTTCCAACACATGCCAAAGCATCAAACCATCAAACATGTTATATATATATATATATATATATATATATATATATATATATATATATATATATATAAGAGGCAATAAAGCATGCTTAACAAAACAATTTAGCCAAAAGAAACATACGTACCTAAGCAATGCACAATCAAGGTTTACATGCCTTCAACAAAAACATAAGCATTCATAAGACATGGTTAAAAACCTTCAAATACAAAACACTTAGGCATCAACATAAACATGGTTTACAAATCCATCAACACAAAGCATTAACAACATTAAGCCAACACAAAGGAGTCCAGATACACGCTCCTAAAACATGTAGCATTTTTCATTGCTAAACTACTACATTATTTACCAAACCATACTTGAGCAACTATCACACGCTTGGACGCCCTTTTCTTTGCTCCTTGCTAACTCCCCGCTAATGATCTGCATTGTCGAAAAAGGGGAGCGTAAGCATAAAGCTTAGTGAGCGGAGCTCTAAAAACACATCAACAATGCAGTTTTCAAAACATAAATCTTAGTTGAAAAGCAAACCATTTTAAAGTACGAAAGGAGACACAATCATCACAATTTCATGGTAAGCACATGCATAACCAAAACACGGTGGGACCACACATCACTGTAGTCTTCGACTAGTTACTACCGGTGGGACCACACATCACCGTAGCAACAACAACCATCACGTGAGGCTCGACACCAATAACGACTACACAACAACATTAAACATAGAGTAAAAGCAACACACACTTCACACCATATCACAACAATCACACACACATTAACACTTAATGAACAAGGTGAAATAGCAACTTACACTTGGGTTTAGGCTAGCCCCTTAAGGCTCCACCCAAACCCCTAAGAAACCTCTTTGAATATATTCAAACCTCAAAACAGTTTCCACTCACCATTCGCACACCAATGCAAACCACAAAGTCGTTTCAAGCTTCCGAACTTCCCGGGACCGCGTCCGAACCACCCAAGGCCTATGTTGTTTCTAACCAATCAAAAACAATGTATTAACCTCTTAATCAACCACAAATTCACTGTTATACATCAGCTCACAATTCCACAATATTTTCTCAACAATTCAAAGCCGAAATCCTCCCAAATAATCTCATTTTCGTACTCCAGCAAAACCCAGCCATTACCCCTCAATTTAAACACTTAAAACACTCCAAACATCACCCTAAGGCTGTACAACCACCAGCCCTTCATTTCCCCACATAAACACCTTAAAAACTCTTATTTTCCACTCCTAAAAATCACCTACGACAGTAGTTTCGGGAATCCAATCGAACCAGCACTAACACCACTAAAAAATCATCAAATAACATCTAAAAACACCTATCCAATGTCCACATATCTCCAGCCCTCTTTTCACTACAAAATCAAGTAAAAAACTCACTTATTTCACTTCTAAAATCCACCCCTAAGACTAGTTTCGGGTATACTATAATTAAGAAACATTTTTAACATGTTATGACTTCAAAAGAAACTTTAAAAACACCACAAAACACTGCTATAAAAAGACCCATACGGGATTTCACCCAAATCCCCACTTTTCATAAATCTTGAAATTTCAAGGTTGAGAATCAATGGGTTTTGCAAATACAACTTTAATTTAAGTTAAATTTAAGTAAAACAAGGAAAAGAAGAAGAAGATTTACCTTCAAAGGTCTTCAATGAAGGAAAGGGGATGAAATGAGATAATAGTGTTTTTGGAAGAAGATGAGTGATTTTGATTTTCAAAACCCTCTTAAAATTTTATTAATGGCGTTTTCGTAAATAATAAGAACTTTTATAAAAATTAGCTCTTTAATTTAAATTTAACCCGAAACTAATCCTAGATCAACACTGATAAGTCATGAGCCCTAAAACCGGGGTGTTACAAAAATCGTCCCTTCTGTTACATAGTTTTCCTGTTTTGGTCCCCGCCGTTAAAAACTAACGAAATTGCTGACGTGGAACTTTTTAAATATTTGTATTATTATTTTCTCTCTCCTCTATATATATTATTTAAATTTTGGGTAAAGTACACAGACGGTCACTGAACTTTGGTAAAAAAACAAAATGGTAATCAAACTTTCAAAAATCACAAAATGGCAATTAAACTTTATGTTTTATAACAAAATGGTAACTAGACGTTAAATCCCGTTAAGTGTCTGTTATAAAATTTGGTATAATAACACATTTAGTCCTTCATATTTATACATTCAATCAATTTAGTCCTAATTCAAAACAATTCACTAAATTTAGCCCTCGTTATTTATGCATTCTTTTAATTTGGTCCTTAAAGCAAAATTCCAAAGTGTGGTAACATGATAAATAATTACAATTAAATTTTTTGAGTGTTAATATTTTCTGATTTCAGCCCTCTTATTCCACTCCCACCAGCAGTATAAGGGAACCTGCCGCATTGGTTCAAAGCCATTTTTCTCTTTGAATTTCCTATCTACAGCCGTCGCTTATATAGAAACCAATGAGTCTATCTATTCCTTTTGTTAATTGTCACTTTTGAGATGTTATACAGTCTTAAACCATTTTACCACTTGTTTTCCATCTCTATCTTGTCTATTAGACAGAAATTTGTCTAAATATGAACCTTTTAGGGGACATAAATGAAAGAGCATGTTGTACTTAACCAATGCAGTGCACTTATAAATCTTATGACATGAAAGAATTTTTATGTGCTTTGCACTGAATGTGAAAAAAAGCTTTAAGCTCTAGGAACATATTCGGAATTCAAAGATTAAGAGTACCATCTTGGCTTGTTTCACATCTCGAAATTTCATTTCAATATCCTGGATTTTTCAATCAAAAGATATTGTTGATGTTGTAGTGCTACCATGTTTAAATACTACTGATTGAAGAGTTTTTCATATACTTTTCCATTTTTGCAAGGCACGAGAACAACCAAGAACGAAGCAATGATGAATAGAAGCTGAGTTAGTGCTTCTGGATCTTTAGATTTGTCAGGTCGTGGATCTTAGGGTGATGCAACTGTGATATTGCCTTTTAACTTTGTATCATTGTATGTGGGGCTTTATCTTCATGCATGTATTTCAGACTTTTGAGTGGTTCTTGTGTTGTGTTGAATAAATTGTTACCAACATTTTCCGTGGGATTTCTTCAATAAATTGAGAGGGAAAATTTAGAAGCTTAATGGAAAATTATTTGATTATACATTATGGACATTACATAATGACGTGACAACTTCCAATTGGTGTTCAACATGTTAATATGGCCGCTTCCTATTGTTTTCTAACATGTTTATGCAACAACACTTTTTATGGTGAAAAATGAAAGCAAAACTAATTAAGCAAAGATGCCAGCGCTGCAATATTCTTGCAGAAACGACAACACTGTAGCTGGAGGCTCCGTAAGCCTGACACAACTGGAATCACTCATATTGGCTAATTTATACTCATTGGTTTCTATATAAGCGACGGTTGTAGATAGGAAATTCAAAGAGAAAAACGGCTTTGAACCAATGCGGCAGGTTCCGATATACTGCTGGTGGGAGTGGAATAAGAGGGCTGAAATCATAAAATATTAACACTCAGAAAATTCAATTCTAATTATTTATCATGTTACCATACTTTGAAATTTTGCTTTAAAGACCAAATTGAAAGAATGCATAAATAACGAGGGCTAAATTTAGTGAATTGTTTTGAATTAAGACTAAATTAATTGAATGTATAAATATGAAGGACTAAATGTGTTATTATACCAAATTTTATAACAGACACTTGTTTTTTTTTACCAAAGTTCAGTGACCGTCTGTGTACTTTACCCTTAAATTTTTTATTCAGATGTCACCACCATAACAAACAAAATACTGTGAATTTGCGGGGAGCAAAGATTCAAACCCGTGTCCCCAAGCTTTAAAGCCAATGGGTTAGCCACTAGGCTAAGCTCCAAGTATTGTTATATTTTAGCACAAATTACCTTTAAAACAGTCAAATGAACCCCCCCCCCCCCCCCCCCAAACCAAAAAAATAGTTGAAACAAATGTCTTGCAATAAGATTCGAACCCATGTGCCATGTCATGAAAAGGCCAAGCATAAACCAAATGTGCCAAGAAATTATTTCAAATAAAATTTACATTTAACGTATATTAGTTTACCAACAACACATATTAATTTATCAATTGGGTTTTTTGTTCAAATAAAATATTTAACATATACTAAAATTTATATTTAAGGTATACTAATTTATCAATAAGGTTTTGTATTCGAATAAAATATTTAACATATACTAAAATTTATATTTAATATATATTCCATTATTTTATCAATAAGGTTTTGTGTTTGAATAAAATATTTAAAATATACTAAAATTTATATTTAAGGTATATTAATTTATAATAAGGTTTTGTATTCGAATAAAATATTTAATGTATTCTAAAATTTATATTTAATGTATATTCTATTAATTTACCAATAATGTTTTGTGTTTGAATAAAATATTTAATGCATACTAAAATTTATATTTTACATATATTAATTTATCAATAAGGTTTTGTGTTCGAATCCCTCCATAGGTTTAATATTTTATTTTGTGTTGTTTGTAAATTAATATACGTTAAATATAAATTTTAGTCGAAATAATTCTTTAGCACATTTGGTTTATGCTTAGCCTTTTTACGCCATGTCACATGAGTTCGAATATTATTGCAGGTCATTTGTTTCAACTATTTTTTTTGGTTTTGGGGGTCATTTGATTGTTTTAAAGGTAATTTGTGCTAATATGTAACAATACTTGGAGCTTAGCCCAGTGGTTAACCTATTGGCTTTTAAAGCTTAGGGACACTGGTTCAAATCCCAACTCCCCCTCCCAATTCACATTATTTTGTTTGTTATGGTGGAGAGAGAAAATAATATATATAGAGGAGAGAGAAAATAAAAAAAAATATTTAAAAAATAAGAAAAAAGTTCCACGTCAGCAATTTCGTTAGTTTTTAACTGCGGGGACCAAAACAGGAGAACTATGTAACAGAAGGGACGGTTTTGCCGAAAAAAATAGTTGTAGGATCAAAATAGAAAAATGGTGATAGTTTGGGGACCACCGGTGTAGTTTTCCCAAAAAAATAAGCTATGCACGCATTAAAATCATATATAATAAAACCAAATTACACGTATGAAACTATATTAAAAACACACGTTAAACAATATTATAAAAAAGACATGTGATCACATACTATAAAATAAATAACATATCATATGCCACATATTATATATCCATCAACATAAACATTGTCAACATGGTAATCACATACATAAAATATGAACATTATTTAAAAATATGGTAAAAAGCATGAATGAGGACTGAAAATTAATATGCATGAAGGCAAGGACAAAGAAAACAATTAAACCAACGATTAGGGGACCAAAACAGTAATAAAACCATTCGAAATCTGATTAAATTACGAAAACAAGGGCCAAATCAAAATGACACGGAAACCTAAAGGGACCGAAATGGTTATTAAGCCATTCTGAATCTAATTAAAACCAAATTAAGGATGAAATTAAAAATATTAAAAGAACTTAAAGGACCACGGGCGTGGTTTAAAGATGTGGAGACCCCTAGACGCGTAATAATAACGACGTTGAGGGGTTTAAGACGGAATAAACCATTTTTTATTACCAAACATTATAAATGCATCTTAAAACATTTTATTCCCCTTTTACAAACCCTAAATTTAAAGACTCATACCCTCTCTCGAAATTCCTATCCCCTCCAATCCCCGAAAAACAGTCGACGCGCCTCCGTCCGACGAACCCTAGAAAATACCCTAAAACTTTATTCCCTTTCAAAATCCTTCCAAAACCCAAAAGGGAAAAAGCCTTTTGCTTTGCGAAACCAGAACCAAAAAATCTCCCTTTCGTTTTTTAAAAGAAAACAGAAACTCCAAAAAACCCAAATCAATTTCAAAAACCCTTTTTGTGTTGTTTGCTTCCCACCGATTCACCGCATATGGTCTCGGGAGAGACCAAATGGCCTGTCACCGGCGAGGAGAAACGAACCGATAAAGGTAAAAAAAAGCCTAACCCTCTGTTTTTTTATGATTCGAAATGAAATGAAAGAAGATGATATACCTCTGAATGCTCTATTCTCTCTGTGTTCGTATTAATGTTTGCAGAAATTCTCTATTTCTAACTTGGGGTTTACAGTGTTGGTTTCGGGTTTTATAACACCGAATTACATGAATTTTAGAATTTAAAAATTATAATAAAAAATCCTATTGGCTGTTAATTGTTTGTTTGCATCTGCCCTCTGATTTCTGTTGTTTTTTCTCTGGAATTTGTTATGCGTTTTCTTTTCTGACATTTTTGTCTCTGTTGTTTGCATGTGAATGAACGGCCGGAGAGGAGGGGACTAGAGGCGGGGCAGCTCAGTGGCTGAAGAATCAGTGTGGCTGGACGTCGTAGAGCTATCCCAGCCACTGGGGAGGGATCTAGACGATCTTAGGGATCTGAAAAAGCGCACGTGAGGGAGCTGGAGCGCCGTGTACGATCTACACGTGCGCGTTGGGAGCCGAGAAGCCGCGCTTGTGGCGCGTATGGAAATCTGAGGGTCATTGAGAGCCGCTCGATCTGCTCCAGATCCAACGGGTGAGATTGAGCGGCGTAAGGTTCAGTGGAGCAGCTAGGGTTTCCTTCCTCCAGATCGATCTGGATCGTTTGATCTCCTCTCCAGATCTGACGGTCCAAGATGGGGCTGCGCAAAAACACCAAGATTAGGGCTTTGATGTAATTAGGTTTAGGGCCGAACGAGCCTTTATTTTTTTTGGGTCTTAACTGTAATGGACTATTTTTTTAATAAATTGGGCTTTTATTTATTTAATCATGTGTTTATATTAGTTAATTTTTTGTGTTTTTATACTCGATTCAAAACAACAACAACAACAACAATAATAATAATAATAATAATACCTATAATGATAATAGTAATAATAATAATAAATTATAATAATATAGTAATGTTAATAATAGTAATAGATAATAATATGTTAATAATATAGTAATAACATTAATAATAATAATAATATTAATAACACTAATAGTAACAATAATAGTAAGGAAAATAATATGTTAACATAATAAGATGGGAAGGTGATATGATATATTAATAATAGTTAGGGTTTTCCCTTGTAATCGAATAACAATGCCAAAAAAATAAAAACAATAGCACCAAATATTTATATATGTATATATATGTATTACTAATAATATTTTTTGTCCTTTTTTTAACAAAACTCGTTATTACGAAAGATGAAAACGGGTTAACACCCCGGACAAAATTGGTGATTACGGTATGATAACCATTAATATAATGTTGCGTTGTGTTTTATGTGTGGTATAAAGTTACGTGATATAAACAAACTTATGTTTTGTTGGTTGGTGTGTGAGCATGGATGAACAAAAAAATTCGGATGTACAAGGTTCGAAGGATGAGACAATCGCGGTGGCTAAGGCCCCTTAAACATGTGTCTGTTTAGGGTGATGTTTCAGATTAGGAGATGTGGAAATATTTATCGTTTATACTTTTTGTTTATTTTCATATGTTTCAGCACTTAATCTCATGTAATTATGGATGTTTTCGATTTTCAATGCTACTATATTTTGCAAGATGTAGAATATCACCTATTTGTTGTATTATATTCCAATGTTTTGTTGTAAAATGGTTTAAAATTTTCCCATAACCAGACCAACTATTCGGTATCGATACAACATGAACAATATCGATTCAACATAAACAATACTGATGCAACATAAATTCAGTAGTTACCTTGTTTACTATATATTTTGTAAAGAATTACGTAGGTTCGGTCAGATATGTCGTAGGTATCGTATTTCCCATGTGTTTGGTAACATATAGAGTAATCCTTTAAGAGATAAGATAGCTACAAAATTCCTAACCATAAGTTGGGTTGATTTAAGATTAGAAGATATGAGGTAATAAATTCGATAGTTACAATGTTTACTATATATTTCGTAACCAATTACATCGGTTGGGTGAGATATGTTGTAGGTATCATATTTCTCGTGCGTTTTGTAACATATAGAGTAATCCTTTAATAGATAAGGTAGCTACAAAATGCTTTACCATATGTTGGGTTGGTTTAATATTAGGAGATATGATGTAATAAATTCGGTAGTTATCTTGTTTAATATATATTATGTAACGAATTATGTAGGTTCGGTAATATATGTTGTTGGTATCGTATTTATAATGTGTATTGTAACATATAGAGTAATCCTTTAAGATATAAGGTAGGTAAAAAATTCCTAACCATAAGTTGGGTTGGTTTAATATTAGGATATTTGGGGTAATAAATTTGGTACTTACCTTGTTTATTATACGTTCTGTAACGAATTACGTAGGTTTGGTGAGATATGTTGCAGGTATCGTATGTCCTATGCATTTTGTAACATATATAGTAATTCTTTAAGAGATAAGGTAGCTACAAAATTCCTAACCATAAGTTGGGTTGGTTTAAGATTATGATATATGAGGTAATCAATTCGGTAGTTACGATGTTTACTATATATTCCGTAACGAATTATGTAGGTTGGGTGAGATATGTCGTAGGTATCGTATTTTTCATACGTTTTGTAACATATAGAGTAATTCTTTAAGAGATAAAGTAGCTACAAAATTCCTAACCATAAGTTGGGTTAGTTTAAGATTAGGAGATATGAGGTAATAAATTTTGTAGTTACGATGTTTACTATATATTTTGTAACGAATTAGGTAGGTTTGGTGAGATATGTTGTAGGTTTCGTGTTTCGTATTTCTCATGTGTTTTGTAACATATAGAGTAATCCTTTAAGAGATAAGGTAGCTACAAAATGTCTTACCATATGTTGGGTTGGTTTAAGATAAAGAAATATGGTGTAATAAATTCGGTAGTTACCTTGTTTACTATATATGTTGTAGGTTTTGTATTTCTCATGTGTTTTCTAACATATAGAGTAATCCTTTAAGAGATAAGGTAGCTACAAAATGTCTTACTATATGTTGGGTTGGTTTAAGATTAGGAGATATGGTGTAATAAATTCGGTAGTTACCTTGTTTACTATATATTGTGTAACGAACTATGTAGGTTGGGCGAGATATGTTGTAGGTATCATATTTTTCATGCGTTTTTAACATATAGAGTAATCCTTTAAGATTTAAGGTAGCTACAATATTTCTTATCATAATTTTGGTTGGTTTATGATTAGGATATATGGGGTCATAAATTCGGTAGTTACATTGTTTACTATATATCTTGTAACAAATTACGTAGGTTCGGTGGGATATGTTGTAGGTATCGTATTTATCATTCATTTTGTAACATTGAGAGTAATCCTTTCAGATTTAAGGTAGCTACAAAATTCCTTACCATAAGTTTTGTTGGTTTAAGATTAGGGTATATGGGTTCATAAAGTTAGTAGTTACCTTATTTACTATATATATTGTAACATATTACGTAGGTTCGGTGGGATATGTTGTAGGTATCGTATTTATCATGTGTTTTGTAACATTGAGAGTAATCCTTTCAGATTTAAGGTAGCTACAAAATTCCTTACCATAAGTTTTGTTGGTTTAAGATTAGGGTATATGGGTTCATAAAGTCGGTAGTTACCTTATTTACTATATATATTGTAACATATTACGTAGGTTCGGTGGGATATGTTGTAGGTATCGTATTTATCATGTGTTTTGTAACATGTAGAGTAATCCTTTAAGATTTAAAGTAGCTACAAAATTTCTTACCATAATTTTGGTTGGTTTAAGATTAGGATATATGGGGTCATAAATTCGGTAGTTACCTTCTTTACTATATATTTTGTAAAGAATTTTGTAGGTTCGGTGAGATATGTTGTAGGTATCGTATTTCTCATGCGTTTGGTAACATATAGAGTAATCCTTTAAGAGATAAGGTAGATACAAAACACCTTACCATATGTTGGGTTGGTTTAAGATTAGGAGATATGGTGTAATAAATTCGATAGTTGCCTTGTTTATTGTATATTTTGTTCGGTGAGATAGGTTGTAGTTATCGTGTTTATAATGTGTATTGTAACATATAGAGTAATCCTTTAAGAGATAATGTAGGTACAAAATTCCTAACCATAAGTTGGGTTGGTTTAAGATTAGGATATTTTGGGTAATAAATTCGGCAGTTACCTTGTTTACTATACGTTCTGTAACGAATTATGTCAGTTAGGTGAGATATGTTGTAGGTATCGTATTTATCATCCGTTTTGTAACATATAGAGTAATCCTTTAAGAGATAAGGTAGCTACAAAATGTATTACCATAAGATTGGTTTGTTTAAGATTAGGAGATATGGGGTAATAAATATGGTAGTTACCCTTTTTACTATATATGTTGTAAATAATTAGTAGGTGTGGTAAGATATTTTGTAGGTATCGTATTTATCATGTGTTTTGTAACATATAGAGAAACTCTTTAAGATTTAAGGTAGTTGCAAAATTCACTACCATGATAAGCTTTTCAGTAATTACCATTTTTTTACACTTACTGTAACAAATTTGGTAGCCGCATTGTAACAAATTCTGTAGTTATAAGCTACCAGTATAACTGGACTGCCTAATATTAGCCTATTTTTAAGGTGTCTAACTCTAAAATCACCCCAGCTCGCCTCTATCATGGACAATAAAGGTAATATCTCTATCGGAAGAACAATACGAAGAAGCTCGCCAACATGAAGCCCTTTCTCCATTTCAGCCAATCTATCCTGACCAGATTCACCTCTCGTCGCACATGCGTTACTCGAACCTCCCAACATATTTTGATAGTATATAATAAATTATTAATATAATTAAAACTATATATTGTTTTCGTTAAAATACCATTTAATATTGTTCTATTATTATTAAAAAACTATTATAATTCAATAATAAATACAATTTGTAATATTTTAATTTTAAAAAATGTAAAAATAGCATGTTAAGAATTGTTATTTTGGAAAGAAAATATATTTTTTGGGTATCTTTTAAGACCTAATATGATTGAAGTTTTTGACTCTACCGCCGCCCCCTTCTAACCCCCGCAAACATCGCCGTTTAGAGGAAGAACCACTGGATGAGGGAAGCCCGAGAGTGAGAACAGAGAGCGGGCATGATCACCCTGGTGCTCCGTCTTATAAAGACTCTCTTCTGCAGGGTGCTTCAACATCAACGCACGAGGAGGAAGAGATCCTGGATGAAGATGACATAGAACTGGAAGAGGGAGACGTCACCCGGACTGTGGTCGATGGCATGATATCCATCTATTTTTCTGATAGAGTGCAAGATTTGGCTGAGAAGAGCTTCGATCACACGGTAGTCCTGAAACTCATGGGAAGACGCATTGGCTACACAACACTGCGTAATAAGCTATATGAACTGTGGAAACCAAAACAATCTTTCCGACTCATGGACATTGACAATGACTACTATCTTGCTACTTTCAGGCTCGATTCTGACTTCTTGCGTGTTCTTATGGAAGGTCCTTGGACGATATTTGGGCATTATTTGACAGTGGAGCCCAGAACGGCTTCTTTTAGCACTTCGCAACCGTACCCTTCCACCATATGGTCCTAGATTCACTTGTATGGCTTGCCGGCAACACTGTACAAACGCGGTCTTATCATGGCAATTGGAGAGTGTATTGGCCCTATCATGAAGATCGATTATCAAACCGAGCATGGGCAGCGTGGTCGTTTTGCACGCATGGCCATCAAGATCGATTTACGGAAACCACTTGTCTCTAAACTATTGATCAATGGATGCGTCCAAACAGTGGAATACGAGGCCCTACCTACAATCTGCTTCCATTGTGGCAAGTATGGACACTATCAGGAATCGTGCCCGGATGTGAAGGCTGCCACGAGTGCACCTAATGATGCTAATTAGCAGCAAAAGGCTGCGCCGGAGTCAACGACAGTTGTTCCTCCAACTGAATCCCCTTATAGCCCATGGATGATGGTAGAACGCCACCAACAGAGAGCCGCCAAGAAAGCCCAGGAAGTGGATGTTGGCCAATGGAGTGGAGCTTTCAAAGCTTCTCGCTTCAACCCTATTTATGAACCTGACAGTGAGATCCCAAAGAATACTAATGCAGCCCCTAAGCCCTCCAAGGATAGTCTACCGTCATCGGCTGGCCCCTCAGTCCCGGAAAGACCGAAAACAACGAATGCCCCCTCCGTCCTTTCAATGAAAGCAAAGGCAGGCGACAAGGGTAAGCAGATTAGTGGTGCAAAGGGTGCCCCTGGCCTTCCTGTGCGCAAACCGTTCACAATAGTTGATTTCCCCATCCTCCCTCGTAACGCATCAAATAGATGCACGTCCAGCATGTCCCATGCAACCTCTGTGCCTGCACTGGATACACTAAAGCACTCTGTGGTTCGTATGGATGAGAATGACGATCCGAATATTGGCCATGGTTTTGCACCGATAGTAATCGATGATTGTGTTCCCAAACAGCAAGGAGACCCGCCGGATCCTCTTAGGGGTACCCCCCTACGAAGCCTAGGACATCAGTGTCTTTAGAGAACCCTCTGCATGATGAAGAGCATAGCCATGCTCCTGGGAGTGAGCAAGATGTTGCTATGCTTGATTAATCTCGTGTGCTCCCTCTTCTACATCTTTATCTATGGATATAAGTATCTTAAGCTGGAATGGGCAAGGTTGTGGGCACCGGCGTTTTATACCTGCAGCCAAACAATTTATGCGTGATTACAAACCCGACAATGTGTTAATGGTGAAGCCGAGGGTAAGTGGTCTACGTGCTGAGAGTTTTATTGCTGCCATGGGCTTTCCTCACACTCACAGGGTTGAAGCAGTGGGTTTTGCAGGGGGCATTTGGATAGCTTGGTGGGACACGGTTGCCTTGGACATCATTATAAATCACTTCCAATTTGTTCACTTTCGCGTTACAGTAAAGAAATCTGGATGCTCTTTTCTTTCTACATCAGTTTATGAGAGCCCTTGCAGCACCAAGCGAAAGGTTTTATGGGCCAATCTGCGAAGACTTACGACCTCCATACAATCACCATAGGTACTATTTTGTGATTTCAACGCAACGCTTCTTGATAATGAGAGAAGAGGTTGTGCTGCTTCAAGCAAACCAAGTCCCGCATTCAAAGACCTGTTGTATGATCATGGGTTACGTGACATGGGATATTCTGGACCAGACTATACCTGGACAAGGGGCAATTCTTTCATTCGGTTAGATCGTTTCATTTGCAATAGCTATTGGGATTCTGATTTTCCGGATTCACATGTTGAACATCTCCTTCGTGTTGGGTCTGATCATCGCCCTATCCTTCTAACCATAGGGGCCCTTAATAGACATTATCGTCCTTCTTCATTCAGATATTTCTCTGGCTGGCAACAACATCCAGACTTTCCACGGTTGATTCGGGACAGTTGGCAACCGTCGACAACAATGTCTGAAACTTTGTCTAATCTTTCTAAGGCAGCTGATTTATGGAACAAAACTGTTTTTGGGTTCATTAGGGCTAGAAAGAAGACCATCATGGCCCGTTTGCGTGGGGGTGCAAAAGGCTCTTTCCACGAGATCTTCGACCTTTCTACGACAACTTGAAGCTGACCTTCTTTCTGAGCTGGAACATTGTCTTGATCAAGAAGAGATGCTGTGGAAGTAGAAGTCCCGATCTGACTGGATCACTCATGGCGATCGTAACACAACCTATTTTCACTAACGGGCAGTATCGAGGAAACAGAAAAATCGCATTACTTCCCTTAAGTTGTTGGATGGTACTTGGAGTGAGGATGAGACAGTTCTTAAAGATGAAGTAGTCAGCTTCTTCTCCTCCTTATTTTTTGAAGGGGACTATCCGTTGGAACCTTTCCCAGCGACAACTTTATTCCCTGCAAGAGTATCTGATCTGATGCAACGTCTTGATGACATTCCAACAATGCAGGAGATTCATGAGGCTCTATGTGATATGGCGCCTTTAAAGTCGCCTGGGTGGGATGGTTTTCATGCCCATTTTTTCCAACATCATTGGACAACAGTTGACCCCGCCATTTGTGATATGATCCAAGGTATATTTCGAGGGAATGCTATTGAGCCTGACTTGAATCGCACAATTCTCGTGCTTATCCCCAAGAAGGACTCTCCTGAAACCTTTTCCGATTTTAGGCCTATCAGCCTCTGCACAATGTTGTACAAGCTTCTTAGTAAGGTGGTGGTTCGCCATTTGAAACCGATTTTCCCGTCTATCATATCTCCACAGCAAACCAGCTTCATTGCGGGTCGCTCAATATCCGAGAATATTATTATCAACCAAGAGGTGATACACTCGATGCACATCAATAAGGCGACACAAGATTGGATGGCCATAAAGGTGGATCTCGAGAAGGCATTCGATAAGCTTAGCTGGTCATTTATCTCGGACTCTTTATTGGCAGCAGGGTTTCCACCATGGATACGTCGAATTATTATGTAGAATATTACCACCTCTACTCTTCAGGTTCAATGGAATGGCCAGTTGTCTCGTCCGTTCCATCCAAAGCGAGGGGTGCATCAAGGCGACCCCTTATCGTCGTATATCTTTGTCCTTGCTATGGAACGCCTGAGTCATTTAATCTCTGAGGCAGTACAAAGGGGTTCTTGGACACCATTTCGCTTTGCTAAGCAAGGATCACCTGTATCGCACCTCTTTTTCGCCGACGATTTGATATTGTATGCTAGAGCTCATACAACCCAAGCACATATCATTGACAACATCCTTAAGCTTTTTGCGAACTATGTTGGCCTCGTGGTGAATCGACACAAAACACGGCTTTATTTCTCCCCTAATACGCCTATGACCATGCAAGATGATATTACTACTATCATTAGTTTTCAACGTGTTGACTCTTTGGGGAAGTACCTCGGAGTGCCGGTTTTCCACCAATGGGTCCGTTGTGAAGATTACAGTTTCATTCTTGAAAAGATTAAGGCTAAACTCACTGGATGGGCAGCCCGGTCCCTCTCGATGGCGAGGAGAATCACACTGGAAAAATCGGTATTAGGTGCGATTCCTATTTATTTTATGCAAACTTCTATGCTGCCAAAGAAGATATGCAATGAAATTGAAAAATTGCTCCGACGATTCATTTGGGGGACGGCTGCAGGTTCGGCAAAAACATCCTTGGTTAATTGGGAACGTCTTTGTCAGCTGATTGATCGTGGGGGCCTCGGTTTTCGACGCATGCACAATTTTAACCTCGCTTTTGTATTGAAAATTGGTTTCCAGATCATTAGCAAACCAACGTTACTCTACACCCAATTGCTACGGGAGAAGTACATAATTCATGATCTTTGCCCGCCCAATATCACACGATAAACTTGTACACCACTGTGGCGTGCTTTGTCTAATGCATGGCCCCTTTTGCTCTCCAACATCTCATGGTCCTTGGGAAATGGCAACAATATCTGACTTCTAGATGATGTGTGGTTGCCTCGGCTTGGTCCCCTTCGAGATCATCTGGTAAATGATGCTATGGTAACATCGTTTGATCATATCACCCTGCCTGGAGGAGGCTGGGATGTATCGAAATTGTCTGAAGTTTTCACTACTATTGCCATCTCGCACATTTTGGGGGTTAAGAGCCCTGACCCAACTGACCTCAATGATGTTGTGCTATGGAGGTGGAGCAAAACTCATGCCTTTGAGGTTTCTTCAGCATATAACTGTGTAGCAAGCTTCGTCTGGGATGCCCAACGGCCAATCTGGCCTTTAATTTGGAACCTGCAGGTCCTTCAACGCATACGTCTGTTCCTTTGGTGTGCCTTCCATGAGCGTGTAATGACGAATGAGGAACGCTGTCGGCGCTTCTTTGGTACAACGAGCATTTTCCCCCGCTGTGAGATGCAGCTTGAAACCATCCTTCATGTCCTCAGAGACTGTGGACAATCCTCCAATGTTTGGCAACTACTCAGGCCAATTGATACTCAGGCAAGCTTCTTCACACTCCCTTTGAGTGAATGGTTGCATTAGAATCTTTGTGATACATCTATGATAATGGATTTGCCATGGAAGATTGTATTTGCTTCTATCGTTTGGCTTCTCTAGAAAGATCGCAATAACATATTTTTTAATGCATCGTCTGACTTGCCGACTTCTTTGCTACATAGAAGACTGATCTAGGCCTATTATTACCATGAAGCCACTGGTCTATCACGTCAAGCTGTTGCATTGGCGGCAAGCTCTTTACCTGCGATTCATGCATGGAAATGCCCTCCGGCGGACTATGTATGTGTTAATGTTGATGGTGCAGTCCGGGCGCCATCAGATTTGGGTCTCATAGGTGGCCTCATACGTAATAGCTGCGGTGCGTGGCTCATAGGTTTTCAGCAAACCTTGGGTGTTTCTTCTGCTTTAAACACAGAACTCTGGGCTATTTATGTTGGTCTACAGGTTGCATGGGATGCAAGTTTCCGTTTTGTCCAACTACAATCGGACTGTCGAGTTGCCGTCAATCAGATTATCGATAGTTCAGCCTCCTTGTGCAACCTCTCCCTTATCCGTGCAATAGACAACTTGCGTAGGCGACGATGGATAACTAAGATTATTTGGGTTCCAAGAGAAGCAAATGCTCCGGCAGACAAATTAGCCAAAGCTCATGATGGTTTTTGTGGCACCTTGGTTACTCTTACCTCTCCTCCCTACTTCATGACTGCTATACTCGATAGGGATATCACTGCTTCTTTAGATTCATAGCTTCCTAACTTTCATTTTCATTCAAAAAAAAAAGAATTGTTATTTTGAAATAAATAATATAGAATTAATAAAAACGAATATTATTTATTTTATGTGTTTGTTGTTAATATAATAATATATTATTTAAAATATAAATTATTAAATTATATTTATTATTAATTTTTAATAATACAATATAATAATCTTAGTAAATGCCGACTTTTTGGAATTAATATCGATGATAACACACTCGATGAGTGGGCTGTCCAGGTAGGGTGCACTAAAGGTACTTTTCCTTCGGATTATCTTGGTCTTCCTTTAGGCCCAAAGAGGAACTCAGCCGCTTTATGGGAACCGGTAATTGATAAATTCTACAAACACTTAGCTGGGTGGAAAAGGAAAAATCTATCTTACAGCGGAAGACTTGTACTGATTAAATCAGTGCTAACTTCTCTTCCGACTTATTACTTATCTTTGTTTAGGATTCATGCAGCGGTTAACAAGAAACTGAACAGCATCATGGCTGGCTTTCTTTGGGGCGACTCGGACAATCAGAAAAAGGTTCACTGGGCGAATTGGTTATCTATTTGTCAGCCCTTGGATGCTGGTGGTTTGGGCATTCGGAATCTGGAATTGCATAATAGAGCCCTCCTCGGCAAATGGATTTGGAAATTTGCTAATCAAAAGGAGTGTCCATGGAAGAGTTTCCTCTGCAGCAAATTGAATTGGGATTGCTCTTTGATTATTCCGGAAAATACCAATAACCGATGCTCTTCTTGGATATGGAAAGGAATCTCTAATTCCTTTCACAGTACTGACAACTTCGGTGAAGCCATTCGCAAGAACTCAAGTCTACGCGTCGGGGACGGGAGGTCAATTATGTTTTGGTCGGATGTTTGGATTGCGGATTCTCCACTTCAAGTCAGGTTTCCAAGGATTTTTGCGTTAGCTACCAACAAGTCTGGAAAGGTATGTGATTTTGGTGCGATATGTGATGTAAGGTGGGCATGGAACATTCATCTAAGGCGACAGTTATTTGATTGGGAATTACAGCAGTGGGATGAGCTCATGTATCTTCTAGCATCGCTGAACTCGATCGGTTTTACTCAAGATTGTCTCCTTTGGAAGGGTACAGGGGATGGTAATTTCTCGGTTAAAAATTGTTGTGAACTATTTTATCCCAAGAATAGAAATTCTTTTGCATGGAATTCTTTGGTCTGGAATGGATTGGCCCCTCCTCGCGTTCATTTCTTCCTTTGGCAGTTAATCCTAAATAAAATCGCAGTAAGAGAGGTTCTTATTAAACGTGGATGCAAGTTGGAAGAGACATCGTGCCCGTTCTGTAATTCAGCTTCGGAATCTATATCACACCTGTTTCTTCACTGCGGGGTAGTTTGGCAGGTATGGACAAATCTTTGTTCTGATTGGGATTTCACTTTCGCTATGCCTAATAACGTTGCAGATTTGTTGATCCTTTGGAGGGAGGCTGGTTTGCGTTTTGGCCAATGGTCAATTTGGAATGTTATTCCAGCGGCGGTTCTATGGTCCGTATGGCTCATGAGGAACGAAATAGTTTTCAAGAATAAAATACTGGACATTAGGCAACTGATCTTCACCACCAAATTCCGTGCGGCGTCATGGTTCAAAGCCCGGTTCCATGACGTTACCGACTCGCTGGAGGATATTGTGTTAAACTTACCTGCTGCTGTTATCGGTAAACACAATTCCAGTTGTGGAACAACAATTGCTTGGGAAAAGCCTCCTCATGGGTTTATGAAATTAAACGTTGATGGTGCTATGAATGAAGCGCGGAGTGCAGGAGGCATCGGTGGGCTAATTCGCGATGATAAAGGATTGATAATTCTCTCATTTTCCGAGTCTATGGGTGGTGGCCCTCCGATTCTTGCTGAAATATTGGCACTGCGTGTTGGTATAAATCGGGCTCTTGCTGACAGCAGATGTTCATGTTGTCGTTTGATCATTGAAAGCGATTGCAGCACGCTATTGAAGTGGGTAGCCAATCCTTACTCTTGTCCCTCGATGTTCAGGGGTTTAATCATGGAACTTGTGGATCTAGGTGCGAAATGGAACTGCATTTTCAGGAAAGTTAGCAGAATTCAGAATATGGAGGCTGATGGTCTGGCAAAGATTGGTATTGGATAGAGGTTGGGTACTGTTTGAGTTTTCAGGGATCTAGTACTCCTGTAGCCATTGTAAGGGATTTTGCTTGAAATGTTTGTTCCTTCCTGTTAAGGAACGAAAGTGTGTATGGTTTGATAAGTTTAATAAAATTTATACTGTGACACTCTTTTCCTCCTTCCGCTATCGATTATATGTCCTTAGGACTTTTGATCGATATGAAGGGGGTTTTTAACGAGGTCACCAATTCCTATCAAAAAAAAATATTTATTATTTGAATAAAACATACTACTCAAATTTTTTTATTTGTTAAACCTTGAAAATATTTTGATAATAATTATATTGAAATAAATTATATTACTGATTATTATAATATTTAAAAATAATATTTTTTTAATTTATAATAATGAGTAACATTATTTTATGTGTTTAATATTAGTATAACATTCTAATATTTTTTAAAATATTAAATATTAAAATATTTAAAATACATTTAATATTTTTAATAATGTGATATTTTATTTTAAATAGTAACTAATGTAATTAATTATTTTTATTATTTTAATAAAATATAATAATATAATATTTTTATTTATAAATTAAAAATATTTTAATAATAATATTGATATAAATGATGTTCAGTATAATTGTTTTAATATATTAAGATAATAATAAAATTTGTATAATGAATAATATCATTTGTATTTGATATTTATAATGAATAATTATTGAAAATTTTATCAAACAGCAAAGGTGATTTAACAATATCATTCAAACATCATAAAGTGATCTTTCTATTATTTTCTTAAATAATGTAGTTATTTTTCGGGAAAAATTAAAATATGTTTTAGTGAAAGAAAGTCCTAAATATAAATATATAGATATAAATATAACGTGTAATTTACATTTTAGATCATTGAATTTAACAACCACTTTCATTTACATCACAAAATTTTAAATTAATCAAATTACATTATTCAACTTTTATTATTTATAAATTAAGTCACTTATATTGAAACCATTAAAGAATTCTAATAAAAAAACTGAAATTAACTTTTTTATGTATCATATTTTTGACATATCATCATCAAATAAATGTATAATTGATATTTTTAATAACATTATGTAAAAAAATATGAAAAATTATATATAAATACATTCAAAGGAAAATAAACTATTTTTCTTTATAAATCCTAACAAAAACTATTTAAATTACTAACTAAACATTATTTATTGATAATATGTGAAAATATGTTAAATAAAAGTGTCAATTTCAGTTTTTTCATTAGAATTATTTAATGGTTTTAATATAAGTGACTTAATTTATAAATAATAAGAGTTGAATGATGTAATTTGATTAAACTAAAGGTTTGTGATGTAAATGAAATTAGATGTTAAGTTTAGTGATTTAAAATGTAAATTACCCAAATATAACATTGTTTTTTTTTATTTTTTATTAAATAGAGATGTATTATATCCTCATGTCAAGATTCGAACATAGTTTTTGTTTTGATCACATGGTTGTGCTCACTTGGATATCAATGAGATGTTAGAACTAAATTATAAATTAATATAAAACATAATACCCGTGATCTATCATATTAAATCATCAAGAACAATAACCTGAATGAACTGAATGCGGAAGCGTACATGAATATATCTGTAAACTAAAAACCTTGAATCTTTTGTTGAAGATCACCTAGAAGGTGGTTGTGATCTTCCAAGAAGATAGGTTAGCCCTTGTCGTAAAAACTCTCTTACGGGGACAAGAGTAATACAAGTTAACCTATTTCTTGGGGACCACTACCTCTTTATATAGTTGATTATTAAATCAACTGTTAAATATTTATAACTCTACCCCTCATTGAATTATAAATATATCTTATGGTATCTACACTTTTATTTCCAAGACACTTTAATACCTATGACACGCCTAACATAATTGGTCACTTGATTTTGTCATACTTTATAATAGCATCATACATTTTACATATGTGCTCACAATTGAGGATTTTAATCCAACAATCTCTCACTTGGGCAACATATGTTTCCTGATAAATGTACAACCTTATGAGCTCATAAATTTGCTATTTTATAATAGGTATTCTATAATAATCTCGTCCATCAACTATATCCGTATAGGACCAAAGTGGTCTTCGGCATATCAATCATGACAAGACCCATCAATGGTCACGTATACAAACATAGTCAAATGACATAGATCAATCATGGATGTATAGCATGGAAAATTACATGAAATGTGAATCGAACATGTCTATTTCCAACTGGTTCTCCTAAACCTTGGTGAGATCAACTTTACTAAATTCAGAGTGTGCATAAACCAAAAGAACTTTATTTCTGCAGAAAATAATCTTAAAATATCTTATACTGAAGTAACTGGAATTGTGTCTAAAACAAATGAGAATTTTTCGAAATTACAAACTCCCACTAAAATCGAATATCTTTAAATAACATTACACCCACATGAGTAGTGTGCTCATGAAAGACCTAGGGTGACAGTTTCTTAATATGTGTGCAATTATGGAGTTTGTATCAACATGCTCTATAGACACACAACCACTCTGAATTTTCTTTAACAACTAGGAACTTAATATTTATATGCTTCAAATTTGAAGTGTTCCTATTGTTTATAGAATGAATGAATGCATATTTATAGTCACAAAATAACTGAAGTGTTCTTTCTATTCAATTTACAATTAGCAACTCAAGTGACAAAATTCTTTTGCATCAATATTCTATTAGAATCGAAAGTCTGTAAACCCGATGATCTCTAACTTACCAGAACTTCGATATGTGATCATGTAATTTTTGTTCTCTAAAGATATCTCATAACCCTATTGGCTGCTATACAATAGTCCGTACTAGATTTTCTTAGATATCTTGTAAAACCTATGTTTGATTTTGATATAACAAAGTGTTTTAAGGACCAAATTGTAAAACTTGAAATGAATTTTTAAGTCCCTCAAAAGGTTTCAAATCAAGAAGGCTTTGCTCTAGTTTAAAAACTCAAACTCCTAAACTTTTTTTAAGTGTTCCAAGGCCAAACTGCTCAAAAACGTCTATGTGTATTGATACGCCCCTAAGGGTATCGATACCTATTTTAGAAACTTGGCTATTAGAGACAAACGTTTCGATACGCTCCTTACCATATCGAAACAGGGTATCGAAACAAATTTCATCTGTATCGATACGCTCTCTCTATAAAATCCCAAGGAGTTTGAATCGAGTACCGATACAGTTTCACCCATATCGATACGGTTTAAAATATTTTAAAATTTTAGAGCTTTTAATATTTCGAACGTTGCCTTGTCAGTTGGTAGGTAACTGAATTTTAAGTGTTGGTTAATGAGTATCGATACGCTATAACTCGTATCGATACGATATCCTCCAATGAGCTATGTTGAAACAAATTGCATCGATACGGTCTTACCCGTATCGACACGGTTCCCTAACTCGTACCGATACGCCTGAACGTGTATCGATACGCATCTATTATATTTGTGCAACGACTCTTTCTTTTTTGAGACAGGTATCGATACGCTTCCTCGAGTACTGATACGGTAGGCTGCAAAAGTACATTTATGGTGGTAATAGAGGGGTTCCAACGGCTATATTCAATTCCCTAACCACCCAAACGGCTAGAGTTAATGGAGAAGGTATAAAAACAAGCCCATTGAAGACTATCAACAACTATTGAATCTAAGAGAAACATTTATACACAAAATCCAAGCTTAAGTGCCAAAATTCTCATTCTTGTAAAATCTCAAATTGTATTGAGTGTAAATCTTATCTTGTATCTTCAATTTGGGTTGAGTGCTTGTATTCAAAGGGGCAAATTTGTATTGAGAGATATTCTTATTGCCTTCAATTTCTTCTTTGTAACCAAGTGAGGGTTTGGTCAATTTTGGGTAGAAAATTGACCGGTTTTGTAAAGGTTTCCTCCTATGCCTAGAAAAAGGGAAGATCAACTAGTGGAGTTGTTGGAAAATCCTTAGTGGGAGCTAAGGAATTGGATGTAGAGTTCATTTGGAACTTGAACCACTCTAATTGTCTTGTTCTTCATTTTTATTCATTCCACTTCACTTCCAAAATTTCAAAAACCCAATTCACCCCCTTTCTTGGCTTTGATCAATCCTTTGATCCACTCAACATATATGTCTAGCATTCCAACAATGTATGTAATATCCAAACACATACATACTTGAACATTAATTAGATTCTCAATAGCTCATGCATATGGAATCATTTGTATTTTTCTAAATTTTAAGGTTACTTTTAGGGCATTGAGTAAGACAATATTTGTCTTCTTTAGCAATATGAGTATCACTTGGTTTTACTCCCACTGAACTTGTAGTATATATAATTTTCAACCAAATTTATCTCAAAATCGAATGAGATAATCAATATGAAATTTATAATTTCATTAATGAGAGTCCTGCTTAAGTTCATAGATGAATTTCTTTAATTTACATATCATTGATTTTGTATCATTAGACACAAATCTATGATTTTACCATATAATTCGTTTTTTCAATGTCGCCAATGAAAAACAAAAGCTTAACTTTCATCTTATGTAGCTCAAGATTAAAATAAGCAACAAGTGTCATGATTATCTTGAAAGAGTCTTTCAATGAAACTTGAGAGAAAGTCTCTACAAAACCAATGTCTTCTTTAGAGTATATCCTTAAATACAAGTCGTGATTTATACTTATACACATTATCATTTACATCCCTATTGGTTTTAAATATCCATTTACAACCAATTGGTTTGCACCTTAAGGTAGTGAGACAAGTTCCTAAACTTTATTGTCTTGCATAAAATTATATTCTTCTTGTATGTCATCAATCCACTTTTGAGAGTTAGAACTTTTATGGTCTGATAAAAATAATTGAGTCATTTTCTATAATTCCATTGCTATCCTTATTTTCTTGAAGAAATACAATATAATAATCCATAATAGTATTTCATCTTCCTCTCGTGGACCACTTTAACGACACTTATTTTTTAAGGTTGTTGAGTTTGTTCTTCTGAAACAATTACCCTATCTTGAATGGGAGTTGTTCAACATTATTTTGTTGAGGTACTTGATTCACTTCTTGATTAATGATAGGTGTGAAAACCTAAACATCATCAAAAGTGATTGTATGAATTAAATTATAATTTAATTCCTCCTCAATAACAATGCATCTAACCTTATTTCTCCCTCTAAACTCAACATCCTAAAAATATTATAAATCTCTCCTTAAAATAATCTTAATTGTGGGACCATAAAATTTACAGCTCATGGATCACTCAAAATAACCAAAGTAGTTGCTCACTTTTGAAGTTTAATTTCTTCACATATGTCCTAACTTATACAAAAGAATCAACACTTTGTAACTCATTGTTGTTTCTTTTGACTAGGACCCTTAGCAACTTTATTCCAACATTTTCTTTTATTGTCCTTATTCTTAGAGACACTAACTAAATGAGCACTAACCAAATGAGTACTTTTACACTTATAATTCTTCAACTTTTTTTCCTTTTTAACCTAATGAGAAATAAGCTCAGTTAGAGCATACTTCTCCTTTTGACAGTTGTAGCTAATTTTGAATTGGTGAAATTGTTTAGAAAGTGCTACCAAAACCATAAGAACAAACAATTCTTAGAAAGTTGATCTTATGTGCCTTAAATTTTGAAGCAATATTAAACATTTTCATAATGTACTCCCTCACATTTCGTTGACCCTTATACTTCATAGACATCAAAGAAGGCATAAGTGGTGTCATCTTAACATTAATGTTTTGGGTAAAACATTTCTTAATTTTTTCAAGAAAACCCTTAATATGAGTAATCTTTTTAGATTTGTGCTCCAAAATACATCTAGAGTGTTGTGCTTTATGATTATTAGACTCATGCAATTCGAACGATCTCACCTCCTAAAATACCTTTTATGGGTGCTTACCGCAGTGAGAGCATACTCCTTCTTTTGACAGTTGTAACTAATTTTGAATTGGTGAAATTGTTTAGAAAGTGGTATCAAAACCATAAGAACAAACAATTCTTAGAAAGTTGATCTTATGTGCCTTAAATTTTTGAAGCAATATTAAACATTTTCATAATGTACTCCCTCACATTTCGTTGACCCTTATACTTCATAGACATCAAAGAAGGCATAAGTTGTGTCATCTTAACATTAATGTTTTGGGTAAAACATTTCTTAATTTTGTCAAGGAAACCCTTAATATGAGTAATCTTTTTAGATTTGTGCTCCAAAAGACATCTAGAGTGTTGTGCTTTATGATTATTAGACTCATGCAATTCGAACGATCTCACCTCTCAAAATACCTTTTATGGGTGCTTACCGCAGTGAGAGGTGCAAGACGTTATTTCCTTAGTGCAAAGTTTATGCTCATACAACCAAATACTATATGTAAGTGTCTCTTCTATTCTTTGAAATTAGTTTCACTAAACATTAGTGTAGAATGTTATTAACAGATATTGTGACAGAACATATAGATTGCCTAAATATAGAACAAAAATAAATAAATAAATAAAATAAAAACAAGCTCACATAAATATTCATAAGTAAACAAATAAATTCGAAATAATGGCTAGTTCCCCTCAAGATACCAAGCACAACATTAATATCAAGTCTTTGGACCGTAATATTAACTGTAAGTGGTACTCTTGTTGTAGCATTCAAACATTGACAATAAACTATGTCAAACAATAGGCTAATCTTTGGACTAACGTATTGCTCACATAAAATACCTTATAATTGTCACACATTTATCGCCACAATTGTCGTTGTAATTCTGTCAAATATTAACTTTCCTTTGGGCCAATTAATAAACGCATGAATTACAAAAACACATAATCATCTTAATATTTTAAATAAACTAATCTACACAAAAGCGGTCACTTTGGTGGCATTATGTTTTAATTAATCTATTAAAATACTAGACATCTGAAGTCAAAATATGAATTTAATTGTTCAAAATATTTGTCTTAATTTTATCTTTCAATAAACTTAAAAGATAACCAAAATAATAATAAATTTGAATAAAGGTAAACCTCATATCAAGATACCGGAGACTCCATTAACGTTTCATCTTTAGACAAAACATTAACTTGCAAGTGATATCTTGGTACAGTAATCAAACATTGATAATAAGAACATTACAAACAGAAATATTTCTTTAGGCCGATTTATTGCTCACATATAAAACCGAATAATTATCACATGTTTATTACCATATTTGCACGTGTAATAATGTTAATTATTAACCTTCCTTTGAGCCGATTAATAGTAACATAATCCGACTTACATGCACAAAACTTTCTATATTTTAAAATAAAATAATTTCTACAATAAATGTCACTTTGGTGACATAATGTTTCAATTAAATTATTTTAAAATATATACAATAAATATACCGATATCTAAATTTAAAATTTTGTATAAGTCAAAACTAAAATTTCTGATATCACTTAAGTTTTCGAAATAATCCAAAATAAGGTTGTCTGAATGGGGCTATCAGAAATCGAATAAACCAAAATCTTTGATTGTTTCTCAAAAAATTCCTTAAGCATGCATTTGCCGAAATTAAAGTTGAATTCAAAACAATCAATCTTTAACTAAAAGTCAAAATTAAAAGTATCACATAAATAAATAATTCATATAATGATCACATGAAACTTTATTATATCCATAATAATCTAATTATCAAACTGAATAGGATATGAATTTCATAAGATTAATGGCATGTAACACCCAGGTTTGGGGGTCGGGTGGATTAAATAATTAAAATAATGTTTCGGGTTTTTGTTTTCAAAATAAATTGTGTTGGACATATTTTAATTTGAACCAAATAGCCATGGGTTTCCTTCTATTGTAAATACCTTATTTCATTAAGGGTGAAATGGTCTTTTGGCTTTTAAAAATAAAACACCCATTTTATTCACTCATCTTCTTCCTCTCTCACATTCAAAGTTCACAACAACATTCCCCCTTCCCCTTGAGTTACTATTCCATCACCATTCTTGCTTGTTTTTGAAGATTTTTCAAAGGTAAACTCGATTCTATGTTGTCCTTTCCATTTCCTATCTAACTCTTGTCTTCATTTTTCATAAAACCCATGTTTTTATATTTTGGGTTTTTCAAAGATATTGATAAAGGTTGTAGCTTTATGGATTTTTAACTAAGCTTTTGGTTTATTGTTGTTAGATAAGTTGTTTGTAAACCATAAGGTCCAACATATCTAAATTTTGAATGGTTTTATAATGATTCTCGGATTTGGGTTTTATGGAGGTTTTAGGGAGTTCAAAGGTTGGTTTTTGGGGCTGTTTGGTGTTAGAAATTGTTAACTGATGGTTGGTTGATAGTTAGGGGTTGTTTTGGAAGCTATTAATTGTGTTAAAAGTGTTGGAATCATTGGGTTTTGGCTGTGTAAATGGGCTGCTCGAAAATGGTGTTTTGGGAGTGTTCTTGGCTAGTTTAATTGCTTGGTTTGTATTTCGGGTTTGCTGCGGTGTTTGTGGACTGAAATGTGGTTGTTTTGATTGTGTTGGATTGTTTAGAGACAAGAAATTGTGTTGGTGAAGCCTCGTGTTCGAATCCGGATAGCTTGGTGGTTTGATCGGCTAGAGTTTGCTGAGCTTGGAATAGTCGGTGAGTGGTTAATGATTTCAACTTGGTTTAATTGGTTTTCAAATGTTGGTTCA
Source organism: Hibiscus tridactylites (assembly GCA_958450335.1). Lineage (NCBI taxonomy): Eukaryota > Viridiplantae > Streptophyta > Magnoliopsida > Malvales > Malvaceae > Hibiscus > Hibiscus tridactylites. Next base: position 77,003,657 of record OY288266.1, read on the forward strand.
AGCATGTGGACCTAGGTTAGGCTTGGTAAACCCACCTAGAGTTGGGATTAGATTAGTAGTCTAATCTCAAGCTTAGTTTAGGAGACCTTTGGTTGAACTTCTAAATGTTGATATGCCTCTCGATTCATTATTAATTGTGTTTAATGTTGTTATGTATATTGTGATATACATGTGTGTTGAGGCATGATGTTTGATGCATTGTGATATGCATGTGGTTGTGGAATGTGGTTTGTGCATGCTGGTAAATCATGGTGAGTACGTTCTAAGCACGGAAATTGGTAAGAAAGTTGTGAGATTGATAAATGAAATGAGTTAAGTATTGGCACTAGTATGCTTGGGTACAATGATCAATCATTAGGATGTTTAGTGTGCACACGGGAGTTGAAATGCGCGCGTGGTCTTGGTGATGGTAGTCATCAAGATGGAGTACGGGTACGCCCAGAAATCTTCTTGTATATGTTAGTCGGTGATGAGTGAAATCCCATCGATGGGCGTGAGGATGAGTGGAATCCCCTCCGCGAGAAACGGTGATGAGTGTAATCCTACCGTAAGGTAATGGTTGTGTTGTTGGATGTGAGTTCCAACGGTTGTTATCCGCGTATTCGGGTCATATCTAGGTGCCAATACGTTTGATATACGTGTTTCCATATGGTTGTGTTTATGGACTTGTTGAGTACGGCATGATATTGATATTATGTTCATGCATCATATATATATGACTCTTGTGGCTTCGAAGGTAAGAAAACATGCATTCTTCCTTGGTTTGTTGCTCGTGCTTGGACCCTGCATTGTCGAGGTTTGTTTTATGAGCTTACCCTCACTAAGCTTTATGCTTACCCTCACTAGTTCGTGGGTTGCTTGTGCAAGGAGAAGGCCTCCAAGTGTGCTATTTGTGCTTTTGCTATCATCAAGTATGAACTTTTAAGTTATGAGATGTAATAGTTAAGCAATGGGGACTTGCGTTGTTGTTTTGTGTTAGGAGCTTGTTTAGACTCCTTTGATATGTTGACGTTTGGTTGTGGTGTGTTCATGCCATGTGTGTTGGCCTTGTGCCCTTACCTTTATGCTTATGTGTTTTGTTTCTAAGGCATGAAACCTTTAAATGCAATGTATGTCTCTTTATGGTAATTGTATGATTCCCTTGATCGTATGCTCCTTGTTCGTTTTAAATGACTCGTATGTTGTTCCATGGATGTTGAATGTTGTATGTATGTTTGCTTGAAGCTAGGTGAGTCTTAATTTGCATCTAGAGTCGAGTCTTGTTGCGTTTTGCTGCAAATTTGAGTGTTGCAGTGCAGGGCGTATCGGTACGCCCAAGGGTCGTATCGATACGGTCCTACACTTTGGGACTCAAGTTTGGCCTAGCGTACCGGTACACGGGGGTGTATTGATACGCCAAAACCTCTCTGCAAATCTGAGATATTGACGAGATTTTGGCGTATCGGTACGGGTCTAGGGTGTATCGGTACGGTCTTGTATCGTTGACCATGAGAAGTTGACCAAGTGAGGGCGTATCGGTACGGTCAACCAGTGTACCGATACGGTCTCCCTGGGTCGACCTTGGGATGTTGACCTAGTCAATGCGTATCGATACCCTCTTCTAGTGTATCGATACAACCTGATGTGAAAGTTAAAATGGGTTGTCTTAAATTGTATGTTCGTTGTTTCGCCCCGCTTGTTGCTTCCGTTGTCGTTGTTTCACATAGGATGTATGAACGCATCTAGACAAGATAATAAAAAATAAAAGAAAGTTTTCTAGGGTCTTTAACCGAAATGGAGCCTTAACGGGTTTCGCCTCAGTTTTCCCCGCGTGTGACCCGCTCGGATCGGTCGGCCGCCTGGACCGGGACGAGGGGGTTACATGGCATGCTTTCCAAAACCAAATGTATATTTCGTAGACAATATTAATGGCATAATTAAGCATAATATCAAACAAATTTAAGCTAAAGTTTCTTTACAAACCTAAACAAGATTCAACAAAATTCAACCATAACTTATTAGACATAAACCGAATATAAAACTTCGAGAGCTAACATGATTATAAAGTTTTCAAGTCACGGTAAATTTACCATGACAAAGCCCAAATAATTTTGTTTTTTTTAATTACTAACTATCAAAACTAAATGTTTGATAAAACCGAATTTGATATATATTTTAAATAAAATATATATTTTATAACTTTAGTCACCGGATGTGATTACTAAACAAGCAAAATCAATAAAAAAAAGTCATTTCATATGCTGGGAATCTTAATAATTTTGAAACGTGATTTGCCGACATTGAAATTCAATTCCCATTAACGCAAGATAAAGAAATAGTACAAAACTTGTATGGATTGAATTTCGAAACTCAAATCCATGATTAAAAATAGGAAAATTCTACCACGTGTGACGAACATTGATAAACACCACTAACGATAAACACCGATGAACACTATTAATTTTTTTTAAAAAAATTAAAAATTTAAAGACTAAAATTATAATTAAAGTTATCTTTTAAAAAATAAAAATCAAATTTAATAGTTACTTTATAATATTTTTTAATAGGTTAGAATCAAATATACTCAATTCTCATAAACCCTAACAAAATCAATCTCTAAAAAAAATAGAAATCAGTTTATAATTTTTTAATAGATTAAAATTAAATATACTCAACTTTCCTAAACCTAAACAAATTCAACCCCGGATTTGTAAGATTTTGATATATTATCACTTTATCTTGTTGGGAAATCGTCTAATGAATACAAATCGACAGATATCCTTATATTTAATACAGACCATTGGTGGACTCACGAGAAATGTAACCCCCATAACCCGGCCCAGACGGATGAACCGAATTAAGAAGTTTACACGGGGAAAACCAAAGTCAACCCGAAAGTCAACCTTGATTAACGACCCTTTTTTTTCTTTTTAAACTTGTCTAAATGCATATTATCCCTATATATGATCATACAATCAGCATACTCAAAGATCATAACCATCAGAGAACATTCAGGGACCCAATTGCACAAATTAAGACTTTAGGGACCAAACTGTAAATTCTGAAAATTATAAGGACTTAACCCAAATTAAAGTTACCAATATATGTTTAATCATATTTCATGCTTCTCTACCAAATTTCAGCTCAAACGGACATCTCAAACTCATTTAATTGCAAAACAAAGTTTAGGACTAAAATGCAAACATTCCAAAACATATAACCAACAATTTCAGTGCCCAACGGTCGAGTGTTTCGGAACAGGGAAGACCCGTTCCGAAACACGGGACCGTTCCGCAACTGGTACCGAAACAGGGCCTGGCAGAGGCCAAACCGTTCCGGAACAGTTCCCTCCGTTTCGGAATGCCCAGGCCATTTCAGGCCCCCGTTCCGATACGGTAGCACCTGTTCCAAAACAGGTTGCCCAGATTGCAGAAAAGTTGCTGGTTTAACACATAATTGACCTATCTAACAAGCTCCAAAAGCCACCAAATTTTACCAGCAAGTCATTCAACATACAAGGAACATAATTGCATCAACCAAACATCAACATGGCATCAATTATGAAAATCCCCAATTCTATAGGCATGCATCCTACTTAGAAAACCATTCAAGCAACTTTAAACCAAAACCACATCACAAAGGCCAATTACAATCTCAAACATTATCAACAACTTAAATCCAACTTAGGGAGTCCAAAACATCTCCCAAAACAACAACATATGTCCCCCATTGCCAAATGCCCAAAGCTAATAGTGTTTAAGAAACCTTCACCATACTTGAGCTTAGTTCACCACTTGGATGCTTGCCCTCCTTGCTGCCCTCAATGCACTTTAATGCTCTGCATTATTGGTTTAAGAAAAGAGAGGGCGTAAGTAAAAGCTTAGTGAGGATTGCTCATTTAAAACCGCACAATAATGCATTTATAAAACATCTTTAAAAACCATACTTCAAAACAACCTTTAGTCATGCACATAAGCATTTAAAACAAGTAATTCATGCTTCAAGTTCATATCATGTCATATTGGCAACAAGTGATACATCAACATAAGATCCACACATGGACTTTTAAACACCATTGTGATCTTATAATTTCCAAGGACCACACATGGACTTTTAAACACCATTGTGTCCTTAACCCATGGACTTTTAAACACCATGGCAAGGACCACACAAGGACTTTTAAACACCTTTGTGTCCTTAACAAGAATCTCCCAAGGACTTTTAAACACCTTGGAGTTCTTAAGTAACAAGGCTTACACAAGGAATTTTAACCACCTTTGTAACCTTAACCAAGAACCAACCATGGACTTTTAAACACCATGTTGTTCTTAAAATTCACAAGATTCACACAAGGACTTTTAACCACCTTTGTGATCTTAACCAAGAGCCAACCATGGACTTTTAACCACCATGTTGCTCTTAAATAAACAAGGCTCACACAAGGACTTTTAACCACCTTTGTGACCTTAACCATCACTTGCCAATATGCATCATTAACCACAATATTCCACTGTTTTAAAGCATTTAACAAAGCCATAAACATCATGCATCTTTAAGCATCAAATCACATTAAAACAATGTTCAAAAACAAGGATCTCTTACCTTGAGCATCCTTCAACACATGGCTTATAATCTCAGCAAATAAACATGCTAAATATGCTTTCAAAACAGGATTTAAAACATGCAAACAAACCACATTGCATACAACCAATCCATGGTTCATCACCAAGAGAGTTTTTCCGAAAACTTACTCTTGAGCTTAGCTAAGTTGCTTGGACTTAAACTAAGCTCCCAAACCTTCAAAACACTGGTTTCAAAGCTGAAAACCAAAATCCACTCACCAATTCCGTTTCGCCACTTGCCGAAACACCAACCAAGCTTCCGGATCACCACCACTAGGATCCAAAGATGACTCCCCTATTTTAAACACATCAAAGCAGAGGATTAATGCATCATCATGCATTAATATCTTCAATGAAAGCACCTAAACTCGCTGCTCTCATCCACACTCCATTTTCGGCTACCAAACACAACCGAAAATGCATCCAAACAACTCCACAACATAACCCAGCCAAGATCCATCAAATCTAATCATCTTTACACATCAATTAACATCCAAAAAGGATCTAACCACGTCCTTATACCTCCAGCTATAACAGATCAACAAGATCACTCCAAAAACAACCAAGAACTCAAGCTAAACTTAGGAAATTCAACCTATCCGGGATTTCATTAATTAAAACTCAATTTCTCATCAATTTAACATTCATTTAACATCAAATTGACACCTCAAAACACTGCCCAATCAGATCACACGAATTTTCATCAAAATCAACCAAATCTTGCATTTAAAAGCCAAGATCAAGAACACAACCTTAAAACCATTTATAAAACACAAATTAAGGATTGAGAACTTGGGAATTTCAGTAAAGAACTGAGAGTTTAGAGGAGAAGGACGTTCTTACCTCCAAACTTGAGTTTTCTCCCTTTTTGGAACCCAATTCTTGAAAATCCACTTAGCAAATGCAAAGGTTTTGTTGAAGAAATGATTGAAGATCAAAAGAGAATTGAAATGAGTTATTTAGGTGACAAAATCAGAGGGAAAAGCTCTGGAGAAAAGGTGTTTGGTTTGAGAGAAAAGATGAGAGAAAATGAAAATGGAAATTTGGAAAGTTAGTTAGGAAATGCCAAATATCTTCCCTCCACTTTTCTTTTATTTTAAAACCATTAATAAATCATTTAATATCTTAGAAAAATCTGGAGAAACTCCCATTGGGTAAATAGCTCCTTAAAGATTCAAAGTTTCAATCCTTTTTAAAATAGTCTCACAGTTTTCGAAAATTACATTTTGGTCACTAGCCAAAATGTCACCCTTCCAAACCTCATTTTGTAAAATTGATTTCACCAATCACTTATATATAATAAAAGAGGATTTTAAGACATTTTTCCATATTTTTAATGCAACCCGAACTAGGCTTTCCTAAATTCACTTTTATATATTCGAACCGCACTCTGACCGAACCGGTCCAAAACCCAAAACTCCTAAGCCCAAAACCGGGGCGTTACAACTCTCCCCCCTTAAGAAATTTCATCCTCGAAATTTACCTGAAGGAAAGAGATAAGGAAACTGCTTCAGCATGTCATCCTTCCGTTCCCACGTGGCTTCCTCAACACCACGATGCTTCCACAACACCTTTACCAACTCAATGGTCTTGCCACGAAGAACCTTGCTATCCGAATCCAGAATCCTCACCGGTTCCTCATCATAGGTCAAATCTAGATTCAATTCCACTTCTTCCACAGGCATCACATGCGAAGGATCAGATCTATACTTCCGAAGCATAGAAACATGAAACACATCATGAATCTTCTCCAACTCTTGAGGTAGCCTCAACTTGTACGCAACAGGACCCACACGTTCAATCACCTCGTATGGTCCAATGTACCTAGGGCTCAACTTACCCTTCCGGCCAAACCTCATCACCTTTTTCCAAGGCGAAACCTTCAAAAACACACGGTCACCCACCGCATAATCAACCTCCTTACGCTTCGAATCCGCGTAAGACTTTTGCCGATCAGAAGCTGCCTTCAAACGCTCACAAATGAGCTTCACCTTCTCGGTGGTTCCTTTCAACAAAGCCGGCATCGAAACCAACTTCTGACCCGCTTCAGCCCAACAAAGAGGAGTCCTACACTTCCTCCCGTACAAAGCCTCATAAGGTGCCATTTGAATGCTTGCCTGATAACTATTGTTATAGGCAAACTCCACCAAAGGCAAATGCTTCTCCCAAGAGCCCTGAAACGCAATCACGTAGCACCTCAACATATCCTCCAAAACCTGAATAACACGCTCGGACTGACCATCCGACTGAGGATGATAAGATGTACTGAAATTCAACCGTGTACCCAAAGCTCGATGCAAACACTGCCAGAAACGCGATGTAAACCTCGGATCCCTATCCAACACGATCGACTTAGGCACACCATGCAGCCGCACAATCCCAGCAATGTACAGCTCCGCAAGCTTATCCAAAGAATACGTAGTATTCACAGGCAAGAAATGCGCACACTTCGTCAAGCGATCCACAATCACCCACACCAAATTCTTCTTCGATGGTGACAAAGGTAAACCAGATACAAAATCCATGGTAATCCTTTCCCACTTCCATTCAGGGATTCTCAACGGTTGCAACAAACCTGAAGGAACCTGATGCTCAGCCTTAACTCGCTGACACACCATGCACTTACTCACAAACTCCGCAACATCTTTCTTCAGACCCACCCAATAGTACTCATCACGAAGATCACGATACATCTTAGTACTACCTGGGTGCATAGCAAAAGGACTACTATGACCTTCAGTCAGAATAGCAAGCCTCAACTCAACATCATTGGGCACTACTATCTGACTCCCAAAACACAACACTCCATCATCATTAAAACAGAAATCCGAAGGCCTACCCTCCGCGATATCCTGAACATGCGGCACCAAGGAATCATCCAGCAACTGCTTTTCCTTGATCAACTGAACCAAAGATGGTTTCACTTGCAACTCAGCCACAAGACCACCATCACGCGAAATACTCAAACTGGCAAACATAGCCCTCAACTCAACAGCTACCTTCCTACTCAAGGCATCCGCTACAACATTATCTTTTCCAGGGTGATACTCAATCGTCAAATCATAATCCTTGAGCAACTCCACCCAACGTCGCTGCCTAAGATTCAACTCCTTCTGAGACATCAGATACTTCAAACTCTTGTGATCCGTGTACACAGTACACTTCTCACCATACAGGTAATGTCTCCAGATCTTCAAAGCAAAGACCACCGCAGCCAACTCAATGTCATGCGTAGGATAATTGCGCTCATGCACCTTCAACTGCCGCGATGCATAAGTCACCACCTTACCCTCTTGCATCAACACACAACCCAAACCAACATAGGACGCATCACTATACACCACAAACTCTTTCCCTGATTCAGGTTGAACCAAGATAGGAGCTTGCGTCAAAGCTGCCTTAAGCTTCTCAAAAGCCTGCTGTCTCGCTTCCGTCCATTCATACTTAACATCCTTCTGCAACAACTTTGTCAAAGGTGCATCAATCTTAGAAAATCCATCCACAAACCTCCGGTAGTATCCCGCCAAACCAAGGAAACTATGAACCTCGTGAACAGACTTAGGAACCTTCCAATTCATCACCGCCTCAATCTTCTGAGGATCAACACGAATCCCTTCAACAGAAATCACATGACCAAGAAACACCACCTCCTTAAGCCAGAACTCACACTTGCTCAGCTTAGCATAAAGCTGATTCTCCAACAAAGCTTGCAACACAATCCTCAAATGCTCTTCATGCTCCTCCTCAGTACGCGAGTACACAAGGATATCATCAATGAACACCACAACAAACTTATCCAGGTATTCATGAAACACACGATTCATCATGTCCATGAAAGCAGCAGGAGCATTTGTCAAACCAAACGGCATCACAAGGAATTCATAATGCCCATACCTTGTCCTGAAAGCTGTCTTAGGCACATCCACATCCTTTACCTTCAACTGGTAATATCCTGACCTCAAGTCAATCTTAGAGAACACAGCTGCTCCCCGAAATTGATCAAAGAGATCATCAATTCTCGGCAAAGGATACCGATTCTTGATAGTCAACTTGTTCAGCTGACGGTAATCAATGCACATTCTCATAGTGCCATCATTCTTCTTCACAAACAAGACCGGTGCACCCCAAGGTGACACACTCGGCCGAATGAAACCACGATCAAGCAACTCTTGCAACTGCGTCTTCAGCTCCTTCAACTTTTTGGGTGCCATTCTATAAGGGGTAATGGACACGGGAGTTGTATTCTCATACAGCTCAATCCCAAACTCCACCTCACGATTAGGAGGTAACCCAGGCAACTCCTCCGGAAACACACCAGGAAACTCTCTCACAATCCTGATATCTTGCACACGCAACTCCTTAGAGCTAGGATTCATCACAAAAGCTAGGTAAGCTTCACAACCTTGCCTCAGCATCCGGCTCGCCTCCAACGTAGACACCATATTGGCCAGAAACTTCACATTCTCACCAACCACAACCACCTCATAATCATCCGCAAGCTTCAACGAAACTCGCTTATTCTCACAATCCACTACAGCTCGATGCTCAGCAAGCCAATCCATACCAAGGATTACATCAAAACCATAAAAAGGCAACTTCATAAGGTCAACAGGAAAAACATGATCTTGAACAACCAAAGGACATCTTCTATAAAGCTTTCGAGTCACAACAGTCTCACCAAAAGAACTAGTGACGCGCACACCAACATCCAAAGACTCAACAGGCAAACCAAGCAATTCAGCATGCTCACGCAAAATGTATGAATGCGTAGATTCAGAATCAATCAAGGAAAGTAATGACAAGGATTGCAGAGTAAAAGTACCTGCGATCACATCCGCGTCATTCCTTCCCTCCCGCTGAGCATACACCCTGGCTTGGCCGCCACCCTCAGGCTGAATAGCTACAACATGAGCCACACCCCGTCCACCTTCCTCTCTCCGCTGGAAGTTACCACGGTCGCGCCCATGACCTCTCTGTGGTGCAGCAACAACAGGAGCACGCACTTGGCCACCAGCCAACATAGGACACTCTCTCCTCATATGATCCGTAGATCCACAGTTCCAGCACGCATTACCAGCTGCTACAACAGGAGCTTGCACCTCCCTCACAGCACGAGGACAATCACGCTTCATATGGCCATGTGAACCACATATCCAACATGCACTCGGATCAACTCTAGCGTTGCCTCCCCGAGCAGGCGCACCACCACCTCGCTTAGCTGAGGACTGATACCTCTGATCACGTCCCCTCTTGTTCCGTCCACCATCGGAACTATATTCAGCAGCTCGCTTACCAGCACTAGAACCAGCACTCTTAGCAGATAAACCCAAGTTCATCTCAATATCCTTTGCTCGACCAACCAGCACATCGAAATCATCATACTCGGTAGCCAGCACATACATCTTAACTTCCGTCACTAAACCATAACGGAACCTTTCACACCTCTCCCGCTCATCCGGAACAAGCTCAGGTGCGTACTGACTGAGTCGAACAAACTGAACCTCATACTCAGCCACAGACATGCTCCCTTGGGTAAGAGACATGAACTCCCTCTTCTTTTCATCTAGGTACCTCACACCTAGATACCTTCTCTTGAACGCGTTCTGAAAGAACGTCCAAGTTACGCCAGCTTCCGCCATCCTAGCGATAGAGGTAGTCCACCAAGTGTAAGCATCATCTTGCAACAATGATACTACACAACCCAGCTTCTGCACATCAGTGCAACTCATCTGACCCAAGATTCTCTTGGTACCCTCTAACCAAGACTCCGAACCATCAGCTGACAAACCCCTGAACTCAGTCCCTCCTAGACTGCGCAAACGTTCCAAGGGTAGTCTAACTCCAGCATCTCCCTGATGCACAGCTCCTTGAGCTCCAGCTACCGCTGCTTGAAAAGCTCCAGCAATAGCTTGAATCAACACGTCATGTTAGGAACAGCTTGCCCCTGACCAGCCTCAGGTCCAGCGACCCCAGCACCAGTTGCAGCTCCAGCTCCTTCACCCCCAGCATCACCACCACCAGGTGGAGGAGGTAAATCCACCGCACTTTCAACATTCTCCTCATTCTCATTCTCATTTTGAGCCGTAGCTCGCACATTACTCCTCAACTCTCTACGAGGTGCCATACTTTAACAATGCAATCACAATGCAAATAAACAAAGTCAGGCCCAGCAAAGTAAGCAATCCAAGTACTCAAGCTCATTTTCACTTAAAAACAATATCATTACATTAGCTTTGATTTGGCAATGGGTACCCACAACATGCTTCATCACAGCATACACCTTAATTGCAACATATTTACAAACCACTCAACATGCTTTCACTCAACAAGCATACAAAGCATACATACTTTAATCATGCACACAATCATTCCCAATTACTCGAGAACTCAGCTCTGATACCACCAAATGTAACCCCCTTAACCCAGCCCAGACGGATGAACCGAATTAAGAAGTTTACACGGGGAAAACCAAAGTCAACCCGAAAGTCAACCTTGATTAACGACCCTTTTTTTCTTTTTAAACTTGTCTAAATGCATATTATCCCTAGATATGATCATACAATCAGCATACTCAAAGATCATAACCATCAGAGAACATTCAGGGACCCAATTGCACAAATTAAGACTTTAGGGACCGAACTGTAAATTCTGAAAATTATAAGGACTTAACCCAAATTAAAGTTACCAATATATGTTTAATCATATTTCATGCTTCTCTGCCAAATTTCAGCTCAAACGGACATCTCAAACTCATTTAATTGCAAAACAAAGTTTAGGACTAAAATGCAAACATTCCAAAACATATAACCAACAATTTCAGTACCCAACGGTCGAGTGTTTCGGAACAGGGAAGACCCGTTCCGAAACGCGGGACCGTTCCGCAACTGGTACCGAAATAGGGCCTGGCAGAGGCCAAACCGTTCCGGAACAGTTCTTCCGTTTCGGAACGCCCATGCCATTTCAGGCCCCCGTTCCGATACGGTAGCACCTGTTCCGAAACAGGTTGCCCAGATTGCAGAAAAGTTGTTGGTTTAACACATAATTGACCTATCTAACAAGCTCCAAAAGCCACCAAATTTTACCAGCAAGTCATTCAACATACAAGGAACATAATTGCATCAACCAAACATCAACATGGCATCAATTATGAAAATCCCCAATTCTATAGGCATGCATCCTACTTAGAAAACCATTCAAGCAACTTTAAACCAAAACCACATCACAAAGGCCAATTACAATCTCAAACATTATCAACAACTTAAATCCAACTTAGGGAGTCCAAAACATCTCCCAAAACAACAACATATGTCCCCCATTGCCAAATGCCCAAAGCTAATAGTGTTTAAGAAACCTTCACCATACTTGAGCTTAGTTCACCACTTGGATGCTTGCCCTCCTTGCTGCCCTCAATGCACTTTAATGCTCTGCATTATTGGTTTAAGAAAAGAGAGAGCGTGAGCAAAAGCTTAGTGAGGAATGCTCATTTAAAACCGCACAATAATGCATTTATAAAACATCTTTAAAAACCATACTTCAAAACAACCTTTAGTCATGCACATAAGCATTTAAAACAAGCAATTCATGCTTCAAGTTCATATCATGTCATATTGGCAACAAGTGATACATCAACATAAGATCCACACATGGACTTTTAAACACCATTGTGATCTTATAATTTCCAAGGACCACACATGGACTTTTAAACACCATTGTGTCCTTAACCCATGGACTTTTAAACACCATGGCAAGGACCACACAAGGACTTTTAAACACCTTTGTGTCCTTAACAAGAATCTCCCAAGGACTTTTAAACACCTTGGAGTTCTTAAGTAACAAGGCTTACACAAGGAATTTTAACCACCTTTGTAACCTTAACCAAGAACCAACCATGGACTTTTAAACACCATGTTGTTCTTGAAATTCACAAGATTCACACAAGGACTTTTAACCACCTTTGTGATCTTAACCAAGAGCCAACCATGGACTTTTAACCACCATGTTGCTCTTAAATAAACAAGGCTCACACAAGGACTTTTAACCACCTTTGTGACCTTAACCATCACTTGCTAATATGCATCATTAACCACAATATTCCACTGTTTTAAAGCATTTAACAAAGCCATAAACATCATGCATCTTTAAGCATCAAATCACATTAAAACAATGTTCAAAAACAAGGATCTCTTACCTTGAGCATCCTTCAACACATGGCTTATAATCTCAGCAAATAAACATGCTAAATATGCTTTCAAAACAGGATTTAAAACATGCAAACGAACCACATTGCATACAACCAATCCATGGTTCATCACCAAGAGAGATTTTCCGAAAACTTACTCTTGAGCTTAGCTAAGTTGCTTAGACTTAAACTAAGCTCCCAAACCTTCAAAACACTGGTTTCAAAGCTGAAAACCAAAATCCACTCACCAATTCCGTTTCGCCACTTGCCGAAACACCAACCAAGCTTCCGGATCACCACCACTAGGATCCAAAGATGACTCCCCTGTTTTAAACACATCAAAGCAGAGGATTAATGCATCATCATGCATTAATATCTTCAATGAAAGCACCTAAACTCGCTGCTCTCATCCACACTCCATTTTCGGCTACCAAACACAACCGAAAATGCATCCAAACAATTCCACAACATAACCCAGCCAAGATCCATCAAATCTAATCATCTTTACACATCAATTAACATCCAAAAAGGATCTAACCACGTCCTTATACCTCCAGCTATAACAGATCAACAAGATCACTCCAAAAACAACCAAGAACTCAAGCTAAACTTAGGAAATTCAACCTATCCGAGATTGCATTAATTAAAACTCAATTTCTCATCAATTTAACATTCATTTAACATCAAATTGACACCTCAAAACACTGCCCAATCAGATCACACGAATTTTCATCAAAATCAACCAAATCTTGCATTTAAAAGCCAAGATCAAGAACACAACCTTAAAACCATTTATAAAACACAAATTAAGGATTGAGAACTTGGGAATTTCAGTAAAGAACTAAGAGTTTAGAGGAGAAAGACGTTCTTACCTCCAAACTTGAGTTTTCTCCCTTTTTGGAACCAAATTCTTGAAAATCCACTTAGCAAATGCAAAGGTTTTGTTGAAGAAATGATTGAAGATCAAAAGAGAATTGAAATGAGTTATTTAGGTGACAAAATCAGAGGGAAAAGCTCTGGAGAAAAGGTGTTTGGTTTGAGAGAAAAGATGAGAGAAAATGAAAATGGAAATTTGGAAAGTTAGTTAGGAAATGCCAAAATATCTTCCCTCCACTTTTCTTTTATTTTAAAACCATTAATAAATCATTTAATATCTTAGAAAAATCTGGGGAAACTCCCATTGGGTAAATAGCTCCTTAAAGATTCAAAGTTTCAATCCTTTTTAAAACAGTCTCACAGTTTTCGAAAATTACATTTTGGTCACTAGCCAAAATGTCACCCTTCCAAACCTCATTTTGTAAAATTGATTTCACCAATCACTTATATATAATAAAAGAGGATTTTAAGACATTTTTTCATATTTTTAATGCAACCCGAACTAGGCTTTCCTAAATTCACTTTTATATATTCGAACCGCACTCCGACCGAACCGGTCCAAAACCCAAAACTCCTAAGCCCAAAACCGGGGCGTTACAAGAAAACTGCCAAAGGGTTTGTTGATTATTTTCACCGTATATGATTGTTATTGGTAGCCTGTTCCTCATCCGTTTTTTTTATGTTTTTATTTTCCAGGAAAGATTATTACCAGGAAGGTAGTCATGTCTACAATAAATTGAATGTTCTTGAGGCCTTTCGAAAAGCTTTGACAACGTGGGCTAGATGGGTTGATACAAGTTTAAATCATACCAAGACTATGGTGTTCTTCAGGGGTTATTCCACATCGCATTTCAGGTAGAAATCTGGCATTGTTTTGGATGTTGCTTTGAATTTCATGCTATGAGTCAGTCTTTGACAAACGATTCATGGGATTGTGCAGTGGTGGACAATGGTGTTAAGCATACAACATGCTTGATAGAAATGCAACAGATATAAGAATTGAATAGTGAAAGCTTGAATCATTTCATTGCTAAAGAGTGTTTAAATACACGATGAATGGAAACCCTAATGCATCAGCATATGACACGTGTATAGTCATTTTATTCCTTCTGATCGTTTCCAACAAACTTGGAGGAGATTGTTTGCATGGACAACTGTATATTTGCCAGCTCATGCAGAGGTATTTTGGCATTATCTTTAACATTTCCCGGGCTTGTTTTTCCTTCAAGTTGTCGAGTGTTACGTTGTTTGCGCAGTGCTTCAAACTGAAGCGTGGGAAGAGCTTTGGTGAGGATGTCTGCGATTTGATAGTGAGCTGGGATGTAGTTGATTTGAAGAAGGCGTGAGCTGACTTTCTCTCTGACAAAGTGAAGGTCAAGGTCCATGTGTTTTGTTTTCGCGTGGAAGACAGGGTTGGCTGCCATGGAGACTGTGCTGGTGTTGTCGCACCAGAGTTGAGGAATGTTATGAACCATGATTCCCATTTTAGTGAGAGTAGATTGAACCCATATGATCTCAGATACAGCATCAGCGAGACTTCTGTACTCAGCTTCAGCAGATGATCTTGAGACTGCGCGTTGTTTCTTTGAGCACCATGTGAGCAGATGGTGCCCAAGTTTAACACAGTAGCCTGATATGGAGCGGGGGTCGTCGACATCACTGCTCCAGTCAGCATCGGAAAACGCAGTGAGTTGGAGGTTGTAACTGGATTGTGGTTGGAACCAGAGTCCATAGTCAAGTGTTGTGTTTAGATATCTCAGGATCCTTTGAATGGCCTGCCAGTGTTTTTCTGTAGGGATTGCATATACTGTGCAGCTTTGTTGACAAAAAAGGCTAAGTCTGGACGGGTGTGACATATATATTGAAGTGCCCTTATTATGCTTCGATAGGGTTGAGCCTCAACAAGGGAAGAACCATCTGACTTGCTGAGCTTGGGATAGGACACCATGGGTGTTGAAGCAGCTTTGGCACCCAAGGTGTTTGTCTTGTGTAGCAAATCCACAATGTATTGTTGTTGTGATAAGAAGAGACCCCCAGCATATGGTTTGACTTCAATGCCTAGGAAATAGTGTAGATGGCCTAGGTCTTTGATGGAGAACCTTTCATCAAGAGCTTGTATAATTTGTTGCACTTGAGATTCAACATTACCTGTGATTAGCATATCGTCCACATAGACAGCTAGGTATATGGTCAGAGCATCACGTTTGAGTATGAAGAGTGTTGAGTTTGCTTGTGATGCAAGAAAACCTTGTGTGCTGAGAAAAGCTTTAAGCTGAGCAAACCAGTTCTTTGGTGCCTGCCTGAGGCCATAGATAGCTTTCTTGAGCTTACAGAACAGTGGCTTCCCTGTTGAATTCAGTTGAGTGAAGCCAGCAGGCTGGTGCATATACACAGCTTCATGTAGTTCACCCTTTACAAATGCATTTTTTACATCCACTTGGTGAATGTGCCATTGGTTTGTGACTGCAACTGAGATTAGGATGTTCACAGTGAAGAAGCGTACCACTGGGCTGAATGTTTCCATGAAATCGAGCCCTGGTGTTTGAGAGTAGCCTTTGGCTACTAGCCTTGCTTTGAGTTTGCTGACTGACCCATCAGCATTATGTTTCACTCGAAATAACCACTTACTTCCTATGGCTTTCTTGCCTGGTGGTAGTTCAGTTAGCTCCCAAGTGTCATTGTCACAAAGGGCAGTGTACTCAAGGTGAACTGCTTCAGCCCATGATGGATGGTCGAGGGCTTCGTGAATGTTTGTAGGTGTGGTGATGGTGGTATAAATTTTTGGTTTGAAGGTTCCAACCTTGCTCCGTGTTACCATGGGGTGTTTGTTGGATATGGGAGGATTTGGGGGAGGATCAATAGTGGTTGAGGCAGTTGGTATTGATTGTGGAGGAGGTGATGGCTCATGAGGAGGATTGGGTTGTACCGGTGGGGTATCAGGGTGAGGATTTGGTGGTGTTGGTTGAGGAGTGTTTGAGGGTTGACATTCTGTAATGTTTGGTGATGGAGGAGGAGATAGTGCATTGGGACTATTGGATGGGGTAATGGTGTTGGTGTTGGTGTATGAGGAATGTTGAGTAGATGTGTTTGGCATAGTGGTGGGGTTGTGAGGTGGATTAGTGGAGGAAGAATCTAGATTGGGAAAAGCTCGAGATCGATGAAGGAAAGGTGTAGCATTGCCTGGTGGAGTTAGTTTGGCACAGGGAAATATGGCTTCATTGAAGGTAACATTTCTTGACATATAGATCCTGCCAGTGTCATCTGCACATTGGTATCCTTGATACTTGGGAGAGTAGCCAAGAAATAAGCAGGGCTTGGTTCTGAAGGAGAGCTTATGGTTGTTGTAGGGTCGTAGGTTGGGATAGCACTCGCAGCCAAAAACCTTGAAGAAGGTATAATTAGTGGGCTTCCTTGTAAGTCTCTGATGTGGGGACTGATTGCCAAGTTTTCTTGTTGGTAGTCGGTTGATGAGAAAGACAGAAGTAAGAACTGCATACGACCAGTATCTCATTGGCATGGAGGCTTGAGCTAAGAGGGATAATGCCATATCAATAATATGCATGTGGTTGCGTTCTACGGCCCCATTCTGTTGGGACGTGTAGGGGCAAGTGAGGCGTTGATGAATGCCCAGGGAAGGTAGGAGGTTGTCAAGGAACTGGAATTCACCACCTCCATCTGTCTGAATTGCCTGGATACGAGAATTGTATTGATTTTGCACTAGCTTGAGAAAGAGATTGAATGCAATTGAGGCTTCTGACTTGGTCTTTAACAGATACACCCAACAGTTTCTCGTGTGCATGTCAAGGAATGATATATAATAGGAATAGCCATTGGAGAGAACGGGTGCAGGGCCCCAAATATCGATTTCCACTAACTCAAATGGAGTGTCATACAGGGTTACAGAATTTTTGAATGGCAAGGAGTGACACTTGCCTAATTGGCATGCACTACATACTACATTATTGTCTACAACCAGTGACTTATTCAATGCTGTGTTAATAACTTCAGACGATGCGTGACCCAAACGTCGATGCCAAAGCCAGAATGGTGAGTGGTATTGAACTGAGGTGGAGTATGCATTGATGGTGTTGCTGAAAGAGTCTTCTGAAAATGTGTAAAGGCCCCCCTCTTGAACTCCTTCCAGCAGTATAGAACATGTGTCCTTATCCTTCACATAACAACAATCCTTATGAAATTCAAGATACACTGAATTATCCTTAGTGAATTTCGAAACGGATAAAAGATTTCTTGTGATTCGAGGCACATGTAAAAGATCACGTTGAATAAGTGTACGAGAGGTAGTGGGAATTTCAGAATAACCAACACTAGTAATTGAGATAGAAGAGCCATCACCAATGTATACTGAACCCTTACCAAAATAAGGAGAACCCCCTTAAAGAGAGGTTGTGTTGTTGGCTACATGGTGTGTAGCTCCAGAGTCGGGGTGCCAAGTAGTGGAGGATGCAACCAGAGTGTGAACTTGCATCTCAGCAGATGGAGTATCAGTGGTGGGAGGAGATTTAGTGGTGGTAGAGTCATTGATATATGGATCATATGCAACCTCAACGGTGTCTTGTTTGAAGGAGCAAGTGTTAGCTTGGGTTGAGGCCTGGTTGGTAGGACTGGCTCTTGGTTGGGTGGAAGTGACCCCTTTGAAGGACTGGTCGAAACGATGCCAGCAGCGGTCGACTAGATGGCCATGTTTGCCACAAAGTTGGCACTGTATGTGGGGTCTAGTGCCACGATATCGACCACGAGAGTCATCACGAGATTGGGTGTTGGTATTACTGGAGTAGCAGGTGTTGTTGATGTCAATGGGAAGCCTCAGAGGATCTGTGACACGAGATTCAGCATCGATAAGAATGGAGACAGCTGCATTGACAGTATATGGCTCCTTGCTAGCAGAGATGACTGCTACGAAAGGATCATACTCAGAGGAGAGACCATTCAGGATAGTGGCGATGTGCTCAACTCGTGAAACGGGACTGCCGCACGAGGCCAAGAGATCGCAAATTTCCTTTATTTGCATGGTGTAGGTCCTCATGGACAGTGAAGCTTTCTTAATGGAGCGTAATCTGCAGTGAATGTGCATGATTCTTGTTGTGGACAGTTGAGAGTAGATGCATGTAATGGTGGACCAGATAGTTGAGGATGATTCAGCACCTACTAACTGAGGGAGAATGTTGGAGCTCACGGTGGAAAGTAGCCAGGAAGCCAACGAGCTATCTTGCTTGAAGAAGCGGAGATAAGCAGGATTAGGGATACGGGCACCATTTTCACCTGCAATTAGTTTTGTTTGAGGAGTGATGGAGCCGTCGAGGTATCCTTCAAGACCCTGACTGCGAATGAGCAAGGTTACTTGTTGCTTCCACAGAAGGTAGTTGGTGTCATCTAGTTGAAGGCTGATTCGTTTGTTGGAGAAGGAGCTATCAGAGGTATCATCGGTTGAGGTGGGAGGAAGATCTGTAGCTTCGCCGTAACCAGTCGAGTCAGGCATGGTGAGGATGAAGAAGAGGGACCAGGGACACCTTAGGCTACTGATACCATGTTAAGCATACAACATGCTTGATAGAAATGCAGCAGATATAAGAATTGAATAGTGAAATCTTGAATCATTTCATTGCTAAAGAGTGTTTAAATACACGATGAATGGAAACCCTAATGCATCAGCATATGACACGTGTATAGTCATTTTATTCCGTCTGATCGTTTCCAACAAACTTGGAGAAGATTGTTTGCATGGACAGTTGTGTATTTGCCAGCTCATGCAGAGGTATTTTGGCATTATCTTCAACAAATGGAATTTCAGAGGTGCGTGTGATAGCGAAACAGAGCTGATCAGGAACGCGACGTATCTAAGGCCATATCTGCCAATGATGGTGGTGTTAGAAAGAGTGCTGAATGGGATGAAAACGCATATCACCTACCTGAATATCACCTGGTTGGCAGATTTCCATAAGGATGGCCACCCTTCAATCTACCGCCAAGACCCAACCAAAAAGCTCACAGAGGACGAAAGAGTAGCGCCTCTAAAATACCAGGACTGCAGCCATTGGTGCCTTCCCGGTGTGCCAGATTTATGGAATGAGCTTTTATACGCGGAGATCTCAACGGAATTCTACGTGTCATCTTTTGATTCAACGAATTAATCAGATTTAAAATCACAAACTGTTTAACTAATCGTGATAAAAAAAATATACTTCGGATGAAATCTAATTAAAGGGGTTGAATTTGTTAGGGTTTAGGTTTAGGAGAGTTGAGTATATTTAATTCTAATCTATTAAAAAATTATAAACTGATTTTTATTTTTTTAAGAGATTGATTTTGTTAGGGTTTAAGAGAATTGGGTATATTTGATTCTAACCTATTAAAAATATTATGAAATAACCATTAAATTTGATTTTTATTTTTTTAAGAGATAATTTTAATTATAATTTTAGTCCTTTAAATTTTTAAAATTTAAAAAAAATAGTGTTCATCGTTAGTGGTGTTCATCAATATCCGTTGCACGTGGTAGACTCATCCTTAACAATATATATGATGCGACAAGGAGGGGATAAGTTAATCAATGAAAAACGATCGGGCGTAATCCCAAAAATATTAAATCATCATGAATCAATCAAAAAATTAGAGAAAATATTAACCAATTCTCAATGATTCGACATAAGCTAGCTCTGATGTCACCCCCCCCCCCCCGAAATCTCCCCTTACCCAAAATTCCGAGAAGCCTCAATTCGAAGCTTCGATTCCCTATCCCTGTAATTGAGACCAGTTCTTGGCTCGTGTGACTTTGTTCCCCGCCTAGAGACTGCCTATTGCCGGAGCGTGGAGAGAACGAGTTTGATTGGTGGTGTTCTTCAAGGATTCGGTGGTGTTTTTTACGGGTTGAGCTGGATGTACGGTGGTTAAATCTGGCGTCCTCACGGTAGTTTTAAACCAGCGCTATCACAACTTTTTTCCTTTTCGGGTGAGGTCTCTTCTTCCGCTATCGTGATTGCTTCCTCCACCGCCGGCGGAGCTAATTCGTGGTGGCTAGTTCTTCTCGTGTAAACTGTGGTGCTTCTCATCAGATTGTTTGACTCTTTGGAGGCTTTGTCGACAACCAGGTAGTCCTTAGCCATAAACTTTCCCCTAAGCCCGCCTCTGGTTCCTCCTCCTATTCTCCCCCGGCTGCAGCCTAGTTTTCTGGTTTCTTAATCCCCTTCTGAATATATTGGTCTCTTGGCTTTTTTGGACTGCTTTGGCTGGTTCTTGTGCATTTTTTCTGGTCTGCATGGACTTTTTGCTTGCCTAGTTCATGATTTTCTCGATTTTACTGGTTTTGGATGGTAAAGCAATATCTCAATCGGAGCTTTCATCATGTGCTGTTGTTTTTTCATTTGGCTCTGCTCTATTGTTGTTATTTGATGCTTTTGTTGTGATTGACACTAGCTTAGATTTGTATCTGACGAAGCTTTTGTATCTTCAGTTGTCGGCTTCTTTCATACATTGTATCTTCCTTATTTATTTGAGATTTTGATCCTTGCGTGGCTCCTGCTAATATCCGCCTCGTTTCCTCTGTTTTGGTTCTTTGATGTCCATGGCTATTCTTGTATGGAATGTGAGAGGCATGGGAAACAGTGATACCGTCAGAGTTCTTAGGAATGCTGCCTTGAAGCACAAACCCCGAATCATTTCTTGAGTGAGACGAAACAAAAGAAAAGATATCTCGAGAAAATTAATATGAAAATGAAGATGGAAGACTCTTTCTACGTTGACTCACAAGGAATAGCCGGTAGCCTCGCTTTATGGTGGTCAAGCGATTTGAAAGTGGCCATAATGAGTTATAACAAGAACCTCATTGACGCACGGATTAGCTCTCCTGGGGTGAGGAGTGGTTCGAAACTTTCATTTATGGTCCTCCCTATAAAGAAGAGAAGCAAGCTTTCTGGGGAGAATTAGCAAACTTGCGAAGATCTCTAAATGAAAGGTGGCTAATAATAGGACACTCTAACATTATCACATGTCAGGCGGATAAGGAAGGTGGATCTCCGTTTAATCCAACCGAAGCTAACGGTTTCAGGGACTTCGTAGAAGCGACGGGGGTAATTGAATTGCCAGTCAAAGGGGGATGTTTCACGTGGTACAATCAAAGAAGTGAAAATGAGACAATCTTGGAAAAGCTCGATCGAGTCTTATGCTCTACTGAATGGAGTCTCACCTTTCCCAAAGCTCTTTTTCTAATGGACATTGCGGTAGCTTCAGATCATTCCATAATTATTCTATACCACATGGGCTTCTCAAGGAAATACAAGAAAGATTTTAAGTTTAAAACCAAATGGCTTTTGGACGAAGAATGCCCACAAGAGGTTCAGAAGAGCTGGAAATCTTACCATACCAACAGAGATAACCATAGCTTCGGGAGAAAATAGGTAGATCGAGATCCACCCTGATTAAATGGAGCAGACTGAAGTTTAAACAGAAAAATAGAAACAAACAATTTCTTATAACCCCAATCAAAAATCTTCAGGGCAAGAAACTAACGAGACCAAAATTGGAGGAATATAAACAAATCAAAAAGGAACTCAATCTTGAATGGGAAAGCGAGGAGAGATACTGGCATCAGCGCTCCAGAATAAGCTGGTTAAACTGTGGTGACAAAAATACTAAGTTCTTTCACGCTACCACCATCCAGTACAGAAGAATCAATTCCATTTTGAGACTAAAAAAGGTAGATGGGACCTAGCTAGAGGAACCACCAGAGATCGTGGACTTCCTCCAACAGCATTTCTAGGATTTGTTTGCTAAAGATCAATCTATTGATTATCAGTGTCTGAGAGAGTGCATCTCAAAGCTAGTGAACGAGGAGATGAATTTTGAACTCTGCAAGGAAGTTACGGAAGAAGAAATTAAGAAAGCAGTTTTTAATATGAGAGCGACGAAATCTCCTGCGCCGGACGGTTTCACAGGTTGTTTCTATCAAACCTTCTAGGATACCATTAAAGATGATCTTATAAGAATGATAAACGCTTTCTTCAAGAATGGAATCCTGGAACATGAGATGAGCAAGACTAATCTGGTGCTTATTCCTAAAAGATCAAACCCTTGCGAAGTCTCCCATTTTCGTCCGATCAGTCTCTGCAACTTTTCTTACAAAGTCATATCCAGGATTTTAGCTTCTAGACTCAAAAGATTCCTCCCATACATTATTTCTCCATGTCAATCTGCTTTTGTCCAAGGAAGGGTGATCCATGATAATATTATCCTGGCCAATGAAGAATTCAACGCTATTAAACGAGCGAAAAAAGGAAGGAAGGGTATAATGGCTCTCAAAATTGATCTGGAAAAGGCTTATGACAAGGTGGACTGGGACCTTCTTCGGTTCATGATGGACCAAATGGGCTTCTTCGACTGGTGGATTAGTAGAGTTATGCCTTGTGTATCCTCTGCTTCCTTTTCCCTAGTCTTGAATGGAGAAAATTTTGGCAATTTCCAACCAGGGAGAGGCATCAGATAGGGTGATCCCCTTTCACCATTCCTCTTCACATTCATTTCTAACATTTTTTCATGGCTTTTGGAGAAAGAGGTGGAAACCAATCGTCTTGATGGTCTTAAAATCAAAAGAAGATGTCCCACCATCAGTCATCTTTTCGATGATTGCTGATGTTCTCTACAGCAAATGAGAGTAATTGTCACTCAGTTCTGAATATTCTCTAGTTATTTTAGAGTTCGACCGGACAAATAGTGAACTTCCAGAAGTCTTCAGTCTACTTCTCTCCCAATGTCAGTGCCAATCTCAAGAGCCACCTTTCTAATACCTTGAGCTCCAGACCTTTGGAGGAGGACAATAGATATCTTGGTCTCCCTTCTCTTTAGGGACGAAGCAAAAAGGCAGCCCTCGCTTTTATCAAGGAAAGAGTCCAGAACAAGCTTCGGAGCTAGAAATCCAAATTCTCAAACCATGCAGCGAAAGAGGTTCTGATAAAAGTTGTTGCCCAAGCTATCCCCACTTATGTGATGCAGTGCTTTCTTCTCCCTGTCACATTCTGTGATGAACTCAGTTCGATGGTGGCTAAATTCTGGTGGAACAACTGTGTTCCCAAAGATAGAAGTGTTGCGTGTCAAAAGTCCTATCGCAATGTAGTGCAAGTGTACACGACGCAAGTAGTAAAGTGATACTTAGAGTATCGGATATCGTCTCCACAGGGACTGGAAAATAGCTTTATCCTATAGTTGTTGCAAGAGAGAGAGAAAGAGTTTAAATTGTTTGGAAGGTAATATTGGAGAACAATGAATATAAAAGATAAAAGATTCAGTGTTAAGAGATAGGCCGGTATTAATTTGCTTGGTAGTGCAGGTGTTGTACTGAAGAGAAATTTTTGTTCTATCGTCTTTCATGTCAAGGCAGCACCTGCCGCGGCAGAAGTCTGTTGTTGTCGTGGCAACGATCACACAACTCTGTACTTCAAGCTTGTCAAAAATCCCTGCTATGACTTGTCCTATCCCTAGGCCCAAGTGTTGTTGATGAACACTTCTTGGATGATACCTCCCGGCGTGAATCAAGGGGTGAACACCAATGTTGTTGAATTCTTCCTTATCCACTTAACCTCGTACTTATCCCTAATTCGAGATGGTTTAACCATAAACTAGAAAACTCGTATTTATTCCATTCGTATGTTTGACTCTCCCGATATCAAACAAATAAATAACCTCACAATGCTCTCCCGATACTCTTGTGAGATGTGAAAACCAGAATAAATAAACTTGAAGTCTTTATTGCTTGGACAGAAAATTCCTAAAACATTACAATCATTGCAACTACTTTACAGAATCAACCCTTAGCCCTAGGGGAAGTTTAGAACATGATGAGAAGAGGGAAAACGACAAGGGTTTGGGGGAAGACGGCTATAAATGAGATATCCTTCCCTAGGTCGAACTACATGCCTTTATATAGGCCTTGGGTCCAAGTTTTCTAATATGGCAAGAATACAAGTTTAAACTAAAGTATAACTCTATTGGAGATTAAATCTTCTGAGTATATGCCTTTAATTCGTCCTCTTTTCTTGCTTTGGGTTTCTTTCTTGGACTTTGGGCTTGCCCTTCATTCTGCCCCAGGGCTCAGAAAAATATAGGAGTGGTCCATGACAGACCGGCTTGAATTCCTCTATCCGTTGAACTCCACTTCACTTTTCCCTTTCACCAATGTTGTCGTCATGGTTGCCACGACAGTGGCCACGGCAGTGTTATTTCCTTGACTCCAATCCTGTGCTCCGGCTTTGCTTCCTTGCTTCCCTGAGTCTATCACAGCAGATACATGCAAAAGTGACTAAAATCGGTAGCAACTGTGCCATTTTATCTATTTGTGATGTATATGTGAAACTTTACCTAAATGCAATGAATTATGCTTGAATGCAACAATAATATGGGTTAAATAAGAGGTAATTTATAGAACTTTTGCAAACTCAACACACCCCCAAACTCAAGTTCTTCTTGCCATCAAGCAAATATGACCTAACTAAAAAATGAAAGCTTTTTGTTTTGGCTTAATTCAGTGAACCTTTTCTTACCTACCACGTATTCCCTATCAAGAGCAATACCTTGTCGTGTGTTTCTGGATTTATTTGGAACAATGCTATAATTCTTGTGTAGTGTGTGCATGTTTTGGGAACAACTATGTGTCTAGACTCTTTTAGTGTACCAGAATAGTCATGCTTACAAACTTGTGTTTATGCCAATTCATTTTTTCTAGAGGCAATTCTTAGGCTCCTTTAGTTTTTCTGACTCTTGATTTAATTTCATCTTTTATGGAGGCAATTCTTAGGCTCCTTTAGTTTTTTCTAACTTAAGCTCAAAGAGAAATCTCCCTAAATCAATGCAAGGCAGTTTTGCAAGCAAACGAGTCTAAATTCTTTCTTTCCTTTTATTCCTTTCCTAGAGCCAGTGATAGGCACCTCTAGGGGCAATTTCAAGTGGGTAAACAATCCTACTCCATTGTACTATAGAAGTATAGATAGCATAAGAGTCACAAAAGTGTTGTACAGATCAGAATTATAGCAAGGCTCTAAATAGTTCCTTAAATTTCCTAAAGGCACTGTCACGACAGAGTATGTCGCGGCAGGTAAGTTTAGTTCAAAAGACTTAAGCCAAGTTTTTGTTTTTGTTTGTTTTTTTAACCCAAAAATAAACTAAATAATAACTAATACTTAGACACAGATTTAAGACACAACTAACACTTCATTAATGGAGGGATGCCACCCCCAAACTCGAGGGTTGCATTGCCCTCAATGCATGACACATGAAAGATAAGAAAAGGAAAAAAAATACATCACAAAAGAAATAAAATAACAAAGACATCAAATATAAGATAGAAACTTAAGTTGAGGAGCTGTCATCGGTGCTGCTGCTAATCTAGAGCTGTCGGCGGGCAGTGACTATCATGGCAAGGGCTGGCAGTGTGCTGGGGAGGTAGGGGATGTCTTCTTCTTTGCTTCCCGAGGTGGTTGGACACAAGTTCGTGAGATGTGTGGGGGCTTGTCCAAAACCTCAACCTCATCGTCGGAGCTGATGCTGCTGCTGGCAGATCTTCCTTGGCCGGAGGGTCCTTCGCCAGTCTCGTTGGGCTTCTTCCTTTTCATTGGCGTGAAGTCCTTGGAGATGTCTCGGGCAACTGAGGGCTCCCCGTCAGAATCCTGCAAGATGGAAGAGAAGGAGAACCCTTCAAAATATTCTTTGTTGAGTTCCGTCAGGGGCTCTTTTCTTTTCTCGCCTCTGGCAGTGGCAGATTGTCTGCCGCCTTCAACTGTCGCGGTCGGTGTAGGTGTAGAGGCAGCAGATGGAGTTCTAGGGCTTGCAGCAGGGGTAGGAGTAGGTGTGGGGGCAGCAAAGAACTGTTTTGGGAAGGAGGGGAATGGCACATGTGTAAAATGTAAATCATTATGAATAAAGTTTATCGTTGCTGCCGTGAAATCCCTCATGTAGCTCATCAGTCCGAGATGCCTTTACTCCATTCTTTTCAGCGTCGACATAATCTTGGCGTAGGCATCCGGTGGAGGTGTTGCTGCCGTTAGTTGTTGTTCTGCTGTGGCAGGTTCTGTGGGACTGGGGTCTGCCGTCTGCTCTGTCGTGGCAGAGGGTTGAATAGGATAGTGGGGTGGCAGCTTTCAATTCCATCAGGCTGGAGATGTTCCGCTGCGTCCATCCCTTGCCTTTGACTTTCAAATCTTCAACAATTTCCAGTACGTTGTGGCCCCAGCAGATGGTTGTAATGAGGTATGGGAAGACGAGGGGACCCAACGGTCTGAGGGCACACTCAAGTATTCCCTCCCGTATGTAGCGGCCGACATTTATTGATCTTTCATTTAAAATGGAATGTACAAGGGCTAACCTTGGTCTGTCGATGGTACTGTTTTGGGAGGATGGTATGATGCGCTTCTTCACAAAGTGATTCCACAATTTGGCCTGTGGAGTCAGTTGAGTTCTCTTCACCGTCCATCGGTGTTTAGGGTCGGTATTCCATTCTATCCCATCCTCAGTGAGCTTTGCCATGACCGTGTCGTAGTCTGCCAGCGACAGACTATTGACGAATCTTTTGTGGGAGTCCTCCTTCTTACTCACATATAAGCCGTAGAGGGTGCTGATGTAAGAAGGCTCGAAGGAGAGTTGTTTACCTCGAACTGTCACTGTCGTAGTGTCTTTGCTGTCGACGGCAGCATAGAACTCCCTAACGAGTATGATGTTCATCTCTTCCAGTTGGGCCGCAAACTGCTGGCATTTGAGGGCATGGATTTTTCTTGCTATGAAGCTTTTAATCCCTAGGCCTCCCGTAGGTTCGGTGTAGAGGAACCCTCGTTCTTCCCACATCTCCTTCTTCTGAAAGGAGCTGTAGTATCTTGTGGCGGAATCGGTGGAGGCGAAGCGGTCTGGAATGGTGTTATGGCTTGGGGTGCTTATTTTTGTGGCAGAACTGGAGGCAACACTTCGACGAATTTGTCTGCTAGTCATTTTGCAAGGACTGTGGAAATGTAAAGAAAATTTTTAAAGATCTAAACAGAGAAAACAAGTTGAGAAAATGAGAATGAGGTGAGAAATGAATAGTAAATGGGGGATTATATAAAGGGGTGATTTTCTGCCCGTTGGAGCTGTAATGACAGACGCAAATAACGGAGCTAGCTGTTACGCAGTTTCTAACGCGTCTGTCACGCATTTCCGTGTCTGATGTGCGTTTGTTACGCGTTTGTGTGTCTGTCGCAACAACTTGGTGATATGTTGTTTTTTTCCGCATCTGTCGTGACAGCTGATGACAGGCTATGACGACAGATTCGTCCATTGGGCTTTTTGGGCTGTTGTGGGTATGGTGGGCTTGTTCATTCCTTCTCTTCGGCCTGTTTCCTTTGTTTCTTCCTAAAAATTGATAAATAAAATATTATTTCCTAAAATAAAATAATTAAATCCTAATTCCTAATAAATAAATAAAATAAAATAAAAATTAAGTTAAATTAGGGATGCCTTGAGGGACATCTCCTAAAGTAACTACTTCCTGCATTCTTGAGGCTTCAGTCCCCTGATAATGCTTTAGTCTTTGTCCGTCGACTTTGAATTGGTGCCCGTCCTTTAGGGATTTGATTGTAATGGCACCATGGGGGAAAACATGGACAACTTGAAAGGGACCAGACCATCTAGATTTAAGATTTACTGGGAAAAGTTTTAACCTAGAGTTAAACAACAACACCTGCTGCCCTAAGCAGAACTGTCGTGACAGCAGCTTTCTGTCGTGCCACCTTTTGGTTTTATCTTTGTATATCTTGGCATTGTCATAGGTCATTGCTCGAATTTCTTCAATTTCATTCAAGTCCAGTAGCCTATTTTGTCCTGCCTTATCCAAGTCCATATTTACTACCTTGATAGCCCAATAAGCTCTGTGTTCTATCTCAACAGGTAAGTGGCATGTTTTCACATAGATAAGCATGTAGGGTGACATTCCCAATTGTGTTTTGAATGTTGTTCTATAGGCCTAGAGTGCATCATTGAGGTGTAAAGACTAATCTTTTTTAGTGGGTTTAACCATCTTCTCAAGTATATTCTTTACTTCTCAGTTGGAAATTTCGGCTTGTCCATTGCTTTGAGGGTGGTATGATGATCGCCTTAGGAATGCCAAATCTTGAGAAAATATTCTTGTGCAGAAATCTCTGAACAGTTTTGGCGTCATTTTTCTGAGTGCCGATCGCTTCTACCCACTTGGACACATAATCCACTGCCAGTAGGATGTACAGGTTCTCACAAGATGCTAGGAACGGTCCCATGAAGTCTATTCCCCATACATCGAAGATTTCGACTTCTAAAATGTTCTGCAGTGGCATCTCATGCCTTCTCGAGATGTTCCCAGTCCTTTGGCATTTGTCGCAACTTTTGTAGAAGGCTTGTGCATCCTTGAACAGTGTGGGTCAATAGAGACCAGATTGAAAAACCATGGCATCAATTTTGTTTCCACCTAGGTGTCCTCCATATGGGGAAGCATGGCAGTGGTGAAGCACAGCTTCCTGTTCATCATGTGGTACGCATCTCCTGATAATTTGATTTGCCACCATGGCTGTCGCGGTAGTGCTGGTGGCAACAAATAGTTGTTTGTCCGGGAAGGTCTCTAATATGTTGGTTTTATCTGTTGATTGATTCCTTCCCGTCTCTAATCTCGACAAGTGGTCTGCTACTTGGTTTTCTGTTCCCTTTTTTATCCTTGATATCAATGTCGAACTCTTGCAGCAGCTGTAACACTTGGTTAAAAGGACAAAAAACGAAAATTGAATTGAATGAAAAAAGGGAAAGAAAAGAGAAAAAAAGAGTCATCTTAGGAGGTTGGGGGAGTTGAACCCGTGACCTCGTGGTCTAAGATTTGTAACCCAACCAATTCAGCTAGGCAGCTCTTGGTATATAAACCCCCTAAAATCCCTCTTATGTTTATCATGGGTAAAAATTAAATGGAAGTATGATTTCCCCACCTACCAATAATTAATTGCTTGTCCTTTTACGAATTTCAACCCTTCATCTACCTCCTCTCTCTCGCAAACCCCCTATTCATGATTTTCTGCAATTCGAAACCATCCACTGCCGTTCGACGTACGCCATCGCCAACACCGGCGAACGCGCCACGCCGCTCCGAATTCGCTATCGTCGGTCACGCGCGCTCTCGTGCCGCCGTTTGCAGTTAAAAACGAGCCGAAGGTTCGGCAAGTTTGGCCTCTGCTCTCCCTCTTTTCCGGTCGTGTCGTCGTCGTTTCACCTCGTCGTCGGTACGTAAGTTTCGGCGAACTTTTATTTTGTTCACAAGGATTTCTGGTTCATTTCCGGCTTGTTTCATGTTGATAATGTATGGGTTGAAAACGTGGTTGATTGATCTACATTTTCTGGCAGGATCGCGGCTATTGGCGTCTCCGACGAGCTTCGGCAACCATTTTCGACGATCAAAAAATTTGGGTAGGTGAACCGATCTAAACCGGTTTGAACCGGCCTGAACCAGCTAGATCGGTTAAACCGGTCGGCCCATGACCCAGACCTGAACCAAACCGGTCCGACATGACCCGCTAATAACCTGCATCCGACCCGGCTGAGTTAACTCAGTGAGTTAACTCGTCGAGTCAACTCAGTTAACCCTATCTGATGACGTCAGCATTGACTTGACTACTGACGTCAGCGTTGACTTTGACCAAAACGTCAAATTTTTTGAAAATGCTCTATTTTATATTTTTCGACATCCTAAGTTCAATTTTGAAGCTCGTTTTGTAAAATCTCAACCCGAAAGCCTCTGAATCCGACCTCGAACCCAAACTTGTATATGTATTTAATTATTCAGTTAAGAACTTTGTGAATAAGGTCTGATCTTGGAGTTTGTGTATTTGAAGGTGTTCAAAGTTCCTTGTATCCGAGATGTTGAGGGAAGTCAAATTTGGGTTCGAGTGCGATCGAATTTAGTATCATGAATCGACTGTTTTAGCTCGGAGTTGAGGCAATACATTACTACCTCTTGTTTGCTTTATGAAACATGGTGGTATTCGATAAATGCATGCATGATTGTGTTTAAGCGTATGATTAATTCTATAAATGCCTAATCAAATATGAAAAAAAGGGTAGTAAACTAGTTGAGACCAATGCTCGGTTAGAATGACAAGTGACTTAAAAGAACTTTCGAGATCTAAGAATAATTGATAGGACTGATGCTCTAAATTGGGTTTTGCTTGTTAATGATTTAAATTTCTGAAATGCTAAGTTAAATGATGACGAAAATACCCCTGAGAGTAATGCGATATGAGATTTTGCTCTTTCTTTGATAAACAACTTATTCATCGGAAAATCTCGTTATACTTGGAATGGCCTAATAATAAGATTTGCATCTCTGAGAATGTAAACACTTAAGCTTTTCTTGAATTCTGAATAATCTCCAAAGACAAATTTACAAGATTTTTTCGCATGCCCAGAGCTACCAATGGTGTAATTTCGGATTGACCAAAGCGTCTGAAATGACAAAGGGGGTTGAAAATATTAATAAGGCAGAATTAATCGGAACAACGTGATGACACAAAAAGGACTGAATTATCCTTGGGCACTAGATGCCAAAATTAACCAAAATGATGAATATACCCTCAAGATCGGAAAGGAATGAATAGTTTGAACGACCGAAAGGCTTAGAATTTTTGGAACACCTTCGGATATGAAGCATCTGAAATACCTGCGAATGCTAAAAATGACTGAAGGTACCTCTAAGACTGGAACAAGGAATACCAATGAAGCTAGAAATATAATGACTCTATAGTGGTAATTCACGGCATGTGCTTGTTGGCCGTTTATGATATTATCGTAATTTTGAAAAGATACCATGTGGTGACATGTTCGGGTTATTTGGAGAAAGTACCCAGCTATTGGTAAGAGCAACATGTTTCCTCAAAAAGATAAATTCGATGCTATGTAACGGGTTCGGGTGTTATATACATGTTCAGGAATTTGGAAAATTACCGCTTGGATACATGTTTGATCTCTCGTAGTAAGTTCAATGGATGTTTGGTGAAGACGAACTGTTTTGTTGTTACGTTGTAATCAATTCTGGAAATGAATACTTAAGATATACTTATCCGATTATATTTCAAACTCTGTGTTAATGGTTTCAATTAGTTCATAGGGACTCGAAAGCTTGATGAGCAGCTAGACTTCCTAAATTCGGTACATCATCGTTTATACCTTGTTGGTTCAGTTTACCAAATTACCCCCCAAAGGTCAAAATAACCAACAATACCCTCGTAAGCTTTAACGATCGAATAACTCTCGATATATCTAAAATCTCAATGATTTTGATGTATCAACTTCCAATGTTAATTCGATCCGTCTTACTGAACTCCCCTATTCGTAGGGACCTCGTTCTGAAATTAGTCCAAAATTGTCAAATGTTATCTTTCTAATATCTATCAAGTACCTCTAAGAAATGAATTGGGCCATAAAGCGCGTATCATGTATCTGTAAATACTTTCTATTCTAAACCAAGACCATATGCTTAGAATTTAAAAGTATGATACTGTAATACGAAAGGAAAGCAATTCTCTGATTTCTGACCTTTGGTATGAAAAATATTTCTGATATATGACATTGAATACGAAATAATAATAATATTAATAAAATAAATTTGATATATGTCTTCTGGTATAAAATAGATTTGATATCTATTTTCTGTAATACTGTCTTCTGAATATAAACTGAAATCATCTGGGGTTTATTATCTGGGATATGAATGATGATCTGTAGGCTCAGTGCTGGTAAGTCCTATTAGACCTAAGCTTCTACGCCTAATGGGCCTAGGGTAAGCCTTTCTATTAAGCTCATACGCCCACGGGCGTAGGGTAAGTCTTTCTAGACCTAAGGCATCCCCTTAGGTAGGCTTTTACGCCTCAGACCTAGGGCAAGACGTTCTATATGCAGTTCATGGGGAATTGCATTTTGGAGTTCGGTTGGAGGGTAGTTAAGTAAATTAATAAAACTTTATGACCCCTTTTGAAACATACCCTACTAAATTAATGTATCAAAGTGAACTTTCAGTAAACTTACAATTTGCGCCTATCGAACCCCTCTGAACTCCTTGATTCAACTTCTGAAATCTGAATCTGTTGCGTGTAAAATAGTCTATCGCAATGGTAGTGCAAGTGTACACGATGCAAGTAGTAAAGTGATACGAAGTATCGGATATCGTCTCCACATGGATTGGGCTAATAGCTTCACCTTAGTTTTCTGCACGAAAGTAAAGGAAATAATTGAAAAGATTGTCACGAGAATAATAAAATAAAAGTAAATAAGAGAGTAGATATATCAAGATAGAGAGAATGGGCTGGTATTGAATTGCGCAGTAGTGCAGGTATTGCAATGCTTAGGAACTCCAGTTTTGTCGTCGCGCCTGTCGCGGCAGCACCTGTCGCGGCAGCTGTCCGTTGGTCGTCGCGGCAGCAAACACACCAACTCAATACTCCAAGTTTGGCAAGAATCCCAGATCTGCCTTGGCCTATCTCTAGGTCCAAGTCTGTCGATGATCACGTCTTGATGATACCTCTCGGCGTGAATCGAAGGATGAACACCGATGTGTATGAATTCTTCTTTAGCCACTTAACCTTGCCCTATCCCTAGGCACAAGATAGTTCAACTATAAACTAGAGAACTTGCTCTTATTTCTTTCGTATACT
This sequence comes from Hibiscus tridactylites, assembly GCA_958450335.1. Taxonomy (NCBI): domain Eukaryota; kingdom Viridiplantae; phylum Streptophyta; class Magnoliopsida; order Malvales; family Malvaceae; genus Hibiscus; species Hibiscus tridactylites. The sequence continues at coordinate 77,036,998 of OY288266.1, forward strand.
TAACTCTCATGATGCTAAGTAAATGGATAACCTCACAATGCTCTCCCGATGCTCTTGCAAGATATTAAGAACCAAAATAAGAGAACTTGAAGTTTATTTTATTGAACTTGGAAAATCCTAAAACAAAACAACCTTTGCAACTACTTTACAAATCAACCCGTGGCCCTAGGGGGTTTTTAGAACATATCGACGGCGAGTAAACGACGGAGGGGTTTGGTTATCGGTTATGGGGTATATCCCTCCTAGGTTAAAATCTATGCCCTTATATAAGCTTTGGGCTTAAGTATTCCAAGTTAACAAGGATTACAACTTTAACTAAAAGTAAGATTCTAATAAAGACTTAATCTTCAAGTATCCTACTTTTCAGCCGTCCTCCTTATTTCTTGGGATTTCCTCTCCTTGAGTTTTGGCTTGACATATCTTTTGATCCGGGGCTTGGAAAAATATATGGTTTTCACACGACAGCCGAGCATAATTTTCTCTATCTATCGAGGTCCACTTTGCTTTTTCTCCACTAACCTGCTGTCGTCCTCTGCTGTCACGGCAGATCCATGGCAGCATCGTCCTCGTCATCTGCTTGTCTAGTTCAGCTCTTCTGCTTCTCTGCCCTGCGCCCGCCTTCACCATCTACGACGGCGGCAACCTGCAAAATCAGCCATCTTTTAGTAGAATCCGTGCCTTTAATATATTTGTGATGTTTTGTTGTAAACTGACCTAAATGCAATGCAATGATGCTTGAATGCAGCAGAAATATGGGTTAAAAAGGTGTAAATAATAGAACTTTTACACACTCAACACACCCCCAAACTCAAGTTTTTGCTTGCCCTCAAGCAATTAAGACCTAAAAGAAAAATGAATATTTTTGTGTTGGCTTTCAAACAGTGAACTGTCCCTTACCCGTCGCTCATTCTCTATGACGGCAGCAACCTGTCGGAAAGATTAGGATCTGTCCAGAATCTCACTATAGTCCTCGTGCAGTGTGTGCATGCTTGTGAACAGTTATATGCTAAGACTCTCTTAGTTTCACTAGAATATTCAACTTTTTAACTCGAATTTTTATGCCACAGTTTTTTTTGAAGACACATTTTCATTCTTCTTTTTTTCTATTTTCAAGCTAAGTTTTACTAGAGCCAGTTTTAGGCACCTCTAGTTAGCTTCCTAGAGCCGATTTCGGGCACCTCTAGGTTTTTGAGTCTCTTTTGCTAAACTTCTTTCCTAGAGCCAGTGTTAGGCACCTCTAGGGGCTATTCAAGTACTAAGCTTCCTATTCTAGTTTGGCTAAAAGAAATCTAAGCAGTATAATAGTCACAATGGTGTTTAAGTTTTTCAGAACTATAGAAAGGCTCTAAACTTCTTCTTAAACTGTCCTAAAGATGCTGTCACGGCAGAGCTGTCGTGATAGGTAAGTTTACTTCACAGTTTTAAGCCAACAGTTTTTTTAGTCTTTTCTGATTTTTTTAAGAGAACTTAAATAAATAAAAGACATAAAAAAATTAATTAAAGATTTACTAAGACTCCATTAAAATGGAGGGTTGCCACCCTCAAACTCGAGGGTTGCATTGCCCTCAATGCAAATGACAGAAAAAATGAAGGCAGGTACATCACAAAATATAGATAAAGCAGGCAACAATAAAAAGAAAATAAAAGACTTAGATTTTAATCGTTGTCTTCACTGCTGCTGCTGACATGAATTTGGCGGTGGATTCTGGGTTGTGGGGCAGGCTGGGCTGGTTGCTGCACAACCTGGATGTCAGAGCTGCTGTCGCTATCCCAAGTGCTGCTGCTGGTGGTGGTGGTGATGGCCTTTGGATTTAACTTTCTGTCGGCCATCTTCTTCTGCCTCTTGACAGGCGTGAATTCCTTCTCCAAATTCCTCCGAATAGGAGGTTCTGCCTCGCTGTCAGCCCAGACAGAGGAAGGGGAGAAACCAGCAACATAGGCATCGATGTCATCGGAGGGTGGTCTCTTCGTTCCTCGGGCGGATGTTTCTGCCGGAGGACTGCCAGCTGCCGTTGGGGCAGGTGTTGGGGTGGAAGCAGCAGAATGTGTGTGGGGGGATGCAGGAGGTGTAGGTGTGTGGGCAGGGGTGGGGATTGTGAAAAAATGGGCAGGAAAGGTTGGGAAAACAACATCGGGATAATTTAAAGTATTGGTAATGAAATTTACCATTAAGTTGGCGAAATCCCTGATGAATGTCATCAGCCCCATTTGTCTGTCTTCCATCCGCTGTATGGCAGCAAGGATCTGCGCAGATTGGTCTGTCGGAGCAGCTGCTGCGGCAGGTTCAGGGGCAGGTTCCTCAGATGATTCTGCTAGGGTGGCAGCCGGATTGAAAGAGGAGAGGGGGGTTGCGACTGTCAGCTCCATGAGGCTGATAATGTTCTTATCGGTCCAGCCCCGTCCCTTTACTAGTTTATCGGTGGTGGCTTCAGATACGGCAGCACAGCGGCAGAGAGATGTGATCATGAATGGCAGACAGAGGAGGGCGGTTGATCTGTTGGTGCAGTCCAAGACGCTCTCCCTCATGTAGCGTCCCACGTTGATGGGCCGGTTGTGCATGATCGAATGGATGAGGGCTAGCCTCTGCTAGTCCATTGTCGTGTGATGGGAGGACGGCAGAGTTCGCTTCTTGATGAAAGCGTTCCATAACTTGGCCTTTGGAAGCAGCTGCCACCTTCTGACGGTGTTGGGATTTTTCTTGCTAGTGTTCCATTTCGTTCCCTCCTCGGTCACCTCTGCCATGACCGCATCGAAGGCAGCGATGTCGAGGGTGTCTAAAAACTGCTGGTGAGCATCGTCGTTGGGACCGAAGTAGAGGCCATACATATGATTGATGCTTTCTGCTGTGAATGGCACTTCTGTCCTTCGGACAGTTACTGTGGTTGTCGTCCTGCTGTCGATGGCAACGTAGAATTCTCTCACCAACGTTTCATTCATTTCAGTTGGTTGTTCTGCAAATTGCTCCCATAGTTGAGCCTTTATCGCTGTTGCGTGTAAAAGAGTCTATCACAATTGTAGTGCAAGTGTACACGACGCAAGTAGTAAAGTGATACGAAGTATCGGATATCGTCTCCACAGGGATTGGGCTAATAGCTTCACCTTGTTTACTGCACGAAAGTAAAGGAAATAATTAAGAGTTGTCACGAGAATAATAAAGTAAAAACGTAAATAAAAAGATTGAGATATCAAGATAGAGAGAATGGGCTGGTATTGAATTGTTCGGTAGTGCAGGTATTGAATTGCTTAGGATCTCCAGTTCTGTCGTCGCTCCCGTCGCCGACAGCACCTGTCGCGGCGGCTGTCCGTTAGCTGTCGCGGCAGCAGACACACCAACTTCGTACTTCAAGCTTGGCAAGAATCCCAGATCTGCCTTGGCCTATCCCTAGGTCCAAGTCTATCGATGAACACGTCTTTGATGATACCTCCCGGCGTGAATCGAAGGATGAACACCGATGTGTATGAATTCTTCTTTAGCCACTTAACCTTGCCCTATCCCTAGGCACAAGATAGTGCAACTATAAACTAGAGAACCTGCTCTTATTTCTTTCGTATACTTAACTCTCCCGATGCTAAGTAAATGGATAACCTCACAATGCTCTCCCGATGCTCTTGCAAGATGTTAAAACCAAAATAAGAGAACTTGAAGTTTATTTTATTGAACTGAAAATTCCTAAAACAAAACAACCCTTGCAACTACTTTACAAAACAACTCGTAGCCCTAGGGGGAATTTAGAACATGTCGGTGACGGGTAAACGGCAGGGGGGGTTTTGGTTTCGGTTATGGGGTATTCGATGATTCCCTAGGTTAAATCTATGCCCTTATATAAGCTTTGGGCTCAAGTCTTCTAAGGTAACAAGGATTACAACTTTAATTAAAAGTAAGATTCTAATAAAGACTTAATCTCTAATGATTCCTACTTTGCAGCCGTCATCCTTGTTTCTAGGAATTTCCTCTCCTTGAGCTTTGGCTTGACATATCTTTTGATCCGGGGCTTGGAAAAATATGTGGCTGTCACACGACAGACGAGCAGATTTTTCTCTATCTATCGAGGTCCACTTTACTTTTCCTCTGCGTAAGTCTGCTGTCACCATGCTGTCACGACAGGTCCATGGCAGCTTCGTCTTCTTCGTCTACTTGTCCAGTTCAGCTCTCCTGCTTCTCTGCCCTGCGCCTGCCTTCAACGTCTACTATGGCAGATACCTGCAAAAATAGCCATCTTTTAGTAGAATCCGTGCTTTTAATCCATTTGTGATGTTTTACTGAAAACTAACCTAAATGCAATGCAATGATGCTTGAATGCAGCAGAAATATGGGTTAAAAAGGGTGTAAATAATAGAACTTTTACACACTCAACACACCCCCAAACTCAAGTTTTTGCTTGCCCTTAAGCAATTAAAATTAAAAGAAAAATGAAAATTTTTGTTTTTTTTTTTGTGTTGGCCTTCAAACAGTGAACTGTCCCTTACCCGCCGCTCATTCTCTATGTCGGCAGCAACCTGTCGGAAAGGTTAGGATCTGTCCGGAATCTCCCTATAGCTCTCGTGTAGTGTGTGCATGCTTGTGAACAGTTATATGCTAAGACTCTCTTAGTTTTACTAGAATATTCAACTTCTTAACTCGAATTTTTATGCCAAAGTTTTTAGAAGGCACATTTTCATGCTTCTTTTTCTTCTATTTTCAAGCTAAATTTTTCTAGAGCCAGTTTTGGGCACCTCTAGTTAGCTTCCTAGAGCCGGTTTCGGGCACCTCTAGGTTTTTGATTTTCTTTCGATAAACTTCTTTCCTAGAGCCAGTGTTAGGCACCTCTAGGGGCTATTCAAGTTTTAAGCTTCCTATTCTAGTTTGGCTAAAAGAAATCTAAGCAATATAACAGTCACAATGGTGTTTAAGTTTTCAGAACTATAGAAAGGCTCTAAACTTCTCCTTAACCTGTCCTAAAGATGCTGCCACGATAGAGCCATCATGACAGGTAAGTTAACTTCACAGTTTTAAGCCAACAGTTTTATATTTTCTGATTTTTTTTAAGAGAACTTAAATAAAATAAAAGACATAACAAATAATAAAAAGATGTACTTAAGACTCCATTTGATGATGGAGGGTTGCCACCCCCAAACTCAAGGGTTGCATTGCCCTCAATGCAAAATGACAGAAAAATAAAAACATGAAAAATACATCACAAAAGATAAAAGCAGGCAGCAATAAGAGGAAAATAAGAACTTAAATTTTCAGTCGCTGTCCTCGCTGCTGCTGCTGACTCGGATCTGACGGCGGCGTCTGGGCTGTGGAGGAGGCTGGGCAAGTTCAAGGGCAGGTTGCTCCACAAGCTGGACATCGGAACTGCTGCCACTGTCCCATGAGCTGCTGGTGGTGGTGCTAGCCTTGGGCATCAGCTTCCTGTTTGCCACATGTTTGATCCTCTTGACCGGCGTAAATTCCCTCTCCAAATTTCTCCGGATCAGAGGGCTGTCATCAGAGGCAGGTCTCTTGGTTCCTCGGGGAGAGGTGTCTGCCGGTGGGCTGCCTGCTACCGTCGGGGCAGGTGATGTGGTGGAGGCGGTAGAGTGGGAATGTGGAGAGCCGGGTGGGGTGGGTGTGTGAACAGGGGTGTGGACAGGAGTGGGGATACGGAAATAATGGGCAGGAAAAGTAGGGAATTGAACATCGGGAAAATTTAAAGTTTGGGTAATGAAATTTACCGTCGAGTTCGTGAAGTCCCGAATGAACGTCATCAATCCCATTTGTCGCTCCTCTACCCGTTGTAGCGTCGCAAGGAGGAGTGCAGACTGGTCTGTCGGAGCAGTGGCGGCAGCAGGTTCAGGGGCAGGCTCCTCTGATGATTCTGCTGGGGAGCCGGCGGGGTTGAAAGATGAGACAGGTGTAGCCACGACCAGCTCCATGAGGCTGTTGATGTTATTGTCTGTCCAGCCTCTGCCCTTCCTTATTTTGTCGGAGGGTTCCTCGGGGACAGCAGCACATCGGCAGAGGGAAGTTATTGTGAACGGCAGGCAGAGGCGAGAGTCGGAGCGGAAGGCACAGTCCAGGATGCTGTCCCTCATATATCGGCCCACATTGATAGGCCTGTCGTACATGATGGAGTGAATAAGGGCAAGTCGCTGCCGGTTGACTGTCGTGTGGTGGGAAGACGGCAGGATACGCTTTTTGATGAAAGCGTTCCACAGTTTTGCTTCTGGGAGGAGCTGCCCCCTGTTGACGGAGTGGGGGTTTTTCTTGCTGGTTGTCCATGATGTTCCCTCCTCTGTCAACTCCACCATGACAGCATCATAAGCGGCAGCATCGAGGGTGTCGAGAAATTTCTGGTGAGCATCATCATCGGGGCCAAAGAAAAGGCCAAACATGTGATTGATGCTGTCGGCAGTGAAAGGCACTTGCACTCCTCTAACGGTGACGGATGTCGCCGTTCTGCTGTCTATGGCCGCGTAGAACTCCCAGACCAAGGTGTCGTTTAGCTCTGCCGGTTGTTCAGCAAAGTTCTCCCATAGCAGATTCTGGATAGCTCTAGCAATGAAGGGCCGGAGTCCCATGTTGGGTGCCTTGCGGATGTAAACGAACCCACGTTCTTCCCATAACTCCTTGTTGGCAAAGGGCATTGCTGCTGCTGAGGAGGATGCTGAGGCAGCAATACGGCGAGTCTGTCTAGTAGACATGTTGGTTGCAAGGGTTGTGAAATCTGAAGAAAGCAAATAAAACTAGAGGAGAAAGCAAAGAAGAATAAGCAGAAGTGAGAAAAAATGAAAATGAGAATGGGGTTTTATAGCGGTCGAGTAGCTGCCCATTTAATGCTGCAACGGTAGGCGGGAAAAACGGGGCGGCAGATTGGATTTAGCGTGTCTGACGCGTCTGACACGCATTTATGCGTCTGTTACACGTCTGCCATGTCAGTCTGTTGACAGCCTGTCATATCCGTCCGCGGCGGCAGCCGAAACGACAGGTTTCCATAAATGGGCTTTATTGGGCTGATGGATGGGCGGTGGGCTTGGGTCACTTCTCCTTTTCTTCTTGACTCCTTTATTTCCTAAAAACTGAAATTAGAAAAACAAAACATTATTCGAATAAAATAACCTAATTCCCTAATAAATAATAATAATAATAATAATAATAATAAAATAAATAAAAATAAAAATTAAGTTAAATTAGGAATGTCTTGTGGGGCATCTCCTAAAGTAACCACTTCCTGAATTCCTGGGGCTTCAGTCCCCTGATAATGCTTGAGGCGCTGTCCATTGACTTTGAATTGGTGCCCGTCTTTTAATGATTGTATCGTGATGGCACCATGGGGAAAAACTTGTATCACCTGGAATGGGCCAGACCATCTAGACTTTAGCTTTCCTGGGAAGAGTTTAAGTCTAGAATTAAATAACAACACAAGCTGCCCTGGGCAGAACTGTCGTGGCAGCAGTTTCTTGTCGTGCCACTTCTTAGTCTTTTCCTTGTAGATCCTTGCGTTGTCGTAGGCCATTGTCCGTAATTCTTCAATCTCGTTCAGATCTAATAACCTTTTCTGGCCGGCCTTGTCCAAGTCCATATTCACTGCCTTGATTGCCCAATATGCTTTGTGCTCGATCTTGACAGGCAAGTGACAGGTTTTCCCATAAATCAGTCGGTATGGAGACATGCCCAATGGAGTCTTGAAAGCTGTCATGTATGCCCATAGTGCATCATTCAGAAGTAAAGACCAATCTTTCCTAGTTGGTTTAACCATCTTTTCAAGAATGTTCTTCACTTCCCTATTGGATATCTCAGCCTGTCCATTGGTCTGTGGGTGGTATGCTGTCGCGATCCTGTGCTTGACACCATATTTCTTCAAGGCGGCATCATTCTTTTGAGTGGCGATGGCTTCATCCCACTTGGAGACATAATCCACTGCTAGGAGGATGTACAAATTTCCACATGAAGATGGAAAAGGTCCCATAAAATCAATCCCCCAAACGTCGAAGATCTCGACTTCTAAAATGTTCTGCAGTGGCATCTCGTTTCTCCTCGAGATGTTACCTGTCCGCTGGCACCTGTCACAGTTTTTGTAAAATTCTTGTGCATCTTTATATAATGTCGGCCAGTAGAACCCTGACTGCAGCACCTTGGCAGCAGTTTTATTTCCTCCTAAGTGACCTCCATATTGTGAAGCATGGCAGTGATGGAGAATGTCTTCTTACTCTTCTTGTGGTACACACCTCCTTATAACATGATCTGCGCACATTTTGAAAAGAAGAGGTTCGTCCCAATAATAATGCTTAACATCATTTTGGAAACTCTTCCTGGCTTGATAATTAAGATCAGAAGGTAATATTCCGCTAACTATAAAATTAACGAAATCAGCATACCAGGGAAGGTTAGAAGACTTACCTGCCGCCATGGCTGTCGCGACAGCGATTGCGGCAGCAAAGAGCTGCTCATCAGGGAAGGTCTCCAGTATGTGTGTTTCATCTATTGGTAGACTCTGTCCCTTCTCCAATCTCGACAAGTGGTCTGCCACCTGATTTTCTGTCCCCTTTTTGTCCTTAATCTCAAGGTCGATCTCTTGTAGTAGCAATATCCATCATCAGGGAAGGTCTCCAGTATGTGTGTTTCATCGTATCAACAGAGGCCGAACGGCATCCTCCGAAATACGTATGTTCCGTAGGGGCATGTGAAAGTCGTTTTCTCTTGATCCTCTGGTGCAATAGCAATTTGGTTATAACCTGAATAACCATCAAGAAAACAATAGTAAGGTTTACCCGCTAATCTATCAAGCATTTGATCAATAAAGGGTAAAGGAAAATGGTCCTTTCGGGTAGCTTTGTTAAGCTTCCGATAGTCCATACAAACCCTCCAACCGGTCACAGTCCTGGTTGGGATTAACTCATTGTTCTCATAGGTTATCACGGTCATGCCTCCTTTTTTGGGAACACATTGCACCGGGCTTACCCATTTGCTTTCGGAGATGGCATAAATAATACCAGCATCTAACCATTTAATTATCTCTTTACGCACTACCTCCTTCATCGCAAGGTTTAACCTCCTTTCTGCTGTGAATGGCACTTCTGTCCTTCGGACAGTTACTGTGGTTGCCGTCCTGCTGTCGATGGCAACGTAGAATTCTCTCACCAACGTTTCATTCATTTCAGTTGGTTGTTCTGCAAATTGCTCCCATAGTTGAGCCTTTATCGCTGTTGCGTGTAAAAGAGTCTATCGCAATTGTAGTGCAAGTGTACACGACGCAAGTAGTAAAGTGATACGAAGTATCGGATATCGTCTCCACAGGGATTGGGCTAATAGCTTCACCTTGTTTACTGCACGAAAGTAAAGGAAATAATTAAGAGTTGTCACGAGAATAATAAAGTAAAAACGTAAATAAAAAGATTGAGATTTCAAGATAGAGAGAATGGGCTGGTATTGAATTGTTCGGTAGTGCAGGTATTGAATTGCTTAGGATCTCCAGTTCTGTCGTCGCTCCCGTCGCCGACAGCACCTGTCGCGGCGGCTGTCCGTTAGCTGTCGCGGCAGCAGACACACCAACTCCGTACTTCAAGCTTGGCAAGAATCCCAGATCTGCCTTGGCCTATCTCTAGGTCCAAGTCTGTCGATGAACACGTCTTTGATGATACCTCTCGGCGTGAATCGAAGGATGAACACCGATGTGTATGAATTCTTCTTTAGCCACTTAACCTTGCCCTATCCCTAGGCACAAGATAGTTCAACTATAAACTAGAGAACCCGCTCTTATTTCTTTCGTATACTTAACTCTCCCGATGCAAAGTAAATGGATAACCTCACAATGCTCTCCTGATGCTCTTGCAAGATGTTAAAACCAAAATAAGAGAACTTGAAGTTTATTTTATTGAACTGAAAATTCCTAAAACAAAACAACCCTTGCAACTACTTTACAAAACAACCCGTAGCCCTAGGGGGAATTTAGAACATGTCGGTGACGGGTAAACGGCAGGGAGTTTTTGGTTTCGGTTATGGGGTATTCGATGATGCCCTAGGTTAAATCTATGCCCTTATATAAGCTTTGGGCTCAAGTCTTCTAAGGTAACAAGGATTACAACTTTAATTAAAAGTAATATTCTAATAAAGACTTAATCTCTAATGATTCCTACTTTGCAGCCGCCATCCTTGTTTCTAGGAATTTCCTCTCCTTGAGCTTTGGCTTGACATATCTTTTGATCCGGGGCTTGGAAAAATATGTGGCTTTCACACGACAGACGAGCATATTTTTCTCTGTCTATCGAGGTCCACTTTACTTTTCCTCTTCGTAAGTCTGCTGTCACCATGCTGTCACGACAGGTCCATGGCAGCTTCGTCTTCTTCGTCTACTTGTCCAGTTCAGCTCTCCTGCTTCTCTGCCCTGCGCCTGCCTTCAACGTCTACTATGGCAGATACCTGCAAAAATAGCCATCTTTTAGTAGAATCCGTGCTTTTAATCCATTTGTGATGTTTTACTGAAAACTAACCTAAATGCAATGCAATGATGCTTGAATGCAGCAGAAATATGGGTTAAAAGGGTGTAAATAATAGAACTTTTACACACTCAACAATCGCCCTTGCGATGAATGATTTGAGCCCCATATTCTCTGCCTTTCGGATGTAGATGAAGCCTCTTTCTTCCCATAGTTCCTTGGTGGCGAAGGCCTGCGGGGTGGGTGCAGCCGGTGAAGAGGTTGAAGCAGCACTGCGGTGGGTACGTCTAGAAGACATATTAGTTGCAAGGGTTTTGAAAGTAAAGAACACAAAGAAAAACGAGAGGGTAGATCAAGTAAGAATAAGCAGAAGTGAGGAAAATGAAAGTGAAACGGGGTTTTATAGAGGTAGAGTTGCTGCCCGTTTAATGCTGTAACGGCAGGCGTGAATAACGGGGCGACTGTTGAGCTTTGGCGTGTCTGACACGTCTGACACGCATTTATGCGTCTGTTACGCGTCTATCACACACTTCTGCGTCTGCCGTGACAGTCTGTTGACAGCCTATCTTATCCGTGTCTGCGGCGGTAGCTGGAACGGCAAGCATCAATAAATTGGCTCTGTTGGGCTGATGGATGGATGGTGGGCTTGGGTCACTTCTCCTTTTCTTCTTGACTCCTTTATTCCCTAAAAATAGAAAATATAAAAACATTATTTAAATAAAATAAACCTTATTTCCTAATAAATAATTAAATAATAAAAATAAATAAAAATAAAAATTAGGTTAAATTAGGGATGCCTTGTGGGGCATCTCCTAAGGTAACCACTTCCTGTATTCCTGGGGCTTCAGTCCCCTGATAATGCTTGAGGTGTTGTCCATTGACTTTGAATTGGTGCCCATCTTTTAATGATTGGATTGTGATGGCACCATGGGGAAAAACTTGGACCACTTGGAACGGGCCAGACCATCTAGATTTTAGCTTCCCTGGGAAGAGTTTCAGTCTAGAATTGAACAACAATACGAGCTGCCCTGGGCAGAACTGTCGTGGCAGCAACTTCCTGTCATGCCACTTCTTAGTTTTCTCTTTGTAAATTCTTGCATTGTCGTAGGCCATTGTCCTTATTTCTTCAATCTCGTTCAGATCTAACAGCCTTTTCTGGCCTGCCTTGTCCAAGTCCATATTCACTGCCTTGATTGCCCAATATGCTTTGTGCTCTATCTCGACAGGCAAGTGACAGGTTTTTCCATAAATCAATCGGTATGGAGACATGCCCAATGGAGTTTTAAAAGTTGTCCTATATACCCATAATGCATCATTAAGAAGTAAAGACCAATCTTTCCTAGTTGGCTTAACCATCTTCTCAAGAATATTCTTAACTTCCCTATTGGATATCTGAACTTGTCCATTGGTCTGTGGGTGGTATGCTGTCGCGATCCTGTGCTTGACACCATATTTCTTCAAGGCGGCAGCAATAACCCTATTGTCAAAATGTCTCCCTTCATCACTGATAATTGCCTTAGGGATGCCAAACCTCGAAAAAATGTTTTTTGTGTAGAAATTTTTGGACTGTCTTGGCATCATTCTTTTGAGTGGCGATAGCTTCAACCCACTTAGAGACATAATCCACTGTTAGGAGGATGTATAGATTTCCACATGAAGATGGAAAAGGTCCCATAAAATCAATCCCCCAAACGTCGAAGATTTCGACTTCTAGAATGTTTTACAGTGGCATCTCGTTTCTCCTCGAGATGTTACCTGTCCGCTGGCACCTGTCACAGTTCTTGTAGAAGTCCTGTGCATCTTTATACAGTGTCGGCCAGTAGAACCCTGACTGCAGCACCTTGGCAGCATTTTTGTTGCCTCCTAAGTGACCTCCATATTGTGAAGCATGGTAGTGATGGAGAATGTCTTCTTGCTCTTCTTGTGGTACACATCTCCTTATAACCTGATCTGCACATATTTTGAAAAGAAGAGGTTCGTCCCAATAATAATGCTTAACATCATTTTGGAACCTCTTCCTGGCTTGATAATTAAGATCAGAAGGAAGTATTTCGCTAACTATAAAATTAACGAAATCAGCATACCAGGGGAGTTCAGAAGACTTACTTGTCGTCATGGCTGTTGCGGCAGCGATTACGGCAGCAAAGAGCTGCTCATCTGGGAAGGTCTCCAGTATGTTTGTCTCGTCGATTGGTAGACTTTGTCCCTTCTCCAACCTTGACAAGTGGTCTGCCACCTGATTTTCTGTCCCTTTTTTATCCTTAATCTCAAGGTCGAACTCTTGCAATAGCAGGATCCACCGTATCAATCTAGGTTTTGCATCCTTTTTCGCGAACAAATATTTCAGGGCAGAATGGTCTGTGTGCACTATTACTTTTGTCCCAAGTATGTAAGAACGAAACTTGTCGATGGAGAACACCATAGCTAATAGCTCCTTTTCTATGGTGGTGTAGTTCACTTGGGCGTCATTCAATGTCTTGCTGGCATAATATATGACATGAAACAGCTTATCTCGGCGCTGCCCAAGTGCTGCCCCGACAGCATAGTCACTAGCATCACACATAATCTCAAATGGCTGTGTCCAGTCCGGTGGCTGTACTATTGGGGCTGTTACTAGTTTTTCCTTCAGAACCTTGAATGCTTCAGTACATTCATCATTAAAGTCAAATGGTCAGTTCTACTCTAAAAGATGGCATAGGGGCTTGGTGATTTTTGAGAAATTTGCAATGAATCTCCGATAAAAACCAGCATGCCCTAAGAAACTTCTAATGCCCTTGACTGTGGTTGGCGGTGGCAGTTTCTCAATCACTTTAATCTTAGCCCTGTCGACTTCTATCCCACAGCAGCTAATCTTATGGCCAAGGACTATCCCTTCATCCACCATAAAGTGGCATTTTTCCCAATTCAAAACGAGATTTGCTTTTTCACATCTTTCAAGCACCTTTTGTAAATTGCCTAGGCAGCTCTCAAAATCGTCTCCAAAGACGGAAAATCATCCATAAATATCTCAAGGAAGTCCTCTACCATGTCGGAGAATATAGCCATCATGCACCTTTGGAAAGTGGTGGGTGCATTACATAATCCAAACGACATCCTTCTAAAAGCATACATTCCGTAGGGGCATGTGAAAGTCGTTTTTTTCTTGATCCTCCGGTGCGATAGCAATTTGGTTATACCCTGAATAACCATCAAGAAAACAATAGTAAGGTTTTCCCGCTAATCTATCAAGCATTTGATCAATAAAGGGTAAAGGAAAATGGTCCTTTCGGGTAGCCTTGTTAAGCTTCCGATAGTCTATACAAACCCTCCAACTGGTCACAGTCCTGGTTGAGATTAACTCATTGTTTTCATTGGTTATCACGATCATTCCTCCTTTCTTTGGAACACATTGCACCGGGCTCACCCATTTGCTGTCGGAGATGGCGTAAATAATACCAGCATCTAACCATTTAATTATCTCTTTACGCACTACCTCCTTCATCGCATGGTTTAGCCGCCTTTGGGCATCAATAGTCGGCTTATGATCTTCCTCTAGAAGGATTTTGTGCATGCATAACGCCGGACTAATGCCCTGTATATCAGCAATCGTCCATCCCATCGCCTTTTTGTGCTGCCTTAGCATGCCGATTAGCTGCCGTTCCTGTTCCTGCGGCAGCTTAGAAGAGATGATTATGGGCAACGTATCATTTGAACGAAGAAAAGCATATTTTAACTGCCCTGGCAGGGGCTTAAGTTCTAAGGCAGGTGGTTCAACAGTAGATGGCTTTTGGATTAAATGGTTATTCGAAGTATAATTCAAAGGTTCGAATAACTTACCTGGATGACTGCCTAACCAGTTTACCTCCTTCTGATCTTCGGTATCAGATGTATCGGATTCAGAGGAGCTGCTGTCGTCTGTGCTGTCGTGACAGTTCTGTAGGTGGCTGCCGCAGCAGTGACCAAATTTAATATCGTGACAGCCCGACCTAATGCAGGGTTGATCAAGGGTAACATCAGTGATAGCCTTGCATTCCTCGTCCACATCAGCATGTTTCATCGCTTGGACAACATTCAACTTAATCTCTTGATCGTTCACTCGCATGGTGAGTTCTCCTTTCTCCACATCAATCAGTGATCTTCCCGTGGCTAAGAAGGGTCGCCCAAGGATGACTGGTGCGTTTTCGTTTGCCTCACAATCTAAAACAAGAAAGTCAGCAGGAAAAATAAACTTATCCACTCTTACCAGAATATCTTCAATTTTTCCTTCTGGATGAACGTAAGAGCGGTCTACCAGCTGCAGAGTTACTATCGTGGGCCGCGCCTTTCCAATACCTAATTTCTGAAAAACAGACTTTGGCATTAAATTAACACTAGCACCAAGATCACAAAGTGCCTTACCCACAAATTTATTTCCGATTACGCAAGGTATGATGAAGCTCCCCGGATCCTTCTTTTTCTGGGGTGGCTGCCGATGAAGAATACTCATGCAACCTTCTGTCATCTTTACCGTTTCAAACTCCCCAAGTTTAGATTTTTTCGACATAACATCCTTGAGAAATTTAACATAATCGGACATCTCCCTAACGGCATCTAACAGCGAAATATTAATATGAACCTGCTTAAAAATATCATAAATCTTTTTAAGTTGAGATTCTTGCTTAGCTTGTTGTATCCGTTGAGGAAAAGGTGGCGGGGGACGATAGTCAGCAATACGTCCTTCCCACTGCATACGAATCTGAGGACGAAAATCATCATTTTTCTCCTCTGTCACTTCTGCTGTCGTGACAGGCTCATCGGCAGCAGTCTGTTTATCACCTATCGGGGCAGCTTCCTCAGCAGGTTTATCCAAGGCAGGTTCCTTTACTGTTTCAGCTTCTTTTTTCGGCCCTGGTAATTTCTTTACACTCCTAGTAGTAATTGCCTTACACTGCTCATGTGTGGGCTGCCTAGCATTTTCAGTATTGCTAGGGAATCCTCCATTCTACCTCGGCTTAATATGTTGGGAAACCTGACCCATTTGTGTCTCCAGAGATTTCAAAGTAGCTTCATGATTTGTCATCCTCATCTCTGTTTTATCCATGAAATTCTCAGTTTTCTTGACAAACTGATTCATATTCTCAATATACGTACCGGTTTGAGACATAAAGGTGGCTAGAGTCTGTTCCAGTATACTGCTCGTGGCAGCTGGTTGCTGCTGTTGCTGCTGCAGCGGCAGTTGCTGTCGCGTCAGCAATCTAGGTCCTCCCTGATTCTGATTGTGTGCTTGAGGATTCAGGGCATTATTGGGATTACTCCAGGAAAATTTGGGATCCTTCCTCCAATTGGGATTATAATTGTTGGAATTATAATTCGGTTTGTAATTCCCAACATATTTTCCCTCTTCTACTTGTATTGGGCACTCATCCCGACTATGATTTCCCTCACAGATATCACATACCTCCTCAACAGCAAATCCATGTAGTCCATCATCATTCAATAACCTTTTCATTGCTTTAGTAAGGAATGCTACCTGCGATTTCATAGTGCTGTCGGCTTCATAATCCTTGACAGCAAGTACCCGCTTACCCCCTCTTCTTGCAGTCGGAAACTGCTCCTCATTCTTGGCCAGATTTTTCAAAACTTGCAATGCCTCGTCCGGATCTTTATCCAATAATAGTCCATTTGCTGCAGAATCAATTCGAATACGAGTTTGTAAGTTAGCAGCATTATAAAACTTAGTTACCTGATTCCAGACGAGGAATCCATGCATTGGGCAGTTTCGTAGAAGAGTAGTAAATCTGTCCCAGGCCTCGTGCATTGGCTCGTCATCTTCCTGTTGAAAAGTAGCAATTTCATTACGTAATCGCTCAGATAAATGCGAAGGATTAAAACGAGATAAAAATTCACGAGATAAATCTGCCCAAGTTCTAATTGAACCCGGCGTAAGTTTATTCCACCAAGTTTTAGCTCTGTCCCTCAATGAATGGGGAAATAACCGAAGCCTCAGTATCTCCGGATTAACTCCTGGTAGTCTAAACGAACCACAGATCTCCTGGAACGTTTTTAGATGCTCCCTAGCATCCTCTGTCACAGCACCACTAAACTGCCCGGCATTGTTGACCATACTAAACATGACAGGTTTAAGCTCGAAGTTGTCAACATCAATATCCGGCAGCGTGGTCTCCAGCTCTACATGATCGTTCAACATGTAGTCATGGCAGGACCGTCGCCTCCAACGTGGGCCATCTTCTCTAGCTGTTCTTCAAGGTACTCGTTCCTGGCTAGAAGGTGACGAAGTTGTTTCTTGAGATTGAATGAACGTTCAACTTCTGGATCTAATGGATATTCAGGATCTTTACCTCGATTAGATCTGCGCATAAACAAGAAAACCTTGTGAAAAGCAAGAGTCGAAAGCACCAACGAGAAATAGGAAAATAAAAATAAAAATAAAAACAAAAAGTGCAATAAAAGAAAGGTAGAGTTATGTTGCCAATCCCCGGCAACGGCGCCAAAAACTTGTTGCGTGTAAAATAGTCTATCGCAATGGTAGTGCAAGTGTACACGACGCAAGTAGTAAAGTGATACGAAGTATCGGATATCGTCTCCACAGGGATT
Organism: Hibiscus tridactylites; assembly: GCA_958450335.1. Classification (NCBI taxonomy): domain Eukaryota; kingdom Viridiplantae; phylum Streptophyta; class Magnoliopsida; order Malvales; family Malvaceae; genus Hibiscus; species Hibiscus tridactylites. Next base: position 77,053,969 of record OY288266.1, read on the forward strand.
GGGCTAATAGCTTCACCTTAGTTTTCTGCACGAAAGTAAAGGAAATAATTGAGAAGATTGTCACGAGAATAATAAAATAAAAGTAAATAAGAGAGTAGAATTATCAAGATAGAGAGAATGGGCTGGTATTGAATTGCGTAGTAGTGCAGGTATTGCAATGCTTAGGAACTCCAGTTCTGTCGCCGCGCCTGTCGCGGCAGCACCTGTCGCGGCAGCTGTCCGTTGGTCGTCGCGGCAGCAAACACACCAACTCAATACTCCAAGTTTGGCAAGAATCCCAGATCTGCCTTGGCCTATCCCTAGGTCCAAGTCTGTCGATGATCACGTCTTGATGATACCTCCTGGCGTGAATCGAAGGATGAACACCGATGTGTATGAATTCTTCTTTAGCCACTTAACCTTGCCCTATCCCTAGGCACAAGATAGTTCAACTATAAACTAGAGAACTTGCTCTTATTTCTTTCGTATACTTAACTCTCCCGATGCTAAGTAAATGGATAACCTCACAATGCTCTCCCGATGCTCTTGCAAGATATTAATAACCAAAATAAGAGAACTTGAAGTTTATTTTATTGAACTTGGAAAATCCTAAAACAAAACAACCTTTGCAACTACTTTACAAATCAACCCGTGGCCCTAGGGGGTTTTTAGAACATATCGACGGCGGGTAAACGGCGGAGGGGTTTGGTTATCGGTTATGGGGTATATCCTTCCTAGGTTAAAATCTATGCCCTTATATAAGCTTTGGGCTCAAGTATTCTAAGTTAACAAGGATTACAACTTTAATTAAAAGTAAGATTCTAATAAAGACTTAATCTTCAAGTATCCTACTTTTCAGCCGTCCTCCTTGTTTCTTGGGATTTCCTCTCCTTGAGTTTTGGCTTGACATATCTTTTGATCCGGGGCTTGGAAAAATATATGGTTTTCACACGACAGCCGAGCATAATTTTCTCTATCTATCGAGGTCCACTTTGCTTTTTCTCCACTAACCTGCTGTCGTCCTCTGTTGTCACGGCAGATCCATGGCAGCATCGTCCTCGTCATCTGCTTGTCTAGTTCAGCTCTTCTACTTCTCTGCCCTGCGCCCGCCTTCACCATCTACGACGGCGGCAACATGCAAAATCAGCCATCTTTTAGTAGAATCCGTGCCTTTAATATATTTGTGATGTTTTGCTGTAAACTGACCTAAATGCAATGCAATGATGCTTGAATGCAGCAGAAATATGGGTTAAAAAAGGTGTAAATAATATAACTTTTACACACTCAACAGAATCTCTTGAATCTCCGGCTTTAGACTCATCTTCTAAGATTCGAGTGATCGAATAAAGAGTAACTTTGTTACCTTCTGACATGATGATCACAAAATATTGAATCGTAATTTAGGTATAGTTGTCCAATTCTTCACGAAGTGTTAAGTTTATCATATACCTGCTTGTGATTTTAGCATTCGTTGGTAGTTTGTATTATTGAGCTTTTCGAAGCTCGTGTTGTTTTTACCATCACAGGTTAAAGAATCGACTAGGTTGTAACTACCAACGTTGGGACGAGAGTTCTTTGGCTTTCTCGCGGAGTATGGTATTTGTGTAATTAGGGGGCATGTATATCACGTCTCGTGTTATATATGAGTTTGAAATCTGTTTTCGTAACTTGTATCGCAGTTTTGTTTTATTGTCTAAAAGATTTATGAAATTGTATCTTAATTTAAAACTTGATTTATGATTTTATTAGTTTAACAATTTGTTTTATTCAAAATTTTAACGTGGGTCGCTCCGGTGGCCCTAATGTAACTTCCCAGGATCCGTGGTAACGCATGGGCGGGTCTAGAGGGTTACAGCAGCATAATCCAACGTATCAGTCTCAGTTTTTCATCCTTTTTTGTGAACATATACTCCAGTGCTGAATAGTCTGTATGGACCACCACCTTCGTTCCAAATATGTATGGACAGAACTTGTCGATTGAGAACACCACGGCTAATAGTTCCTTTTCCGTTGTGGTGTAGTTCACTTGGGCATCATTCAGTGTTTTGCTAGCATAGTAAATCACATAGAAGAGCTTGTCCTTCCTCTGCCCTAGTGCTGCCCCGACAGCATAGTCACTGGCATCACACATTATCTCGAATGGCAAACTCTAGTCTGGTGGATGTACGATCGAGGCTGTTACCAGCTTCTCCTTTAGAATTTTGAATGCCTCAGTACATTCAGTATTAAAGTTAAAAGGACGATTCTGCTCTAATAAGTGGCATAAGGGCTTGGTAATCTTCGAGAAATTGGAAATAAATCGTCGATAAAACCCAGCATACCCTAAGAAACTCCGAATCCCCTTTACTGTGGTGGGTGGCGGAAACTTTTCGATGACTTCAATTTTTTCTCTGTCTACCTCTATGTCGCGGCAGCTTACCTTGTGGCCTAGTAATATCCCTTCATCCACCATAAAGTGGCATTTTTCCCAGTTCAAGACCAAGTTCGCCTTTTCGCATCTTTCAAACACCTTCTGTAGGTTGCTTAAGCAACATTCACAACTGTCTCCAAAGATGGAAAAATCATCCATGAAAATTTCTAGGAAGTCCTCCACCATGTCGGAGAATATCGCCATCATGCACCTTTGTAAGGTTGCTGGTGCATTACAGAGTCCAAATGACATTCTCCGAAAAGCATAAGTGTCGTATGGGCATGTGAAGGTAGTTTTCTCTTGATCCTCCAACGCAATAGCTATCTGATTGTAACCTGAGTAACCATCAAGAAAACAATAGTAAGGTTTCCCCGCTAATCTATCAAGCATTTGATCAATAAAAAGTAGGGGAAATGGTCCTTTCGGGTAACTTTGTTAAGCTTCTGGTAATCCATACAAACCCTCCAACCGGTCACAGTCCTGGTTGGGATTAGCTCGTTTTCTTCGTTGGTCACCACAATTATTCCTCCCTTTTTAGGTACACACTGCACCGAGCTCACCCACTTACTATCTGAGATGGCATATATGATTTCAGCGTCAAGCCATTTGATAATCTCTTTTCTCACCACTTCTCGCATAGCGTCGTTTAAGCGTCGTTGAGCATCAATAGTCGGCTTATGATCATCTTCCAGGAGAATTTTGTGCATACATAATTCCGGACAGATGCCTTGGATGTCAGCTATTGTCCGACCAATGGCCTTCTTATGCTGCTATAGCATTCCAATTAGTTGTTGCTCCTGTTTCTGCATTAACTTGGAAGAGATGATTATGGGCAACGTATCATTTAAACCAAGAAAAACGTATTTAAGCTGCCCTGGAAGGGGCTTAAGATCTAAACCAGGTGGCTCTTCAATTGAAGGCTTTTGGATTATATGTTCATTCGAGGTATAATTTAGGGGCTCGAAGAACTTATCTGGACGATTGCCTATCCAATTAACCTTCTCATGACCTTTAGTGTCAGATATGTCTGAATCGGAGGAGTCACTGTCGTCGTTTTTGTTGTGACAGTCTTCTAGATGACTGTTGTGGCAGTGACCAAATTTTATGTCATGGCATCTCGACCTGATGCAAGGTTGGTCAAGGGTTACTTCAGCGATGGCCTTGCACTCTTCTTCTGCATCGGCATGTTTGATTGCTTGGAGAACATTGAGTTTGATTTCTTGATCATTTACTCTCGTGGTCAGTTCTCCTTTCTCTATATCGATCACAGATCTGCTTGTGGCTAGGAAGGGTCGCCTCAGGATGATCGGTGCGTTTTTATCTGCTTCACAGTCTAACACAAGAAAGCCAGCAGGAAAAATAAATTTATCCACCCTTACCAGAATATCTCCGATCTTCCTTTCTGGTTGTACGTAAGAGCGGTCTGCCACTGTAGCATGATTGTCGTGGGTCGTACTCGTCCAATACCTAACTTCTGAAACACAAATTTTTGCATTAAATTTATGCTACCACCAAGATCACAAAGTGCCTTACCCACGAATTTGTCACCAATTATGCACGGTATGATGAAGCTCCTAGGATCCTTCTTCTTCTTCTAGGGTGGATGCCTGTGCAAGACAGTCATGCATCCTTCTGTCATTTTTACCGTTTCGAATTCCCCAAGTCTGGATCTTTTTGACATAGCATCCTTAAGAAATTTCGCATAACCCGGCATCTTCTTGATGGCCTCTAACAACGGTATATTAATATGTACCTGCTTAAAAATATCATAAGTCTTTTTGAGCTGGTACTCCTGTTTCTGTTTTTGTAACCGCTGTGGAAAAAGAGGTGGAGGACGGTAATCTTCAAGGCGTCCTTCACATGGTATTCAGATCTGAGGAGGCTTAGGTTCTTTAGCATTCTTTTTTTGCGCCTCTGTCCCTTCTATTGTCGTGACAGGTGTGCCGGTAGCAGGTTGCTCTTCTTCTATCGGGGCAGTGTTCACGGTAGGTGTATCTAGGGTTGGTTCCTCCATTGGTATGGTTCTCATCTCCGGCCCTTGTAGTTGTTTCCCACTCCTAGTTGTAATTGCTTTACACTACTCATGTGTGGGTTTTCTCGTGACCTCAGTATCACTAGGGAATCCTTCGTTTTGCCTTGGCTTGATATACTGGAAAACCTGGCCCATTTGTGTCTCCAGTGATTTCAGGGTGGCCTCATGGTTAGTCATCCTCATCTCTGTCTTGTCCATGAATGATTCAGTTTTCTTGACAAAGTGATCCATGTTTGCCATGTAAGTTCCTATCTACTACATGAATGTGGCCAAAGTCTGCTTCAGTATACTAGGTGCGACTACCGGCTGCTGTTGCGGTTGCTGCTGTGGTTGCTGTCGTGATAGGATTCTGGGTGCCCCTTGGTTTTGGTTGTTCTACACCTGAGGATTCAGTGTGTTGTTTGGATTGCTCTAGGAGAACTTGGGATCTTTCCTCCAGTTGGGATTGTAATTGTTGGAATCGTAATTTCTTGGCTTATTGTAATTTCCAACGTACATCCCCTCTTCTAACTGTAACAGACAGTCTTCCGAACTGTGGTTCCCACTGCAAGTTTCACATACCTCTTCTGCATAATAGACAGGTTTCAAATCTTTCTGTAACAGATTTTCCACCGCCTTTGTGAGGTAAGCAACTTGTGATTTCAGGGAATTGTCAGGTTCATAATCCTTTACAGTTATCCCTCGTTTACCTCTCCTTTCTGTAGGGAATTGCTCGTCATTCTTTGCTAAGTTTTTCAACACCACCATTGCTTCGTCTGGATCTTTATCCAACAATAGTCCATTTGCTGCTGAATCTATTCTCATGCGAGTGTGTGTGTTGGCAACATTGTAGAATTTAATGACTTGATTCCACATAGGGAATCCATGCATCGGGCAGTTCCTTAGAAGAGTTGTAAACCTGTCCCATGCCTCGTGCATTGGTTCGTCATCTTCCCGTTGGAAAGTAGCAATTTCATTACGCAATCGCTCATATAAGTGAGAAGGTTTAAAACGAGACAAAAATTCACGAGAGAGATCTACCCAAGTTCGTATTGAACCTGGCGTTAGTTTATTCCACCAAGTTTTAGCTCTGTCTCTCAGTGAATGAGGAAATAATCGAAGCCTCAATATTTCTGGATTTATTCTTGGTAATCTAAACGATCCACAGATTTTTTGCTTCCACGTCTGGCAAGGTGGTCTCCAGTTTCACATGATCATTGATCATGTAGTCACGGCAGGACTGTCGTGCAGCAACGACAATAGCAGGTCGTCCATTCTGGTCATCTAGAGGAGGATCTTCAGCATTCCCATGGTTGTTATTTACCCCGTTGTGCATTGCTTCTAACTGTTCCTCAAGATAGTCGTTTCTTGATATCAAGAGGCATACTCGGTTCCTGAGGTTGCATGTACATTCGATTTTAGGGTCTAGTTCGTACTCAGGTTCTTTGCCTCATCTAGATCTGCGCATAAGCAAACAGAAGACCTTATGAAAAGCACAGGGTAAACAATACCAATAAAAATAGAAAAATTAAAAAGTAGAAGTGCAGTAAAATTAGGGTAAAGATATGTTGACAGTCCCCGGCAACGGCGCCAAAAACTTGTTGTGAGTCAAAAGTCTTATCGCAATATAGTGCAAGTGTACATGACGCAAGTAGTAAAGTGATACTTGGAGTATCGGATATCGTCTCCACAGGGACTGGAAATAGCTTTATCCTATAGTTGCTGCACGAGAGAGAGAAAGAGTTTAAATTGTTTGGAAGGTAATATTGGAGAATAATGAATATAAAAGATAAAAGATTCAGAGTTAAGAGATAGGCCGGTATTGATTTTCTTGGTAGTGCAGGTGTTGTACTGAAGAGAAAGTTTTGTTCTGTCGTCGTTCATGTCGCAATAGCACATGTCGCGACAGAAGTCTGTTGTTGTCGTGGCAACGATCACATAACTCTGTACTTCAAGCTTGGCAAGAATCCCTTCTATGACTTGTCCTATCCCTAGGCCCAAGTGTTGTTGATGAACACTTCTTGGATGATACCTCCCGGCGTGAATCGAGGGGTGAACACCAATGTTGTTGAATTCTTCCTTAGCCACTTAACCTCATACTTATCCCTAAGTCGAGATGGTTTAACCATAAACTAGAAAACTCGTATTTATTCCATTCGTATGTTTGACTCTCCCGATATCAAACAAATAAATAACCTCACAATGCTCTCTCGATACTCTTGTGAGATGTGAAAACCAGAATAAATAAACTTGAAGTCTTTATTGCTTGAACAGAAAATTCCTAAAACAGTACAATCCTTGCAACTACTTTATAGAATCAACCCTTAGCCCTAGGGGAAGTTTAGAACATGATGAGAATGGGAAACGACAAGGGTTTTGGGGAAGACGGATAGAGATGAGATATCCTTCCCTAGGTCGAACTACATGCCTTTATATAGGCCTTGGTTCCAAGTTTTCTAATATGGCAAGAATACAAGTTTAAACTAAAGTATAACTCTATTGGAGATTAAATCTTCTAAGTATATGCCTTTAATTCGTCCTCTTTTCTTGCTTTGGGTTTCTTTCTTGGACTTTGGACTTGGCCTTCATTCTGCCTAGGGCTAAGAAAAATATAGGAGTGGTCCACGACAGACTGGCTTGAATTCCTCTATCTGTCGAGCTCCACTTCATTTTTCCCTTTCATCAATGTTGTCGTCATGGCTGCCACGGAAGCGTTATTTCCTTGAATCCAATCATGTGCTCCAGCTTTGCTTCCTTGCTGCCCTAAGTCTGTCACAACAGATACCTGTAAAAGTGACCAAAATTAGTAGCAACTGTGTCATTTTATCTATTTGTGATGTATTATGCTTGAATGCATCAATAATATGGGTTAAATAAGGGGTAATTTATAGAACTTTTGCATACTCAACAAGAAGCATACATTGGATCAACTAGAGGAATCTTTGTCTTCCCAAGGATCAGGGAGGAATGGGTTTCTGTTATCTTAGGTCCTTTAACAAAGCTCTGATTGCTAAAGTCGCTTGGAGAATCCTCAAGAATCCGAACTCCATTTTGGCTAAAACTCTTCAGGGCATTTATTTTCCGAATGGCAACATTTTTGAAGCCCCAAAATGTAATAACTTTTTCTGGGCCTGGGCAGGTATCAAAGAAGGGATTGAGGTGATCAAAGAAGGTTCCTTATGGCGAGTTGGCGACGGAAGAAACATCTCTACATGGAAGGATAATTGGATTCCAAAACTCCCAAAGTTTCGTCTATCGTCTCAACACGCTTCTCTTACTTCCTGTCTATCTGTCTCAAGTCTCTTGAATTCAGACCAGAGATCATGGGATCGTTCCAAGTTGGACACTATTTTCTCGCCTCTAGAAGTGGGAGCTATTCTAATTATTCCAATTGGGGGTCTTGGAATAAAAGACTCCCTTGTTTGGGTTGGAATGGAGGATATAGTTTATTCTTCCAAATCAGGATACCAGTTCATTGAGGATAAATTAAGAACGTCAACTGACTCTTCTTCCAGTAATAACCCGAGTAACAGTAAAGGCTTTTGGAATTCAATTTGAGGTCTGAAGGTGCCACCCAAAATTCGTTCTTTCCTCCGGAATCTCTGCCATGGTATTATACCTACCAAAGGTACTCTCGCAGCCCGCTTACATGGCAAATTCAAAGATTCAAACAGTTGTCCGAGATGTGGGGCAGAAACAGGAAACCATTGAACATTTTTTGTTCTTCTGCCCGTTTGCACAAGCGGTTTGGAGAGCGTTTGGTTTCAACTACTCTCTTTCCCCTTTGGGCTTTCCTGGATTCTCTCGTTGGTGGCTCAAGATTAACAATTTCAGGAAACTGGGAAATTTCGATGAAGGCTGCGCACTCATTGCCTTCCTTCTTTGGGCAATCTGGAAATCGAGGAATGCCTTGGTTTTTGAAAACATGAAATACCCCCTTTAGAAGTTTGGCTTCACGTGGACTGTGCCTTCCAGAAATTCTCTCGGGAATCATCATCACGCACGAACGCTGAATCCTCCAGGCCTACGGATTTGGTAAGCTGGACACCACCTCCCCCTGGAACTGTCAAGATTAACTGCGACACCGCCTATGACCGTCTCACTGGGAAGACCACTGCGGCAGTCATTGCACGAGATTCTTCCGGTAGCGTTATCCAAGGTGTCTCGGAATCCCTGCTCGCCCCATCTGTGGCAGCGGTAGAAGCTATGGCTATCAGACTTGAATTAGCTCTGGCATCTCTGAAAGGATTCTCTCATGTCATCATCAAAGCGAATTGTAAAACAGTCATCAACAGGATCCGCTCAGGCTCCTTTTCAGAGTGGGTCTCTTCGGCTATTGAATAGGACATCGGATACAAAGATAAAACCTTTCAAGCTTGCTCCTTTTCTTTCGTTCATAGATCTTGTAATCAGGTTGTCGATGGGCTAGCCAAGTATGCTAGGGACCTTAAGGTCCAAACTTATTGGGGACCATCTCTCCCCCTGCCTCCTTGTACTTCTTTGATTTGATCTCTTAACGAATTGTTGTCTTTGGATAAAAAAAGCATGGCTCTTATGTCATTTGTTAGAATCAAACCATAATAGATATGAAATCTAAATCAAAGATTTATTATGTTAAATTATCAAGAACAATAAATTGAATAAAATGAATGCGGAAGCGAACCTAAATATATCTGTAAACTAAAAACCTTGAACTTTTGTTGAAGATCGCCTAGAAGGTGGTTGTGATCTTCCAAGAAGATATGTTAGCCATTTCCGTAAAAACTCTCTGACGGGGATAAGAGTATACAAGTTAACATATTTCTTGGGGGCCACTAGCTCTTTATATAGTTGATTATTAAATCAACTATTACATATTTATAACTTTGTCCCTCATTGAATTATAAATATATCTTATGGTATCTACAATTTTATTTCCACGACACTTTAATACCTATAACATGCCTAACATAATTAGTCACTTGATTGTGTCATACTTTATAATAGCATCATACATTTTATATATGTGCCCTAAATATGAGATTCTAATATTTTATTAAAAGAAACACGTTTAGGCTACTAAGAAGAATAGGAAACAATGATTGTGTGTATCCTACGTGGTTTCGCCTTGGCTATTCCTATATTTTTGGTATGGTCTATCTTTGAAGGTGGAATAAATAAATACTCATAATAATCGGTAAACAAAGGTTTTTTTCTTATATAATAATAATAATAATAATAATAATAATAATAATAATAATAATAATGGGCTAATTGTTTATTTATCTCCATATAAAGTAATTTTTTACTTTCCTTATTTACCTGATTTTAAGTGTTTGTAAGATATGAAGTATATTCCATGATCAATTATTTATATTTTCAGAAAACACTAGATTATACTTTATTGAGATATATTTATTTATTGAATAATCAATGATGTTTATATTATTAGCGTTTATAATATAATTATTTCTTTATTTAATAAAAATATTAATTTATTTATATCAACTAAATGTGATAGTATTATACGAGTGTTTAACTATGGAAAGTAGAAATATTGGGCGAGTTTTTTTTTAACCTAGCCTACTCTTCTCTCAAATCTCTCGTACATGTAATTTTACTTTTTTCCTTTAATTGGTGGCCGACAACTAATTTTAATATTGGCTGTTGACCATTGAGTTTATTAATTTTTTTTTATTCTTTTATATTTTAATAAAAAAATTGCCTTTGTGGTACGCATTTCTTTTGTCCTTGTAACATGTTTTTCTTTAATTTTTTGTGGTCTGTTTCATATGTTATTGTGGCATGATTTTAGCATACCTTAGCGGTGGGTTGGTTCTTGTACAGAGATCTTTACGGCGTTAATCTCTTATTATGGTACAGAGAGCAATTTGGCTGATAGTTTGATTCGCTCTCCACTCCTTTTTCACCTTGTTAAGCGTCTCGTTTGGATAGAGACAAGGAGATTCATTAAGGTTTATGAATTTTAGTATGCTAATCTTGTTGGAAGTGTCTGCTTTTCTTTTCACTATTGTAACAGACTTTTAGTAGACTTGTCCTTTTTTTCTTTTGGATACATTGTATTGTATTATCTTTTATGGTAATTAATAAAATTTAAATGTCATTGTTAAAAAATATTGAAAGTTAAATATATAAAAAGATTTTATAATTTTTGTTTATGAATGTTAGACCCAATAAACAGAACCCAAAACAAAATTGCATATGTCGATAAAAATTCATTTTATTCATGGTGAATGAATACTTGGTTATACTTAACTTATTTTGATTCAGGTTTTAGTATAAAAAAAGTACACATATAAAGGTGAACTTTTCAAATGCCTTAGCTAGGGATGACATACAAGTATAATTATGTGATTTTTGCATCACATTCGTCTCAGTTGGGATAAGGATGGGCATGAGATTCATGGATAGTGTGAGAATACAGATGTGAAAAGTCATACCCATCGTGGGTAGTGCGTGCAGATAGATTTAAAAATGTGTTCGTGTAGGCATGTGTAGATTTAAAAATTACTGCAATAAGCAATGAATAGGTGATGGGTATGAAAATTTTAGGTGGTATAAACATGTGAGAATGTATTCTTTTAACACCATCTCAATAGTTATGTGACATTAAAATTTTTTATTTAAAGTTTGAATACTACTTATTTCTCCAATTATAAAAATGTACTTAATAGTATTTTGAAAAGTTAGTAAGGTTAGAATACAAATTCCTGTACATTTTGGCTGCCCCTTTTTAGTATTAGGTTTATGTTTAATATTTAAAGAAAAATGAAAATTTAGTTGACGGTAGAGCCGTGTGGTATAAGCTATATATATGGTCTGGCAAACCAAAAGCGTGTGCCGGTTTCGTGAGAGATTGAATCAGTGAAGTAATACCCTTATGTCTCCAAAGCAATATTTGAAAATTTCTTCAAAACATGCGTTGCGTTGGATCAACCAAGCTGTTCACGTTTCCTAATCAGCTGAATCCCTTTGTATATTGCAAGTTGTGTACTGACTTAAGACCACGTCTAGTTGGATAATGGTCATTATTTTTTCCTATTCTTCGTCTTCCTTATCCTCATTTCCAGCTGAAATTAAGCAGCTGCTTCGCCTCTCTTTCTTATAAATAGTATTGAATTACGATCAACTTTGCATGCTTCGTTTCAAAGACAATACTGAAATCTTAAAATTTGATATCCAGGCGAGTGTATTATGGCGAGCAATGGAGTTGGAGTGCTAAAGGGGTTAGCCAAGATCCAAACGCAGAGGAAGGAAGAAGCCGATGTTTGCCACGACGATAGCGCGACTCCGGTTAAAGCTCAGACCATCAACGAACTCCATTCTCTTCAGAAGAAGAAATCGGCTCCCAATACACCACATGACAACACCCATGGCCATAGTGTTTTTTCAAGCAGCGTCACTGAAATAGAGCGGCAAAAACAGCAGCTACAATCCATCAGGTATTAGTGTGTTAGTTTTTGTATGTTGGTGTTGTGTTTTGATGCGTTTTTGTGTGGGACAGTGCTTCTTTGGCGTCGCTGACGAGGGAGACTGGTCCGAAGTTGGTGAAAGGTGACCCTGCGAGGAAGCATGAGAGCCCCACAGTGGCTCATGTTCACCATTTTGAACCCACCATCGGTGTAAGTGATAGTGCACTCAAGTTCACTCACGTCCTATACAACCTTTCTCCTGCTGGTATACATCTATGTTTCTCCTTTATTCAATCTTATTATATTAATGTCCGAATATGTGTTAAACATGCTCGAATATGGAACAGAACTTTACGAGCAAGCAATAAAATACGAGAAAGGATCGTTCATAACTTCGAGTGGTGCTTTAGCCACACTGTCCGGGGCAAAAACGGGACGATCACCCAGAGACAAACGTGTAGTGAAGGACGAAACAACAGAGGGTCAACTTTGGTGGGGAAAGTGAGTTGCTTGTATTTAATAATCAGCCATTGCCGAATCTCTGTCATCTCATCATCTTAATTAATTGTGTTTCTTTGTTTACAGGGGCTCGCCCAACATTGAAATGGACGAGCAGACTTTCATGGTGAACAGAGAAAGAGCTGTAGATTACTTGAATTCCTTGGATAAGGTATGTAATAAGCCAACTGGATTCAACACATGTTATAATCCAGTTTCTTTTCAAGCTCCTGGGGAAGACGTGTTAATTTGCTGGCATCCAGCTAAGTCAAACCCTATACATTAATATTATAATGATCCATCAATTTTAGGTTTACGATCTTATCCATATTCCCAATTTTAAGGATTAATTATAATCCAGGTGTGCCGCACAGAGACATTAATCAGGACAAAGTCTTAGAACCGAGAGAACCAAAATATAGTTAATAGTTAATAGTTAATAAATCTCATGGATTTAAAGTAAAACAATATAGGAACCAATAATATGTTTCTATGGGCTCAACTTATAGGATGGAAATCATCTGCCCAAAGTATGCCTCCATTTTAAAATAGTGGGTTTAGAGTTTAGGGTTTGGGGTTTAAGGTTGGGGCTTATGGTTAGGATGTAGTGAATTAGGGGTAGTGTGTATTTTTTTAAGGTTTAGGGTTTGGGGTTTAGGATATGAAAATTAGGGTTATGGGGCAAGATTTAATTTTTAAGTATTTTTAGGCAAGAGCATAGAAAGAGGCACGGTTAGGAGGCATGAGATTTTTACCCCAACTTATAGGCGGTTTTATATTACATATTCATGTTGAATATACACTCGAAATTCAAACTCAAGTTGGGGCTACATATCTTGCATGTTCCTTACTATTTCTGCCTGCATATTAAGACTGTATAGATGTAGATGTAGTGACAGATAAAATCTGTTTCAGGTCTTTGTAAATGATCAGTTTCTAAACTGGGACCCAAAATACAAGATCAAAGTCCGAATCATATCTGCCAGAGCATACCATTCCTTGTTCATGCACAACATGTAAGTTACGAACCAAAAAACAAATAAAATTGCAGATTTCTCTGATTCCATTCCTTTTAAAATATGAAATATGAGCTAATAGAATGATTTGGTGTATCACAGGTGTATTCGTCCCACTCCGGAAGAGCTGGAAAATTTCGGCGACCCAGATTTCACCATATACAACGCCGGTCAGTTCCCCTGTAATCGGTACACCCATTATATGACTTCCTCCACTAGCATAGACCTCAACCTTGCTAGGAGGGAGATGGTCATTCTCGGCACACAGTACGCCGGGGAAATGAAGAAAGGCTTATTCAGTGTTATGCACTATCTCATGCCTATGCGCCGGATCCTATCCCTCCACTCCGGTTGCAACATGGGAAAAGGTGGCGACGTCGCCCTTTTCTTCGGATTATCAGGTACGTGGTTTTGAAGGATTTGTTACATCCGCATCTGTGATGAACACAACGTTACTAAAAATATGGTTTAAATTCGAGCAGGTACGGGGAAGACAACTCTGTCCACTGATCATAATAGGTATTTAATTGGAGATGATGAGCATTGCTGGAGCGAGAATGGCGTATCGAACATAGAAGGAGGTTGTTATGCGAAATGCATTGATTTGTCTAAAGAGAAGGAGCCAGATATTTGGAATGCCATCAAGTTTGGGACCGGTAAAAACTCTGTTTCATCTACATTGAGCTGTAATGGTGAATCTATAGCTTTCCTGCTAGGAAATATCTAACTTGACTGCTTTTGTTCCTCAGTGTTGGAGAATGTTGTATTTGATGAACACACTCGAGAAGTCGATCACTCTGATAAATCTGTCACAGGTAAGAGCCGGATCATAGTGAATGAATAATGTTCGAATCGAAACTGTCTCGAGGCAATTACCGTTCTAATCTGATGAAGACATTGATTGCAGAGAACACGAGGGCTGCCTATCCTATAGAGTATATCCCGAATGCGAAGATACCATGTGTTGGGCCGCATCCGAAGAATGTCATCCTTCTGGCTTGTGATGCATTTGGTGTGCTTCCTCCTGTGAGCAAGCTGAGTTTGGCTCAAACCATGTATCATTTCATCAGTGGCTACACTGCTCTGGTACTTCAGCAAACCTTCTGCATGTGTAAATATATATATAACGAAGTTATTGTAAAATCAGCTTACATTGATCAATAAAACAGGTTGCTGGGACAGAAGATGGTGTGAAGGAGCCACAGGCAACATTTTCAGCTTGCTTTGGCGCGGCATTTATAATGCTACACCCGACCAAGTATGCTGCAATGTTAGCAGAAAAGATGAAAAAGCATGGGGCTACTGGCTGGTCTGGAGGAAGGTATACATACATATTGTAATAAGGCTATGTTAATCAGGTCAATCTTCGTATCCATGTGTCGAACAAGAATGTTGAACATGGATTCTTGAAAAAAATAACATAGCTACAAAACATGGTTTCTGGTGCATGCATTTCAAGTTCAATGATAGAAATTCTTTTTTGTTTATTATGTTCTTTCCTTTTTCTGCGGCAGCTATGGTGGATCGGGCAGTCGTATTAAGTTAGCTTACACGAGAAAGATCATCGATGCCATTCATTCCGGGAGTCTTTTGGAGGCGAACTACAAAACAACCGAAGTATTCGGACTGGAAATTCCGACTGAGATCGAGGGTGTTCCTTCTCAAGTCCTGGATCCTATGAACACTGTTAGTTGGCTTTCTTTTTCAATTGGTTTCATTTCACCATTGTTCTTCACTTACATCATTCAGCATTGTTTATTCGATTGCAGTGGCCCGACAAGATGGCCTATAAGGAAAGTCTAGTGAAATTAGCTGGTTTGTTCAAGAAAAACTTTGAGGGATTCATGGATTATAAGATTGGCAAAGACAGCAAACTGACGGAAGAGATAGTTGCAGCTGGTCCTGTTTTCTGAACAGCCCGGGGGTTTGGAAAGATGGTTTAATCTAAAAGCTGTCTAATATATTTGGATTTCCTTTTTGTCATGTAATTCTGTTGAGAATATAAATAGTTAGTTTTATTTTCTAGTTAGTTGTTAAGGGTTGTTAGCTATAGTTAGTTAATTTGTTTATATCTTGTTGGTTAATTCTTTTGGCTGGTTATATAAAGCCCATTGTAACCTTATTATTAATCAATGAGAATGAATAATTTTTTCAACATGGTATCAGCAGTCCAATTCTGATTTTTTCTGTTGGGCCGTTTTTTGTTTCCTTGGCCTGTTTTCTGTTTCGGCCGGCTCTTCAGTTTCTTTTTCATTCTCATTTTGCATTTCGTTCGTCTTTTTTCCCCTTTTCTTGTTTTTTTCCGATGGCCACCACGATTGATTTGAACCACGTTCTTTATCTTCATCCATCTGATACTTCTGGTGCTCCGATCGTCTCCGTTCAGTTGACTGGCATCGACAATTACGGCGTCTGGAGCCGTTCGATGCGTCTCGCCTTACTTGCGAAGAACAAACTAGGGTTTGTTACCGGTGATTGTAAGCGAGACGGCTTTGTTGAGGCTCTCCGTTCGCAGTGGGATCGCTGTGATGCGGCGGTTATTTCCTGGATTCTGAACTCTGTGAGCCGTGACCTTTCAGCTGGAGTTGTTTTTGCGTCGAACGCTGCCCTAATCTGGAAGGACCTTCGCGAGCGTTTTGACAAAATTGATGGTGCTCGAGTTTTTTTTCTTCATCGGGAGGTTGCTACATCCGTCCAAGGTGATCTTTCTGTCTCTTCTTACTTCACTCGCCTGAAACTTTTGTGGGATGAGCTTGCGGTGTTGGTTCCTTTTTCAACTTGTGAATGCCTTGCTTCTGAGGATAATCTGGCGGCTCATCTTCAACAGCAACTTTTCCAGTTCCTAATGGGTCTCAATGAGACATTTTCTGCGTTGCGGAGCCAAATCTTGCTCATGAAGCCCTTGCCATCTGTTAACCAGGCCTATTCAATGATTCTTCAAGAAGAATCCCAACGGGCACATCTTCATAGTCTATCTCCGGTTTCGTTGTCCTCTGATCCGACGGCTCTTTATGCTTCTGGTGGGGCTGGCTCTCGCCATCGTTTCACTGGGACGTGTGATCACTGCAAGGTTCGGGGTCACAAGAAGGACCAATGTTATCGTCTGATTGGTTTTCCGGCCGACTTTAAGTTCAACAAGAGGAAGGATGCTCAGGCTGCGTTGGTTACTGATGGCTCTGAGGTCTCTGGTCCCTCTTCCTCTTCTGGTTCTTCCTTGTCTCCTGTGTTCACACCGTCTCAATATCAGCAGCTGTTGGATTTAATTACTCGTGCTCCGTCTCAGGCTGAATCTTCTGCAAACCTAGCAGGTGATGTGTCTTGTTCCTCTGCTCGTTCCAGTTCTATCTGGATCTTAGATACTGGTGCTACGGATCACATGTGTTGTGATTTCATTTTTCTGGATACTCCTCTTTCATGTTCATCCAATTCTCGTTCTGTTTTTTTGCCTAATGGAAAGCATGCTGCAATTACTCATACTGGTTCTGTTCATCTTGCTGATATGCATTTGTCAAATGTCCTTTTCATTCCTGATTTTACACATAATCTCATCTCCATTTCCAAATTAACTTCTGAATTGAATTGTACTGTGATTTTTTTCCCTGATTTCTGCTTGATTCAGGGACTCTCCAGTGGCAAGATGTTGGGGATTGGTAAACTGTCTGGAGGACTTTACATTTTCATTCCTCCAGCTTCTGTGCCTGGTTTGTCTTTAGCTTTTCCTTCTTTTTCCCTTCTTCAAATGTTCCAAATGCTATTTCACACTGTATGCATTCTGAGCTTAATAAAGGATTGTTGTGGCATGCTCGTTTGGGTCATGCACCCTATAGTACTATATCTAAATTGCCTATTGCTGACTCTATTTCTAGTAGTTCTCACTGCCCTGTTTGTCCTTTAGCCAAACAATCTAGGCTTCTATTTCCTTTAAGTTCTACTCATACCTCCTTGCCTTTTGAGCTTTTACACATGGATCTCTGGGGTCCTTATAGGACATCTACTGTTCATGGTCAAAGGTTTTTCCTCACTATAGTTGATGATTATTCTAGGATGACATGGGTGTTTCTGTTGAGGTTAAAATCTGATACTATTCTATTCATCAAGTCTTTTCTTTCTTATGTTCAAAATCACTTCTCAGCTTCTGTTAAATTTGTTCGTACAGATAATGGTTCTGAGTTTTTTAATTCATCTTGTTCTGATTTCTTTCGTTCTCTTGGTATTGTCCATCAAAGTAGTTGCATCCATACTCCACAGCAAAATGGCATAGCTGAGAGAAAGCACAGACACCTATTAGAGGTTGCTCGTGCCCTTAAATTCCATGCTAAAATCCCTGTTAAGTTTTGGGGATATTGTGTCACCACTGCTTGCTATCTTATAAATCGCCTTCCCTCTTCAGTCTTACATTGGAAAACACCTTATGAAATGCTTTATCATCGTCCTCCTTCTCTTTCACATCTTAGAGTTTTTGGTTGTCTTAGCTATGCCACCAATACTCATCCATCTGATAAGTTTTCTCCTCGAGCCTTTCCTTCTGTTTTTTTTGGATATTCTGCTGTTCAAAAGGGTTACATTTTGTTTAATTTGGATTCTAAATCCTTTTTTGTCAGCAGGGATGTTGTCTTTCATGAGGACATCTTTCCTTTTCATTCTGCAACATCTACTGCTTCTCCTTGGTTGTTTCCTTCTAATTCTTCTAGTCTTGATGATTTGTTTCTCACTCCTGAGTCTCCTACTATCTCAACAGATTCTACTCATGTCTCCTCTGATCCTGTTTCTACTGTTTCTTCAGTTCCAGTAGATGTTCCAGTCCCTGCAGTTGTTTCTGATGATTCTGCAGGTTCAGTTTTACCTTCCAATCCCCTTGTTCGAAGGTCTGTTCGAACTGTTCGACCCCCTCAATGGCTGAATGATTTTGCTTCTGCATGTCATTCTTCTAATATCCAATATCCTCTTTCTTCTTCTTTATCTTATGATCACCTTCCTTCTTCTACTCGTTCTTTTCTTTCTCATACCTCTATCATTGAACCTAAAACTTATTCTGAGGCTAGTAAAAACCCTTTGTGGATTGAAGCTATGAAAGAGGAAATTCAGGCTCTTGAAATTAATAACACATGGTCCTTAGTTCCTCTTCCATCTGGTAAGGTTCCCATTGGTTGTAAATGGGTATTTCGAGTTAAGTATAACTCTTCTGGTGCTGTTGAACGATACAAAGCACGTCTCGTGGCCAAGGGTTACAACTAGAAAGCTGGTGTTGACTATACTGAAACGTTCTCTCCTGTAGCGAAATTGGTCACTGTTAGGACCATTTTGGCTCTTGCTGCTGCTCACTGTTGGCCACTTTACCAGATGGATGTCTATAATGCGTTTCTTCAGGGTGACTTACAGGAGGAGGTCTATATGGAATTGCCTCCTGGTTTTTGCAGCCAGGGGGAGTCTAGGGTTTGTAGGCTGCGTAAATCCCTTTATGGTCTGAAGCAAGCTTCAAGACAATGGAACATGAAGCTTTGCGAAGCATTGTTGAATGCTGGTTATTATCAAAGTAGGTCGGATTACTCTATCTTCACAAAAAGGAAAGGAGATGCACTGGTGATAATGTTGATTTATGTCGATGACCTACTGATTACTGGAAATGATAGCAGTTTAATTTCAGATTTGAAGTTGTTACTGAATCAAAGTTTCAGAATGAAGGACCTAGGGGATTTAAAGTTTTTTTTGGGTTTTGAAGTGATGAGATCCAAAGAAGGTATTTTGCTAAACCAAAGGAAATATGCAATGGAGTTGATTGAAGATTTGGGCCTTGGTGGTTCTAAGCCAGCATCCACTCCTTTGGAGCAGAATGTGAAATTCACTACAACAGTTTATGACAAGGAGCTAGAGCTTAATGTTGAAGATAAGCTCTTAGAAGATGTCTCCATTTTTCAGAGATTGATTGGAAGGCTCATTTATCTCACTCACACCAGGCCAGACATAATGTTTGCTATGCAGAGCTTGAGTCAATTCATGCATCAACCAAAGGAGTCTCATATGTTAGCAGCATTGAGGATTGTAAGATATGTGAAAAAGAACCCTGGTCAAGGGTTGTTATTTGAAGCATCAAATGAAAAGCAAATCACAGCTTACTGTGATTCAGACTGGGCATCATGCCCAATATCAAAGAAATCAGTAACAGGGTACTGCATCAAGATTGGAAATTCTTTAGTTTCCTGGAAATCTAAAAAACAGAACACAATAGCTAGATCTTCAGCTGAAGCCGAGTATCGAAGCATGGCTGTTGTGGTGTCTGAAGTAATCTGGTTAACTGGTTTTCTGAAGGAACTTGGAATGTATGAGTCTGATCCTGTGAAGCTTTTTTGTGATAATAAAGCAGCTCTTCAGATTGCAACTAATCCAGTTTTTCACGAGAGAACAAAGCACATTGAAATAGATCTTCATTTCGTGAGAGAGAAGATACAACTTGGGTTGATACAAACACAGCACATCTCCTCTTCAGAACAGTTAGCATACATTATGAAAAAGGCACTTGGAGTACAACAACATGAGTACCTTCTAAGCAAGTTGGGAGTTAAAGATGTATTTCAACTACCAACTTGAGGGGGAGTGTTGAGAATATAAATAGTTAGTTTTATTTTCTAGTTAGTTGTTAAGGGTTGTTAGCTATAGTTAGTTAATTTGTTTATATCTTGTTGGTTAATTCTCTTGGCTGGTTATATAAAGCCCATTGTAACCTTATTATTAATCAATGAGAATGAATAATTTTTTCAACAAATTCTCTTATGAACTGGAGTTTCAAGTTTCCACGGTTGTGGTTTGGATTGTTTTTGTAATTTCACAGGGTTTTTAAATTTTGAATGATATGTTATGTTCCCTTAATAGAAAAACAGATGATCATCTTCGTAAAAGACTCATATTCAATAATTTTGTCTATAAAAAATAACAAAAGATAAAAAGGTTATTACAATACCATGTTTCACTTTTCAATTAATTTAATGTGTTACCAAATAAATTAAAAAACAAAAAGAACTTACCACGATGACCAATCAAAAGAAGCTTATCAGCATGTGATCTTGCTGCTGGCACAACCATGGATCCTCTGAAATACCACACAAAATTCCCAATGTAAGAAACAAAAATATGAGCTTATCTATGTTTATGAAACATAACTAACATTCATTTCCAGAATAACATCAAAGGAAATTATTAAAAAATTGAGAAAAAAGAGATGAGACATTTCCCTTCCAATCAAGCTTTTTCACCACAAAACAACCAAGTTTGTATAATAAAAATGATAATATTGATCATAAATATAATGAAATAGAATAAAATATATTATATGATAATAAAAAGTAGGAGAAAATAAAAATAAAAGATCAAATTGAAGAAAATTAGAAATAGAAAGGGTTAAAATAGTAAGTAATTATGTAAAATTAGACAACATAAGAAGGACCAAAATAATAATTAGTCTAGTTTTTTTTATCCAAAATTTAAAATATCCCATTTATTTCTGATTATCCAATTTTTTTCCAAAACAAATTCAATCTGGATTATCCGAAAATAAAAAAAGCAAACTTATCGGATATCAGAACTTTTAGATCGAATCATCGGATTGTTCATATCATATTATTTTGAACAGTCCTAACTGTTTCGTCATCGGTGGTTAACTTTTTAATGGCACCAGACCAATCTATTATTTTTTTTAAGTCGGATAATTATTTTGTAATTTTTCATAGTAAAAGGACTTGATAAAAAAGTAATTTGTAGTCAGGGGACTATTTATGCAGTTTACCCTATTATATATGGTTTGCGTTTGTATTATAGAAAGAACGTAAATAAACACAACGGACAACGGTCCACTTACAATTGAAATCTCCACTTTGACCTCGTACAAAAAGAAAAAAGAAATTTATTCTTCTCGCTCCTCCCTCCACTTCTAACCCCTTACCCCTCAAAACCCTAACTCATTTCCCCTATCTTCATAATTCCTACCCAAAAATCAATCAAATTTCTATTGGGGGAAAGTCTTAAGCCATGAACGTTGCAGATTCTAGAGACCAAGCCCTCCATCTCCTCACCGCTGCTATCAACCATGCCGATTTGGCCGTGAAGCTTTCTTCTCTCAAACAGGCCAAGGACATTCTTTCCTCTCTCGATTCTTCCTCCGCCGCCGATCTCTTCCCCTACGTCGTCGACCTCCAGCGTTCTCCTCATACTCTCGTCAGGAAATTTCTTCTCGAGTGAATTTCAAACCCTAATTCTTTACATTTTCTATATGTATATAAATTACTGATATTTTGGTGATTAATGGACTGCATTTTTTGGAAATATTTCGGGTTAAGATTATACAAATTACTGATTCCATTGCTTAGGAAGGATCGCTTTGATTTGTTCTCTAATGCTATAGCTGTAATGTCTTTTTTTTTTTACTTTTTTTTGGTCAATGGTTGGCAGGATTATTGAAGATATTGCATTGAAAACGATAGATCATTCTGCTGTACTTGTACCAGTTTTAGTAGCGTTTTTGAGGGATGTTGACACAGATGTTGTGAAACAATCTATTGTTACTGGCACACACTTCTTCTGCAGTGTTCTGGAAGAAATGACACTACAGGTTACTTTACATATAGTCCGAACCTAGTCAGATATTCTTTTAGCCATATTTCCCTTTTGTGATTATATTTTATGCTACCATTTGGCATGTATAATTGGAGCACAATGCTTTTAGATTTTCAACATATGTGCTATGAACCATTAAAGATTTCTGCTGGTTTTTGGTTACCGTTCTCTGGTTGATTGCATGATTATATATTAATCACTTAATGATAGTGTTTTTGATTTAGTATTTTGGACAAATCTAAAAAATTGATGATTCATCCCCTTTATCTTGCCTTTTCGTTTATATGTCCAAATTTTGGTTTTCTTACCTATGCTTAAATTTTTTCCCGGGAAATTATAGTTTCAGCAACATGGTAAAGTTGATCAGTGGCTTCAAGAACTATGGATGTGGTTGCTTAGGTTCAAGGAAGGTGTGTTTTCCATTGCATTGCAGGTATGACGTATTTACTTTGGCTTTCCGAGCTCTAAACAATATGGGGTAATTTTCAATGGTTGACTATTTTGATCAAGTTATTTACTATTTGATAAATTGAAATATTAAATTAAATGCTGACTTTGTACCATTGAATTAATTCTAGGAAAACTGGTTGGTTGATCATTGAAAATGTATATACCAAAATTGATTTTAGTTTTTCCTTAAAAAGAGATCATTTGATAGAGTTCTCATCTAACAAGAATTTCAAAAAATGGCATAATGGAAGATTTAGCTACAACATACGCCATGTATAAAATGATACTGTAAAAAAAGTTACCGGTAGAATTTTTAGGCAGTGGTGCTGCGAATGTGTGACTGAACAGAGTTGAATTCTTAGATGATCGCAAACTAAAAAATTCAATTAATTGAAAATTGTTACTGATTTATCAAACCTTTCTCTCTGTCCTTTTCCTTTTCTTCCCTTGGGGAAAGAATTCCTAGATGATCGCAAACTAAAAAATATTCATTTAATTGAAAATTGTTATTTATCAAATTCTTCTCTCTTTCCTTTTCCTTTCCTTCCCTTGGGGAAAGTTGATGGATTAGTGGACATGTAAAAAGGAGTAGCTTTTGAGTGAGTAGATTCTTAATGTTGACTGTAAGAAACAATTATTGGATATTAGGTTTCATTTACATCCATGTTTGCGCTGTAGAGAAGCTGTGTAACAAAGCTTTTTATTCAAATATGATATGTGACCAAAATGACACAGCATAAGTTTTGGGTATCTCTTATGTAACAATTCTCAGATGAGAGTTAAATAAATAATTAAATGTTTTATCCGGAGGTGGTGATTGATCCTAGAAAAAAAATTCCGTGTGCTAAAATACATATTCCGAGGCAAGCTTTATGCACCGAAGGATCAGAGATAGATGAATAAGGCTCTTAAATTGATGCCTTGATGTGAGCAATTGGCTCTGAAAATTCGTGTAGGAGATTGTGCTTTTGAGACAGACAAAAAGTGGAGGTTTGCTATTCTCGATCCCTTATTTTTTTTCCTTGAGGGGTCGAGGTGGGGGGTGTGGGTCTAATGTTGTTTTGGGTAGTGGTATTTGTTTGATAGTTTTTTTATAATTGTGTTAATTTTTTCTGTCACTATTGTAACTCTTGTATAAATTATTAGTTGCGTCTTTTGAGAACTATTTATTTTGATATTTTCAGCTTGCTAATCATATGTAATCTATGTTTCTTTGATTAAATTTGTAGCCTGGTCCAATTGGGATAAAGTTGCTGGCACTGAAATTTTTGGAGACATATGTCTTACTTTTTACACCTGACAACGTTTATTCTGAGAAGTTTGAAGGTATTGCATTCCAATTGTGAAGGGCTTCACTAGGACATGGTTTGGTTTAGGGCTCATACAGCCATGTTTGGAAGTTTGACCTTTTGGTTTAGCATAGGGCATCCACTTTGTTTGTCATTCATAGTACCTCCATATTTGTTTATTCTATATTTACTGGTATATATGGAAACTTATTCCTTTTAATGTTTCTCTAGCTACCAGAGGAAGTAGACGGGCTTTCAATATATCATGGCTACGTGGTGGTCATCCTATTTTGGATCCAGTTGCTCTAACATCAGATGCAAACAGGACACTTTTTCTTTTGCTTGACATGTTGCAGTCAGCCAGTAGTCTCCCTGGAGCTATAACAATCACTATTGTCAATTGGTGAGTTTTTTTCACCGGTAGTGACTTGTTTTTATTCTGAATTTATGGTATTCTTTCTTTTCTTCTTTCTTATGTCATTTTTGGGCACTTCTCATTATCTAGTGTTTGATAAAATCTAGACATTGGATTTTAAAATCATTAGGGGGTTATAATGCTGTACATGTTTGCTTTTTTCCCCTTCTTGAGTTCCATATTAGGACATATAATTGTTTGAGTGGAGATGAAAAATATTTTTTTCTTTTTTTTTTTGGGGTTGGTAATGTATTAAGTCACACTTGTTCAAAAATGTTACAGATTGCCCTTTGCTTTTACTTTTATGGGAGCTTTATTTGTGTCTTCATCTTTTTATTCTAAGGAATTATATCCTGTCTCCTGTCCTAACTGTATAGCTCTTACTTTCAAGCTAGAAGGTCTGAGTGTTTTGTAATGGTACTTTTCCTTGTCCATACTTATTGATTGCGTTTACTGCCCATAATGCTAAATCGATATGAAATTTTATAATTTGGGAGCTGCACTGTTTTTAGCATTTCCCCTCTGTTTCACCATCTTTAAAACTTTTGGAGGGATTGCTGAAGCTTGGAAGCAGGTTTTAGTACAAGTTCAAGTGCTTGTTTGTGATACCATTGCAGCATGCAGTTCAGCTCTCTTTTGAGGAGTTAATGGCCTTGGATGCTGCTGCATTGCTGGTTCAGATATTGGGAGTTACAGGGCTAGATAATGTTCACATTTATCTGAATTATGGAGCACCATTGGCCAATGATAGGAATGGTTAAGCAATGGATATAATCATCAGTCAACTCATGCTGAGAAACTTGGTGATCAGGCATTGCAGTAAATTTTTAGGGGGATCGTAGATATATTTTTTTTGGTCTCTGCTGTATAATTTTACAGCTGAAAATATGCAAGCTGCCTTAAAATGTATTGGTTATTTTACAACAGTTGATGCACATTAAATATTTTAACAATCGAAATTCTTTTAACTGGGGATTATCCTGTTAATCTGTGATGTTTCATTCTATGGTTTACAATTATTGTTATACTTATGTTTGTGATGTTGCATTATTTCCATGTTGCCAAGTTTATTGGTTTTATGGTCAGAAGTAAGACATATGACTACATTCTCTGCAAGCACTTCAGCTGTTAGTTACTTTTCTTGACAGATAATTGATTTGCCGTCTTTTGACCCGATTTTTTGGCATACATTGTACTGCATGGCACAAAAATGGATTGATGCAAAAGTTGGATGTAAAATCTTTGATTATACCCATTGACACTGTCATGTCTCAACTAATTTCTATCTGCATAGAGGCAAGCATTTTGATGACATGCAACAGTTTTTGCTTATGGGGTTTCTACATCCAACTTTTGCATCGTAGGGAATTTTTTCACTCTCAAAGGGGTGACTGCATCATCATAAACTTTGTCCCATTATCATCAAAACTTCCTAGTTTCCTCTGAGCTTTTATCTTAGCAACTTCTTTCTGTATACCATTCAAATCACCTAACTTTATTGTATAGGTCTAAAATGTGTTGTATTTATTACAACTTACCGATAGAGGAAGTGTTTTCTGGCCAGAAACAAAGTGATTTCAGAATTTAGAAGATAACCCTCGATCTTGTTACTTGCAAGCATGTCTAGAAAACTGCTCAGAACTTTTCTTTGATGAGATGGTGCGTACTTCCAGCTTGTTCATTGGTCCATTGCTAATAATATGCAAGCTATTTCTTTGGGTGTAAATACTCATATTGCAAGAACAAAGTGAAGCTTGCAGGTTGCACCATCTTTTGTACGTTTGCATGCATGGTTGATGGTTATGCTAGAAGTACATTCATTGTTTTGTTTTCTTAAAAGATGATGATGCTGAAGCATTCCCTATCAGATAGCAAGCATTAGCAGCAGGAAAGATGGGTGGTATTGTCTTATATGTTGGATATCTGGCGGACAAAACTGTCTGGAATGATCAAAGAGTAAATTAGGTTTTAAGTGGTCAAAGAATATCGTTTGCAATATTAAAATATTACATGCTGAAAAGATAAATTCCTTGAACTCTCTGTCAAGTTGTAGGACTGTCCCTGCATATGTACTTAGGTTCTATGATATACTTAGTCGTGGCCGTGTGAACTTGAAATTTTTTTAAGGCATCTTATTGCAGTTTCAACAGGGAAAGAGTTAGATTTTTGAAGGTGGTTGTGGTTGGAACCACGAGGAACTTTGAGTATTACTTTTGAAAGAAGGTTTTCAAAAGATTTTATAAATGTGATGTCTGCTGGTTGGTCTTTGTATGTGCTGAGTCTTGTGTGCAGTGATTGGATATAAAAGACAGGTGTTGGTAGACATGCCTAGTGGCTGTATGGGCTTGGGTTCTTAAAGGTTATTCTTCAGGGTTTCAGTGGGTGCATCCATTGAGGAACCTTTTATTTTTGGTAAATCAGAGAGTAAAACAATACGATTTTCTGATTTCTTAGTAATACGTTTTTTATCCGTCTCCCTTGCGGTAGTGGATGAAAAGGTTGGCTGGTTGCTTGCCAACATTATGCATGATTAGATACATGCTTTAGTTACATTGCATATCAATTTTCTTTGTTATCAGTGAAGCTGGAGGCTAACATGCCATGAAAAAATTGAGTTATTTGCTTCATTGTTGCTGTTGTAATAAATTACTTTCCTTCGTTTTCTCTCCCCAATATTTTTACTGGATTGTAATTCCTGTCATCTGCTTATTTACTTTTAGGGTAACAAAGACATTTTTATTTTCCGTAATACCTTGTGTATATATGTTTCGAGTTTCAACAATGCCAACCTGACATCATTTTGTTTACTTTTATTTCAGTCGATGTCTATGTATACTAATGTGGGTGTGCATTTATGTAGCTTAAAGTAATCATAAAGTCATAGTTCAATGTCTGAAGTTGCTTGAGTCACTGATGTTTTGAATGGCATTCCATTTAAGATTTCTTTCTGGGAAGTGATTCTAACTATTGAGTAATTAAAAGATTGGTGAATATACATTTTCGATGTAACTTGACCTATTTGAAAATTCAACAGTACTCTTGAAATGTAAGCAAGTCATAGTTCAATGTCTGAAGTTGCTTGAGTCACTGATGTTTTGAATGGCATTCCATTTAAGATTTCTTTCTGGGAAGTGATTCTAACTATTGTGTAATTAAAAGAGTGGTGAATATACATTTTCGATGTAACTTGACCTATTTGAAAATTCAACAGTACTCTTGAAATGTAAATGTAAGCCTTGTAGAATATGTTGAACTAATCTCAATAGGAACCAATCCTTTAGTGATTGAAGGGATGTTCATATTGTATTAGTTTTACTGCTGATGAAGGGTTGAATTGTTTAAGGATCAACTCTTATTTTTCTCACTTTAGAACTGATTGAAATACATTCTTTCAGCAGGATCATGTTAGCTTTAGTTACAAGTAAAATATAGGGAATGTTCCTTTTTTATCTTCTGATCTGATTTTCCTCTCTTTCTCGGGCCAGTCTGTTTCATTTGAGCATTTGTGAGGAAGATTTTATTCATAGAGACTAGGGTTTTATCTTGGCCTGCCTACTTAGAACATGTTTAATTTGAATTATTGGTTGGCATCTCTAGTAAACTTGAATTTCTCTCTATATATACAGAGACTATATGGAGAAAAATTCAATGGGTTAATTCTTTTAAATCCATTGTTCTTGGAATTCGTAATTAAAAGGGTGTCTTGTGTGGAAGCACTTTAGATTACTTAATGATCTTTTCTGGTGATACTTTTAGGGATGAGTATTGCATTCTTTTGCATGTTATTTATTTGATTCTGTAACATGCACATCATGAATCCTGCTATAGTTTCAAGAGACCTAGAATTGTGGATTTTGAATTGAGTCATAAGTTATGTTCAGGTTCTAATATTGAATTGTTTTATGTTTGAAACCAACAGTAGTTGAAAGTGCAGCTTTCTTATAGAATACCATCTGATAATTGTTGATGGAGTATTATTATTGCTACCTGTGCTTTGTTGGTAACAACACTGGAGTCAATTTGTTGCCAAATGTTGGTTCTTGATGATAATCAAATTAAGATTCTAGAGAAATGTTTACACTGCTTATTAATGTGGATGAATGTGGGAATTGGCTTGATATATAAAGAGCTTCATTGGAAATATTGGTAACAATTGGTAGAAAGTTTGGTTTGACTGCAGTTCTGAACAAATTACAAAAATCATGGAAAAATTATTTCAGGGAAAAATTATTTTTCTCTTGGGTAAAAGCTAGTGATTAAACTGAGACTTTTTTCAACAATGGATGGTTAACTGAGGGTTTTTTCTCTTGTTTGTTCTGAAGGTTTTTGTATACTTCATACTTGTTGAGTCCTTGCTTAGAAATCTTGTTCTGGCGTTACAATGTGTTGCTTAGGTTTTCTAGTGTGCTTATGGTATGCAATTGCTTTTGCGGTTTCCTTTTGGCTTGAGTTCATCTGATTACATACTGCTTAAAAGCTTATCAGTGATAGAGAAAGGGTGTAGGGGTGTCTAAATTCTAGTGTTGCTCTTAGGATGAAGGAATCAGAAATGAGCTTCCTCCAATTGTTATATTGCTCTCTTTTCCTTAAGATTTGTATAAAAAGCTAACCTTTATCTGAACTTTTGATTGATTGTGACAACTTACAAGATGTCTCAAAAAATGGTTGTTCTTTTTTATCTTGTCTAGAAATAGCTATAGGTATCAGCAATTATTTTTTCGTTCTTGTAGTTGTTTGATTGTGTGGGCTTTGAATATTTCTTTGCCAATGCTAGAGATACTTATATTATTTTTTTGTAACTAATACCCTATTTTGTTTGCCAGTCTTGCTGCCATAGCAAGGAAGAGACCCCGCCACTATGGCACTGTTCTTTCTGCACTGCTTGATTTTAATCCGAACTTTGAGACTGTGAGGGAATGTCATAAAGCTAGTATCCAATATTCCTTGAGAACTGCGTTTTTGGGATTCCTGAGGTGTACTTATCCAGCCATTGTAGAGGTAACCTTTCTTTTGGCAATTCAGATACTAATTATAGAGGTAAATGATGTTTTTTTGTTGTTGTAACTAATATGTGCACAAATCAGTTCGGCTAACGAGTATAACTGCCTTCTAATACTTTTAAGATTTTTTTATTTATCTTTATTATTCTCTGTGAATGACTGATTGCTTTCTTGGCGGAATTATTATTCAAAGCTTGAAAGGTCAATGTATATCTGTATCACAAATGCTTTGTTGACAGCTACTGGCTTGTTGAATGTAAAAATGGAACATAGGCCTGTACAACCTGTAATTTTGACTTTTATGGGCTATTCAGTGCCCTTGCACCTGACAAGTTGGTTTATCTTTATGACCAGTCGAGAGAGAGATTGCTTAGAGCTCTACGAGCAATGAACGCAGGGGATGCTGCTGATCAAGTCATCAGACAGGTTGAAAAGATGATAAAAAATAGTGAGCGGGAGCGTGCTTCACGGGAAGTTCAGTCAGTTCGGGTAATGATTTTCTTAAAAAAAATATGTTTATTACATAATTGAAGTAATAAGTTTCAGTGGTAAAGGCTAATGCTTGGTAGCTTTTACCAGCTTCTCATGGTAAATAAAATGTGTTTTCAGGATGATCAAGCATCAAGCCAAGCCTATGTTTTAGGGGATCTGTCAAAGAAAAGATCTATGCCTCAAGATAATGAAGAACTAACAAATAGTTTTGAGATGGCCTCCAAGCGTATTCGCTCTGGTCCCAACACCCACTCGACACCACTCACTCAAATAAACAATTCTGGGCAGGATTTTTCTTCCATTAATGGAGCATCTTCTAATTTACCACTTTCAGATGATAATTTGACTCCCGTTGAGCAAATGATTGCAATGATTGGTGCTTTACTTGCAGAAGGAGAAAGAGGTGCTGAATCTCTTGAAATTCTTATTTCAAAAATTCATCCTGACCTGCTGTCTGATATTGTCATTACAAATATGAGGCACCTACCTAAAAGTCCTCCTCCATTATCAAATGTTGGGACATTGCCTACAACTCAGCAAGCCTTTAATGTAAATAGTCGGGCTCAAGTTGTGCCACCTTCTGCTCCAACAACTTCTTTGCACACTCCTGTTTCCACACCAGAAATGCCTGTTACTTCAGCTGCTACAACCGTTTCATCAATATCTGATACATCTACTGTCAATAATTTTGCTGCAGATTCGAAACGAGACCCAAGAAGGGTAGCCACCTTTTCTGCCATCATATGTTGCTTTTCAAAAAGTTTTAACCTTCCCGTGATTAGGATCTTTATAAATGCATTTAGTTAAATGGGAGTTGACGCTAGCTTTTTCAGGATCCCCGTCGCCTTGATCCTCGACGGGCTGCTGTATCTGTTGGCATGTCATCCTCACCTGTTCTGGAGGACACTGGCACTGGAATGTCTGAGTTTGATGGTTCTATTTCTAATAAGCCCCTTTCAGTGCCAGTTGTTGAAAACCCTCCCATGCGTTCGATGCCTACCATTCAAAGCAATGATAAGATAATAGAAGGTCCATCAATTACTGGTGTTGAGCAACCAGCTCCTGAAGGGGATGTTGTGGATGGTGAGGAAGGCATTGCTCCCATTCTAGAGGTCAAGAGTTCTTCCTATCGTGAAGGTGGTCCTTATATTGTTGATGCAGATTATGCTGAATTGAACGCAGATGCTGAAGTAAAACATGAGACTGATGAATCATTGTTTCCAGAGTCTGATCAGAATCACCCAGCTTCTATAACTATATCTTCTTTGGATGATTCTGGTTGGGATTTACCTGTGCTACCACTATTTGTTGAGCTAACTGAAGAGCAGAAAAGAAGTGTGAGAAAATCAGCAGTTCAACAGATCGCTGAATCATACCTGCATCTTCATTGGTCAGACTGCAATGAAACGCGCATGGCGTTACTTGCTCGGTTGGTTGGTCAGGTGACATATACTTATACAGTATGATTTGTCTCGATTCTCTGAATGTTTTGCTGCTGCCTTTTCTCTTTCCTGACTTAACATTTGTAGTATTTTAATCTTGACATTTGTTGTCATGCAAACTGCTGATTAAATCAAGAGTAATGCCTTGACATCAGTTCCGAGTTTACATACTGCATAGTAGATTTATTTTTTTAGATGAATGCTTAAAGTTTTTCTGAACTCACCTGCGTGGTTATGTGCCTTTGAACCTCTTCTATCACCATCTAAAGTTACTTAAGAATAGAAAAAACTCCACTTTAGAGTAATATAGAGCTTCAAATATTAATTGTAGTGTCATTGGTTCTGTGAAAAAGCAATATGCTTCAAAGGCCAGTAGGCCGATAGCAGGTTTAAAGTATAAGCTTTTCC
This sequence comes from Hibiscus tridactylites, assembly GCA_958450335.1. Taxonomy (NCBI): domain Eukaryota; kingdom Viridiplantae; phylum Streptophyta; class Magnoliopsida; order Malvales; family Malvaceae; genus Hibiscus; species Hibiscus tridactylites. The sequence continues at coordinate 77,085,395 of OY288266.1, forward strand.
CTTTTTCTTAATGAACTGCTTGAAAGTGCTGGGCAAATATGCTCTACACTTTGTATTGACAGCTAGTATATTGGGCAGGTTTAGGGAAAAATATAGCTGTGTTACTTTTTTTTTTTTTTTTGGGGGGGGGGGGGGGGACAAAAATACCAGTTTGGTTTTGTGAATAGATTTGAGAAAATATGGTTATGGTTATGATGGGAAAAAGGCAGACAGATCTATGTCTTGGTTACATGAAACAAATTTGTTCCATATAAGTTATAACAAATGTCTTCTAAGAAGGTATTGGCTTTTCTCAAACTGAAAATCCGTGGTTCCCTTTAAGGGTATCCTGAAATATTGTTCTATTCCATATAACAAATTTGTTTCCCGCTGCATGCCCCAGATTTGACTAGTATAAGCTGTACTCTTGTAAACTTACTAAATTGCATACTTGAATAAAAACTACAATTATGTTGGATGATATGACAAATCTTAGACCCTTAGACTATTAGATTCAGCTCTATGTTTTAGTAAGTGCCTATGCTGGATGACATACAAAATAACACGTTGTTATGTTTCCCATCAGATAGATGCTGGTGATGACATTGTTGTCTTGTTGGGGAAACAAATTCTTGTGGATTACCGACACCAAAAGGTATTCAAGTTGTAATTTGTTACTTCTTTGCTGCTTTTGATTTTTGACTCTCTCTTCCTTTTGTTTCTTTCTACTGTTTTGAAGTTTTCTTGGTGCTCTACTCAACTGCGTGCTTCTGTTTATCTTGTGATTTGATCAATCCTAGTGTTATGCTTCTTTGGTGTCTGTGGCAGTATGGCTTAATCTTGGATCTTCATTTGTTCACTTTAATTTGATTGTTTTTCTTGTTTATTTGGGGTCAAGAAGGAATGTGTGAAGCCAATTTTCTTGTTTATTCAATTTATTAACTTGATGGATCTCAGTACCTACTGTAGTAGATGTTATCTGTGTGACCTAATTTGATGGATTGTTATTTTGACATTCAAAGATACTGGTTCTAGGCTGTTTATCTGGGTCAGATGAGCTTAAGGAGTTGAATCAATCCCAAAATTGTATTACATTTCTGCTTTTTGCATATTGGTTTCTCTTCAAACTTTTATAACGTTGTGTTATATTGATGTTTCTCAGGGTCATGAGATTGTATTGCAAGTTCTCTACCATCTGTATTCTCTCGCAGTTAGAAATTCAGTTGACAACTCTTCATGTCCTACTGTTTATGAAGACTTTCTCCTGGAAGTGGTAAGCTCTTATCTAAGTGGACCAACTTCATAATCATCCCTCCCCCCCCCCCTAAAAGTAATGGATTTATCTTATTTACTTTTCTGCAGTCCAAATCTTTGCTTGACACTCTTCCAGCCTCAGATAAGTCATTTAGTAGACTTCTTGGTGAAGTTCCATTTCTGCCCGACTCTGCCTTGAAACTATTAGATGATCTCTGCTCTTCTGATGTGTTTGATGTTACTGGGAAAGAGATTCGTGATGCTGAGCGTGTGACACAGGGCCTTGGTGTGGTGTGGAGTTTAATTTTGGGACGTCCAAATAATCGGCAAGCCTGCTTAGGTATAGCACTGAAGGTAAGTTTGCTAAGGCAATTTTCTGTACGGAATTGTTTGTTGGTTACATGCATAAATCTTATTTAATTTTGGTGTGTTTGATGTTTAGTTTATCTGTGAGAAATCCCATCTTGATAAATATCATTCAGTTTTTGTGGGCTATAATTTTTAACATGGAGTGGAGAAGCATCATAGAATGCTTTTAATCCCATTCTAGTTTTGTCGTTGTGTTTTGTGAATTATTTATTTGCTTTTTGTTCCTTCCTTATATTTGTTACTCTTTCCTTGATGCAGTGTGCTGTTCATTCTCAAGATGACATTCGAGGGAAAGCTATCCGGCTGGTAATCAACTTGTCCCTTCATAACATCTTTTGTAATTTATGAGAAGTTTTAGAAGAAGAGTCTCAACGTGAGTACTCATAAATTCTATATTTTCTTGATTGCGTTACACTGGTGTTAAATAGGCTCAGTACAAGAGTTAGATTTAACTTAGAATTTGTAGTAGTTGTCTCTAACTTAGATTAGTGTAGTTAAGATAAACTATAACTCCTATTTACATAATACATCTAATAAGAGTTAATAACTAAATTAAATCCTTAATAACACAATATTATCCACACATCTTGTGTCTGCTATCAAGCCTATAAAGATTTTGGCTTTCTGTTGCAAAGATGTCTTTTCTTACTTTCCTGAATTTGTGTTGTACAGGTAGCAAACAAACTTTATCAGCTGAACTACGTATCTGGGGAAATTGAACAATTTGCAACAAATATGTTGCTGTCGGCTGTGGATCAGTGTGGGTCTATTGATGAAAGAGGCGAAAGGGAGGTTAGGGATATTTTCTAAAGGATCCTGCTTATTTGTTTTTAAAAGTTTGTCAAACTTCGATATTTAGCTCATCAATGGGGAGTATTTTTTATATGAAGTGAGATTAATATATTTGGGCTTTTGTTGGTATTTGCATATTATTGAAAACTGTATTCATTGTATTGTTGTTTTGCTGTCAAGTTTTATTTTGTGAGTTATTTTGTATCCCTTGCAGGATTGTCTGTCTAGTACAAGTAGCTGGTCTGCCTGCATTATTCAGCATGTCCTGATTGATAAAAGTAGCTTTGCCAGTCTTTAATTTTTCAAATTCCTATCTTAATTTTTCTTGATGAAAATTCATCAGGTTGGAAATGGGGACGCATCTACCAGTGGTTCTCAACTTTCAGAGCCCAGCGCTTCTGGAATTGACTCCAGCAATACAGAATCAACAAGTAATAGTGCTTCAGTAGTGTCTTTTCCTGAAGCTCAACGACTCATTTCTCTGTTTTTTGCTTTATGCACAAAGGTTTGCTTCTGTTGGCTGTTCCTTTCTATCATTATGTGTATTTGTGGTGTACTGATTGATTTTGATTTTTTTCCCTACTTTTTCAGAAGCCTAGTCTTCTTCAACTCTTATTTGATATGTATGGGCGAGCACCAAAAATTGTAAAGCAGGTATGTTTTGTCTGTTTCTGACTTTCTGTATTGTTCATTATTTAGTTATCAGGAACAGATTAGATTAGGCTGCATTTTCTTGTAACCTGTTTTCTGCTGTATGGGAGGTTGATGTAGCTTTGCGGAAATATTGCATGGTTCACAACTTTTCATCTGTTCTGGTGATAGAACTAGAGTAAGAGCATATGTTTCCTGGAAACCACACAAGAGTGATTTGGTTTTAATAATTTACCTAACCTCTGAAAGCCTAAGGCCAGTCTTCTCGGGAATTCATTATGTAGGTTTTTTTAAGCTCCCTGCAAGGTTGATTGAAAGTTTGAATTTATTCTTCAAGCATGTCCCATACAAATATGAAAATAAAGTTTGTATGTAAGAACAAGTTCTAAATCTTGTAGTTGGTTACTTGGTTATCTCATTTAAACTTAACCATGAATCTTGATCGATCTGTTATCTATCATGTGTTTTCATTAGATTGACACTTTGGATTTAAGTCAAGGCTGAGTTTAGGTCAAGTTATCATGTGATTGAATCTTTTCGTTTATGGCCCTTGGCTATTGCTAGTTTTACATCCTTGTCGAATATAGGCCCAACTGAGTAAAATTGCAGGGTGCAATATGAAGCTCTATTTCTTTCAGCACATAATTGTGAAAATTTGTGTGATTCAGCGACTGCCTTTGCATGGGGAAGTGTGAACCGTAGATATTTGTCATTCCCTATGTGCAGTTATATAAGAAAACTTGAGAGATTCTGCTGGATGATGTCTAGATTGGCCCCATTCCTCTTTTTAAACCTTCATGATATAGGATCCTTTCATGAAAAAAATCTTCTTTTTGGATGCTTGAGCTTTCATCTCGACTATTGTTGTTACTTAATGTAATCATAAATGTAACTTTTATTGGTACCTTTTCTATTTGTTGTTGTAGGCTTTTCATCGCCATATACCTATTGTAATAAGAGCCTTGGGTCAGTCTTATTCTCAGTTGCTCCGAATAATATCTGACCCACCCCAAGGAAGTGAAAATCTTTTAACACTGGTACACTCTATCTCCATTTCTATTCTGAAATCTATTTCAGCTTTCGAACTCTATTTCTTCTGTTTATTCTTGAATGACACTGATAGTGGTTATGTTTTCTGTCAAGGTGCTGCAAATATTGACCCAAGAGACAACTCCTCCTCCTGATTTAGTAGCCACTGTGAAGCATTTATACGAGACTAAGCTGATGGTTTCTTTTTTAATATTCAAAGCTCATGATTTCTGCCTCTTACAGTCTTTCCTAATGATTTTGTTTTTGCCTTATGAACCCTAATGGCTGATTACTTGCAGGATGCTACCATCCTTATTCCAATGTTATCTTCACTTCCCAAGAATGAGGTTTGTTCTGAATTTTCCTTCTCTTTCTTTGTTCAATCACATTGTATTTAAAAAAACAAAGAAAAGGTGAATTATTAGTGCTGCTGATCTGTTTTCATATGCTCAGCTAAATAAATTAAAGCTGAAAATGTGGCTTTAATCATGTTGGCTATAACCATTAACCGTTCTCAGGTGTTACCTATTTTCCCTCGACTTGTTGAACTTCCATTGGAAAAGTTCCAGCTTGCACTTGCTCACATACTACAGGTACATGTGAATGCTATATTTTTGCTATTGTAATTTCTTTTTCCCTTGATTCGGACCATTTTTAGCCTAGATATGAAATTTTAGGACGAGTTTACTCTATTTATTTGTGTACCTCTTAGAAGTTACGTCATATCACTACCCTACTTTATCATTCTGAAGGAAGAAACATGACATTTTTAGAATCAATGAAAACAAATCTTGAAGATAGTGATTTATGATCTGGAATTTAAATTCTTGTTGTTGTACCTTGCTATAAGGTTTTTGTATTTTGCCTTCTCCTTCCCAAAATTTTATATAAATTAAATTAAATTAAATTATATTTGATAAATTAGAATGAGAAAAAATGGGAATACAGAAACATGATAGATGTACATTAAAGAGAACCTATCCATACAAGTTATTTCTGAAGTTAAAATATTTCATCAATATTGTTGCATCTGCATCCATACACTACGAATCAGTTTCTTCTTTATATTGGAAGTAAAAGAACTAGTAAAGGTAGCTTCCTACAATTTTTTTATATATAATAAAAGTTAGCCTAGAAGTTGAGCCTTGATTTATGGCTCTTTTTTAAGCGTTTTCTTGACACTAATAATGTTGATTGATAGAATAAAATTGTAATCAAAAGTTTTTCCCCCTTTGATTCTTGGTTCTTGCAGGGTTCAGCTCACACTGGTCCTGCCTTGACCCCTGCCGAAGTGTTGGTAGCGATCCATGACATTGTTCCCGAAAAAGGTGGTCCTCCACTCAAAAAGGTGTGTTGTTTATATAACTTGTCGAAAAGCTGATCAAAAACTGATCTTTTTATTATATTTCGACTCTTAAATTGCTACTGATTTACAAACTAAATATATAGACTTATGCCTTAGCTAAGGAAACTCCTAACTAGGAAAGAAACTAATTCTAGTAAAGAAATACAATCGCTTATAAATAGGGATTCTAATAGATAACAAAATATTTACAGATCTTCTGAACTTTAGGAAACAATCTCCGACACTCCCCCTCAAGCTGGGGCATGGATGTCCTCCATCCTCAGCTTGCTTGTTAACTTCTGAAAATCCTTGCCAAGTAAACCCTTGGTGAGAATATCTGCAATTTGATTACCAGTAGTCACATAAGGAGTACAAATCAAACCACTGTCGAGTTTCTCTTTTATAAAATGTCTGTCCACTTCAACATGCTTTGTTCTGTCATGTTGAACTGGATTATGAGCAATATTGATTGCTGATTTGTTATCACAGTACAACATCATTGGTCCATTCCATTCTACTTTCAAATCTTCTAGAATGATCTTCAGCCATAGTAACTCACAGATTCCTAAAGCCATAGCTCGAAATTCAGCTTCTGCACTGGATCTAGCTACCACGTTCTGTTTTTTGCTTCTCCAAGTAACCAAATTTCCTCCAAAAAAGGTGCAGTAGCCTGAAGTTGATCTTCTGTCCATTCTAGAACCTGCATAGTCTGCATCTGTGTAGGCTTCCAGAGTCAGGTTTCCTCCTCTTCTAAACATGATTCCTTTACCTGGTGTACCTTTCAAGTATTGCAAGATTCGCATTACAGCTCTTAGGTGTGACTCCTTAGGATTGTGCATGAATTGGCTTACCACTCCAACAGCATATGCTATGTCTGGTCTGGTATGTGATAAATAAATAAGTCTTCCCACAAGTCTCTGAAATGAACCCCTATCAACTGCCATATCATCTTCATCTGAATCTCCAAGTTTGTGGTTAACTTCTATGGGCGTTTCTGCTGGTTTACATCCAAGCTTTCCAGTTTCCTTTAAAAGATCCAGAGTATATTTTTGCTGTGATATAAAAATTCCCTGTTGTGAGTGTGCCACCTCAATACCCAGAAAATATTTTAATCTCCCAAGTTCCTTCACCTCAAACTCTTTTACAAGACACTTTTTCAGATTGATGATTCCTTCTGAATCATTACCTGTAACTATGATGTCGTCCACATAAACCAGTAGTATGGTTACTCCCCCTGAAGATGAATGCTTCACAAATAAGGTATGGTCACCTTGACTCTGTTTGAAACCCTGCCCTAACATTACCTTAGCAAATCTTCCAAACCAAGCTCTTGGGGACTGTTTTAATCCATATAGAGCCTTTTTTAACTTGCAAACTACCTGTCCAACAGTCGAATTAAACCCTGGTGGAACATCCATGTATACCTCTTCTTCGAGATCTCCATGTAAAAATGCATTTTTAATATCAAACTGCAGTAAATTCCATCCCTGGTTAGCTGCTAAGGAGAGTAGAACCCTCACTGTGTTCATCTTTGCAACAGGTGCAAACGTCTCCAGATAATCTATCCCATAGGTTTGCGAGTACCCCTTTGCCACCAACCTTGCTTTGTATCTTTCCAAGGAGCCATCTGATTTGTATTTTACAGTGTACACCCATCTACATCCCACTGTTTTTTTGTCTCCTGGCAGCTTTACTAAATCCCAGGTCTTATTCTTTTCCAGTGCATCCATTTCCTCCTGCATAGCCTTTTTCCAATTCTCATTATCTAATGCCTCGGCTACTGTTTTAGGGATGACAATATTGTTTAAGCTAGTAAGAAAGGTTTTGTGATTTGGGGACAAATTATTATAGGTCATAAACAAATATGAAGGGTGTTTAGTGGTGCAGGTTCTTTTTCCCTTTCTAATAGCAATAGGAAATTCAAACTCAGAATTAGAATTCATATCATTATGATCAGGATCAGTTTCAGAATGTACCTCAAAATTTATGGGAATGGGAGCAAGAGCAGGAGCAGGAGATGATTGAGTCTGCATAGGTATCTTCCTTCTCGAATATGTCTTTAGAGGACCAGCAGTTTCTTGAACATTGGGCTGAGAAATATTTCTGTTTGGTTGAGGAGTTTGAGGACTATTGGGTTCTGTTTGTAAGGACTGTGAAGGCGGCTGGATTTTTGTAGAATGAGAAGGCTGGATTTCTGCAGAATGAGAAGGAGAAGGCTGGATTTCTGAAGAATGAGGAGGCTGGATTTCTGCAAAATGAGAAGGCTGGATTTCTGCAAAATGAGAAGGAGGTAGATCAATGAGGGACAAAGGTTGCTGAAGTAAAAACAGATCTGCGTCCTTATCTTCCCTAAAAGACATCTCCCCCTGAAGATAAGGAGCAGTGAAGTAACTCTCTCTTTCAACAAAAGTAACATCAGCAGTGACATAGACCTTTCTAGTAGGTGGATGATAGCATTTGTAGCCTTTTTGAGTAGAGGAATACCCAAGAAAAATGCACTTTACTGCCCTAGGATCAAGCTTACCTCGGTTTGGAGAATGAAGATGAACAAAGGCAACACACCCAAACACTCTTGGCTGAAGGTTAAGAGATAGGTTCAAATGTGGGAAAAATTTTGTAAGGGTTTGAATAGGACTTTGGGATCCAAGGACTTTAGTGGGTAGTCTGTTCATCATAAATGTAGCTGTTAAGACAGCTTCCCCCCAGTATTTTTTTGGGACATTATTCTGAAATAAAAGGGCTCTGGTTATAGCAAGAATATGTCCATTCTTCCTTTCTGAAATTCCATTCTGCTGGGGAGTGTTTACACATGATGATTCATGTAAAATACCTTTTTCTAAGAGAAAAGGAGACAAGATTTGATTAAAATAATCCTTGGCATTATCTGATCTAATTCTTTTAATCTCGGCTCCAAACTGGGTTTTTATCATGGTGTAAAAGTTTTGAAAGGTCGATGCAACATCAGATTTCTGTTTTAACAAATAAATCCAAGTAACCCTAGTGTGATCATCTATAAAAGATACAAACCACCTTGCCCCAGTTATGTTAGGAACAGAAGAAGGTCCCCATACATCACTATGAATAAGACTAAAAGGAATATTGGTTCTATTATTACTTGCTGGAAAAGAGGAGCGTTTGTGTTTAGCAAGTTCACACACATCACAATGTAATTCCTCAACATCTAAGGTTTTACATAAAGAAGGAAACATAGTCTTTAGAAGTTTAAAAGGTGGATGACCAAGGCGAAGATGCTGGAGCCAGATTTGGTCTTTATTATTTGTAGAATTAGATAAAAAAGATGAGGGTGGAGTGTTCAAGATTCTAACTTGTCCTCCAAGATTCTCAAGATAATAGAGTCCATTGATCTCCTTAGCACGCCCAATCATCTTCTTCGTTTCCTGCTCCTGGAAAAAACAGTGTGTAGAATGAAACAAAACACTGCAATTAATATCCCTGACAAGTTTTGGTATTGAGATAAGGCTGGTAAATAATTTTGGAACATGTAGAACTTTTCTAAGCAGAATTTTTTTACTAATGGCAACATCTCCTTCACCAGCAACTGTTATCATGGTACCATCAGCAACTGTAATTTTCCTATTGCTAGGGCATGGTGTATAATTGAGAAAGTTGAGAGGGGAATTGGTCATGTGATCAGTTGCTCCTGAGTCTATTACCCAGGAGGTTTGATTAGGTATGGAGGATTCCAAGGCATTAGAGTTTTGAGAAGAGGAAGAGGATATACCTGAGAAAACCAGATTACCTGTACCAGCAATTGATGATTTTCCTAAGGACTCCAGTAGAGTCTTCAACTTCTCTACTTCCTCTTGATTGAACTCTCCAGATTGTTCAGTGGATTCCTTGGTTACTTCTCTAGTTGCATGGGCTCTGCTCTGCCCCCTCGTTGATCCTTCCCTTTCTATGAAGTTTTTGTTTGTGGACTGTGGCTTCCCATGTAACTTCCAACACCTCTCTCTAGTGTGTCGAGGTTTTTTGCAATACGTACACCACATGGAATCTCGGTTCACTGCCCTTGTTGTTTCTGATTTTCTTTCAAAACTTTCCAAACGTGTTGGCTTTTCAGAAACTATTTGAGTCACTAGAGCCGAGCTTTCTACTTGATTATTTCCAATCATCATTACTTCTCTAAGGGAACGAGAAATCGAACAAATACTGTCTAACAAAACAGTTAAAGCCTAAAGAAAAAGAGGCTCCGATACCATGTCGAAAAGCTGATCAAAAACTGATCTTTTTATTATATTTCGACTCTTAAATTGCTACTGATTTACAAACTAAATATATAGACTTATGCCTTAGCTAAGGAAACTCCTAACTAGGAAAGAAACTAATTCTAGTAAAGAAATACAATCGCTTATAAATAGGGATTCTAATAGATAACAAAATATTTACAGATCTTCTGAACTTTAGGAAACAATCTCCGACATAACTGAATCTTATTCCCTCCGTTGGCAAGCTATATTGTTATTGTACACTCCATCTTTCCACAAACAGATTAATTTGGTACTTAACCAAATAGGATATAGTCAAACTTCGAACCACCATTTGTTTTCATTATTCTGCTAAGAAAACTTTGGACCGCTACATTCTGCAAAGCAATGTTCATTTTGAGAGGTTAATAGATGGTTGTATTTTCTTCTACACTGTCCCTCCAGCTGATATTTCTGCGGTTCTTTTTAAAAATTTTCCAGATAACAGATGCTTGCTCAGCTTGTTTTGAGCAGCGCACGGTTTTCACACATCAGGTCTTAGCAAAGGCCTTGAATCAGTTGGTATGTTATGCACTATTTATCTGGGGTTAACACCATTCTTTTATATCTGTTGTAATGCTTTCCTTTCCTTTTCAATTCAGGTTGATCAGGTCCCTCTTCCTTTACTTTTCATGAGAACTGTAATTCAGGCAATTGATGCCTTTCCTACCCTGGTAAGTAACCGTAATTTTCGTTCATTCACATTTTGCTACTAAATCAGTTGACTTCCGGGTAACAAAACTTGGCTGATAGTTTCAATTTGTTTTTGGATGTTTGTGCAAGTTTCACTTTCTTGACTTGATTGGAATCCATGTTTTCTGAACCTTTGCTCTGTTGTATAGGTCGATTTTGTCATGGAAATCCTATCCAAACTTGTGAGTAAACAGGTTAGTAACTCAACCTATCTAATTAAAAACTTGTCTATGTGCCCGGGAAAGAACTGCAGCACCATGCTGGTGATTGTCATGCCAGGCAAGACAACTGAAATCATTGTCGGTTTGTTGAATATATAGATCTGGAGAATGCCGAAGTTGTGGGTTGGGTTCTTGAAGTGTGTGGTTCAGACACAACCGCATTCGTTTCCCGTGTTATTACAGGTAAAATAGGATCTACTACGTATGAACTCCCCCTTTTCCCAGGTGCATATAACAGAACCTTGGGCTCTTTGGTCATAATGTTTAGGCTTACACCTTTCTTTTCGTGTTTTGGTGATTGCAGTTGCCGCCGCCACAACTCCAGAGCACACTGAATAAATATGGTAGTCTCAAGAGTTCCCTAGCTTCTTATGCAAGCCAACCAAATATAAAAGATTCACTGCCTAGGTATAGTTCTTTGGTTTCTAATCGAGAACCTTCCCTGTGCCGAAAACTGGAAAAAAGAAAAAGGAAAATACTGGCTTCTGTTATTCTTTTTGATTCAACTAGTATTTCAGAAAATCGACCTCTATTTCAATTACTGTTAGCAAGGCATTGTCAAAGTTAAGAAACAGAATATATTTACTCAACAAATTTGCATATAGTTGAAGCTTTTATTGAAGTGTTTTTAATTTTATATAATATGAGTTCATATGCTTGGCTTGCTGTAGTGATTTATAATTTGCTTAATACATTTTGGTAGATCAACACTTGCGATTCTCGGTCTTGCAAATGAGTCGCATATGCAGCCGCAACAGCAACAGCAACAGCAACCACATATGTCAAACTTGCATTCCTCAGACACTTCTGTTCAGGGAGCAACTCCGACTTAATATCTCAAAGTTGGTCCGTTCTAATTGTGGCCGGCTGAACGCCGATTTGCTCCCGATGCAAGGGTTTTTGGGAGGATAACAAGAATGAGGCTCACATATGTGCATTGTTTGATCCAGTGTGAGAAAATACGCATACCTAGTTATGGAGAAGTCCAGCTTGGTTGGAAGATTGGAGCAGAGGTGCAGTTTTCTGGCATATGTAATATTGAATGTGTATCTGTATAAACCGCATAAGGGTAAGGGTTCCCTTGTTTTGGGTCAGGGATCCTGTTGGGTTTTAATTTTATACCCATAACATAGAGAATACATATTTTTTTCTCATATCCTTCTCTTGCGGGAGTGAGGTGCATTCAATTCAATCTCCATTCCCACTCATATTTCATAGCTAATTCTACAATTAGGATAAAATCAATCATTATCTTAATACATATGAACCAACTCAAAAATAAATTTGGATCAGATTCTAATGATATATTGCCTAAATTCTCTATGCTTTATAGATGGGTCTTTCAAATTGTATTGTATTAGCTGAGTTAGTGTTCTCACAATATTTTCATTAATAAGAAGTGGCTTAAAATATACATTTGGTACTTGAATTAGACACCTTTTAAGTTGGTACGTAAAAAAAATTTGCTCCTGAACTAGGTACTTTTTCTTAAGTTATACCTAAATTTTTTTGCTCTCAAGTGGTATTTGAACTTTAATTCTTTTCCCACTGTTTTGGCATTTTTATTAACAGTTTGTCCTAAAATTAATACATTCTATCAATTTGATCTTAATTCAAAATAATTTAATAAACTTAAACCTTATTATTTAAAAATTACATCAATTTAGTCAAATTTTCACGATAATGTCAAACCAAATGAGTATATTGGATCAAAGTAATAGCTAGATAAAATAATAAGTTATTGTTAAACTTTTATTATATCAAGAAAGTAATATAATATTTCTAGGAGAAGAACAAATAATTTAAGAGAATAACAAAGGGTAAATTGATGAAATTTTTAAATATATTGAGTTAAATTTATTTATTTGTTTCGAATTAAGACCAAATTGATGAAATGTATATGTTTTGGTATCAATTTGGGAGAAAATATATAGTTCAAGTACCAACTTGGGAGAAAATTCTTTAGGTACCGACTTGGGAGAATGTGCCTAGTTCAGGTACCAATTTAAGAGTAAAATTTTTTTAAGTACCAACTTAGGAGAATGAGTCTAGTTTAGGTACCAAACATATATTTAAGCCATAAAAAATCAATAATTTAAAGAATAATACAAAAATCCTTTGTACCTTTTCGGTGTTTTTTTTATGCCCAACATTAAAAATATACTAAAAAAAGTTAAATGTTAAATCCTAAACTTTAGGCCCTAAAAATACATCATACTTAAATTTTTTTAAAGCCTAAATTTAATTTTTAGTGTGGGGATAAATAATAACACAAAAAGTGAAAAGGATTTCTATTGATATATAGAAGTCACAAGTGAGGAAGCATATGTTACGAATTTAATTCCTACGTTTTAGTTTTTGTACTTCTCAAATATTAAAATATTTATCCGGATCAAAACAGTACATACACTTTCTTTTTATCATCAGTACAGAGACATTATTACTAAATTGCAGCGTCTAAAAATAATCATACCGGACATTAAAAAAAAACTAACGATAGGGTTTAGTTTAACAGATATAATGACTATCATTTCGGTCCTAGACTAAATACAAAAACTAAATTTACAAGTTTTAACAAAACTTTGAAATAACATTTGAGTTGCAGAGAGAAGGAAAAATGGTGGGATCAGTAACAAATCAGAATTGATTTTGATAAACGGTTACATACAGGGTGTAAACTGTAAAGACTATGGATCCACAAACAAATCCACTGCCCATTTTGTGCAGTGTCGGGGGATGTTTTAAACAACTGAAATCCCCCCCCCAAAAAAAACATACCACACTCGATAACAACTTGTTCTGTAAGAATAATTCATGTTACAAAATTATATGACCAAGAAAAATCACAAATCTTTTGTTTCTTTGTCATTCCCAGATGAACAAGTGTGCAGGCACTAGGCTCTACTGTATGCTGTATGCTGTATGCTGGTGATTGCATCAAATCGGCTCGGAATAAGTTGAACTTATGCATCACCACGGGCACAACTGCCACAGGAAAATAGCTCTAATCACAAACTATTTGGTAATTGGTACAAGAGATTATTTAGATATCTGTAGTAAATTGTCTCAAGCTGTTTTGTTGTCATTAGTTCTCTCTTTGCCATCTTTCATGTATCATGTGTGTTTTGACACGCCAATATTTCCGACTACAACGGATATTCCTAATTGAATATCTTACCCGTTTATCCCCTCCTCAGCATTAAAATGTTGTGGAGCTGAGCTTTCATCACTTAATAGGCAAGCTAATCTCTAGATTCTTCTCAAGTAGCCAGCCTTTGGGATAAACAAGATTCTTGGTATCTATATGGAGATGCCAATTCAAAATCCTCGAACAACCAGGTGGTATGCCTTCCATTTGGCTTTCATCTTCCACTACTTGCTCGATAAATGTCGTTTCCTGCTCGATACAGTCAGCAAATAATAGAATCAATCTGTGAGCTTCACATTTGTAGAGAAAATACACATTCACATCAAGGAAATAGTACAAAATGCAACACAGTGTGGTTCTTACTTGGAAACCCTCCTTCACTGTGTCCAATTGTCGAATTGGGTTTGTGAAGCGGCGCCCCCATCGCTTTGGGTCCCACAAGATGGTGCTGTTGAAAGCAAATCCCGACATATCAACGTGAAACCTACGGAGTCTTTTGCTTTTCTCATTTGTGTGCCATCCAATTACTTGACTCGCATTGCATACCGGACCTTCCAAAATAGCCTTGTTTTTGCTTCGTTCAAGCATGGCAACAGGCCAAGTTCCAAAACGGCTACAACATAAGAAGATACATATTATGAATTTGTGTATAATAGCATGGTAGTCACTTTACAGTTACCCCATTGGAGTGCACTCTGCAGGCTATAACATGCAGATGAACAAGACATACTCGGAATTCAATCTAGGGCAATTAACAACTGACAAGCCATATCAATCCGAGCTAAGAATTAGCAAAATAGGTATTGAGATCCTCATTAGTCTTTTGAAAAGGAAAACTTCTAAAAAGAAGCTAAAAGTTTGAACTTTGAAGTCATATAACCAAGTTTGACATGGGCATACATACTAATTGCCATTTGAATTGTTATGTATTAAGAGGATCATTCCACCATACCAATGTCCAAACACGAGTCGGTTACGAGTACTTTGAGATCAAGATTACAAGTTTATAACAAAACAAACAATAAAGGAAAAGCTTGAAACACAGGCTGAATGTCATATGAAAATGAAACTAAATCCGGTTAAATAACAGAAAGCTAAACAGGCAGATTTAATCCACAAACAAAAAGTGTAATTATTTGGTGAGATAACTACTATCAAAACATGATGTTAATAAGGACAATTCAAAACCATTAACTTCCCAACATATATTAGGACCACTTTGACCCAAAATTGTAATCCTCCTCATTAACTATCTTCAAAAGTAAGATTCCCTCAATTAATTAAATTTTGTTTTTACCTAATAGTTCTCAAGCTTTCAAACAGCTCCAGGGTGTAAGCATTGTCGTCGTCGGCGAAAAACACGATCCCGTCAAGCTTGTTCCGTTCAATGTGTTCCAAAGCGGCGTTCCTTTGATGAACCCCTCGGTCCTTCACGTTAGTAGAATTGCGCGTGGAAACGACGTGCCGATACATAACCCCGGTTTTCCGCAGAATCTCGGCCGTCTCCAACGACACCGTTTTCTCCTCCACCACTATCCAAACCAACGGCGGCTTCACTAGCCTCAAAACTTGCCCCAACCTGTTCAAGAAATAAGCTTGGAATCCCCGATTATAAGTCGGCGTAACGACGATTAACTGCTTTAACGGCTCTATTGAATCGGCAACATCCTTTCGTTCTTCCAACCGCGTGTTCACGGCCAATGCAACATAAGAAATAATCGGGTCCTCCAATGGGAGATCGACATGCGGCGGTCTGAGGTCGGGAGGAGCTAAATCCTCGGCTCTGATATCGGTATCCATTTGTCCAAACGGAGCAATACCGAGAAGCAACCCTATTAGAAAGAAGAAGAGACATCGGCAAAAAGACCGCCGCCATCCTCGGCGGTGGAATAAATTGACGGCGCTGAACAAAAGCGTTGAAGGAGTGGAAGAGGGTGGATGTCTAGTGTTTCCGCTATGAAAAAGCTTGTTAGAGGGAGAAGAGGAGAATCCGCCGGCGCCGTTCTGGTACGAACGGCTGTGAAATGCCGGTGACAGAGTTCGACGGATCGAAGCCATCCGATTAGTTGACAAAAATAAATAAAGAGTTGTTTAAGGGAAAGGGGTGAGATCTAGTGACTAGTGAGACATGGAAATCATCTTTGTTGTTTTAGAAGCCATCTTCTTTGTTTTTATTTTTTGCTAAATTATTTTATTTTAACATTAAACCTTTATTTTTTAAGTCGCCCCTACTGCGGCATAACTTTTTTTTTTTGAATAATTCTTACTTAGGGGATGAGTAAGAAAAAATTCTCCTAATGAGTCTACAAGTTAAATTATTTTATTTTGACATTTTTATATTAAGATTCGAATTCATAGAATATTTTATTATTAAAATTTTTAAAATTGGATTGATGATCAAATTAATTATATCATTTACAAATTTTAAAGGTTAACAGAGTTAACTACATTTTCCAAAATAGCAACATTCAAAGTTCAATATTCAATGTACAGTTACAAAGTACAACATTCACCTTTTAAAGTAAATAAGTAAAAAAATTAAAGACAAATATTTAATTAATTAAAAATGTATTGACAATTTGAACTTTTAAAGTAAAGAAGTAAATATATATATGGATTAATATCCTATACACTGGCGGTGGAAATTTTTTGTTTCCACAAGCGCCTCAATTATAGGGTTTAGGGTTAGGGCTTAGGGTTTAGAGTTTAGGGGTTTTGGTGTAAATGTTTAGAATTTAGGGTTCATGTTTAGAATTTAAAATTTAGGGTTTAGGGTTAGGGTTTAGTTTTAGGGTAATATAGGTAGGGATTTCATATTTAACCTATAAACCCTAAATTTTAACCATAAACACAAAATTCTATCAACAATCCCTAAATTCAAAACTACTACACTTATACCCCTAAATTTTAAACCCTAAACGGAGTCCCTAACCCCTAAAATTAAGACGCTTGTGTAAAAAAGTTTCCACAAGCGCTTGTGTATAGAACAATTACCCTATATATATATATATATATATATATATATATATATATATATATATATATATATATATATATGGATTAATATCCTATACACTGGCGGTGGAAAGTTTTTATTTCCACAAGCGCCTCAATTATAGGGTTTAGGGTTAGTGTTTAGGGTTTAGAGTTTAGGGGTTTTAGTGTAAATGTTTAGAATTTAGGGTTCATGTTTAAAATTTAGGAATTAAGGTTAAAATTTAGGGTTTAGTTTTAGGGTAATATGGGTGGGGATTTAGGTTTTAACCTATAAACCCTAAACTCAAAATTCTATCAACAATCCCTAAATTCAAAACTACTACACTTATACCCCTAAATTTTAAACCCTAAACGAAGTCTCTAACCCCTAAAACTAAGGCGCTTGTGTAAAAAAATTTCCACAAGCGCTTGTGTAAATTTTTTTCCACAAGCGCTTGTGTATAGAACAATTACCCTATATATATATAGACAATTAATTAATTAAAGGGTAATTGTTCTATACACAAACGCTTGTGGAAACTTTTTTACACAAGCGCCTTAGTTTTAGGGGTTAGGGACTTCGTTTAGGGTTTAAAATTTAGGGGTATAAGTGTAATAGTTTTGAATTTAGAGATTGTTGATAGAATTTTGTGTTTAGGGTTAAAATTTAGGGTTTATAGGTTAAAACCTAAATCCCCACCCATATTACCCTAAAACTAAACCCTAACCTTAAACCCTAAATTCTAACCCTAATTCCTAAATTCTAAACATGAACCCTAAATTCTAAACCTTTACACTAAAACCCCTAAACTCTAAACCCTAAACACTAACCCTAAACCCTATAATTGAGGCGCTTGTGGAAATAAAAACTTTCCACCGCCAGTATATAGGATATTAATCCATAATTAAAATGCATTGACAATTTAAACTTTTAAAGTAAATAACTCAAAGTAAGTCGGTAACAAAAATATAGACATATAATAATTAATTACAAATCTATTAAAAAATAATTAATTACAAATACATTGACAGTTTAAAGTGAATAAATTCAAATCTTATTTGTTACTCTGTAGTTGCATTAACAAATTAATTTTCTACTCTAGTGCCTAGTGCGATTTGACAAATTTGAAATTTATACATCTGTTAGAGTGTGTAAAAGTTTTATTATTTACACCCTTTTTAACTCATATTTCTGATGCATTCAAGCATTATTCATTGCATTTAGGTTAGTTTACAGCAAAACATCACAAATATATTAGAAGACACAGTTTCTACTAAGAATGACTGCTTTTGCAGGTTGCTGCCGTAGCAGACGGAAAAGGCAGACGCTGGGCAGTGAAGCCGAAGAGCTGAACTGGACAAGCAGACAAAGAGGACGGTGCTGCCATGGTTGTTGCTGTGACAGCAGAGGACGATAGCAGTTTTGAGGAGAAGAAGCAAAGTGGACCTCGACAGATAGAGAAAATTCAGCTCGTCTGTCGTGTGAAAATCTTATATTTTTCCAAGCCCCAGATCAAATGGAATGTCAAGCCCAAAGTTCAAGGAGAGAAAATCCCAAGCAAGAAGATGAGGGCTGGAAAGTAGATTCCTTGAAGATTTAGTCTTTATTAGAATCATACTTTTATTTAAAGTTGTATTCTTGCTATTTTAGATAACTTGAGCCCAAAGCTTATATAAGGGCATGCATTTAACCTAGGAGGGGATAACATATAACCGATAACCGATTACCCTAGCTTCCTTCCCAAAACTCTAGCCGTTTTCCTTCCCACACCATGTTCTAAATTCCCCCTAGGGCCACGGGTTGATTTGTAAAGTACTTGCAAGGGTTGTTTTGTTTTAGGAATTTTCAGTTCAATAAAATAAACTTCAAGTTCTCTTATTTTGGTTATTAATATCTTGCAAGAGCATCGAGAGAGCATTGTGAGGTTATCTATTTACTTAGCATCGGGAGAGTTAAGTATACGAAAGAAATAAGAGCAAGTTCTCTAGCTTATAGTTGAACTATCTCGAACCTAGGGATAGGACGAGGTTAAGTGGCTAAAGAAGAGTTCATACACATCGGTGTTCATCCTTCGATTCACGCCGGGAGGTATCATCAAAGACGTGATCATCGATAGACTTGGACCTAGGGATAGGCCAAGGCACATCTGGGATTCTTGCCAAACTTGAAGTACTGAGTTGAGTGTTTGCTGCCGCGACAATCAACGGACTGCTGCCGCGACAGGTGCTGCCGCGATGGGCGCGACGACAGAACTGGATTTCCTAAACTCTGCAATACCTGCACTACTGAGCAATTCAATACCAGCCCATTCTCTCTATCTTGATATCTTTACTCTTTTATTTACGTTTACTTTATTATTTTCGTGACAACTTCTCAAATATTTTCTTTACTTTCGTGCAGTGAATTAAGGTGAATCTATTAGCCCAATCCCTGTGGAGACGATATCCAATACTTCGTATCACTTTACTACTTGCGTCGTGTATACTTGCACTACCATTGCGATAGACTATTTTACACGCAACAAGTTTTTGGCGCCGTTGCCGGGGATTGGCAACATAACTCTACCTTTTCTTTTACTGCACTTTTCGTTTCGTTTTGTTTTATTTTGTTTTTATTTTTATTTTTCTGTTTTTCTTTGGTGCATTCAACTCTTGCTTTTCACAAGGTTTCTTGTTTATGCGCAGATCGAATCGAGGTAAAGATCCTGAGTATCCATTAGATCCGGAAATCGAACGTTCATTCAATCTCAAGAAACAACTTCGTCACTTACTAGCCAGGAACGAGTACCTTGAGGAACGGTTAGAGAAGATGGCCCACAATGGTAACGACCCGCCTGTCGGCGTTATTATACCGCCTGTCGGCAACCCTGCTACCGCTGCCGGACGACGGTCCTGTCGTGACTACATGTTGAACGATCATGTAGAACAGGAAACCACGCTGCCGGACATTGATGTTGACAACTTCAAGCTGAAACATGTTATGTTTAGCATGATCAACAATGCCGGTCAATTCAGTGGTGCTGTTACAGAGGATGCTAGGGAGCATCTCAAAACGTTCCAGGAGATCTGTGGTTCGTTTAGACTGCCAGGAGTTAATCCAGAGATACTGAGGCTTCGGTTATTTCCCGATTCATTGAGGGACAGAGCAAAAACTTGGTGGAATAAACTTACGCCGGGTTCAATTAGAACTTGGGCAGATTTATCTCGTGAATTTTTATCTCGTTTTAATCCTTCGTATTTATCTGAGCGATTACGTAATGAAATTGCTACTTTTCAACAGGAAGATGACGAGCCGATGCACGAGGCCTGGGACAGATTTACCACTCTTCTACGGAACTGCCCAATGCATGGATTCCCCGTCTGGAATCAGGTAACTAAGTTTTATAATGCTGCCAACTTACAAACTCGTATTCAAATTGATTCAGCAGCAAATGGACTATTATTGGATAAAGATCCGGACGAGGCAATGTAAGTATTGAAAAATCTGGCTAAGAATGAGGAGCAGTTTCCGACAGCAAGAAGAGGGGGTAAACGGGTACTAGCTGTAAAGGATTATGAGGCCGACAGCACGATGAAATCACATGTAGCATTCCTTACTAAAACAATGAAAAGGCTATTGAATGATGATACGCAACATGTATTTGCTGTTGAGGAGGTATGTGAAATCTGTGAGGGAAATCATAGTTCGGATGAGTGTCCTATACAGCTAGAAGAGGGAAAATATGTTGGAAATTACAAGCCGAATTACAACTCCAACAACTATAATCCCAACTGGAGAAAGGATCCCAAGTTTTCTTGGAGTAATCCTAATAATGCCCTGGATCCTCAAGCACACAATCAAAATCAGGGAGGACCTAGATTGCTGACGCGACAGCAGCTGCCGCCACAACAGCAGCAACCAGCTGCCACGAGCAGTATACTGGAACAGACTCTGGCCACTTTTATGTCTCAGACAGGTACTTATATTGAGAATATGAATCAATTTGTTAAGAAAACAGAGACATTCATGGATAAAACAGAGATGCGGATGACAAATCATGAAGCTACTCTGAAATCTTTGGAGACACAAATGGGTCAGGTTTCCCAACATATCAAGCCAAGGCAGACTGGAGGATTCCCTAGTAATACTGAAAATGCTAGGCAGCCCACACATGAGCAATGTAAGGCCATTACTACTAGGAGTGGGAAGAAATTACCAGGGCCGGAAAAGGAAGCTGAAACAGTAAGAAAACCAGCCTTGGACACACCTGCCGAGGAAGCTGCCCCGAAAGGTAACAAACAGACTGCTGCCGATGAGCCTGTCACGACAGCAGAAGCGACAGAGGAGAAAAATGATGAATCCAAACCTCCTCAGATTCGTATGTAGTGGGAAGGACGTATTGCTGATTATCGTCCCCCACCTCATTTTCCTCAACGGTTACAGCAAGCAAAGCAAGAATCTCAGCTCAAAAAGATTTACGATATTTTTAAGCAGGTTCATATTAACATTCTGCTGTTGGATGCCGTTAGGGAGATGCCCGGTTACGCCAAATTTCTCAAGGATGTCATGTCAAAGAAATCTAAACTTAGGGAATTTGAAACGGTTAAGATGACAGAAGGTTGCATGAGCATTCTTCATAGGCAGCCACCCTAGAAAAAGAAGGATCCGGGGAGCTTCATCATACCTTGTGTAATCGGAGATAAATATGTGGGTAAGGCACTTTGTGATCTTGGTGCTAGTATTAATTTAATGCCAAAATCTGTTTTTCAGAAATTAGGTATTGGAAAAGCGCGACCCACGACAGTAATTCTGCAGCTGGCAGACCGCTCTTACGTTCATCCGGAAGGAAAAATCGAAGATATTCTGGTAAGAGTGGATAAATTTCTATTTCCTGCTGACTTTCTTGTTTTAGATTGTGAAGCAGACGAAAACGCACCAATCATCCTGGGACGACCCTTCTTAGCCATGGGAAGATCACTGATTGATGTGGAGAAAGGAGAACTCACCATGAGAGTGAACGACCAAGAGATTAAGTTGAATGTTCTCCAAGCTATGAAGCATGCTGATGCAGACGAGGAATGCAAGGTTATCACTGAAGTTACCTTTGATCAACCCTGCATCAGGTCGGGCTGTCACGACATAAAAATTGGTCACTGCCGCGGCATCCACCTACAGGACTGTCACGACAGCACTGACGACAGCAACTCCTCTGAATCCGATATATCTGATCAGGAGGAGGTAAACTGGATAGGCGATCGTCCATGTAAGTTATTCGAACCTTTAAATTATACTTCGGATAACCATGCAATCCAAAAGCCATCTACTGTTGAGCCACCTGCCTTAGAACTGAAACCCCTGCCAGGGCAGCTAAAATATGCTTTTCTTGGTTCAAATGACACGCTGCCCGTAATCATCTCTTCTAAGTTGCTGCAAGAACAGGAACGACAGCTAATAGGGATGCTGCGGCAGCACAAAAAGGCAATTAGATGGACGATAGCCGATATTCAAGGCATTAGTCTGGCGTTATGCATGCACAAAATCCTTCTAGAGGAAGATCATAAGCCAACTATAGATGCCCAAAGGCGGCTAAACCATGCGATGAAAGAGGTGGTGCGTAAAGAGATAATCAAATGGTTAGATGCTGGTATCATTTACGCCATCTCCGACAGCAAATGGGTGAGCCCGGTGCAATGCGTTCCAAAGAAAGGATGAATGACCGTGGTGACCAACGAAAACAATGAGTTAATCCCAACCAGGACTGTGACCGGTTGGAGGGTTTGTATGGACTATCGGAAGCTTAACAAAGCTACCCGAAAGGACCACTTTCCTTTACCCTTTATTGATCAAATGCTTGATAGATTAGCGGGAAAACCTTACTATTGTTTTCTTGATGGTTATTCAGGGTATAATCAAATTGCTATCGCACCAGAGGATCAAGAAAAGACGACCTTCATATGCCCCTACGGAACGTATGCTTTTAGAAGAATGCCGTTTGGATTATGCAATGCACCCGACACCTTCCAAAGGTGCATGATGCCATATTCTCCGATATGGTGGACGACTTCCTTGAAATATTTATGGATGATTTTTCAGTCTTTGGAGACGATTTTGAGAGCTGCCTAGGCAATCTACAAAAGGTACTTGAAAGATGTGAAAAGGAAAACCTGGTCTTAAATTGGGAAAAATGCCATTTTATGGTGGATGAAGGAATAGTCGACAGGGCCGAGATAGAAGTGATTGAAAAGCTGATGCCGCCGACTACAGTCAAGGGTATTAGAAGCTTCTTGGGACATGCTGGTTTTTATCGGAGATTCATTGCAAATTTCTCAAAAATCACCAAGCCCCTATGCCATCTTTTGGAGCATAACCGACCCTTTGACTTTAATGATGAATGTACTGAAGCATTCAAGGTTCTGAAGGAAAAACTGGTAACAGCCCCAATTGTACAGCCACCAGACTGGACACATCCATTTGAGATTATGTGTGATGCTAGTGACTATGCTGTCGGGGCAACACTTGGGCAGCAGAGAGACAAATTATTTCATATCATATATTATGCCAGCAAGACATTGAATGACGCCCAAGTGAACCACACTACCACAGAAAAGGAGTTATTAGCTGTGGTATTCTCCATTGACAAGTTTCGTTCTTACATACTTGGAACGAAGGTAATAGTGCACATAGACCATTCTGCCCTGAAGTATTTGTTCGCGAAAAAGGATGCAAAGCCTCGATTGATACGGTGGATCCTGATATTACAAGAATTCGACCTTGAAATCAAGGACAAAAAGGGACAGAAAATCAGGTAGCAGATCCCTTGTCAAGGTTGGAGAAGGGACAGAGTCTACCAACAGATGAGACAAACATACTGGAGACCTTCCCAGACGAGCAGCTCTTTGCTGCCGCAATCACTGCCGCGACAGCCATGGCGGCAGGTAAGTCTTCTGAACTCCCCCGGTATGCTGATTTCGTTAATTTCCTAGTTAGCGGAATAATTCCTTCTGATCTTAATTATCAAGCCAGGAAGAGGTTTCAAAATGATGTTAAGCATTATTATTGGGACGAACCTCTTCTTTTCAAAATATGTGCAGATCAGGTTATAAGGAGGTGTGTACAACAAGAAGAGCAAGAAGACATTCTTCATCACTGCCATGCTTCACAGTATGGAGGTCACTTAGGAGGCAACAAAACTGCTGCCAAGGTGCTGCAGTCAGGGTTTTACTGGCCGTCACTGTATAAAGATGCACAAATTTTCTACAAGAGCTGTGACAGGTGCCAAAGGACAGGAAACATCTCAAGGAGAAACGAGATGCCACTGCAGAACATTCTAGAAGTCGAGATCTTCGACGTTTGGGGAATTGATTTTATGGGACCATTCCCATCTTTATGTGGGAATCTATACATCCTCCTAGCAGTGGATTATGTCTCTAAGTGGGTCGAAGCTATCACAACTCAAAAGAATGATGCCAAGACAGTCCAAAGGTTTTTACACAAAAACATCTTTTTCTAGGTTTGGCATCCTTAAGGCGATTATCAGTGATGAAGGGAGACATTTCGACAATAGGGTTATTGCTGCTGCCTTGAAGAAATATGGTGTCAAGCATCGGATCGCGACAGTATATCACCCATAAACAAATGGACAAGCTGAAATATCTAATAGGGAAGTTAAGAACATTCTTGAGAAGATGGTTAAGTCAACTAGGAAAGATTGGTCTTTACTCCTCAATGTTGCGTTATGGGCATATAGGACATCTTTTAAGACTCCATTGGGTATGTCTCTGTACCGATTGATTTATGGGAAAACATGTCATCTACCTGTCGAGATAGAGCACAGAGCATACTAGGCAATCAAAGCAGTGAATATGGACGTGGATAGGGCAGGACAGAAAAGGCTGTTAGATCTGAACAAGATAGAAGAAATACGGACAATGGCATACGACAATGCAAGAATCTACAAGGAGAAAACTAAGAAGCGGCATGACAGGAAGTTGCTGCCACGACAGTTTTGCCCAGGGCAGCTTGTATTGTTGTTCAATTCTAGACTGAAACTTTTCCCAGGGAAACTGAAATCTAGATGGTCTGGCCCATTCCAAGTCATACATGTTTTCCCCCATGGTGCTATCACAATCCGATCATTAAAAGACGGGAACCAATTCAAAGTCGACGGACAGCGCCTCAAGCATTATCAGGGGACTGAAGCCCCAGGAATGCAGGAAGTGGTTACCTTAGGAGATGCCTCACATGGCAGCCCTAATTTAACCTAAATTTTATTTATTTTTAT
This sequence comes from Hibiscus tridactylites, assembly GCA_958450335.1. Lineage (NCBI taxonomy): Eukaryota > Viridiplantae > Streptophyta > Magnoliopsida > Malvales > Malvaceae > Hibiscus > Hibiscus tridactylites. Next base: position 77,110,378 of record OY288266.1, read on the forward strand.
TATTATTATTATTTATTAGGAAATAAGGTTTATTTTATTTTGAATAATGTTTTTATGTTTATTGTTTTTAGGAAATAAAGGAGTCAAGAAGAACAGGAGAAGTGAACTCAGCCCACCATCAATCCATCAGCCCAACAAAGCCCATATATTGAAGCCTGTCGTTACAGCTGCCGCGACAGACGCGGAAAATACAGGCTGTCACCATGCTATCACGATAGACGCGGAAACACGTCACAGACGCGTAACAGACGCGGAAACGTGTGTCAGACACGCTAAAGCTCAACAGCCGCCCCGTTATTCGCGCCTGCCGTTACATCTTCAACGGGCAGCAAATCCTTTTCTATATAACCCCGTTTCATTTTCATTTTCACTCACTTCTGCCTTTCTTACTTGCTCTCCATATTTAGTTTTCATTTGCTTTCATTTACCTTTCACAACCCTTGCACTAATATGTCTTCTAGAAAAACCCGACGCAATGCTGCCTCTACTTCCTCACTGGCAGCAACTCCCCCACAGTCCTTTGCGACCAGAGACATGTGGGAAGAACACAACTTCATCTATACACCAAAGGCAAAGAATCTGGGCCTCAAGCCTTTCATAGCCAGGAAGATTAGAGCTCTATTATGGCAAACATTTGCAGAGCAACCGGAGGAGATGAACGAGACGCTGGTGAGAGAATTTTATGCTGCCATCAGCAGCAAAACGGCAACAGCAGTGAGTGTTAGAGGGAAAGAAGTATCGTTTACAGCCGAGCACATCAACTCCTTATATGGCCTCTACATAGGCCACAATGATGATGCACACCAGCAATTCCTCAACACCTTGGACGATGCTGCCTATGACGCTGTCATGGAAGAACTGACGGCAGAGGGAACCGAATGGAATACCAGCCAGAAAAATCCACACACGGTGAAACAGAGTCAGCTGCTGCCGGAGGCAAAACTATGGAATGCCTTCATCAAAAAGAGGATCATGCCGTCGTCACACCATACAAACGTTGACCAGCAAAGGTTAGCCTTAATACACTCTATTTTAAATGAACGGCCCATTAATGTGGGTAGTTATATTCGAGAGAGTATTTTGGAAAGTGCACATCGACCGACGGGCCTCCTTTTCCTCCCCTACCTCATCACTTCGCTCTGCCGCGGCCATAACGTGTCGGAAGCACACACTGATTTAATAGTCAAAGGACGAGGTTGGACGGAAAAGAATATCCCCAGCCTTATGGAGCTGACCGTGGCCACCTCTCTATCATCATTCAACCCCGCTGCCGCCATAGCTGAAACGTCAGAGCAGCAAAATACTGAACCTGCCGCCGCAGGAGCTGCTCCGACAGACTCCTCCACCCAGATCCTAGCTGCCATTCAGAAGCTGGAGGAAAGACAGTTGGACTTAATGACCTTCATCAGGAACTTTGTTGCCTCTACGGTAAATTTTATTCAGAATACTTTAAATTTCCCTGATGCTGCTTTCCCTACTTTTCCTGCCCATTACTTTACTGTCACTACCCCTGTCCACACTCCCACACATACTGCTACCCCACAAACACCATCTGCCACCTCCATACCATCGCTTGCCCCGACGACAGCAGGCATCACCCACACCGAACCATCTGCCCGGGGAACAAAACGTCCAATGACATCGGATGACCTTGCTGCCTTTGTTGCTGGGTTCTCCTCCTCCCCTGTTTGGGCAGCCAATGATGATGAACCCTCTATTAAGAGGAATCTGTCAAAGGAGTTTTCACCGGTTAAGAGGTAGAAACGAATGGCAGATAAGAACACATTGCCAAAGGCCAGCAGCAGCAGTGACAGCAGCAGTGAGAGCAGCAGCAGCAGCTCTGATGTTCAGGTTGTACAACAACCACCCCAGCCCGCCCCAAGAGCCAGTACCCGCTACCAGATCCGCCTCAGCACCAGCAGCGAAGACATCGCCTAAATTTAAGTTTCTTATCTTATTATTGCTGCCTGCCATATATATTTTGTGATGTACTGCCTTCATATGTTTTCATCTTTATTTTGTCATTTGCATTGAAGGCAATGCAACCCTCGAGTTTGGGGGTGGCAACCCTCTATATTAATGGAGTACATCTTAGTTAAATTTTGTTTCTTTTACTTAGTTATTTTTCTCTAAAAAAATATCTGAAAATATTGAAAATTTTGGCTGAAAACTGTGAACTGAACTTACCTGTCATGACAGCTCTGTCGTGGCAGTGACTTTAGGATAGTTTTAGGAGAAGTTTAGAGCCTTTCTACAGTTCTGAAAACTTAAACACCATTGTGACTGTTATACTGCTTAGACTTCTTTTAGCCAAACTAGAATAGGAAGCTTAGCACTTGAATAGCCCTAGAGGTGCCTAACACTGGCTCTAGGAAAGAAGTTTAGCAAAAGAGACTCAACAGCCCTAGAGGTGCCCGAAACTGGCTCTAGGAAGTTAACTAGAGGTGCCCGAAACTGGCTCTAGGAAGTTAACTAGAGGTGCCTAAAACTGGCTCTAGTGAAACTTTAGCTAAAAAATCGAGAAATCGAGTCAAAACAAAACATCAAAGGAGCATGAAAATGTGCTTTCAAAAAGATAAACTTTGGCATAAAAATTCAAGTTAAGAGTTGAATATTCTAGTGAAACTAAGAGAGTCTTGGCATATAACTGTTCACAAGCTTGCACACACTGCACGAGGACTATAGTGAGATTCCGGACAGAACCTAAATTATCCGACAGGTTGCTGCCGTCATAGGGAACGAAAGACGGGTAAGGGAAAGTTCACCGTTTGAAAGCCAAAACAAAAATATTTCTTTTTTTCTTTTGAGTCTTAGTTGCTTGAGGGCAAGCAAAAACTTGAGTTTGAGGGTGTGTTGAGTGTGTAAAAGTTCTATTATTTACACCCTTTTTAACCCATATTTCTGCTGCATTCAAGCATTATTCATTGCATTTAGGTTAGTTTACAGCAAAACATCACAAATATATTAGAAGGCACGGTTTCTACTAAGAATGACTGTTTTTGCAGGTTGCTGCCGTAGCAGACGGAAAGGGCAGGCGCTGGGCAGTGAAGCCGAAGAGCTGAACTGGACAAGAAGACAAAGAGGACGATGCTGCCATGGTTGCTGCCGTGACAGCAGAGGACGACAGCAGTTTTGAGGAGAAGAAGCAAAGTGGACCTCGACAGATAGAGAAAATTCAGTCCGTCTGTCGTGTGAAAACCTTATCTTTTTTCAAGCCCCAGATCAAAAGGAATGTCAAGCCCAAAGTTCAAGGAGAGAAAATCCCAAGCAAGAAGATGAGGGCTGGAAAGTAGATTCCTTGAAGATTTAGTCTTTATTAGAATCATACTTTTATTTAAAGTTGTATTCTTGCTATTTTAGATAACTTGAGCCCAAAGCTTATATAAGGGCATGCATTTAACCTAGGAGGGGATAACATATAACCGATAACCGATTACCCTAGCTTCCTTCCCAAAACTCTAGCCGTTTTCCTTCCCACACCATGTTCTAAATTCCCCCTAGGGCCACGGGTTGATTTGTAAAGTACTTGCAATGGTTGTTTTGTTTTAGGAATTTTCAGTTCAATAAAATAAACTTCAAGTTCTCTTATTTTAGTTATTAATATCTTGCAAGAGCATCGGGAGAGCATTGTGAGGTTATCTATTTACTTAGCATCGGGAGAGTTAAGTATACGAAAGAAATAAGAGCAAGTTCTCTAGCTTATAGTTGAACTATCTCGGACCTAGGGATAGGACGAGGTTAAGTGGCTAAAGAAGAGTTCATACACATCGATGTTCATCCTTCGATTCACGCCGGGAGGTATCATCAAAGACGTGATCATCGATAGACTTGGACCTAGGGATAGGCCAAGGCACATCTGTGATTCTTGCCAAACTTGAAGTACTGAGTTGAGTGTTTGCTGCCGCGACAATCAACGGACTGCTGCCGCGACGGGCGTGACGACAGAACTGGATTTCCTAAACTCTGCAATACCTGCACTACTGAGCAATTCAATACCAGCACATTCTCTCTATCTTGATATCTTTACTCTTTTATTTACGTTTACTTTATTATTTTCGTGACAACTTCTCAAATATTTTCTTTACTTTCGTGCAGTGAATTAAGGTGAAGCTATTAGCCCAATCCCTATGGAGACGATATCCGATACTTCGTATCACTTTACTACTTGCGTCGTGTATACTTGCACTACCATTGCGATAGACTATTTTACACGCAACAACATCAATACCGTTAATTTTCCCCCGATTTCACTAATTTTTCCCCGATTTCACTAATTTCCCGACTGATGGTCAACAGTCAGTCTTAGTACTGATTGTCGATTATCGGTGTTCATATTTTTCTTATTTTTTCATATTTTGTTTCTTTAATTTTAATATAAAAAATTTGCTCTTGTGGCACGTGTTTCCTCTGCTTTTGTGGCACACTATTCATTGACTTTTGTGTTTTGTTTCATCTGTCGTTTGACACGATTTCAGCATACCTTAGCGGTTGTTTTGTGCTTGTATAGAGATCCTCACTGCGCCAATTTTTTGATTTTATTCTGTCGGCGGTCATAAAAACGAATGATCCCCACTTGTTTGATGGTTTGTTAGCCGATGTAACCAGAACTGTGCAGCGGAACAATATGTCTGATAGTTTGGTTCGCTCACCACTCCATTTTCATCTCGTAAAGTGTCTCGTTTGGCTAGAGACAAGGAGATTTATGAAGGTTTATGGGTTTTGATGGTATGCTAATCTCCATGAAAGTGTTTGCTTTTCTTTGCACATTTGTATGAGATATTTAGTGGACTAGTCTTTTTTTCTTCTCTTTTTTGATGCATTGTATTTGTAATATCTTTCATGGTGTTTAGTAAAATCCATATTGTAACACCCCAAAATTAAAACCAGAATTTCTTAATTTATTTTAGTGGCATAAATGAGAAATTTAGAACTTCTGGGGTCAATCTGTAAAACGTGCTACTTTTGTAACCCTTGGTTTGTAATTTACCCATTTCCAATGGCTTAAAACCATCCTTATCAGCCTAAACAAGCCTTTTCGGTTTCCCTCTCCCTTATTATTCTCTTCACAAAACTGAAATCCCCTCTTACCTTTTTCGATCGAGCTCCGTTCAAGCTCAAGCCGGCGGCCGTTCGTCGCGACAAGCCGATAAACGCCTCCTCCCGACGTCGTGAGTAATACCCAAGATATCACGTGTTATTTCCGGCCACCATTATTCTTAAACGGTGCAAAAATTGTTAGTTTAAACAAACGAGTTTTGCGTCGTTTTGGCCGTGTTTTTGAGTTGGGTAAAGGTTGAGAGGGTTGCGTGAGTGGTGTGCGTGTGTTAGAGTTTATTATTTCGCCGGAATGTGGCATGGGAGGTCACTGACGATGAGGAATCGGGGGTTGTTTGTGCCTTAATTTTTGAAAGGAGTGAAAATTTGAGAGATTAGGGTTTTTTTGGCTTGGACCGAGCCAGACCCTTCTCTAGAACCAAACCGGCTTACGTGTGCGATGATGTTATCGTTAACGTCAGCGATGATGTCACCCGTTGACCGTTGACTTTTTCAGAAAAAGGCATATTTCATGTTTTTTGACGTCCTAATTCCGATTCCACTGCCTGTTTTCCCAAATTCGAACCCGAAAGACCGTTTTGACCAATTTTATTCAATTATGCTTAGTATTTAAAGATTTGAATATCGGGAAACTAATTGTATTTATTCCTATTTTCAGACGATGTTGACTCGGATATTGAGATCCTTCATCGTCCTCCACATGGACAACCTCCTGTTGCTCAGACATCGGGATCCGCTCGTGAGTTTAATTAATAATATATTCGATATTTATATTATCAATGTCTTGGCATAGTAGTAGTATCTTTGATGGTGTATTTAATTATTATAGGAGCTGACTCTAACCGACCTAGAGATAGAGCTGAGCATGGGAGACATCACCATCGACATTGAGTGTTAGCTACCTGAGGTGTGTTCTCTTATGTACTGTCTGTGTACAGTGCTTTGTATGTAAATGTGTTGATGGGCTAAATTGTGTACATGATATGATCTGATGATGTATGATAATAATATTCTGTTGATCTGTGATATTTGATTAGTTCAACATTCTGTTATATTATGCAATATTTATATGTGTTATCAGATTCAGATTGTTGTTTATCGGATTATATGATTATGCATTTATGTTGATAAATAATGCATTCAGATTCAGAACTCGGATAATATGTCATCTCATTTTGGTTGGGATTCTGTACGGGGAAGTTTAGTAGCTTCATCCTTGGGTTGATGTCTACTTTGGATCAGTGGTTTAGCCCTACGGGCTGGATTCCACTTCAGATAGTGACGAGGTTGAGAGTGGTTCTGGGGAACCTTACTCTTCGGATGGTGATGTAGATGGAAGCATATCATACCGTTTTGCATATTTTACTCGTATAAGTCTAATTGATTGTTGGGTTAAGATTATCATTCAGATAATGTGTTGTTTGACTATGTTAATTTGTTGATTCTGTTAATTCTGTTTGCACTGTATAGACACACTGAGCGTTTTCGCTGACTCCCCCTTAGTTTCTATTTCAGATACTCAGGTCTAGGCTACGGTACTTGGAGGACCTCGTTTTTCAGCTTTATTTGTTGTTATCAGTATGATAATTGGAACTATTTATATTATACGTTTATCAGATTATGTTTAATTTTCGGATTTCAGACGTTTTATTTGGGTTATTACGTTTTATCATGGATGTACATTTCAAATATTTAATATTTTTGAAGAAGATTTTATCAATATGTATTATGTGATATTATTATTATTATCTATTTTGGAATTAGAGTTTTTGAATCAGGTTACTTACGTGAGGGACAAGCTTTGAGCTTGACTCCTTATATTCGGCCCAATACTTCCGGGTCGAGATTAGGGGGTTACACATATGCCATTGTTTAATTTTTTTTTGAAGAATTTATATACTAAAAAAACAATACATGAACCGTTGAGTAGTCCAAAAGTAAAATATATTGTTCCTCCTAGGTGATCTAAGTTAGAACATCATAATTTGTATGATGTGCGTCTTTTAAAAAGCTTTTTTAAATTTTAATTGGGTTGGATTTGAGTTGAATATTGAACTTTGTCCGGATTTGGTCCGCTAGAAGGACCCAATTTTTAGAAACCGGTCCAACCAGTTTTACCATGGTATTTTTTTTACAGAAACCAGTTTTACCCTGGTTCGCTCTTCAAAAATAGTACTTCTCGATTCATGATTCATTCGGATTTCTAGGGCTTATCGAATCAATCTTCCGGTCGGTTTTCAGTCTAATTGGTTTGGTTCCAACATCCATGATTTTTATTAGATTTAAAAGGAAATATTTTACCGGTTTATTTCCTAAAATGTTTGATTGGGTTATGTTTTAAAAAACAACTTAAAATTAGTTGGAATTTAAGTTGGACGGTGGGACACAATGATTGATAATATGAAAATGGAAGATGAAGTGAAAGTAAAATAAATATTGGGGTTAGACCAAAAACTGGTCACTCTCATGAATAAGTATAATTATCTATATTTAAATATTATTAATTTTATTATAAGTACGATTTCGAGTATAATAATTTAAAAAGAAAGAAAAACTACGTTCATCCTAATGAAAATCCTTCGCTCGTACTCATTTTTTTTGCATTCACTTTTTATTAAGGATATCCTATTGAGAATAAAACTTGGCGAATATTATGTCATTGACATAAACTAAAAGGGCAAGTATATCACCAGTTTTTCCTCTAGTAGAAAGAGAGTGATCATAAGGAGATTGGATGAAATTAAATTGCAAAATCATTGTGGAGAAGGCTTGAAACTATTGTCTTGATGCTTGTTTTAATCCATAGATTGATTTGTGTAAACGACAAATCATATAAAAAAAATTGTCACTATTGAGAATACCCTAAAGGAAGCTTCATATACACCTCTTCGTCGAGAACACCATTGAGGAATGCATTGTATACATCGAGTTGCAGCAAATGACAACCGTTTTGAGCAGCAAGAGTAAGTAATACTTTGAATGAAGTCATCTTAGCAACATGTGAGAATGTATAGTATAATCAATACTTTCTATTTGGGTAAATCCTTTTGCCACAAGACATGCTTTATAACGGTCAACAATACCATTTTCCATATGTTTAATTCGATACACCCATTGCCGTGACTATTTTTGAACCAGATATAAAATAGCTCAACAATTATTCTTAAAAAATTAGGGTTTTACCTTTTATTTATTTAATCTTAAAAAATTAGGTTTTCTATGTTAAATTGAAATTTTCCTTTATTTAATCTTGAAAAACATTTTGAAGTCGCCACCGATCACTTTGGTAGACCAGACACCATAAAAAACAACCAAAGATTCATTTTCTTAAAATTCGAGTTTGAGAGTCGGTTACGTGTGGGGAAGGGTTAGCACCCCCCACAAATGCCCGTTATCGGCACCTTTTAATTTTACGTGACATTTTGGCATTTTGAATAATATTTTGAAATTAATTTAACCATAATTATTAATTGAATTTTAATTCCAAATAGAGATATCCTTTTATAAGAAAATATATTATTATTCGAATATGAGATTAGAGGCGCCCAATTACTTTAGGATACTTTGATTCTGTTGAGTGGATTGTTGAATCGATATAAGCCAAGAGTGGGTTAATTGAATTTTTAAGATATTTGGTAGTGAAGTGGTAAAATAAAAAATTGAAGACAAGAAACTTATAGTGGTTCAAGTTCCAAATGAACTCTACATCCACTACCTTAGCTCCCACTAAGGATTTTCAAACAACTTCACTAGTTGATCTTCCCATTTTTTAGGCTTAGGAGGAAACCTTTATACAAGTGGTCAATTTTCTACCCAAAATTGACCAAACCCTCTCACAAGGTTACACAGAAGATTAAGGCAAATAGAAAATATCTCTCAATACAAATGTTGCTCAATTACAAGCATTCAACCCAATTGAATCAAAGAAAATAGAAATTACAAAGAACCACAATTGAGGTTTTACAAAGAATATGAAAATTTAGCACTAGAGCTTGGATTTGATGTTGTAATGTTTCTTTTAGGATAAATAGTTGTTGTTGGTTGATTTGAGACCCCCTTTTATACCTTCTCATTCAATTCTAGCCGTTGAGGTTGTTGCCATCATAAATATAGCCGTTGAGATGCAATCTTCCCACCGTAAATGCACTTCTACAAGTACCTGTTTCGAAACACATGTACCGGTTTCAAAACAGACCAAAAAAGAAATAGTTGTTGGGGTGTAATTAAGAGGCCGTATCGAAACGGATACGATCGTTTCGATACACTAAGAGCCCGTTCCGAAATGTTCTAGATTCCGTTTCGAAACATTTTGCCATTGCCAAAACCCGTATCGAAACGACATAAATCGTTTTGATACACCTTAACCGTTTTATGAAAATCAGTTATAAAATTGAAACAATCATATTTTTGAATCCAAGTTTGAAAATCGTTTCGAAACCTTTGAGGTCATTTCGATACTGTCGTATCGAAACGGATCAATTCGTTCCATTGTCCTTCATCCGTTTCGAAACATAAGGACCTGTTTCGATACACCCGTATCGAAACGGGAAAGCTAGTTCCGAAACATATGTTAACAATTTCGAAACTTTCCAAAACGCCTAAGGGCCGTTTCGAAACAGTGACTCAAAAGTCATTGTTTTGTCTTTGAAAACACTTAGAAACATTTGTATAAACATTTGGTTTTGACTTGACCATTTTGCTTAAAGGTTTTGGGAAGTTTTGAGGACTTAAAAATTTATTTTCCAATTTCAATTTAGTCCTTAAATCCTTTGTCATATCAAAATCAATTCTTTAGTTTTATAATCTCCCCCTTTTTGATATAACAAAACCAAGTATAAATTTTTAAGTGTTTTGAAAAAAATTGAAAAACTTTTAACTCTCCCTCAATTTAAAATAGGTTTTAAAGTTTTGAAAAATTAAAATTGAAAGCACTTGAAACTCAAAACCAACTTAAAAACACTTAGGCTCTTAGGTATTACTTCTCCCCCTCTTTGTTAGATCAAAAATATATAATCAAGGCTATTATGAGAATAAAATAGGCATAAGGCATAAACTAGACAACATAATATTATAGATAGCATTTAAGTTCAAGAAACAACATAAAAAACATAAACATCAAGCTCAATCCTAAAAACATAAAATCAAAGCATAGGTTTTAAAAAACGAAAACATAAATAGGTGCAAACTTAATCCTAATAAGACATAATAATATGATATGCAATAAGCCTAGGGTACCTCATCACCATCATCATCTCTAATGTCATCTAAGAACTCATCCTTATCCTTTGCTTGATCATTGCAGAAACACCTCCAATCACTATAGAAGGTTGAGAATGAGAGATCCATGGACGATTGTTGGTTTTCAAGAGCGGTAAGACGATTCTCGTTTCCAAGAACACGATCCTCCAAGGATTGCAAACGAGTGTTGATAGCACCAAATCTCAAAGCCATGTTCATGTCCATTGTGTTAAACCTCTCGGTAAGGAAGGTCATAAGAGCATCATTATTGGGAGCTACAACGGGAGTTGAAGCTTGAGGTTGAGGCTCAACTTGAGGTGCTTGAGCTCTTCTATCAACATGAACCCATTCACCAAGGGTGTAATGAAATCCGGATCTCACAAGAGAAGATTCACCAAGCTTTTGCTTTTGTGGTTCCGGAAAATCATATGAGCAATCAAGACCAATGCGAACAAAGATGTAGCTCAACACTGTCCCATAGGTGAAAGAGGTGATGGATTCGGATAGACGATGTCTCACTTGATGGACCATCTCGGCAAACATGATCTTCACCAAGTTAGGTTGTTAGGCTTGGCAGAAACACTCAAGCCAAAAATTATCAACTTGGCGGATGTGGGCAAATTTACCTCCGGATGGGCGCATGAACCATGAGATGATCAAGTGCAAGAAACGATCATGAGCATCCAAGGTAAGAACCAATCCAGTATGAGCTCGAAAGTGATTTTCATCCTTAATTCCCTCATTTTTTGCCCAAGGATGTTCACTAAGACGGATGGATCAATATGAAACTTCTTGCCCAATAAGTAAGACTCAATCGCAATGACTTTAGAGCGATCCTCATTGTTGATAAGAACGTCATTGGAGTAAAAGAGCAAAACCATATTTTTGTAGACGATGTCGGGAATGCTCAAGAAACTTAGGAAACTCCATTCTGTCAAAAGAGGTAGGCATCGGAAGAGAAAACGTTTGGAATCGAGGAAAGTCATATGTACAACTCGCTCTCTTCGAACAACGGCATCTTGGAGAATTTTAAAGCGATTCATAGCATCTTGATTTCTAAGACTCTTGGAATAGAGAAGGGTAAGATTTGGACGGATATTATCCTTCGAACCTTCACCCCCTTTGATCTTTCGTTTCTTAGAGTCCATTGAAAAAACACCTAAAAACAAAGCAAACAAGAAAAATTTAAGTGTATGCATTGAAATCCTAATTCGATCCAATAAAAATCCCATTAAGGTTTTAAAAACACTTTGAAAGTATATACATGTATTAAAAAGAATTTTGAAGAAAAACAAATTTGAAAAACTGTAAAAAAATACGAACAAAATAAATATATTTGTATCAAAAAAATTGAGTTTTAAATTTTTTTACAAGATTTTGAAAACCCATAATATAAAACAAGTATACAATGTATAACTATAATTTTCTAACATAAGATTCGAACGAAATCAAAAGAAAAATATTGAAAATACCTTAAATGTGGGATTTTGGAAGAATTGGTGATGAAATTGCACCAAATTATTGAAGCTTGCTTAGATTTTCGTTTAAGAGTAAAAGTCCTCAAGTTTTGATGAAAAACAAGGAGATTTGGAGGCTTTTTATAGTGGAAATCGATTTAGGGTTTTTAAGTTTGATTAAAAGAGCATTTGAGCATTTAAAACCCTTTAAAATAGGCTTTTCCGGATACGCATTTCAAAACAGGCGTACCGAAATGTGTACGAATGTTCCGAAACAAGATGACCGTTCCAATACAAGTTTGACTGTATCAAAGCCCAAGAGATTGCCCGTATTGAAATGTATATGGGCCGTTTTGATACATGTTCTGGCAGAACCAAATTGTTTCGAAACACCTTGGTCCGTCTGTGTTCTTAGAAGGCACCCGTATCAAAACAGGGTGACTCGTTTCGATACCAATTGGCCTGAAACTGCATATGAGGCTCTAAATTGCAGAAAAGTTGAATATTATTTTATCCTAGATGCATGAATGAGATGTATGTGCAAGTTTAACATATCAAAACATAAACATACTCCCCCTAACTCTAAACATTGATGAAATTAGCATTAAAAACACATAAGCATGGTATTTAACAAGAATTCAAGAAATTTAAGCACAAAAGGTCCTAAAAGGTCAAGATAAGCTAGTTAGACCTAACTCTCTTCTAAGGGACCAAAAGCACTATTTATCTAGAGGTTTAGTAAAGATGTCTACATATTCTAAAACAACATCTTTCTTAAGGACATGATCTCTAATGAAATGATGCCTTGTTTCTATGTGTTTGGTTTTAGAGTGTTGGATGGGATTTTTGGTAAGACATATGGCACCAGCGTTATGACACTTAAGGGGTACGGTGTCTACCTTAATTCCATAGTCTAAGATTTGTTGTTTCATCCAAAGGAATTGAGCACAACAACTCCCTAAGGATATGTACTCAGCTTCGGTGGTAGATAAAGCTACACTATTTTGTTTCTTAGAGAACCAAGATATGAGCATACTACCTAGGAATTGGCAAGTACCGAAAGTACTTTTCCTATCTATCTTACAACCCTAGTAATCCGCATCCGAATAAGCATAAAGGTTAAAGGTTGAGTCTCTAGGGTACCAAAGACCTAAACAAGGAGTATCTCTAAGGTACCTAAAGATCCTTTTAACAGCTATAAGGTGAGACTCTCTAGGACTATCTTGGAACCTAGCAAACACTAAACAATATATTCGGTATACTTATGGTAAGGTAAAGCAAAGATCCAATCATAGAGCGATAAAGCTTAGAGTCAACACACTTACCTCCTTCATCTTTGTCAAGCTTTGTAGATGAGCTCATTGGTGTAGCTTGAGGCTTTGCTTGCTCCAAGCCAAACTTCTTGAGCATATCTTTGATGTACTTAGCTTGATTGATGAAGATGAAATCCTTCATTTGTTTGATTTGGAGTCCTAAGAAAAATGAGAGCCCCCCATCATGCTCATTTCAAATTCACCTTGCATCAACTTAGAAAAATCTTGACAAAGCAATTCATTAGTAGAACAAAAAATGATATCATTAACATAAATTTGAACTACTAAGATATCTTTGCCATTATTTTTAATAAAAAGTGTTGTGTCCACCTTTCTTTTTTTAAAACCTTTTCCAACTATAAAACTTTATAATCTTTCATACCAAGCTCTAGGAGCTTGTTTTAAACCATATAAAGCTTTTGACAATTTGAAAACATGGTTTGGAAAAATAGGATCTTCAAAACCCGGTGGTTGTTCCACATACACTTCATTTATAAAAACCATTTAAAAACGCACTTTTGACATCCATTTGAAAAAGCTTGAAATCATGATAACATACAAATGCAAGTAGCATCCTAATTGCTTCCATTCTAGCTACGGGTGCATAGGTTTCATCAAAATCAATTTCCTCTTCTTGAGTGTAACCTTGAGCAACAAGCCTAGCTTTGTTTCTCACTATGTTACCACTCTCATCTAGTTTGTTTCTAAAGACCCATTTAGTTCCTATAGTAGATTTATTTCTAGGCCTATCAACTAATGTTCACACTTTACTTCTCTCAAATTGATTTAACTCATCTTGCATGGTCATAATCCAAAAGTCATCTTTTAATGATTCTTTAACATTATTAGGCTCAATGCATGAGATAAAAGCAACGTGATTAAACATTTTAAGAAAAGGACAAGTAGTTACCCCCTTGGATGGATCACCTAAGATCTCACCACCCTTGACATAGTTGTACTCCCTTGGGTAGCTCACTTTCTTTTTCTCAAGAGACATGTCTTGCAATGCTTCTAGAGGCGGTTCTTGTGCTTCTTCCTCTTTGGTTGGAATCTCATTCACCTTTGATGATTCTTCACCGTCATTAGCTTCAACGATCCCTACATCATCATCATCACAAGAATCCTTCCTTAGAAGGAGGTTATCATCGAAAACCACATGAATAGATTCCTCTACAACTAAATTTCTTTTGTTAAACACACAATAGGCTTTAGAGTTTAAAGAGTAACTTAGAAAAATAGCTTCATCACTCTTTGCAACAAATTTACCTAAATTATCTTTACCATTGTTTAAAACAAAACACTTGCAGCCAAAATGATGAAAATAGCTAATGTTAGGCTTTTTAGATTTTAAAATCTCATAAGGTGTTTTCTTTTAAATAGGCCTAATCATTACACAATTTATAATGTAGCAAGCGGTGCTAGTGGCTTCCGCCCAAAAATACTTAGGTAAATTGTTTTCAAAAAGCATAGTCCTAGTCATTTCTTCTAAAGTTCTATTTTTCCTCTCAACTACCCCGTTTTTTTGGAAGTTCGAGGAGCCGATAAATTATGGCTAATTCCATTTTCATTACAAAAGACATCAAAACCCATATTTTGAAATTCGGTTCCATGATCACTTCTAATATGTGAAATTTTAAGTTCAAGATCATTTTGGGCTATTTTTGAAAATGTGATGAAGTTTTCTAAAGCCTCGTCTTTAGTGCTTAAAAAGAGAACTCAAGTATATCTAGAGTAATCATCAACAAGCACAAATGCATATGATTTTCCACCCAAGCTAGTAGTCCTAATTGGCCCAAAGAGATTCATATGGATCAATTACAAACATCTACTTGTAGAAACATCATTAATGGACTTAAAAGAGGCTATATGTTGTTTACCTTTAGCACATGCATCACAAATTTTATCTAAAGAGAACTTGAGCTTAGGCAGGCCTCTAACTAGATTAAGGGAAACTATTTTTTCCAAAACACTAATGCTAGCATGTCCTAGTTTCCTATGCCATAACCATGCATCATTTTCATTTTGTGCAACTAAGCATGCATGGGATGTATGAATGTCATTTAGATGCACCATATATATATATATATTGCCTATGCGATGACCAATGAGCATTGTTTTGTTAGATTTAACGTCAACTATTCTACATTCATTTACATCAAACATGACATTAAACCCTTTATCACATAGTTGACTTATGCTCAACAAGTTATGTTTTAGACCATTGACATACAAAACATTTTCAATGAGCATGGAAGAGTAATTACCTATGGAGTCAATACCTTTAATGTGGCCTTTAGAGTTGTCACCAAATGTTACTTCTCCTCCACCTTTTGGCTTTAGTTCCATGAACTGACTCTTGTCTCCAGTCATGTGCCTCGAGCATCCACTATCAAGGTACCACGAATTTTTACTTTGTGCTTTGGCCTTGTAGCAATGCTCCCCCTACAAACAAAGAGTTAAACTTTGGTTTTTGGTACCCAAATAATTTTGGGTCCATGAGTGTTACCTCCCAAAATCTTGGTTCCCTTAGGAATCCAAGGTGACATGGCATTAACATTATTAGATTTTACAAGTTCCTTAGGAACCACACACTTCTAATCCTTTTAGTTCTAGAATGCCTATTGGAGACACTTTGTTTGTAGTTAAAATTATTTCTTTTTACAAAGTTGGTTTTTGAAGATTCACCTTTTTCAACCCTTGAAGAACCAACCTTTTTGAAAGAATTTTTGAGCTCATTTAGCTCATTCACCAACTTTTGGTGTTTATCATTACAATGAAAAAGAAGGTTATTTAAATCAATATTTTCTTGTTCAAAGAATTTTAAGTCATATTGTAAGCTTAAAACATTTTTCTCAAAATTCGAGTTAGCTTTAGAGAGTAAATCGTTTTGACCTTTTAAATCTGAAATGACCTTTTTGTTTTTCAAAACGGACTCCTTATATTTCTCTACTAACTCATCATACACCTCTTGTAACTCATCATATGCATCATGTAATTCATCAAATGTAAAATTAAAGCAAGATGAGTTAGATGTTACCATAGAATCATGTTCCTCATCCTCGGATGACTCATCACTCTAAGTAGCAAGCTTGGTTTTAAGCTTATTCTTCTTCTCAAAACCCTTCTTCTTAAGTTGAGGGCAATCAGAACGTATGTGACCCAGCTTCTTGCACTCAAAGAAAATGATCTCATGTTGGACTTCATGAAATTTCCTCTCTCGGTTGGACTTCATGAACCGTGAGAATTGTTTCGCTATCATTGCCAACTTCTCAAAGTCTTTCTCCTCACTAGAAGAACTCTTATCTTGTAGAGAGGCTTTCAGAGCAACTCCTAGCTTCTTCTTCTTTTCCACCTCATGCTTCTCTATTCTTCTCTCTTCTTTCTTCTTCTCTTCCTTATTTCATAATCTCATGTGTAAGAAGAGAACCAACGAGCTCATCAAGCTTTAAGGTCTTCAAATTCTTAGCTTCAATGATGGTTATTCTTTTACCTTCTCAAGACTCCGGGAGAGAATATAGAAGCTTCCTTACTAGCTTATCTTCGAGAATCACTTCATTGAATCCTTTAAGACCGTTGACGATGATCGAAAACCGATCAAAAATCTTGGAGACGCTCTCATCGGGATCCATCTTGAAATTTTCATAGCTCAAATTTAATAACCCGATCTTTGTCTCCTTCACGTTGCTAGTCCATTCATAAGTTGTCTCTAGAGTGTCTCACACTTCTTTTGTGCTATCAATTGAAGAAACCTTAGAGTAGATGTCCGAACCAAGTGCATAAAATATGATGTGTAGAGCTTTGTCGTTGACTTGCATCCTTCGTCTATCTTTCTCGGTCATCTCCGACTCCACCTTAAGGACAATTCTTCCTTCATCATTTCTTTTTACCGGGATGAAAGGCCCTTCTTCCACTACATCCCAAACCATGTAGTCGGTAGAGTTGATGAAGAGACACATCTTATTCCTCAAATATGGGTAGTTGTTCCCATTAAAGAAATGTGGTTTAGTGGTGGATTGAGACTCGTAAAGGTTGGAGGTTGAGGTAGAAGCCATGACTTGACTTTAGACTTGTTCACACTCTTCTAGGATCTCCTATTGTGGTTGTTAATCCTTCAAAAGATGTAAGCTCTGATACCAATTGTTGAGTGGATCGTTGAATCAATTTAAGCCAATATGGGGTGAATTGGATTTTTAAGATATTTGGTAGTGAAGTAGTAAAATAAAAAATTGAAGACAAGGCACTTATTGTGGTTCAAGTTCCAAATGAACTCTACATCCACTACCTTAGCTCCCACTAAGGATTTTCAAACAACTCCACTAGTTGATCTTCCCCTTTTCTAGGCTTAGGAAGAAACCTTTACACAAGTGGTCAATTTTCTACCCAAAATTGACCAAACCCTCTCACAAGGTTATAAAGAAGATTAAGGCAAATAGAAAGTATCTCTCAATACAAATGTTGCCCAATTACAAGCACTCAACCAAATTGAATCAAAGAAAATAGGAATTACAAAGAACCACAATTGGGGTTTTACAAAGAATATGAAAATTTAGCACTAGAGCTTGGATTTGATGTTAGAATGTTTCTTTTAGGATCAATAGTTGTTGCTGGTTGATTTGAGACTCCCCTTTATACCTTCTCATTCAATTCTAGCCGTTGGGGTTGTTGTCATCATAAATATAGTCGTTGGGATGCAATCTTCCCACCATAAATGTACTTCTACGACTACCCGTTTCAAAACACCTGTACCTATTTCGAAACGGACCAAAAAAGAAATAGTCGTTTGGGTGTAATTAAAAGACCGTATCAAAACGGATATGGTCGTTTTGATACATTAAGAGCTCGTTCCGAAACATTCTAGATTTCGTTTCAAAACATTTTGCCACTGCCGAAACCCGTATCGAAACGACATAAATCGTTTCGATATACCTTAACCATTTTCTGAAAATCAGTTATAAAATTGCAACAGTCATATTTTTGAATCCAAGTTTGAAAATCGTTTCGAAACGTTTGAGGTCGTTTCGATACTGCTGTATCGAAACAAATCAACCCATTCTGTTGTTCTTCATTCGTTTCGAAACATAAGGACATGTTTCGATACACCCGTATCGAAACGGGAAGGCAAGTTCCGAAACACATGTTAACCGTTTCAAAACGTTCTGAAATGCCTAAGGGTCGTTTGGAAACGGTGACTCAAAAGTCACTATTTTGTCTTGGAAAATACTTAGAAACATTTGTATAAACATTAGGTTTTGACTTGACCATTTTGCTTAAAGGTTTTGGGAAGTTTTGAGGACTTAAAAATTTATTTTCCAATTTCAATTTAGTCCTTAAATCATTTGTTATATCAAAAATCAATTCTTTAGTTTTACAGATTCATATTCAAAAATATATTTCCAATATAAAAGGTTTTCATGCACGACCAATTATTTTCTGGTTAATTTTAAGTTCTAACTTAAAAGGCTCTAATTGATTGAATTATTTAAACTATGAATATTATTAAATTTAGGGTATTTATGTAATAACACTCAATTGCTTAAGTACTATCCATCAGGGTTCTAAGTAACAGAACGATGGCACGATTGCGGCCGCAAAATTACGGTTTTGCCGCCGTTCGCAACTGCAATCGGAGAAAATCACGGTGGGCAATGAAATCACGAAGATAGCAGGCTGTCGCGAACGCAAAATAACGTGATCACGTTCATCACGTCAATAACGAGACGTTATCCCCGTTATCAAACCAATCACGGATGGTTCGTCAAAAGTTCTTTTACTCGAATCTCGTTAACAACCGACGGGGAGGAGAAATGGTTGATAGGAGTTTTCTCGGGACGGGACGAGGAGTTGAATGGTGTGTGTGGTGCATTTCACGAACGGTGAATGGTTGGTGGCCGAAGATGAAAATGGGGAGGAAGAGGAGAACGTTGCAGAGAAAGGCGGGACCGCAAGAGAGAAAGTGAGGAAGATGAACTTATAACATTAAAAGGCTAAATGCGGGAAGGAGGGTTCAAGTTTTAGTGAATTTTTGGAGAGGCTTGAAGGTTTTAGTACGCTTACAATTTAGTCCTTTAAGGCAGATTTTTAGTTTAATTAAGATGTTTTGTTTTATTCAATTTCCATTTAAGTCCTCAAATATATAATAAAACTTCCAATTGAGCCTCTAAGTCTTATTTCCTTTCAATTAAATCTTTTCATAAGTGTTGAAAAATACTCTAAAAATTATTAAAAGTAACTTTTTATAATTATAATTAAATACAACTTTTGTTTATATTTACCTTGATCATTTTTTTAATTTAGGTATTGATCGGTAGAACAAATATTATATATATATATATTATTCTTGAGTTTGTCAGTGGAAAAAAACTCTTTGATAAAATCGTAAAGAATTTAATCTCCTATCTCACAATTATAATATATATTTTTTAATTCATTTTTATTTAGAAAATACTCTAAATATCATTAAAAACAACTTTTTATATTTATAATAATTATTATTATGTTTTACAATAAGTTGTGCATATTTAAAAAAAAATGCACGACCGCAACACTCGCAATAGCCTTCGTTATGTCCGCAACCGCGATAACTGCAGCGCGACCGAAAACGCGATCGCGAACGCTATTTAAATCCCTGCTATCCGTATTAAACCCTAAATCAAATAATATTCCTAATTTATTTTGTAAATCTAATTATTGAAGTACTAGCCCTAATTAAGGCTTTAATTTAACTAAGTCATTTTGTCATTTTCTAAGTTTAAATGAATATCAAATGTTCTACTTAAAAGTTTCCTTGGATAACATCTCATTGCAATGAGACACTATCCAACTTAAAACTCCAAAGCTTCCCTTTTAATACTCATTTATTTTCTATAATTACCTCTCCTAATTTAATTACTTAATCTTAATTGGAACCTAAAAAACTATAGGCTCTAACAATTACTAATCAAATGAATTAATTACCTAACAATTAAAATTATATGCTATTTTTTAAAAATATGCAACATACATATAAATTAAAGCAATTAAAATGAATTAAATGTTGTGAAAATGACTGAATTGAAAGCTTTAATTTTGATTTTATTGAAGGAAATGGACCAAATTGAGAAACAATACAAACTGAAGGCCAAATCTAAAAGAGCCCCAAAATACAGTGCGAACCCGAGAACTGACCCGCAAAAAACGCACGGATCACTCTTTTAACCCGCTACCAAAATGTGGCATTTAAGTTAGGGTATATAAGTTTTTTAACCCAAAAAATGAGCCTTTAATTCATTCTCCCTTAGCACGCTCTCTCTCTACCCTCATTCTCTCTCCCTCTCTCTCTCTGCAAACACCAAAATTCTAGAAATTTAGCCAAAAAAGATCAAACGCCCCCTTTCACTAAAATTTAACCATGCTTTTCATATTTTCTTCATTTGATCCTTAACTACCACTCACTGGCTACTGAAACTTGTTTTCGACTACCGTCTAACTTTTCGGCCACCATCCTTGAGCTCCAACCACCGTTTACTTCCGGCCGACCGCCGTAAGGTGATTTTTGATCGCCGATCGAAACCCTAAAACACCTAAGAATTTCCAAATTTCCCATTTTTAAACCATAAAACCTATTCTAACATCTGATTCAATCAAATCACCCATCTTCCTCAGTCTATGAACTAAATCTACCCTTTATGGCCTCTCATTTTCTACTATGACGATTCGCTCTAAGCTCCGGTCACGTGAGATAAGGATTCCAGGCATTATTTCCATTGTTTCTATTTCTGTTTTTTTGTTTCGAATACTCTAATATTATTTTTGTTTTTTTTCATAATAGCTATTAATTGATGATTAGTGGTCATTAATGATCTGACAACCTCTCTCATGCTATTTATAGTAGTTGACTAAGATGATGTAAAGCTAATGTTAGCGTACCAACTGGATCCAGTTAATAGGGAGAGAAAAAATACAATCCATGGCTTTTGGTTTTGGCTAATGACTGGCGCCACATGACAGTTTTGGGCGGGATTTTGCATTTTTCAGATCAAATGTGTGTTTGTTTGAGGTTATATGGATGGTAAAATGGGCGAGAAACATATGTAAATTGGGCCTTATAATTAAAAAATGGGCTTTTAGTTGTTCATATATGTAAATGGACTTATATTGTATAAATGGACTCTTTACTTATTGTAACAACGGGGAGTCACCACCAATCTTTTGTTTTACTTTAGGTGCAATTGGAACACCTGAAAAACCCGATTATTTTAATAAAACTTGTTTTTATTAAAACAACGACCTTTGGTCTGCGAAACCAGAAAATAGGTTCGGGAGTCAGTTACGTGTGGCCAAGGATGAGCACCCCCACAACGCCCAAAATTGGTACCTGTCGATTACGTAATGTCTTAACGGTGGAATTATGAATTCGAATATAATTTATCAATGTGATCCCTTAAAATATTTAAATGAATATTTATTTGTAGAAAAGAAAATTTACACCCAACACCCGGGGCATAATTTTCGTATGTAAAAGGAATTTACACCCTACGTTCGGGGCATGATTTCCGGTAGATTCCCGACTGAAGGGAATTTACTTTAAAAATTATAATTTAAGATTAAAAATAATACTTTTATAATAGGGACTAAAGGAAAGCTGCACCCTTACGCGCGGGGTACGTTTTTCATGATAACCCCTAATAAAAGTTTTTAATTTAAAATTCAATTAAACAATATAAATGAATATATTTAATTCAAACATTGCATACAAAATAAAATTAAAACATAGAAACATGACATATAAAATAAAAACATACAAACAAATATAAAAACATCTTATATTTCATTCAAAAATATTTATTACAAAAAGACAACAATAAAATAGGCGAGGATCAAAATTTACCCTACTAGAAGCTCGAAATAAGAATTTCACCCGACCCCTAGCAGGATCTCCGCATCAATTCGCTATAACTCAAAAATTGATTCGAACGAACCTCGACAGGGCCTCCAATCGAATCAACTGTTCGAACCATTAAAAGGGCACTGTCCCTAAGGTTCGAAAGGGCATTGCCCTTTTCTTGCACCATTTCTATGGCTTGTTCCATTTTAATGGCCATTTTGTGTGTGTGTGTGTGTTTTGGCTTTGCTACCTCCCCTATTTATAGTAAAAGGGGGAGGGGATGAGTCATGGCAAGGGGTGCGTGGATGCCTTGCATGGCATCCACGGTAGTTTTTTTCCTTTTTTTTACCTTTTTTTTATACTTTTTTCTTTTTCATTTTTTATAATAATAAGGTTTTTTATTTATTTATTATTGGTTATTTTAGACCCAAAAATGGGTTACTACAGCTGCCCCTCTTTGCTTATTGTTGTATAATGACAATGAAGCAAAGACAAAAAGGAACCCATTTTAATTTGGTCTAGTTTGGCTCTTTTCTTCTTGGCACATTCTTTTCTGCTTCACTGATCCGCTCAGTCGTCCTAATAAACAAAATTTTCAAGAGGAGGAGATCTGTTGTAGAAGCTTATAACTTTGGCTTGCCTCGACTCTAACAGTGAAGCAATGCATGCAAAAAACTTGACCTAGCTGCGACACTGACAAAGCGGCGAGGTCTACAAAACTTGATCCATTTGTAACATAGAACACTTAACAAGGTAGCTTGATCTGGAGGAGAAAGATTGATCCACTGCAACTCTATAGATGCGAGAAGACCTGAATAAGGTTCGATAATCTACAACTCCATTGATGCGAGAAGATCTGAGGAAGGGTCGATCATTTGCAACTCTATCGATGCAAGAAGATCTGAAGAAGGGTCGATCATCTGCAACTCCATTGATGCGAGAAGATCTGAAGAAGGGTCGATAATCTGCAACTCCATTGATGCTAGAAGATCTGAAGAAGTGCCGATCTACTGCAACTCCATTGATGCTAGATGATCTGAGGAAGGGTCGATCTACTGCAACTCCATAGATGCTAGAAGATCTGAAGAAGTGTCGATCTACTGCAACTCCATTGATGCTAGAAGATCTGAAGAAAGGGTGATCTACTGTAACTCCATTGATGCGAGAAGATTTGAAAAAGGGTCGATCTACTGCAACTCCATTGATGCTAGAAGATCTGAAAAAGGGTCGATCTATTGCAACTCCATTGATGCTAGAAGATCTAAAAAAGGGTCGATCTACTGCAACTCCATTGATGCTAGAAGATCTGAAGAAGGGGTGATCTACTGCAACTCCATTGATGCTAGAAGATCTGAAAAATGGTCGATCTACTGCAACTCCATTGATGCTAGAAAATCTGAAGAGGGGTGATCTACTGCAACTCTATTAATGCGAGAAGATCTGAAAAAAGGGTCGATCTACTGCAACTCCATTGATGCTAGAAGATCTGAGAAAGGGTCGATCTACTGCAACTCCATTGATGCTAGAAGATCTGAAAAAGGGTCGATCTACTGCAACTCCATTGATGCTAGAAGATCTGAAGAAAGGGTGATCTATTGCAACTCCATAGATGCTAGAAGATCTGAAAATGGGTCGATCTACTGCAACTCCATTGATGCTAGATAATCTGAAGAAGGGGTGATCTACTGCAACTCCATTGATGCGAGAAGATCTGAAAAAGGGTCGATCTACTGCAACTCCATTGATTCTAGAAGATCTGAAAAAGGGTCGATCTACTGCAACTCCATTGATGCTAGAAGATCTGAAGAAGTGTCGATCTACTGCAACTCCATTGATGCTAGAAGATCTGAAGAAGGGGTGATCTACTACAACTCCATTGATGCGAGAAGATCTGAAAAAGGGTCGATCTACTGCAACTCCATTGATGCTAGAAGATCTGAAAAAGGGTTGATCTACTGCAACTCCATTGATGCTAGAAGATCTGAAGAAGGGGTGATCTACTGCAACTCCATTGATGCGAGAAGATCTGAAAAAAGGGTCGATATACTGCAACTCCTTTGATGCGAGAAGATCTGATTAGTACTGGAATTCCGTCAACGAGACGAGGAAGAGTGTCCCTGGTTTACACTTCTTTTGCATTTTTCCCAAATGCACAGGGATGAACGGATTTGATTTGCCTTTACCAGTAGCCGTTTGCTCCGGGCTAGTTGTACCATTCCCTTGGGTACAATCAGTTTATACCAATCATGAGATTGGATTTTTCCAAAGGATTTAATTTCCTTGGACTATTCATTAAAATGGATTTTCGATGGGCATCTGAATTGCCCACTGCCTTAAACTTAACCGTGTTTAAGCACGTTATGCCGACATTTCTATCGGCTTTCGAATTTGCATTTTTTCCAAATGCATAGGGATCAACGGTTTTGACTTGCCTTTACCGGTAGCCGTTTGCTCTGGGCTAGTTGTACCATTCCCCTGGGTACAATCAATTTGGACCAATCATGAGATTGGATTTTTCCCAAGGATTTATTTTCCTTGGACCATTCGTGAAAATGGATTTTTGATGGACATCTGAATTGTCCATTGTCTTAAACTTAATCGTGTTTAAGCACGTTATGCCGATTTTTTGTCGGCTTTCAGATTTGTATTTTTCCCAAATGCACGGGGATCAACGGTTTTGACTTGCCTTTACCGGTAACCGTTTGCTCCGGGCTGGTTGTATCATTCCCCTAGGTACAATCAGTTTCTACCAATCATGAGATTGGATTTTTCCGAAGGATTTATTTTGCTTCGACCATTTGTGATAATGGATTTTCGATGGACATTTGAATTATCCATTGTCTTGTGTTTGAGCACATTGTGCCGACATTTCTGTCGGACTTGTCAAAAATAGCTTCGATTCAGCCGCGATTTTGATGAAGGAACACGATTTTTTATAACATTGATGAGGAAAAGATTTGGAAATCAAGAAAAATTTGTTGACCAAGCTACAACACCTGACGAACAGGCATGGTCTAAAGTGATTTTGATCCAGCTACAACACCAACGAGGAGGCAGGATCGAAAGTTCAGTTTTGGTCAAGCTACAACCTCGAGGAAGAGGCATGATCAGAAGTTGATCGAGCTACAACACCTGTCGAAAAGGCACGGTCTGAAGTTTGATCTGCTATGGTCCTATCGTCGTAGCATGATCTGGGCTTTGATCTAGTTGCACCTATTGCGGCGAAACTAGACTTGGGACATATGATCTGCTGCAACTCTGATGAAGCGGCATGATCTGAGGTTTAATCTTCTACGGCTCTGTTGTCATAGCATGATCTGGGCTTTGATCTAGCCGTACCTATTGCGGCGAAAATAGACATGAGAAATATGATCTGCTGAAACTCTGACGAAGCAGCATGATCCGAGGTTTGATCTTCTATGACACTGACGAAGAAGTAGGATCTCGGATTCAATTTGTTCAAAATTTGAACCGTCCTTTTAGGGTTTTCAACTCAAAATCTTTTTTGGTCTCAAGACGCCCTTTGCGGGTTTTGAACCTTTCTTTTCTTAATTTTGTCAAGGCGCCTTTTCAGGTTTTCACTTTGTTGTGTTTTTTCTTTTTCTTTTCTAGATTTTTCATTTTCTTTAAATCTAAAGATGAGCTCGGAAGAAAATGTTTGGTCTAGTCGCACCATCAATGGCGAAAGTAGACCTGGAACAACAATTGGCGTGTTGCATTATCAACATCAAAACGAACTCTAGAGGATGTAGGATATGTTACATCGTGGCGGGGAGTGACAACCCTCTTGGGCTTTGAACGTCTTGTCTGTTCTTGGAAAAGTAATAAGCAAGAATTAGGTGACCTATTTCTTTGCATCTTCAAGAAGACATGATCTGTTGGCAAGTTTATTGCGCTGCAACCTCAGGGAAATGATCTGTTCCACTGCGAATTCAAGGTAACAGATTTGCTATCGCATTCATTCCGTTGTACCCTCATGGAGATGAACTTATGTTCGTGCTTATTTTGTTGTATGTTCAAGGAGACAAGTTTGTCATAGTTTTGTTCTGTTACCAATTCAGGGAGACAAGATTGTTGTTTGGTGTTCTAATTCCACTGCAAATTCAGGGAGATGAAATTATTGAAGCTTGTTTTGCTGCAAATTCAGGGAGACAGATTCGTTATTGTGTTCATTTCATCGTAGTTCCAATGAGCTTAAACTTGTTGTTTGTGCTTATTCTGCTACAAACTTAGGGAGATGAAAATGTTGTCGTGCTCATTCCACTACATGTTTAGGGAGATGAAATTGTTGCCGTGCTTATTCCGCTGCAAATTCAGGAAGATAAACTTGTTGTTGAGTTGATATGTTCCACCATTTGTTGGAGAAACATAATTTTGCCAATCTTGAAGAAGTAGAATCTGCAACTTCAGGGGTGATCTGATGCACCACTGATGGGGAGGCAAAATCTGAAAAAGTTGATCCGCTACACCATGTTACAGGTGAGATAGGACCTGCAAAAGTTAAAAGAGTGACTGGTGTTGCGTGTTGTAACGCCCCAATTTTGGGCTTAGAAGTTTTGGGTTTGGACCGGGCCGGTTGGGTGGCGGTTCGAATATAAAAGGGTGAATTTAGGAAAGCCTAGTTCGGGTTGCATTAAAAATATGGAAAATGTCTTAAAATCCTCTTTTATTATATATAAGAAGATGGTGAAATCAATTTTACAAAATGAGGTTTGGAAGTGTGACATTTTGGTTTAGTGACTAAAATGTACTTTTTGAAAACTGGGTGACTGTTTTAAAAAGGATTGAAACTTTGAATATTTAAGGAGCTATTTACCCAAAAGAGTTTCTTCAGATTTTTCTGAATATTTATCAATTAATTAAATGTTTTAAAATAAAGGTAAAAGGGAGGGAAAGATATTTTGGCATTTTTAACTAACTTTTCCCAAATTTCCATTTTCTTTTCTCTCAATTTTTCTCTCAACCCAAACACATTTCTCCAGCAAAATTCCATCTGATTTTGACAACTTAAGATGAGTTTTCAATCCTCTTTTGATCTCTAATCATCTCTTCAACAAAATCTTAGCATTTGCTTATTGGATCTTCAAGAATTTTGGTTCTAAAAAGGGAGAAACTCAAGTTTAGAGGTATGAACATCCTTCTCCTCTAAATTCTCAGTTCTTTACTGAAATTCCCAAGTTCTCAATCCTTGATTTGTGTTTTATAAAAGGTTTTACAATTGTGTTCTTGATCTTGGCTTTAAAATGCAAGATTTGCTTTAATTTTGATGAAATTCGTATGATCTGATTGGGCATTGTTTTGAGATGTCATTTTGATGAAAAATGAATGTATAATTGATGAGAAATTGAGGTTTAATCAATGCAATCCCGAATAGGTTGATTTTCCTAAGTTTTGCTTGAGTTTTTGGTTGTTTTTGGAGTGATCTTGATGATCTGCTATAGCTGGAGGTATAAGGACGTGGTTAGATCCTTTTTGGATGTTAATTGAGGTTTAAGAATGTTTGGAATTGATGGATCTTGGCTGGGTAGTGTTGTGGAGTTGTTTGGATGTGTTTTCGGTTGTGTTTGTTAGCCGAAAATGGAGTGTGGATGAGAGCAACGAGTTTAGGTGCTTTCATTGAAGATATTAATGCATGATGATGCATTAATCCTCTACTTTGATGTGTTTAAAACAAGGGAGACATCTTCGGATCTTTGTGGTGGTGATCCGGAAGCTTGATTGGTGTTTCGGCAAGTGGCGAAACGGAATCGGTGAGTGGATTTTGGTTTTCAGCTTTGAAACCAATGTTTTGAAGGTTTGGGAGCTTAGTTTAAGTCTAAGCAACTTAGCTAAGCTCAAGAGTAAGTTTTCGGAAAATCTCTCTTGTTGATGAACCATGAGTTGGTTGAATGCAATGTGAAGTGTTTGCATGTTTTAAATTCTGTTTTGAAAGCATATTTTAGCATGATTATTTGCTGATTTTATAAGCCATGTGTTGAAGGACGCTCAAGGTAAGGGATCCTTGTTTTGAACATTACTAAATGTGGTTTTGATGCTTAATGATGCATGATGAATATGGCTTTGTTAAATGCTTTAAAATAGTGGAATATTGTTGTTAATGATGCATATTGGCAAGTGATGTTTTGAGAATGGTTAAGAACAACATGGTGGTTAAAAGTCCATGGTTAGTTCTTGGTTAAGATCACAAAGGTGGTTAAAAGTCCTTGTGTGAATCCTGTGTATTTTAAGAACAACATGGTGGTTAAAAGTCCATGGTTGGTTCTTGGTTAAGGTCACAAAGGTGGTTAAAAGTCCTTGTGTGAGCCTTGTGTATTTAAGAACACCATGGTGGTTAAAAGTCCATGGGTGATTCTTGTTAAGGACACAAAGGTGGTTAAAAGTCCTTGTGTGGTCCTTGTGAATTGTAAGAACATCATGGTGGTTAAAAGTCCATGGATGATTCTTGTGCTAAGGACACAATGGTGGTTAAAAGTCCATGTGTGGTCCTTGTGAATTGTAAGATCACAATGGTGGTTAAAAGTCCATGTGTGGATCTTGTATTGATTGTATCACTTGTGGCCAATATGACATGTTATAAACTTGAAGCATGAAATGCTTGTTTTAAATGCTTATGTGCATGTACAAATGATGTTTTGAACTAAGGTTTTTAAAGGTGTCTATAAATGCATTATTGAGTTGTTTTAAATGAGCATTCCTCACTAAGCTATTTGCTTACGCTCTCTCTTTTCTTAAACCAATAATGCAGAGCATTGAAGTGCATTAGGGGCAGCAAGGAAGCCAAGAATCCAAGTGAAGGTTTAAGCTCATGTATGGTGAATGTTTTCTAACACTATTAGCTTTTGGGCATTTGGCAATGGGGGACCTATGTTGTTGTTTTGGGAGATGTTTTGGACTCCATAAGTTGGTTTTATGTTGTTGATGATGTTGGTACATGTTTTTGGCCTCTTGGTACTTGTTTTGGTGATTTGAGGATTGCATGGTTTGCTATATAGGATACTTGCCTATAGAATTGGGGATTTCTTTAATTGATGCCATGTTTGAGTATGGTTGATGCAATTATGTCCCTTATGCATGTTATGACTTGCTGGTATAATTTGGTTGCCTTTGGAGCATGTTTGATGGGTCAATTGTATGAAAAACCAGCAAAATTTCTGCAATCTGGGCAGGCCGTATCGGAACGGGTGCTACCGTTTCAGAACAGGGGCCTGAAATGGCCTCGGCGTTTCGAAACGGAAGGAACCGTTTCGGAACGAAAATGCTACTGCCAAGCCCTGTTTCGGTACTCGTTTTGGAACGGTCCCGCGTTTCGGAACGGATCATCCCCGTTTCGGAACACTCGACCGTTGGGCACTGAAATTGACGGTTCTGTGTTTTGAAATCTTTGCGTTTTAGTCCTGAACCTTGTTTGTGCAATTGAATGAGTTTGAGATGTCCGTTTGAGCTGAAATTTGGCAGAGAAGCATGAAAGATGATTAATTTCATTTTGGTAACTTTTAAATGGGTTAAGTCCTTATAATTTTCAGAATTTACAAATTGGTCCCTAATTTCTTAATTTGTGCAATCAAGTCCCTGAATGTTCTTTGATTGTTATGATCTTTGAGTATGCTATTCTTGTGGACATATCTAGGGTCAATGTGCATTTAGATAAGACTTAAAACGAAAAAATGGTCGTTAATCAAGGTTGACTTTCGGGTTGACTTTGGTTTTCCCCGTGTAAACTTCTTAATTCGGTTCAACCGTCTGGGCCGGGTTAAGGGGGTTACATTTGGTGGTATCAGAGCTGAGTTCTCGTGTAATTGGGAATGATTATGTGGGTGATTAAAGTATGTATGCTTTGTATGCTTGTTGAGTGAAAGCATGATGTGTGAATTGTAAATATGTTACAATTGTGGGTATGCTGTGGTGAAGCATGTTAGAGGGACCCATTGCCAAATCAAAGCTAATATAATGATTTGTTTTAAATTGGAAATGAGCTTGAGTACTTGGATTGCTTACCTTGCTGAGCCTGACTTTGTTTTATTGCATTGTGATTGTATTGTTAGTGTATGATACCTCGTAGAGAGTTGAGAGTTAATACGCGAGCTATGGCTCAAAATGAAAATGAAGCGAACATTGAAAACGTTGTGGATTTACCTCCTCCGGCTGGTGGTGGTGGTGCTGGGGGTGAAGGAGCTGATGTTGCAGCTGGTGCTGGGGTCGTAGGACCTGAAGCTGGTCAGGGGCAAGCTGTACCTGACATGTCAATGTTGGTTCAAGCCATTGCTGGTGCTTTTCGAGCAGCGGTAGCTGGAGCTCAAGGAGCTAGGCATCAGGGAGATGCTGGTGTTAGACTACCTTTGGAACGTTTGCGCAGTCTGGGAGGGACTGAGTTCAGGGGTTTGTCGGCTGAAGGTTCGGAGGCTTGGTTAGAAAGTACCAAGAGAATCTTGGGGCAAATGAGTTGCACTGATGTGCAGAAGCTTGGCTGTGTGGTATCATTGTTGCAAGATGATGCATACACGTGGTGGACAACCACTATCTCTGGGATGGCGGATGCTGATGTGACTTGGACGTTCTTTCAGAACGCGTTCAAGAGAAGGTATCTAGGTGTGAGGTACCTAGATGAAAAGAAAAGGGAATTCATGTCTCTTACCCAAGGGAGCATGTCTGTGGCTGAGTATGAGGTCCAGTTTGTTCGACTCAGTCAGTACGCACCTGAGCTTGTTCCGGATGAGCGGGAGAGGTGTGAAAGGTTTCGTTATGGTTTAGTGACGGAAGTAAAGACGTATATGCTGGCTGCTGAGTATAATTATTTTGATGTGCTGGTGGGCCGAGCAAAGGACATTGAGATGAACTTGGGTTTATCTTCTAGAAGTGCTGGTTCTGGTGCTGGTAAGCGAGCTGCTGAATATAGTTCCGGTGGTGGACGGAACAAGAGGGGACGTGATCAGAAGTATCAGTCTTCAGCTAAGCGAGGTGGTGGTGCGCCTGCTCAGGGAGGCAAGGCTAGAGTTGATCCGAGCGCATGTTGGACATGTGGATCGCGTGGCCATATGAAGCGTGTTTGTCCTCGAGCTGTGAGGGAGGTGCAAGCTCCTGTTGTGGCGGCTGGTAATTCATGCTGGAACTGTGGATCTACGGATCACATGAGGAGGGAGTGTCCTATGTTGGCCGGTGGTGGCCAAGGACGTGCTTCTGTTGTTGTTGCACCACAGAGAGGTCGTGGGCGCGGCCGTGGTAACTTCCAGCGTAGAGAGGAAGGTGTTCGGAATGTGGCCCATGTTGTAGTTGTTCAGCCTGAGGGTGGCGGCCAGGCTAGAGTGTATGCTCAGAGGGAGGGAAGGAATGGCACGGATGTGATCGCATGTACTTTTACTTTGCAATCCTTGTCATTACTTTCCTTGATTGATTCTGGATCTACGCACTCATACATATTGCGTGAGCATGCTGAATTGCTTGGTTTGCCTGTTGAGTCTTTGGATGTTGGTATGCGTGTCACTAGTTCTTTTGGTGAGACTGTTGTGACTCGAAAGCTTTATAGAAGATGTCCTTTGGTTGTGCAAGATCATGTTTTTCATGTTGATCTTATGGAGTTGCCTTTCTATGGTTTTGATGTAATCCTTGGTATGGATTGGCTTGTTGAGCATCGGGCTGTAGTGGATTGTGAGAATAAGCGAGTTTCGTTGAAGCTTGCGGATGATTATGAGGTTGTTGTGGTTGGTGAGAATGTGAAGTTTCTTGCCAATGTGGTGTCTACATTGGAGGCGAGCCGGATGCTGAGGCAAGGTTGTGAAGCTTACCTAGCTTTTGTGATGAATCCTAGTTCTAAGGAGTTGCGTGTGCAAGATATCAGGACTGTGCGAGAGTTTCTTGGTGTGTTTCCTGAGGAGTTGCCTGGATTACCTCCTAATCGCGAAGTGGAGTTTGGGATTGAGCTGTTTGAGA
This sequence comes from Hibiscus tridactylites, assembly GCA_958450335.1. Taxonomy (NCBI): domain Eukaryota; kingdom Viridiplantae; phylum Streptophyta; class Magnoliopsida; order Malvales; family Malvaceae; genus Hibiscus; species Hibiscus tridactylites. The sequence goes on from OY288266.1 coordinate 77,142,228, forward strand.
ACACAACTCCAGTGTCCATTACTCCGTATAGAATGGCACCTAAAGAGTTGAATGAGCTGAAGACGTAATTGCAAGAGTTGCTGGATTGTGGTTTCATTCGGCCGAGTGTGTCACCTTGGGGTGCACCGGTCTTGTTTGTGAAGAAGAAGGATGGCACTATGAGAATGTGCATTGATTATTGTTAGCTGAACAAGTTGACTATCAAGAATCGGTATCCTTTGCCGAGAATTGATGATCTTTTTGATCAATTTCGGGGAGCAGCTGTGTTCTCTAAGATTGATTTGAGGTCAGGGTATTACCAGTTGAAGGTGAAGGATGTGGATGTGCCTAAGACAGCTTTCAGGACGAGGTATGGGCATTATGAGTTCCTTGTGATGCCGTTTGGTTTGACAAATGCTCCTGTAGCTTTCATGGACATGATGAATCGAGTATTTCATGAATACTTGGATAAGTTTGTGGTGGTGTTCATTGATGATATCCTCGTGTACTCGCGTACTGAGGAGGAGCATGAAGAGCATCTGAGGATTGTGCTGCAAGCTTTGTTGGAGAATCAACTTTATGCTAAGCTGAGTAAATGTGAGTTCTGGCTTAGAGAAGTGGTGTTTCTTGGTCATGTGGTTTCTAATGAGGGGATTCGTGTTGATCCTCAGAAGATTGAGGCGGTGATGAATTGGAAGGTTCCTAAGTCTGTTCATGAGGTCCGTAGTTTCCTTGGTTTGGCGGGATACTACCGGAGGTTTGTGGATGGGTTTTCAAAGATTGCTGCACCTTTGACAAAGTTGTTGCAGAAGGATGTTAAGTATGAGTGGACGGAAGCAAGACAGCAGGCTTTTGAGAAGCTTAAGGCAGCTTTGACGCAAGCTCCTATCTTGGTTCAACCTGAATCAGGGAAAGAGTTTGTGGTGTATAGAGATGCGTCCTATGTTGGTTTGGGATGTGTGTTGATGCAAGAGGGTAAGGTGGTGGCTTATGCTTCACGGCAGTTGAAGGTGCATGAGCGCAATTATCCTACGCATGACATTGAGTTGGCTGCGGTGGTTTTTGCTTTGAAGATCTGGAGACATTATCTGTATGGTGAGAAGTGTACTGTGTACACTGATCACAAGAGTTTGAAGTATCTGATGTCTCAAAAGGAGTTGAATCTTAGGCAACGACGCTGGGTGGAGTTGCTCAAGGATTATGATTTGATGATTGAATATCACCCTGGAAAAGCTAATGTTGTAGCGGATGCCTTGAGTAGGAAGGTAGCTGTTGAGTTGAGGGCTATGTTTGCCAGTTTGAGTATTTCGCGCGATGGTGGTCTTGTGGCTGAGTTGCAAGTGAAACCATCTTTGGTTCAGTTGATCAAGGAAAAACAGTTGTTGGATGATTCCTTGGTACCGCATGTTCAGGATATTGCGGAGGACAGGCCTTCGGATTTCTGTTTTAATGATGATGGAGTGTTGTGTTTTGGGAGTCGGATAGTAGTGCCCAATGATGCTGAGTTGAGGCGTGCTATTCTGACTGAAGGTCATAGTAGTCCTTTTGCTATGCACCCTGGAAGTACTAAGATGTATCGTGATCTTCGTGATGAGTACTATTGGGTGGGTTTGAAGAAGGATGTTGCTGAGTTTGTAAGCAAGTGCATGGTGTGTCAGCGAGTTAAGGCTGAGCATCAGTTTCCGTCAGGTTTGTTGCAACCGTTGAAGATTCCTGAATGGAAGTTGGAAAGGATTACCATGGATTTCGTATCTGGTTTGCCTTTGTCACCATCGAAGAAGAATTCGGTGTGGGTGATTGTGGATCGCTTGACGAAGTGTGCACATTTCTTGCCTGTGCATACTACGTACTCTTTGGATAAGCTTGCAGAGCTGTACATTGCTGAGATTGTGCGGCTGCATGGTGTGCCTAAGTCGATTGTGTCGGATAGGGATCCGAGGTTTACATCGCGTTTCTGGCAGTGTTTGCATCAGGCTTTGGGTACACGGTTGAATTTCAGTACATCTTATCATCCTCAGTCGGATGGTCAGTCCGAGCGTGTTATCCAGGTTTTGGAGGATATGTTGAGGTGCTGTGTGATTGAGTTCCAGGGCTCTTGGGAGAAACATTTGCCTTTGGTGGAGTTTGCCTATAATAACAGTTATCAGGCAAGTATTCAAATGGCACCTTATGAGGCTTTGTACGGGAGGAAGTGTAGGACTCCTCTGTGCTGGGCTGAAACGGGTCAGAAGTTGGTTTCGATGCCATCTTTGTTGAAAGGAACCACCGAGAAGGTGAAGCTCATTTGTGAGCGTTTGAAGGCAGCTTCTGATCGGCAAAAGTCTTACGCGGATCTGAAGCGTAAGGAGATTGAGTATGCGGTGGGTGACCGTGTGTTTTTGAAGGTTTCGCCTTGGAAAAAGGTGATGAGGTTTGGCCGAAAGGGTAAGTTGAGCCCTAGGTACATTGGACCATACGAGGTGATTGAGCGTGTGGGTCCTGTTGCGTACAAGTTGAGGTTACCTCAAGAGTTGGAAAAGATTCATGATGTGTTTCATGTTTCTATGCTTTGGAAGTATAGATCGGATCCTTCACATGTGATGCCTGTGGAAGAAGTGGAATTGAATCCGGATTTGACCTATGATGAGGAACCGGTGAAGATTCTGGATTCGGATAGTAAGGTTCTTTGAGGCAAGACCATTGAGTTGGTAAAGGTGTTGTGGAAGCATCGTGGTGTTGAAGAAGCCACGTGGGAACGGAAGGATGACATGCTGAAGCAGTTTCCGTACCTCTTTCCTTTAGGTAAATTTCGAGGACGAAATTTCTTAAGGGGGGGAGAGTTGTAACGCCCCAATTTTGGGCTTAGAAGTTTTGGGTTTGGACCGGGCCGGTTGGGTGGCGGTTCGAATATAAAAGGGTGAATTTAGGAAAGCCTAGTTCGGGTTGCATTAAAAATATGGAAAAATGTCTTATAATCCTCTTTTTTATATATAAGAAGATGGTGAAATCAATTTTACAAAATGAGGTTTGGAAGTGTGACATTTTGCTTTAGTGACTAAAATGTAATTTTTGAAAACTGGGTGACTGTTTTAAAAAGGATTGAAACTTTGAATCTTTAAGGAGCTATTTACCCAAAAGAGTTTCTCCAGATTTTTCTGAATATTTATCAATTAATTAAAGGTTTTAAAATAAAGGTAAAAGGGAGGGAAAGATATTTTGGCATTTTTAACTAACTTTTCCCAAATTTCCATTTTCTTTTCTCTCAACTTTTCTCTCAACCCAAAAACATTTCTCCAGCAAAATTCCCTATGATTTTGACAACTTAAGATGAGTTTTCAATCCTCTTTTGATCTCTAATCATCTCTTCAACAAAATCTTAGCATTTGCTTATTGGATCTTCAAGAATTTTGGTTCTAAAAAGGGAGAAACTCAAGTTTAGAGGTATGAACGTCCTTCTCCTCTAAATTCTCAGTTCTTTACTGAAATTCCCAAGTTCTCAATCCTTGATTTGTGTTTTATAAAAGGTTTTACAATTGTGTTCTTGATCTTGGCTTTAAAATGCAAGATTTGCTTTAATTTTGATGAAATTCGTATGATCTGATTGGGCATTGTTTTGAGATGTCATTTTGATGAAAAATGAATGTATAATTGATGAGAAATTGAGGTTTAATCAATGCAATCCCGAATAGGTTGATTTTCCTAAGTTTTGCTTGAGTTTTTGGTTGTTTTTGGAGTGATCTTGATGATCTGCTATAGCTGGAGGTATAAGGACGTGGTTAGATCCTTTTTGGATGTTAATTGAGGTTTAAGAATGTTTGGAATTGATGGATCTTGGCTGGGTAGTGTTGTGGAGTTGTTTGGATGTGTTTTCGGTTGTGTTTGGTAGCCAAAAATGGAGTGTGGATGAGAGCAACGAGTTTAGGTTCTTTCATTGAAGTTATTAATGCATGATGATGCATTAATCCTCTACTTTGATGTGTTTAAAACAGGGGAGACATCTTCGGATCTTTGTGGTGGTGATCCGGAAGCTTGATTGGTGTTTCGGCAAGTGGCGAAACAGAATCGGTGAGTGGATTTTGGTTTTCAGCTTTGAAACCAATGTTTTGAAGGTTTGGGAGCTTAGTTTAAGTCTAAGCAACTTAGCTAAGCTCAAGAGTAAGTTTTCGGAAAAACTCTCTTGTTGATGAACCATGAGTTGGTTGAATGCAATGTGAAGTGTTTGCATGTTTTAAATTCTGTTTTGAAAGCATATTTTAGCATGATTATTTGCTGATTTTATAAGCCATGTGTTGAAGGATGCTCACGGTAAGGGATTCTTGTTTTGAACATTACTAAATGTGGTTTTGATGCTTAATGATGCATGATGAATATGGCTTTGTTAAATGCTTTAAAACAGTGGAATATTTTTGTTAATGATGCATATTGGCAAGTGATGTTTTGAGAATGGTTAAGAACAACATGGTGGTTAAAAGTCTATGGTTGGTTCTTGGTTAAGATCACAAAGGTGGTTAAAAGTCCTTGTGTGAATCTTGTGTATTTTAAGAACAACATGGTGGTAAAAAGTCCATGGTTGGTTCTTGGTTAAGGTCACAAAGGTGGTTAAAAGTCCTTGTGTGAGCCTTGTGTATTTAAGAACACCATGGTGGTTAAAAGTCCATGGGTGATTCTTGTTAAGGACACAAAGGTGGTTAAAAGTCCTTGTGTGGTCCTTGTGAATTGTAAGAACATCATGGTGGTTAAAAGTCCATGGATGATTCTTGTGCTAAGGACACAATGGTGGTTAAAAGTCCATGTGTGGTTCTTGTGAATTGTAAGATCACAATGGTGGTTAAAAGTCCATGTGTGGATCTTGTATTGATTGTATCACTTGTGGCCAATATGACATGTTATAAACTTGAAGCATGAAATGCTTGTTTTAAATGCTTATGTGCATGTACAAATGATGTTTTGAACTAAGGTTTTTAAAGGTGTCTATAAATGCATTATTGAGTTGTTTTAAATGAGCATTCCTCACTAAGCTATTTGCTTACGCTCTCTCTTTTCTTAAACCAATAATGTAGAGCATTGAAGTGCATTAGGGGCAGCAAGGAAGCCAAGAATCCAAGTGAAGGTTTAAGCTCATGTATGGTGAATGTTTTCTAACACTATTAGCTTTTGGGCATTTGGCAATGGGGGACCTATGTTGTTGTTTTGGGAGATGTTTTGGACTCCCTAAGTTGGTTTTATGTTGTTGATGATGTTGGTACATGTTTTTGGCCTTTTGGTACTTGTTTTGGTGATTTGAGGATTGCATGTTTTGCTATATAGGATACTTGCCTATAGAATTGGGGATTTCTTTAATTGATGCCATGTTTGAGTATGGTTGATGCAATTATGTCCCTTATGCATGTTATGACTTGCTGGTATAATTTGGTTGCCTTTGGAGCATGTTTGATGGGTCAATTTTATGAAAAACCAACAAAATTTCTGCAATCTGGGCAGGCCGTATCGGAACGGGTGCTACCGTTTCGGAACAAGGGCCTGAAATGGCCTAGGCGTTTCGAAACGGAAGGAACCGTTCCGGAACGGAAATGCTACTGCCAAGCCCTGTTTCGGTACTCGTTTCGGAATGGTCTTGCGTTTCGGAACGGATCATCCCCGTTTCGGAACACTTGACCGTTGGGCACTGAAATTGACGGTTATGTGTTTTGAAATCTTTGCGTTTTAGTCCTGAACCTTGTTTGTGCAATTGAATGAGTTTGAGATGTCCGTTTGAGCTAAAATTTGGCAGAGAAGCATGAAAGATGATTAATTTCATTTTGGTAACTTTTAAATGGGTTAAGTCCTTATAATTTTCAGAATTTACAAATTGGTCCCTAATTTCTTAATTTGTGCAATCAAGTCCCTGAATGTTCTTTGATTGTTATGATCTTTGAGTATGCTGTTCTTGTGGACATATCTAGGGTTAATGTGCATTTAGATAAGACTTAAAACGAAAAAAAAGGGTCGTTAATCAAGGTTGACTTTTGGGTTGACTTTGGTTTTCCCCGTGTAAACTTCTTAATTCGGTTCAACCGTTTGGGCCGGGTTAAGGGGGTTACACGTGTAAAATAGTCTATCGCAATGGTAGTGCAAGTATACACGACGCAAGTAGTAAAGTGATACGAAGTATCGGATATCGTCTCCACGGGGATTGTGCTAATAGCTTCACCTTAATTCGCTGCACAGAAGTAAATAAAATATTTGAGAAGTTGTCACACAAATAATAGAGTAAACGCAAATAAAAGAGTAAAATTATCAAAATAGAGAGAATGGGCTGGTATTGAATTGCTTAGTAGTGTAGGTATTGCAGAGTTTAGGAAATCCAGTTCTGTCGTCGTCACCCGTCGTGGCAGCACCTGTCGCGGCGGCAGTCTGTTGATTGTCGCGGCAGCAAACACTCAACTCAGTACTTTCAAGTTTGGCAAGAATCCCAGATCTGCCTTGGCCTATCCCTAGGTCCAAGTCTATCGATGATCACGTCTTGATGATACCTCCCGGCGTGAATCGAAGGATGAACACCGATGTGTATGAATTCTTCTTTAGCCACTTAACCTCGCCCTATCCCTAGGCACGAGATAGTTCAACTATAAACTAGAGAACTTGCTCTTATTTCTTTCGTATATTTAACTCTCCCGATGCTAAGTAAATAGATAACCTCACAATGCTCTCCCGATGCTCTTGCATGATATTAATAACCAAAATAAGAGAACTTGAAGTTTATTTTATTGAACTGAAAATACCTAAAACAAAACAACCCTTGCAACTACTTTACAAATCAACCTGTGGCCCTAGGAAGGATTTAGAACATGTCGAGGGCAGGAAAACGACTAGGGGTTTTTTGGTTATCGGTTATGGGGTATGTCATGCGCCCTAGGTTAAAATACATGCTCTTATATAAGCTTTGGGGTCAAGTTATCTAATTTAACAAGGATTACAACTTTAATTAAAAGTATGATTCTCATAAAGACTAAATCTTCAAGGAATCTACTTTCCAGCCGTCTTCCTTGTTTCTTGGGATTTTCTCTCCTTGAGCTTTGGGCTTGACATATCTTTTGATCTGGGGCTTGGAAAAATATAAGGTTTTCACACGACAGACGAGCGGAATTTTCTCTATCTGTCGAGGTCCACTTTGCTTTTTCTGAATGCAGCAGAAATATGTGTTAAATAGGGTGTAAATAATAGATCTTTTACACACTCAACACACCCCCAAACTCAAGTTTTTGCTTGCCCTCAAGCAACTAAGACCTAAAAGAAAAATGAAATATTTTTGTTTTGGCTTTCAAATAGTGAACTTTCCCTTACCCGTTGTTCGTTCCCTGTGACGGCAGCAACCTGTCGGATAATTTAGGATCTGTCCGGAATCTCAATATAGTCCTCGTGCAGTGTGTGCATGCTTGTGAACAGTTATATGCCAAGACTCTCTTAGTTTCACTAGAATATTCAACTCTTAACTCGAATTTTTATGCCAAAGTTTATCTTTTTGAAGGCACATTTTCATGTTTCTTTGATTTTTTTTGTTTTGACTCGATTTCTCTAAAGTTTTACTAGAGCCACTTTTAGGCACCTCTAGCTAACTTCCTAGAGCCAGTTTTGGGCACCTCTAGGATTTTTGAGTCTCTTTTGCTAAACTTCTTTCCTAGAGCCAGTGTTAGGCACCTCTAGGGGCTATTCAAGTGCTAAGTTTCCTATTCTAGTTTGGCTAAAAGAAGTTTAAGCAGTATAACAGTCACAATGGTGTTTAAGTTTTCAGAACTATAGAAAGGCTCTAAACTTCTCCTAGAAACTATCCTAAAGTTACTGCCACGACAGAGCTGTCACGACAGGCCAGTTCAGTTCATAGTTTTAAGCCAAAATTTTCAATCTTTTCAGTTTTTTTACCAAAAAAAATAACTAAGTAAAAGACACAAAAATTAACTAAGATGTATTTGGACTCCATTAATATGGAGGGTTGCCACCCCCAAACTCGAGGGTTGCATTGCCCTCAATGCAAATGACAAAATATAAATGAAAACATATGAAGGCAGTACATCACAAAATATATAAATAGCAGGCAACAATAAGAAAATTAGAAACTTAAATTTTAGGCACTGTCTTCACTGCTGTTGCTGAGGCGGATTTGGCGGCGGATTCTGGTTCTTGGGGTGGGCTGGGGTGGTTGTTGTACAACCTGAATGTCGGAGCTGTTGCCGCTGCTGCTGGCCTTTGGCAGAGTTTTCTTGTTTGCCATTCTTTTCTGCCTCTTTAGCGGTATAAATTCTTTCGACAGGTTCCTCTGAATAGAGGGTTCAGCGTCGCTGTCTGCCCAGACGGAGGAGGAAGAGAACCCAGCAACAAAGGCAGCAAGGTTGTCCGATGGTACTGGTCGCTTTGTTCCTCGAGCGGATGTTTCAGCATGGGTGCTGCCGGCTGCCGTCGAGGCAGGTGGTGGTATGGAGGCGGCAGATGGTGTTTGTGGTGTAGCAGCAGGTGTAGGTGTGTGGGCAGGGGTGGGGACAGTGAAGTAGTGGGCAGGGAAGGTGGGGAAAACAACATCAGGGAAATTTAATGTATTGTGAATAAAATTTACCGTGGATGCGGCAAAGTCCTTGATGAATGTCATGAGGCCCAACTGTATGTCCTCCATCCTTTGAATGGCAGCTAGGATTTGATTGGAGGGGTCTGCCGGAGCAGCTGCTGCGGCGGCAGGTTCAGGATTTGGCTGCTCTGATGATTCAGCTGGGGCGGGTAGCGGGGTTGAAAGATGAGAGAGGGGTCGCCACTGTCAGCTCCATGAGGCTGATGATATTCTTTTCTGTCCAACCACGTCCTTTCACTATGGAATCGGTGTCGGCTTCCGGCACACCATGACAGCGGAAGAGGGACGTGATGATGTAGGGGAGGCAAAGGAAGGCCGTCGATCTATGTGCACTTTTCAAAATACTCTCTCGCATATAACTTCCCACATTAATGAGCCGTTCATTTAAAATAGAGTGTATTAAGGCTAACCTCTGCTGGTCAACGGTGGTGTGATGCGACGAAGGTAGGATCCTCTTTTTGATGAAGGCATTCCACAGTTTTCCTCCGGCAGCAGCTGCCCCCTCTTCACTGTGTGAGGATTTTTTCGGCTTGTATTCCATTCAGTCCCTTCTTCCGTTAGTTCTGCCATGACAGCGTCATAGGCAGCATCATCCAAAGTGTCAAGGAACTGTTGCTGAGCATCATCATTGGGGCCTAGGTAGAGGCCATATAGAAAGTTAATGCGATCGGCTGTGAACTGCACCTCTTTCCCTCGAACAGTCACTGCTGTCACCGTCTTGCTGCTGATGGCAGCATAAAATTCCCTCACCAGCGTCTCGTTCATCTCCGCTGGTTGCTCCGCAAATGATTCCCATAATAGAGCTCTAATCTTCCTTGCGATGAAAGGCTTGAGGCCCAGATTAATTGCCTTTGGAGTGTAAATGAAGCCTCGTTCTTCCCACAGATCCCTGGTTGCAAAGGACTGTGGGGGAGTTGCTGCCGGTGAGGAAGTAGAAGCAGCACTGCGGCGGGTTCTTCTGGAAGACATGTTAGTGCAAGGGTTGTGAAAAGTAAAAGAAAGCAAATGAAAACTAAAGGGGGAGAGCAAGTAAGAAATGCAGAAGTGAATGAAAATGAAAATGAAACGGGGTTTTATAGAAGAGGAATTGCTGCCCGTTGAAGCTGTAACGGCAGGCGTGAATAACGGGGCAACTGTTGAGCTTTAGCGTGTCTAACACACGTTTCCGGGTCTGTTACGCATCTGTCACACGTTTCCACGTCTGTCGTGACAGTCTGGTGACAACCTGTCTTTTCTGTGTCTGTCACGGCAGCTTGAACGAAAGGCTTCAATATTGGGCTTTGTTGGGCTGATGGATGGATGGTGGGCTGGGTTCACTTCTCATGTTCTTCTTGACTCCTTTATTCCCTAAAAACAGTAAACATAAAAAAAAATTATTCGAATAAAATAAACCTTATTTCCTAATAAATAATAAATAATAATAAAATAAATAATTAAAATTTAGGTTAAATTAGGGCTGCCAGGTGGGGCATCTCCTAAGGTAATCACTTCCTGCATTCCTGGGGCTTCAGTCCCCTGATAATGCTTGAGGCGCTGTCCGTTGACTTTGAATTGGTGCCCGTCTTTTAATGATTGGATTGTGATGACACCATGGGGAAAAACTTGTACGACTTGGAATGGGCCAGACCATCTAGATTTCAGTTTCCTTGGGAAAAGTTTCAGTCTAGAATTGAACAACAATACAAGCTGCCCTGGGCAGAATTGTCGTGGCAGCAACTTCCTGTCATGCCACTTCTTAGTTTTCTCCTTGTAGATTCTTGCATTGTCGTAGGCCATTGTCCGTATTTCTTCAATTTCGTTCAAATCTAACAGCCTTTTCTGCCCTGCCCTGTCCAAGTCCATATTCACTGCCTTGATCGCCCAGTATGCTCTGTGCTCTATCTCGATAGGAAGGTGACATGTTTTCCCATAAATCAATCGGTATGGAGACATGCCCAATGGGGTCTTAAAAGCTGTCCTATATGCCCATAATGCGTCATTGAGGAGTAAAGACCAATCTTTCCTAGTTGGCTTAACCATCTTTTCAAGAATGTTCTTAACTTCCCTATTAGATATTTCAGCTTGTCCATTGGTCTGTGGGTGATATGCTGTCGCGATCCGATGCTTGACACCATATTTCTTCAAGGCGGCAGCAATAACCCTATTGTCGAAATGTCTCCCTTCATCACTGATAATCGCCTTAGGGATGCCAAACCTAGAAAAAATGTTTTTGTGTAAAAACCTTTGGACTGTCTTGGCATCATTCTTTTGAGTGGCGATAGCTTCAACCCACTTAGAGACATAATCTACTGCTAAGAGGATGTATAAATTTCCACATGAAAATGGAAAAGGTCCCATAAAATCAATCCCCCAAACATCGAAGATTTCGACCTCTAGAATGTTCTGCAGCGGCATCTCATTTCTCCTTGAGATGTTTCCTGTCCTTTGGCACCTGTCACAACTCTTGTAGAAGATTTGTGCATCTTTATACAGTGACGGCCAATAAAACCCTAACTGCAGCACCTTGGCAGCAGTTTTGTTGCCTCCTAAGTGACCTTCATACTGTGAAGCATGGCAATGATGAAGTATGTCTTCTTGTTCTTCTTGTGGTACACACCTCCTTATAACCTGATCTGAACATAGTTTGAAAAGAAGAGGTTCGTCCCAATAATAATGTTTGACATCATTTTGGAACCTCTTCCTGGCTTGGTAATTAAGATCAGAAGGAATTATTCCGCTAACTATAAAATTAACGAAATCAGCATACTAGGGGAGTTCAGAAGACTTACCTGCGCCATGGCTGTCGCGGCAGTGATTGTGGTAGCAAAGAGCTGCTCATCTGGGAAGGTCTCCAGTATGTTTGTCTCATCTATTGGTAGACTCTGTCCCTTCTCCAACCTTGACAAGTGATCTGCCACCTAATTTTCTGTTCCTTTTTTGTCCTTGATTTCAAGGTCGAATTCTTGCAATAGCAGGATCCACCGTATCAATCGCGGCTTTGCATCTTTTTTCGCGAACAAATACTTCAGGGCAGAATGGTCTGTGTGCACTATTACCTTCGTCCCAAGTATGTAAGAACAAAACTTGTCAATGGAGAACACCACATCTAATAACTCTTTCTCTGTGGTGGTGTAATTCACTTGGGCGTCATTCAGTGTCATGCTGGCATAATATATGACATGAAATAGCTTGTCTCTCCGCTGCCCAAGTGCTGCCCCGACAGCATAATCACTAGCATCACACATAATCTCAAATGGCTGTGTCCAGTCTGGTGGCTATACTATTGGGGCTGTTACCAGTTTTTCCTTCAGAACCTTGAATGTAACACCCCAATTTTGGGCTTAGAAGTTTTGGGTTTGAACCGGACCGGTCGAATTTTCGGTTCGAATATAAAAGGTGGTTTTAAGGAAAGCCTAGTTCGCGATGCATTAAAAATATGGAAAAATATCTAAAAATCCTCTTTTAATATATATAAGAGGGTGGTGAAATCAATTTTACAAAATGAGGTTTGGAAATATGACATTTTGAGTTGGTGACTAAAATGTAATTTCTGAAAAGTTCGTGACTGTTTTAAAAGGATTGAAACTTTGAATCTTTAAGGAGCTAATTTACCCAAGGGAGGATTTCTCCAGATTTTTCTAGATTTTTAAAGACTCATTTAATGTTTAATTAATGAAAAGAAAAAAGGGAAAAATATATTTTTAGTTTCATAACTAACTTTTACCAAAATTTTCCTATTTCATTTTCTCTCAAAATTCCCTCAGTCAAACACATTTCCACATCAATTTTTCCTTTGATTTTCACACCTAAAGTTGAGATGTCAATTTCTAAATGATTCCTTATCATTTATACACCAAATCCTCATCATTTGCTTAATGAATTTTCAAGGATTTTGGCTCTAAACAAGGAGAAATCCACATTTAGAGGTATGAACGTCCTTCTCCTCTAAATACTCAGTTCTTTACTGAAATTCCCAAGTTATCAATCCTTAAATTAAGTTTTATTAAAGGTTTTAATGTTGTGATCTTGATTTTGGCTTAAAATGCAAGATTTGGATTTAATTTTGAAGAAATTCGTATTGGATGATTGGGCTCTATTTTGAGATGTCTTTTTAATGTATTTTGGATGTCTAAATGATGTGTAATTGAGGTTTAATCAATGCAATCCCGAATAGGTTGATTTTCCTAAGTTTTTACTTGTGAAAATGGTGGTTTTTGGGGTGATCTTGGTGTTTTGTTTATGCTGGAGGTATAAGGACGAGTTTGAGTTTATTTTGGATGTTAATTGATGTTTACTAATGGTTAGAAGTGATGGATCTTGGCTGGGTTAAGTCTTGGAAGTGTTTGGAGGTGATTTCGGTTGTGTTTGGTAGCCGAAATGTTGGATTTGCAAAGAGCAGCGAGTTTAGGTGTGTTGTTGGTGTTTTTAATGCATGATGATGCATTAATCCTCTGTTGTTATGTGCTTGAAACAAGGGAGAATGATCCGTGAGCAATAGAGGTGGCGTTGAAGGTTTCAGATGCTTGGAAGGCTTGTTGGCTAGCCTAGTTTTGTGTATCGGTGAGTGAAGTTGGGGTTTTCAGCTTTAAAACCAATGTTTGAAGGTTTTTGGGAGCTTAGTTTAAGTCTAAACAACTTAGCTAAGCTCAAGAGTAAGTAAATGGAATTTCTCTCTTGGTTTGTGTTATGAATTGGTTTTTAAAGCACTTGTGATTGTTGGATGCAATGCATGTGATCTGCATGTTTAAATTCTGTTTTGAAAGCATATTTTAGCATGGTTTAATGCTGGTTTTGGAAGTCATGTGTTGAAGGATGCTCAAGGTAAGAGATCCTTGGTTTTGTACATTGGGATTGTGGAATTGATGCATAGTGTTGCATGTTGTTTAATGGCTTTGTTTAATGCTTCAAAATAGTGAAGTGATGATGGTAATTGGTGGTTTTGGCATTTTGGTTATGCTTGTAAAAACAATGGATTAATATGGTAAAATGGTTATATTGGCAAGTGATGTAAGTGGTTCTTGCTTACTTTAATCGGATATAGTTAGCCGGCTATAGGATTGGGTGCACCGTGAATTGAGTCGCCTTGGATGTCGAGGGGGTTGTAATTGTACCGTAAACTCCATCCAAGAATCCTAGCGATTGAGGAAATTGGTGTCACCACGATAGAGGATGGCTCTCGTGGGTGGGCTTGGTTAAGTGCCACCACGATGGAGGATGGCTCTCGTGGGTGAACCTTGTTAAAAGTCACCACGATGGAGGGTGGCTCTCGTGGGTGGACTTTGTTAAGCGTCACAACGGTGGAGGGTTGCTCCCGTGTGTGAGCTTGGTTAAGGTGATTACAATGGTTGTGGTAGCTTCCATGTGTAAGCCTTGTGATGTGTCCCGGCTCTCGCTAGTGTGTTATACAACTTTCGATGAGTGATGTTGAGGGGTTGTGATTGTACCGTTAAACTCCATCACGGGTGTTGAGGGGGTTGTGATTGTACCGGTAAACTCCACCTTGTGTTGTTCGGAAGTGTGTATGGAGCGAGTGGGACAACGCTTGTAATCCGCGTATCCGATTGTGTCTTGTGTTATGATGGTTTGTGAATTATCACTTGGAAGCCAATATAATGTTCTTGAATGTAATGAAGCATGAGATGCTTGAAATGATGCATGGTTGCATGGGAAGTGTGTGATGTTCTAAGAATGCATGTATAACTTGTTAACTTGTACAAGTGTTTATCTTATATTAAGAATGGTGCATATGTGCATGGGAGTCTCTTTAGTGCATTGAAGTCTTACGAAGGCTTGTTTTAAAAGGCATGTAATGCAAATGTTGTTTTTGTGGTTCATGTATTGCATTTGTTTAATGCATGTGATAGATTGAAGGGGTAAGTGGGTTTCATATGTTTCTTTCTTTGAGATGATTTTCAAGAATGAGAAAAGTATAATGTGAAGTGGAAGTGTTTTCCAAGGAATTTGTATTTAACTTTGCATATGATGTTCATGCATGGAAAGGTTAAATTGATGGTTTTGCACATGTTGTTTAAAAGGGGTTTTCAAACAATGCTTCGGTTTATCGAAATGTGTTTACTTTTTAAAGAGGTTTTATGACTCGCTGCAATTATGGTGTTTTGGTTTTGAGCATTCCTCACTAAGCATTATGTGCTTACGCTCCTTTTTGTCCATCAATGCAGATAATTGAAGTTGGGATAGCAAGAAGCAAGGGATTCAAGGAGAGCTCCACTTGAGATGTATGTCTCGGATAATAGCTATAGATAATAAAGGCAATGGGGGGGAGAGTCTTTTATGTTGATGTTTAATGAGATTGTGTATGTTGAACAAGTTCGGTTTATGATTTGAACTATGTGGTTTAACGCTTGCAACGTTTGAATCTTCTTATTCATAAGTCGTTATGATATGCTTCTCGTTTTAAAAGCATGTTTAAGTGTTGGATGTGTGGAAGGAGTTGGTGCACCTAGGAGTTGTTTTGTATCTAGATTTTAATGCAATTTGGTTGTTATGATGCTTGACATGTTGTAGCCTTGTTGAGGATTGTTTTGGAGCATGTTCGATGGAGTTTAAATGTGTTAAAACAGGCCTATCTTCTGTTTCTGGGCAGGGTGTTTCGAAACACCCTTGCCTGTTTCGAAACAGGTGCTTGAATTGGCCTAGGTGTTTCGAAACGGGTAGAGGTGTTTCGAAACACTTTGGCTACTGCCAAGCCCCGTTTCTGAACGGGCTAACCCCGTTTCGAAACACTTGACCGTTGGGCACTGATTTGAATGGTTTTGAAGTTTGCAAGCTTTACGTTTTAGTCCTGATTTTTGTATGTGCATTTGTTTGAGTTTGAGATGTCCGATTAAGGTGAAATTTGGCAGAGAGGCATGAAACATGACTAATTTCATAGTGGTAACTTAAAAATAGGTAAAGTCTTCTTAATTTCCAGAATTTACAAAATGGTCCCTAAATTCGTATGTTGTGCAATTGGGTCCCTTATTGTTTTCCGTTTGCTGTGATTTTTTGAGTATGCTTATCTCAAGAGTATGCCTAGGTTTAATGTGCATCTAGACAAGTTTAAAAAGAAAAAAAAGGTTCGTTAATCAAGGTTGACTTTCGGGTTGACTTTGGTTTTCCCCGTGTAATCTTCGTAGTCCGGGTCAACCGTCTAGGCCGGGCTAAGGGGGTTACATTTGGTGGTATCAGAGCTGAGTTGCGAATTCTTGGGGAAATGGTAAATTATTGTAATATGTGTTTGATGTTTATTCTGATGTGTGGTTGAAAGTCGGTTGAAATGTGTGTCTTTGAGCGAATTGTTGATGTTTTTATCATGCTTTTTGGTTATGAATCTTCATTGAGCTAAAGTGGATTTGTGCTGATGATATGCTGGTGATGTGAGCTGATTTTAGGAATGATGAAAGGGTGATGGGTATGACATGTTGATATTATGCTGTTGCGAGTGAATGTTGTTTGATGAGAGCATGATCGAAGTATGTTGATTGATATGCTCGATGTTGTGATATCCATGTTTTTTTTAGTGTTATGTCATGTAAAAGGGGAGAATTTGGGATACCCATTGCCTTATTATTATAGCTATTGTGATATGTTGGAGTTGGAGTCTTGAATCCTTGCTTGAAGCTGGTCTGATGGTTTTGTTTGTTTTGTTATGATTGCTTGTTGTTGTTGTTAGCATGATGGAATCGATGAGAGAATGGCAGTTGGGTGAGTTGGTTGCTGCTTTAGAGCAGGTTGTTAAGGCGTGGAATTCACCTTTTGGTGGAGGTGTTTCGTTTCAGCCTACAGTGCCTGGAGTTGAGGTAGTAAGGCAGGAAGAGGAAGTTGGTTCTGTGATGAAGAGTTCATCACCTATATTCAAGAGGTGTCGGAAACATCTCAGGCCATGGTGAAAGTGAGGCCTATAGACGTGCCGACTGTGGTACGTGCGAGTTTGTCGAAACATCGTTTACATGTTTTGGGAGCTGTGGAGTATCATGGTTCGACACATGAGACGTTCGAGGCCTGGTTGGCCAGTGTAATTCTGATTTAGAGCATGTTCGATGGGGTTTGAATGTGTTAAAACAGGCCTATCTTCTGTTTCTGGGCAGGGTGTTTCGAAACACCCTTGCCTCTTTCGAAACAGGTGCTTGAATTGGCCTGGGTGTTTCGAAACGGGTAGAGGTGTTTCGAAACACTTTGGCTACTGCCAAGCCCCGTTTCGAAACACTTGACCGTTGGGCACTGATTTGAATGGTTTTGAAGTTTGCAAGCTTTACGTTTTAGTCCTTATTTTTGTATGTGCATTGTTTGAGTTTGAGATGTCCGATTAAGGTGAAATTTGGCAGAGAAGCATGAAACATGACTAAATCATAGTGGTAACTTAAAAATCGGTAAAGTCCTCTTAATTTCCAAAATTTACAAAATGGTCCCTAAATTCGTATGTTGTGCAATTGGGTCCCTTATTGTTTTCCGTTTGCTGTGATTTTTTGAGTATGCTTATCTCAAGAGTATGCCTAGGTTTAATGTGCATCTAGACAAGTTTAAAAAGAAAAAAAGGGTCGTTAATCAAGGTTGACTTTCGGGTTGACTTTGGTTTTCCCCGTGTAATCTTCGTAGTCCAGGTCAACCGTCTAGGCCGGGCTAAGGGGGTTACATTGAATGCTTCAGTACATTCATCATTATGGTCGGCGGCGGCAGCTTTTCAATCACTTCAATCTTCGTAGTCCTTGGTGATTTTTGAGAAATTTTCAATGAATCTCCGATAAAAACCAGCATGTCCCAAGAAACTTCTGATACCCTTGACTGTGGTCGGCGGCGGCAGCTTTTCAATCACTTCAATCTTAGCCCTGTCGACTTCTATCCCACGGCAGCTAATCTTATGGCCAAGGACTATCCCTTCATCCACCATAATGTGGCATTTTTCCCAATTTAAAACTAGGTTTGCTTTTTCACATCTTTCAAGTACCTTTTGTAGATTGTCGAGGCAGCTCTCAAAATCGTCTCCAAAGACTAAAAAATCATCCATAAATATTTCAAGGAAGTCCTCTACCATATCGGAGAATATGGCCATCATGCACCTTTGGAAGGTGGCGGGTGCATTACATAATCCAAACGAATTCTCCTAAAAGCATACATTCCGTATGGGCATGTGAAGGTCGTCTTTTCTTGATCCTCCGGTGCGATAGCAATTTTATTATAACCTGAATAACCATCAAGAAAACAATAGTAAGGTTTACCCGCTAATCTATCAAGCATTTGATCAATAAAGGGTAAAGGAAAGTGGTCTTTTCGGGTAGCTTTTTTAAGCTTCCGATAGTCCATACAAACCCTCCAACCGGTCACAGTCCTGGTTGGGATTAACTCATTGTTTTCATTGGTCACCACGGTCATTCCTCCTTTCTTTGGAACGCATTGCACCGGGCTCACCCATTTGCTGTCGAAAATGGCGTAAATAATACCAGCATCTAACCATTTGATTATTTCTTTACGCACCACCTCTTTCATCGCATGGTTTAGCCGCCTTTGGGCATCTATAGTCGGCTTATGATCTTCCTCTAAAAGGATTTTGTGCATGCATAATGCCGGACTAATGCCTTGAATATCAGCTATCGTCCATCCAATCGCCTTTTTGTGCTGCCGCAACATCCCTATTAGCTGCCGTTCCTGTTCCTGTGGCAGCTTAGAAGAGATGATTACGGGCAATGTATCATTTGAACCAAGAAAAGCATATTTTAGCTGCCCTAGCAGGGGCTTCAGTTCTAAGGCAGGTGGCTCAACAGTAGATGGCTTTTGGATTACATGGTTATCCGAAGTATAATTTAAAGGTTCGAATAACTTACCTGGACGATCGCCTATCCAGTTTACCTCCTCCTGATCTTCAGTATCAGATGTATCGGATTCAGAGGAGTTGCTGTCGTGACAGTCCTGTAGGTGGCTGCCGCGGCAGTGACCAATTTTTATATCGTGACAGCCCGACCTGATGCAAGGTTGATCAAGGGTAACTTCAGTGATAGCCTTACGTTCCTCGTCTGCATCAACATGCTTCATAGCTTAGAGAACATTCAACTTAATCTCTTGATCATTCACTCTCATGGTGAGTTCTCCTTTTTCCACATCAATCAGTGATCTTCCCGTGGCTAAGAAGGGTCGCCCAAGGATGATTGGTGCGTTTTCGTCTGCCTCACAATCTAAAACAAGAAAGTCAGCAGGAAAAATAAATTTATCCACTCTTACTAGAATATCTTCAATTTTTCCTTCCGGATGAACATAAGAGCGGTCTGCCAGCTGCAGAGTTACTGTCGTGGGCCGCGCCTTTCCAATACCTAATTTCTGAAAAACAGATTTTGGCATTAAATTAACACTAGCACCAAGATCACAAAGTGCCTTACCCATATATTTATTTTCGATTACACAAGGTATGATGAAGCTCCCCGGATCCTTCTTTTTCTGGGGTGGCTGCCGATGAAGAATACTCATGCAACCTTCTGTCATCTTTACCGTTTCAAATTCCCCAAGTTTAGATTTCTTTGACATGACATCCTTGAGAAATTTGGCATAACCGGGCATTTCCTTAACGACATCTAACAACGGAATATTAATATGAACCTGCTTAAAAATATCATAAATCTTTTTGAGCTGAGATTCTTTCTTAGCTTGCTGTATCCGTTGAGGAAAAGGAGGTGGGGGACGATAATCAGCAATACGTCCTTCCCACTGCATACGAATCTGAGGAGGTTTAGGTTCATCAATTTTCTCCTCTGTCGCTTCTGCTGTCGTGACAGGCTCATCGGCAGCAGTCTGTTTGTTACCTGTCGGGGCAGCTTCCTCGGCAGGTTTGTCCAAGGCTGGTTTCCTTACTGTTTCAGCTTCCTTTTCCGGCCCTGGTAATTTCTTCCCACTCCTAGTAGTAATAGCTTTACACTGCTCATGTGTGGGCTGCTTAGCATTTTCAGTATTACTAGGGAATCCTCCAGTCTGCCTCGGCTTAATATGTTGGGAAACCTGACCCATTTGTGTCTCCAAAGATTTCAGAGTAGCTTCATGATTCGTCATCTGCATCTCTGTTTTATCCATGAATGTCTCCGTTTTCTTAACAAACTGATTCATATTCTCAATATAAGTACCTGTCTGAGACATAAAAGTGGCCAGAGTCTGTTCCAGTATACTGCTCGTGCCAGCTGGTTGCTGCTGTTGCTGCTGCGGCGGCAGTTGCTGTCGCGTCAGCAATCTAGGTCCTCCCTGATTCTGATTGTGTGCTTGAGGATTCAGGGCATTATTAGGATTACTCCAAGAAAACTTGGGATCCTTCCTCCAATTGGGATTATAGTTGTTGGAATTGTAATTCGGCTTATAGTTTCCAACATATTTTCCTTCTTCTAGCTGTATAGGACACTCGTCCGAACTATGATTTCCCTCACAGATTTCACATACCTCCTCAATAGCAAATCCATGTTGTGTATCATCATTCAATAACCTTTTCATTGCTTTAGTAAGGAATGCTACCTGTGATTTCATCGTGCTGTCGGCCTCATAATCCTTGACAGCTAGTACCCGTTTACCTCCTCTTCTTGCTGTCGGAAACTACTCCTCATTCTTAGCCAGATTTTTCAATACTTGCATTGCCTCATCCGGATCTTTATCCAATAATAGTCTGTTTGCTGCTGAATCAATTCGAATACGAGTTTGTAAGTTGGCAGCATTATAAAACTTTGTTACCTGATTCCAGATGGGGAATCCATGCATTGGGCAGTTCTGTAGAAGAGTAGTAAATTTGTCCCAAGCCTCGTGCATCGGCTCGTCATCTTCCTGTTGAAAAGTAGCAATTTCATTACGTAATCGCTCAGATAAATGCAAAGGATTAAAACGAGATAAAAATTCACGAGATAAATCTGCCCAAGTTCTAATTGAACCCGGCGTAAGTTTATTCCACCAAGTTTTTGCTCTGTCCCTCAATGAATGGGGAAATAACGGAAGCCTCAGTATCTCCGGATTAACTCCTGGCAGTCTAAACGAACCACAGATCTCTTGGAACGTTTTTAGATGCTCCCTAGCATCCTCTGTAACAGCACCACTGAATTGACCGGCATTGTTGATCATGCTAAACATGACAGGTTTCAGCTCGAAGTTGTCAACATCAATGTCTGGCAGCGTGGTTTCCAGTTCTACATGATCGTTCAACATGTAGTCACGGCAGGACCGTCGTCCAGCGGCGGCGGGCGGGTCGTTTCCATTGTGGGCCATCTTTTCTAGCTGTTCCTCAAGGTACTCGTTCCTGGCTAGCAAGTGACGAAGTTGTTTCTTGAGATTGAAGAAACGTTCGATTTTCCGGATCTAATTGATATTCAGGATCTTTACCTCGATTCGATCTGCGCATAAACAAGAAAACCTTGTGAAAAGCAAGAGTTGAATGCACCAACGAAAAACAGAAAAATAAAAATAAAATAAAAACAAAAACGAAAAGTGCAGTAAAAGAAAAGGTAGAGTTATATTGCCAATCCTCGACAATTGCGCCAAAAACTTGTTGCGTGTAAAATAGTCTATCGCAATGGTAGTGCAAGTATACACGACGCAAGTAGTAAAATGATACGAAGTATCAGATATCGTCTCCACAGGGATTGGGCTAATAGCTTCACCTTAATTCGCTGCACGGAAGTAAATAAAATATTTGAGAAGTTGTCACGAAAATAATAGAGTAAACGCAAATAAAAGAGTAAAATTATCAAAATAGAGAGAATGGGCTGGTATTGAATAGCTCAGTAGTGCAAGTATTGCAGAGTTTAGGAAATCCAGTTCTGTCGTCGTCACCCGTCGCGGCAGCACCTGTCGCGGCGGCAGTCTGTTGATTGTCGCGGCAGCAAACACTCAACTCAGTACTTTCAAGTTTGGCAAGAATCCCAGATCTGCCTTGGCCTATCCCTAGGTCCAAGTCTGTCGATGATCACATCTTGATGATACCTCCCGGCGTGAATCGAAGGATGAACACCGATGTGTATGAATTCTTCGTTAGCCACTTAACCTCGCCCTATCCCTAGGCACAAGATAGTTCAACTATAAACTAGAGAACTTGCTCTTATTTCTTTCGTATACTTAACTCTCCCGATGCTAAGTAAATAGATAACCTCACAATGCTCTCCCGATGCTCTTGCAAGATATTAATAACCAAAATAAGAGAACTTGAAGTTTATTTTTATTGAACTAAAAATACCTAAAACAAAACAACCCTTGCAACTACTTTACAAATCAACTCGTGGCCCTAGGAAGGATTTAGAACATATCGAGGGCAGGAAAACAGCTAGGGGTTTTTTGGTTATCGGTTATGGGGTATGTCATGTGCCCTAGGTTAAAATACATGCCCTTATATAAGCTTTGGGCTCAAGTTATCTAATTTAACAAGGATTACAACTTTAATTAAAAGTATGATTCTCATAAAGACTAAATCTTCAAGGAATCTACTTTCCAGTCGTCTTCCTTGTTTCTTGGGATTTTCTCTCCTTGAGCTTTGGGCTTGACATATCTTTTGATCTGGGGCTTGGAAAAATATAAGGTTTTCACACGACAGACGAGCGGAATTTTCTCTATCTGTCGAGGTCCACTTTGCTTTTTCTCCACAAAACTGCTGTCACGGCAGCACCATGGCAGCATCGTCCTCTTTGTCTGCTTGTCCAGTTCAGCTCTTCTGCTTCTCTGCCCAGCACCTGCCCTCTCCGTCTGCTATGGCAGCAACCTGCAAAAACAGTCATTCTTAGTAGAATATGTGCCTTTAATATATTTGTGATGTTTTGCTTTAAACTATCCTAAATGCAATGAATAATGCTGGAATGCAGCAGAAATATGGGTTAAATAGGGTGTAAATAATAGATCTTTTACACACTCAACAACTGGTCAAAATGAGTCATGAACTAACTCTTCGTGAGCTATAAAGTTTGAATTGAATGTTTGATTTGGTTGATCCACTCTTTCGTGTCAAGAATGTTGGTTCTTATTAGCGATTGTCTATGATTTCTTTAGTTGAAGGCGCCAGACAACATTTCATATTTGCTCCAGCCCTTCATGTCCAGGATGTTGAAATTTATTGATAACAATCTGCTCCTTCCTGTTTGAGGATATTAGACCTGCAAATTTTAATTCTTTAAGAAATGGTTAAATATTTGTAAGAAGAGGTAGAGTTGATTTAAGAAAAGATCTTTGAGGAAATATCCAAAAAAATTAGAAAAAATATCCTTGTGAAAGGATTGAACTAAGGAATTCATGCATTCAGAAAAAGTCATTGTGAAAGGAAGGGATTAAGAAATTTTGGTTTTGAGAAAGAGTGTCCTTATGAAAGGATGAAACTAATAAATTCTGAGTTTGCAAAAAATGTCCTTATGAAAAGATGGAATTAAGAAATTCCAAGTTTGAGAAAATGTCCTTAAGGAAGGATAGAGTTAAGAAACTTTTGTTTTTGAAGAAAATGTCCTTAAGAAAGGACAAAGTTAAGAAACACATGTTTTGAAGGAAATGTCCTTAAGAATTACATAGTTAAGAAACATATGTTTTTGAGGAAAACGGGTCCTTGTGAAAAGATTGGTTTCAAAAAAATTCTTTGAGTAACCAATGCAAGGTTAGTTTCTGGGAATGTATTTATACAAATGACATATATGTGCATGCATTAATGATGATGTAGAGATGCATGAAATTTTTGTAGAAGTCTCTTTCTTCTTAGTTTGACCT
Source organism: Hibiscus tridactylites (assembly GCA_958450335.1). NCBI lineage: Eukaryota > Viridiplantae > Streptophyta > Magnoliopsida > Malvales > Malvaceae > Hibiscus > Hibiscus tridactylites. Next base: position 77,165,449 of record OY288266.1, read on the forward strand.
TCTGATCTTTGTTTAAAATTTGTCTCAGCAGAAGTTTGCCCCTCAAGCTTCATTGTCCTTATTCTTCTTTTGGACTTGAACTTCTAAGCTGAATGATCTCGATGTCATCTTGTTTTTTCTTTTTTTCTAGGGAAATTTACTTGGCTCACCACCACTGACGAAGGTGAGATCAGAAAAAGGTTGATTCCGAAACTTCATGGACTGATGACCTGAAAATGGAACATTAGTTAGTAATATGTTCAAAAAATTTACCATTTTTACCTAGATGTTCGAGCCTTTTCGCGTATTTAGCCTCTTTCATGGCTAAAGGCCTGTCATCATGTTGTTGCCTCCACAGTTGGGGTCTTCAGTCTCTTTTATGGACCTGTTTATACGTTCAAGACATAAATGTGCTATGGATGCACCTAGCTTTGTGCTTAATGCATGTGTCTAGCCTAAATGCATGATGACTTGAATGCATGTACAATGTATGTAGATGATGCATGATGATGGATATGTTAATGAGATTATGTTTTCCCCTTAAAGGGATGCCCCTGGTTCTTTGCTAGTTATTCTGATTAAACAATGCTCGGTACCTTGTTTGTAAGGATGCCTCAACCTCCCTTGGGTTCGATCATTTTTTGAATTACTTCCTCGGGTGAATGCCTCAACATTTTGTCTAAGACTATTCTTGAAGCGAACTTTAAGTATGTTTTCATCTCTTCTTGAAGAGTTGTCATTGTTCTTGTGAACACGTTAGGTTGCCCCCGGTCGGGTCTATAAATTTGCTGTTGGTTCATGGCAGCTTATTACTTTTGGCTCTAGCGAAGTGCTATAATCGATAATTGATGTAGTCATCTAGGGTGCAGAAGTCTGACTTGGCATCGGAGGCTCACTTCCTGAACTCGTCGAGGAAAGCTCTCAGCTTGGGGCCTTGAAGAGGTAAGATGTCTGTATGAGTGCAAAGGTTATTTGAAAATGCCCCTGGATTGGTCAACTTTGCTTTATCCGGTATTTGCTAACATGGGGAATCCTGAGATCGGTTTCAAAGTTCCGAAATGAATGTATGTAAATGCAAGGTACATGTTCTAGATGTAAAGGTACTAATTCAAAATAGAATGTATGCATGTAAATGGAAAATGCATGTCCTAGATGAGAAAGCATTGATTCAAAAATGGTTCCCGTGGTTCAACTTCTGAATTTACCGGATTTATTCGCAACTTTTGAATGTTGCATTGATATCTAGGGAACTAGATTTTCTCCCGATGATAATTTTTCAAATAGGGAACCAGACGTGAATCAATACTTCATGTTGATGAAGTGCAAAAATTAAAATGTTATAGTGGTGTCATGTAATTAATGTGGAATGAATGACTTAATGCAACATGATCACCAAAGAGAAGAAACGGGTTAGTTCATAATAAAAGAGTCAAATGGATAAATTGAATAATGAATAAGACAAAAATTAACAGCAAAGAAAATTGAACTTATATATCAAATAAAGGCATCAAAATCTAAACAGGGTGACTGCTAACGGACAAAGTTTTAGTTTGGCTTTAAGGGGTAAGCTCTTAGGGTTTACTATATGTATTTTGGTTCTAAAGTAACGGTACCTGAACTGTCGCTAGGACATCGATTCGGGAGGATACATTTCCCTAGGTCTGCACGGAGAGAAAGGTCTCACGAAGACAAAGGGACCTATATCCCGGAAGCGTTTCACCATCCTACACGGAGGGAATACCTCACGAAGGCGTGGTTTCTCGCTCCCACTTAAGGGACGGGACTCGGGTATAGAGCTCATGATATGAAAACTCAGAAAATAAATTTATAAGGATTTTGTAAAAATTTTAGAAAAAAATGGATCACAAATTAATTAATTCAAAGTCATAATTTCCACATATAGACAAAAAGTAATCGACTTGTGGCTTGACTCTCTAAAAAAAGGTCCCCAGCAGAGTCGCCAAGCTGTAACAGCGGGGGAGTCACCACCAATCTTTTGTTTTACTTTAGGTGCGATTGGAACACCTGAAAAACCTGGTTATTTTAATAAACTTGTTTTTATTAAAACAACGAGCTTTGGTCTAGGAAACCAGAAAATAGGTTCGGGAGTCGTTTACGTGTGGGGAAGGATGAGCACCCCCACAACGCCCAAAATTGGTACATGTTGATTATGTAATGTCTTAACGGTGGAATTATGAATTCGAATATAATTTATCAATGCGATCCCTTAAAATATTTAAACGAATATTTGTTTGTAGAAAAGAAAATTTACACCCCAACACCCGGGGCATAATTTTCGTATGTAAAAGGAATTTACACCCCTATGTTCGGGGCATGATTTTCGGTAGATTCTCGACCGAAGGGAATTTACTTTAAAAATTATAATTTAAGATTAAAAATAATACTTTTATAATAGGGACTAAAGGAAAGTGACACCCTTACGCTCGGGGTACGTTTTTCATGATAACCCCTAATAAAAGTTTTTAATTTAAAATTCAATTAAACAATATAAATGAATATATTTAATTCAAACATTGCATACGAAATAAAATTAAAACATAGAAACATGACATATAAAATAAAAACATACAAACAAATATAAAAACTTCTTATATTTCATTCAAAAATATTTATTACAAAAAGACAACATTAAAATAGACGAGGATTAAAATTTACCCTACTAGAAGCTCGAAATAAGAATTTCACCCGACCCCTAGCAGGATCTCCGCATCACCTCGCTATAACTCAAAAATTGATTCGAACGAATCTCGACAGGGCCTCCAATCGAATCAACTGTTCGAACCATTAAAAGAACACTGGCTCTAAGGTTCGAAAGGGCACTGCCCTTTTCTTGCGCCATTTCCTTGGCTTGTGCCATTTTAATGGCCATTTTGTGTGTGTGTGTTTTCGCTTTGCTACCTCCCCTGTTTATAGTAAATGGGGGAGGGGATGAGTCATGGCAAGGGGTGCGTGGATGCCTTGCATGGCATCCACGGTAGTTTTTTTTCTTCCTTTTTTTGCCTTTTTTTATACTTTTTTTTCATTTTTTTATAATAATAAGGTTATTTATTTATTTATTTATTATTGGTTATTTTAGACCCAAAAATAGGTTACTACACTTATTTATTGAGATTTATTATTTGTTTATTATTTATTTAAGAAAAAACATGGTATGTATATATATGGATATACCCGGGTAAAATTCAGGTATTATACCCGTTTACAATCAATGACTTGCTTCCTTTGTGGCAATGACACTATGGACCATGTTTTGTTAGATTCCATAGCTTGCAGTTCTTCATGGATGGCAGTCCATTCTGGGAATCTTAGAGCTTGATAATAGTAACTTGATTGATAAGATGACGAGATATTAGCCAGAAACGAGGTGTAAGATGAGGATAATTTTGAAGTTGAAGGATACTCCTCAATAGGATATTGTGGAGATGAGACAATGCTGTTACAATACTAGTGTTGGAGATATGAAGCAGACCTTCTTAGAATAATAGGAACCTCAGAAGAATTTCGAATGGTTACTCCATGAACATGCTGAATACATCCTTCATGAATTTCATAATCATTTGCAATGATATCAAGAGCATTCTAAATGCCTACATTGTGGGCAGGCTCAGCAACAAGATCAACAACCTCTCCATGTTGTATGGTATGGTCTATGTCATCCACCACAAATTGATCTACCTCCAATGAATCAGCAACTCCAGCATATGAGATTTTGCATTAGCATTTTGAGGAGCAAAATGTGCATAAGACTAATCAGAAATAATGTTAGGCAAAGAAAATTTAGAAAATGATCAACTATTGACTCGGCATTGGAAATAGAATGAAAAAGAAATATTGTCTCATGAAAAACAACATCACTGAAAATAAATAATTTCTTTGGATTTTAAAATATAATCTTTGTATCCTTTAATGCCAGGAGCATATCCAATGAAAATTCAAGAAAGAGCTCTTTCATCGAAGCGTAGATACAAAACACATGTAACCAAAGACTTTAAGATGCATGAAATCTGGAAGTTCATTGTATAGCAATTCATATGGAAACTTATTATATAAAATTGGAGAAGGAAGACGATTAATAATACGAGTAGCAGTTAAAACACACTCTCCCCAAAAACGTAAAGATACTCTTGATTGAAAGAAGGCACGAGAAATAACAAGAGAATTGATGCACGATACTAGTTTTGAAAAATAAATATGTAAAACGTAATTCAGGAGCATTATTAGATCTGAATATCTTTATATCAAAATCAAATTGTTTCTTAATCACAATGGTAAAACTGGGAATTATAGTATTAACATCAGACTTGTGTTTAAGCAAATGTGTCCAAGTGGTATGTGTATTGTCATCCACTATAGTTAAACAAATCGTTCATTATTGTAAGTGACTCAATAATCGTTCTTGATTCACGTTGATTTCTCTTGTCGTGAGTATTTTTGCAGTTGAAATAGCGACAGTTTCTGTGCGATCTTGGTAAGATTTCTGTCCTCATCTGGCTTCAATTTTTGCTTCAGTTTTCTGTTCCGTGAAGAGTTATTGTATTGAATCTTTATTCGTCTGTCTTGTTGATTAATAAGTTGTGGATAGACTGATGATTCGTTGATTAACTCTGGTTCGGAATCTGAATCTCTTTAATTATTGTTAATTCGTTTTTTAGATATCATAGCCTTCGTCTGTGTTCCTCTTTCTTGAATTTTCTTTGCGAAATCAGTGGTTCTGTTTGCCTATAGTTGCTTTTGGCTGGTTGATCAGTGGTTCTTGGCTAGTGTTTTGTGTTTGCCTGTTGTCGATTTGTTCTGGTTTTCTCGTTTGGTTGCATCTGGGTTAGTTGTGGTTTCGATTTGGTGTGTTTGTGTGAGCCCATTCTTGTGCATGTCACCTGTTCGTCAAATTGTCTCTGTGGTGTTTCTCTTGTCTTTTCTTTACAATTTGGTTTTTCGTAGTCTGTTGGTATGGCTCTTGAGTCCACTGAGAGCTCAACCACCATTCCTACATCTCTTACCTCCACTGTCAGTGATTATAATGTTCAACAATTGCCCAAATTGGATGCGGTCAAACTCACTGAAGGTACTTATATACTCTGGAAGCACCAAGTGTTGCTCATTGTTGAGGGTTATGGTTTGATGCCTTTTCTCTTGGATCATAAAGTTCCTGAGAAAACAGTGGTTGGTACGTCAGGAGATACGATTTCCAATCCTATTTTTCTGGCGTATCTTAAGCAAGACAAACTGCTGGCATCGTGGTTGCTTTCTACAATTGCTCCTGAGGTTCTTCATTATCTTACGGGGTTAACAACCTCTCAATCGATTTGGAATGCGTTGGCCAGACGATATGGTGCTAGGTCCTCTTCTAAAATCTCTGCACTACGACACAGTCTGCATTCTCAGAAGAAAAGGAACATGTATGTTAGTGAATATCTTGCGAAAATTAAGCACATTTGTGATACTTTGAATGCATCTGGTAATGTTGTGACTGAGCAAGAGCAGGTGAGTGTTTCCTTGCTGGTTTGACTGCGGAGTTCGAGTCAGTCATTACGTTTGCTTCTCGTGAGGGTCAGTCCCTTGAAAGTGTCTCAGAAATGCTACTTGAGTGTGAAGCAAGACAGAAAGAATTTCTTTCTGTTAGCTTTTCTATTCAGGCCAATGTTGCAACTCGCACACCAACTAAAAAAGATGATGAAATGGATGGTAAAGAAGAATTTTCTGATGATCAGTTTTCTAATCAATGAGCTTTTTCCAGGGGTCAGAGGGGCACTAATTTTACTCGAGGTAGGGGTCGTGGACGTTATGGGTCTAATCGACCTCAATGCCAATTGTGTGGGAAGTTTGGCCATTTGGTTCATAAGTGTTATCATCGGTTTGATCACACCTATCAGGGTCAATCGTCAAACAATTCTCGGGGTGGCTATCATGGTCAGCAGTCATTTTGGATTTAATCAACGTCATGTTTCAACCTTTTCGAGTCCTACTCCTTCGCAGTTTCAGGCTTATTCTCATGTTTTTTCCCTACTGGTGTTTGTCTTGCACCGTATCCTACAGCTCCTTTTATACCTTCAGCTCCTTTTATATCTCCAGTTGCTCCTTCTGGATACTCTCCTTATTTTGTTCCGACGTCATCTCCTTCAGTACTCACTCCCACTACTGTTCCTGAAGGTTACCCAGCTGTAGGTGGTTCTTCTTCCAACAATTATACTGAGGTGGTATGGTTCCCAGACTCAGGTGCCACGCACCACATCACAAACGATCGTGGTAATCTTCAAACTGATACTGCTTATACATGTAAGGATTCTCTCCTTGTGGGTGATGGTCATGAGGTTAAAATTACACATGTTGGGACTGTAATTTTATCGAATGGACATAGGTCTTTGCGACTGCATAATTTGTTGTGTGTTCCTGATATAAAGAAAAATTTGTTATCAGTTTCTCAGTTTGCTCGTGATAATGGAGTCTTTTTTGAATTTCACTCTCAATTTTGTCTTGTTAAGGATGCACAGACCAAGGTGCCTCTCCTGGAGGGGAAGCTCACTCCTGAGGATCTTTATGAGCTTCGTTCGGTTGGTGTGACAGAGGGTCATCGTGGCTCCAGTTTTGCGAATCTTTGTTCTGCTCAGTCTTATGCGGTTTCGTCCACTTCGGATACTTTGGACCTATGGCATAGACGCCTTGGTCACCCATCTTTGTCAGTTCTCAAGACAACACTTGCTTCTTGTAATATTTCATTTCAAGCTAATAAGCTGTCCACTGTGTGATCTCCTTGTTTGCAAGGGAAAGCACATAAGCTTCCCTTTTCATTATCTACCACTGAGTATACATATCCTTTTCAATTGATTGTTTCGGATGTTTCGGGGCCTGCTTATCTTGAGTCGGATGGGTTTTCGTATTATGTTTCGTTTATTGACGTCTATAGTTGGTTTACGTGGTTGTATTTGGTTAAACGTAAATTGGATGTTTTTCAGTGCTTTGTAAACTTTCATAAAATGGTTGAAGTACAATTTGAATGCCATATTAAAGCATTACAAACTGATGGAGGTACTGAGTTTAAGGCTTTGTCCAATTGGTTAAGTGAGAATGGCATTCAACATCGTGTATCATGTCCGACATGTCTGAACAAAACGGGAAGGCCGAGCGTAAGCATCGACATATTGTTGAAATGGTTCTAACGTTGCTAGCTCAAGCTGGCCTATCATTAGATTTTTGGAGTCATGCCTTTATTACGGTTGTTTTCTTGATCAATATGTTACCAACGGTGACTCTGCATGGTAAATCCCCTTTTAAGGTTGTGTATAAGCAAAAGTCGGATTACAAGTTTCTTCGTATTTTTGGATGTGCATGTTTTCCGTTGACTAGACCGTTTAATCGTCACAAGTTAGAATTTCGGTCTAAGCAGTGTACCTTCTTAGGTTATAGCCCCAAACATAAAGGATACAAATGTCTTACGACTGATGGCAAGATCATTATATCAAGACATGTTGTTTTTGATGAATCAGTTTTTCCAATGGCACTTCAATCCTCTTCTTCTTTCTCACAATCGTTTACTGCCTATGATAATTTTTCTGTGGCTCATTCTTGTTCCAATGGAGACTTTCCTCTATTTTTTGTGTCACCCTCTCGTGCTACGAACTCTACCCATGCTCGTGTGGTTTCGAGTCGAAGTAGTTCTCCTTCTGCTGATTCTCAGTTGAAATCTGGGAATGACTTATTGGGTCGAGGCATTTCTTCTAGAGATGAAGCCCACACAGTTGTTGAGGCCCATGATTCTTCTGCGACGTCTCAGGCTTTTAATAGACATGTTTCTGCTGGGCATGTTGTGCCTGATGATGGCTTAGCCCGTGTATCCATAGACACTCGTGGTACTGTTCAACTTGACGTCTCTCCTGTTATTGACTCGTCTCCTCATTTTGCTTCCTCTAGGGTGGGTTCGCCTCAAGATAAAGAGTCGTCTCCTGTGTTGGATCCATCTCCTGGTAGTGGGCCTCCTGTATTGGACTCCTTATTAGTGGGCTCTATTGCGGCTCCATCGGATCCTATTCTACATATGGGTCTTGAGGATAGTTCACCGGGTGATATAGATCAAACCCAAAATTCTGCTGATTCTTCTCTCGATGCTATTCATGTGGCTCAGTCTGGTCTAGGGTTTCATGTTTCTGAATTAGGGGTTTCTGGGACAGACGTTGGTTCTTCTCTTCCTTCCACCGTTCCAGTGCTTAATTCTCATCTAATGGTCACGAGAGCGAAGGACGAGATTCGGAAGCCCAAGATTTTTTCTGTGGGCGTTTCTTCGCCGGGTGCCTCTGCGTTTGTTAAACCCTAGAACATTCGGGAGGCTATGCAGACTGAGCAGTGGCGGTAGGCAGCTCAAGCCGAGTATGACGCTCTTATTGCTAATAACACGTGGACGCTGGTTGATCTTCCTCCTGACAGACATGTTGTGTCTTGCAAGTGGATTTTCAAATTGAAGCGAAATGCTGACGGTTCGATCTCTCGTCACAAAGCCAGACTCGTCGCCAAAGGGTACCTTCAACGTCCTGGCTGTGATTTTCACGAAACGTTTAGTCCGGTTGTTAAACCAGCTACTGTTCAGACCATCTTATCGGTGGCTATTACCAAGAAGTGGGTTTTGCGGCAGGTGGACGTCAACAACGCCTTTCTGAATGGGGATTTGGCTGAGGAGGTCTACATGACGCAGCCACCTGGTTACGAGCAAGGATGTTCTAAAAGGTTAGTCTGCAGGCTTAATAAAGCCATATATGGCTTGAAGCAGGCTCCACGAGCCTGGTTCGAAACTTTAAAATCTTACCTACTTTCTATTGGGTTTTGCATATCTAAGTCTGACTCGTCGTTGTTTATTCGAATGCTGGATGGTAAAGTGATTTATCTACTTGTTTACGTTGACGATATAATTATTACTGGTTGTGATTGTACTGATGTTCAGGTTGTGATTGATTATTTGCATAAGCGGTTTTCTTTAAAAGATTTAGGTAAGTTAAGTTTTTTTTCTTGGTATTGAGGTTACATATGGTGAAGATTGCTTAGTGTTAAACCAGAAAAAATACATTAAAGACTTGTTACAGAGGAGTGGTCTTGTTGAGGCAAAAGCTCTTCCTACTCCTATGATTTCTAATATGCATCTTTTTGTGACTTCTGGTTGTCCTATTGATGATGTCACTCTGTATCGTAGTGTTGTGGGAGAATTACAATATGTGGTTATTACTAGGCCGGAGATAGCCTTTGCTGTGAATCGTGTTTGTCAATTCATGCAATGTCCTTTAGACTCTCATTTCCAGGCTGTGAAGCGAATCTTACGGTATTTACAAGGGACACTTGACTATGGGTTAGTTTTTCGATCAGCTTCTCGGATGAATATTGTTGCGTATGCTGATGCGAATTGGGGATCTGACCTTGATGATCGCAGGTCTACGATAGGGTTCTGTTTATTTTTTGCTGGTAATCCTGTTTCTTGGGGTTCGAAGAAACATGTTGTGGTTTCTCGTTCTATGACTGAGGCTGAATATCGAGCGGTTTCTTGTGCTACAACTGAGATTCTCTGGCTTTTGTCTTTGCTTTCTGAGTTGTGTATTTCCTTTGATGGCACACCAACTCTTTGGTGTGACAACTCTAGTGCTGTAGCAGTTTCGGCTAATCTTGTTCTTCACTCGAAGTTCAAGCATGTTGAGCTTGATTTGTTTTTTGTTAGGGAAAAGGTTGCTTCGGGTCATCTTTTTGTCAATGAGGTTCCTGCGTGTGAGCAAATTGCTGACATTATGACGAAGCCATTGCCGACTCCTATGTTCACTAGGTTTCGGCAAAAGCTTGCAATCTGTGATGTCTCTTCTAGTACTGTGTAAGTTGTTTCTGTTTCAATTACTTGTTCTTTGTGTGTTTCTTCTTTCTTTTCGTCTTGTAGGTGTTCTTTCATTCTGTGTTCACAAGTTCTTGAAGGCAGAAGAAGCAGGGTGAATGTTATGAGTATAGTGTAGGCAGGTAGAGTTGTTATCGTAAAGTCAATGGTTGTTGAGGAAAGTCAGTACAAACGGTTAGGATATATTGTTAGTTACTGACTTACTCGATATTATATAAAGCCTACTTGGTCTCTATTGAGATGTTACAGGTTTATTAATAATACTCAGATAGTATCGTCTCTCTTTACTCTTTGTAATCTCTTGCTTGTTCTATAGAACTTAACAGTGGGAGTCTTGAAAGGCCCACATATATCACAATGAATTAATTTAAATGGACAAGAAATACGAGAAGAAGATAAAGAAAAGGGAATTCTCTGTTGTTCAGCCATTGGACAGATCTTACAAAAAAGTATTACATATCTTATTAACATGAAAATGCAAAACATCATTCAATAATTGTAAAACTTGCAAACTTGGATGACCAAGCCGATCATGCCAAGAAACAGAGGTGAAACTAACATTATTAATAGTAGCCATAGAAGAATGAAGCAAAAATAATCCTTGATGAAGATTACCCTTCTCAATCACTTGCCAAGGGTCCTGAATCAAAAAATTATTATTAAAAAACACAACTCAAATATCAGTATCTTGTAACAAACAACTAACAACTAGTAAATTGAAACTGAAATTAAGAACAAATAAAACATCATTGAGAGCAAGACGATGAGAAATTCTAACAGTTCCAGAATATTGAACATATAAACAATTTTATTTGGAAGACTCCAAAAGTTCTTTGAAATGACATACACGCCTTGATGCACTGGAATCGATAATCCAACAATTCATATTTGTTTTATAATATTTTTAATTACAATATTAAAATGAAATTTTCTTTCATCCACAAACCCTAACCTCAATTGTAAACCATTTGTATAATTCTTCACCCCCACTGCCCTGCAATTAACCGTTGGATTTCCCCGTTTTTGTTTTTCATTTATTCTACAGTCTACTCTTTTATGGGTCAGGCCAACCTTATTGGAAATCCTCCACTCTGAACCAAAGGATTTACTTTCGAGAAGTCAATCAGAGGTTAGTGGTTAAGGAAATGCACGGCAGCGGCAGTAAAGATTAAAACAAAAGGGTTAGGGTTTGTGGATATCGAGGATTTGATTTTAATAAGTATTATAAAACAAATATGAATAGTTTATTAAATTAAATTTTTTTTTTAAAAAATAGTTTTAATTACATGTTCAATACTTGAGATTTTTAATAATAATATAAGTTATTAAAAAATTTAATAATGTGAAGTTGTGTATTACGTTAGTGGTAATATTCTCATTATAATTTGAATTATATGTATCCTTTTCCATGTTCTAAATACCAAAGGACAATTATATGGTTATCATGAAAGCAAAAATAGTAGGCATCCATGGACACAAAGTGCAGTTAAAGTAATGATTTTATTGATCAATAGAGGAGTCTTAGATAGACACGTGGCAGTTACCATGGTTCTAACATATACAACGTTGAGAATCATGACTTCTAAGAAATGTGTGCATTATGTCTGCAAAGGTTAAGACAAATTCATTCCAATGCTCTAAACTAATTGAAGCTGAATTCATTCCAATGCTCTAAACTAATTGAAGCTGAATTCATTCCAATGCTTCTTCGGCATGTTTACATGCATATACTTTGCTCATTCTCTATCATTTGGAAAGAACCGAGTCATTCACTAAAATACGATAACAAACTAACCTATTTGATTTTTTTTTTTACATTGCTAGTTTTTCTAAACAATTATCTACCGTAAAATATGCTGAGCCAACAAAACTCCGTCGTAATGAAAAAGAGAAAGACTGAGCTAGATCAAAGATACATACTACAACCCCTTTCGACAGAAGCATCTTCAACATAATACTAATATACAGCGGCTGCCATCTATCGATGCATCTACCCATCTGTCCGTTGTGCAAGTCTTGCTCATTTGTTTTGCTCGAAAACTTGAAACATTGATTGTATGCTCTGCAATTAGCTATCAATCTAGATACCAGGCTTGAGGAGGATCAATCCTGTAATATATTCATTGAAATAGTTCTGGAAATGACCACATTATGAAGCGAGCAAATATGTCTGACTCCAAAAATTCTATATGTGCAGCTCGTCCAATGAAAGTATTTAAGTTTTTTCCATACGTGGTCGTGTCAAAGTTGACATCACAACGGATAAACACCCGGTTCTCAGAGGTTGGTGCCCGTATCTGGTCTAAGCAGTCGTTCAACATCTCCAGAAATGCTTTTCCCTTTCTGGAGTAGTCTGATGATGCTGCCCGGCATGACTCAATTCTGGCAGAATGATACGGGACATAACCATCCTGCAAGGCAAGTCGTCTGTTAATGACCTTATGAGTTATGAGTAGAAGGGAAAACATTTAAATTATACAGTAATTTTACTATCACTAAAAACTATAAGGTAAAACTGCTCATGATGTAACAAGTTCAGAGAGGCACAGAATACCTGGGGTGACGAAAGGAGGAATATATTCTTGAAATTATCCAGAGTTTTTTGCTGAAAGAAGAAAACAGACTATTTCAGAAAACAATTTCATATTTCTGACATGTCTTCAGCTTAAATGCTCAATCAAAACAATAGTGAGTAATAAAAGGAAGAATGGTGGCAAGATGCAAACCATAATGCAACTTTGTTCACAATACCTTACAAAGTTTGTAGAAGAAAGTGTTACGGATGTCTGGGTCATCTGTGAAAGTTAGCTGATGAATGCACTGCGTCCCCTTGAGCTTCTTCAAAAGCCACAGCCCGGAATTGAATAAAGAATTTGAACTGTATAGATATCCCAAGTGTGGCCCGGACACAGATACATATGTATGGAGGAATCTCAGGTAAGGTTCCATAATACTATCTGTGCATACAGAAGCACACATCAAGCTGACATTTCAAAATTAATAAAACTGTGAAATGAAGTTTTTGATAAGAATAACTACCTGCTAACGCTGTTCTTATTATAATGTTTCCAATAGAGTGCCCGACAAAACTAAGTTTGATATCTCGTAAATGTCCAGTTCTTGAAGCTTTATCCATTTTCTTTTTAACATAAGCAATCACTTCATGCGCCAGCCTTAGTCCCATATCTCTGAAGTCTCCTGATGTTTTCTCTTCATTTGCCTCTGACATAAGAAAATGTATCTTGGAATCTATCAAAAGCCATTGGTTCCTAACAAGTCGCAAATCCAGATGATGACCCTATATATTCAGGTCAGGATTAGACGTAAGATACCATATGTGCCCTTCAAGGTGCATAAAAATTACTTCAGGTGCTTACTAAAACATCCTCCAAATCAAATAATTCATTGGAATAGATAACGTCAAATTAAGGAATCAAAACTACAACCAAAGAAGCAAGTGTGGGAAACCAAAACATGCCTGAAAACCATGCACAAAAACGACAATCTTCAGGTCTTTCCCATTTTCTGCAGCACTTGTACTTGATTGGTCCTTACCAGCTTCAGAAAAAGTGCTTGTGGTAGCTAAATTCATTACGTCAAAATTCCTCAAGTATGAGTTATCACTAAGAGTACGACGAGGGACATTTATTACACGTTCCATAATTACAATAGGAACTCCTGAAGGATCTCCAAATATTTGCATATCTTGGATCGATCGATTGTTAATCTGTGTGCAAACAATTGTTCTGGTAAACTAAGGTAAACGGCAATAAGGACAATTAGAAGCATAAACACAAGAATACCCTCATTTGTCCAATACTGCGCCGATGAAGCTCAGCCCGCATAGTTGCTATCTCTGCAGGCTGCATTGCACAAGATCAATTTTCCAAATTAGAAACTAAGTGGAAGAACTATCGTCTCTTATAACCGAATACTCAAGCCAAGAGCAATATTTACATCATCGGTTAACCTAAAACAAGTATTTACATCATCGGTTAACTTCAACAAACTTGGACCTCTCTTCTGCACAATATGATGGGAAGGCTCATCAAAACCGCCATTTATATAATGATGAGGCATTTCAACCTTAGTGTAAACCATCCATATTGACCATTCAGTTCTTCGATCCTTAGCCCATGCATCACGAAGGAATTGCAATATCTGCGTTTTATTATCCCTGGAATAAAATGCAAATTTACCACCTAAAATAAGCACAGATATGATGAATGCTTCATTGAAGGGCTCAACTCATCTTTTCTGTTGATTAGTAGTTTAGGGATGAAACGATTAATATTATGAGGTCCAAGTAAATATTTGAAGATAAATAAAGTGAATGACATTTTTCTACTAGATTATCTGCAAGAAAATACTTTTTGAGTTTAAACACGCCTCAAAACACTTCGTATTCTTGCAAGAACTGCAAGTGAAAATGCATAACCTGACCTGTGGAAATTCAGAAACATGTTCCACAAATACGAGACTTGTTCACCCCACAGATTAAACAATTTAATTATATCATCCTTGGATAAGTTCTGGAGCAATTGAACATCTAATCTGCTTCTATTGACTCCCTGTTAGAGAGAGGAAGGTATTAATATTATAATTTTAATCAATAATAAAATCTATAAAACCACAAAAAAGGACTAATAAAAAGGAAGGTGTATGCTGCTGAATAAAATAAAGCAAGGACCTCAAGACCATTTTGTGGCTTGCCTTGTCCGGAAACTTCGGCATGAGCAGTAACCGGATTTGCTTGCAGAATAGAACCAGATAGTTCCGTTTCATCCATTGTGGATGTAAATTCAGTCAGATCAATCTCTTTGTTAGTACCATTAGCAATTCTTTGCAGCTCTGCAAGCAGTGTGTCACGAGCATCTAATAAGGCTTTAACAAGCATGTGATGTTTGAAGTCAATCGATGCCACTCCATCTAGTGCCTGGGGAATCATGTAATTGAACTGTCAGTGCATAAAATATTGACTATCAATGATAATAAAAAGCTACAATAAAAATGTAAGATGAGCTTGCACTATTGCTCAAGTAAATCCTCAAGAAATTCTAATGATTATATTCCCCCCCCCCCCCCCCCACAAAAAAAAAATATATAACACCTTTATTAAACATTTAAACTTAAAATTAAAACCGGCTATATCAAATTTTCTTATCATAGATGATAAAGCCTCATAATTTTAATAAATTCCACTCACTGTATTACACCCACAATTTCCACCACATAAATGAATAGACTAACCCATTATAGATATGTTACTGTTAATTAATATCCAATGTTTAGAACAAACCTGACTAGATCCATAGATAGTTCCACCAGAAATGGCACCAGGGGCACTGTAAGAAACCCTGAAATAATTCAACAGTTCAAGTTACTACAACATATCTGCATAACATAATTTACTTTAGAAACAAAACAACCCTTCTCTCTCTTTCATTTCCACCAAGAACCACCCCCTCCCCAAAAGATGGATCAAAATGGGTGATTAAAGGAGTATGTCTTGTGTGAAGTTAGCATCGATGTTTCCAGAATCCGTGACAAACCTGGGTACTTTCTTTGCTCCCTTGCGAGAACCAGCTTTTAGAAGACAGACGTGAACACTTACATCCACAAGAACAGCATGAAATGAATCAAAATATACAGGGCAATAGGAATGCAGTCCTAAAAGTGCTTTAGGAGGGATCCGAAATTCATGAACAGCAGCAGGGTTACCATCCGAAGAAGCCTGAAACTCAGAACTGAATGCAGTGCTTTTCAGTCATTTATGAGCACTTTTAACTTGAAAAATGAAAAAAAAGGAAGTAAGAAATGAAACACAAATGCAAATATATATACACAAATGATACGAGTGCAACTTTAAATTTAAATCATGAAGACATATGGAAATAGGACTTAACAACTTACCCTTTCTCCATTACAGGAGAATAGAGAAGCTCAAACTTCAAAATGACAGCTGATGAGAAAGGACCCTGTTAGATATTAATACATCAGCACCATAAATAGGATATAAAATTATATATATTGACCTTTAATGGCTCAGCTATAGCCAAACAAATCAAGGTAGGAAAGTATCCATGCATTTCCTCCATGAATACAAAAACCAAATGAAGAGAACACTGGTGAAACTCATAACTTTCAGGAAAATCCAATGTCACTTTTCATAACATCAAAAGACCAAACCAGCAAACCTCTAATAGACTAACATTAAGGCATAAGTCATATTTAGTAATGAAAATATGTGATTCAGTGATACAGGCAGATTAGATCTTTGTAAGTTCTGGCAATGCATGTTGTTCTCCCCACTGCAAAAAAGAGTGTGCTGCGTGCAAGTGTTAGTATATATGTAAAGAGATAAAAAGAGAGACTGTCTACCTCATTGTCAGTAAGGGGTAGATTAAATGCAACCAAGATTGATAGAAGAACATCCTGTTTCGCATATTTTATTCGAAAAGGCCTTGTTGCAAAACTGTTGTCGGTATCATCGATCCTCCACACTCCATATACATCATCAGAACCAACATTTGGAGCTACATGAAGTCAAAGACCAATGGTTGAGTTTTAATTAAGCATATAACAGACATCAAATGTAGTTGCTTCGACAGCATAACAAATATTTTTTTCTAACCTTAAGAAAATTGTAATATTTTTTTCCTATAAAGGAGTGGAGGCAAATGGATAGCGAGCATCAGAAAGAAAAAAGCCTCTAAAATTTATACTAATTACCTTCATATTGCATGACTCTTGAAGGTGCTCCTATAGAAGTATACTGATCATTTTCCCATCTCATTGTAATTTTAAGTCGATACCATCTAAACAAACACAAAACATTAGAAGGATGACATACACAATTCAAACTAAAGTGAAAATACAAAAAAAAAAATGCTTTGTACCCTTGCTGGAAAAGATCAAGGTTATGAAACCTATGGATGTAAATAGCAATCTCTTGGACAGTATCCAACATGACAGCCGGCTGTACTTTAGCCGGTTGCGGTTTTGCATCGGGTAACTTCCTCACTTGTTCAACTCTATTAGTCCAACCAATTAACCACCCAATACGTCGTAACATATGTAATCAAAATCAAGTATCCACAAATCTTGCATCCCTCTTCCTTGTTCACACTGGGGTAACAAAATCCACAGTCCTCCTCAAAACCACATTCCTTTCTTTTTGACTCTCATGCAATCATCAAAGAACAAAGCAACCTCACATAAGAAAAACAAGACACTAATAACTCTCTACGCGATCCACTATTTATTTGTCCTCGTACAAAACAAATGCTAAATAGCTGCAAGAAAGACGAATAAAAAGATCAAAATCTTGAAAAAAAAAAAGAAATCATCATCCCCAAAACCAGTAACAGCATAGATTTGCAACGAATTTCATTGAAGGCTGCTATTTCACGACAACAATGCTATTTGAAACCTAGGTAACTTTCTTAAAAAAATCCAAATTAGAGCATTTTGAGACAATTAACAAAATCGAACTAGCTTCGTTCAGAATGAAAATTACGAAGTTAATTAACAACTTCAAAAATAATATAAAATAAATCGGAATAATAATGATGAGGAAAAAAAGAATCAACAAACCTGCGCTCAGATCTGCAACAGTTTTTGGGAGACTAGGGTTTGCAGTTCTTGTTGGTGTTATAGCTACAGATGAAGAAAGAGAAGGATACGTTAAAAAGATGGAAATGAGATATAGAGATCTCGTTTTCTCCTGGAAAACAATGATCATTATGTTTGTTTCGTTATTTAAGAAACAATAAAAGAAACCTACAATTTCTATTTTATTTTCTGTCGGCACTTGCCATTTGATTTATTTATTTATTTTACATTATGCACAAAAAAATGGCTAATTTGGTAGGGAATTGTCTGGAAAAATATCACCTTTGGAGAATATTTGGAAAAATATCCCATTTAACTCACGTCTGGGTAAATCGCGTTTTACATCTCGCGATATCTAAAATCGCGTTGTATAAGGTACGATTTATGTCCGGTGTGGATTATATTATTCGATTTTTATTTTTTTAAAAAATAAATTGAAGTCGCGGTCTGTAGGACGCGACTTCCGCGAGAATTTTAAACGACTCGTCGCGAATTTATCGAGTAATTTGCGTAAATCTGTTGTTTATACAATTCTGGATAGGGTTGTTTAGGGTTAATTTGCATGGTCTTGGAGATGATTTTGATCTTTTACCTCATAGTAGTGATGCTTCTCTTCAAAACGGTGTAAAAATCGGTGTATATAAGGCATCCGAAACAGTGTTTAAACCGCGTTAAAAACGCTACATTGTCATGTTTCTTTGATTGAAGAAAATGGGAACATGGGTCGGTATGGTTGTTTATGGTTGATTTGCATAGGAATTTCACGTTTTTTTTGTTATTTAACTTTTACGTCGTAGTACGGGAACACATGTTTACAATGGTGTAGAAATTGACGCGTAAAATGCATCCTAAAGAGTGTAGAAATTGTGTTAAAATACTTTCTTGGTATATTCCTTTGCATTAAGAAAATGGAAACATGGGTCGATATTCATGTTTTAGTCGATTTTGTTGTTTTAGTGTATGCTCGTGGGTTTTTTGTTATATAACTTTCACATGGTAGTACGAGAACACATGTTTACAATAGTACGAGAACATAGGTTATTTAGGATTAAAACATTAGAGTTACAATTACAATTAGTTGATTCGAGGGTGGGTCTTAAAAGGACATTTTCGGATGTCGAGTCCAAGGTTCCTACAATTTCTACACAACTTAGGTTGGCCGATCGGTTCTCGAGGAACCATATCCTCGGCACAATGAATCCTAGTTGACTTTGGACGACCTTTTTTTTTGCGTTGTAGGGATTCATTTGGCCGAATCTTAGGTTCATTTTCAACCACATCAGGATGACGTTCATTTCCGATCGGAGGAAACTCGGATCGGTATACCTTGAAAACGTTTTCAAGTTTGTATACAGGATCAACGAGTGTTATTGCGTCAAGATGAACAGATGCACATGCAGCAAACACGTGAGCACACAAGTACTTGAATGTCTGAAAGACTGCGCAATCACATGTTCCCTCTTGTAGATTAACAATGTAATTGTGGTGCATAATTCCTTCAAGTGGTCGTGAAAATTCAGTAACCGTAAACCTATGTTGGTGACGAGAGAAGCATGTGGCACCCATCGCGTTTGCTTGCGCACGGTATATCTAAATTTTTTTTAGGAGATCTGGATGGAACCTGTGGCCACCTGTCATCCAGTTCATAGCTTGTTTTCTGAGGGTTTCAAAAGGGGTAGTCGGTCAATAATATGTTGCCTTCACAACTGATGTGATATGTAAATGACGCGTTCCCTTCAGAGACGAATTGATCGCCTCAATTAAGTTCATTGTCATCTGACCATATCGACGACCCCCATCATAACATCACAACATTTCTCCCTCGGGATATCAAGAAGATAGGCATATCCAAATTGATTTCTAACTTTCAACTCTTCTAGCAGCTCCTCAACCACCTCAACTCGATATGCGTTATCTATTAAAAAAATACGAAATAATTAATGAGAATTAATAATAATTGGCAATTTAATTTATAATTTTGAGAGAAAAATGCGTATCCATGCGAAGAACCATTATACGCTCATCATTGTTCTTATACCTCTGGTAGTAATTTGCAGCAATGTACCGCCGATAGTACCGATGATGAATATAGGGAGGTTCCCAAGATTGTCCCAAACATTAGATTGATCCCCAAATCCATGCGCCTCTATCTAAAATAATACATATTTTGTCTAGTCTTGCCCGTAGTAGCCGGTGTAAGACATGGGTCCGCAGGTTGGTAAGAAAAAATGTCCACGAAGGGATATCTTCCTTTTCAACAATGGCGAACGCTACCGGAATGCATTTTCTGTTGCCATTTTGTGCAACTGCCACTAGTAAGATCTATGTGTATCTGTCGTATAAGAATGTGACGTCGATCTACAACATCGACTTGTAGTGGCGGAATGCTTTAACGCATTGCGGAAATGTCTAAAATAGGCGGAAAAATTCGCGCTCCCCAGGTACGACACGATCCATTTCATATCTTGGCACTGTCTCAAGTTCAACAACAGTTCTTGGGTTGTATTTCTGCATACAGTTGAGCCACGTTCGCAACTCGTTGTAGGATTCCTCCCACTGCCCATACAGTTGTTGGATGGCACGATATCTTGCATATCACGCCTTATCATAATTAACAATATGCTTGTAACGAGAATGGATCAATGCTATACATACCAGCACAGATACGTGTGGATTTGCTTTCACGAGTGGAAGGATATGATCAGAGAGCACGTGCACTTCTAAGTTAGGATGGTCTTGATTCAGGCTTCCCGCGGAGCATGTATGGGGTTCTTCGTATTTCGTTATCTTCTAGAGGTCGTTCAACCTCTTCAAACGTGATGCACAAACCCTCCACTTACATCCAGAATTCTTGTGGGGCATTCAGCAATATATTTGTCCGCTTCAGTTTTCCGCACAGTGGACGTAACTGAGTTGCGTATGTTGTAATGCTTGATGGCAGCCTCCGCAAGTTTTTTAGTCCTGAAGACCATCCCAACATGCAGTTCACCATTATTACGTTCGTTCAACTGGTCTAACTGTAGGTATTCTGGAAATTCTGTAGCGTAGAATCCTTCATATCCATTGTTGTGAAGTGGGGTGGTGGATCGTAATATGCTAAGGCAGTGTGAGTTTCAATAAAACTGCCTGGGGCAACAACGTTCATAGGTTCGTCCTCCGCAACATCGGGTTCATCATCTTCGGCATTCACGGGCTCGTCAAGGTCTGTTGTTTCTTCTAGAAATAAACCCATCTCGTCACCTTCAGGGCCGGGATCCCTCAGTGGTTCCTCATCCCCTTCAAAATTGTATAGTTCTGATTCATCAGCAACATGTACCCTATTAAGTTCTACAACCGGAACCCGATCAGAAGGCCTATATCCAATATCTTGGTCGACATTAGCAACGCGTGAATGTCTCCTCATCGATGAGAAATCAACTGTGTTTGCCTCACTAGGGATATAAGTTGAGTGATGTCCAGAAGAGAAGCCGTCAAACTGGTAAAACTCTCCATGGTAGGACGGTCCCATAGATGATGACGACCTTACACCTGGAATATAAGTTGAGTGTCGTCCGTATGAGAAATCATGTACGTTTGTCTAATTAGGGATATTTGTTTAGTGACATCCGGAAGAGAAGTGATCGAATGGGTTAAACTCTTCATGGTGGGATGGTCAGTAGATGATGACGGCCCTACACCGGCACTATATAGATTGTACGTTGAGTGCTGGGTTGGCGGAATATTCAGGTCAATGTCGAACCTGGCTATAGAAGAATGCGTTGGCCTCGAGCCAGAAGACGATTAAGCCTGGTCATTTCTTTTACTTAGTAAGTTGAAGACTTGTTACAAACTTGATGTTGGACAATTAGCATTTGGGTCGAAGCCAAGATTTGCTTGGATCCAATTTGGAACAACGGTTTGGAATCCGACGTTCCGTTCAGAAAATGTAACAAATAGCTCTAGGGGCCATCCCATTAGATACTGCGTATGGGTGTCGATCATCATTTGCACATCTTCATCGTATTTCACATCGAATATTGTGAAATAAAACGAATCTATCAACGAAGGTAGTCGGTACCTCACTGACTGTAACTCCCTCTTAGAAGCATGTGGAATCTTCCTCTTTAGCACTCGCTTCAGCCTTTCATACGTGTTGAGTGGATCGAATTATCGAAATGAACCAAGAGGGGGTGAATTGGATTTTTAAAGGTTTAGGTGGTGGAAATTGCAAATTAAAAAGATAAACAAGGAATTTTAGAGTGGTTCAAGTTCCAAATGAACTCTACATCCACTACCTTAGCTTCACTAAGGATTTGCAACAATTCCACTAATTTCTCTTCCCCTTTTCTAGGCTAAGGAGGTAACCCTTACAATTTTCGGTTAAATTTTCTACCCAAAATTTAACCAAATCCTCACACAAATAGAACAAAGATTTTGTTGGCTAAGAAAGTATCTCTCAATACAAATTGTAGCCCAATTACAAGCACTCAACCCAATTGAAATGATAAGAATGAAAAATTACAATTAGGGTTTCTAGACAATATTGGGATTTAGGCACTAATGCTTGGATTTGATGTTTGGATGTTTGCTTTTGGATCAATAGTTGTTGGAGCTTTTAGAGGTCCCTTTTATACCTTCTCATTGATTTCTAGCCGTTGTGGTTGTTGCCCTCATCAATAGAGCCGTTGGGGGTGTTATCTCACCTCCATAAATGCAGTCTGCAACCAACCGTTTCGAAACGCCCGACCCTGTTTCGAAATAGACCAAAATAGAAAGAGCAGTTGGGGTGCATTAAAGAGCCCGTATCGAAACGGTCTAACCTGTTTCGATACGCTAAGAGTCGTTTCGAAACTTGTTTCCAAACATTTTTGCCACTATCAAGGGTCCTATCGAAACGGCTTGAACCCGTTTCGAAATGCCTTAAGGTTTCTTAAAAATCAGTTAAAAACTAATAATGGTCACATTTTTCAAATCAAATGAAGAACCGTTTCGAAACACTGTAAGTCGTTTCGATACGGTTTCTCTATGTTCTAAATCCGTTTCAAAACTTGTTTCGAAACACAGGTTGGCAGTGTTGAAAACGTTTCGATACCCGTTTCAAAACATGGCTTGACAGTTTCAAAACCGTTTCGATACGCCTTAGGCCATTTCGAAACAGGGACTCGAAAATCACTGTTTTGGCTTTAAGAACACTTAGAAAATATTTGGAAAACTTAGTTTTTAACTTAGGCATATTCTTTAAATCATATAGGGATGTTTGAGGACTTAAAAATTCGTTTTCACATTTTCAATTTAGTCCTTAGGTTCTTTAGTTATATCAAAATTAAAATATCGGTTTCACAATCTCCCCTTTTTGATATAACAAAACCAAAGTTATAATTTTTAAGAGTTTTGAAAATTTTGATTACATTCTAACTCCCCTTCAATTTAAGATTGGTTTTTAAAGTTTTAAAAAGATTTAACTTTGAAATTCAAGGTTTAAAACTTAAAAACTCTTTAAACATTTAAAACGAATTTTTGGCTCTTAGATTTCTTCTCCTCCTTTTTGTTAGATAAAAAATAATAAACAAGGCTCATAGAGAAGAGATAGGGTTAGTACCAATAAGCATTAAGCAAGAAGCAACAATAACATTAATTCATAAAATTAAAATATCCAGAACATAAATCTTTCACAATAAGTTCAAAGCATAATCCCAAATAAAACTAAAAGCATAGGTTCATAAAACATAATGAAAATAAAGATGCAAACTTAATCCTAAAATGCATAGATAATATGATATGGCATGAATATCCTAGGCCTCGTCGTCACCATCATCATCCGAAGTCTCATCATCGCTCTTGACATGAGAATGGCGAAACTTCATCCATTGGCCATAGAAGGTGGAGAAGGACATATCCAAGGTCGAGTGTTGAATCTCAAGGAATTAGAGTCGATCCTCTACATTTTGCAAACGTGTATTGATAGCACCAAAGCCCAAAGCCATGTTAGTGTCCATGGCATTGAACCGCTCGGTAAGGAAAGCCGTGAGAGCTTCATTGTTTGCAACTTGAGCTTGTGGTTGAGGTTCAACGGGATGAGGAGGAGGAGGTGCTGCCCTATCAACACGTTCCCAAATTCCATCGTTTACATAGAGAAAACTGGACTTACGGAGAGAAGATGCACCAGTTTTTGACTTTCGGGGTTCCGGAGAGTCGTAGGTGCAATCAAGATTAAGCGTGCTAAAGAGGTGACTTAAAATCGTTCCATAAGTGAAGGATTTCAGTGCATTGGTGTCACGAAGCTTAACATTGTTAACCATTTCGGCAAATATGATCTTAACAAGATTAGGGCACTCACCACGACGGAAACACTCAAGCCAAAAAAAATCAACTTGACGGATGTGAGAATATTTACCTCCGGAGGGGCGAAGGAACCATGACACCATCAAATGGAGGAAACGATCGTGCACATCCAAAGTAAGCACTTGACCGGTGTGAGAACCAAAGTGACTCTCATTCTCAATTCCTACATCCTTAAGAGAAAATGTAGACTCCAAGAGAGGGACATTAACAACAAACTTTTTCCCCCAAAATATAAGATTCAATCCCAACAACTTCGGAATTTTCTTCATCATTGATAAGGTGAGCATTGGAGTAAAAGAGAAGTACCATGTGTTTGTAGCAAATGTCCGGGATGCTCAACAAGACAAGAAAATCCCATTCTCTCAAACGCTCGAGGTAACGGAAAAGAAATCGCTCGGAGTCAAGGAAGTTGAGATCAATCACACGCTCACGACGAACTTCGTACTCCTTGACATATTTGAAACGTTCTCTCAACTCTGGAGTTCGAAGAGATTTTTGAAAGAGCAGGGCGAGATTTGGACATATACTTGAGTCACCGGATTGAACGGACTTACGCTTTTTGCTAACATTCTCCGTAGCCATCCTAAAAACATTAAGCAAGCAAAAAAAATTTAGAAGTATGCATGAGATTTCACAATTCAATCCAATGATAAATCCCACTTAAGTTTAAAAATAAGTTTTAAAATTAAATAAACCAATCAAAACAAAGAATTTTTTTTAAAGAGAAAAATAGTGAATGAAAAAAATACGAGAGAAAAATATTATATTCGAATAAAAAAATTTAAGATTTTGAAATTTTTTTACAAGATTTGAAAAACCCAAGTGTCAAAACATATAAACTATACAAAA
The DNA here is from genome assembly GCA_958450335.1 of Hibiscus tridactylites. NCBI lineage: Eukaryota > Viridiplantae > Streptophyta > Magnoliopsida > Malvales > Malvaceae > Hibiscus > Hibiscus tridactylites. The sequence goes on from OY288266.1 coordinate 77,190,086, forward strand.
ATAAAATTTTCTAACCTAAGATTCGAATACAAATTGAAGGAAAAAGAAAAAAAGAGAAAAATACCTTAATTTGGGATTTTGGATGAATGGATGAAAATCTTTGCACAATATTGTTGAATCTTGCTTAGACTTGTGTTTTAGAGAAAACCCCCTCAAGATTTAGTGAAAAACAAAGAGGTTTAGAGGGTTTTTATAGGAAAAATTTGGGCCAGGGTTTTTAGGGTTTGGGAGAGTTTTAAATAAAGTGGAACTTTATCATTAGAAGCCCTTCTTAAAGCAGTCCGCGAATCCGTTTCAGAACGGTCTTGACCGTTTCGAAACGCGGGCACGAGAGTTTGACCGTTTTTAGAGCTCCAGCTGACCGTTTCGATACAGGTTTGACCGTATCGAATCTCTGTTGACTCGTATCGAAACTCGTTTCGATACACCCCTTGGCAGTAGCCAAAACGTTTCGAAACCCTATTAAGGCGTTTCGAAACGCCCTTCTTTCAGATATGAATTTAAAGCATCTGTATCGAAACATGTTGACCCGTTTCGATACACCTCAGTCTGGAAGTGCAAATGAGGCTCTAAAAGTGCAGAAAAATGAATTTTTCTAAGGCCTAACTTGCATGAATGACATGAATGAGCAGGAAAAACACATGCAAACATAAACATACTCCCCCTAGCTATAGGCATGGATGAAATTAGGAGTAAAAACACATAAACATGGCATTTCACAAGATCAAGCAATTTTAAGCTCAAAAGAGGTCCTAAAAGGTCAAGATAGGCTAGCTAAACCTAACTCTCTCCTAAGGGACCAAAACGCTCTTTGTCTAAAGGCTTTGTAAATATGTCCGCTAATTGATTTAAGGTGTCTACATACTCTATAACCACATCTTCTTTAAGGAAATGATCTCTAATGAAATGATGTCTTATTTCTATGTGTTTGGTTCTAGAGTGTTGGATGAGATTTTTTGTTAAACATATAGCACTAGTGTTGTCACATTTTAGGGGTATGGTTTCAACTTTAATACCATAATCTAAGAGTTGTTGCTTCATCCAAAGGACTTGAGCACAACAACTCCCTAAGGATATGTACTCGGCTTCAGTGGTAGATAAGGCTACACTATTTTGTTTCTTAGAGAACCAAGATATGAGCATACTACCTAGGAATTGACAAGTTCCCGAAGTATTCTTCCTATCGATTTTGCATCCCCCATAATCCGCATCCGAATAAGCATGAAGGTTGAAGGTGGAGTCTCTAGGGTACCAAAGACCTAAACAAGGAGTATCTCTAAGGTATCTAAAGATTCTCTTAAGGGCTATAAGGTGAGACTCTCTAGGACTAGCTTGAAACCTAGCACACAAGCAAACACTAAACAAGATATCTGGTCTACTTGCGGTAAGGTAAAACAATGATCCAATCATAGAATGGTAAAGCTTAGAGTCAACACACTTACCTCCTTCATCTTTGTTAAGCTTTGTAGATGAGCTCATAGGTGTGGCTTGAGGCTTTGCATTGTCCAAGCCAAACTTCTTGAGCATATCCTTTATGTACTTTGCTTGATTGATGAAGGTGCCATCCTTCTTTTGCTTGATTTGGAGTCCCAAAAAGAATGAGAGCTCCCCCATCATGCTCATCTCGAATTCACCTTGCATTAGCTTAGCAAACTCTTGGCAATGACATTCGTTAGTAGAACCAAAAATAATATCATCAACATAAATTTGAACTACTAAGATGTCATTTTTATACATTTTTATAAACAGTGTAGTGTCCACCTTACCTTTTTCAAAACCTTTTTCAATTAAAAAGTTTGAAAGTCTTTCATACCAAGCTCTAGGAGCTTGTTTTAAACCATAAAGAGCTTTAGTGCGTTTGAAAACATGATTTGGAAATTTTGAGTCTTCAAAACCCGGTGGTTGTTCCACATACACTTCCTTATTTGTAAAACCATTTAAAACGCGCTTTTAACGTCCATTTGAAAAAGCTTGAAATCATGATAACATGCATATGCAAGCAACATCCTAATGGCTTCCATTCTAGCTACGGGTGCATAGGTTTCATCAAAATCTATTCCCTCTTCTTGAGTGTAACCTTGTGCTACTAGTCTAGCTTTATTTCTCACAATGTTACCACTCTCATCTAGCTTGTTCCTAAAGACCCATTTAGTTCCTATGGTAGATTGATTTCTAGGCCTATCAACTAATGTCCAAACGTTACTTCTCTCAATTTGATTTAACTCTTCCTGCATAGCCATAATCCAAAAATCATCTTTCAATGCTTCTTTTATATTCTTAGGCTCTATGCATGAGATAAATGCAACATGATTCATTAATCTAAGAGAAGATCGAGTGGTTACCCCCTTGGAGGGATCACCCAAGATTTCACCATCCTTGACATAGTTGAACTCCCTTGGGTAGCTCACTTCCTTTTCCTCAAGAGCCAAGTCCTTCAAGGCTTCAAGAGGTGGATCTTGTGTGTCCTCTTCTTTTGTTGGAGTCTCATCCTCCTTTGAAGTTTGTCCTCCATCAAAGGCATTTATGATTCCTACATCATCATCATCACAAGAATCCTTCCTTGGAAGGAGGTTATCATCGAATACAACATGAATCGATTCTTCTACTACTAAAGTTCTCTTGTTAAATACTCGATAGGCTTTAGAGGTTAAAGAGTATCCTATGAAAATAGCTTCATCACTTTTTGCATCAAATTTACCTAAGTTGTCTTTTCCATTATTTAAATCAAAACACTTGCAACTGAAAGGGTGAAAATAGCTAATGTCAGGCTTTTTAGATTTTAAAATCTCATAATGTGTTTTCTTTAAAATTGTCCTAATCATTACCCGATTAACAATATAGCAAGCGATGTTTGTGGCTTCCGCCCAAAAATATTTAGGTAAATTATTTTCACAAAGCATGGTTCTAGCCATTTCTTGCAAAGTCTTATTTTTCCTCTCAACTACCCTATTTTGTTGAGGAGTTCGAGGAGCCGAAAAATTGTGGCTAATACCATTTTCATTCAAAAAATCTTCAAACCCAAAATTTTGAAACTCGGTTCCATGATCACTTCTAATATGTGAAATTCTAAGTTCAAGATCATTTTGGGTTAGTTTTGAAAATGTGATGAATTTTTCTAAAGCCTCATCTTTAGTACTTAAAAATAGAACCCAAGTAAATCTAGAAAAATCATCAACAAGTACAAATGCATAAGATTTACCACCCAAGCTCATAGTCCTAATTGGCCCAAATAAATCCATATGGATAAGTTGTAAACATCTACTTGTAGAAACATCATTAATGGATTTAAAGGAAGACTTATGTTGTTTACCCTTAGAGCATGCATCACAAATTTTATCGTTTGAGAATTTAATCTTGGGTAAACCTCTAACTAGATCAAGGGAAACTAATTTTCTAAAACACTAATGCTAGCATGTCCTAGTTTCCTATGCCACAACCATGCATCATTTTCATTTTGTGTTACTAAGCATGCATGGGATATATGTATGTCACCTAGATGCACCATGTATATGTTCCCTATGCTATGACCTATGAGCATAATATTATTAGATTTAATGTCAACAATTTTGCATCCATTTTTATCAAATAAAACATTAAATCCTTTATCACACAATTGACTTATGCTCAATAAGTTATGTTTAAGACCATCGACATACAAGACATTTTCAATGAGAATAGTAGAGTGATTACCTATGGAGCCAATACCTTTAATGTGGCCTTTGGAGTTGTCACCAAATGTCACCACTCCTCCACTTTTTGGCTTTAGATCCATGAATCTACTCATGTCTCCGGTCATATGCCTTGAGCATCCACTATCAAGGTACCATGAGTTTTGACTTTGTGCTTTGGCCTTGTAGCAATGCTCCCCCTACAAACAAAGATATTAAGCTTTTTTTTTGGTACCCAAATCATTTTGGGTCCATGAGTGTTAGCTCCCAAAACCTTGGTTCCCTTAGGAATCCAAGATGACATAGCAATAATGTTATTAGATTTTACAAGTTCCTTAGAAACCCATACACTTCTAATTCTTTTAGTTCTACTATGTCTAGGAAAGCTACCTTGTTTGTAGTAGTTAGTCTTTTTCTTAGGTTGGTTTGATTTTGAAGATTCACCTATTTCATGCTTGACACTACCAACATTTTTAAAAGACTCTTTGAGCTTATTTAGCTCATCTAACACCTTTTGGTGTTCACTATTACATTGAGATAAAAGATTATTAAGGTCAACATTTTCATCTTGAAAAAATTTTAGTTCATCTTTCAACCCTAATATCTTTTTCTCAAGTTTTGAACTAGCTTGAGAGAGTAAGTCATTTTTATCATTTAGCTCCAAAATGATTTTCTTATTCCTTATGACCGACTCTTTATACTTCTCAACTAATTCATCATAGACCTCTTGTAACTCATCATATGCATCATTTAATTCATCATATGTAAAATCTAAAGATGATGAGTTAGAGGTTACCATGGAGGAATCTTCCTCAAGTGCCATGAGGCAAAGGTTGGCAACTTCTTGTTCGTCATCCTCGGATGACTCCTCATCACTCCAAGTAGCAAGCTTGGATTTGAGCTTCTTCTTTTTCTAAAAGCCCTTCTTCTTGAGTTGAGGGCACTCCGAACGTATGTGGCCGAGTTTATTGCACTCGAAACAAATGATTTGATCCATTGCTTCTTCTTTGTTCTTGCCTTTGAAGTCCATCTTCCTTTGAATTTTTCTTCCCCGGTTGGATCTCATAAAGCGTGAGAATCGTTTGGCTATCATAGCCAATTCTTCTAGCTCATCCTCCTCACTAGAAGAGCTCTCCTCAAGTAATGAAGCTTTGAGAGCTATTCCCATCTTCTTCTTCTTTTCTACCTCTAACTTTTCTACTCTCTTCTCCTCTTTCTTCTTCTCTTCTTCCCTTCCTTGCTTCATAATTTCATGAGTAAGGAGAGAACCCACTAGCTCATCAAGCTTTAAAGTCTTCAAGTTTTTAGCTTCTATGATGGTGGTTCTCTTCCCATCCTAAGATTGGGGAAGTGAATAGAGTAGCTTTCGGACAAGCTTGTCTTTCGGTATTATCTCTCCAAATCCTTTGAGCCCATTGACTATTGTCGAGAAACGATCAAACATCTTGGACGCCGTCTCATCGGGCTCCATCTTGAAATTTTCATAACTAAGATTGAGAATTCCAATCTTAGTTTCTTTGACATCATTGGTTCCCTCATAGGTAGTCTCAAGAGTGTCTCACACTTCTTTGGCACTCTCAATGGATGACACTTTGGAATAGATGTCCGGACCGAATGAACAAATGAGCATGTGGAGAGCTTTGTCATTTATTTGGATCTTTCTCCTTTCTTCTTCACTCATTTCCACCTTTTTCTTCAAAACCATCTTCCCTTCACTATCTTGCTTCAATGGAATGTAAGGGCCATCTTCAATGACATCCCAAACTAACTAGTCATTGGACTTGATGAAGAGATGCATTATATTCTTCCAAAATGGATAGTTGTCACCATTGAAGAAGGGAGGTTTTGTAGTGGATTGTGTCTCATACATGCCCGAACCGGAGGTAGAAGCCATCTCTTGATTTTTGGATGATCACACTCTTCCTAGGAACTCCTCTTGTGGTTGTTAATCCTCAAAGAGGTAGGCTCTGATACCAATTGTTGAGTGGATCGAATAATCGAAATGAACCAAGAGAAGGTGTATTGGATTTTTAAAGGTTTAGGTGGTGAAAATTGCAAATTAAAAAGATAGACAAGGAATTTTAGAGTGGTTCAAGTTCCAAATGAACTCTACATCCACTACCTTAGCTTCACTAAGGATTTGCAACAATTCCACTAATTGCTCTTCCACTTTTCTAGGCTAAGGAGGTAACCCTTACAATTTTCGGTTAAATTTTCTACCCAAAATTTAACCCAATCCTCACACAAATAGAACAAAGATTTTGTTGGTTAAGAAAGTATCTCTCAATACAAATTGTACCCCAATTACAAGCACTCAACCCAATTGAAATGATAAGAATGAAAAATTACAATTGAGGTTTCTAGACAATATTGGGATTTAGGCACTAATGCTTGGATTTGATGTTTGAATGTTTTCTTTTGGATCAATAGTTGTTGTTGGAGCTTTTAGAGGTCCCTTTTATACCTTCTCATTGATTTCTAGCCGTTGTGATTGTTGCATTCATCAATAGAGCCGTTGGGGGTGTTATCTCACCTCCATAAATGCAGTCTGCAAGCAACCGTTTCGAAACGCGCGACCCTGTTTCGAAACAGACCAAAATAGAAAGAGCCGTTGGGGCGCATTAAAGAGCCCATATCGAAACGGTCTAACATGTTTCGATACGCTAAGAGTCGTTTCGAAACACTTTTGCCACTGTCAAGGGTCGTATCGAAACAGCTTGAACCCGTTTCGAAACGCCTTAAAAGTTTCTTAAAAATCAGTTAAAAACTTATAACGGCCACATTTTTCAAATCAAATGAAGAACAGTTTCAAAACACTGTAAGTCGTTTCGATACGGTTTCTCTATGTTCTAAAGCCGTTTCGAAACTTGTTTCGAAACACAGGTTGGCAGTGTTGAAAACATTTCAATACGCGTTTCGAAACATGGGTTGACAATTTCAAAACCGTTTCGAAACACCTTAGGCCGTTTCGAAACAGGGACTCGAAAATCACTGTTTTGGCTTTAAGAACACTTAGAAAATATTTGGAAAACTTAGTTTTTAACTTAGGCATATTCTTTAAATGATATAGGGATGTTTGAGGACTTAAAAATTCGTTTTCACATTTTCAATTTAGTCCGTAGGTTCTTTAGTTATATCAAAATTAAAATATCGGTTTCACAATACGTTACTCCGTTCGGAATCTGCAGCGTAACATTGTTGGGGGAATGGAATATGACATCGATTTCGGCATCAGAGATCATCTCACCATCTTAGTGAGCTAGAGCATCAACTTTTTTTGGCATTGTTGAAAAATGAAGCAGTGTTTCTTCTTCGCACACGAAATGCTTTGAACGTTTGGCAAAAAAAGTTTGTTGGCTTTAAAAAATTTATCCTCTTATTTAAGAAAATGGGAGGTGACGTGACGTGTGAGCAGAGACAAAGCGTAACTCGCGTATAAAACGCGAGTTGTGCCAGCTTTGCTGATTCCTGAAGTGTCAGGAGAAATCGCATTTTATAGAACGCGAGATGCGCTAGCTTTGCAGTATACGTACCATGTCAGGAAAAATCGCATTTTATAGAACGCGAGTTTTGCCAGCTTTCTGATTGCTCATATAACTCGCGTTTTATAGAACGCGAGTTGAAGTCGCGTTTTATACAACTTGACTTTGCAGTATACGAAATGCTTTGAATGTTTGGCACAAAAAGTTTGTTGGCTGTAAAATTTTTTATCCTCCTCTTTAAGAAAATGATAGGTGACGCGACGTGTGAGCAGAGACAAAGCGTAACTCGCGTCATATAAAACGCGAGTTGTACCAGCTTTGTAGATTCCTAACGTGTCAAGAGAAATCACGTTTTATAGAACGCGAGTTGTGCCAGCTTTGAAGTATACGTACCGTGTTAGGGAAAATCGTGTTTTATAGAATGCGAGTTTTGCTAGCTTTCTGATTCCTCGGATAACTCGCGTTTTATAGAACGCGAGTTGAAGTCGCGTTTTATACAACCCGACTTTGCAATATACGAAATGCTTTGAATGTTTGGCAAAAAAAAGTTTGTTGGCTGTAAAAATTTTTTATCCTCCTATTTAAGTAAATGAGAGGTGACGTGACGTGTGAGCAGAGACAAAGCGTAACTCGCGTCGTATAAAACGCGAGTTGTGCCAGCTTTACAGATTCCTGACGTGTCAGGAGAAATTGCGTTTTATAGAACGCGAGTTGTGCCAGCTTTGCAGTATATGTACAGTGTCAGGGAAATCACGTTTTATAGAACGCGACTTCTTCAATATATATATACACCAGAAAGAATTTTACATCAAAAAGCACAAAAATTTTGGTTGGTTAAAGGTTGGAATTTACTTTGTAAGGACTTCGATCGATATAATATGTCGAGACGAGAAACTATTACAGCTTTGGCATACTACGATGGGCAGATAATCGATGATGCATCTCTTGGCGTCGTTTTTCAGTCCTCAATGACTATATTGCTTCCGCTGCCATACAACTTATCGTATAAGAAGTTGATGAATGAAGTGAAGAAACATGTTCCATATAGTCCTGGGTAAAAGTTGGAACCGTTGAAGTTTCGAGTGCCGACGTCGTTAGAACCATTAACGTACTCTTTATTCCACATTATGGACAACGTTGATGTGGAAATGATGGTGGAATCTCACCTATAGTTTTGTTCAGGGTGGGCCCTTAAGCTTGAGCTTTATGTAATGTTTTCTGATGATAGTGATCTTATCGGAGTCCCAAATAATAAGTAAATTTTATTTATATTTTTAACGTTCTTTGAAGATTCGTTAAAACATGCAAATTTTAGCACCATATACACTACAATTTTAGCACCTTTGTAAGCAAGCATACCATATACACGATAATTAAAGCATACCATATCGCGTTCAGCCCAACGTGAGTTCTACCACCTTTTGTAGGATTCCTGGCATGTCAGGCAAAATCGCGGCCTGTAAAACACGACTTCTTTGAATAATGACGTAAATCGCGTCCTGTAAAATGCGATTTCTGACACGGCATGCAAAAATGCAGCCTGTAACACGCGATTTCTTTGAATAATGGCGTAAATCGCGTCTTGTAAAATGCAAGTTTGACAGATTATTTCGACATTGTTCTACCCTATATATGTTATGTATGAGTCACAAACTTTTTAAACTACTCAAACAATTTGTACATACATTCCGCTGCCAAACTACAAATACAAATTATGGCGCGTTTTTCTGCTACTGTTTTCTTTCGTGGAACCTACTTCTACACTTCTTTCAATGAGAAAATTATAAGAGATGAATTGTTTGAGTTGATTTCAACACGGGTTAGGGAGTCTATAAGCTCCAAAATTTCTGCCTTGCGTGTCAAAGCTCTAGTGAATGAGCCCAGCCTAGAAGAACACTACATGCTAACACTATCCAATCATAAGGATATGCACGAGATGTTTCGGCCATACAAACGTGTCGGGGGAATGAATATCAAGCTTACTGTAAACTTTGATGATGACTCCAATTCATCAACAATACTTAAGCTTGAAGACAAGAACGCGATATCTACACGAAATTATAAGAGACAACAAGAGAAGGAACAAAAAATTGAGGAACTAAACTTAACTTTTGACATAAGTACCGACTACGAGGGCATCGAAAATGATTCGTTTTTGTAGATTTTAAGTAGGCTTAGTACTTTAATGCTTGTGTACTTAAGTCAATTATCAATCTTGTAGTACTTTTCCTTAATATAATTACCGCAAATATTATTTTCTACATCTTAACCGCTTCGATTTTCAAACAGTTAACAATCACAAAATATGTAATTAACAAAACGTATTACATGTCAATTACATTGGAACAACTGGCATGTATGAAGTACGTCGTATCTTGTTATCTGCCAAACGTTGTTCAGCCTCTTTGGTCGTGATACACAAATCCTCTAGTTACAATCGTTGCCCTTTTCGACACATTCTGTGCTATAGTTGTCCACAGTCGTTTTCTTCACTGTCGAACGAACTGATCGACGTATGTTGTAGTTTTTAAATGCATCCTTTGCCATTTTCTTGGTAGTGAATATCATCCCAACTTGTAGTTCACCGTCAGTATCGACATCAGCATCACAAGACTGACTTCTAATAGATGGTAAATCATCTACGTTTGCAGCCATTATAGAACTAGAATGAAAAAATAGAGTAAGAGAAATTTTGAGGGAATTACAATGAAAGTAAAGGAAAAACTGAGTTTTTGAGGAAGCGGGAGGAGTCTATTTACAAGGGTGTAAATGAACCAGTGTTCTTTCAAATTATTGTTTTTATAGAAGCCAGACATTGAAACACGTAAAATATTACATTTGAATTACATATGTAAATTATATTTTTATTTTTTGTATGTTAAAAACAATTATACCCCTAAACACGTGGTCAATTGTACCCTTAAACAAGCAGACTCAAATAATTTACATATGAAATGGTAAATGGCCGACGAGAGGTGTGTCGTTGTTGTAGATAAATGGATGACGAGAGGTGAAATAGTTTGTCCTAGTTGTTGGAGTCCCCAAGCTTCGTGGATTTCGTGAGTATGCGATAATCATCTTCCACGAAACATATGTCACCAACACCGCTAAATGAAGGGTCTTAACATAGCTTCGAAAACAACAAAAATGGTAGAAGCTTTGACTATCATTATCAAATGTAACCGGCACCCGCCAAACGCTATAACCCTGGACATGATAGCTAAATTTGCAGCTATTGTGACTTCGTGGTACCGATCATTTTCATGGCACCCCACCACGCGTTTCCAAATATTGTGATTTGTCGATCATCTTGAACAAACATAGACGATACACATATAACACCACAACTAGTATCCTACCAAATCCATATACTAATCATGCAAATACATATACCCACAAATCATAATACAAGTGAAAATATTAACCAACGTTCGTAAAGGGGCTATATATAGACCAAACTCTCGTCTATTGGCAATGAAATCGCGCCTTACAGAAAGAGACTTTGGGCAGGATTCATGACGTGTCTAAAATATCGCGGCTTACACAACGCGACTTTGCCAGGATTCTTAACGTGTCAGGAAAGTCGCGTGTTACAAAACGCGAATTTTGCGACTATAAGTACCTACCCGATTGATCGAATCCCACATCACTCAGTCGAAGAAAAAATTACATTATAGTGCTTGAAGTTTTCGATTGTAATTACTAATGCCAACAAACCACGTATCTAAAAAATTTATTCGCAAATAGATTTTTTGGATATTGTGATTTGTCGTTATTTGTAGTTGCATCTATATGTTGAGAAGATGTTGGCGGGTTATTAGCCCGAACAGATAGGCGAGTTCCATTCTCTGAGAGCCTGAACGTATATGCGGGTTCCATTCTCCAAGAGCCTGAACGTATAGGCGGGTTCCATTCTCCAAGAGCCTGAACGGATAGGTGGGTTCCATTCTCCAAGAGCCTGAACGGATAGGCGGGTTCCATTCTCCAAGAGCCTCGGATAGGCGGGTTCCATTCTCCAAGAGCCTGATCGGATAGGCGGGTTCCATTCTCCAAGAGCCTGAACGGATAGGCTGGTTCCATTCTCTAAGAGCCTGATCGGATAGGCGGGTTCCATTCTCCAAGAGCCTGATCGGATAGGCGGGTTCCATTCTCCAAGAGCCTGAATAGATAGGTTGGTTTCATTCTCTAAGAGCCTGATCGGATAGGCGGGTTCCATTCTCCAAGAGCCTGATCGGATAGGTGGGTTCCATTCTCTAAGAGTCTGATCGGATAGGCGGGTTCCATTCTCCAAGAGCCTGATCGAATAGGCGGGTTCCATTCTCCAAGAGCCTGAATAGATAGGCTGGTTCCATTCTCTAAGAGCCTGATCGGGTAGGCGGGTTCCATTCTCCAAGAGCCTGACCGGATAGGCGGGTTCCATTCTCCAAGAGCCTAAATAGATAGGCTGGTTCCATTCTCTAAGAGCCTGATCGGATAGGCGGGTTCCATTCTCCAAGAGCCTGATTGGATAGGCGAGTTCCATTCTCTAAGAGCCTGAACGGATATGCGAGTTCCATTCTCCAAGAGCCTGAATAGATATGCCGGTTTCCTTTTACGGGGAAAGCTTTAAAGTACCTGTCGAAAGTAGGTAAAAATTATATGATGATGTGAGTTAGCATGCCCCTAATCCTAGGGATGTTTAACTACAAATGATGTATGAATTATGGAATCAAAATGCTCGGATGCTTCCACTCTTTGGATCGGTCAATCTTGACCTTCTTCTTCTTTTCTTCTTCTCAATCTTTTTTTATCTCTGCCAAATCTTAATCTTTCAGTATCTCCTCGAAAGATGACTACTGACTTTCACTGGTCAGACTGGACGCAACACTTCTCGTGGCACACATACTCAAAGCATTGCACCCTATTTAAACTGGGTGCTCAACCGTTCTCTTCGTCTTTACTCAACGCGATGACTTTTCTCTTCTTCTCAACATTAGGGGAAGCACATGCCCCCAAGTCCCTGAACTTTTTCTCTTAAGTTCATTTTCTGAAGCGCTCGGACACTTTCACTCTTTGGATTGGTCCATCTTGACCTTCTCCTTCTTCTTCTTAATCTAACTTGGCTTTCTCCTTGCCAAATCTCAATCTTTTAATCTCTTCTTGAAAGATGACCGCTGACTTTCGCTGGTCAAACTAAAAATAACACTTCTCGTAGTGCTCGCTCTCAAAACATTGCCCCCTTCTCAAACTGGGTGCTAAATTATTCTCTTCGTCTTAATTCAACATACTTCATCTCTTCTCAATAATGGGGGAAACACATGCCCCCAAGTCCCTGAACTTTTCTCTTAAGTTCATCAAGGTCTAATTTCATCTTCTGAAGCAATCGGAACATTTCGACAAAAAATTGTTTCAAGTCCCTGAACTATAGCATGTAGGAACTTATTAAAATCTTCACCATAGCCACTGGCAAGCTGTCATTTGTATTCATGACATTGCATTCTAAACTTTATCCCCGAAGCAATGGGAATATTTTTGTGTTTAAAAAAGATTTAGGTTGCATCTTTTTAATTTCAAAATGAGATGCGTTTTCAAAAACTATACTTTCTTTTCAAATTAGGGATATATCAAGTCAAATTAAATCCCCGAAAATCAAGTGCACAAACGACACTATTATGGCTCACCACGGATTGCCTCAAGCATCATGTGTTTAGGAGACCTCGAAAGCTGAGCTGATGTCTGAAAATGTGACGTACTCTCCAAGTTATTTCGGCTTTTAATCAGTTAGATTTATCTTCTATAGGCTTCACCTTTATCATTTCTTTACAATTTTAGGGAAGTCAACTCATCACATTCCTTTGGCTCGAAATAAATGATGGAGCAAACAACAAAACCCCGAGCTACTCGGCATTGTCATGATTACCATCACTCATGTAGCTAAAGTGAATGGTGCATAGCAACCTTATTGGTCTTTTGCTACAGCGGAGTGCCCCAAAAATTCCACACTCGTATTCGAAGATACCTATTACCAGGCTTCGAACATTGGAGTGCTTTTGTTAGGCTTTCAGTATTCTCTCTCTTTCGTCTCTTTTCCTTCTTCTTTTTTCTTTTTTCACTTTTCTTCTCTCTTTTTTTTCTCTTTTTCTTCTTTCTCATTTTCTTCCCCTTTTTCTTCTCTTTTTTCTTTCTATTTTCCCCTTTTCTTTTATTCATTTTCTTTTTCTCTTTATTCTCTTTCTTCTTCTTTTAGCACGGAAGGTTTCCGGTTATTCTCCCGAAGGCCCTAATTCTATGTGTACTTATTTAGATGACCAAATTAACTTGGAGTGTAAGCCACATATTCATCATCTTCAAAGCTTTCGATTTCCGCTAGACAAAGGCGGCTCGAAGTCAACCTTTGGGGTCAAAGTCAATGTCCCTTGTGCAATTAATATACGGGGACTCAATACACAAATATACACACAAAATGAAAAGGCAATTGAAACGTAAGGCATCCTTTCATTGAAACAAAAACATGCAGTCTGAGGCCCTTACAAAAAATCTTTGCTACCTTCGGGCAAAGGGTAGCGAAGTGGATTCCACTCATCACTTCAAGGAAAGATTAAAATGCAATGAAATGAAAGCAAGCTTAGGTGCATAAAACTCTTAAATACTGCGGAGCTGACCATCCATTCCACCCTTCAAACTTCTTCGAGGAACTCAACTTCCCGATTATCCATCAATTCATGGACCAATTGCTTAAATTCTAAGCAACTCTGAATTTCATGCCCCGCAGTCTGGTGGTACTCGCAAAATGATCCATGGCCATCATATGCCTAATTCGGACCCTTTTCGAAGTTGGCTTCTAACTTAGCAAAACTTTCCTCCATTTGCCTCTTTTGGTGGCGAGTAAAGTGTGGGTGCGGAATCTTCGGTAGTCACGAATGCTGCCATGACCCCGAACAATTAATCTCATGATTTAATGATGTATTGCATGAAATGTGTATGCATAACTGAAACAAAAGATTGAAGGCAATAAATTAAAAAACACAAAATCGAATGCAAGGAAATGTTGATTCGACGAACATCCTCATTAAACAACTTTCCATAATGAAGATCAAACCTTTTTACAACGAGGTAAGAAAATGAACACATAGGGTACGATTTTCAATAAATTTTGCTCGTCCCCTCTTTCTAAATTAGCGCGCTTCGGAAGCTTCGTTGCTGTGGACTCTTTTCTCCCATTTTGAAAGTTTTCAACTTTAGACTATTCTCGAATCAACACCTCGTATGAGAATGCGATGAATATGCAAAAATAGGCAAAACAAGACAAGAAGACAACTGGGTTAGTATCAACAATAATGAATACTTGAATGAAACAAACAAAAGGAAACACATCAAGGTAAATTAACGATGCAAGACCTAATAGCATGAATTCTAATTCTACGGTTGTCCGCATGGCTCTAATCGGGGTAGGCTTCTTAAATTCTCACACATGTGGTTCGGTTCTAACAAGGGTACCCGAACCTATCTTATCACCTACTAAGGTAACAAGAACCCCAATTTTGGCCCATTACAAGCTTGCGAATTGGTTTCAGTTTGGGGGAAAGCACAACCTAGTGACGTGGAGGGTTGCTCACATGTCAAAGGCGTGGATTCCGGAAGTGAATTACCGACCCGTGGAGGGAGACTCACGTGGGTATGGGCGTTTCACTCCCACTTAAGGGGCAAAGCTCGGGTATAGAGCCTAATGTGTGATGCAACACATGTCGGTGATTCCTTTGAAATTAAATGAAGAATTAATTCAAGATCACCAATTATCAAAGCTCGTATAATTCAAGATCTATTTTCGAGGAAGAACCATCTCGCTAAAGTCAAATCAAATTTTAAAAATTTCCATCATTAAAGGCAACAATTATTTCTTTGGCCTAACTCTCCTTTTGCTTTGAAAAACAAAATTGTCTCCAGCGGAGTTGCCATACTGTAACAAGGTTTGTTTTCTCTTCCTTTTCCTTGTCACTAAAAAGGAGTCCCCCGCTTTTTGAAAGAAAAACATTTAATTTATTAAAAGAAGGGATTTTAAAAACAATTTCGGGTTTCGGGAAAACAATCTTTTAAAAAAATCTTTTTTTCGGTTGGAGTCGCCACCGGCCACTAAGGTAGGCCGAACACCGTAGAAAACAAAACCAGAGATTCTTTTGAAAGGGTTCGGGAGTTGGTTACGTGTGGGGAAGGGTTAGCACCCACATCACGCCCAGAAATCGGTACCAAAACAATTGTTGCTTTTAAATGATGAAAATTATCTGAAATTTAAAATGAATTTAATTAGGGGTTCTTAATCGAAAATTAGACTTTAATCGTACGAGCTTTCTTCAAATTAGTGGTTTCGAATTAATTCATCGTTTAATTAAAAAGGATGACGGTACACCGGACGAAAGACTAAACCGACATCATATAAGACTGACTGCCGTGTTAGTTTATGGTTCGGATCCCGTACGTCACCTTTATGCATGATGCAAACAAGTAAAGGATGATGCTATGGTCTTGTTGTTTTAATTAAGGATTTACCTTTAGACGATTCGAATTAATCCGAATATTCGCGGGACATCCAACAAGCCAGGCTAGTCGACCCGAATACGCGAATTAATAAGTATCTCCATTTCAAAATTAAGGTTAATTAATACACGAATTAAAATGCTAAAAGTCTCATGAAATGACATCATAAATGCATGTTGCAAAGATATACTCGAATCATCATGAAAACACAAAATGCGCACACATTAAAAAAACTTTATATACACATTAAATGAACACAACAACATCCAAAATGACATATATTCTATACAAACACGTAATAAAAAGGCATGAATATGGGCATGAATAATGACATCACAAAAATGACATGCAATATATATATTTGATGCAAGCATAAAAAATGCATGAATGACAACATATAATATGACATAAATGAAAAACAAAGAAATAAATAAAATGCAAACTGACAGGGACCACCTCTGTAATAAACCCATTTAAAAAACTAATTAAACACGAAATTGGGGCTTAATTACAAGAACACAGAAAGCCAGGGGGACTAAGACCGTGATTTTACAATCCGAAAATCAATTTAAACAAGAACGGTGGCAAAATTGAAAACGTTTGAAAAATGACGAGGACTGCGGGGAGGGTTTTAAAAAAGTGGAAGTCCTCCCCGTGTAATTAAAAGGATGCGGAGGCCCTTAAAATGCGATTGTACCAATTTTAAAAAGAAAAATAACTATATAAGCAAACCTAAAAACATATTTGGCCCCCTTTTTTATTTTCAAAACCCTAAATCGGGAGAGCTCCCATCCTCTTCTCTGTATCTCCGGCGCCGCAGAAGGGTTCCGGTCGCCGTTGCCGGCGCCGGAACCCAAAAAAAAACTTTTTTCCCTTTTCCAAAACCACAACATTCGATAAGCTTTTTCCCTTTTTTAAAATAAAAAACGTTTCTCCTTTTTCGTTTAAAAACCAAGAAACCGAAACAAAAAAAAACACAAACTTACCCCTTTTCGCGTCACCGGCTCACCATGCGTGGCTTCCAAGGGAACCAGAAAGCTTGTCGCCGGCAACGGGGAAATGGAGAAGAAGGAAGACCGACGAGGGTAAACCCTAACCCCTTTTGTTATTTTTATTTGTTTGCGATTCGAAAACAAGAAATGAAATGAAGATGGTGTTAATACCTCTTGAATTCTCTCTTTTGCTTGTATTGATATGAAGACGATTACATTATCTCTGAAAAATTTTGAATCCTGAAAAATCCTCTCTGAAAAATCCCCCATCTCTCATTACATTTCGCTCGGGTTTTATAGGCCCCGAAATTACTTTTTTCTTTTTTCTCTAAATACATGAAATGCTGTAAATACATTGTTGATTTGTACGATTTGTCTGCTGATTGCCTTTGAAAATGTTTGTTGCAATTGTGCCTCTGATTTCTGTTTTTGGGTCTGATTTTTGTTGCCTTGCGTTTCTGAAATTTTGGCTCGTTTTGTTTGCATGCGAGGTTCGTACGGGGGACCAGAGAGGCACGGGACGTGGCCGGCGTCGTGGAGCAATCCAGACCGTCGGAGATGGATCTGGACGGCTGGGGGAATTCGAAGGGGCTCGGGCGTGATGGACACGCGCGCGTGTGGGAGCCCGATGGACGCGCGTGGGCGCGTGGAGTTTCTGGAGAATTCCTATGCTTCGATCTGGTCCATTGATGCTGGTCTGGATCCAACGACCAAAGCGTTGCGGTGCTAGGGCAAAAGGGGGCTTCCTTCTCCTGGTGTGATCTGGACCGTCAGATCTCCATCTAGATCTGACGGCTGGTGTTGTGGCGGCTGCATCACAAAGAGACCATTAGGGTTTTCTTTTTTCAGCAGATTAGGGCTAGATTTTTTTTGGGCCAGACTTGTATTTATTATTTTGGGCTCTGAAATTGTATAATGGACTTTAAAATAAACTTGGGTTCTTTATTTATAAAGGTTGGGCTTTTATTTATAATAGTCTTTGTTTTGTTTTTCCAGATTTAATAATAATAATAATAACAATAATAAATATAATAATAATAGTAACGGTAGATAATAATATTTATGATAGTAACATGAATAATAATGATAATAAGCATAATAAGATAACGAATATAGTGATTTATAATAATAATGATAATATGCGATAAAAATAATACATAGTAAGAATTGGTAAAGGTGATAGAATAAATGACACTAATAATAATAATATATGGTGTATAATAGGTATATAATATTAGTATATATATACTTTTTGTGTTTTTTTCTTTTTTTATTAGTTCTTATTATTAAAGCCCATTACTAAAAGGAAAAGAAAACGAGTTTAACACCCCGGACAAAATTAGTGATTACAGCCCCTAAACATGTTGTAAAGTGTCCACATGTTCTATATTTCATGCACATTCCATCTCATATTATTGTTGTTTTTGAGTACATTCTAGGCATAATTAGGATCATGCATTGCATTTTACAGTATTTCTTTACTTTGCCATACTTTTATAGATTATCTGATTTTGGTGAAGAAAAGGTACTGTTTTAGTGTAATTTTAGTTTCAGGTACTAGAGGCTGAAAGAAGGAAGAAGGAGCCAAGGATATGATGCTGAGGCAGCAAAACAAGGAGCTGTACTGATGTAGTTTCAAACAGAGACAACTGCTGTCGAGTAGCTACCGCTGCCCAACCTTCCGCCCAAGACAGTAGACTATGGAGTTGGAGAACCAGAGTACGATCAGTAGAGCAGAAAATCCTGATTCTATCGATGTTGTCCACTTAATTTTCCGACGTCTGTAGCAGTTGGCAGAGCCGCCGAAGGAGATCTCGAGATTACTTGCAAAGCAAGGCAACGTGATAAAGTCCACATTCAACTCAAAGAAGTAAGAGTTTAAATCCACATTTAATCTAAAAAGCTACTTTTAAGACTTCTACTTCAAGAAGGACTAAACCTAGCTAATTCCTATATATACCCATTGTAATTCTATTTCAAAACAAGTTAGGTTTTCCTTAGGCATAGTTTAGGTTTTCTTGTCGCCAACATGTTCTAAAATTTTTCTTGGGTTTGGGTTATGTTGTAATTAGTGTGAGAACGGTTGTTTAGGATGTCAAGTCCATTTTTGCAAATAAAAATACAAGGTTTACTTATTCCATGTTCTTCATAGTTTTCAATTAAGGCGAAGGATTAGTTGAATTCTATCCATTTGTTAAGTATCGAGAGAGTCGAACTCACGAAAGGAGTAAGTACGATTTCATCTATAGATGGTGCGATCAATCCAGCCTAGACATAGGTTAAGGGTTTAAGGCGGCTAAAAGAGGACGAGTTAACATTGTTGTCTTTGCACGATTCACGACGCGACTGGTATTATCTATAGTGGGCATCAACAGAACTCTGACTTAGACATAAGCGAAGTCACTTTCGAAGCGTTCTGTCGAGCCTTGTAGTTCTGCCGAGTTTACCGCCGAGACACAATTTCATTCACCTGTCGAGGCAGCGAGAGGGTCTCTGAGTCTACCTGCCATCCCCCGCCGAGGCAGTAGAATCTGGTAGTGTAAAACAACTTGTCCTATTCAACGCAGTTTCACACTAAGTAGCAGCATAACCCTGCCCATTCTATCAACCTGATTTTTTCTCTCTTAATTACTTGTGTTTTTATTTTACTTTTCTTCTTAAAAACCAAATTAATTGTGCATTTATTTTTACTTGTGTAGGAACAACAATTTGAATCAAGCTGTCCAATCCCTGTGGGAAACGATATCTTTTATATTATAACTTGACAAGAGTGTGCACTTGCGCTCATAAATAGAGAACACCCAAATGCTCTACACATGCATACTAACATAATTTACATATAAATTGATATAGACGAGAGGTGCAATAGTTTGTCCGATTTGTATAGAGATGTGTCATTGCTGTAGATAAATGGCCGATGAGAGGTGCAATAGTTTTCCCTAGTTGTTGAAGCACTCAAGCTTCGTGGATTTTGTGAGTACGCGATAATCATCATCTTCCACAGTATAGTTGTCACCAACAACGTTACATGCGAGGGTCTTAACATAACTTCGAAAACACCGACAATGGTAGCAACTTTGACCCGTGCTATCAAATGTAACTGACACCCACCAAAAGTTGTAACCCTGGACATGACAAATAAAGTTGCAGCTATTGTGATTTCATGGTACCGATTATTTTTGTGGCACCCCACCACGTGTTTTCGGATATTGTGATTTGTCGATCATCTTTAACAAACGTACGGTACAGACATCGCACCACAACAGGTATCCAACCACAACTGCATATACCCACAACTCACAATACAAGTGTGAGTTTTCCAGTAAGGTTCGTAAAAGAGGGCATATATAGCATGAAAATCGCGTCGTACAAAACGCGACTTTGCCAGGATTCCTAACGTGTCAGGTAAATCACGTCTTACTGAACGCAACTGTAGAACCTGTATTTTGCCGGGTATACTTATATATAAATATATATACTATATTTTCGATATAAATAAAGCCAAAAAAATAAATAAATCCCATACATTAGTTCAATAGTCCTTTCTTACAGTCCATTTACATATAAAATGCCCAAAGCCCAAAATTCAATTCTCATGCCCAAATTACAAATATTAGATCCTTTTTACAGTTTTCCACAACCCATTTACAGCCCAAGAAACATAATATTATTTGAAAGCCCAAGTTTCCCGCCCAAACAGACACGTGGCACAACCCTATTCGCCCGAGAGCTCTCACGCGGATGAGAGAGAATTTTTAGAGGACAATTAATTACACTAATAATTACCCCAATAATGATTACTAATCTAATAATAATAATAAATAAATAATATCATAATGAGGGGAGAGAAATGTTTTGAGGATTTGAACAGTCGCCGGAAGTCGACGTCGCCAAATGCCACCGGAGATCGTCACCGGAGTTCACTCACTGCCGTGGAAAGGTATATTCTGACTTCACTTTCATTATTTTCCTACATAAAATTAGAGTTAATTAGATCCAAAAACAATAATGAAATGGTGAATGTTTGACTCGAAATAAGGAAAGAATGTCATTGATTTAGGGAAATGAGAGGTTCTAAGTGTTGGCCGACGAGAAATTAGGTTTCCAGTGAAGTCGAATATGATAGAAGGGCTGGTTTGGGTAGATTTATAGAGGAGAGGACGAGAGATCCTTATGGATCGGGTAGATCTAGGTATTCGTGGTGAAAAAACCCAAAAATGAAGTAAGCAAGTCACATGTCAGAATGCAAGCAACCAAAAGAAGCTGTGTGAAGAAATTTAAAGGGCAGTGAGAGAGAGAGAGTAAGCTTTGAAACGAAAATTTTCATCAAGTTCCAAAATTGGGGAAAGTCATCAAAAGGGATATCGAAATAAAGAAAAACCAACTTTTTTAGCAAGGAGATGAAAGAGCTTAGAAAGAACGTGATGGAATTGGAAATCAATATTCGAGCACTTGAAAGGCACGTCTGAAAGCTTTAGAAGGGGCAGTACCAGAGAAGGAAAATGTATTGAGAAGAAAGCTTGAAGCGGTTATCCAGATTATCCAAAGGCAGAATTATGAAATGATCAAGTTTAGAGGCCATGTGGGGAGCCGCCAGATTCATGCTGACTTTATCCATTGAACTCATGAACCTGTAACAACACTTAGACCTCATCACCAAGCAAGGACAAACGCTGACTCGGAAGTAGAATGAAGCAGTTAATCAAAAGATGAAGGCTAGATGATTTCTTTAAACCAAATTTTCTATTTCTTGTAATCAACCTTTTGGCTAGTGGATGTTGCTCTAAAGACTAGTCCTTGAAATTGATACCTCGTGCATTCATGCATTGTATTGCATTCATCGCATTTTTTTCAAATAACATCATTTTATAAAAACATTAATAATAATAATAACAATAAATGCATTTTGACCTAAATAATATTGCATTATTTTTAAGATAATAGGAAAAATAATTTCAGAAAGTTATTGAAGACCGCTTGAATGAAATTGAACAAAAATGATCAGTCCTCGAACACGTTAGTAATTCAAGTTGATGTTTTGCTTGGAATCAGGGAAGCTGGAAAAGAATGTTTCATACAAAAATACTGATATTGACAAGCTAGCAGGTATCACATCTCACATGAGGGTCCAATCTGAATGATTCTTCCTGTGAAAAAATGAGACAAAAAAGTCAAAGAGGAGAAAAGTCAAAAGACCAAAAAGAGAGACAGAGGTAAAAAGTCAAAAAACAAGAGGAAGACAAAATAAAAGGCATAAATCAAAGAAGAAAATAGGAGCAAACTCGGGGTAATAAGGTCGGGGCACCTACAAGAAATCCATCAGATCTGAAAGAAATAATAAAGTTCTTGACCTTGAAACACCGGTAGTTTTTGAAAATGATGAGACGAGGGTAGTCTAGTTAGCAGATGTGAAGGACAAAGTAAAGCCAAATTTTGAGGAATTCTGCCAAAAACTCATCGATTAATGGTTCAATGACAGTTAGAGGACCTAGAGATTTTAGCGAAACTGAGGGATCATAGAATTTTCTCTTTGAAACATTGAAAGTCAAGGATCCAGTGAAAGACTGAATTTTTTTTCAAGAGGAGCAAAGAGCGCAGAAACTCAAGATAGAGATCAAGTGGTTCAACAAGGAAATAGATACTGTTATTCCTAGTCTAATGAAGCATTCAGATTTGATGCCCAACCTTGTGTAGATGACAGTGCCCTGAAGTTTTACAAGTCTTTTCAAGGTATGGTTATGAGATAGATTTAGTGATTTCATCAGAAATGAGCAATTATGATTTGAGAATGAAGAACCTTGATTCTACAAAAGACCATTACCTCCTAAAAAAATTGGGATAAAAGAGAAAGGGTGTAGTCCACAATAGACATTTGAAAGTGATCCGCTGTAGTTCGGGGTCAATAATAATCAGAATCATGTTTGAACATTTACCTCTTCAAAGTTTTTCTTTATTGAAGAATACTCTAAAGTCAAATGCTCAAGGTGCTCGTGTTAGTGGACGATCGAAGACTAAACCAGATCTCATTCATGTCTCTTATCGTGAGTTGTACTTCAAATTGCTCGAGGCTTCACTGCATTATTTGAAACCTTCAAAACCTTGCTATTCAAGTTGTTACATCATCGAAAATCTTTGAGAACATTATAATGGAGTTCATGATTATGATATTGAAGACTATTACAATTTCAAGCAACAAGTTCAAACTTTATGAACCAAGAGATTTTTGAAGCCGACATTGAAGATCAGTTCATTAAGATTTGTAATTCAAGATGTATACACCTAATTGAAGTCAATGAGATTCGGTTGCCTAGAAATCAAATGCTGAAAAGGCGACAAGAAAAGAAAGAGAAGAAAAAGCAAGGTGAAACTAATTGAGAATCAGTAGTCGTCAAGGAAGAAACCCTGAGTAGACATGCCCATTAAAAGGTTGAACACATCTAGTCAACATCTTGACAAACAGAGTTCATCTAAACGCCAGCCAGAAGAAGTTGTCAATTTCCACATGCAAATGACTGGACATTCCATGTAAAAGAGAAAGCGATCGATTGAAGAAACAAAGAAATCCATAAGCAGAATGATCTTACTTCGAGGTTCGATGATAATATTAGAACATGAGAAAAAAAGGCATGCCTTTATGCTGGTAGAGGAAAATAAATGAAGAAATGCTGATAGAATTGAAGTGACTGAAATTCACTCAGGTTTTCCTTGACCAATGATTGACAATTTGACCAAAGGAGATATGTCTGCACTTTTAGGACTGTTGCAGAATAATACCCTGAACCATCTCAATCACTTTTGCCCGCGAACATTAGGGGTCCTTTGTAAGGGAGATTAATCGGTTTATTTGTTTACGATGCTTGTTTCTTACATAATTTTTTATCTCAAGTGGCAAACATTTTTACATTATTTGATTCTTTTAAATAATTCATTTATTATTTGTTATGTGTTAGTTTTTGTTCTCCCATACATATATGTATATATCTTATCTATCGTTTTTATCAGGTCCCTAGATATTAATGGCAAGAGCGCCCAAGAATCAAATTTAGAGATCAATTTCAAAATGTGGTTCTCTTCCAAGTTATTTAAGCCAACGAGAAGACATTAATGAGTTTTCAGGAATCACGAGAAAATCCCAAATATAAAATATGAGTGAATTTTCCTCTCAAGCATTGTTGACTAAGGTCATTGAATGAAGTGATAAACCAAAACATCTACCACCTGAAGGCTGCTTTTCTTCAAAGGTATATGTATATGGGAGGAAATTTGGCATTCCTTCATCTCCCTTCACAATGAAAGAAAATAAGAAAAATATCATTTGTTGTCCCCTTTGAGCCTGATGATTTTCTTTCGATTCAACCCAAACCAAGGACCACCCCTACACTGGGGCAAAGAGGATGAAAGTTTTTCTACAAGTGAAAGATATTTGGTTTTGATCATGCTATGATAATGATGCCTTAAGAATCAGGGGCAAGAAGAAAAAATGGATGCTTTGAATACAAGAGCAAGAAAGACAAGCTGAATGAAGACAAATATTCAGAGTCAAGTCAAAAAGAAAAAGGAAAAAGAAAGTCAAGGAGAAAAGAAAAGAAAGAGAAAAGGATAAAGAAAAAATGAAGAAAAAAAGATGAAAAAAGAAAAAGAAAACAGTGGAAAGTTCAAAGAATCAACTGAATCAAGTTGAAAATTGCTGACATAAAGCTGAAGTATTTGAAAGAGAAAGTACAAAGTTGAAAAGTGCAAGAAAAGCAAGCAACATATGTGAAATCTTCCATTCAAAATAAATCTCTATCCAAAGGAGAAGTGGAGGATTGATCGGTTTTGAATTCAACAAAAGAAAATGAACTCTAGGGTGAAAACCCAGAAATGGGCAGTCTAGAGTGATCCAAAAGAAAAAAGGAAAAAAAGAAAAAAGAAAAGAAAACAAGTATTTCATCCAAGCATGTTCAGATCGAGGAGCACATAAATAAGATTTCACTTGGAAGAAATGATCCTTGGTTTCATTACCCTTAAATATTTATTTGAGCCTATATATCTTTTCTTTCATACACGTATGCCAAGCCCCATTACAAGCCTCAAAAGACCATTTTGATCATATACGGGTATTGGAGTAAGAGGAGTTCGTCTTCAATATGCACCCCGTTTAACAGGGTTAACCTTTCTTCAAGGATCTCCAGGCTTCTAATGTTTGATTGAGATCAGAAAAGAGGGAAGGATTGGGTTGGTGAGATAGTGAGGTAAAAAGTGCCACTTAAACGAGATAGAATTAGGAATATGAGAATGTTTCTCTCGGAAGTCGAATAAAGTGGAAAGGGGTCACATTTGAGTTGATCTTTGTCAATTTGGTTCGAGGTCACTCTTGCACTTAATATTCTAGGGCCTAATTTTGTTTTTTTTCTTTTGTTTGCCATGACTCATCAAATTATTCTGATTTAAGAAGATAATATTTTGGGCCCTTCACTTATCGTTTCAACAAGCATCTTGTAGATAAATTGATTAGATACGAGAAAAGCAAAGGATTTCATGGGTATTATTATAATGTACTAATCCTTTAAGCGCATGAAGAACATGAGGTGGCCTCGATACTTGGTTAATGATGAAAAGTATGTCGAGGAAAATGACACAACTCAGAAATATTTAAAAAAAGCTGCAAGAAAGATCCACAGATAGCCTTGGGGCAAAGAGAGAGCGTAGACCATCTTTTGGTGCAAAAGCTACAACAAGTTCAGTCAGTTAATGGTTCATAAAAGCAAAGATTATTACCTTTGAGGCACTGCAAGACAAGAAGGCTTTGTGAATGTTAGACTGAGCAAAGATGATAGTTGAATTCAAGAGTGGGGCAATACTACAAAAAATAGTTTAGAAGAATGTGTTCTGTTCCAAAGGTGATATGCTCTTTTGGGAACCATGGCTCATGAATAGTAAAGAGAAGAGTATGAAGTGAAGACAGTGTTAAAACCCACGCCAAAAAATACACAGAAATGGGTCTTTATACAACGTGCAACCTGGAACTGATATTGACAACAAAGGTTGTCACCTGAAGAACAATTATTTTTATCTCTGTGTTCATGCTAAGATGATTGGAACCACAAGGCCAACACATTATCATGATTGGAACTTGTCCATTCTCTGTCCTATGTGTATCAAAGGAACATCATTTCCATGTCTGTTATTATTCGTGCCGGTTGTGATTACTTGGCAGCATCTCAATTGGAACAATTTATGAAAAGTGAAGCAGATTCTTTGATATTGATCGTCGGTTACTTAGATTTACAGCCCCGTGTTCATTCGTTGAAAAAGAAATTTGAATTGTCATATGTTGAGATATTGATGAAGTCAATTTGAGTTTTCAAAAAAAGAAGGAAAAAGAAAAGAAAAAAATTAAGGTGAAAACCCGAAAGGGTACCTTGAGATAAAAAAGAAAAAAACCAAAGTGAAAACCTGCAAGGGTGCTTTGAGAAAAGAAAACTGAAGTGAAAACTGGAAAAAGGCGCTTTAGAGCAAAAAATGCAGCAATCGCAAATATTGAACTTGAGTGTGAGATGAGTTACCTTATTAGCCAAATGAGTTTTGATGAGAATGAAGCAAGAAATTTGAAGCTTCCCTAAAGATGAAAGCTCATCCAAGTGGTTCTCAATTAAAAACATTCATGCATCATATAGTTAGGCATCCATAAGATAGGAGCATGCTAATTCATACATTCAGAGCATTTTTGTACATTTTGGCAGGAGTCTACCAAATCAGCAAGAAACAAGAAAAGATTTCAACCTACATCCTCAAGACTGGAGGAGTAGACCCAGTAATATATGTCCCAAGTGTAGAATGGATCGAACAATAAAGGAAGAGAAGCAAGAGGCCTTACACGAGTATCAGACTGAAAGATCGAGATATTTTAGGCAGAAAGAGCCATGATTCTAAAGATCTTGAAGCATCAAACAGAAAAATCAAAGATATTTCACATTACTTCAGGAAGAATTCTTATTAACCGATGATATTCTTTTTTTTTTTGTAAAATCGACATCACAAAAGAAGAAAGCTCGTAGGTGCTCCAGTTTTCATATCAGGGAAAGAATACATATGTTAGAAAGTTTAGGGACCTGAAGTAAGTTCCTGCCTTGAGGTTTGATCAAGATTAAAGAATGAACCTGAAGAAAGTACAGGGACATCGAGAAAGTATAGAGACTGAAAGAAAGTTTAGGGACCTGAGGCATTTGCTCACCCAAAATGATGAAAGATGGACAAATTCTACGTATCGGAGCCAGAAACAAAGAGATTATAGGGACATCATTGTACAAAAGAGTGAAAATCAAGATGGAAAAGGAAGAATGTAGAGCCTAAAGAGAATTCGATCGTTGAAGAAGTCAATATTCTCTCTAAAAGGATAAGAGCTCAACAACAAGATTTTGGGGCAAATATTGCATGGGCATGAAGAAAACATGAGTTTTAGATCAAGCTCAAGAAGATCCAGAAAAGCAGGACCAGATAAGAGCAATCTAAAGAGATGAAGTACCGTTGCAGCAGAAGCAGAAAGCTCAAAGAAGATGCGAAGAGAATTAGAGCGTGTCTAAGTGGGCATCAGTTTACACATTTCATACATCGAATTTACCAGGAAAGAAAGAGATTTCAATCTACGACATCGAAATTGGAAAGTAGATTACGCCAAAGATTTCAATCCGTTTGAAGAGGCGGGTGAAAATAAAGATTTCAATCCGTTTGAAGAGACGAATCTCAGTAAAGATTTCAACTCGTTTGCAAAGACGAATCTGAAGACATTCCGTTTACAGAGGTAGATCTCATGATATTTTGTTTCACAGAGGAGGATCTCAGGACATCCCGTTTATAGAGACGGATCTCGATAAAGATTTCAACCTGATTGTAGAAGTGGATCCCAACAAAAACTCCAATCCGTTTGAAGAGACGGATTTCTGCAGAGATATTCGATTGTTTGCATAGGAAAGGAAGTGTCATGCAATTTTCGAGTATAAAAAGAGATAGACCAATATAGAAAGCAGCAAGAGATCTTATACGGGTTTCAGATTGAAAGATCAAGACACCATAAGTAGAGAATCAATGACTTTAAAGATTTCAGTGCTTCAAGCGAAAAATTGAAGATATCTCATATTACACCAAGAAGAACCCTTATTAATTGATGATAATTCCTTTTTGCAGGAATGGTGAGCTCCTAATGAAAAGAGTTCGCCCAACAAAGATAAAACTCCTAATGAGAAGAGTTTGCCCAACAAAGAATGATTCCTAATAAGAAGAGTCCGCCCAGCAAAGAAGGATTCATAATGAGAAGAGTCTGCCTCAGCAAAGAAGAACTCCTAATGAGAAGAGTTCCCCCAACAAAGAATGATTCATAATGAGAAGAGTCAGCCCCAACAAAGATAGAGCTCATAATGAGAAGAGTTCGCCCAGCAAAGAAGGATTCATAATGAGAAGAGTCCGCCCCAGCAAAGATAGAGCTTCTAATGAGAAGAGTCCATCCAGCGAAGAAGAATTCATAATGAGAAGAGTTCGCTCCAGCAAAAAAGAGCTCCTAATGAGAATAGTTCGCCCAACAAAGAAGGACTCCTAATGAGAAGAGTCTGTCCAACAAAGATAGAATTCCAAATGAAAAGAGTTCACTCAGCAAAGACATAACTCCTAATGAGAAGAGTTTGATGTTTGAAGAATGAGGAAGTTCCTAATGAGAAAAGCTTTCTTATTCGACGCCTTTGCAGAGAGGCAAATCCATGTTTTCCAGAAGAATGAACAACTCCTAATGAGAAGAGTTCGCCCTTTTGAAATAAGGAAGTTCTTAATGAGAAGAGCTTGCTTATTTGGTGCCTCTACAGAAATATGGACAAGCAAAAGATAGAAGAATTTCATAATAAGAAGAACAACTTCGAACCTCAGAAGATGAAGAATTTCAAGGAACAATACTAGATTATAGAAGATGAAGAATTTTACAATAAAAAGAACATCGTCAGACTCTATGGTTTGGTAGAAGATTGAAGAATTTCATAATCAGAAGAACATCTTCAACCTTCGGTGGACATACAGTTCGGACAAAATCTGTGTCCTCTTAGTCTTTGCCCTATTCTTGTTCCACAACAATGAGCAAAGAGGGGCAGCTGTAGAACCTGTATTTTTTCCGGGTATACTTATATATAAATATATATATATACACTATATTTTCGATATAAATAAAGCCAAAAAATAAATATTAAATAAATAAATCCCATACATCAGTCCAAAAGTCCTTTCTTATAGTTCATTTTGTTGGAGTATGCCCAAAGACCAATCATATGATGATTGAATAGACATACTATTTTACTAGATTTATCAAGTAATGGCATTGCCGTTATTACCATTTGGTATGTTTCTGTGCATCAAACTAACCATTGGATAATAATGTCCATACAATAATACGATTATTGTTAAATAAGATCCTTAGTCGAATATTATTACGAGTATGGACAGTGATAATATATAAAGACTAATATGCGGTTGATGACAAGCATTGTCATTGACATAAAGATGTCAAAATCAACACATAAGTATTTGTTAGAGAACAACATACTGGATTGACCCGCTATGAGCATGTTTCTTGGGTAATTATGTGACAGTCTCAACATTGCTCATGATAAACATATGTATAATCCTCAGACTTGATATCAACATGATTTCAACATAAAGATTTACGTATTTTGACATAGTCAAACGTGTGTCGTAACTGACTACATTATAAAGACCGATGATTGGATACGTGATGACCTATGTAGTGAAATATGGTTGATCTAGAAAGGATTTGTCCCTCATACATAATGGGAGAAATATCTTCAGCCACTTGATTGAGTGAGATTAGAAAATGCATGGCCATGCTCGAATATTATGATATGAGATATCATAGAGATTCGTTTATCATAATCTACTCAAGACATCAAGAAACACTAGATGGACAACGCAAGTCTGACTAACCCATGACTTGTGTTCATCTAAGATATAAAGGACAAAAGGATGAAATACATAAATGAAGTTTATTCAGGAAATAGGAAAGTCAAACCATGACTTTATGCAACTTAGGTAGCAATGATGTATTGCTAGATGCCACTCATTGTTTGTAAAATTAGAACAGTTCTAATTTTGCTTCTAACGTTGCATGAACCTACAAGGGTCACACCCTTCGAATGAAACAAACAAAAAAATTGGAAACCATACTCTCTATTTTAGGGAGGTTGCCGAAAACCCCCCTATGGGATAGGGGAAATCGGCAACTCCCTTAAATTGGAATAATATTGGATAAATATTGTATTTATCAAATATTATTTAGAGTATGGAAAATATTTAGAGACTTAAATATTATAGAATAAGATTCTAGAAATTTAAATATATATTTGGAATTTATATAATGTATATTTAATTCCAAGTTTATGTAGAATTAGATTCCACATAATTAAAAATATATATTTAAATATATTTAAATCCAAGTAAAGATAGAATGAGATTCTATATAATATATATATATATATATATATATTTGGATTAAATATAATGTATATTTAAATACATGTTTTATGTAGAATAAGATTCTACATAATTGAATATATATATTTCATTTAATATTATTAAATATAATGTATATTTAATATAAACCAATTTCAAGTAGAATTAGATTCTATGAATTTTGGTTGAACTTGGATTTAAGGAATTCAACTAGAATTAAGTCTATGAATACTATTTAAAGGGATAATGGCTAGCAACCAAAAATCCCTCTTCCTCCTCTTGAAGATTTCGACAACACCCCTAGGGATTCCCCACTGGAACTCGACATATCCAGAAAGCTCTCTGAGAAGCTGTTCGATATTTTTCTGGTGTTTTACTTGCCCCCTGACAAATCCCTGAAGGTTCCCTTGCTCGATTGCAAGTCCGAGTTGAAATCCTGGTCGATTTCAGACTCCCTCAGGAATCCCTGAAGGGATTTCGACTTCTCCCTAGAAGGTGTTCAAACCTGTCGAAATTTATCCCTAAATGTTAGGGAGGTGGAAACTTTGTTCGTTTTGTTCGGGTGGACTTCGTAGAGGTCGTTGCGAACCTGTGACGATTCCAGTTTTACTTGACGCGGTTATTTCGACATACTGTCGGTTTTCTAGTTTCCAGAGTTTTAAAAGGTAACTCTTCATCTTTTCACCCCAGATTCGTTCTTGTACATGGATCCTGGCTGGATTACGTCGGATTATTTTTCCGCTGCTCAAGCCCAAATTACAAATATTAGATCCTCTTTACAGCTGTCCACAACCCAAAAAACACAATATTATCTGAAAGCCCAAGTTTCTGGCCCAAACAGACAAGTGGCACAACCACATTCGCCCAATAGCTCTCACGTGGATCGCTTCTCGTCTGGAGCCAGCTGGCTTCGCCATCAAATGCTATGACATCATCCTCAACGTCATCTTTGACTTTCCTATAAAAAGGATGAGAGAGAATTTTTAGAGGACACTTAATTACACTAATAATTACCCCATAATGATTACTAATCTAATAATAAATAAATAAATAAATAAATAAATAAAATCATAATGAGGAGAGAGAAGTCGAACCGTTTTAAGGATTTGAACAGTCGCCGAAAGCCACCGTCCCCAAATGCCATCAGAGATCGTCACCGGAGTCCGCTCACCACCGTGGAAAGGTATATTCCGACTTTGCTTTCATTATTTTCCTGCAAAAAATTAGAGTTAGATCCAAAAACAATAATGAAATGGCGAATATTTGACTCAAAATAAGGAAAGAATGACGTTGGTTTAGGGAAATGAGAGGTTATAAGTGTTGGCCGATGAGAAATTAGGTTTCTAGTGAAGTCGAATATGATAGGAGGGCTGGTTTGGGTAGATTTATAGGGGAGAAGACGAGAGATCCTTATGGATCGGGTAGGTATAGGTATTCGAGGTGAAAAAATGGAAAAAATGAGTTTTTTTTTTGTTCGGACAGCGGCGGCGGCATGGCTTCCAGAAATCGCCTTCTGGCGTTGACCGGTGGCTGGAGTAGGGATGTTTGCCAGAGAAGACGACTAGAGTAGGCACAGTTGGCTGAAAAAGACGATCGGAAAAGTGGAGGTTGGCCGGAAAGTTCAGGTCGCCAGGGAAGGTGACCGGAGACGACGACCTGTGACTAGCGTCGTCTGTGGTGGTTGAGAAATAGGTTGAGCTAGGGTTTAGGGGTGGTGATGGATCGAAATGAAGAATGATTAAGAACAAGGGATGAATGTTTAAGTTTTGGGTGTTTGATTTGAAATAAACAAGGTTTGCGGTGAGTTCGGTGTTTGTAGCGGATCAAGAGAGGAAAGGTGAAGAAAAAGTGATGTGTTCTTAAGGAAATTTGAGTTTTGATCTTTAAGAACATAAAATGAATGATGATTTTGTGTTTGTATGGATTAAATGAGGAAAAGGAAGAACGAAAGATGATTTTTGGATGAACACGCGCATTTGATCTATTTGGGTAGAAATTTCTGGGTTTTTGGTGTTTGAGCTTAGAGAGAGATGAGAGAATTTTTGAGTTAGAGAGAGAGAGTGTGAAAACGGGTTATGACCTATTCAACTCGGTCTTGGGCTTTTTATAGCCGAGTTGGAATGACGTCGATTTGGGCGCTCGACCCGCGCATTCTTTCTGGGTCAGGTTGGACGACACGCGCCTTACTATGGGCACTTCACACTTTGAGCTATTCTGTTTTGCATCCTTTTTAATTCAGCCACTAATTGCTTGTATTTCGACCCTCTAAGTTTCAATTTAATTCAATTTAGTCCCTATTTTAGTTTAATATCTTTATTTAATTGTTTGATTTATTTTATTTATTTAATTGCTTTAATTAATTGGATGCTTACATATTTTAAAGTTAAGCATGTAGTATACATGTTAGGAATACTTAATCACTAAATTGCATTAGTTAGAGCCTTTAGTAAAGGCTTCTTAATTAAATAATTGGATATGAGAGATCATTGTAGCAAATAAATAAATATTTGAAATGAAATTTAAATATTCAAATTGATTAGTGTCACATTGAAAAGTGATGTTAATCAAAGAATATTCAAGTGAAGATTTGAATGTTTCATTTTTATTTAGAAAAAATGGAAATATCATAAAATTAAATTAATTAAAATTAAAATAGGATTAAAGATAATGTCCAATATTATTTTGGATGTTATCATTTATGTCAAAAAATTAATAATATTTTTTAGAATTTTATATTAATTAAATTGATGGTGCCTAATTAGGGTTTACTTAAAAATGGCAAGACAATAATTTGACATGTATTAAACCTTTTTGTGTTGAGATACATTTTTAATATAAATTGAAGTGTCCTAATGTAACTGGACATTTCATAATTATATTCGTCTAAAATGTATTTTCTTACAAAAGGATACCTCCATTCGAAATAAAATTCATTTTACAGTTCAAAGAATTAATTAAATTTAGATTAATGTTCGAAATGCCAAAAATGCCACGTGTAATTAATGAGGTACCGATAACGGGCGTTTGTAAGGGTGCTAACCCTTCCCTACACGTAACTGACTCCCGAAACCGAACTTTTCAAAAAAGAATCTCTTGTACGTTTTTATGGTGTCCGGCCTATCAAAGTGGCCGGTGGCGACTCCAAAATAATTTTTAAGCAAATAAAGGAAATTTGAATAAAATTGGAAAATTCCCTAATTTGAAGCTCAATTTAAAATGAAAAACCCTGATTTCCAAAACCCTAATCGTCAGGCTATTTTTTCAAAACTTAAAAAAGTGGATTTTTCTAAAAACGGCAGCGACATCAACTTTGCCATGATTATTGACGTGTTAAGAATATCGTGTCGTACATAACGCGACTATAACTACCAATGCCAATAAACCACGTATCTGGAAAATTTATGCGCAAACTGATTTCCGAATATTGTGATTTGTTGTTATTTGTAGTTGCATCTCTTTGTTCATTAGATGTTAACTATTCGGTATTTTTGTTCACGACGATCGACAACAACAAATCACAATATCCGGGAATCGAATAAAATATAAACTAATTAAAAATAAAAAAATGTAAATTAAAAAAACATATACTAATTAATTAAACAAATAAAATACAGATCATGATTAAACTAAAATATATAATAATTAAAAAACAAAATAAAAATATAAAGTTCAATATTTTTAAATAAAATAAACAACAAAAAAACTAATGGTGCTTATGTCCACTGGTACCATAAGACGGTGCACGACAATGTCGCTCCGGATTGCGTCAGGAGAGAGCGTCGTCACCATCATCATCACCATCACCATCCCCGGTTTCAGATCCTGCAGTACCGCTCGTTCCACTGGGCCCAATAAGGTAGAAAACCGACTATGGCGACGTTTGTTGGACAATCTCGGTTCCAAATGCGGCTGACATCTAGAGGAACGACATGAAGGGCACGTAGGGCATATAACATGCAGGATAGCTAGAGGCACCACTCATCATCGCCGAAACATGAGCAAAGTGGGCTGACATAGAAGGCGTTAAATAACCTTGACTTGGACTTTGGGTCAACTATGGCCGCATCGGTGGTGGGGTAGCATCTGATGGTGGCAGTGGCGGTGCTGCGGAGGTGATCCGTGCTCCCCTCCCCCTCGAACGCTGAGACCGTGGGCGGTTGTGTTGCTGACGTCGATAGACGACCGCTGCCTCCGCTGGTGTCAGAATAAACGACTTCTCATTCGCCCTAAACCAGTCTTCGTAATCACCGCTCACCATCGTATCAAACATACGATACTCACTCTAGGGTTGCCAACGTTGATTCAGCCTGTCCCTCCAGTGAGTGATATAAGAGTGGTGGTGCACCGACCAATCAACCTATAGGACAATCAAAAAAATTATTATTCTTTTTAGATATGAATTACGTTCGAATTAATAAAAGAATGCGGTAAGTATATAAATATTTATTACCTCGGGCTTCCCTTGTCGAGTGAGTTTGTGCAACTCATCCAAATTTGGAGGCTCAGTTGGGATACGTTGGAAACAAACAAATTGTCGTAGGACACGGTCGGTCGGATGCCACTCAACTGTGGCATAGCAGATGAGTGGTGCAGAGGCTGTCCAAACAAGTTTCTTCTCGGTCGAAAATATCGGGATGCAATGCTGCAACTCTATATTCCCGTACGACGTCCATAAAACTAACCAATATATAATGTGTGTATTAAAAAAGAAAAAAATTTCGTATAGTTAAATATAAAATTTATTTTATATAAATACACCAAAGTATTATCTGATCTTTTGAAAAATTCTCAATATCATGTCTGATAACCTTCAGGCCCTTCGCAGCACCAACATAAGTTAAACAAGCGGTCCTCCTACAAAATAATAAGATAATTTTAATTAAATATAATAATACGTATATTAAAAAAATTAACAACTCTTTTCTTACCTCCGGGCTAGCGGAAAAACATATGGAGTAGGCTCCAAAAGCTCTGGGCGTAAAAACGACATTCTCCACCACGGCCAGGACTGGAGCAACACCAAACAACCTCCGATGAAATTCTTTTCTGGATCGGTATTCTTACACATCTCCCTAAATAGAGTGGCCAAAACTGCGGATCCCCAACTTAGTTTACCGGTATCTTCAAAATTCTGCAAATATCGAAACTAGATCGTGTGAACCTTGCCCCGATTTTTGTTAGGCATCAATACTCTGCCGATCATCTGTAAAATATAAGCGCGAGCATATGCCTACAATACGAAAATATATATCTTACCTTATGTAAAAAATATTATTTCAATAATAATCACTAAAAAAATTATTGTTACCTTCTTCACTCGCGTCAACGGGTACATCACCAAAATTATTCCGTAGCCACACTAATTGTATTTTTTCGCCGTAAAAACGTTCTGGCGCAACCCATAGCCCACTCAAACATAGATCCACCCAAGTATCAGCACCGGGACCAGTGATAGCCTCTGCATCAACAGGCAAACTCAGGATATGGGATACGTCCTCCAGGGTAATCGTCACCTCGCCGCAAAGAAGGTGGAATATATGTGTCTCCGGCCTCCACCTCTCCAAAAGAGCGTTGACCAAATCAACGTCTATTTTTGCACCTCCAACAATTTTGGATGCCTGGAAAAACCCGGCCCACTCTAAGTACGGTTCGATCAAAATGTTCTGTAATCTCGTCATCCGGTTGTAAGAAACCTCCAGACGTCATTCCATATTCTAAAAAAATAAACGCATATGTATAAATTAAAATATATAAAAAATACGTACGTATAAATAATAATATATAATAAAATATTAAAAAATAAATAAAACGAGATAAAACTTATATATCTCCGATAATAATCGAACACGTACTTCCAACTTACTTAAAAATTTTGGTTAACAACTTTAATTGGAGTGCCTAAACTTCCAAACAAATCTCCAACGAATCTTGTGATGTTCCTCCTTGGTAGCGGATTGTACAAAGTATATGTTCTTTTATTCCACTGCAAACCTGGTTTATCTCTTATGTTGTCGTCACTAGGAGGCTTGATCAGTTGATCGCAACCAGTTTAAGGATTTCTTCGGATAATAATGGTAATAGTCGATTCCAATTCCACTGCCCATTTGGCAACACGTACGAACTCACACCAGTTGGCGGCAAAAGATTCAAATTTGAGTTTTTGACAGTACCGGCTGAGGGGACCCTCTTACAGATAGTAAACGAGTATAATTTTACGAATTTCGCACCAGTTTCGGTTGGTGCGGATATGAATATAAATTTGATGGATATTGGACGAGTGTCGATGTCAAAGGTCATATCCATTGTGAGTAGTGAATATGTAATGGATTTGAGACTTTATTTAACCCGCATCCGTCCGTTCTGCTCCATATCTTCTCGGCCACTACCCACAATATAAATTATAGACCGTTGTGAATTCAAGGATAAGTTCACAAGCTATTTTGTAAAGCTTGAAATTCTAAAGGAGCGTACCTTTCAATTTGCTTAAACCTTAAAGTATAAATTCTCTACTCAATTAATTTAACTTGAAAAATATTTTTTTGTTATGTTTGTTATTAGTGGTTTGTTAGTTGATAGGTTTAACGAGTTTGGACATATACGAGTTGAGTAATGGGTGCTAAGAGTGAATTTAAGAATGTATTTGTGTAAATTGATGTGAATTTAAAAATTATACCCATTATGAATGATGGGTAGGTGATACATATAAAATTTTTAGACAAATAAGAATACGAGGAAAGAGTATTCATACTATTCGTCCCATTTGCTATTTCTAAACCCTCCTTATCAACCAACAATCACACCATCAGACCATTTCTAAACCTCACATATATTGCAAAGGCC
This sequence comes from Hibiscus tridactylites, assembly GCA_958450335.1. Classification (NCBI taxonomy): domain Eukaryota; kingdom Viridiplantae; phylum Streptophyta; class Magnoliopsida; order Malvales; family Malvaceae; genus Hibiscus; species Hibiscus tridactylites. The sequence goes on from OY288266.1 coordinate 77,227,064, forward strand.
CTTCCAAATGCGCGAGCCTCATTTGTTCTAAAGCTTGATAAAAGAGTTCGAGGAGTTTAAAATTAAGGATGTTCTACATCAGATGTCACTATATTATTATTATTGACTCGAAAATATCACTGAACTTAAAAAATATTTAAGTCTAACATTGAATTATATTTTCTGGATCGTTTATGCCACTCCGACGTTAACTCTTAACGAGACATTAACTCAAAATAACGTCGTTTTGGTGCGGCCATTTTGAATCCTAATTTGACTTAAAACGGCGTCGTTTAGTAGAAGAAAAATAATAAAAATATATACTTAAAGGATTAAATCAAAGACCTTCAAATGTAAATGCTAAGTCTTAACCACTAAACCAACATGAGACTATCTAAAATTTTACTACAAATATTATATATGTCAAACTGCTGGATATTAATTTCAATTATTTTATGAAATAAATAATACTATAAATAATATTAGTATATAAATAATACCAAATATATTATTTACACAAATATACCAATATATATAAATAAAAATATTATTTAAAAAACACACTTAAAATATTCATAAAATAATATATTTATTTTATAAACAATATATAAAAAATCTCAAACTCCAAACCTTAAACTCTAAACCATAAACCATAAACCCTAAAAGCCAAAACCATAAAACCTCAACCTTAAACCATAAACCCTAAATCTTAGAGTTTGAGATTTTAGGGTTTAGGAATATATATATATATATATATTATTTATAATATAAATATATTATTTTATGAATATTTTGGATGTTTTTTAAAATAATATTTCTATATTATAAATAATATATAAAAACTATATATTTGTATTTATATATATTGAAATATATATGTAAATAATATATTTTATATTATTTATATATTAATATTATTTATAATATTATTTATTTAATAAAATAATTTAAATTAATCTCAAGTAGTTTGACATATATAATATTTGTGGTAAAATGTCATATAATCTCATGTTGGTTTAGTGGTTAAAGCTTCAGTTTTGCATTTGAATGTCTTGGGTTCAAACGCTGTGAAATTCATGTTTTTATTATTTCCCCTAGCAAAATGACATCATTTTAGGTTAAATTAGGCTTCAAAACAACGTCTTTTTGAGTTAACGTTCGTTTAGAGTTAACGTTGGAGTGACATAAGCGAGTCGAGAAGTATAGTTCAGTGTTAGATTTGAACATTTTTTAAGTTCAGTGACATTTTCGAGTCAATTATAATAGTTTAGTGGCATCTAGTGAAGTTTACCCTAAAATTTAAAAAAATTTAAAAATAATATTTCAAAAAAAATTGAACGATTTAATTTATATTTTTCAAAAATTTGAGGTTTAACTGAAACTTTCAATAATTTCGAAAGAGTTGATGAAAATTTTTAAAATTTCTGAAGATAATTAAATTTAAAACTTTGAAACATAATAAGAAGTTTTAAATTTTAAGGGACTAAATTAAAATTTTAAAAATTTTGAAGATCAATTTTTTTCTTCAAAATTTGTCATATTTGGGCCTTAAGCCATACCCATAGATAAAAATTTCGCAACTAGATTTAGCCCAACACAAATATTTCTATAGATCCAATAACATCTTAGAAAAAGAGTTAATACAAAATAGTTAAATCATTTACACGAGAGCTCCAATTAAAACAAGGTAATTAAAAACATTTTGTAACACTCCTCGCCCGGATTAGGAGCGAGGAGTGTCAATGCATGAAATCAAGCAAGGATACATAAAAACACAAATCATTTTAAACTTTTCCTTTATAATTCATCTCTAATAGATGAGTTGCTTGACTAGCAAGTAAGCATAATAATCCATTCGATTAATCTAGCGTAACAAACACTCAAGATATCAAAGAATGCCCTACTACTCGTACAAGATTAGGCAACCATGTGTCGCAACCCCTTTTAGGAGGGCTTCGACTTTTTGGAAAACTTTTAAAAATCAACGGAGTCGCCACCAACTTTTTTTGAAAAGTGTGATTAGATCACTTTAAAATGTTTTATTTTAATAAAACAACAATTTTGGTCTACGAAAACTAGAAAACAGGTTCAGGGTCGGTTACGCGTGGGGAAGGGTTAGCACCCCACGACGCCCAAAATTGGTACTTAATTGATTTTAAAATCGTTTTTAAAATTAAAATTTGCAAGTTCACGAAGGTTTGACTTTGTTTGTCCATTTAATGAATATCAAACCATTTTAACGACATTATCGTCCGGGAGATGAACTTTAATCACCGTCAACATTTCTGACGCTAACCTGTCATTCCCGTTTGATAAGACACCGCATTAAATTAATTTCACTTTTTAAACAACATAGAAATTTTAATGTGTAGAACATTTTATTTATTCTAAGTTTGATTATTTTAAAATCTTAAAAAATGTCTAAGTCTTTTATTCCTAATTAAGGGTTAAAGTTTGCTCAAATGTGTTTTATTTTGTGATGTAACTTTTCAACATACAAGTCTCTATATAAGCCTTTAGAACCTAGCCCTAAGTTTCAATCTATTTAAAAAAAAACAAACAAAAAACTCGATTTTTTTTCTTTTGTGTTTTGCTCATTATTATTTAAGAAAAACTTTTTATTTCCTTTTTACTTTTAAAACTAAGACCCTTATTTTCTTTTCCTTTTTAACATTTTTAGCCTTTTCTATTTTTTTATTCTTTTATTTCAAAAAGAAATTTTCTTTAAGACTTTTTTTTAAATTTTTTAAAAGAGTTTTTCTTTAAAATGATTTTCTATAATAAAACCTTATTTTAAAAGATTTTTACTCTTTATACTTTTTAAGATTATTTCTCCTAAACCTTAAACTTTATTTAAAACCCTTTTTAAATTTTATTTTCTTTTGTTTTCACCTTTTTCTAAAAAAATATCACTTACTTTTTAAAAAAATCTTTATTTTTTAAAATCACTTAACCTACTTTATTATTAAAATTAAATTTCAAGAAAAAAATCTTTTTATTATTTTTTATAAATCAAGCCCCTTATTATTTCCAACCATGCATTATTATTTCTTCTAATTAAATCCCCAACTTTAAGTTTTTTAATAAAACCACATTAACTCAATTTTATTCTTACATTTTAATAGCAACAATTTTAAAAGTTCATTTTTATTTCTAAAGATAAAAACTCCTAAACAACATTTTAAAGCATGCAATTTCTTTTAAAGATTAAACCAAAAATTAAATGGAAGTTTAAAACGAAAATATTATCGGAATCGCGAAACAATTTTCCGACTTCAAGAACACAACCTAAAATCCACAAAACATAAACACAAACACAAAAATTCAACCAAGAACACGCATGAAAATTACTAAAAAACTAAAAGGAAAGATAGAAATTTTACCGAAACGACGAACGAAGAACTCGGATATGAACTTCTCGAAATGCTCCCAATTGCTTCCGAAAAATTGCCCCCAAGCTCGAACTTCAACACAAAAATTTCCAGCAACTCTTGAGAATTTTTTAAGAATTTTTCGGAATTCTTTTTTAAGCCTTTTTTTTGCTTTTTCAAGTGATCAAATGTGTGATGAACAAATGGGGTTTGGGGGGTTTATAGTTGAATTTCAGCTTCAAATTCAAGCCAAATCGAGATTTAATCCCCAAATTGAAGCCTAAATCCGACACAAGGCTTGATCATCGGAAAACCCCTCAAGAATATCCCGATTTGGTTCAAATTCAGGATCGAATTTCTCCTTGATTCGAGCCTAGGTTTTGACTTCTTTCTCTTTGTTTTTTACAGATTTCAGTGGCTACAGTGGACGACGGTGAGCGGCGTCGGAGTCGTTGGGTTGGCGACGGTGAGACGCGTCGACCGACACCAATGACGACATCAGTTGTGGCCGGTGGACGCCGATCAGCTCTAGCAGTGCGTCGATCCAGAGGTTTCAGGGAACCAGCCCGCGCGCGTACTGCACACACGCTAACGCGTGACGCGTGCTGGTTCTCCCATTTCTTTTTTTCTTTTTTTATTGTTTTTTTCCTTTTTGTGCTGTTTTGTGTTGTTTTTTTCTTTGTTGTTTTTTCATTTATTATTTATTATTGTCATTTTATTTCTCCATTTTTCTACATTTATTACTACCATTATTATTATTATTTATTATTATTATTATTATTATTATTATATTTTTTCTTTTTAAAAAAATGATGGGCTTGTATTTCAAGGTGGGCTTGTTTTTCTTTAGAAATGAGCTTTACAAAATGGTTTTTTGAGATGGGTTTTTGTTGTTGTTTTTTTATTTTATAAAGGGTGGGCCTTTTATTATTTTAAGGGGAAAAAGGATTTCTCTTTTTATTATTATTTTTTTCAAATTATTTAATATTGGTGGGGTGAAAATCTAGTGACAACACCATGACTCCAAGGACAATTCGAATAGAGTTAAGTACAAGATGATTCATTTTCAAGCTTATTCGATTCTAACTAGTTCAAACATAATATGGGTTTAATTCAACCATTATCAAGGCAAGATCAAGGCATACACATTGAGTGCTAAATTCATAAGTATCAAGAGTAACTGTTAAGCCATTACAAGCCTTTAGATCAAGTATTATATACATAACTTCCAAGTAGCAAAATAAACAAGTGCATGACCTAGTTCTAGTTATATTGAAGACATGGACACACACACACACACACACATATATATATATATATATATATATATATAAACTTCAAAGTGACAAAATGCATGACCTTATCATGAACTCTATATACACATATAGGTGCCACCAACTAAGAGAGTACAAAATCAAGTACAAAGTCATACTTTAAGCTTTACTTGTGTCTTGCTTCGGGCTCAAGAAAGATGGCTTTAGATTCAAGAAACTGGTTCGGGAAATCCTTTAACTAGTAGGTTGGGAAGAAGGAAAACGAGAGTGATAAGTACAAGATTGTACTTGGTGAGGTAGTATCTAGAACTAGCAAGTTATCAAGTTTTAAGGTCCTTAATTTAAGTGTACCCTATCCAGGTCTTAATCAAGTTATGTCGAGTCTTAGTTTAGTATTACAAGCACTATTCGAAATGTACAAGCACACAATGATCGAGAGCTACATTTCAAGTATTTACATCACTCAAGTCAAGCAAGTAACACATGTACAAGTATTAGGCAATACCAAGCAAGATGACCGCACAATTCCATTCAAATAAAGGTACATCTTGTTGAGTTGTAAGGTGCTCGATTCGTTCAACCGATATTGCTCACCAAGTGGTGGAGAGGTGAATTTTTGAGTTGTAAGGTGCTCGATTCATACTTTAAGCTTTACTTGTGTCTTGCTTCGGGCTCAAGAAAGATGGCTTTAGATTCAAGAAACTGGTTCGGGAAATCCTTTAACCAGTAGGTTGGGAAGAAGGAAAACGAGAGTGATAAGTACAAGATTGTACTTGGTGAGGTAGTATCTAGAACTAGCAAGTTATCAAGTTTTAAGGTCCTTAATTTAAGTGTACCCTATCCAGGTCTTAATCAAGTTATGTCGAGTCTTAGTTTAGTATTACAAGCACTATTCGAAATGTACAAGCACACAATGATCGAGAGCTACATTTCAAGTATTTACATCACTCAAGTCAAGCAAGTAACACATGTACAAGTATTAGGCAATACCAAGCAAGATGACCGCACAATTCCATTCAAATAAAGGTACATCTTGTTGAGTTGTAAGGTGCTCGATTCGTTCAACCGATATTGCTCACCAAGTGGTGGAGAGGTGAATTTTTGGGTGGATGTGGTGTGGAAGCTAAAACAAAGATGTAAAACCGAAATTGATTTTGATATAACACATAAACTTAAGGACCAATTTGTAAAACAATAAATTTTTAAGTACTCTTTAAAGTCTCACAATTGACAAGTATTTTTGAACAAAATTATATTTAAAGACTGGCTCTCAAACATATATAATTCCCTAAGTATTTTTCTATGATTTTCAAGCCTAAGTATGCAAAAATGCACAGGCGTATCGATACCCTCAGCGTATCGATACCCTATTTTGTCACTGGAATTTTATTGAACATACCGTACTGATACGCCCTGAAACCGTATCGATACGATATGCATCTGGGCAACTGTTTTCATGAAACTGTACCGATACGCCTTACAGACGTATCGATACGATGTTCATCTGGGAAAATGTTTTTCATGAAACCGTACCGATACGCCTAGCAACCGTATCGATACGCTAAGCATATCTTTGAAAAATCCGGGCATTTAATTATTTGACCGTTACTTGTCAGTTGGTTGGTTTCCCAATTTTCAAAAGGTCGTTATACCGTACCGATACGCTTGGTATGCGTATCAATATGCTTTTTATACAAACATAACTTGGGATTCTAGTAACTTTGAACCGTATCGATACACCCCTTAAAAACGTACCGATACGCCTTCTATGCGTATCGATACGCTCTGTTTACAGGCACAACGGCTCTTTCCTCTTTGATGCAGGTATCGATACGCCCTTCTCGAGTACCAATACGGTAGGCTGCAGAGCTGCATTTAATGAGGGAAAAATGTCCACAACGGCTCTATTGATGATCCCAACTACCCAAACGGCTAGAAATCAATGCAAGGGTATAAAAACAAGCTTCATTTGACCAAGCAACAACTATTAAACATTCAAGCATCATCAAAGCAAAAATCCAAACCCTTGAGCTATTCAAAGTCATATTCTTGTACCCAACTCTATTGTCTTTCAATTTGTCAAATTGTATTGTGAGTTTGGGGTTGTTCAAATTGTAATTGGGTAGACAAATATCCTTTGAGAGGAAACATTTGAGTTTACCAAATTCTTTCTTTGTTTTTGAGTGGATTAAGCTTTGGGTATAAAGCTTAATCGAAATTGTAAGGTTTCCTCCTCATCCAAGAAAAGGGGACGAATTCAATTAGTGAATTGTTTGAAAATCCTTAGTGGGAGCTAAGGTAGTGGATGTAGAGTTCATTTGGAGAACTTGAACCACTATAACCCCTTTTGTCATTTTTATTTTCAATCTTTCTCTTCACCAAAATTTTAATTGCCAATTCACCCCCTCTTGGCAATTTGCAAGTGTTCGATCAACTCAACAAAAGATGACACAATGATTTTAGAGTGGTTCAACCTTCTAACCAAGGTCTACATCCACTACCTTAGCTTCACACTAAGGATTTCCAATCAATCCACTATTGATTCGTCCCCTTTTCTAGGCTTAGGAGGTAACCCTTATACACAATCAAGCTTTCTACCCAAAGCCTTGATTGAAACCCTCTCTTACAAAGAGAAACAAGAAGCAAACTTAAAACCCTTTAATAGGTGTTTGTTTGCACAATTAAGCACTCACCCAAATTCTAAAACACTTGAGCAAATTTGACAATTTTGGCTCACTAGTGTTTGTCTATACAATAAATGACAATTTAAGCTCTAAGACAATTCTTGATCATTTGATGTTTGACAATATGAGCATTAGCCTTTACTTGATGCTTGAAGGTCCCTTTTATACTCCTAATTGAGTTTGTATCCATTACTAGCCGTTGGGGATGATTTGGAGCCGTTGAGGACTTTATTTCTCTTCATTAATGTTGTTCTGCAGCCATCCGTATCGATACGCTCGGACCCGTATCGGTACAGCCTTCATCAGAAACTAGCCGTTGGGATCTTGCCAGCCTAGGCGTATTGATACGCTTGAGGGCGTATCGGTACGGGTTCACTTTTAAATGACCGTTGGGAAATAGCCATTGGGGTTGTTGAAAAGGGGATCAGTACGCTTACCAGGCGTATAGAAACGATCCCGATTCGTATCGAAACGGCCAAGCCTGTTTCGATACGGGTTTTGGCAGTGACCAAACTGAGGCAAAAAGGTATCGGTATGGGTACAACCGTATCGATACATGTAGCTTGAAAAGTCAAGTTTGGCTCTTTAAAGTTAGTAAAAACATTGCCAAAAACCTTTTAAAATATCTCAAACATAATTTCAAGTTATTTGGACTTAAAACCAAGTTTTAAATTCTTTTCAAATTAGTCCAAAACATTTTTCAATTATTATATCAAAACATTAGTTCTACACATCTCCACTATAACTTATCTTTCACGATATAAGCAAGCTCAAGTAATTAGGTTCATATTTTATACATGTAGTTTGCATGATTGTACAAGCTCATTAACAAGGATCAAGATTACACATTCTTTAATCAGGTTTAGCTTATCTTATTTCAAGCTTAATTAGTATAGTTTTTCCTTGGCATTTAGTTATGTCTAGGTAATCGAGTCACCAACCAACTGTCGCCACAAGCTGGTACTTATAGTATCGACCAATCCCTCTTACTGTCTCCAAGTGACCACAATACACTTCCCTCCTACTGTCGCCAAATAAGGGTCTTGGCCTTGGACCGTAGTCCACCCGAAACACAATGAGCTCTAGACTCTAATGCATGCCTTTCTACCTAAGACCAACTAGCAACCGAGGGCTTTATAGATTTTACTTATCAAGCATTCACGTATCAAGTGTTCAAGACATGTTCATTCAAGTATTAGATTTATTCAAGTTTCAAGCATTGTTTATCAAGATTAAGATTGCCTTTAGGCTTATTCGAGCCTTAGCTCCCATAAACTACACATTTTCATTGTTTCAAGCAACAAGCAAAATCATTTATACATATAAGGTCATTCTAATGGTTCAATCCAAGGCATAGAGGACAAGAATTTGATTATATTTCATTTTCATTAACAAGTCAAGTATCAAGCATATTCAATTTCTAAGTCTTCATTTAATCCATTCTTCCCTTAATATCAAATTACCAAACATAGATTAAGTTCATTTCATAGCATCAATCATAGATCCAGAAGATAGTCATGCATATTTGGTTAGGACCTAAGTTCTAACCCTATTTAAAACTACACTCACAATACTCCAAGCTAAGCTATTTATGATCCTTGATGTATATCCCTTTATCCTTTCTACTAGCTTGGCCAATCTTCTCTTCTTCAAAAAGGTCCTCTACTCCTTGTTCTAACAAGCCACACAAAACCATAGAAGCAATATTAGCATCCAATTAATCAAGACAATTTATATATTCAAGCATGTATTTCATTACAAGCACCAAAACTGTTCTGTCAGGCAGCATGCATATCACTCGCTTAAGTGCTTATATCTTTTAATCTGTACGTATGAATTTAAAACTGTTTACACCATTAGAAATCCAACTTAATCCTCTTTCTAACCATATAAGCCTTGCATTTTAGCCTGTAACCCCCTCATCCCGGTCTGGCCGGATGACCGGTCCGAGTGGGCCACACGGGGAAAACCGAAGCGAAACCCAAAGGATTCCCCCTCGGTTAGCAACCCTATTTTTTTTATCTTGCCTAGATGAATGTTAAGTCCTATGTGATTCACAACAGCGGAAAACGTTCAAAGGAAAAACACATTCGAATCACAACCACGCATAAACAGTCAATTTTAGGCTTATAAGGCAGACAGTATCGATACCCTAATCAGGGGTATCGATACCCTCCTTCTAGGTCAACCCAGGAAGTCAACACGAGAAGGCCGTATCGATACCCTTACCAGGGGTATCGATACCCTCTTCCTCGGTCAACCTTCCTTGGTCAACAGATTTGACCCGTATCGATACTCGGGACCCCGTATCGATACGCTCCAATCTAACTCCCAAACCCAGATTACAGAAACTTTGGACGGTATCGATACCCTAGGCAAAATCTGAGGCATTTGGGCAAGAGAGTATCGATACCCTAACCAGGGGTATCGATACCCCCTGCACTGCAATTCCTCAAATTCGACTAAAACCACCCCAAACCGACTCTAAATGCATTCCTCGACTCACCTAAGCGTATACCAACATGCAAGCACACATATTTAAGCCATAGGTATCAATCAAACATGGATTCAAGCTTTCATACATAGCATTTGATTCAAGGAGCAAAATAGGCAATATTAAGCATACATAAAGACTCGAAGGATCATAAGGCCACAAGTCATTCAAAAGAGGGTTGCACCCAGCATATGACAACCTAAAGCATCCTAGAGCATATCATCATACACACCAACATTCATCAAGTATTGCATGCTTACAAACCATAATCAACTCAACAACATCATCATTCAAATGAGTCATACAAGCTCATACAAAGACCTTTGCCACATTGCTAGCTATTACAAAATCGATAACCATACTTGAGCTACAAACTTGGATGCCCTTCTTGCCTTGCCTCGAGCTAACACCACGCTAATGATCTGCATTGTTGAACATTGGGAGCGTAAGCTATAAGCTTAGTGAGGGTGCTCTAAAACGAAAAACAACAACAATGCAAGGTTCAAGCATGTAATCCTAATCTCACATATATCAAGCATTGCATAACCAAGTAGACTTAGCTAGTCTTTCAAGTGGCATATAAGGTCTCTCAATCCTAACAAGATTTCACATCAATATCAATTATCATATACAATACCATATATCAAAACCACATATCACCATCATATGTCACATTACATAAACAAGATTAATTGGCCACTTTAATTACCCCGATTGTGCGGATTAAAACCTTGACAACACTTTACCTCGGTGGGATTCCACTCATCACCGGACCTTGCATGTGCGGGATTCCACTCATCGCCACATGCCCTACGGATGGGATTCCACTCATCATCCCGTAGAAATGTAATAAAAGCTTCCGGTGGAATGCTACATCACCGTACTCCTCCTTGATGACTTAACGCCATCAAGGCCACGTACGTTTTGACTCAATTGTGTGCACACTATCCTAATGATCGATCATTTACAACCGGTAATTATTTAGTGCCAATTATTATAACCACAACATGTATCATCAACCACATATCATCAACACATTCATGCTCGATACATAAATCCACATCATGATATACAAGTACATGCACCATCTAATCACAAGCATTTGAGCATAGCCATCAAGCACATAGCATTCAAGGAAATTAGACTAAGTTAACTACTTGGATCAAAAAGGAAGTGGCCTACCAAGCACACTTGCACACACACATACTACTCATGTTCGAACCAACTTGAAAACAAGTTTAGACCACTCACCGTCCTTCCTTAGCAAAATCGAACAATCCTCCTACGCACCCAGATTCGGTCCCAAAGCCTCTTCAACGTTTCCCCTTGCTTCTAGCCAAGCAAAACACACTTATTACACCACAATTCAAAGCTAAAGCTCAACTATCAATTCACTTCACAACATAGACCAAATTTCACAAATTCCCCAAATCATAAAATCCCCCAAACTCAATTTTCGTGCTTCCCAAAACTCTTGCTGAAAAACCCACTTCCAAACACCCAAATGGCTTCCAAGGCATCCCAAAACACTCTCATACCATAGGTAAACCAACAGCCCACCAATTTTAACACAAAACCCACCAAAAACTCAAGTTTTACAACCTTAAATCTAGCCCTAAGACATCTCTACGAATTTCTATCAAAATTCAACCAAATTTAAGTATATGGTGTATTTCATCATGCTTAAACAAACCCCCAACATAATTTAACAAAACAAGTTAAAATGCCCCATCAAAATCCCCAAATTCCTTATGAACCCTAATTTTCAAAACCTAATATTCTTGAAATCCAAGACCATGGTTAGATAGGGGTTGAAGAGGAGAGTTAGAAAACATAATTACCTTTGAAAATGGTCTTGAAATTGAGTTGCAAATCAATGAAATAGTAACTTGGAACTTGGGAGGGTTTTGAAGATGGGGTTTGGGTTTTCACGTGGGAATGGGGGAGTGGGGAGAGAGAGAAGAAAATTTTCAGCTTTCAATAAAAGGTTAACTAGCTTTTTGAAAGTCTTGGGTAAAATTACAACATTAGTCCCTCCCCTCTTTCAAAAGCTCAATCAAGCCATTAATTAAAGTTGAATTGTTTTAATTTAAATTTTATTGACTCGAATTAATACCCGGCTAACTCCTAGGCCCAAAACACGGGTGTTACAACTCTCTCCCACTTAAGGAATTTCGTCCCCGAAATTACCTGACTGAAAGAGATACGGAAACTGCTTTTCCATATCCTCCTTCCTCTCCCAAGTGGCCTCGTCCACACCTCTACGTTGCCACCTCACCTTCACTAACTCAATCGATCTACCCCTCAACACTTTGCTGTCAGAAGCTAAGATCTCTACTGGCTCTTCTTCATAAGTCAAATCCGGATTCAATTCAATTTCTTCTACGGGCATAACATGTGATAGATCGGACCTATACTTGCGAAGCATGGATACATGGAACACATCGTGTATCTTCTCAAGCTCGGATGGCAAACGCAACTGATAAGCAACGGGACCAACCCTCTTCACAACCTCATACGGTCCTATGTACCTTGGACTCAATTTCCCTTTTCGGCCAAATCTCATCACTTTCTTCCACGGAGACACCTTTAAGAACACCTTCTCACCCACTGAGAACTCAACTTCCTTCCTCTTCAAATCGGCATAGGACTTCTGCCTATCCGAAGCAGCCTTCAAGCGATCACAAATCAATTTTACCTTGTCGGTTGTCCCTTTTAGCAAATCCGGCATAGGTAACAGTTTCTGTCCTACCTCGGCCCAACACACCGGAGTCCTACACTTCCGGCCATACAAGGCCTCATACGGAGCCATCTGAATGCTCGACTGAAAGCTGTTATTGTACGCAAACTCTACTAGAGGCAAATGCTTCTCCCAAGTACCCTGAAAGTCTATGATACAACAACGCAGCATATCCTCTAAGATCTGAATAACCCTCTCTGACTGACCATCTGACTGAGGATGATAAGAAGTGCTGAAGTTCAAACGGGTACCCAAAGCTGTATGCAGACACTCCCAAAATCTAGAAGTAAACCGCGGATCTCTATCTGATACAATGGACTTCGGCACACCATGAAGCCTCACAATCTCACCAATGTACAAATCGGCCAATCTATCTAAGGTGTAAGTAGTGTTGACTGCCAAGAAGTGAGCACACTTCGTAAAACGATCTACTATCACCCAAACTGAGTTCTTCTTCGTAGGAGTCAAAGGCAAACCCGAAACAAAATCCATGGTGATGTTCTCCCATTTCCATTCCGGAATTCTCAACGGCTGCAACAACCCTGAGGGAACCTGATGTTCCGCCTTCACTCTCTGACACACTAGGCACTTACTCACAAAGTCGGCTACATCTCTTTTCAAGCCAACCCAAAAGTACTCATTCTTCAAATCACGGTACATCTTCGTACTTCCTGGATGCATAGCAAATGGACTACCGTGGGCTTCAGTCAAGATCGTACGTCTCAAATCACTATCTTCAGGCACAACTATTCTGTCCTTGAAACACAAGACCCCATCGGAACTGAAACTGTAGTCTGAAGATTTACCTTCGGCTATATCTTGCACGTGAGGTGCCAAAGATCTATCTAAGAGCTGTTTCTCTCGAATCATCTGACCTAGAGTAGGTCTAACCTGAAGCTCGGCTACTAAGCCACCATCCCCGGACAAACTCAATCTAGCAAACATGGCTCTCAAGTCCACGGCCACCTTCCTACTCAATGCATCGGCCACTACATTGGCCTTACCCGGATGGTACTCAATAGTAAGATCATAGTCCTTTAGCAACTCTAACCATCTACGCTGTCTGAGATTCAAATCTCGCTGAGTCATAATGTACTTCAAACTCTTGTGGTCGGTGTATACTGTGCATTTCTCACCATACAAATAGTGCCTCCAAATCTTCAAAGCAAACACAACTGCCGCTAACTCTATATCATGGGTCGGATAGTTGCGCTCATGAGTCTTCAACTGTCTTGAGGCATAAGCCACTACTCTTCGGTCTTGCATCAGAACACATCCTAACCCTACATACGAGGCATCACTATAAATCACGTAGTCCTTCCCGGACTCAGGCTGAATCAAGATCGGTGCTTGGGTCAAAGCTTCTTTCAATTTTTCAAAGGCTCTCTGTCTTGCATCTGTCCACTCAAACTGAACACTCTTCTGAAGTAACTGTGTCAATGGAGCGGCTAACTTAGAGAAACCCTCTACAAACCTCCTATAGTATCCGGCTAAGCCTAGGAAGCTACGTACTTCTGTCACTGACTTCGGTTGCTTCCACTCAACAATGGCTTCAATCTTCTTCGGATCAACTCTAATGCCTTCAGCTGACACTACATGTCCTAAGAAGACTACCTCGTGAATCCAGAATTCACACTTGCTGAGCTTCGCATACAACTAATGATCTAGCAAAGTCTTCAAAACAATTCTCAAATGTCGGTCATGGTCTTCTTCAGTTCGCGAGTACACCAAGATGTCATCAATAAACACAACTACAAACTGATCTAGATACTGATGAAAAATCCTATTCATCATGTCCATGAAAGCTGCCGGTGCATTAGTCAACCCAAATGGCATGACTAAAAACTCGTAGTGTCCATACCTAGTCCTAAAGGCTGTCTTCGGCACATCGACCTCTCTGACCTTTAGCTGGTAGTAACCTGATCTTAAATCAATCTTCGAAAAGACTGATGCTCCCCTCAACTGATCAAATAAGTCATCAATTCTAGGCAACGGATATTTGTTCTTCACTGTCAACTGATTCAACTGTCTGTAGTCTATGCACATTCTCATACTTCCATATTTCTTCTTCACAAACAACACTGGTGCACCCCAAGGTGAAGAACTAGGCCTAATAAAACCTCTATCTGTCAATTCTTGCAACTGAGTCTTCAACTCTTTCAATTCTTTCGGTGCCATACGATACGGAGCAATCGAAACAGGAGCCGAATCAGAATAAGTCTCAATGCTGAACTCTACCTCTCTGTCCGGTGGTAACCCTGGCAATTCTTCCGGAAACACACTAGGAAAATCACATACTGTCCGGATGTCTTGAGGTCTAACCTCACTCATGTTAGGGTTCATCACATACGCTAAGTATGCTTCACACCCCAACTCAACTAACCTCTTAGCCTCTAACACTGAAACCACATTGGACAAGAACTTCACATTCTCACCCACCACAACAATCTCATAATCATCTGTGAGCTTCAAAGAAATCCGCTTAGTTTCAAAATCTATCCTAGCTCTATGCTCCGTGAGCCAATCCATACCCAGAATCACATCAAAACCATAGAAGGGAAGCTCCATCATATCCACTGGAAACACATGTCCCTGAACCATCAACGGACACCTTCGGTACATCTTCCTAACCACTACCGTGTCCCCAAAAGAACTAGTAACACTAACTCCTACTTCTAACAACTCACAAGGCAAATTCAAAGACTGTGCATGCTCACTCAATATGTAGGAATGTGTAGACCCAGAGTCAATCAAAGAAAGCAAACCCAAAGACTGTATCGAGAAGTTACCTGCGATCACATCGGTGTCATGCTGCTCCCCGCGCTGAGCGTAAACCCTAGCCTGTCCTCCGCCCTCCGGCTGGACTGCAACTACATGAGCTAAGTTTCTCTGACCATCGTTCCTTGGCTGGAAATTTCCTCTACCGCGCCCGCGGCCTCTCGGAAAGTCATTGGCTCTAGCAGGAGCCTGAGCTGGTGCCTGTCCCACCTGATGTGGACAGTCACGCCTAATGTGGTCTCTAGCACCACAACTCCAACAGGAATGATAGTTTCCCCAACACTCACCGGTGTGGTTCCTCCCGCAGGTAGCACATGTGGGCAACTTCCCACCAGCTCTCTGACCCTGATGGCCCCTACCGTGGTTACCGCCACCACGCCTATGATCATACTGATGCCTGTTGTCCCGATGCCTCTTGGCATCCCCTCTATCAAAGTTGCTGGACCTCTTACCTGAACTAGATCCACCTGACCGCCTGGTCAAACTCAGACTGTGCTCTAAGTCCTTGGCCCTCGAGACCAAGACATCAAAATCAAAGTAATCAGAAGCTAGAGTATAAGTCTTGATCTCCTCATTCAGCCCATATCGGAAGCGGTTACAACGCTCCACCTCAGTAGGTACAAGCTCGGGTGCATACTGACTCAGTCTGACAAATCGGATCTCGTAATCGGTCACAGACATACTCCCCTGAAGCAATGCCATAAACTCTCTCTTCCTCTCATCGAGGTATCGCGGACCCAAAAACTTCTTCCGGAAAGCTGTCTCAAAGAACCCCCAAGTGATATCGGTCTCATCCATCCCTGAAGTAACGGTGACCCACCAGGTGTAGGCATCACCCTGTAGCAAGGACTCAACACAACCCAACTTACGATCACCAGTGCACCCCATCTGAGCAAGAATACGGACGGTCTTCTCAAACCACATTTCTGACCTCTCCGGAGTAGCACCTCTAAACTCTTCGGCCCCAAGGCCCCGAAGTCTCTCTAATGGTAATCCGGTGCCCTCACCCTGATGATGAGCCGCCTGACCTCCAGCTACTGCAGCCTGGAATGCCCCGGCTATTGCCTGAACTAACGGAGCTAAGTCAATCCCGGCCGGTCCTTGGCCACCTTGGCCTCCTTGTGGTCCCATTCCTCTGGGCTCGGCCTCGCCTCCCACTCCCGGTGGAGGAGGTGGTGGTGGTAGAGGTGGTGGAGGAGCTCCAACTCCAACCACTGGCTCTCCCACTTGAGCCTCAACCCTCACAACTGGCTCAACTCTCGGAGCCTCTGCCCGTGGTTCCGGTCGAACCATCCTAGGCCTCCCACGTGGTCTCATGATTCAACTAGCAAGGTAAACTACAACAAGAAACAGATAAGGATTACGTTAGTCAAAGCAAGGGTCCAATAGTGCTCAAGTATTCCTCTTTCAAAAATCCTTTTTAAATTAAGTAGTAGTAGCAATGGGCACACACTCACACGAGACACGACCATTCATGCATTCAAAACATCATACGATCAATCTAGCATCAAGGATTCATGGCAAATCATGCATCGAACAACACAAGCATTTAACACATTAATCTTACCTCACTTACCTGCCCGAGGTCTCGGTAACCTCAGGCTCTGATACCAACAAATGTAACCCCCTCATCCCGGTCTGGCCGGATGACCGGTCCGAGTGGGCCACACGGGGAAAATCGAAGCGAAACCCAAAGGATTCCCCCTCGGTTAGCAACCCTATTTTTTTTTATCTTGCCTAGATGAATGTTAAGTCCTATGTGATTCACAACAGCGGAAAACGTTCAAAGGAAAAACACATTCGAATCACAACCACGCATAAACAGTCAATTTTAGGCTTATAAGGCAGACAGTATCGATACCCTAATCAGGGGTATCGATACCCTCCTTCTAGGTCAACCCAGGAAGTCAACACGAGAAGGCCGTATCGATACCCTTACCAGGGGTATCGATACCCTCTTCCTCGGTCAACCTTCCTTGGTCAACAGATTTGACCCGTATCGATACTCGAGACCCCGTATCGATACGCTCCAATCTAACTCCCAAACCCAGATTACAGAAACTTTGGACGGTATCGATACCCTAAGGGTATCGATACCCTAGGCAAAATCTGAGGCATTTGGGCAAGAGAGTATCGATACCCTAACCAGGGGTATCGATACCCACTGCACTGCAATTCCTCAAATTCGACTAAAACCACCCCAAACCGACTCTAAATGCATTCCTCGACTCACCTAAGCGTATACCAACATGCAAGCACACATATTTAAGCCATAGGTATCAATCAAACATGGATTCAAGCTTTCATACATAGCATTTGATTCAAGGAGCAAAATAGGCAATATTAAGCATACATAAAGACTCGAAGGATCATAAGGCCACAAGTCATTCAAAAGAGGGTTGCACCCAGCATATGACAACCTAAAGCATCCTAGAGCATATCATCATACACACCAACATTCATCAAGTATTGCATGCTTACAAACCATAATCAACTCAACAACATCATCATTCAAATGAGTCATACAAGCTCATACAAAGACCTTTGCCACATTGCTAGCTATTACAAAATCGATAACCATACTTGAGCTACAAACTTGGATGCCCTTCTTGCCTTGCCTCGAGCTAACACCACGCTAATGATCTGCATTGTTGAACATTGAGAGCGTAAGCTATAAGCTTAGTGAGGGTGCTCTAAAACGAAAAACAACAACAATGCAGGGTTCAAGCATGTAATCCTAATCTCACATATATCAAGCATTGCATAACCAAGTAGACTTAGCTAGTCTTTCAAGTGGCATATAAGGTCTCTCAATCCTAACAAGATTTCACATCAATATCAATTATCATATACAATACCATATATCAAAACCACATATCACCATCATATGTCACATTACATAAACAAGATTAATTGGCCACTTTAATTACCCCGATTGTGCGGATTAAAACCTTGACAACACTTTACCTCGGTGGGATTCCACTCATCACCGGACCTTGCATGTGCGGGATTCCACTCATCGCCACATGCCCTACGGATGGGATTCCACTCATCATCCCGTAGAAATATAATAAAAGCTTCCGGTGGAATGCTACATCACCGTACTCCTCCTTGATGACTTAACGCCATCAAGGCCACGTACGTTTTGACTCAATTGTGTGCACACTATCCTAATGATCGATCATTTACAACCGGTAATTATTTAGTGACAATTATTATAACCACAACATGTATCATCAACCACATATCATCAACACATTCATGCTCGATACATAAATCCACATCATGATATATAAGTACATGCACCATCTAATCACAAGCATTTGAGCATAGCCATCAAGCACATAGCATTCAAGGAAATTAGACTAAGTTAACTACTTGGATTAAAAAGGAAGTGGCCTACCAAGCACACTTGCACACACACATACTACTCATGTTCGAACCAACTTGAAAACAAGTTTAGACCACTCACCGTCCTTCCTTAGCAAAATCGAACAATCCTCCTACGCACCCGGATTCGGTCCCAAAGCCTCTTCAACGTTTCCCCTTGCTTCTAGCCAAGCAAAACACACTTATTACACCACAATTCAAAGCTAAAGCTCAACTATCAATTCACTTCACAACATAGACCAAATTTCACAAATTCCCCAAATCATAAAATCCCCCAAACTCAATTTTCGTGCTTCCCAAAACTCTTGCTGAAAAACCCACTTCCAAACACCCAAATGGCTTCCAAGGCATCCCAAAACACTCTCATACCATAGGTAAACCAACAGCCCACCAATTTTAACACAAAACCCACCAAAAACTCAAGTTTTACAACCTTAAATCTAGCCCTAAGACATCTCTACGAATTTCTATCAAAATTCAACCAAATTTAAGTATATGGTGTATTTCATCATGCTTAAACAAACCCCCAACATAATTTAACAAAACAAGTTAAAATGCCCCATCAAAATCCCCAAATTCCTTATGAACCCTAATTTTCAAAACCTAATATTCTTGAAATCCAAGACCATGGTTAGATAGGGGTTGAAGAGGAGAGTTAGAAAACATAATTACCTTTGAAAATGGTCTTGAAATTGAGTTGCAAATCAATGAAATAGTAACTTGGAACTTGGGAGGGTTTTGAAGATGGGGTTTGGGTTTTCACGTGGGAATGGGGGAGTGGGGAGAGAGAGAAGAAAATTTTCAGCTTTCAATAAAAGGTTAACTAGCTTTTTGAAAGTCTTGGGTAAAATTACAACATTAGTCCCTCCCCTCTTTCAAAAGCTCAATCAAGCCATTAATTAAAGTTGAATTGTTTTAATTTAAATTTTATTGACTCGAATTAATACCCGGCTAACTCCTAGGCCCAAAACACGGGTGTTACATAGCCCTTCTAGATTAATACATATTTTATTACAAAGACAAGTCAAATTACATCATCAAAATTGTCAAGTTTGCATTTAAGTTCATTTTTGTGAGGAAATTACTCTATGGCCCTTTATATATCCAAGCCAGCCCCTTTAAACCTTAATTACCATGTTCCCCTTTTTTTGAGTTTTAGTCCCTAATTCATCTAGTTCAGTCCCTTAATTAACCATAATTCCAATTCTAGTCCCTATTGCACATACATGCTAACAAGTACTCTAAAGCAATCCCAAATACTCATTAATCATGCAATTCGACTTAGCAAGCATTCAAATAACTTCTCCCCTATTTTTAATTTCATTTTCCAGCCTTTAATTTTATTCAGAACAGTCCCGATATCATTATTTCTTCTAGATCAGTCCCTATCTAGCCAATTAAGCAATTTAGGTGACTAGTTTCATTACTAGCTCAATTTTCATCATTTAGACACTAATTTCCAATTGTTCAATGACCTCATTCATTTCATTATCAAGTTTTTCCAGCATGTATATCATTCAAATTATCCTCGAATTCATGGGCAATTCGAATTACATGCTTTCTAATTACATGATCTTACAAGCTAGGTTTTTCATGCATGTTAACATATTCACTTTCTAAATTCACTATCAATTTATCAGGATACTATCAGAGTCTATTCATAAGCACATATGTAACAAGCAATTCCATGGATTCAAGCCTCACATTAACATCTAAGGGTTATTCAAATTGTAGGGAGAAATTCACTTACAATTCTTATGTAAAATGCACAAAATATGTATCCTACTCAAGCTTCCCAATGCTTCAATGGAGAGTTTCCTTTCAAACTTTCTCTCTCTAGTTTCCTATAATCAATTCAGCTAAGTGGATAGAATGAAGAAGATGATACAATCTTAATTTGTTTAGGGAAATGACTAGTTTGCCCCTTAATCAATCACTAACTAAAGACATAAACAAGGGCTGTTAGGAATGTTGAAATTTAGCATGCATTCCCTTCATTTATTATTTGTTTCGGTTTAGTCCTCATAATTTGGTCACCAAACTTTCATTTAGGTTAGGATCAAGCTTAATTGAATTAGCAATTTAGGTTACTAGCTTCAATACTTCTAGGCTATGGTTTAGGGCATTACACATTTGACATGATTAAATCCAAATAGAGTTACAAATATAAATTAAAGGTCTTGTGAATACATTGCCCGACAAGTCTAAGTATTGTACTCTCGATCACATCGATGAATTAAAATTATACTCCAATGGGCTCTTTGGATGCAACGCATCCACCTAAAAACCTGCGTAAGGAAACAACGATTCCAAACGCTAAGCTCATAAAGCTCAGTGGATACACCTCTACTCTACCATGCTTCACATAGATCATAAACATAAGCATGTAACAAGTAAGATGATATGAAAATTTAATTGATACTTGGCGCTACGCTAGTCGCCTAAACACATACATTTCATATCTAAAAAACAAGGGGCACACAAGACCCAAAAATACTATACCCTAACAGCATAGGAGTGAGGCCAGGTCACTGTTGAGTGTATAAAAGTTCTATTATTTACCCCCTATTTAACCCATATTTCTGCTGCATTCAGGCATAATTCATTGCATTTAGGATAGATTACAGTTAGACATCACAAATATATTAAATGACACGGTTTCTACTGAAATTGGTTGCTTTTGCAGGTTGTTGTTGTAGCAGATGGAGAAGCAGGTGTTGGACAGTGAAACAGAAAAGCTGGAACTGGATGAACAGTCGAGGAGGACGATGCTGCCATGGCCGACGCCGTGAAAGCTAAGGACGACATCAGTTTTGAGGAGAAGAAGCAAAGTGGGCCTCGACAGAAAGATAAAATTAAGCCCGTCTGTCGTGGAATACCACTATATTTTTCCAAGACCTAGATCAGAATGAAGGCCAAAGCCCAAAGTTCAAGGAAGAAAACTCCAAGCAAGAAGGAAGGACGAATTAAAGCTATATTCTCTAAAGATTTAGTCTTTATTAGAGTTGTACTTTAATTTAAATTTGTATTCTTGCCATATTAGAAAACTTGAACCCAAGGCCTATATAAAGGCATGTAATTCGACCTAGGAGAGGACATCGCCTATCTCTAGCCTTCTTCCCAAAACCCTAGCCGTTTTCCCCTTCTCAACATGTTCTAAATTCCCCCTAGGGCCATGGGTTGATTTGTAAAGTAGTTGCAAGGGTTGCTTTTGTTTTAGGAATTTTCTGTTCAATAAAATAAACTTCAAGTTCTCTTAATCTGGTTATTAACATCTTGCAAGAGTATCAGGAGAGCATTGTGAGGTTATCTATTTACTTAATATTCGAAGAGTTAAGTATACGAAAGGAATAAGTGCGAGTTCTCTAGTTTATAGTTGAACTATCTCGAACCTAGGGATAGGACGAGGTTAAGTGGCTAAAGAAGAATTCAACAACATCGGTGTTCATCCTTCGATTCACGCCGGGAGGTATCATCAAAGACGTGTTCATCGACAGACTTGGACTTAGGGATAGGCCAAGGCACAGCAGGGATTCTTGCCAAGCTTGAAGTACATAGTTGTGTGATCGCTGCCATGACAAACAATAGACTGATGCCACGACGGGTGCTGCCGCGACGGGGACATCGACAGAGTAGATATTCCTAAACTTAGCAATACCTACACTACTGAGCAATTCAATACCATCCCATTCTCTCCATCTTGATTATTTTAATCCTATTTTCCAGTATTCTTTATTATTTTTGTGACAACATCTTAAACTATTCTTTTTACTCTCGTGCAGTAATTCAAGGTGAAGCTATTAGCCCAGTCCCTGAGGAGACGATATCCGATACTTCCATATCACTTTACTACTTGTGTCGTGTACTTTTGCATTACATTGCGATAGACACTTTTACACGCAACAAGTTTTTGCACCATCACCCCCAAACTCAAGTTTTTGATTGCCCTCAAGCAATTCAAACCTAAAAGAAAAATAAATATTTTTTTGTTTTGGCTTAAAACAATGAACTTTCCCTTACCCTTCATTCATTCTCTATTGACAACAGCACCTTGTCGGATAATTTAGGATTTGTCTGGAATCTTGCTATAGTCCTCGTGCAGTGTGTGCATGCTTGTGAACAATTATATGCCAAGACTCCCTTAGTTTCACTAGAATATTTCAGCCTCTAACTTGAATTTTTATGCCAAAGTTTATCTTTTTGAAGGCATTTCTTATGCTCCTTTAATTTTTTTTTTGTTTAGACTCGATTTTATTTTTTTAAGCTTAAGTTTCACTAGAGCCGGTTTCGGGCACCTCTAGCTAACTTCCTAGAGCCAGTTTTGGGCACCTCTAGGGCTATTGAGTTTGTTTTGCTAAACTTCTTTTCCTAGAGCCAGTGTTAGGCACCTCTAGGGGCTATTCAAGTGTTAAGCTTCCTATTCTAGTTAACTAGTAGAGTTCTAGGCAGTATAACAGTCACAAATGGTGTTTAAATTTCAGAACTATAGAAAGGCTCTAAACAGCTCCTAAAACCATCCTAAAGGCACTGCCACGACAGAGCTGTCACGGCAGGTAAGTTCAGTTCAAAGACTTAAGCCAAAATTTTCAATATTTCATTTTTTTGTAGCAAAAATCAACTAATTAAAAGACACAATTTTAAAACTAAATAAGACTCCATTAATGGAGGGATGCCACCCCCAAACTCAAGGGTTGCATTGCCCTCAATGCAAATGACAAAATAAAAGATAAGAAAAGTACATCACAAAATATATAGAGGCAGACAACAAAATAAGGTAAGAAACTTAAATTTTATGCGATGTCGTCGCTACTGCTGCTTAGGCGAATCTGTCGGCGGGCAGGGGCCTTCTTGATTGGCTGGCAGATGAGGGAGGGGGATGTGTTCTTCGTCTTGGCCTCCCTTGGAGGCTGAATGCGGGTAGGAGAGATGTGAGGAGGTTTCTCCACTACCCGTACCTCTGAGCTGCTACTGCTGCTGCTGCTGTCACTACTGCTTCCGCTGATACTGCCGCTATCCTTCTTGTTCTTATCTGCCATTCTCTTCTGCCGTTTTACCAGTGTGAATTCTTTGGATATATTCCTCTTAACAGATGGTTCGTTATCGTTTTCCTCCCAAATTGAGGAAGAGGAGAAACCGGCGATGAATGCATCAAGTTCTTCCGAGGGCATTCTTCTCTTGGTTCCACGGGCAGAGGTATCAGCTGCGCGGTTGCTGTCGGCAGCTGTCGTGGCAGGGGTCTGTGTGGATGCTGCAGACGATGTCTTGGGTGTGGCAGCAGGTGTAGGGGTATGGGAAGGGGTGGGTGGAGCAAAATAATGGGATGGGAAGGCAGGAAATACAACATCAGGGAAATTTAGAGAAGTTTGAATGAATTGTATCGTGGCTGTGGTGAAATCCCTGATGAAGCTCATAAGGCCGAGCTGTCGTTCCTCCATCTTCTGTATGGCAGCAAGAATCTGAGAGGAGGTATCGACTGGAGCTGCTGCTGCTGTGGGCTGCCTGGCTTCCGTGGCAGCAGGTTCAGTGTCTGTCAGTTCTGTCGTCTCTGCTGCCGTGGCAGTGAGGTTGAAAGATGACAACGGGGTGGCAGCAGTCAGTTCCATCAAGCTGAGTATATTTTTGTCGGTCCATCCCTTCCCTTAGACTCTGAGATCGGTGGCAGCTTCAGGTACATGATGGCCGCGACAAAGGGCTGTGATGAGGTAGGGGAGGTAGAGCAGTTCTGTCGGCCGGTGTGCACACTCCAAAATGCTTTCTTGGATGTAGCTGCCTACATTAATAGACATCTCATGCAAAATAGAATGAATGAGGGCTAACCTCGGTTGGTCGATAGTGGTATTGTGCGAGGATGGCATGATTCGCATTTTGATGAAAGCGTTCCACGGTTTGGCCTCCGGGAGGAGTTGAGTTCTCTTCACCGTCCTCGGGTTCTTAGGATTTGTGTTCCACTGAGTACCTTCATGCATGAGCTCTGCCATGACTGCATCGTAGGCAACAGGGTCTAAGCTGTTCAGAAATTGCTGGTGACCATCCTCGTTGCTGCCCACATAAAATCCGTATAGGGTGTTGATATATTCTGGCTCGAAGGGCACCTCTCTCCCTCTCACGGTGACTACTGTCGCGGTTCTGCTGCTGATGGCAGCATAGAAATCTCGGACCAGAGACACATTCATCTCCTGTAGTTGTTCTGCAAAAATCTGCCACTGCAGGGCCTTGATTTTCCTGGCGATGAACGACTGCAGTCTCAAATTCCCTTCCTTGGAAGTGTAGATAAAGCCTTTATCCTCCCACATGTCACGTATCTGGAAGGATCGTGGGGTTAATGATGTCGGGGTGGAGCCTGAAGCAGCACTCTTGCAGGTGTTTCTAGAAGACATGGTTGCAAGGGTTGTAAGAAAAATGAAAGCAAGGAAAAAAACCTAGAGGAAGCAAGTAAGAAGAGTAGAAGTGAGTGAAAAATGAATAGTAACACGGGGTTTATATAGAGAAGAGTTTTGCTGCTCGTTGGAGCTGTAACGGTAGGCGCGAATAACGGGGCCAGCTATTACGCGGTTTCTGACGCGTCTGTCATGCGTTTCTGTGTCTGCTGCGCGTCTGTTACGCGTTTGCGTGTCTGTCGTGACAGCATGTCGACAGCTTGTATTTTCCGTGTCTGTCGCAGCAGCTGTAACGACAGGCTCCAAAATTTGGGCTTTTTGTGCTGATGGAAGGATGTTGGGCTGAATTCACTTCTCCTTTTCTTCTTGTCTCCTTTATTTCATAAAAAACAATAAAAATAAAAACATTATTTCTTAAAATTAAAATAAATCTAATTTCCTAATATATAAATAATAAAATAATTAAAAATAAAATTTAGGTTAAATTAGGGATGCCAGGTGGGGCATCTCCTAAAGTAACCACTTCCTGCATTCTTGGGGCTTTAGTCCCCTTATAATGCTTCAATCGTTGTCCATTGACTTTGAATTGGTGCCCGTCTTTTAGAGATCTGATCGTGATGACACCATGGGGAAAAACCTGAACCACTTGGAATGGGCACGACCATCTAGATTTCAGCTTCCCTAGGAAGAGTTTCAACCTAGAGTTAAAAAGCAACACAAGCTGCCCTGGACAGAACTGTCGTGGCAGCAACTTCTTGTCATGCCACTTCTTGGTTTTCTCCTTGTAGATTCTTGCGTTGTCATAGGCCATTGTTCAAATTTCTTCAATTTCGTTCAGATCAAGTAGCCTTTTTTGCCCTGCTTTTTCCAAGTCCATATTAACTGCCTTGATTGCCCAGTATGCTCTGTGCTCTATCTCGACAAGTAAATGGCACGTTTTCCCGTAAATCAGTCGATAAGGAGACATTCCCAATGGAGTTTTGAATGTTGTCCTATAGGCCCATAACACATCATTGAGGTGTAGAGACCAATCTTTCCGAGTTGGCTTAACCATCTTTTCAAGAATGTTCTTGACCTCCCTGTTGGATATTTCAGCTTGTCCATTGGTCTGAGGGTGGTATGATGTTGCAATCCGATATTTGACACCATACTTTTTCAAGGCAGGAGCTATTACCCTGTTGTCAAAATGCCTCCCTTCATCACTGATGATCGCCTTAGGGATGCCGAATCTGGAAAAAAAATGTTTTTATGTAAAAACCTTTGAACCGTCTTGGCATCATTCTTTTGGGTGGCGATTGCTTCAACCCACTTAGACACATAATCTACTGCCAGGAGGATATATAAATTCCCACGTGAAGATGGGAAAGGTCCCATAAAATCAATCCCTCAAACGTCGAAGATCTCGACTTCAAGAATGTTCTGCAGCGACATCTCGTGTCTCCTGGAGATGTTTCCCGTTCGTTGACACTTGTCAAAGATCTTGTAGAAGATTTAAGCATTTTTATACAGTGACGGCCAATAGAATCCTGACTGCAAAACCTTGGCAGCAGTTTTGTTGCCACCCAAGTGTCCTTCATACTGTGAAGCATAACAATGATGAAGTATATCTTCCTGTTCGTCCTATGGTATGCATCTCCTTATAACCTGATCTGCACAGATTTTGAAAAGAAGAGGTTCGTCCCAATAATAATGCTTAACATCATTTTGGAACCTCTTCCTAGCTTCATAATTAAGGTCAGGAGGTATTATTCCCTAAATAAATAATTAACGAAATCAGCATAGCAGGGGAGTTCAGAAGACTTACCTGTCGCCATGGCTGTCGCGGCAGTGATTGTGGCAGCAAACAACTGCTCATCAGGGAAGGTCTCCAATATGTTTGTCTTATCTGCTGGTAGACTCTTTCCCTTCTCCAACCTTGACAAGTGATCTGCCACTTGATTCTCTGTCCCCTTTTTGTCCTTGATTTCAAGGTTGAATTCTTGCAATAGCAGGATCCAACGTATCAGTCGAGGCTTTGCATCCTTTTTCGTGAACAAATATTTCAATGCAGAGTGGTCTGTGTGCACTATGACATTCGTTCCAAGTATGTAAGAACGAAACTTGTCAATGGAGAATACCACAGCTAATAATTCCTTCTTTGTGGTTGTGTAGTTCACTTGGGCGTCGTTCAGTGTTTTGCTGGCATAATATATGACATGAAAAATTTTGTCTCTCTGCTGCCCAAGTGCTGCCCCGACAGCATAGTCACTAGCATCACACATGATCTCAAACTGCAGTGTCCAATCTGGTGGTTGTACTATTGGGGTTGTTACCAGCTTTTCTTTCAGAACCTTGAATGCCTCAGTACATTCAGCGTTAAACTCGAAGGGTCGGCTCTGCTCTAGAAGATGGCATAGGGGCTTGGTGATCTTTGAGAAGTTCGCAATGAACCTCCGATAAAAACTAGAATGTCCTAAGAAACTTCTGATTCCCTTGACTGTGGTGGGTGGCAGCAGCTTTTCGATTACTTCTATCTTAGCTCTGTCGACTTCTATGCCACGGCAGCTAATTTTATGGCCAAGGACTATCCCTTCATCCACCATAAAGTGACAATTTTCCAAGTTCAAAACCAAGTTTGCTTTTTCACATCTCTCGAGCACCTTCTGTAGGTTGCCTAGGCAGCTTTCAAAGTTGTCTCCAAAGACTGAAAAGTCATCCATGAAGATTTCTAGGAAATCCTCCACCATATCGGAGAATATTGCCATCATGCACCTTTGAAAGGTGGATGGTGCATTGCAGAGTCCAAAAGACATTCTCCTAAAAGCGTAAGTTCTGTAAGGGCATGTGAATGTCGTCTTTTCTTGATCTTCCGGTGTGATAGCTATTTGATTGTAACATGAGTAACCATCAAGAAAACAATAGTAAGGTTTACCCGCTAATCTATCAAGCATTTGATCTATAAAGGGTGAAGGAAAGTGGTCCTTCCGGGTAGCTTTGTTAAGCTTCCGGTAGTCTATACAAACCCTCCAACCGGTCACAGTCCTGGTTAGGATTAGCTCATTGTCTTCATTGGTTACCACGGTCATTCCTCCTTTCTTGGGAACGCACTGTATCGGGCTCACCCATTTGCTGTCTGAGATGGCGTAGATTATTCCAGCATCTAGCCATTTGATTATCACTTTTCGCACCACTTCTTTCATAGTGTAACACCCGTGTTTTGGGCCTAGGAGTTAGCCGGGTTATAGTTCGAGCCAAATAAAATTTAATTAAATCAATCTAACTTCAAATAATGACCTAATTGAGCTTTAATAAGAAGGGAGGGACCAATGTTGTAATTTACCCAAATTTTAAATAAAGCAAGACAACTTTAAGGAAAAATTTGTCATCTTCTTTCTCATCCTCCCTTACCCCACGTCAAACCCCTCTTCCCCATTTTCAAACTCTCCCAAAACCCTAGCTACTATTCCATTCATTTTGCCACTCGATTTCAACACCAAATTAAGAGGTAAATATGTTTTCTTAACCTCCTCTCTATCCTCTACTTATCTATGGTTTTAGATTTCAAAAATATGGGGTTTTGAAAATTAGGGTTTATATTAAAGTTTGGGTTTTTAAGGGGTTTTTCAATTTTTCTTGATAAATTGTATTGGGGTTTTGTTTAATCAAGTTGAAATACACATTATATGTTAATTTGGTTAATTTTTAATGAATTTCCGAAGTGAACTCTATTACCCATTTTTGAGTTGTCAAGAACACCATTTTTGGTGGGTTTTAGGTGGGAAACTAAGGGCTGATGGGTAGGGTATGTTAGGAGGATGATTTGGGACATTTTGGGGGTCATTTGGATGTTTGGAAATTGAGTTTTCAGCAAGGATTTAGGGGAGCACGAAAATTGGGATTTTGGGAGATTATGTGGTTTGGGAATTTGTGGAATTTGGGTTGTGTTTGCAAAGTAAGTTGATGGTTGAGTTTAGCATTGATTTGAGAAGTAATGTATATGTTTTGTTTGGCTAGAAGCAAGAGGAAGCGTGGAAGAGGCTTTGGGACCGAATCCGGGTTCGTAGGAGGATTGTTTCGATTTGCTAAGGAAGGGCGGTGAGTGGTTTCAACTTGTTTTAAGTTTGGTTCGAGTATGTGTAGTGAGTGTGTGTGAAGTGTGCTTGGTAGGCCACTTATAGTTAATTCAAGTTGTTGATATAACCATTGATGCCTATAAATGCATTTATGCTTGTTTAACTATGCTATTATGATTGTGGTTGATGGATGTGAGTTTATCTTGATATGCATCTATGAGATTGGGCATGAATGTGGTTGATGATATATATGATGTGGTTATGATAATTGGCACTAAAATAATTACCGGTTGTAAATGATCGATCATTAGGATAGTGTGCACACAAATTGAGTCAAAACGTACGTGGCCTTGATGGCGTTAAGTCATCAAGGAGGAGTACGGTGATGTAACATTCCACCTGAAGCTTTTATTTATTTCTACGGGATGATGAGTGGAATCCCATCCGTAGGGCATGTGGCGATGAGTGGAATCCCGCACATGCAAGGTCCGGTGATGAGTGGAATCCCACCGAGGTAAAGTGTTGTTGAGGTTTATATCCGCACAATCGGGGTAATTAAAGTGGCCAATTAAACTTGTTCATGTATTGTGATATATGATGGTGATATGTGATTGTGGTATATGGTGTTGTTGCATGATGTGGATGTTGATGCTTAAACTTGTTAGGATTGAGAGACCATATATGCCACTTGAAAGACTAGCTAGGTCTACTTGATTTTAATGCCTATGCTTGATGTATGTAAGACTAGGATTGACATGCTTGAACCCTGCATTGTTGTTGTTTTTCGTTTTAGAGCACCCTCACTAAGCTTATAGCTTACGCTCTCAATGTTCAACAATGCAGATCTTTAGCGTGGTGTTAGCTCGAGGCAAGGCAAGAAGGGCTTCCAAATTTGTGACTCAAGTACGGTGGTAATTTTGTAATAGCTAGCAATGTGGCAAGGGTTGTGTATGAGCTTGTATGACTCATTTACGTGTGATGTTTTGATGGCTATGTTGTGTTGATGTTGCTTGGGAATTATACCTTGCTTGATATTTTGTTGCATGTTACTATTTTAAAGTTGCCTAAGTGTTGACCTTGAAATGCTTGACTCCTTAAATGCTGTTGTATGAATGCATGCCTTGTGATGTCTTTCCTTGGTGTTTGGCCTTGTCTTAATCTTGTTAAAGCATGCTAGTGTTGTTGGTTTGCCTTAGGTTCATGTGTTGTAGGGTTGAAGGGTGTTTTGGTGGTGTTTTCGGGCACCCTTGTGCCTTAAAACAGTCAAAACGAATCTACAGACAGGGGGCGTTTCGGAACGGGTCACCCTGTTCCGATACGGTTCCTTTGCAAATGGCCTGTCGTTTCGAAACGGATGGGGGTCGTTTCGGAACATTTTTGCTACTGGAATTTTGAGAAATTGACGAGATAAAGGCGTTCCGAAACGGGCCTTTGATGTTTCGAAACGGTCAAATCTCGTTGACCACGAGAAATTGACCGTCAAGTTCGTTTCGATACGGGTCACCCCTGTTTCGGAACGGTCACCTTATGGTTGACCCTGGCCTGTTGACTAAGTCAAGGCGTTTCGGAACACCCTAAGGGCGTTTCGAAACGGCCTGCTGTAAAGGACTAAAATGAGTTGTTTAAGGTTTTGGTTGGTCGGAGTATGTTACATTGTTTGTATTTTCTCGCTGCTGTGCTTCACATAGGTTTTAATTATGCATATAGACAAGATAAAATAAAAAGAAATTTCTAGGGTCGTTAACCGAGGGGAAACCTTAACGGGTTTTGCTTCGGTTTTCCCCGTGTGGCCCACTCGGACCGGTCATCCGACCAGACCGGGACAAGGGGGTTACATTTGTTGGTATCAGAGCCTGAGGTTACCGAGACCTCGGGCAGGTAAGTGAGGTAAGTTTAATGTGTTAAATGCTTGTGTTGTTCGATGCATGATTTGCCATGAATCCTTGATGCTTGATTGATCGTATGATGTTTTGAATGCATGAACTGTTGTGTCTGGTGTAGAGTGAGTGCCCATTGCTACTATTGCTTAATTTAAAAAGATTTTTGGAAAGAGGAGTACTTGAGCACTATTGGACCCTTGCTTTGAAACGCAATCCTTATCTGTTTCTTGTTGTAGTTTTACCTTGCCAGTTGAACCATGAGACCACGTGGGAGGCCTAGGATGGTTCGACCGGAACAACGGGCAGAGGCTCCGAGAGTTGAGCCGGTAGTTGGGGTTGGAGCTCAAGTGGGAGAGCATGTGGTTGGAGTTGGAGCTCCTCCACCACCTCCACCACC
Organism: Hibiscus tridactylites; assembly: GCA_958450335.1. Classification (NCBI taxonomy): domain Eukaryota; kingdom Viridiplantae; phylum Streptophyta; class Magnoliopsida; order Malvales; family Malvaceae; genus Hibiscus; species Hibiscus tridactylites. Next base: position 77,258,480 of record OY288266.1, read on the forward strand.
ACCACCTCCTCCACCGGGAGTGGGAGGTGAGGCCGGGGCCGAAGGAGAGGGACCACAAGGAGGTCAAGGTGGCCAAGGTGGCCAAGGACCAACCGGGATTGACTTAGCTCCGTTGGTTCAAGCAATAGCCGGAGCATTCCAGGCTGCAGTAGCTGGAGGTCAGGCAGCTCATCATCAGGGTGAGGGCACCGGATTGCCATTAGTGAGACTTCGGGGCCTTGGGGCCGAAGAGTTTAGAGGTTCTACTCCGGAGAGGTCAGAGTTGTGGTTTGAGAAGACCATCCGTATTCTTGCTCAGATGGGATGTACTGGTGAGCGCAAGTTGGGATGTGTTGAGTCTCTGCTTCAGGGTGATGCCTACACCTGGTGGGTCACCGTTACTTCAGGGATGTATGAGGCCGAGATCACTTGGGAGTTCTTTGAGACAGCTTTCCGGAAGAAGTATTTGGGTCCGCGATACCTCGATGAGAGGAAGAGGGAGTTTATGGCATTGCTTCAGGGGAGTATGTCCGTGACTGATTATGAGATTCGGTTTGTCAGATTGAGTCAGTATGCACCTGAGCTTGTACCTACTGAGGTGGAGCGTTGTAACCGCTTCCGATATGGGCTGAGTGAGGAGATCAAGACTTATACTCTAGCTTCAGATTACACCGATTTTGATGTCTTGGTCGCGAGGGCCAAGGACTTAGAGCACAGTTTGAGTTTGACCAGGCGGTCAGGTGGATCTAGTTCGGGTAAGAGGTCTAGCAACTTTGATAGAGGTGATGCCAAGACGCATCGGGACAACAGGTATCAGTTTGATCATAGGCGTGGTGGCGGTAACCACGGTAGGGGCCATCAGGGTCAGAGAGCTGGTGGGAAGTTGCCCACATGTGCTACTTGCGGAAGGAACCACACCGGTGAGTGTTGGGGAAATTACCATTCTTGTTGGAGTTGCGGTGCTAGAGACCACATCAGGTGGGACAGGCACCAGCTCAGGCTCCTGCTCGAGCCAATGACTTTAAGAGAGGCCGCGGGCGCGGTAGAGGAAACTTCCAGCCGAGGAATGATGGTCAGAGGAACATAGCACATGTAGTTGCAGTTCAGCCAGAGGGCGGAGGTCAGGCCAGAGTTTATGCTCAGCGGGGAGATCAGCATGACACCGATGTGATCGCAGGTAACTTCTCGATACAGTCTTTGGGTTGCTTTCTTTGATTGACTCTGGGTCTACACATTCCTACATATTGAGTGAGCACGCACAGTCTTTGAATTTTCCTTGTGAAATGTTAGAGGTAGGAGTTAGTGTTACTAGTTCCTTTGGGGACACAGTAGTAGTTAGGAAGATGTACCGAAGGTGTCCGTTGATGGTTCAGGGGCATGTGTTTCCAGTGGATATGATGGAACTTCCTTTCTATGGTTTTGATGTGATTTTGGGAATGGATTGGCTCACGGAGCATAGAGCTAGGATAGATTTTGAAACTAAGCGGATTTCTTTGAAGCTCACAGATGAGTATGAGATTGTAGTGGTGGGTGAGAACGTGAAGTTCTTGTCTAATGTGGTTTCCGTGTTAGAGGCTAAGAGATTAGTTGAGTTGGGGTGTGAAGCATACTTAGCGTATGTGATGAACCCTAACATGAGTGAGGTTAGACCTCAGGATATCCGGACAGTATGTGATTTTCCTAGTGTGTTTCCGGAAAAATTGCCAGGGTTACCACCGGACAGAGAGGTAGAGTTCAGCATTGAGACTTATTCTGATTTAGCTCCTGTTTCGATTGCTCCGTATCGTATGGCACCGAAAGAATTGAAAGAGTTGAAGACTCAGTTGCAAGAATTGACAGATAGAGGTTTTATTCGACCTACTTCTTCGCCTTGGGGTGCACCAGTGTTGTTTGTGAAGAAGAAAGATGGAAGTATGAGAATGTGCATAGATTACAGACAGTTAAATCAGTTGACAGTGAAGAACAAATATTCGTTGCCTAGAATTGATGACTTGTTTGATCAGTTGAGAGGAGCATCTGTCTTTTCGAAGATTGATTTGAGATCAGGTTACTACCAGCTAAAGGTAAGAGAGGTCGATGTACCGAAGACGACCTTTAGGACTAGGTATGGACACTATGAGTTTTTAGTCATGCCATTTGGGTTGACTAATGCACCAGCAGCTTTCATGGACATGATGAATAGGATTTTTCATTAGCATCTAGATCAGTTTGTGGTTGTATTTATAGATGACATTCTGGTGTATTCGCGAACTGAAGAAGACCATGACCGACACTTGAGACTTGTTTTGAAGACTTTGCTAGATCATCAGTTGTATGCGAAGCTCAGCAAGTGTGAATTCTGGATCCGAGAGGTAGTCTTCTTAGGACATGTAGTGTCAGCCGATGGGATTAGAGTTGATCCGAAGAAGATTGAAGCCATTGTTGAGTGGAAGCAACCGAAGTCTGTGACAGAGGTACGTAGCTTCCTAGGCTTAGCCGGATACTATAGGAGGTTTGTAGAGAGTTTCTCTAAATTAGCCGCTCCATTGACACAGTTACTTCAGAAGAGTGTTCAGTTTGAGTGGACAGATGCAAGACAGAGAGCCTTTGAGAAATTGAAAGAAGCTTTGACCCAAGCTCCGATTTTAATTCAGCCTGAGTCCGGGAAGGACTATGTAGTCTACAGTGATGCTTCATATGTAGGGTTAGGATGTGTTCTGATGCAAGACAAGAGAGTGGTGGCTTATGCCTCAAGACAATTGAAGACCCATGAGCGCAACTATCCGACCCATGACATAGAGTTAGCTGCAGTTGTGTTTGCTCTGAAGATTTGGAGGCATTATTTGTATGGTGAGAAATGCACAGTATACACCGATCACAAGAGTTTGAAGTATATTATGACTCAGCGAGACTTGAATCTCAGACAGCGTAGGTGGTTAGAGCTGCTAAAAGACTACGATCTTACTATTGAGTACCATCCGGGTAAGGCCAATGTAGTGGCCGATGCATTGAGTAGGAAGGTGGTCGTGGACTTGAGAGCTATGTTTGCTAGATTGAGTTTATCCGGAGATGGTGGCTTAGTAGCCGAGCTTCAGGTTATACCTACTCTAGGTCAGTTGATTCGAGAGAAACAGCTTCTAGATAGATCTTTGGCACCTCACGTGCAAGATATAGCCGAGGGTAGATCTTCAGACTACAGTTTCAGCACTGATGGGGTTTTATGTTTCAAAGATAGAATAGTTGTGCCAGAAGACAGTGATTTGAGACGTACAATCTTGACTGAAGCCCACAGTAGTCCGTTCGCTATGCATCCTGGAAGTACGAAGATGTACCGTGATTTGAAGAATGAGTACTTTTGGGTTGGCTTGAAGAGAGATGTAGCCGACTTTGTGAGTAAGTGCTTAGTGTGTCAGAGAGTGAAGGCGGAACATCAGGTTCCCTCAGGTTTGTTACAGCCATTGAGAATTCCGGAATGGAAATGGGAGAACATCACCATGGATTTTGTTTCGGGTTTGCCTTTGACTTCTATGAAGAAGAACTCAGTTTGGGTGATAGTGGATCGATTTACGAAGTGTGCTCACTTCTTGGCAGTCAACACTACTTATACTCTAGATAGATTGGCCGATTTGTACATCGGTGAGATTGTTAGGCTGCATGGTGTACCGAAATCCATTGTATCGGATAGAGATCCGCGATTTACTTCTAGATTTTGGGAGTGTCTGCATACAGCTTTGGGTACCCGTTTGAACTTCAGCACTTCTTATCATCCTCAGTCAGATGGTCAGTCATAGAGGGTTATTCAGATCTTAGAGGATATGTTGCGTTGTTGTATCATTGACTTTCAGGGTACTTGGAAGAAGCATTTGCCTCTCGTAGAGTTTGCGTACAATAATAGCTTTCAGTCGAGCATTCAGATGGCTCCGTATGAGGCCTTGTATGGCCGGAAGTGTAGGACTCCAGTGTGTTGGGCCGAGGTAGGACAGAAATTGTTACCTATGCCAGATTTGCTCAAGGGGACAACCGACAAGGTAAAGTTGATTTGTGATCGTTTGAAGGCCGCTTCGATAGGCAGAAGTCCTATGCCGATCTGAAGAGAAAGGAAGTTGAATTCTCAGTGGGTGAGAAGGTATTCTTGAAGGTGTCTCCGTGGAAAAAGGTGATGAGATTTGGCCGCAAAGGGAAGTTGAGTCTGAGGTACATAGGACCGTATGAGATTGTGAAGAGGATTGGTCCGGTTGCTTATCAGTTACGTTTGCCGTCCGAGCTTGAGAAGATACATGATGTGTTCCATGTTTCGATGCTTCGTAAGTATAGGTCCGATCCATCACATGTTATGCCCGTAGAAGAAATTGAATTGAATCCGGATTTGACTTATGAAGAAGAGCCAGTGGAGATCTTAGCTTCTGACAGTAAGGTGTTGAGGGGTAGATCAATTGAGTTGGTGAAAGTGTGGTGGCAACGTAGAGGTGTGGACGAGGCCACTTGGGAGAGGAAGAAGGATATGGAAAGGCAGTTTCCGTATCTCTTTCAGTCAGGTAATTTCGGGGACGAAATTCCTTAAGTGGGAGAGAGTTGTAACACCCGTGTTTTGGGCCTAGGAGTTAGCCGGGTTATAGTTCGAGCCAAATAAAATTTAATTAAATCAATCTAACTTCAAATAATGACCTAATTGAGCTTTAATAAGAAGGGAGGGACCAATGTTGTAATTTACCCAAATTTTAAATAAAGCAATACAACTTTAAGGAAAAAGTTGTCATCTTCTTTCTCATCCTCCCTTACCCCACGTCAAACCCCTCTTCCCCATTTTCAAACTCTCCCAAAACCCTAGCTACTATTCCATTGATTTTGCCACTCGATTTCAACACCAAATTAAGAGGTAAATATGTTTTCTTAACCTCCTCTCTATCCTCTACTTATCTTTGGTTTTAGATTTCAAAAATATGGGGTTTTGAAAATTAGGGTTTATATTAAAGTTTGGGTTTTTAAGGGGTTTTTCAGTTTGTCTTGATAAATTGTATTGGGGTTTTGTTTAATCAAGTTGAAATACACATTATATGTTAATTTGGTTAATTTTTAATGAATTTCCGAAGTGAACTCTATTACCCATTTTTTAGTTGTCAAGAACACCATTTTTGGTGGGTTTTAGGTGGGAAACTAAGGGCTGATGGGTAGGGTATGTTAGGAGAATGATTTGGGACATTTTGGGGGTCATTTGGATGTTTGGAAATTGAGTTTTCAGCAAGGCTTTAGGGGAGCACGAAAATTGGGATTTTGGGAGATTATGTGGTTTGGGAATTTGTGGAATTTGGGTTGTGTTTGCAAAGTAAGTTGATGGTTCAGTTTAGCATTGATTTGGGAAGTAATGTATATGTTTTGTTTGGCTAGAAGCAAGAGGAAGCGTGGAAGAGGCTTTGGGACCGAATCCGGGTTCGTAGGAGGATTGTTTCGATTTGCTAAGGAAGGGCGGTGAGTGGTTTCAACTTGTTTTAAGTTTGGTTCGAGTATGTGTAGTGGGTGTGTGTGAAGTGTGCTTGGTAGGCTACTTATAGTTAATTCAAGTTGTTGATATAACCATTGATGCCAATAAATGCATTTATGCTTGTTTAACTATGCTATTATGATTGTGGTTGATGGATGTGAGTTTATCTTGATATGCATCTATGAGATTGGGCATGAATGTGGTTGATGATATATATAATGTGGTTATGATAATTGGCACTAAAATAATTACCGGTTGTAAATGATCGATCATTAGGATAGTGTGCACACAAATTGAGTCAAAACGTACGTGGCCTTGATGGCGTTAAGTCATCAAGGAGGAGTACGGTGATGTAACATTCCACCGGAAGCTTTTATTTATTTCTATGGGATGATGAATGGAATCCCATCCGTAGGGCATGTGGCGATGAGTGGAATCCCGCACATGCAAGGTCCGGTGATGAGTGGAATCCCACCGAGGTAAAGTGTTGTTGAGGTTTATATCCGCACAATCGGGGTAATTAAAGTGGCCAATTAAACTTGTTCATGTATTGTGATATATGATGGTGATATGTGATTGTGGTATATGGTGTTGTTGCATGATGTGGATGTTGATGCTTAAACTTGTTAGGATTGAGAGACCATATATGCCACTTGAAAGACTAGCTAGGTCTACTTGATTTTAATGCCTATGCTTGATGTATGTAAGACTAGGATTGACATGCTTGAACCCTGCATTGTTGTTGTTTTTCGTTTTAGAGCACCCTCACTAAGCTTATAGCTTACACTCTCAATGTTCAACAATGCAGATCATTAGCGTGGTGTTAGCTCGAGGCAAGGCAAGAAGGGCTTCCAAATTTGTGACTCAAGTACGGTGGTAATTTTGTAATAGCTAGCAATGTGGCAAGGGTTGTGTATGAGCTTGTATGACTCATTTATGTGTGATGTTTTGATGGCTATGTTGTGTTGATGTTGCTTGGGAATTATACCTTGCTTGATATTTTGTTGCATGTTACTATTTTAAAGTTGCCTAAGTGTTGACCTTGAAATGCTTGACTCCTTAAATGATGTTGTATGAATGCATGCCTTGTGATGTCTTTCCTTGGTGTTTGGCCTTGTCTTAATCTTGTTAAAGCATGCTAGTGTTGTTGGTTTGCCTTAGATTCATGTGTTGTAGGGTTGAAGGGTGTTTTGGTGGTGTTTTGGGGCACCCTTGTGCCTTAAAACAGTCAAAACGAATCTGCAGACAGGGGGAGTTTTGGAACGGGTCACCCTGTTCCGATACGGTTCCTTTGCAAATGGCCTGCCGTTTCAAAACGGATGGGGGTCGTTTCGGAACATTTTTGCAACTGGAATTTTGAGAAATTGACGAGATAAAGGCGTTCCGAAACGGGCCTTTGATGTTTCGAAACGGTCAAATCTCGTTGACCACGAGAAATTGACCGTCAAGGTCGTTTCGATACGGGTCACCCCTGTTTCGGAACGGTCACCTTATGGTTGACCCTGGCCTGTTGACTAAGTCAAGGCGTTTCGGAACACCCTAAGGGCGTTTCGAAACGGCCTACTGTAAAGCACTAAAATGAGCTGTTTAAGGTTTTGGTTGGTCGGAGTATGTTACATTGTTTGTATTTTCTCGGTGTTGTGCTTCACATAGGTTTTAATTATGCCTATAGACAAGAAAAAATAAAAAGAAATTTCTAGGGTCGTTAACCGAAGGGAAACCTTAACGGGTTTCGCTTCGGTTTTCCCCGTGTGGCCCACTCGGACCGGTCATCCGACCAGACCGGGACGAGGGGGTTACACATAGCATGGTTCAGACGCCTTTGTGCATCAATAGTCGGCTTATGATCATCCTCTAGAAGAATTTTATGCATACATAATGCCGGACTAATGCCTTGGATATCAGCTATCGTCCATCCAATAGCCTTCTTGTGTTGCTGCAGCATCCTTATTAACTGTTGTTCCTGTTCCTGCATCAACTTGGAAGAGATGATTACGGGCAACGTATCATTTAAACCAAGGAAAACATATTTTAGCTGCCTTGGCAGGGGCTTAAGATCTATAACAGGGGGCTCAACAGTTGATGGCGTTTGAATTGCATGGTTATCCGAGGTATAGTTTAAAGGCTCGAATAACTTACCTGGATGATTGCCTATCCAATTTACCTCCTATTGATCTTCAGTATCAACTGTATCAGATTCTGAGGAGTTGGTGTCGTCGGTGCTGTCATTACAGTCTTCGAAGTGGCTGCCGAGGCAGTGACCAATTTTGATGTCGTGGCAACCTGACCTGATGCAGGGTTGGTCAAGGGTAACTTCAGTGATAGCCTTGCATTCTTCTTCTGCATCAGCATGCTTCATTGCTTGGAGAACATTCAACTTTATTTCTTGGTCGTTTACTCTCATGGTGAGTTCTCCTTTTTCCACATCAATCAGTGATCTTCCCGTGGCTAAGAAGGGTTGCCCCAGGATGATTGGTGCGTTTTCATCTGCTTCACAATCTAAGACAAGAAAGTCATCAGGAAAAATAAACTTATCCACCCTTACCAGAATATCTTCAATTTTTCCTTCTGGATGAACGTAAGAGCGGTCTGCCAGCTGCAGAATTACTGTTGTGGGCATAGCTTTTCCAATACCTAATTTCTGAAAAACAGATTTGGGCATTAAATTTATACTAGCACCAAGATCACAAAGTGCCTTACCCACATATTTGTTTCCGATTACACATGGTATGATGAAGCTCCCAGGATCCTTCTTCTTCTGGGGTGGATGCTTGTGCAGAATACTCATGCATCCTTCTGTCATCTTAACTGTTTCAAATTCCCGAAGTCAGGATTTCTTTGACATGGCATCCTTGAGAAATTTGGCATAACCGGGCATCTCCCTAACGGCATCTAACAGCGGAATGTTGATATGAACCTACTTAAAAATATCATATTTTTTCTTAAGCTGTGATTCTTGTTTCAATTTCTGTAATACGTCCTTCCCATTGCATACGGATCTAAGGAGGTTTAGGTTTATCATCTTTCTCCTCTGTCCCTTCTGCTGTCGTGACAGGCTCATCGGTAGCAGGCTGTTCGTTACCTGTCGGAGCAGCTTCCTCGACATGTGATTCCAAGGCTGGTTTCTTAACTGATTTAGCTTCCTTCTCTGGCCATGGTAGTTTCTTCCCACTCCTAGTAGTGATGGCTTTACACTGCTCATGTGTGGGCTGTCTAGTGTTTTCAGTATCGCTAGGAAATCCGCCATTCTGCCTTGGTTTAATATGATGGGAAACCTGACCCATATGTGTCTCCAACGATTTCAGAGTAGCTTCATGATTTGTCATATGCATCTCTGTTTTATCCATGAATGTTTCTATCTTCTTGAAAGAGTGATTCATGTTCTCAATGTAGGTTCCAGTTTGAGATATAAACGTAGCTAGAGTCTGTTCCAGTATACCATTTGTGGCAGCTAGTGGCTGTTGCTGATGCTGCTGCGGTTGCTGCCGAGTCAGCAATCTAGGTCCTCCCTGGTTCTGATTGTTTTGTGCTTGAGGATTCAGAGCATTATTAGGATTACTCTAAGAGAACTTGGGATCCTTTCTACAGTTGGGATTGTAGTTGTTGGAGTTATAATTCTGCTTATTGTAGTTTCCAACATACTTCCCCTCTTCTAATTATACTGGACATTCCTCTGAACTGTGATTTGCTTCACAAATTTCGCATACCTCTTCAGCAGAGTATACAAGCTGTGAATCTTCGTTCAAGAGCTTTTTCATTGCCTTAGTGAGATATGCCACTTGTGATTTCAATGAGTTGTCGGCCTCATAATCCTTTACAGCTAGGACCCGTTTACCCCCTCTTCTCGCTGTCGGAAATTGTTCCTCATTCTTCGCCAGATTTTTCAATAATGCCATGGCCTCATCTGGATCTTTGTCCAACAGTAATCCGTTTGCTGCTGAATCAATTCTAATATGAGTTGGTAAATTGGCAGCATTATAAAATTTTGTTACCTGGTTCCAAACGGGGAATCCATGCATTGGGCAGTTCCTTAGAAAAGTGGTAAATCTGTCCCAGGCCTCGTGCATTGCTCGTCATTTTCCTGTTGAAAAGTAGCAATTTCATTACGTAATCGCTCAGATAAGTGTGAAGGATTAAAACGAGATAAGCATTCACGAGTTAAATCTGCCTAAGTTCTAATTGAACCCGGCGTAAGTTTATTCCACCAAGTCTTTGCCATGTCCCTCAACGAATGAGAAAAGAACCGAAGCCTCAGTATCTCCGGATTAACTCCTGGTAGTCTAAACGAACCACAGATTTCCTGGAACGTTTTTAGATGCTCCCTAGCATCCTCTGTAGCAGCACCACTAAATTGGCCAACGTTGTTGATCATGCTGAACATAACAGGTTTCAGCTCAAAGTTGTCAACATCTACATCCGGCAGGGTGGTTTCTAGTTCTACATGATCATTAAGCATGTAGTCTCGGCATGACCGGAGGGTCGACGACAGGTGGATCGATCCCTCCATCTCCGATAGGATTGTTGTTATCCTAGAGATTCCATGGGTTGTCCCTTCTTTCTTCACGTCTTTTGCTCACCATTGCTTCAAGTTGTTCCTCCAAATATTTGTTCCTTTCAACGAGGTAATGGACTCTTTTCTTGAGATTGAATGTAACCCCCTTAGCCCGGCCTAGACGGTTGACCCGAACTACGAAGATTACACGGGGAAAACCAAAGTCAACCCGAAAGTTAACCTTGATTAACGACCTTTTTTTCTTTTAAAACTTATCTAGATGCACAGCGATCGGAAAACATTAAGGGACTCAATTGCACAACATGCAAAAGTTAGGGACCACTACCAGGTAACTCCTCCGGAAACACACCAGGAAACTCTCGCACAGTCCTGATATCTTGAACTCGCAACTCCTTAGAGCTAGGATTCATCACAAAGGCTAGGTAGGCTTCACAACCTTGCCTCAGCATTCGGCTTGCCTCCAAGGAAGACACCACATTGGCAAGAAACTTCACATTCTCACCAACCACCACTACCTCATAATCATCCGCAAGCTTCAACGAAACTCACTTGTTCTCAAAATCCACCACAGCTCGATGTTCAACAAGCCAATCCATACCAAGGATTACATCAAAACCATAGAATGGCAATTCAATGATATCAACAAGAAAAACATGATTTTGAACAACCATGGGACATCTTCTATATAACTTCCATGTCACAACGCTATCACCAAAGGAACTAGTTACACGCATACCAACATCCAAAGACTCAACAGGCAAACCAAGCAATTGAGCATGTTCACGCAATATGTATGAGTGTGTGATCCAGAATCAATCAAGGAAAGTAATGACAAGGATTGCAAAGTAAAGGTACATGCGATCACATCCGTGTCATTCCTCCCCTCTCGCTGCGCATACACTCGAGTCTGGCCACCACCCTCAGGTTGGACAGCCACCATATGTGCCACATTCCTTCCACCATCATCTCTACGCTGGAAGTTACCACGGCCGCGCCCACGACCTCTCTGTGGTGCAACAACTCCAGGAGCACGTCCCTGACCACCATCGGCCAACAAAGGACACTCCCTCCTCATGTAGTCTGCCGAACCACAATTCCAGCACGAGTTACCGGCCACTACAACAGGAGCTTGCACCTCTCTCGCTGCCCGAGGACAATCACGTCTCAAATGGCCACGCGATCCACACGCCCAGCACGTGTTCTGATCAGCTCTCGCCTTGTCTCCCTGAACAGGCGCACCATGCCCTCTACTACCACGCCTAGCAGAAGACAGATACCTCCTATCTCGTCCTCTCTTGTTCCGTCCACCACCGGAACTATACTCAGCAACTCTCTTTCCCGAGCCAGAACCAACACTCCTGGAAGACAAGCCCAGGTTCTGCTCAATGTCCTTCGCCCTACTAACCAGCACATCAAAATCAGTGTACTCAGCGGCAAGCATATCTTCACATCCGACACCAAACCATATTGGAAACTTTCACACCTCTCTCGCTCCTCAGGAATAAGCTCAGGTGCGTATTGACTGAGACGGACAAACTGAATCTCGTACTTAGCCACCGTCATGATCCCTTGTGTAAGAGACATGAACTCTCTTTTCTTTTCATCCAAGTATCGCACACCTAGATACTTCCGCTTGAACGCGTTCTAGAAGAACGTCCAAGTTACATCAACTTCCTCCATTCCGGAGACAGTGGTCGTCCACCAGGTATACGCATCATCATGTAACAGCGATACCACACATCCTAACTTCTGTACATCATTGCAGTTCATTTGTCCCAGTATCCTCTTGGTACTTTCAAACCAAGATTCAGAACCCTCAGTAGACAAACCTATGAACTCAGTCCCTCCCAGACTGCGCAAACGTTCCAAAGGTAATCTCGCATTAGCATCACCCTGATGCCCAGCTCCATGAGCTCCAGCTACTGCCGCCTGAAAGGCTCCAGCAATAGCCTGTATCAACACTGTCATGTTAGGAGCAGCTTGCCCCTGCCTAGCTTCAGGTCCAGCGACCCCAGCACCAGCACCAACACTAACTTCATCACCTCCAGCACCACCACCACCGGGCGGTCCACCACCAAGAGGAGGAGGTATATCCACAACATTATCAGCATTGTTCTCATTCTCGTTCTGAGCCATAGCTCGCGTATTAATTCTCGTCTCTCTACGAGGACCCATTCACTAAAACAATACACTAACACAAATGCAATAAACATAATCAGGCCCAGCAAGGTAAGAAATCCAAGTAATCAAGCTCATTTCCAAACAAAACAATTCATTTCATTAGTTTTGATATGGCAATGGGTTCCTCTAACATGCTTCAACACAACATACATCACAACTGCAACATATTTACAATTCACACATCAAACTTTCATTTAAAAAGGCACATCATGCAATCATACATACATCACCCACATAACCATTCTTGTTTACTCGAGAACACAGCTATGATACCACCAAATGTAACCCCCTTAGCCCGGCCTAGACGGTTGACCCGAACTACGAAGATTACACGGGGAAAACCAAAGTCAACCTTGATTAACGACCTTTTTTTTCTTTTAAAACTTATCTAGATGCACATTAACCCTAACCGTACCCTTGAGAAGAGCATACTTGAAAAGCACAGCGATCGGAAAACATTAAGGGACTCAATTGCATAACATGTAAAAGTTAGGGACCAAATCGTAAATTCTGGAAACATGAAGAACTTAGCTGATTTTTAAATTACCAATAGCAAATTAATCATATTACATGCTTCCCTGTCTAATTTCACCTCATTCGGACATCTCAAACTCAAGCAATTGCAAATACAAAATTTAGGACTAAAACGTAAAACTTGAAAACCTTAAACCATTCAAATAAGTGCCCAACGGTCATCTGTTTCGGAACAGGGGTTGACCGTTCCAAAAAGCGGGTTTATTTCGAGACCCGTATCGAAACAGGGCTTGGCAGTGGCAAAAGCGTTTCGGAACGGCCCTATCCGTTTCGATACACGAAGGCCATTACAGGCCTCCGTTTCGAAACGCTAGTGCCCGTTCCGATACGGACTGCCCAGAACGTGCAGAATTTGCTGGTTTAACATACAATTAATCACTCAAACACATCCTAATGACTTCCTAATCATGCCAACAAGTTATCACACATATAAGGCACATGTTTGCAACATCAAAACACATTCATGGCATCAATTAGGAAAATTTACAAGTCTATAGGCATGCTTCCTAATATCCAAAGCAAACAACCATCAAAACATCAAAGCAAGCACCAAAATGGCCATTTACAAATCCAAGTCATTTAAGGCATCATGCCACAATTAGGGAGTCCAAAACATCTCCCAAAAACACATCCTAGGTTCCCATTGTCAAATATCAAAAACTAATAACATTGTGAAAAAGTCACCATACATGAGCTTAGCTTTCCCTTGGATTCTTAGCCTCCTTGTTGCCCTCAAACACCTCAATTATCTGCATTATTGGTTCAAGAGAGAGAGCGTAAGCACAAATGCTTAGTGAGGCATGCTCTAAAGAAACAACACAATAATGCATTTTATAAAACACTTTTCACAAAGCCTTTTAACACACATCATCATTATTCATGCAACATTGCATTCACATCAAGCATCTCATGCTTCATTAACATTAACATGTCATATTGGCTTCCAAGTGATAAATCATAACCATTTTCAACATAAAACACAATCGGATACACGGATTACAAGCGTTGTCTCATACGCTTCATACACACTACCGAACACACAAGGTGGAGTTTACCGGTACAATCACAACCCCTCAACACCCGTGATGGAGTTTAGCGGTACAATCACAACCCCTCCACATCACTCATCGGTAGTTGTATAACATCACTAACGAGAACATGGGACACACAACACAACATCCACTCATAGACTTTTAACCACCATTGTGATCTTAACCATCTCGTTAGTGTACTTGGATGGAGTTTACGGTACAATTACAACCCCTCAACATCCAAAGGGACTTTATTCACGGTGCACCCAATCCTATAGCCGGCTAACTATATCCGATTCAAGTACTTTAAAACCAACACATCACTTGCCAATATACATCATTTACCATCAACAATCCACTGTTTTAAAGCATTAAACCAAAACCATTAAACAACATGCATCACCATGCATTAAAACCACATTTACTAACACCAAACCAAGGATCTCTTACCTTGAGCATCCTTCAACACATGGCTTTCAAAACCAGCATTAATCATGCTAAAACATGCTTTCAAAACAGAATTTAAACATGCAAATTAAATACATTGCATCCAACCATCTCATGGTTCATCCAAGAGAAAGAGTTTTCCCGAAAACTTATTCTTGAGCTTAGTTAAGTTGTTTAGACTTAAACTAAGCTCCCACACCTTCAAACATTCATTACAAAGCTGGAAATCCCAACTTCACTCACCAATTCCATTTCGCAAGCTTGTCGAAACGTCGTTCAAGCCTCCGGATCAACACCACAAGTATCTGAAGATGCCTCCCCTGTTTTAAACACATCAAGGCAGAGGATTAATGCATCATCATGCATTAAAATCTTCAGCCATAACACCTAAACTCGCTGCTCTCACCAAAACTAACATTTCGGCTACCAAACACAACCGAAATCACCTCCAAACTCTTCCACAACATTACCCAACCAAGATCCATCACTTCTAAACATTCTTAAACATCAATTAACATCAAAAAAGAACCTAAACTCGTCCTTATATCTCCAGCTATAACAGAACACCAAGATCACCCCCAAAAACCACCAATTTTCATAAGCAAAAACTTAGGAAAATCAACCTATTCGGGATTGCATTGATTAAACTTCAATTACACATCATTAAACATCCAAAATACATTAAAAAGCCATCTCAAAACATAGCCCAAACAACCACCACGAATTTCTTCAAGATTTGTTCCAAATCTTGCGTTTTAAGCCAAAATCAAGATCACAACATTAAAACCTTTTATAAAACTTAATTTAAGGATTGCGAACTTGGGAATTTCAGTAAAGAACTGAGTATTTAGAGGAGAAGAACATCATTACCTTTAAATGTAGATTTCTCCTTGATTAGAGCCAAAATCCTTGAAAATTCAATAAGCAAAACAAGAGAATTTGATGTAGAAAGGATTAGGAATCAATTGATGATTGAAACCTCATCATTTGGTGTGAAAATCAAAAGAAATGTTGATGTAGAAATGTGTTTGGCTGAGGGAGTTTTGAGAGAAAACGAGATGAGAAAGTTTTAACAAAAGTTAGTTATGAAATCTCAAAATTGGTTTTTCTCCTTTTCATTAAATTAATTAAACATTAATTAAGTCATTAAAATCTAAGAAAAATCTGGAGAAATCCTTCCTTGGTAAATTAGCTCCTTAAAGATTCAAAGTTTCAATCCTTACAAAACAGTCACCACTGAACTTTTCAAAAATTACATTTTAGTCACTATTTCGAAATGTTGCACTTCCAAACCTTATTTTGTAAAATTGATTTCACCACTCTCTTATATATATATATATATATATATATTAAAAGAGGACTTTTAGATATTTTTCCATATTTTTAAAGCATCCCGAACTAGGCTTTCCCTAAAACCACCCTTTTATATTCGAACCAAAAATCAGACCGGTCCAGTTCAGACCCTAAACTTCCAAGCCCAAAATTGGGGTGTTACATTGAACGTTCGTTCGGGTTCAAGATCTAACTGGTACTCAGGTTCCTTCCCCCATTGAGATCTGCGCATACGCAAACAAAAGACCTTATGAAAGGTATAGGTTGGACAATCTAAGTAAAATAGAAATATAAAACTAATGCAGTAAAAGGTAGGGTAAAGTTATGTTGCCAGTCCCCGGCAATGGCACCAAAAACTTGTTGCATGTAAAAGTGTCTATTGCAATGTAGTGCAAGTGTACACGACGCAAGTAGTAAAGTGATACGGAAGTATCGGATATCGTCTCCACAGGGACTAGGCTAATAGCTTCACATTGAATTACTGCACGAGAGTAAAAAGAATAGTTTAAGATGTTGTCACAAAAAATAATAAAGAATATTGGAAAATAGGATTAAAATAATCAAGATAGAGAGAATGGGCTGGTATTGAATTGCTCAGTAGTGTAGGTATTGCTAAGTTTAGGAATATCTGCTCTGTCGATGTACCCGTCGCGGCATCACCCGTCGCGTCAGCGGTCTGTTGTTTGTCGCGGCAGCGATCACACAACTATGTACTTCAAGCTTGGCAAGAATCCCTGCTGTGCCTTGGCCTATCCCTAGGTCCAAGTCTGTCGATGAACACGTCTTTGATGATACCTCCCGGCGTGAATCGAAGGATGAACACCGATGTTGTTGAATTCTTCTTTAGCCACTTAACCTCATCCTATCCCTAGGTTCGAGATAGTTCAACTATAAACTAGAGAACTCGCACTTATTCCTTTCGTATACTTAACTCTCCCGATATTAAGTAAATAGATAACCTCACAATGCTCTCTCGATACTCTTGCAAGATGTTAATAACCAGAATAAGAGAACTTGAAGTTTATTTTATTGAACAGAAAATTCCTAAAACAAAAGCAACCCTTGCAACTACTTTACAAATCAACCCGTGGCCCTAGGGGGAATTTAGAACATGTTGAGAAGGGGAAAACGGCTAGGGTTTTGGGAAGAAGGCTAGAGATAGGTGATGTCCTCTCCTAGGTCGAATTACATGCCTTTATATAGGCCTTGGGTTCAAGTTTTCTAATATGGCAAGAATACAAGTTTAAATTAAAGTACAACTCTAATAAAGACTAAATCTTCAGAGAATATAGCTTTAATTCGTCCTTCCTTCTTGCTTGGAGTTTTCTTCCTTGAACTTTGGGCTTTGGCCTTCATTCTGATCTAGGGCTTGGAAAAATATAGTGGTATTCCACGACAGACGGGCTTAATTTTCTCTTTCTGTCGAGGCCCACTTTGCTTCTTCTCCTCAAAACTGATGTCGTCCTTGGCTGTCACGGCGGCGGCCATAGCAGCATCGTCCTCCTCGACTGTTCATCCAGTTCCAGCTTTTCTGTTTCACTGCCCAGTGCCTGCTTCTCCATCTGCTACAGCAGCAACCTGCAAAAGCAACCAATTTCAGTAGAAACTGTGCCATTTAATATATTTGTGATGTCTAACTGTAATCTAGCCTAAATGCAATGAATTATGCTTGAATGCAGCAGAAATATGGGTTAAATAGGGGGTAAATAATAGAACTTTTATACACTCAACAGTCACATAGCATCGATACATATACTCCGGGTGAGGCCGGGTCACATAGCATCGGAACATACACCCTCACTCGGAATCCCCCCTCAATTGCATACGAATGAGGCTTGAGTCACATAGCATTGGTAACCTCCATTCACCAATTTCTTACCATGGTGTTGCAACACATCTTGGGTATTTGGATCCCATCAAGCAAGTAACCCAATTACACAAGTTCCCTTACATAGCACGCAACAACACACGATGTTACTATTACAACCAAGTCACCCATCATTTACCAAGTTATTACTTATTATAATCATATATGGGGTTAGATTCTCGGTTTCTTAGTTTTACTATTCATTTGCCCTCATTAGAGACCCATTGGGCCCTAGTCCTCGAGTTATGAGTCACTTAAACTAAAAATAAAATTTTCAGGCAAATTGCTCAGCGAGTATCGATACCCACAAAAGGGTTGATACACTCTAGTGGGTACCGATACCCTCTTACGCGTATTGATATTTGGCTTGCCGACAGAAGGAGTTTTACCTCAAAGCTTGTACCGATACACGAGGCCGTATACTGATACCCTAGGTGTACCGATACATTCTTGAGCGTATCTGTACCAGTTTTGGCTACTGGAATTCTAGTAGAATAAGGGGTATCGGTACCCTCATAAGGTGTATCGATACGCCCTTCAAGAATTGCCTGAATTCATCCCATTTAACAAAGGGTATCGATAAACGTTCAACCTGTATCGATACTCAAACCCAGAATTAATTTTTTGAAGTTCGTCTATCTCTTTCCAAGCCTTCAATATCCCAATGGGATTAGAAGTTATGAAAGATAGTTTAGGTGATTTTTTTTTATCATTTTTACATCGTTTTAACACCAACTTTAAGATTTGCCATTAACAACCATACTCAACCATTCCAAGCCCCAAAACATCAAACAAGCATAGAAGACCATACATTCATGATTTGCAAGAAACAAAAGGAGTTGAAAGTGTACTAACCTTCCTTCCAAGTACAAGAATACACCCCTTTAGCACAAGCTTCAAGCTTTCCCCTTTCCTTGAGACTTAGAGTGCTCTCCTACTTTCTTAACTACAACAAATGTTGCAAAAAGAGTTACAAAACATTGACATGAAGGGTTGAAGATGATTCTTGAATGTTTGTGACAACAAAAATGAGATTGAAACGTCCATTCTCGTTCAACTTCACCAAACCCCTTCCAAAACCCATAACCAACAACCCCCACCAAACTTTACCATCCTTACCTCGATGGACAGATCTTTAGATGCTAAAACCACTTCCCTCAAACTTCAAAATGGGATTTTAACTCCAACTACTCAAGATTAGACCTTTTTTTCTTGTTTTTGTGGGGAGAATGATGGAGAATGGATGAAGAAAGCAAGGATAGGGACAAGGTGATCTCACTCTTGTCCAAAATTTGCAGAAATTAATGAATTTCCAGCATTTTCCCTTCAAATGGGAGAGGAATTACCCTCCCCTCTTCTCCCCATTCTCAACCCAAACCATGATAGCAAGCCCAACAACCAAAAGAAAGCCCACTAAAGCTCATTTGAGCCCACAACACCTCAAACCCTCAACCCAAACCACAAGGCCACCGCTCGAGTTAACCCGACTCTCGAACACTGAAATCTGGGTCGTTACACCTTTTCCTCTCAAATAATAATAATAATAATAGTAATAATAATAATAATAATAATAAGAAGAAGAAGAAGAAGAAGATGATGATGATGATGATGATGATGATGATGATGATGATGATTTAGTTTCGGAAGTTAGTGATCATTCATATTGAAGTATCGTAAATTATTTTAGGTGTTTCAGTTATTTATAAGTAGTCTAAAAAGTTGTGTTTAGAGCATTAGCAGTAAAATAGTGTTTTGGAATGGTTTGATGGGGAAAAATTTAAATTTATATAGACTAATGTGGGTTCTTTTATGCATGTGTTTTATTAAAGAGAGTTAGTAACTAAATTATAGCGGACCATTTACATATATAGTCAGTGTGATTGAAGAGGCCTTTGTCACGTCAATTATGAAAATCTTAAGTAATTTTTTATTACTTATTCAATTTATTAAATTACATATATTTGTATTTATTTTAGTGAGTGAACCACTAAATTTAAATTCTTAGATTTACCGGTCTTTCGCCACCGTGGTTTGATTGCATAACGTGAAAAAGACACACTTCTAAAACTGACTTAGCTAATGTTATATGTCCTGTCAAGGACAAAGATTTCGCCTTTGAGCACTCATGAAATGTAACGCTTTATCTTTTTAATACATATGTTGTTTTGGTAAAGATAAGTGTTCCTTTTATGCCATCTCTATTTTGATTAGGGGTGCTTATCAAGCGAGTCAGTCGTGAGTTGAGTAGTGCTCGACTCGTGATCATTAAAATATATTTTTATTCAACTTGATTCGTTGTTTGTTAAGCTAGATAAAATTTTACTCGAATCGTGCTCGTTAAAAAATCGCGTTGCTCCACTTGACTCAACTCGTTGCTCGTTAAACCCCCCAACATTTTCATATTGTTTTTTAAATATAGGTAAAATCTAGTGATATTATTAGAGCTTAATATAAACATACAAATTCAGAAGAGAAAACATGAAGATCAATGAGATAAATAAATGAATTTGTCATGACCGAGTTAGAGTATAACCCCCTCGTCCCGGTCTGGCCGGATGACCGGTCCGAGTAGGCTACACGGGGAAAACCGAAGCGAAACCCGTTAGGGTTCCCCCTCGGTTACCAACCCTAAAAATTTTTCTTTCATTTTAATATTGACTAAAAGCACGTTAATTCTAAAGTTATCACGTCCGCGGAAAACATCGATAAAGAAGCACATTCAAACCTCAATCCATACATTAAACTATCCATTTTAAACTTACAGGGCAGGTCGTATCGATACACCAATCAAGGGTATCGATACGCCTTGACCAGGTCAACTCAACAGTCAACTCAGGGAAGACCGTATCGATACAGCCCTTGAGCGTATCGATACGCCCTTCTCGGTCAACATCTCGTCGTCAACGAGATACAACCGTACCGATACGCCTCAACACCGTACCGATACGCCCTTAACTCACCAAAATCTCAGAATTCCAGTGAGCAAGGACCGTATAGGTACACCCCCTTGTATCGATACGCCCAATCACAACTGAATTCCAGTGAGCAAAGACCGTATCGATACACCCCCGTGTATCGATACGCCCAGCCAAAATTGAGCTCTGTAGGTAAGGCCGTATCGATACGGCCCTAGGCGTATCGATACGCCCTGCACTGCAAGTCTCCAAATTTTAGCAGGACAACACCAAACCCAACTCTAAAGGCATTTTAGGACTTCCCTAACCACATACAAGCATTCATGTATCAAGACTACAACCATGAATTAACAATTGAGGCATTGAATCTAACAAGAGCCATACAAATTAAAGGTTCCATACAATTCCACAAAGAGAGCTTACTTAGCAATCATAAGGCAACATACACATGACAACCAAACAAGAGCATCCATAGGCCAAGTTCACACACTCTTAGGCACATACAACTAAGCAATAGAATAGGCAGGGTCCTCAATCCATGAAACAAAAGCATAACACATACATAATTTAACATGCTTAAATAACACAAATCACCTAAGGAGTTTGACACCAACTCCTACAACTCTATACCCCATCGTTTAGGCATTATTACAAACACAAATCATACTTGTACTAGCTTGAGAGCTCCAAAAGCTCCTCTCTTGCCCGCTTGCCTCCCGAACTCTAACGATCTGCATGTTGGAAACAAAAGAGAGCGTAAGCTAACTAGCTTAGTGAGAGAAGCTCTACAAATCCACAACATGCAGTTTTTCCAAACACTTTTCATATGCAACTAAAGCAATGGATGCACAAAGTGACTATCTCAACAACAATACATGGTTTGCACAAGCACAACCAACATACGTAAACGGTGGGACTACACATCACCGTTTCGACTAGTATATTTCCAATGGGACTACACATCAAAGTACTTTCCTACTAGTCACTACCGGTGGGACTACACATCACCGTAGTTTCGACCACCATCACGTGAGGCACGAATTCAACCCGACTACACATTAACAACTTACAACGCATATGATATCGCTACACATAACCATTCATCCTATCACAACAAACATAGGAGTAGAGAGGCTTACACTCGGGTTTAGGTGAACCCTCATGGTCCAACCCAAACCCCCAAAGGTTCCATATCGTGCACAACTCAAAGATTAATAAATCTACTAACCGTTGTTACCCAAGTGAAGACCGAAGACTAAGCTCAAGACTCCAAAACCTCCAGATTCGTTCCCGAAGCTTCACCAACCAAGTTTCGTGTCTCTAAACAATCAAACACACTCCATTAATCACCAAAACAACCACAAACCACTGATGTAACTCATGACACCAATTAAGCATCAAACCAAGCCAAGAACACCCACAAAACTTTTATTTTCGAGCAGCCCTATTGCACACACCAAAACCTTTGATTTAGACCCCATTTTCACACTTAAATGCCTCCAACACAACCCCTAACTATCACACTAACTTCAACCCCCAATTTCCAACATAGAACACCCTCAAAACCAACCTTAAAACCCTTTCAAAACCCGAATCCGGGAATATACATAAAACTCTTTAAAAATCACATATATTGGATCCTATGAACAACAAACAACCCACACATCACTAACAAACCAAAAACTTTAGTTAAAGACCATAAAGGTAACACTTTTATCCAAAATCCTACAAATTTCAAATCTCAAAAACATGTACAAAAATGAAAACAAAAGGTATTAGCTTGTAGAGAATAACGAAGGTAAGTCAAAAACGTGGTTACCTTTGCGAAACCCTTCAAAATGAGCAAGATATGAGATGGAATAGTGTCAAAGGGGAAGGGGGCTCCTTGTCGTCAAAATGGAAATGGTGAGAGGTAGAAGATGAGACAAAATGCAATTATTTTATGTTTTTTTTAAATTGGAAGGCCAAAATACCAAAATACCCTTAATGAAGTAGGGAAATCACAATAGGAGACATCCATAGCTATTTGGGCTTATTTTGAAACAAAATGGTCCAAGTCAATTTATTTGTTTTAAAACCCGGGACCCAATATAATATTTTATTTTTATAAAAAGAAAATCAAAACTCGAACCATTATTTAATTATTATTTCCACCCGACCCCCGAACCCAGGTGTTACAACTCTCCCCCACTTAAGGAAATTTCGTCCCCGAAATTACCTGACGGAAATAAGTACGGAAACTGCCCTAGCATATCAGCTTTCCTTTCCCACGTGACTTCTTCCACACCTCTATGCCTCCATAATACCTTGACCAACTCTATGGTCTTGCCACGCAACACCTTGCTATCAGAAGCAAGTATCTCCATTGGTTCCTCGTTGTATGACAAGTCCGGATTCAACTCTATTTCCTCAACTGGCATAACATGGGACGGATCCGATCTATACCTCCTAAGCATCGACACAAGAAATACATCATGGATCTTCTCTAGCTCAGTTGGAAGCCTCAATCTATATGCAACGGGGCCAATTCTCCCAATTATCTCATAAGGTTTTATGAATCTTGGGCTTAACTTGCCCTTCCTCCCAACGTCATCACCTTCTTCCAAGGTGAGACTTTCAAAAACACTTTATCCCCCACGGAATACTCTACCTCCTTCCTCTTTAAGTCGGCATAGGACTTCTGTCGATCTGAAGCTGCTTTCAAGCGATCACATATCAACTTTACCTTCTCGGTGGTGCCTTTTAGCAATTCTGGCATCGGCACAAGTTTCTGTCCGGCCTCGGCCCAACAAATTGGGGTTCTACACTTCCTACCATACAAGGCCTCATAAGGAGCCATCTGAATACTCGACTGAATGTTGTTGTTATACGCGAACTCCACTAATGGTAGGTGTTTCTCCCATGACCCCTGAAAGTTAAGGATACAACACCTCAACATATCTTCCAATATCTTAATCACTCTCTCAGACTGACCATCTGACTGCGGATGATACGAAGTGCTGAAGTTCAACCAAGTACCCAAGGCTCGATGCAAACACTCCCAAAATCTAGCGGTAAATCTCAGATCTCGGTCTGACAAAATCGACTTCGGTACCCCATGTAGTCTCACTATCTCATGGATATACAGTTCGGCCAACTTGTCCAAGGTATAGGTAGTATGAACCGGTATGAAGTGGGCACACTTAGTAAATCTATCCACAATCACCCACACTAAATTTTTCTTCGAAGGAGTCAACGGAAGTCCTGACACAAAGTTCATGGTGATACGCTCCCACTTCCATTCTGGAATTTTCAACGGTTGTAATAATCCTGAGGGAAACTAGTGTTCAGCCTTGACTCTCTGACAAACCATACATCTACTTACAAACTCGGCTACGTCCTTTTTCAAACCAACCCAATAATACTCTTCTTTCAATCCTCGATACATCTTCGTGCTACCCGGATGCATAGCAAAAGGACTATTACGAGCCTCGTTTAAGATCGTACGCCTCAACTCGGCATCCTCCGGAACCACTATCCTATCCTTGAAACATAGGATCCCATTCTCTCCAAAGCAATACTCGGTAGGCCTATCTTCGGCTATGTCTTGCACGTGAGGTGCCAAAGACCCGTCTCGCAACTGCTTCTCACGAATCAACTGAACCAATAAAGGCTTAACCTGAAGCTCGGCTATCAACCCACCATCCGTAGACACACTCACCCTTGCAAACATTGCTCGTAACTCAACGGCCACCTTTCTACTCAAAGCATCGGCCACCACGTTTGCCTTACCCGGATGGTACTCTATGGTGAGGTCATAATCCTTAAGGAGCTCTAACCACCTACGTTGCCTGAGGTTCAACTCCCTCTGAGACATCAAATATTTCAAACTCTTGTGGTCGATGTACACGGTGCACTTCTCACCATAAAGATGGTGTCTTAAAATCTTCAGTGCAAACACCACTGCAGCCAACTCTATATCATGTGTGGGATAATTATTCTCATGGACTTTCAACTGTCGCGAAGCATACGCTACCACCTTCCCTTCTTGCATAAGCACACACCCTAGCCCTACGTAGGACGCATCACTGTAAATCACAAACTCTCTCCCTGGTTCAGGGTGAATAAGGATAGGGGCTTCGGTCAAAGCTTTCTTCAATTTCTCAAATGCTTCTTGTCTTGCATCTGACCATTCATACGGAACATTCTTCTGTAGCAACTTAGTCAACGGAGCCGCTGTTCTCGAGAACCCCTCAACAAACCTTCTATAGTATCCCGCCAACCCTAGGAAGTTGTGGATCTATGTCACTGATTTCGATTGTTTCCAATTCACTATAGCTTCTACCTTCTTGGGATCTACACTAATCCCACTAGCCGAGATCACGTGACCTAGGAAGACCACCTCCCTAATCCAAAACTCACACTTGCTTAGCTTGGCATACAA
This sequence comes from Hibiscus tridactylites, assembly GCA_958450335.1. NCBI lineage: Eukaryota > Viridiplantae > Streptophyta > Magnoliopsida > Malvales > Malvaceae > Hibiscus > Hibiscus tridactylites. Next base: position 77,283,160 of record OY288266.1, read on the forward strand.
CTGATTCCCAAGCAGGGTCTGAAGTACTAACCGCAAGTGCTCATCGTGCTCTTCTTCGGTCCTAGAGTACACTAGGATGTCATCTATAAACACTACCACAAATCTATCCAAGAACTCATGGAACACTCGGTTCATCATATCCATGAAGGCTGCTGGAGCGTTGGTCAATCCAAAAGGCATTACCAAAAACTCATAATGTCCATAACGTGTACGAAAGGTTGTCTTCGGTATGTCCACATCCTTTACCTTCAACTGATAGAACCCGGACCTCAAGTCAATCTTCGAAAACACCGAAGCACCCCTCAACTGGTCTAGCAAGTCATCTATCCTAGGCAAGGGATATTTGTTTTTCACCGTTACCTTATTCAATTGCCTATAATCTATACGCATTCTCATGCTACCATCCTTCTTTTTCACAAACAAGATCGGAGCACCCCACGGGGATACACTAGGCCTAATGAAGCCTTTATCAGTCAACTCCTGAAGCTGTGTCTTCAACTCTTTCAACTCTTTTGGTGCCATTCTATACGGAGCAATCGACACCGGTGCAGAATCAGAATATGTCTCAATAGCAAACTCAACTGCTCTATCTGGAGGCAAGCCTGGTAGCTCTTCCGGAAAAACACTCGGAAAGTCACATACCGTTCTGATGTCCTGAGGTCTCACCTCACTCATATCCGAATTCATTACATAAGCCAAGTAAGCCTGACACCCTGAACTCAACAACCTCTGAGCTTCTAAAGCCGAAACCACATTGGACAAGAATTTGACATTCTCCCCAACTACCACAACCTCAAAGTCATCGGTAAGCCTCAAGGAGACTCTCTTAGTCTCAAAGTCAACCCTAGCTCTATGCTCTACAAGCCAATCCATGCCCAAAATTACATCAAAGCCATAGAAGGGTAACTCCATCATATCGACCGAAAATACGTGGCCCTGAACCATCAGAGGACACCTCCTATACACTTTCCTAACTACAACTGTATCACCAAAAGAGCTAGTGACATTTACACTTGTCTCTAACCAATCACATGGTAACCCTAATGACCTTGCGTGCTCGCCCAAGATATATGAATGTGTTGACCCCGAATCTATCAAAGAAAGCAAACTCAAAGACTGTAATGTGAAATTACCTGCAATGACATCAGTGTCATTCCCAGCCTCTCGCTGAGCGTACACCCTAGCCGGTCCTCCTCCCTTAGGCTGGACTGCTACTACATGAGCCAAGTTCCTCCGACCCTCATTCCTTGGCTAAAAGTTCCCACGACCGCGCCCACGGCCTCTCTGATGCTCAAAGCCCCTAGCTGGAGCCGGTCCGCCCCTAACTGGGTGTGGATAATCGCGCCTCAAATGATCTCGGGAGCTACAGTTCCAACACGCCCCAAACATACCCATACACTCACCTAGTGCACTCCGGAATGTGCCCAACAGCTCCCCGGCCCTGACCATGGTTACCACCCCTAGGTCTCGTATCCGGTTGGTACCTCCTATCTCTATGCCTCTTGGCATGATCTCTATCCCAGTTCACATGTCTCTTTCCAGAATTAGACCCACTAGCACGTGCCCTAGAGCTTAGGTTTTACTCTATATCCTTGGCCCTCGAGACCAAGACATCAAACTCAGTTCAGTCGGAGGCTAGCATGTAGGTCTTCACATCTGTAGTCAACCCATATCTGAAACGCTCACATCGCTCCTTCTCATCCGGGACCAACTCTGGTGCGTACTGGCTCAACCTCACAAACTGGACCTCATACTCGGACACGGTCCTATTACCTTGAACCAAAGCCATAAACTCTCTTTTCTTTTCATCCAGGTACCGAACTCCAAGGTACTTCCTCTTGAAGGCATTTCTGAAAAAATCCCACGTGACATCCGCCTCGACCATACCAGAAATAATAGTGGTCCACCAAGTGTAAGCGTCTCTCTGAAGCAAAGAGACGATGCATCCTAACTTACGGGCGTCCGAACACTCCATCTGACCCAAGATACGAGTAGTGCTCTCTAGCCACCCTTATGAACCCTCCGGAGACAACCCACGAAACTCAACTGCCCCTAAGTTACGAAGCCTTTCTAGGGGTAATCCTGTCCCCGCACCCGGAGGTGGTGCTGCAGCTTGCATACCGGCCAAAGTTGTCTGAAAAGATCCGGCTATGGTCTGAATCAAATGAACCACATCTGGACCTGCCTGACCTTGGCCCGCTTGAGCCCCATTACCTCCCACATTAGCCTCAACCTGAGGCCCATTACCATCGCCTCCAACATTTTCCCCATTACCATTGGGACCATGAAGAGCAGGAGGCACATTCTCAGGTGCCTAGTCACCCGCTCTAGGTCGTCCTCTCAGTCTCACCATAGCAATTATAATAATCTAAAACAGCAAACACACAACAACAAAGGAAACGTTAGGTTAACCAAAGGGCAAGGACTCTGGTTCTCAATCTCGTTAAACCAAAACAATTTCTCTTTTTATTTTTACAACAACGCCTAACAATGGGGACCTTCGACCTACTGTCAAGCATCAACAAAGTCATCAAAACATGCATTCATACACCGTGCGAGCAACAAAATTTAGGCATAGGTGGCAAAACACCCATAACACATTAACTCACCTCACTTACCTGCCCGAGTTCTCGGAAACCTCGGACTCTGATACCACTAAATGTAACCCCCTCGTCCCGGTCTGGCCGGATGACCGGTCCGAGTAAGCTATACGGGGAAAACCGAAGCGAAACCCATTAGGGTTCCCCCTCGGTTAGCAACCCTAAAAATTTTCTTTCATTTTAATCTTGACTAAAGGCACGTTAATTCTTAAGTGATCATGTCCGCGGAAAACATCGATAAAGAAGCATATTCAAACCTAAATCCATACATTAAACTATCCATTTTAAACTTACAGGGCAGGTCGTATCGATACACCAATCAAGGGTATCGATACGCCTTGACCAGGTCAGCTCAACAGTTAACTCAGAGAAGACCGTATCGATACAGCCCTTGAATGTATCGATACGCCATTCTTGGTCAACATCTCGTCGTCAACGAGATACAACCGTACCGATACGCCTCAACACTGTACCGATACGTCCTTAACTCACCAAAATCTCAGAATTCCAGTGAGCAAGGACCGTATCGGTACACCCCCTTGTATCGATACGCCCAGCCACAACTGAATTCCAGTGAGCAAAGACCGTATCGATACATCCCCGTGTATCGATACGCCCAGCTAAAACTAATCTCTGCAGGTAAGACCGTATCGATACGGCCCTAGGGGTATCGTTACGCCCCTAGGCGTATCGTTACGCCCCTAGGCGTATCGATACGCCCTGCACTGCAAGTCTCCAAATTTTAGCAGGACAACATCAAACCCAACTCTAAAGGCATTTTAAGACTTCCCTACCCACATACAAGCATTCATGTATCAAGACTACAACCATGAATTAACAATTGAGGCATTGAATCTAACAAGAGCCATACAAATCAAAGGTTCCATACAATTCCACAAAGAGAGCTTACTTAGCAATCACAAGGCAACATACACATGACAACCAAACAAGATCATCCATAGGCCAAGTTCACACACTCTTAGGCACATACAACTAAGCAATAGAATAGGCATGGTCCTCAATCCATGAAACAAAAGCATAACACGTACATAATTTAACATGCTTAAATAACACAAATCGCCTAAGGAGTTTGACACCAACTCCTACAACTCTATACCCCATCGTTTAGGCATTATTACAAACACAAATCATACTTGTACTAGCTAGAGAACTCCAAAAGCTCCTCCCTTGCCCGCTTTCCTCCCGAACTCTAACGATCTGCATGTTGGAAACAAAAGAGAGCGTAAGCTAACTAGCTTAGTGAGAGAAGCTCTACAAATCCACAACAAGCAGTTTTTCCAAACACTTTTCATATGCAAAGTAAAGCAATTGATGCACAAATTGACTATCTCAACAACAATACATGGTTTGCACAAGCACAACCAACATACGTACACGGTGGGACTACACATCACCGTTTCTACTAGTAGATTTCCAATGGGACTACACATCAAAGTACTTTCCTACTAGTCACTACCGGTGGGACTACACATCACCGTAGTTTCGACCACCATCACGTGAGGCACGACTTCAACCCGACTACACATTAACAACTTACAATGCATATGATATCTCTACACATAACCATTCATCATATCACAACAAACATAGGAGTATAGAGGCTTACACTCGGGTTTAGGTGAACCCTCAAGGTCCCACCCAAACTCCCAAAGGTTCTGATACAGAGGTGTTGTTGAAGAAAACAACATTCCTCGTTCATTCGCGGATCTAGGATAATTGCAAGTATTTCTCTGCAATAGAAACAATCATGATTTTGAAGTTAGATATTTTAAATAGTAAAAAAATGAAAGAAAAAAAATAGAATTGGGAGAGAAGAAAGTTGCAGAAATTTTAGGATAATTTGAACGACGAAGATGAAATTCTTCAAGCATTCAACAACGGTAGCAACGTTCTTGGAATTTGACACGATGAACTCGAAAGAACCTGCATAATCTGTTATGCAAACCCGAATCGAATCTGTTCTTCGTAGTCGGAAAAGATGAACAAACTCCATGGAAGAACTCGAACAATCTGTTGAACGAACCCGAACCTTATCTTGAATTTGCTCGAATACGGACTTGGACCCTTCAATTATCGAACAATTGATAACCCGAAGTATCAAAGAAAAAGTTCTAAAAAGAACCAAATTTGAGAGAAAATCTCACAAAATAATTTATTCATTCAAGTGTGTAACCCTTTACAAAGTGTTTTGGCTATACATACGGCTGAAAGTAAAACATTTGAACATTAAAATTTAAGAACAAAACTTCCAAGTGGCATTCTTCTTTCATTCTGGCCGTGCATTTTGAAGTGGCTGGGCGGTTTGAAATCACATTTAACATGTGATGGAAATATTTTGAATTTCAAATGAAATTCATTTGTTCTCATCTTATCTGCCACTTAATATGTGTAAGTGAGAATAAGGCATTCACTTATTCATTTGGCTGCCTGTGTACCCACGTGTTGTTGCATGGTGGATGAATTAATAATTTAAATTCCATGTGCTGCAATGCCATCATGCATTCGGCTGCACTCATACAATTTGAAGGAATTTTCAAACCCCACTTGAAAATTCGGCTGCACATATTTGCATTAGGGACTTGGCTGCACTTGTTACATATTTGTGCTGATCGTACATGCAACGTCCTCTTATTTACCTATCACAAAACAATAAAACTCCTATCAAAGTTTTGTAAATTTATTCAATAACACTTAAACAAATATAAAAACATTATAAGAACATTATTAAGAATTACCAAATTTCATGCACACACATATAGAAACAAACATTATTCCAAACATATATATATATATATAAACAAATTTAAATATGCCTAATAAGTAATATAACCTAAACAAGTCACATATCAGCATGCAACATATTAAAAGTCTTATCGTCTAAGGCACAAGTATTATCAAATGATTTAGAAATATTAGCACAAATAAGGAACAGAGCTTCCCTGAAACGTTGCGCCCTAGATCGCGTAATTGGTCCTAACAGTAAGACCTCTGGATCAGCAACATGTGCTGGTGAATATGTGCTCACATCATCCCCCCCTTCTTGAAAAGGATTTGTCCTCAAATCTGTACAATCACCATAAGGGGTTAAGTCAGAAACATTAAATGTGGCACTTACATTGTATTCCCCGGGTAGATCTAACTTGTAGGCGTTGTCATTGACTTTCTCCAACACCTGAAAAGGACCATCTCCTCGCGGTAACAGCTTGGACCGCCTTTGGGCCGGAAATCTTTCCTTTCGGAAATGAACCCAAACCCAATCACCAACATCGAAGGTGACTCGCTTCCTTCCTTTGTTTGCTTGCTTTTCATACTGTTGAGTCCTTCATTCTAGGTTCTTCTTAACCTGTTGATGCAACTTCTTCACATAATCGACTTTGCTTTGACCATCTCTGTTCGTCACCTGTTCCTGTGGCAAAGGCAATAAATCTAGAGGCATAATAGGATTAAAACCATAAACAACCTCAAATGGTGACATTTTAGTAGGAGAATGTAAAACATGGTTATAAGCAAACTCAACATGTGGCAAACAATCTTCCCAAGTCTTAATATTCTTTTTAATGATGGAACGAAGTAAAGTTGATAAAACCCTGTTAACAACCTCAGTTTGTCCATCAGTCTGGGGATGACAAGTAGTAGAAAACATGAGTTTCGTACCTAATTTGCTCCAAAGAGTCCTCCAGAAGTGACTCAAAAACTTCACATCCCTGTCAGAAACAATCGACCTAGGAATACCATGTAAACGTACAACATCCCTAAAGAATAAGTTAGCCACATTAACAGCATCATCAGTCTTATGGCAAGCAATAAAATGTGCCATTTTCGAGAACCTATCAACTACAACAAATACACTATCTCTACCATTTCTAGTTCAAGGCAATCCCAAAACAAAATCCATCGAAATATCAGTCCAAGGGGAATCAGGAATAGGTAGAGGTAAGTACATACCATGTGGTGAAACCTTCGATTTTGCCTTCCTACATGTCACACAACGTTCACAATACCTTTCAACGTCTCTGCGCATCTTTGGCCAAAACAGATGCTCCTTCAGTGTGTGTAACGTCTTAGTGACACCAAAATGACCCATTAATCCACCTTCATGTTCCTCACGAATCAGAATATCATGCATCGAACCCTGTGGAATGCAAATCATGTTTTCCTTGAAAAGATAGCCATCATGCCTGTAAAACTTTCCATCTGCACCTTTCGAACAAGCATTAAACTTATCTCTAAAATCAGGATCATCAGGGTATAACTCACGAATATATGCAAAACCAATCAGATGTGAATCAAGATAACTCAAAAGTGCATACCTACGTGACAATGCATCAGCGACGACATTTTCTTTCCCTTTCTTGTAACGAATGACATAAGGAAAAGATTCTAAGAATTCAACCCACTTAGCATGTCGTTTATTCAATTTATGCTGACCTGTGATGTAACGTAAAGCCTCATGGTCGGTGTGGATCACGAACTCCTTAGGTAACAAATAATGCTGCCATGTCTCCAATGCCCGAATCAGTGCATACATCTCTTTATCATAAACCGGATAGTTCAATGTAGCACCACTCAATTTCTCACTAAAGTAAGCAACAGGCCTCTTTTCCTGCATCAAAACAGCACCTATACCAATTCCAGAAGCATCACATTCAATTTCAGACATTTTATCAAAATTAGGTAATGCTAACACATGTGCTCTAGTCAAACAATCTTTAATTTTCAAAAAGGCATCTTCTTGTTCTTTACCCCATGAGAAGATTGAATTCTTCTTTATAATCCCAGTTAAGGGGGCAGTAATAGAACTGAAGTTAGGAACAAACCGTCGATAAAAACTCGCTAAACCATGAAACGATCTAACCTGAGTAATCGATGTCGGTCGTGGCCATTCCTGAATTGCCTTTATCTTCTCAGGATCAACTTCAACTCCCTGAGAACTAACAATGTAACCAAGAAATGTGAGTTTGTCAGTACAAAATACACACTTCTCCATGTTACCAAACAATCTTTCTTCTCGCAAAACCTGCAAAATAGCTGGCAAATGTCCCACATGATCATGTAAAGACTTGCTATAGATCAAGATATCATCAAAGTATACAACACAGAATTTACCAATGAAAGATCATAGAACATGATTCATCAAACGCATAAAAGTACTAGGTGCATTAGTTAAACCAAAAGGCATTACTAACCATTCGTACAAACCTAGCTTTGTCTTGAAGGCTGTTTTCCACTCATCGCCTTCTAACATGCGAATCTGATGATAGCCGCTCCTTAAGTCAATTTTGGAGAAGATGACGGCTCCGCAAAGCTCGTCCAACATGTCATCAAGTCTTGGAATGGGATGACGATACTTAATTGTGATCTGGTTCATAGCTCGACAATCTACGCACATCCTCCAAGAATCATCTTTCTTTGGTACTAACAACACCGGAACAACACACGGACTCAAGCTCTCTCGAATGTAACCCTTGTCCATCAATTCACTAATTTGCCTTTGAAGCTCTTTCGTCTCTTCAGGGTTGGTTCGATAAGCTGGCCGGTTCGGAATAGTAGCACCTGGAATGAAATCAATCTGGTGCTCAATGCCACGAAGGGGTGGCAATCCCTTCGGTGTTTTAGCTGGAAACACGTCCTCAAACTCCTGCAAAAGTGTTAAAATCAGTGAAGGTAGATCAGTAGGAAAATCTGTCAATAAACAATAATCTTTAAACATCAAAATAAGAACAGATTGTTGAGAGGAAAGACATTTCCTGATTTCGCTACTGCTCGCATACACGGACATCTTCTTCTTCTCTTTTGCAGTCTCTTTACTCTTTTTCAAGCTTTCCTGATCTTCAAACACTTGACTCGGTGTCAAAGGAGCCAAAGTGATCTTCTTACCTGCATGCATAAAAGAGTAACGGTTTCTATAACCATCATGCATTACCTTCTTGTCATATTGCCAAGGGCGTCCCAAAAGAAGGTGAGTAGCATCCATCGTCACAACATCACAAAGGACCTCGTCCTTGTAGTTTCCAATTGAAAATGGTACAATAGCTTGTCTGGTCACTTTAAGCTCGCCACCATCATTCAACCATTGTAACTTATATGGATGAGGAAGCTTTGTCGTTTTCAGACCTAACATGTCAACCATCACTGAACTAGCAACATTAGTACAACTATCGCTATCAATAATCACAACACATACCTTGTCTTGCACTTTGCATCGTGTGTGAAAGATATTCTCACGCTGTAGATCATCCGGTACCTGTTACACATTCAGACTTCTTTTAATAACCAAAAGTTCCATTACCTTACCAGATTCAGGAACCTCTAGGTCGGTCTCATCTTCCTCTTCAGTAGGGAGGTCATGCACTTCCTCCTCGGAATCTGACTCTACCTCACCATCATCTCGCATCAACATAACCCTCCGGTTAGGACATTGACTAGCAACATGTCCTCTTCCAAGGCACTTAAAACACTGAATATCTTGCGATCGTTCTTTTACCACCACTTGATGTTTGCCACGCCCATTATCAGCAACGGGAGGCTTTGGTGTGCTGGATTCGCCTTGCTCTCGAATCTGAAGTGGCGTTTGTGGTGCTTGTTTCCTGGAATTGTTAGGAGTATATAAAGGATTTGAAAAAGATTTAAAGGAAGGGTTACCTCGATTTGAAGACTTCCTGCGCTGTTGTCGTTCAATCTTTATTGCCATCTGCACCATGTCATCAACCTCGACATAATGTTGTAACTCAACAGCTTTGGCAATCTCGGTGTTCAACCCTGCTAGAAAACGTGCCATGGTAGCTTCTCGATCTTCCTCGATATTTGCACGCATCATAGCCATTTCCATATCCTTGAAATAATCCTCAACGCTCCTATTTCCCTGTTTCAAATTTTGCAACTTTTGAAACAAATCACGATGATAGTGAATAGGAACAAACCTTTTACGTATTAGTCGTTTCATCCCGATCCATGTTGCAACTGGATCATCACCAGTACGTCTACGACTAAGCAGTAACTGGTCCCACCATATCAAGGCATAATCAACAAACTCTGTTGCTGCTAATCGAACCTTCTTTTGTTCCGAGTAATTATAACACTCGAAAATGTGCTCCACTTTGCTTTCCCAAGCCAAGTATGCATCAGGATCTGAGCGTCCCTAAAAAGAAGGAATAGCAATCTTAATGTTAGTCAAATTATCGTCTACCTGTTGCACACGTCCTTGTCTAGGAATATGTTGCCTCATTGACCGTTCGTCTTCATTTTCGTTCAACACATCATTAACAGAGTTGGATCCTCCATCAAACCTATCCATCCTCGACTGTAATGGCTCTAAGGCGGTAGCCACTACTCGTTGCATCATTCTCTCTAAGGCTTGCATTTGAGGAATCAGTGGATCCTGTTCAACCGTGAGATCAATAGCAATCTTAATGTTAGTCAAATTATCGTCTACCTGTTGCACACGTCCTTGTCTAGGAATATGTTGCCTCATTGACCGTTCGTCTTCATTTTCGTTCAACACATCATTAACAGAGTTGGATCCTCCATCAAACCTATCCATCCTCGACTGTAATGGCTCTAAGGCGGTAGCCACTACTCGTTGCATCATTCTCTCTAAGGCTTGCATTTGAGGAATCAGTGGATCCTGTTCAACCGTGAGATCATCGGAACCTGTCATAATTAACAACAAAAACAAACAAACAAACAAACAAACAAACGGTTAAAGGTTAGAAAAAAAAGTAGTCCTCACCAATCGCACAGCAAAAATCCTCACTAGTCACTCCAAAGAATTTGCACTCAAGAAAATAAGGAATTAACACTCAAAACTCGTGTTTCACTCGGGAGAATACTCGAATGGCTCTTTTTGTCTCCCTTCTGTTCTCACACGCTCTGTTTGCCTTTTCTCTCAATCTCTCGTACTTAGTTCTTTAAAGGAACTGATTCCGATGTTCAGATTCTGTAAGTGTTGTCAAATTGAAAGAAAACGACAGGTGACGGGTGAATATTGTTAGAACAAAGATAAGGGTTAGGAGAAAAAAAGAAAGAAAAAAAAGAAAGTTGAGAATTGGGCTGAAAGAAAGAAAAAAAAAAGATAACAATATGAAATGAAAGAAAATATGCTAAAAGAACAAGAATTTAGCAACTTACGCAGTAGAAATGCTTACCACCATCCTATCTCCGGAACAAACAAGAAAAGTTGATTTCGGGTGATTACAAAGCATTTCAAGGTAAGATAGACATATCCTTCATCATTTCACGTCCAAACAGCACATATTAACACAAAATACCCTAAATATTCGAAACTGATTTTTTTATTTTTTTCGAATTTTTTTTACTTTGACTTTTTTGGTCAAACTTTGAATTTTGACTCTCTTTTTTTCAGAATTTTCTTTTTTTCGAATTTTTTTGTTTGGCTTTTGTATATATGTCTGGTAGTGCAGAAATTGCTAAAATCCGACCAAAGCTCTGATTACCATATGATACAGGGGTGTTGTTGAAGAAAACAACATTCCTCGTTCATTCGCGGATCTAGGATAATAGCAAGTATTTCTCTGCAATAGAAACAATCATGATTTTGAAGTTAGATATTTTAAATAGTAAAAAAATGAAAGAAAAAAAATTCAGAATTGGGAGAGAAGAAAGTTGCAGAAATTTTAGGATAATTTGAACGACGAAGATGAAATTCTTCAAGCATTCAACAACGGTAGCAACGTTCTTGGAATTTGACACGATGAACTCGAAAGAACCTGCATAATCTATTATGCAAACCCGAATCGAATCTGTTCTTCGTAGTCGGAAAAGATGAACAAACTCCAAGGAAGAACTCGAACAATCTGTTGAACGAACCCGAACCTTATCTTGAATTTGCTCGAATACGGACATGGACCCTTCAATTATCGAACAATTGAGAACCCGAAGTATCAAAGAAAAAGTTCTAAAAAGAACCAAATTTGAGAGAAAATCTCACAAAATAATTTATTCATTCAAGTGTGTAACCCTTTACAAAGTGTTTTGGCTATATATATATAATACAAGAGGGTGGTTAGCCGGTTTACAACATGTGGCTGAAAGTAAAACATTTGAAAATTAAAATTTAAGAACAAAACTTCCAAGTGGCATTCTTCTTTCATTCTGGCCGTGCATTTTGAAGTGGTTGGGCGGTTTGAAATCACATTTAACATGTGATGGAAATATTTTGAATTTCAAATGAAATTCATTTGTTCTCATCTTATCTGCCACTTAATATGTGTAAGTGAGAATAAGGCATTCACTTATTCACTTGGCTGCCTGTGTACCCACGTGCTGTTGCATGGTGGATGAATTAATAATTTAAATTCCATGTGCTGCAATGCCATCATGCATTCGGCTGCACTCATACAATTTGAAGGAATTTTCAAACCCCACTTGAAAATTCGGCTGCACATATTTGCATTAGGGACTTGGCTGCACTTGTTACATATTTGTGCTGATCGTACATGCAACGTCCTCTTATTTACCTATCACAAAACAATAAAACTCCTATTAAAATTTTGTAAATTTATTCAATAACACTTAAACAAATATAAAAACATTATAAGAACATTATTAAGAATTACCAAATTTCATGCACACACATATAGAAACAAACATTATTCCTAACATATATATATATATATATCATATATATAAACAAATTTAAATATGCCTAATAAGTAATATAACCTAAACAAGTCACATATCAGCATGCAACACATTAAAAGTCTTATCGTCTAAGGCACAAGTATTATCAAATGATTCAGAAATATTAGCACAAATAAGGAATAGAGCTTCCCTGAAACGTTGCGCCCTAGATCGCGTAATTGGTCCTAACGGTAAGACCTCTGGATCAGCAACATGTGCTGGTGAAGATGTGCTCACATCAGGTTCCATATCGTGCACAACTCAAAGATTAATAAATCTACTCACCGTTGTTACCCAAGTGAAGACCGAAGACTAAGCTCAAGACTCCAAAACCTCTGAATTCGATCCCGAAGCTTCACCAACCAAGTTTCTTGTCTCTAAACAATCAAACACACTCCATTAATCACCAAAACAACCACAAACCACTGTTGTAACTCATGACACCAATTAAGCATCAACCCAAGCCAAGAACACCCACAAAACTTTTATTTTCGAGCAGCCCTATTGCACACACCAAAACCTTTGATTTAGACCCTATTTTCACACTTAAATGCCTCCAACACAACCCCTAACTATCACACTAACTTCAACCCCCAATTATCAACATAGAACACCCTCAAAACATACCTTAAAACCCTTCCAAAACCCCCTCAAAACCCGAATCCGGGAATATACATAAAACTCTTTAAAAATCACATATATTGGATCTCATGAACAACAAACAACCCAAACATCACTAACAAACCAAAAACTTTAGTTAAAGACCATAAAGGTAACACTTTTATCCAAAATCCTCCAAATTTTAAATCTCAAAAACATGTACAAAAATGAAAACAAAAGGTATTAGCTTGTAGAGAATAACGAGGGTAAGTCAAAAACGTGGTTACCTTTGCGAAACCCTTCAAAATGAGCAAGATATGAGATGGAATAGTGTCAAAGGGGAAGGGGGCTCCTTGTCGTCAAAATGGAAATGGTGAGAGGTAGAAGATGAGCCAAAAAACAATTATTTTATGTTTGTATAAAATTGGGAGGCCAAAAGACCAAAATACCCTTAATGAAGTAGGGAAATCACAAAAGGAAACATGCATAGCTGTTTGGGCTTATTTTGAAACAAAATGGTTCATCTCAATTTATTTGTTTTAAAACCCGTGACCCAATATAATATTTTATTTTTATAAAAAGAAAATCGAAACTCGAACCATTATTTAATTATTATTTCCACCCGACCCCCGAACCCGGGTGTTACATAGTGATGAAGTCGATATTCGGGTGTGAGACTCTTTTTAGTTTCTAAACAATCTTCGATGAAAAACAAAGTAAAGAAGGCCTTAGGGATTAGAGATTTTGAGGTTTTAACTTTCATTCGTATATTTTATATGGGAACTAAAAACTTTTCACCTTTTCTAATATATATAAAGTAATAATAAAAAACTTTAATATGGCTAAACTTTCATTCATATTTTGAACTTTTTACCTTTGGTATTATTAGCGAGAATAAAAAGACATTAATGGGTAGGCTAGGAGGTGTCCAACGTTGTCTCGACCGCAAGCGAAGTGGTAATATGGTTAAAGTAGAGTTGAAGCTTCTTCAAGACTTAGAATCCATTCTTGAGTAGGAAGAGCAGCTGTGGTTACAAAAATCACGAACGGACTGGATTAAATTTGGTGATCGAAATACAATATACTTTCACTCAAAGGCCAACAATTAGGATGCTCAAATTATCGGAATGATGAAAATGTGTGTCCACCTACTTCACCAACCTCTTTGCTGTTGACTCAGATGTGCCGAGTGGTTATCCGATTTCAGGCGCCTTCATCAAGAAATTGTTCACACGATGCATTCTAAGAAAGAGAATAAAAAAAGCATTTGACCGTTTGCGTTGGGACTTCATTGATGCACAGCTTCCTCATGGGTTAATTAGCCTAGTAATGCACTGTATTTCATCTTCCACCATGCAGCTGCAATGGAATAGGTCTCTGAGTAGTGAGTTTAAACCGGGTAAAGGCATTCGTCAATTTCTCATTTGTTCTTTGCCGACGATCAAACGCAAATAATATCGATGCCTTTTTGACATCGTTTGGTGCTTATTCGGGGCATATGGTTAACAAGTGCAAGACAAAAATCTTTCTCTCCTAATACAAATCCTGTCGTCCGCGTCTTGGTTTTCATGAAATCACGAACATGGGTATATACTTGGGGGGTCCCCGTCCGCCACTCCAGGGCAAATGGTGATCTCTATAAATTTCTCATTCACAAAATCCAGAGTAAACGAGGGAACTCACAGACTACAACTCCCGTTACCTTTGCAGCAGAGCTTGGAGTGTTGACTTCTAGTTGATCTGCCATGAAGAAAACGAAGTTGCAAATTTCATGGCGAACTCACTGAGTCTTTACTGCCCATTTTACATAGGGACATTCATGGACCTCCACTCTCGTGTAATTAGTTAAACTCGGCTTCGGCCTCCTCTTTCATTAAAAAAAACTTTAATAAAAAAAAGGAGAGACTAAATAATTTAAGGATTATTATCTGTACTGGTGGTGGATATTAAAAATTTCTACAATCGTCTTAGTTTTAGGGTTTAAGGTCTTAATTTACGGTGTAGGGTTTAGGTGTAGGGTTTTAGAATTTAAGGATAATGATTATGTAAAATCTATGTTTGATTTTGATATAACAATGTATATTAAGGATTAAATTGAAAACTTGAAATAGATTTTTAAGTCCCTTAAATAATTTTAAATCAACAAGGCTTTAATTTAATTTGAAAAACTCAAACTCTAAATATTTTTTAAGTGTTCCAAGGTCAATCTATTGAAAAAGTCCAGGCGTATCGATACGCTTTCAGCCGTATCGATACCTTTTTTACAAGTCTGGCTACTGGAGAAACGCGTTTCGATACGCCCCTCACCGTATCGAAACAGATTGCATCTGTATCGATACGATCACTCTGTAAAACTGAAGGAGTTTGAATGGCGTATCGATACAGTCTCACCCGTATTGATACGGATTTAATGGAATTTTAAATTTGAAAGCTTTTAATGTTTTCGACCGTTGGTGCCAATTGTTAGGTAACCGAAATTTAAAGTGGTGGTTGTCTCGTACCGATACGCTCTTTGTCGTATCGATACGAAAACTTCCAGTGAGCTCTGTGAAATTAATTGCATCGATACAGGTGTTCCCCATATCGAAACGGTCCCTATAATGTATCGATACGCTTACACATATATCAATACACCCTCTTGTTATTGTGCAATGGCTCTTTCTGTTTTGAGACAGGTATCGATACGGGTCCTCGTGTACCGATGCATTAAGTTGCATAAGTGCATTTATGGTGGAAAGAGAGGGTCCCAACGGCAATATTCAATACCCTAACCACCCAAACGACTAGAATTAGTAGAGAATGTATAAATTGAAGCCAATTGAAGACTAGCAACAACTATTGCATCAAAAAGAAACATCCTTACAAAAATCCAAGCTCAAAGTGCTTTATTTCTTATCCTTTGTAAAATCCCAAATTTTGTTGTGTTCAGTTCTGATCTTGTAATCAAATTTGGGTTGAGTGATTGTACTTAAAGGGGCAATCTTGTATTGAGAGATATATTTCTTGTCTTAATTTCTTCTTTGTACTCTTGTGAGGGTTTGGTCAAATTTTGGGTAGAAAATTTGACCAGTATTGTAAAGGTTACCTCCTAAGCCTTGAAAAGGGGAAGAGCAATTAGTGGATTGTTGGAAAATCCTTAGTGGTAGCTAAGGTAGTGGATGTAGAGTTCATTTGGAACTTGAACCACTCTAAAATTCCTTGTTCTTCATTTTTAGCCATTCTATTTTCTCTAACAATTTTTAAAAACCCAATTCACCCCCCTCTTGGCTTTGATCAATTCATTGATTCACTCAACAATTGATATCATAGCCTACCTCTTTGAAGGATTAACAAGCACAAGAGGAGTTCCTAGGAAGAGTGTGATTAACCACAAAGAAAACCATGACATCTACCTCCAGGTCAAACATGTACGAGTCTCAATCAACCACCAAACCGCCTTTCTTCAACGGTGATAACTACCCTTTTTGGAAAAACCGGATGCGTCTCTTCATTAAATCCAACAATTATCTTGTTTGGGATGCCATTGAAGATGGTCCCTCTATTCCGATGAAGAGAGACGGCGAAGGAAGACTTGTGCCGAAGAAGAAAAATGAGAAGAGTGAAGAAAAGAGAAAGAAGATTCAAATCAATGATAAAGCTCTTCACATGTTATTTTGCTCTTTCGGTCCCGACGTCTACTCCAAAGTTTCATCCATCGAAAGTGCTAAGGAAGTGTGGGATACACTTGAGACTACATATGAATGAACAAGTGATGTGAAGGAGACAAAGATTGGAATTCTCAATCTTAGCTATGAGAATTTCAAAATGTAGCCCGACAAAACTATTTCGAAGATGTTCAATCGTTTTTCAACAATCGCCAATGGGCTAAATGCTTTTGGAGAGATAATCCCGGAAGACAAACTTTTCCAGAAGCTACTCTACTCACTTCCCAAGTCTTGGGATGGGAAGAGAACCGCCATCATTGAGGCCAAAAATTTGAAGATACTCAAGCTTGATGAGCTAGTGGGTTCTCTCCTAACTCATGAGATAATGAAGCAAGGAAGGGAAAATGAAAGGAAAAAGGAAGAAAGAAGAGTGGAGAAGCTTGAGGTGGATAATAAGAAGAAACTAGGAGTGGCTCTCAAAGCTTCTCTACATGAGGAGAGCGCTTCTAGTGAGGAGGAAGACCTAGAAGAATTGGCTATGATATCCAAAAGGTTCTCACGATTTATAAGGTCCAACCGAGGAAGAAAGATTCAAAGAAAAATGGACTTCAAGACCAAAAACAAAGAAGAAGAGAGGGATCAAATCATTTGTTTTGAGTGCAAAAACCTGGGTCATATTCATTCTGAGTGCCCTCAACTCAAGAAGAAGGGCTTTGAGAAGAAGAAGAAGCTCAAAGCCAAGCTTGCTACTTGAAGTGATGAGGAGTCATCTGAGGATGAGGAACACGAAGTGGCCAACCTTTGCCTCATGGCTCTTGAGGAGGATTCCTCCATGGTAACCTCTA
Organism: Hibiscus tridactylites; assembly: GCA_958450335.1. Classification (NCBI taxonomy): domain Eukaryota; kingdom Viridiplantae; phylum Streptophyta; class Magnoliopsida; order Malvales; family Malvaceae; genus Hibiscus; species Hibiscus tridactylites. Next base: position 77,300,509 of record OY288266.1, read on the forward strand.
ACTCATCATCTTTTGATTTTATATTTGATGAATTGCATGATGCTTATGATGAGTTACAAGAGGTATATGATGAGTTAGTTGAAAAGTATAAAGAGTCGGTCATAAGAAACAAAAAGATCATTTTGGAATTAAATGCTAAAAATGACTCACTTTCTCAAGCTAACTTAAAATTTGAGAAAAAGATCTTAGGTTTACAAGATGAACTTAAATTCTTTCAAGATGAAAATGTAGACTTAAACAATCTTATTTCTCAATGCAATGGTGAACACCAAAAGGTGTTAAATGAGCTTAATGAGCTTAAGAAATCTTTCAATAGTGTTGGTAATATGAAAAATGAAATATGTGAATCATCTAGATCAAACCAACCTAAAAGAAAGAACAATAACTACAAACAAAGTAGCTCCTATAGGCATAATAGAACTAAAAGAGTTAGAAGTGTATGAGTTCCTAAGGAACTTTTCAAGTCTAATAATATTGATGCCATGTCACCTTGGATTCCTAAGGGAACCAAGCTTTTGGAAGCTAACACTCGTGGACCCAAAATGAGTTGGGTACCAAAAATCAAAGCTTAATATCTTTTTTTGTAGGGGGCATTGCTACAAGGCCAAAGCACAAAGTCAAAACTCATGGTACCTTGATAGTGGATGCTCGAGGCACATGACCGGAGACAAGAGTCGATTCATGGACTTAAAGCCAAAAAGTGGAGGAGTAATAACATTTGGTGACAACTCCAAAGGCCACATTAAAGGTATTGGATCCATAGGTAATCACTCTACTATTCTCATTGAAAATGTATTATATGTCGATGGTCTAAAACACAATTTATTGAGCATTAGTCAATTGTGTGATAAAGGATTTAATGTCTTATTTGATAAAAATGGGTGCAAAATTGTTGACATTAAATCAAATAATATAATGCACATTGGTCATCGCATAGGTAATATATACATGGTGCATTTAGATGACATTCATACATCATATGCATGTTTTGTTGCACAAAATGAAAATGATGCATGGATATGGCTATGGCATAGGAAACTAGGACAAGCTAGAATTTGTGTTTTAGAAAAATTAGTTTCCCTAAATCTAGTTAGAGGTTTACCCAAAATTAAGTTCTCAAATGACAAAATTTGTGATGCATGCTAAGGGTAAACAACATAGATCATCCTTTAAATCCATTAATGATGTTTCTACAAGTATGTGTTTACAATTAATTCACATGGATTTATTTGGGCCTATTAGAACTATGAGCTTGGGTGGCAAATTGTATGCATTTGTACTTGTTGATGACTATTCTAGATTTACTTGGGTTCTATTCTTAAGTACTAAAGATGATGCTTTAGAAAAATTCACCACGTTTTCAAAATTAACTCAAAATAATCTTGAACTTAAGATTTCTCATATTAGAAGTGATCATGGAACCGAATTTCAAAATCTAGGTTTTGAAGAGTTTTTAAATGAAAATGGTATTAGCCACAATTTTTCGGCTCCTCGAACTCCTCAACAAAATGGGGTAGTTAAGAGGAAAATAGGACTTTACAAGAAATGGCTAGAACCATGCTTTGTGAAAATAATTTACCTAAATATTTTTAGGCGGAAGCCACAAACACCGCTTGCTACATTGTTAATCGAGTAATGATTAGGCCACTTTTAAAGAAAACACCATATGAGATTTTAAAATCTAAAAAGTCTAACATTAGCTATTTTCATCCATTTGGTTGCAAGTGTTTTGTTTTAAACAATGGAAAAGACAACTTAGGTAAATTTGATGCTAAAAGTGATGAAGCTATTTTCTTAGGGTATTCATTAACCTCTAAAGCCTATTGTGTATTTAATAAGAGAACTTTAGTAGTAGAAGAGTCTATTCATGTTGTATTCGATGATAACCTCCTTCCGAGGAAGGAATCTTGTGATGATGATGATGCAGGAATCCTTGATGCCTTTGATGGAGGACAAACTTCAAAGGAGGATGAGATTCCAACTAAAGATGAGGATGCACAAGATCCACCTCTTGAAGCCTTGAAGAACTTGGCTCTTGAGGAAAAGGAAGTGAGCTACCCAAGGGAGTACAACTATGTCAAAGGTGGTGAAATCTTGGGTGATCCATACAAGGGGGTAACTACTAGATCTTCTGTTAAACTCATGAATCATGTTGTTTTTATTTCATGCATAGAGCCTAAGAACATTAAAGAAGCATTAAATGATGATTTTTGGATTATGGTTATGCAAGAAGAGTTAATCAATTTGAGAGAAGTAACGTATAGACATTAGTTGAAAGGTCTAGTAACCAATCTACTATATGAACTAAATGGGTATTTAGGAATAAACTAGATGAGAGTGGTAACATTGTGAGAAATAAAGCTAGATTAGTTGCTCAAGGTTACACTCAAGAAGTAGGAATAGATTCTGATGAAACCTATGCACCCGTAGCTAGAATGGAAGCTATTAGGATGTTGCTTGCATATGCATGTTATCATAATTTCAAGCTATTTCAAATAGATGTGAAAAGTGCATTTTTAAATGGTTTTATAAATGAGGAAGTGTATGTGGAACAACCACCGAGTTTTGAAGACTCCAAATTTCCAAATCATGTTTTCAAACTAACCAAAGCACTTTATGGCTTAAAACAAGCTCCTAGAGCTTGGTATGAAAGACTTTCAAACTTTTTGATTGAAAAAGGTTTTGAAAAAGGTAAGGTGGACACTACATTTTTCATAAAAAGGTATAAAAATGACATCTTAGTAGTACAAATATATGTTGATGATATTATTTTTGGATCTACTAATGAGTGTCATTGCAAAGAGTTTGCTAAGTTAATGCAAGGTGAATTCGAGATGAGCATGATGAGGGAGCTCTCATTATTTTTGGGACTCCAAATCAAGCAAAGGAAGGATGACACCTTCATCAATCAAGCAAAGTACGTGAAATAAATGCTCAAGAAGTTTGGCTTGGAGCAAGCAAAGCCTCAAGCTACACCAATGAGCTCATCTACAAAGCTTGACAAAGATGGAGGGTAAGTGTGTTGACTCTAAGCTTTATCGCTCTATGATTGGAACTTTGCTTTACCTTACCGCAAGTAGACCGAATATATTGTTTAGTGTTTGCTTGTGTGCTAGGTTTCAAGCTAGTCCTAAAGAGTTTCACCTTATAGCCGTTAAGAGAATCTTTAGGTACCACAGAGATACCCTTTGTCTAGGTCTTTGGTACCCTAGAGACTCAACTTTCAACCTTCACGCTTATTCGGATGCGGATTATGAGGGGGTGTAAAATCGATAGGAAGAGTACTTCGGGAACATGTCAATTCTTAGGTAGTATGCTCATATCTTGGTTCTCTAAGAAACAAAATAATGTAGCTCTATCTGCCACCGAAGTCGAGTACATATCCTTAGGGAGTTGTTGTGCTCAAGTCCTTTGGATGAAGCAGCAACTCTTAGATTATGGTATTAAAGTTGAAACCATACCCCTTAAGTGTGACAACACTAGTGCCATATGCTTAACTAAAAATCCCATCTAACACTCTAGAACCAAACATATAGAAATAAGGCATCATTTTTACTAAAGCTCTAGACAAAGGGCGTTTTTGGTCCCTTAGGAGAGAGTTAGGTCTAACTAGCCTTCCTTGACCCTTTAGGACTCTTTTTGAGGTTAAAGTTTCTTGAATTTGTGAAATTGCATGTTTATGTGTTGTTGATCTTGAAAATATCCATGCTTATAGCTAGGGGGAGTATGCTTCTGTTAAAATATGCTTAGAACTGCTCATTCATCAATTGCATTTTCTAAGAGGTGTTAAAATCGAGCCTTTGGTTGTTCTTAAAGCCTAAAATGCATTTCTAGGCATAGGGTATCGATACGACCTTCTGCGTATCGATACGAGTACTGTATTAGCTTTCTAGACTGCACTTTGCCTAAAACGGGTATCGATACGGTTAAACCCGTTTCGATACGAGCTAAAAGTGTTTTAATACGGATAGTATTTGTTTTGATACGGACCTTCGACGAGCGTTTCAAGGGAATTACGATTTTACCCCCGTATCGATACACCCTCAAGTGTATCGATACTCGACTGCGCAGATAGCTTCTTTATGGCATTTAAAGAGTTTTACTTTTACCAAAATTGAATTTTCAAAACCCTAGCCGTTTTTCACTCTATAAAAAGTCTCTCAATCCCTAATATTTTTCACACCACAACTCAAAATCTCTTGAGGGTTTCCAACATCAATCAAAGTTTTTCATCAATTTGGTGCAAAGTTCTTCTCCCATTCCTCTCTATCAATATCAAGGTAAAAATCTATTTTTTTCTTTTCCTTTATTTGATTTTTGTTTTAAATTTTGTTTTGTTTTGTTTTCTCAAAAAAAACTTTTTTCAAACCTTTTGTTTTTGTTTTGTTTCTAAAAACTTTTTTTAATAAAAACTTTTATTATTGATTTTCAATGGGTTGAATGAGAAAGTTAATGCATACACTGGTTTTGATCTTTTCTCTAGTCAATGACACCTAAAAAGAGAGCGCGTACTAGTGAAGCCGGTGAAGGTTCTAATGCTGGAGATGGTACTCGCCCGAACCTCACTCTTATCTATCAACAATGCTTCAAGACCTCCGAAGATCTCACCTATTTCCGACAATTTCAAAACCACAAAATCCGTCCGGAGAGGGTAATTTCTGTTCCTTTTCTCAACTCGGAGCGCTTCAAATTTGTTTACTTACATTTGCTCCAAGAATGGAAATTTATGGATTTCATTCAAATTCCTGGCTTTTTCTATCGCAATTTGGTTTTGATTTTCTATGTCAATGCCAAGTGTGTCACCAATCAAGCGGGTGTTGTTACGACTGTTAATTCTTATCTAATGGGTAAAATGGTCACCATCCATGTTCAATCTATTTGTGATGTGTTCAAGTTAGAGGTGGGGGTCTTGATGATGAGAACTCTCTTGGTCATGTCTTGGGAGGTTCCGTGACGGCTCTTAATGCTCAAGATCGAATCTTTCATTTGATGGTTTCTTGGTGGTTTAGGCCTTCGGGAGGCAAGTATTCCACTATCCAATAGTTGACGATTTTTGGATTTGGTGCTTCTGTGAAAGAAAACAACCAAATTTTGCTTGGATTATGTTTGCGGAGATTGTCTATCTCGTGCAACATCGCCACACTACTCTTGTCACTTCATTCACTTATGGAATGGCCTTGAGTTATTTCTTCACCCAAAAGGAGATAGATTGTTCACATGACTACCCGACTCCCCTCACCGATCCTATTGATGAAAGATCTCTTTCAAGGGGTAAGTTCATGTACTTTAATGGTAGTTTGGCTTCGTCTCTCCGAGCTCCCTGGCGATGCCATTCCGGAAGAAATTGCTAATCCTCAAGCCGCTCAAGCTCCTCCTTCACCTTCCATGGATTCCCCCATGACCTTTCTCAACGAGCAATTCACGGGCTTGCTCGCGGGAATTGCTTCCATGGATCAAGCGATGAGTTCGGGGTTTGCCGCTATTGACACACGTTTTACAAGCCTTGAAGATCGTGTGAAGAATATGGAGACGCGTTTCACTTCTCTTGAAGGCGGTCACAACTCGATGAACATATCTCTTACCGTTTTTCATGACGAGTGGCGTCAATCTTGGAGGAATGATGATGCACATGATGAGAACGATGAAGATGATGAAGATGGCGATGGATATGCGTAGTAGTTCATCTTTGAATATCATTCATGTCATTTAGGATATCTATTTATGCACTTTGGATTATGTTTTTAGGACTAAGTTTGCATTCTAAAACCTATGCTTTGATTTTTTGCTATTTGGATTTTATGTTGATGTTATCTCTATTTTGAACTTAATGGTTTTACTTATGCCTTTTGCATACGTTTATCAATGTCTCTATTTTTGGTCTAACAAAAAGAGGGAGAGGGAACAAGCTCACACTTAAAATTTTGATTTTCAACTTAAAGTTTACCTAGCTAATATTAAGGAGGAGTTATTTTGCAAAGTTTTTCAAAGTTATTTTGCAAAGTTTTTCAAAAGTGTCAAAAATTTCAAGTTTTGGTCTTTTTATATCAAAAAGGGGAAGATTATAAAACCTATGTTTGATTTTGATATAACAATGTATATTAAGGATTAAATTGAAAACTTGAAATAGATTTTTAAGTCCCTCAAATGATTTTAAATCAACAAGGCTTTAATCTAATTTGAAAAACTCAAACTCCAAATATTTTCTAAGTGTTTTAAGGCCAATCTATTGAAAAACGTCCAAGCGTATCGATACGCTTCCAGTCGTATCGATACCTTTTTTACAAGTCTGGCTACTAGAGAAACGCGTTTCGATACGCCCTCACCGTATAGAAACAGATTGCATTTGTATCGTTACGCTCTCTTTATAAAACTGAAGGAGTTTGAATGGCGTACCGATATGGTATCACCCGTATCGATACGAATTTAATGGAATTTTAAATTCGAAAGCTTTTAATGTTTTCGACCGTTGGTGTCAGTTGTTAGGTAACCAAAATTTAAAGTGGTGGTTGTCCCGTACCGATACGCTCTTTGCCATATCGATACGAAAACTTTCAGTGAGCTCTGTGGAATTAATTGCATCGATACGGATGTTCCCCGTATCGAAATGGTCCTTATCCCGTACCGATACGCTTACACGCGTATCGATACATCGGCTTGTTATTGTGCAACAGCTCTTTTTGTTTTGAGACAGGTATCGATACGGGTCATCATGTACTGATACGGTAAGCTGCAGATGTGCATTTATGGTGGAAAGAGAGGGTCTCAACGGCTATATTCAATACCCTAACCACCCAAACGGCTAGAATTAATAGAGAAGGTATAAATCGAAGCCAATTGAAGACTAGCAACAACTATTGCATCAAAAAGAAACATCCTTACAAAAATCCAAGCTCAAAGTGCTTTATTTCTTATCCTTTGTAAAATCCCAAATTTTGTTGCGTTCAATTCTGATCTTGTAATTAAATTTAGGTTGAGTGATTGTACTTAAAGGGACAATCTTGTATTGAGAGATATCTTTCTTGCCTTAATTTCTTCTTTGTACTCTTGTGAGGATTTGGTCAAATTTTGGGTAGAAAATTTGACTGGTATTGTAAAGGTTACCTCCTAAGCCTTGAAAAGGGAAAAAGCAATTAGTGGATTGTTGGAAAATCCTTAGTGGTAGCTAAGGTAGTAGATGTAGAGTTTATTTGGAACTTGAACCACTCTAAAATTTCTTGTTCTTCATTTTTAGCCATTCTATTTTCTCCAACAATTTTTAAAAACTCAATTCACCCCCTCTTGGCTTTGATCAATCAATTGATCCACTCAACATATTAGAATTTAGAGTTTATGGTTATAATTCAAGGTTTACAGGTTAAAACCTAAATCCTAACCATATTACCCTAAAAACAAAACCCTAACCTCTAAACCCTAAATTCTAAACATAAACCTTAAATTTTAACCACTATCCCTAAATACTAAACCCCTACACCTAAACCCCTAAACCATGCACATTAAACTAAGACTCTAAACCCTAAAACTAAAACGCTTGTGGAAATTTTTAATTTCAAATTATGTTTTTGAATTCTCAGAAAATACACGTTTTAGAAATTTGAAATCAAAATTTTATGGGAAAATTACCTAGCAAGTCACTGGATTTTTTAAGAGTCTTCAACTAGTATTTAAACTTCTAGGAAATAATTTTTTAAGATGGTTAACAAAAAATCATAAAAAAATAACGAACTGCTCGCGAACTTTTCGAGTCGAGTTACGCCTTGCTCGACTTGACTTGCTAAGATCTCGAGCTCGAGTTAATTCAACTCGAATCGAGCAATGGTCATGCCAATTGTATCCAAAGTACACTTGTATCCAAGGAGTCCATGATATCATAATTATTATAGTTTCATAATTCCATGATTCATGTAACTTGTAACTTGTAACATAATATGCTAGAGCCTTAATTCAAAATTCTAAGAACAACTTTAGCTGCTCACTAATCTTTTTCTCTCAACTATAGAGCCGTTCACTTTTGTTTTTTTTCCTTTAAACACCGGCGGCGGCACCAATTTTAATATTGGTTGTTGACCGCTAAGATCTATCGTTTCGTTTGTTTTTCAGTTTTCAATAAATTATTCTGCTTTTGTGACAATATTTTACTTTATTTTTTGGTACGTTTTTCTCTGTCTTTTGGCATACTTTTTTTTATTTTCTATTAGGGTTGGATCTGACGACGCCACGACTGATCATGATGGCGCTCCTTTCATTATGTTGTTGATCTCCCTGTCTTGGACCCTCGAACTGGATTTGGATACGTGATTACATCTACCGTTCCTTATTCGAGATTTAGTTGTGGTAATGACCTTATTGTCATCGTACCTTCATTATAATATGCGTTTTTATGTTGTTTGTTCATGGTTTTACCTATCATCGTCGATTTTGGTGATGTTTGTATCTTTCTTTTATTTCGAGTCTTTGGGTTAGGTTCTTACCTTTTCCTTGTATGGTTCTCTTTTGATCTCGAGACGCTAGTTTTATTTACTAAGATTATGTCTGGATTTAGGTGTTTTGTTTACTAAATTGTAAACTTTCATTGTAATTTCGGATATATCCTTGTTTATAAAATTAGTGAATTTTAATTTTTCAAAAAAAAATGCTAGAGGCTTAGCTCCCTTGCAGAGCCGTTTCTGAGATTTTTGTGGCCTAGGGGCAAATTAAAAAATTGGGCCCTAATAACAACTATTTAAAAAATAAAATTCGATGAGTATAAAAAAATAAATTAATTTGTTTGTAAATTATATTTTTTGTTGCGCCCAATAATTATCAAATGAAAAAATCAAGAAATTCTATTAAACACCGAACAACTTACATAAAACAACTTTTATAAGCATTTCTAAATGGAAAATCAGTATTAATAGTGTCTACATCAATACAATCTAACATATTTTTTTAATACATAAAATGGTTAGACCATTTAATATTTCTTATGACATTGACGATCTCAAATAAGTTTTCAACAATTTTAACTTCGAAAAACTTCTTTCGGCTGATGCAATTGTTACCGGCATAGTTAAGAGGATCCGATAACTTCAAAATAAATTGTGAGAAAATAACATAAAAAAAGGGAAAGTGATGAGAAATTGAGATGTGAAAAACAAAAATAATGTAAATATTATTTATACGTGTATATGAAAATTTTATTCTAAATTTAAAATTGAATAAAAATATTATTATAATCATAATTATGACCTTATAATACATTAATACCTAGACTAATTAAATATTAACAGTTTTATACTTAATTATGACTGTTGGCCACCATATTTTTAACGTTCTCTTTTAAATTTATATAATAATATAATAATAATAATAATTAATTAAACTTAAAAAAAGGAAAACAATTAAATTTGATTATGACTGGTGGGCCGGCTTGAATCTTCAATTCCTTAGGAAATTATAATTACACTTTCCATAACTTATAATTTTAAAACTTAGTTAACCGTAAAAATGATAACAGTTTTTATGGACTATTAAATATTGTGGCTGTCTTTTTACCAATAGCTAGTGGGCCCTGCCTCCTTGGGGCCCTGGGCCGTCGCCCCTGTTGCCCAGGCCCAGGAACCGCTCTGCTCCCTTGCATCATGTTCGTGAACTTGTATATCATGGACATAATTTCATGGATTATCATGTCTCATGTCATGTCTTATCATGTCTCATGTCATGTTCATAATAAGCTTATCATACCATACCATGAATGTCACCCAAAACTTGCTCTAAGAGAGCTTTATGTATCCAGTTAATCTAACAAATGGCACAATTCATATGTAAATAAATACAAACCGACATCCCAAATCATGAACTACACTCAACTTAATTTCAGCTAGCTATCCACGCTAATCTTGAACGAGCGAAGACTCATTTTTCCTTGTCTTCTTAATCGAATCCTTATCCCCTGTTTCGCGAAATCAGGCTAAAATAACTAACCTTCCAAAGGCTTTTATTAGTATTCACTTTCTCAAGCTTCGAGTAGCAAAATTCTTGAATCAAAATTTAACAAAACTTAACAAAATTAATCTTTTCCCCGCCCTCACAACACTCGGCCATGACTTCCTTTTTAAGTGAAGAAAAATGGTTTCGGAAACTTAATGGGAAAGATGACTGAATACTTCTCCTTTTTCCTCTCTTTTTTGTTTACCATATGGAATTTGCCATTACTTGGCTAATTTCCCCTTATTATTTTTAATTAAAAAGAGAACAATTGACACATGTCATGATTAATCACTTTAAAGAAAATGGATCAATTACACCTTAAAGCCCTTCATTAACTTTTCCTTTATAAGAAGAAACCTCATGGTTTAATTCACCACAACTCCTTAGTCTTTTCCCTTATTCATACTTTAGTCTCATAACTTTACTTTCTTATAATTTAGTCACAATTAGCTTTTAACTAATTACATACTTGATCACTCATCTTTTCGATCATCTGCACTAAGAACTTAATTCTTTATAACCTTGAAATTTAGTCACTAATCATATTTTCAATTCTTACCTTTTAGTCACTAAGTGGCCTAATTACACGCTTAACCGTTCCATTCTCTCATGTCTTACACTTATGACTCAATGCTTCACAAATTTACAATTTAGTCCTTATTCTTTAAACTTTAATTAGACTTGAATTCCTATAATTCCTCGAATTAATCCATTTTATTCTATTTATACTTTCATTTAACTAATCGGAAACGAATTTCCAGTTATAGAAAGTTAAATCCAGCTAGGCCGATTTCCAGGGGGTTACAAACTAATTATCTCTTACTAGAATTGCATAATTCCGCTCTATCTAAAAAAATTATCTCTTCGAATAACACATCACATTATGCAATCACAATAAGAAAGAATAAGTTGCGATTCATGTTCAAGCGAACAAATTATTGAAAGATATCCCATGAAAAGATTTCGTGTATAATGATTATTTAAGCAATTATTCTCCTCAACTTAATTGTATTAATTGTACAATACGTTACCCAACTTAATTGTATTAATTTTAAATATTTTTAGAATGTATGATTAAATAAAGATCTATAAACAATTAAGAAAAATAAAGCAAGAAAGCATCTAAATAGTTTGTTTGTTTTTTTTATCTTATTCCCACATTAATCGAAGTGTGCTTCTTTAAAAAAATCAAATGAAAGATTTAAAAGTAATTAAGCAAAAAGATTATTCTTAACCAGTTAGTGATTTAGTCCAGGGATCCTGGCATCGGAACTTATTCTTCTACAACACACTCCTTTACTTTCCAACAACAATTCCTTCCACCAAACTTTTCAAAGTTCTATCGCATATTAAATTCATTATATATATAAAAAAAACTTTGATACACGGGCTGTGCAAACTTTAGTTTATACAAGTCTTTTAGTTGAGTTAGAGACTTAGTTTAGGATTTAAAGTTTAGGGCTTTATATTTTTCTAAAAATTTAGAATCACCTTCAGTCAGTAGTAAGTACCTATAGTAGAAACAATTACAAGATCCATGAAGTCAACCTATAAGGGACCATGATAACGTAAGCCTGGCGTTTGCATATAATTAAGAAAATGAGGATATGACAGTGCAAATGGGTGCTAAAACCAGGCCACCATCTTTAATGGTGAAGCCACCTATGAAATATAAAAGCTGGCCATTATCAATGGAACACAGTATAATATAATATGTGGAGTCGAGTCCCCATTATAAGCACGGTTCGCGGTTCTGATAAAAGGTTGCCAAATTCCATGGCCATTGTGAGGGGAATGCATGGCCACCTATAGGCTATAGCCTAGCATATTATGGAAAAGAGAGTTGAATTATAAAACAATGCAAGAAAAAGATATTGGATCCAATAAGTATGAAAAGGCACCCATCGTTTACGCCCTCCAACATCGGGGCCGACACACTTCTACAACAACAATAATACTACTCATGTACCACTAACAATCACTTGTTGTTGGTCGTAGGAGACAAACACGTGGAATTTGGAGGGAATTGTATGAACAGATTGAATTAAGTTTCGGATTTATTGGTGATTAATTCGGAGACAAAGTAAATCTTACGTCTTAACCGCTATAGTTTGTTAGTTTCGTATAACTAAATTAGGTTTTAACAACTGAACCAATAAACCTCTTCATATATAGATAGAATAAATTACGACCGCAACGCAGTGATTACATTTTAGTCGGTTTTAAACGGAATTGTATGTAAAACAAAAGGTTACTATAATTATCATTACCACATTACTTGGAAGTGAAGGGTGAGGTTTGATTCACCTACAAACCTCATCGAAGAATCCACCAGCACCATCACTTTGAGCACTTAAAGGCTATAAATAAAAAAGAAATGAATGTTTATTGCCTGAATCTGATACTCATCACCAATATCGCATGTGGACGGCTCAATCAACTTTTTTTTTTGGTTAATTAATTACGTGTGTTCCTCAGTGTTTTGAGAGCCTAAATCAGGGAACCGACTTAACGGAGAAAGTGGCTTAGTCAAAGCCAGGTTTGTTGCGTTTTGTTATTACTCATATAATATAGGAGTAATTAATTACCTATACTATACTATTTATGCTCATATTACCAAATAAAGAATTATTCAACTGTATTTACTATTTATCACAAGGTATTATTCGTTTTGAAAGTCCAAGTGATATTCTTTTATTTGCTCAGCTATGAGTTTCATTTTCTATTATCGTCCGTCCATTTTTAATATTCCTATTTATGTCACATCCTTAATAAATTAAGTTTAAGATTTAAGATCAAGATTCAAAGTTAGAAGTTAGAGTTCAGAATATTTAGCGTAGGGTATATCTTTTAGGATATAGAATTTAAGATTTATGATTTAAAAAATAGAATTAGAGCTTAAATTTTGATTTTCTAGTATTAGGTACAAGAAAAACACCTAAAAGAATAAAAGATTTTTGTCCATTCAGTACTACAATGCACATAAATGTACCCGATTACAAAGCAGGTAAGTCCTCCTAAATTTGAAAACTAAAATAGCAGTTTGGTCCTTATAGACGTCCAAAATCAGAAATTATAGTATCATATGTCAGTTCATTTAAGATACAACACAAATCAACTGGATTTTTACGACCACGTTTTAATTAGTTTATGTTTGTGTATACCGACTTTAACAAGGCATTCCGTCGTACCATTACATTGCCCAGACACATACAAAATGTGTACTTTGTTAAATCTATTTGATTCCACCACTAAACTTATTTTTCCAAACCAATTTTCTTCAAGACAACACCTCCAGTGTCATTCTGAATTCTGATTACTATTACTTTTGCATAATCCGACCCTAGACTCGAAACTGGTACAAAAATTGTCCTTATGATTTCTGTTTCAATTCTCATCACCATACCACAGCCTGCTATTCTCGTTTTTTGTTGCCTAATGCATACACACCATATAAATTATGCTGCTCGAATCCGAAATACTTAACAAGAACAATATTACCCTTTACTATCGGACCACTCAATGAGTTTATTGTGTTAAAATATTTTAAGAGTTAACATGTTGAATTTTATTAGAAAGTAAATTTCAATATTTAAGTAACATCCATCGATCGAGTAGAATCATTTCCGGCCGGAAGGCCCATATAACATTCTTACAATCATGTCTAGTTTGAGAGAGATCACAATGGATGGTTCCCATGCAATACATAGAAATGTGGGGACCACCCGTATGAGAAGACATAAGCACAAACGAGGACCACCGTTTGTGCCAAAACCCCTGTTAATAATTCCACTCCCCTCAACCTCCAACCAACCCCTTTATATGCTTTGCTTCCTCTCTAAACTCTCCATCCTTTTCTTACAGAAACCTCAAACCAAACCCCACTTCCATTCTTGTCTTTGCCACTAAAAGCCGAACAGTTCAAGAGAGGCATTGGAGATGCAGAAGACCAGCATGTTCATTGGTCAAAGTGCCGGAGATTATGAGAATGGTGGTATCCAGAAGAACTTGGATGACGACGGTCGACCCAAAAGAACCGGTAAATAAAATAAACTGTTAGTGTTTACTTATTATTATACAATTGTATGAAACTTTTGATTTTGTTTTGAAAGGGACTTGGCTTACTGCCAGTGCTCATATTATCACTGCCGTGATTGGCTCCGGCGTGTTGTCTCTTGCATGGGCTATTGCACAACTGGGATGGGTGGCTGGACCGGCGGTACTCATGGCTTTCTCCTGCATCACCTACTTCACTTCCACTCTTCTTGCTGACTGCTATAGAGCTCCTGACCCGGTCCATGGAAAGAGAAACTATACCTACATGGATGTGGTTAGAGCTTACTTAGGTATATTAAATGACGGATTTTACAGTTCCAAGAAAAAATATGTATTTCCAAAGACAAATTACTTATTCCCTATGTATCTTTTCCCAGGAGGAAGGAAAGTCCAGCTCTGTGGATTGGCTCAGTATGCAAATCTTGTTGGAATAACCATTGGATACACTATCACAGCATCAATTAGTATGGTGTACGTATACAGACACTCAAAATTAAAGAATAATGGATTTTGCAACTTTGAAGTTTGATTTTTTTTCTTCACTTTCTTGTAAATCATCAGGGCCGTGAAAAGGTCAAATTGCTTCCACAAGCATGGCCATCATGTCAAGTGCCAAACATCAAACTACCCATTCATGGCCATCTTCGCTTGCATCCAACTCCTTCTCAGCCAAATCCCCAACTTCGACAAGCTTTCTTGGCTCTCCATCGTAGCCGCCGTCATGTCCTTCGCTTATTCTGCCATCGGCCTCGGCCTTTCCATTGCCAAAGTTGCAGGTAAAAATCATGAATATCCCACATGAAATAACTAAACGAATTCATTAAAATGGAAAAAGAAACCGTTTTTAATGTACTAGTGAAATTATATGGTAGTATTTGTTTATATTTTTTCTTAACTCTTTGACAACACATCTTGCACACACAAATACTCAAATTTAAATCTCTTAAAATAAACATCATTATCTTTTTCCTTGAAACCCCTCATTTTCTTTAAGCAGTTTAAATTACTACATAATATAAAACTAATGTAATCGTTTCCTTGAATTGTGACATCAAGGTGGGGGACATGTGAGGACAACCTTAACGGGTGTAACAGTAGGGGTAGACGTGTCGGGATCTGAAAAGGTTTGGAGGACCTTCCAAGCTATCGGTGACATTGCCTTTGCCTATGCTTACTCCACTGTTCTCATCGAGATTCAGGCAAGTATACCTTCCACCATAACATACGTACATGCGTGTATATATATATATATATATATATTGTGCTGGTAAATAGGTAGCGTATGGATTATGAGGGTGTTTTTTTTCTTTCTAAACCATAGGAATGCATGCATGGTAGGTGAAAATAACTTGGCGGGTTGTGTTTCATTGTACTGATTAATTAATTCTTACATGTGAATGAAAAAAAAAACCTTTGAATATAATTGACTGTTAGGTCGTAATCCATAAAAGAATGTGTCATCATTAATTGTAAGAATCTTAAAAAAGAAACGGCAACGACTTACGAAAGAAAATTGAAAAACACACACTTAAAAACCGGCTTTCGGCGACGGTTCTGAGACACGGGGTCAGAGGTATTAGGTATTAGGAAAAAACATGTTGAATTTTAAGTCTTCATCTTTCAGAGATGGAGGGCTGGGGAAATTATTTATAATGTTTTAATAATTTTATAATAAGGAAAAAATTCAAACCAGTTTGACAAAGAAGACCAGTTTGTTTATTTTAGAAAAAAATGTCTTAATTTGAAAATAGAGATATTCTTTTTCTAAAGACACGACAAGTTGTTATAATATTTAAATTATATATAATTCTTTATTTTTTTTACAAATACTACTTTAACTTCTACCTAAAGGAAGAAGGGGAGACTCTATGGGAATGAATGCTCCTCTTGAGTCTTGAACTCGGGACCTAAGGGGAAGGAAAATGAAGTAGGTGAGTAGTTTTGATTACCCATCCATCAACGCTTGCTCAATTCTTTCGACTTTTAAATCAAAGATAAATGTGCTTTAAGAATCCAATAAGTAGTTCAGTAAAAAAAATGGATGATACTCGTCTTAGAAAACTCGAGTTCAAATCACTTTGTCTAACTATTAAAAAAAATAAATACACTTTAAGTACACTCAAACCCACAAATTTTTTTAATGATACAATGAAAATAAATAAAAAAATATTGATACACATGATTATTTAAACTAAATATATTTGCATAGGTTATACCAAGATTCCTATGGACCAGAAATCAAGTGGACCGTGATACCCTAGAGTTTGAGCCACTCCTTTTTTCCGCAAAGGAAAGAAGTGAAAGCTCCATTTGTTCTCTTTCCATCTCGATCTTTCTTTGTCGACCATCTGTTTCTTTTTTATGAGTTGTCGGTTCCCATGAATTTATTACCGACGGATTGTGGCATCCAGTCTACTTGTGTTTCTTTTAATTTTTCAATTATTTTTTGTCGGATATCGACAAAGAAAGAATCATTCTCAAAGTGCAGCCTCGAGAATAATTCGTCGCCATAGATAGGAACAACCGGACAAGTTACATACTTAAAAATAAAGTGGAGTGCATTAGTGACACATACTAATCGTCACTATAAACATGTTTTTTTTCTTCTTCTGAGAAATATGAAATTTTTATGATTACAGGACACGATCAAATCGAGCCCACCGGAGAACAAATCTATGAAAAGAGCGTCAAGCATTGGTGTTTCGACAACCACTTTATTTTATGTACTTTGCGGTCTTTTTGGATATGCAGCCTTCGGCAACGATGCGCCCGGGAATTTTCTTACAGGCTTTGGTTTCTACGAACCCTTTTGGTTGATTGACTTTGCCAACGTCTGCATTGCCATCCATCTCATCGGTGCATACCAGGTAAAATTTCATATCCTCACATACCTCTGTATTACTACTAAATTGCGATTGCGGTAGCCGTTACAATGTTGCAGTTGGGATGTTGCGTCCTGATTTTTTTCCCTCCAAATATTATCATGATTCTAAATTGCAGTTGCGGTGACCTTAGAAACTGTTAGATGTTGCGTTGCAGCCGCAATTTAATACTATGATAGCACGAAAGAATCTCTAACCATGATTTACATGCATTCAGGTTTTCGCGCAACCGTTATTCGGGTTCGTCGAGGGTTGGTGCTCCAGGAACTGGTCTGATAACAAGTTCATTACAGGCGAACACGCTGTCGACATTCCGTTCTGCGGCATTTACTACGTCAACTTCTTCAGACTAGTATGGAGGACGGCATACGTTATCGTAACGGCCGTCATAGCAATGATATTTCCCTTCTTCAACGATTTCTTGGGGCTCATCGGAGCCGGCTCGTTTTGGCCGTTAACGGTCTACTTCCCGATAGAGATGCACATCGCGCAAGCGAAAATTCCCAAGTACTCGTTCAGGTGGATATGGTTAAAAATACTTAGCTGGGTTTGTTTGGTGGTTTCCCTCATCGCTGCCGCCGGATCTATTCAAGGACTGATTCAAAGCCTGAAGACATATAAACCATTTCAGACTCAGGAATGATCCTCTTCCCGCACTTTTTACTGTTAGAAAACATGAAGACATTGTTCAATAAGTAAGAATCTGTAATTTGTTCCCTTTTCTTCTGTATTTGAAATATGAATCTAGTTGTAGTGTGTTACCTTTTGAAAGACAATGTTAAGACAGTTTGTGCAATGTTCTTCATGGAAAAGGTAGTTTTAAAGCATTATCGGAACACACGCAACGCAAATGAAGCACGACTACTTCTACGTAATGCCGTACCACGTACCCGATACGTACGCGCACTGAGAACGTATTAGATATAGTTTAAGTACTCACAAGTATTTTATCTCTCTATTTTTTTTTATTCTTCTATCTTTCTTTTCGACTTTTTCTTGCTCAAATGATTTAATTATAAATATATAAGTATGTCATGCTCACATAATTTTTTTAATAATTTTTTGTTTTAACCATACCCGTACTTTATAATTTTAAAAATTATCGTTTTCTATCACTATTTCTGTAACCGTAACTATATTCGTATCTTTATCCGTATCCATGCAATATAGCGCAACGCTAGGACATGCATTTTAAATATGATCAAATTGGAGTAAAAAATATAAACTTTCTAGTGAAATCAAAACAAGTTCACCACCAATCTCAAACAAACAAAAACAAAAGGAAAACCAAAACAAAGAAAACCCAATTTCTCAGAAATGATAGTAGGAAAATAGAAAATTTTCTAGGGAATAGAACTCGTTTTATTTTTATTTTTTAAAAAATAAAAAATAGTGAAGAAAATGTGTTTGGTTGAAAAATTAGAAAATAAAACATAAAAAATATTTTCATTGAAAATATTTTAAAAATGTAGAAAATATAAAAACATGAATTTTTCAACTTTAACTCCATTTTAAGAATAGAAATCCTCTATCCTTTTTCGGTGCTCTTATTTATGTCCCTACACTAAAAATTAGGTTTATGGTTTAAAGTTAGGGTTTAGAGAATTTAGCGTAAGGTGTATTTTTTAGGGTGTATGGTTTAGGATTTATAATTTAGGGTTATGACTTAAAATTTAATTTTTTAGTGTTAGGGCATAGAAAGAGGCACCGAAGAGAGGCAAAAGATTTTTATTCCCATTTTAACCCGGGTTTAAATCCTTCTAATGCAGTTTTTAAATATATAGTTTATTTACTTATATTTTATTTATTTATTAGTATATTACTATTTCTAGCTATAATTTTATTTTAATTACTTAATAATTATTATTCATTTTTATTTTGAAAAGCTACATACCAAACACATTTTCATTCCTATTAACTAATAATGTTTTCTAATTTAAAAAAAAAACTAAAAATATAAATTATTTTCTAAAAATAAAAAAATTAAAACCAAATGACCCTAAATTTCTATCAATTTCTTGGAAGAACAAAAGCATGACACAGCCAAAAACACGGAATTGAGTTTAGTGTTTCATAAAGACGTGGATGTTCCACTATTTATTTTATTGAGGGGTAGAGAGAGAATTTCCTGTGGTAGACAAAACTGTTGGAGATGAAGTGACCGCCCTTTCCTCAGCTTATTGGAGGTTACAAATCTCCAACAATTGAAGAGCTGAAAGCCACACTATCTTAGATGCGTGGTTCAGTTTGTTTCAAATTAAAACTTTGGCCTAATTACATCCAAGTTAATTGTGTATTATTCTTGTATGTTTAGAAAGTAAAGTTAACAGCAATCCGTTGTAGTCTAGTTGGTTAGGATACTCGGCTCTCACCCGAGAGACAATGTTTTTCTAATACATTCATTTTTCTCTTGGATAATACTACCACTGTCCACTGACACGTTTGCAATTTTCTTTGGTATTGATCCATGAAAGCAATTAAATATTGTCGCTATCATCTGCTCCTAATTCCTCTAGCAAAGCCCCTAATATTCTTGGCCAACAAACACAATGTACCATGTCCTTTTGCAGACAAAGCTTAATCTACTACTACTCTTTGCTAAAGAGAAGGAAATACATGATAATAGCATAATATCACAGTTCCAGTTCCAGGGTTTGTGGAAATTTCCATTCCCCAGGTGAAACGTAAACTTATCTTATAGCATTCAGACGATGTCCATGCCCAGCCTGCTTAGTTGATAGTCAAGTTTTTGTTGATTAGCAAAGTTATAAATTTAAGTGCATCCTTTCTTGCAGTTGTTGCTGTGGTGTAGTGGTTATCATGTTAGTCTTACACACTAAAGGTCCCCATTTCGATCCTGGGCAGCAACACTTGTTTTCTCCATTACATGTACTCCTTCATTTCTTACCGAGCTTGTCTAATCTGAGGGAGTTGTTGCAATTTTGTCATGGAAATGGAATGTGCTTCGTTTTTTTTAGTCCAAAAACGAAAGGGTCAGTTTGCTGAATCATTTATCAGGTGGGCCATGCATTCTGAATGTGAGCAAATTGGAGTGAAAAATCTGAAATCAAACCAAGTTCATCACCAATCCCAAACAAACATTAAGACATTGTTCAATAAGTAAGAATCTGTAATTTGTTCCCTTTTCTTCTGTATTTGAAATATGAATATGCTTGTACTGTGTTACCTTTTGAAAGACAATGTTGAGTAGGGATGTAAAAAGCTAATTCGATCTGAAAACCTGACTAAAATCTGCTCGAGTCAGAACTTGATTTGACTTGAAAATTTAATGATCTGAACCCGATTTGTAACCGACTGTTGTTGACCCGAACCTAAATTCGACCTGTTACTCTGAACCCGACCTGCGTCCTACTGAAAACGACCTGAACCCGAATTGGACCTGGTACTGTAGACCTGAAACCTGACATGCACACAACTGAAACGAACCCGAAGCCAACCTGGCAGATAACCAATTTTACCCGACTGAATTGACCCGAGATCCGATTTTACCCGACCTGTTTTGGACCCGACCTGTTTTGGACCCGACCTGTTTTGAACCCGGTCTGTTTTGGACCCGGCCTGTTTTGGACCCGACCTGTTTTAAACCCGACCTGTTTTAAACCCGACCTGTTAAGCGACCTGACATGTTGTTTACCTGAACTGATATTGACCTGAAATCTATGACTTGATGAATTAAAAGCTTTCATAAGTTGATATACATATATGATATATATACATATACACCTACATATATTGATATACATATATACTGTATATGCGTGCACGCGCGCACATATATATATATATATATATTAAATACTAAAATTGAAAAAAAATATATATTAAGTAATTGATAATTTATCAATTACAAAAACTTAATGAAAAGTGAATGCTAAAAAATAAAAATATTGAGCCAAGTAATACAAATAATTTATGAAATTAAGAAATATTAAATTATACATTATATTGTACTTCCAATCAAATACATTAAACATATTTTTTTTCTCAATTATTAAAAATATTAAGTAATTGATAATTTATCAATTATTTTTAATTAATATTTATGTTACTTACAATATTAAAAAAAGATTTACGTTACTTACAAAATAAATTAGATTGATTTTTTTCTCAGTAACTTAAATAAAATTTTAGATTTACAAATTATAACAAAATATATGTTAAGTTATAACAGATTCAGGATAATTTTTTACTTATTAACCGAACAAAAATGTAGAGTTATTGATTATTCTTATCTAACTTTTAGTAATTTGAACTACATAAACGAATATTTACTGTTATCGATGTATGAACCCTAAACTCTAAATCATAAACCCTTAAATCCTCAACCTAAACCCCTACCTCATAAACCATAAACCCTAATGTATGTATATATCTATCAATGTATGAACCCTAAACCCTTAATGAATTTTCCCTAAACCATAAGCCCTTAAATCCTAAACCTAAACCCTACACCCCAAACCCTAATATATGTAAGTATGTATGCATATACCAATCAATGTATGAACCTTAAACATTTAATAAATTTTCCCTTAACCCTAAACCCTAAAATTTTAAACATAACCCCCTTGAACCCTAATGTATGTAAGTATATATATATACCTATCAATGTATGACCCTAAACCCTTAATGAATTTTCCCTAAAACATAAACCTTTAAATCCCAAACCTAAACCATACACCCTAATCCCTAAATCCTAATGTATATAAGTATGTATGTATCTATCAATGTATGAACCCTAAACTCTTAATGAATTTTCCCTAAACCCTAAGCCCTTAAATCATAAACCTAAACCCTACACCATAAACCCTAAACCCTAATATATGTAAGTATATATATATATACCTATCAATGTATGAACCCTAAACTCTTAATAAATTTTCCCTTAACACTAAACACTAAACCTTAAACCCTTAAATCCTAAACATAAACCCCTAAACCTTAAACCCTAAACTTTAATGTATATAAATATATATATATATATATATATGCATGTACCTAACAATGTATGAACCCTAAACCCTTAATGAATTTTTCATAAACCCTAAACCCTTAAATCCCAAACATAAACTGTACACCCTAATACCTAAATCTTAATGTATATAAGTATGTATGTATGTACCTATCAATATATGAACCCTAAACCCTAAATAAAATTTCCCTAAACCCTAAGCCCTTAAATCCTAAACCTAAACCCTACACCATATTTTATAAAAAAATAAAATATATTAAAATTTTGTGCTTTCAAAATTACTTTTCCTACATAAATGGGTCAGTTAATTCGACTGATAAGATATGGAAAAAAAAATTAAAAGGTTAAAAATATTGAACTATCATTACCAATTTACCATTTTTATTCTACGTAGGGAAACGACGCTTCAATAATTCCAAATGGACATCTTCGTCATTTCAGACAAAGATGAGGGACATACCTGGAAAAGACGGCGGCGGCAGGGGCAATTTGAGTTATTAAATTGATCGGCCTGGGTTCGTCACCACGTGTTTAAGGTTTCCTATGTGGGAAATTAGAGTCCGTGCAAAAAGCATAAAGGGTAAACTACATAAATAATCCTCCAACTATACTTCAATTATCTTTTGCATCCCCTAACTATTAGAAGATACAAACTGGTCCCTTGACTAATCGTTACATACAAACTGGTCCCATTTTGTTAAAAATTTGACGGATGCCTTAGTTGGACGTTAACCTACTAACTGAGTTTAAATTATACTATTTTCCTTAAACCTTAAACCCTTAATGAATTTTACTTAAACTCTAAACCATAAGTACTTAAATCCTAATCCTAAACCCTAAACTCTAATATATGTAAGTGTGTATAAATGTACCTATCAATGTATGAACCCTAAACCCTTAATAAATTTTCCATTAACCCTAAACCCTAAACATTAAACCCTTAAATTCTCAACATAGACCCATAAATCATAAACTATAAACCCTAAACCCTAATGTATGTATGTATGTATCTATCAATGTATAAACCCTAAATCCTTAATAAATTTTCCCTAAACCCTAAGCCCTTAAATCCTAAAACTAAACCATACACCATTAACCCTAAACCCTAATGTATGTAAGTTTGTATATATTTACCTATCAATGTATGAACCCTAAACCCTTAATGAATTTTCTATATACCATAAACCCTAAACCCTAATATATGTTAACTATATATATGTATGTACCTATCAATGTCTGAACTCTAAACCCTTAATGAATTTTCCCTAAACCTTTAACCTTAAACCATTAAATCCTCAACATAAACCCCTAAACTATAAACTTTAATCCCTAAACCCTAATGTATGTAAGTATATATCTATGTATGTATCTATCAATGTATGAACCTTAAACCCTTAATAAATTTTCTCTAAACCCTAAACCCTTAAATCCTAAACCTAAACCTAAACCCTAATGTATTATGTAAATATGCATGTATGTACCTATCAATGTATGAACCCTAAACCCTTAATGAATTTTCCATTAACCCAAAACCCAAAACCCTTAAATCCTAAACATTTAAATCATAAACCCTAATATATATAAGTATGTATGTACATATCAATATATGAACCCTGAACCCTTAATGAATTTTCCCTAAACCCTAAATCCTAATGTATGTATATATGTATGTATCAATGTGTGAACCCTAAACAATTGATGGAATTTTCCTAAACCCTAAAAGCTTTAAATTTTAAACCCTAAACCCTGAGTCGACCAATGTTTTATAATTTTAATTTGAGATTTCTGTTCATTATAGCCCTAAAATCTTCATTTCTATTCCAAATTGACCCTTACTAATTGTTTTTAATTAGTTCAATAATATATAATTTTACTTTGACATTTTGTTCATTCTAGTCCCTAAACTTTATTTTTATTCTAAATTGACAACTTTTTATTTTTTAATTAGCCAGATGTTTTATAATTTTAATTTGATATTTTGTTCATTCTAGTCCTATAACTTTATTTTAATTAGTCAGATGTTTTATAATTTTAATTTGATATTTTGTTCATTATAGTCCCCTAAACTTTAGTTTAATTCCAAATTGACCCATATTTATTGTTTTTTTTTAATTCGTCCGATGTTTTATATTTTTAATTTGGTACTTTGTTCATTGTAGTCCCTTAACTTTATTTCAATTCCAAATTGACCCATATTCATTGTTTTTTGGCTAAAGGGGTACTTTTGCCCCCAAGTTCGACCCAAATATGCAATGTCGCCCCTCGCCGAAAAACGCACTCAATGTGCCCCTTATGTTTGAAAAATCGATCAATTCCGACCCTTGACTAACGTTGACTAACGTTCCCGTCAATTCCTGGGTGACGGGCCGTTAACTCCTGCACGGTCAGCTATCCTTGCCAGCTGGTTTGCCATGTCACGCGCTGACGTGTAAAAAAAGCTTATGTGGCATATTTTTTAAATAATAATAAAAATATTATATTATTATATTAATTTAAAACTGAGATTAATAATAATAATAATAATAAAAATATTATATTATTAAATAATAATAAAAAAAGCTCTCACCTTTACCCATCTCCGGCGAAGCTCCGATCAGGCCCAAGCCGCCGTCCGTTCGTCGATCGGAGACCATCGGTGTGCTCGGGTTCTCTTCGCGATCAAAACCCACCCAACCTTTACCCTTCGTCATCGGCCGTTCGCTCGGAAACGGTTCAAAACCGTTCGGTTTCATCTCCCTTGCGCCACCGTATCCCAAAACCAGGAAAAAGGGAGGGCAAACCCCTGATGCCAACACCTCACTCTATTGAGCACGAAAGCAGCCATGATCAAGAACAAGATTCAGAACCCAAGTTCTACCTTTGTTCGTCGTCGGTTCGCGATGAAACCCAGCCATCAGAGAACGGTGGCGCAAGGGAGATGAAACCAACGATTTTGAACCGTTTTCGAGCGAACGGCCGATGACGAAGGGTAAAGGTTGGGTGGGTTTTGATCGCGAAGAGAACCCGAGCACACCGATGGTCTCCGATCGACGAACGGACGGCGGCTTGGGCCTGATCGGAGCTTCGCCGGAGATGGGTAAAGGTGAGAGCTTTTTTTTTATTATTTAATAATATATTATTATTATTATTATTATTATTATTAATCTCAGTTTTAAATTAATATAATAATATAATATTTTTATTATTATTTAAAAAAAATGCCACATAAGCTTTTTTTACACGTCAGCGCGTGACATGGCAAACCAGCTGGCAAGGATAGCTGACCGTGCAGGAGTTAACGGCCCGTCACCCAGGAATTGACGGGAACGTTAGTCAACGTTAGTCAAGGGTCGGAATTGATCGATTTTTCAAACATAAGGGGCACATTGAGTGCGTTTTTCGGCGAGGGGCGACATTGCATATTTGGGTCGAACTTGGGGGCAAAAGTACCCCTTTAGCCTTGTTTTTTTAATTCATCCAATGTTTTATAATTTTAATTTGATATTTTCATCATTCTAGACCCTAAAACTTTATTTTTATTCCAAATTGACCCACATTTATTTATTTTTAATTTGTCCAATGTTTTATTATTTTAATTTGATATTGTCTTCATTCTAGTCCCTTAACTTTATTTTAATTCCATATTGACCCATATATATATATATATATTAATTCATCATGTTTTATAATTTTAATTTGAAATTTTGTTCATTATAGACCCTAAAACTTATTTTTATTCTAAATTGACCTCTAGTTATTGTTTTTTAATTACTCTAATTTTTATACTTTAATTTGATATTTTTGTTCATTATAGTCCCCAAAACTTTATTTTTATTCCAAATTGACCCCTTTTCATTGTTTTCTTTTAAATTTGTCTAATGTTTTATAATTTTAATTTGATATTTTTATTCATTATAATCCGTGAAACTTTATTTTTAATCCAAATTGACCCCTTTTCAGTTCAAATTGACCATTTTTCGTTATTTTTTTAATTACTCCAATGTTTTATAATTTTAATTTGATATGAATTTAAATAATTAACTCCAAATCAATGACGATTGACGAAGGCCAACCTAAAGTCTATCGACTACTTATACGGTTGTACCGAACTCAAACTCAATACGAATTCCAATCCCGAAAATACCCTGACCTGAATTACACGACCTGAAACTACCCGACCTAAAATGCACCCGACCTGAAATGCAACCGACCTGAAATGTACCCGACCTAAAATGAACTCGACCTGAAATGGACCCGACTTGAAATGGACCCGACTTGAAATGGACCCAACCTGAAACTGACCCGACCTGAAATGGACCCGACCTAAAGTGTATCTGAACCCGAATTAACCTGTCAATTATCTGCTTCGGACCAGACCCATTTTGACCCGACCTGAAATGGACCCGACCTGAAATAGACCCGCACCCGACCCGAGTCGAGTCAAAACAGAAAAATGACCTGAAATGACTTGTACCAGATTTTACCCGACCTGACAGTACCCGACCTGAAACCCATCCGATTACCTATTTTTACATCTATAATGTTGAGAGAGTTTTCCCCAATGTTTTTCATGGCAAATGTAGGTTTAAAGCATTTTCGGAACACACGCAACGCTAGGTTATGTTGCACTAATATACGGGGAGAGGTACGGAGACAAAAAACGACAATTTCTAAAATTATAGGGTACAAATACGGCAAGAGTACGACAAACATAAAAAAATTATAACATATATATTATAATATAGTGTCACTCACCAAATTCTTAGGGCCGAGGCATTGGCGCAAACATCAAGCAGAGAGGTTGTGCATGGAGCAACGAGCTCGCCAAGACCATCAGACTTGGCCTGACACTTGGAGAATGCTAGAAAGCCCGTAAGCCCACCAGACTTAGTAGAATCTATGAAGGATTTACCAGGGTAATTTGGGATGGTAAATGCGATAAGCCATTATGGTTATCACCGATATTATTATGTAATTATCTTGGAGATAATGTTTGTGATAATTAGAGATTTAAACTAAGAGATAGTGTAGATCTCGTCCGTCGATGTACTTTAAATTGTACCGTTGGATCTAGGGGAGTTTAACTATAAATAGAGCCTTCCCAGCTCAGTTGTAATCACTTCATCTCATTCATTATTCACTTGAGTAATAGAAGAATCATTTACTCTAACTCTCTGAGTGTTCTTCATTGTTCTTAATAGTTCTTCTTTGTTCTTGTTGTCTATCGCTTTGTGAGTTCTTTAAAGAGCTTCTGCTTAGAACGATCTTGCGTTCGTGCGCTTTGGAAGTGTTTGATCTTCCAGAGCATGAATCCGAGCAGACTTAGGCGTTTTCCAGGAGAGCTTTGCCTAAGGCCGTACGGTCTAGCTAGCAGGAGTCTAGCACCGTAACGAGGGATTTGAGGTGACTTAGTCGTAGTATTCAGCCGAGAAGGCGACTAAGGCTGCGCGGATTGGCTAGCTGAAGTCTACCCCGTGACAAGTGGTATTAGAGCGTGTTCGGCCAGGGAGGTGATTGGAGCGTGTTTGGACCAGGGAAGTGGTCAGAGCCATTTCTGTTTAGGGTAGTGGTGATTAGTGCGAGTCGAAGAAGGGACTTGTGTGCGTTTAGGGAAGCGATAATCAAAGCGATTCGATGGAGTGACTTGCGTTCAAGCCAACTTATAGGCAGAGACAAGTGTTGGTGGATTCCAAGCTTGCAGGTGTAGTCAAGCGTGGTGGTTTTTGTTCGAGTTAGTCAAACGGACCTAACTAATTCATGGCAAAGTGTGATTGAGATGGCACCAAAGAAGAAGACACTGACAATGGAAGATGTGAGAAAGGCTCTCGATGAATTAGGTGAGAAATATTGGTCTCTTGATTCTCGTGTGTTACAGAATTTTGAATTCATAACGGCTGTGAATACTTGGGTCGAGAAACTCTTGGAATCCGAGAAGGAGGCCAAGGTATTGTTTGGACAGATAGAGTCGATAGATCTAGAGAAGCTAGGTTCGTTGGATTTTAAGATGCTCAAGTCCATGAAGGTGATCTGGGAGCAGGTTTAAGAGGCTCTTAATGGGTTGGATGTGAAGATATCTAACTGTGGTGATGCCTTAGAGAATACATTGTAAACTCTAAGGGATGAGGCCAAGCATACCTAGGGTTTTGTGGAATCCCGTCTTGAAAAGTTAGAGTCCATGGAGGACAGGTTCAAAGACGAGATGCAACGTATTCGTGACGAGCTAAAGACAATTCGAGAGAGTTGTGCTCGTGAAGCTGAGGTAGAAGCTTTGCAGATATAGGTGAATGAGCTCAGGAGTGAGCTACTCAATTGCAAGACCGTAATGAGTGAATGGGGCGTGCTCAAACCTTTCTTAGAGGGACTTAAGCTGGGGGCGAAGCTCGCAGTAGAGCAAGGTGATGCCCAGGGACTTTCATAGACTGATGATACTGAACCTTTGAGCGAGCTTGTAGAACGGAAGCAAGCAAGTGTTGAGTCAACCAGTTCCAGATCGAAAGACAAGGGGAATGGTGAGGCTAAGCCCGTGCTAGAAAAGAAAGTGAGTAAGAAGTTAAAGTGATACTTTTGTGATGATCCTCATCTGATACGAGAATGTCCCGAGAAGAACCGCCTAGCTGCCACAGTGAAGATAGCAGACAAGTCAAGGGGAGAAGTAGCGAGACTTGGGCGACTGCTTTTGTTAGTGCTGCCAAGGTGAGAGTGAATCGTGGTTCGACTACAAGTGCCACGGTAGTCAAGCCAGAGATGAGACTTGGTGCGATATCGAGTTAGAAAGCTATCAAGCCGATGGTGATGAGAAAGCAATTGGAGTGCTACCGATGTAAGGGGCCTCACAAGTTGCAAAGATGTCCAGTTCGAGCCAAGGAGTCCAAGAGGTTGGGCAAGGCCAAGAGTACCGTGCCGATCAAGCTTGGTTTAGAGTTGTCTAGTTTTGCCAAAGGTACTGAGTAGAATGGGTTGAACATGTCTAAGAAGGCTACAAGAGAGCTTGCCGAGGATGTCCGAGAGAAGAACATTGCTTTAGAGACCACATTGGAGAGAGAGGGTCAAAGGCAGCACTATCCGAGGATGTGCCCAGGGAAAGGGACATCGCTTTTGAGGCCACTGTAGAGCCGAAAGAAGAGCTTGGTGATGGTGTTGAAGGACTAACATCATTGAGTACCAAAGCGATGAAAGGGTCAAAGGGGCTGAGTCGTTAAGGGACATAGCAACCGTAGAGAAGTCACATGTGGGCAAGGTGAGAAAGAAGCGGAAGAATTCAAGGAAGAAGTGCCAACGCAAGTCGAGGCAACGATCTTCAAGGAAGAAGAATCGATGCGGGAAGAGAGCACCGAACTTCAAGGTAGAAGGGTCGATGCAGTGTGGAAATCAGAGTAGCATGTTGCGTATAAAAGAGTCTATTGCAATTGTAGTGCAAGTGTACACGACGCAAGTAGTAAAGTGATACGGAAGTATCGGATATCGTCTCCACAGGGACTGTGCTAATAGCTTCACCTTGAATTACTGCACGAGAGTAAAGAAAATAATTAAGATGTTTGTCACGAGAATAATAAAGAAAACTTAAATAAAAGAGTAGAGAAATCAAGATAGAGAGAATGGGCTGGTATTGAATTGCTCAGTAGTGCAGGTATTGCTAAGTCTGGGAAAATCAGTTCTGTCGTCGTCCCCGTCGCGGCAGCACCTGTCGCGGCGACAGTATGTTGCTTGTCGCGGCAGCGAACACTCAACTCCGTACTTCAAGTTTGGCAAGAATCCCTGCTGTGCCTTGGCCTATCCCTAGGTCCAAGTCTGTCGATGATCACGTCTTTGATGATACCTCCCGGCGTGAATCGAAGGATGAACACCGATGTTGTTGAATTCTTCTTTAGCAACTTAACCTCGTCCTATCCCTAGGTCCGAGATAGTTCAACTATAAACTAGAGAACTCGCACTTATTCCTTTCGTATACTTAACTCTCCCGATATTAAGTAAATAGATAACCTCGCAATGCTCTCCCGATACTCTTGCAAGATGTTAATAACCAGAATAAGAGAACTTGAAGTTTATTTTATTGAACTGAAAATTCCTAAAACAAAAGCAACCCTTGCAACTACTTTACAAGACAATCTGTGGCCCTAAGGGGAATTTAGAACATGGTGAGAGGAGGAAAACAGCTAGGGTTTTGGGAAGAAGGCTAGAGAATGCGTGATGTCCTCCCTAGGTCGAAATATATGCCCTTATATAGGCTTTGGGTCCAAGTTTTCTAAAATAGCAGGAATACAACTTTAAATTAAAGTACAACTCTAATAAAGACTAAATCTTCAGAGAATCTAACTTTAAATCGTCCTCCTTCTTGCTTGGGATTTTCTCTCCTTGAACTTTGGGCTTGGCATTCTTTCCGATCTAGGGCTTGGAAAAATATACTGGTTTTCCACGACAGACGGGCTTAATTTTCTCTATCTGTCGAGGTCCACTTTGCTTCTTCTCCTCAAAACTGCTATCGTCCTCTATTGTCACGGCGGCAACCATGGCAACATCGTCCTCCTTGACTGCTCGTCCAGTTCCAGCTCTTTTACTTCACTGCCCAGCGCCTCCCTCTCCATCTGCTACAACAACAACCTGCAAAAACAACCAATTTCAGTAGAAACTGTGCCTTTTAATATATTTGTGATGTCTAACTGTAAACTAACCTAAATGTAATGAATTATGCTTGAATGCAGCAGAAATATGGGTTAAATATGGGGTAAATAATAGAACTTTTACACACTCAACACAACCCCAAACTCAAGTTTTTGCTTGCTCTCAAGCAACTAAGACCTAAAATAAAAATGAAATATTTTTGTTTTGGCTTAAAAACAGTGAACCTTCCCTTACCCTTCATTCGTTCCCTGTGGCGGCAGCACCCTGTCGGATAATCTAGGATCTGTCCCGAGTCTCACTATAGTTCTCGTGCAGTGTGTGCATGCTTGTGAACAGTTATATGCCAAGATTCTCTTAGTTTCACTAGAATATTTCAGCCCTTAACTCGAATTTTTATGCCAAAGTTTATCTTTTGAAGGCATTTTTTTCATGCTCCTTTGATTTTTTTTTTGTTTTGACTCGATTTCACTTTTTTTTAAGCTAAAGTTTCACTAGAGCCAGTTTTGGGCACCTCTAGCTAACTTCCTAGAGCCAGTTTCGGGCACCTCTAGGGTTGTTGAGTCTCTTTTGCTAAACTTCTTTCCTAGAGCCAGTGTTAGGCACCTCTAGAGGCTATTCAAGTGCTAAGCTTCCTATTCTAGTTAACTAGAAGAGTTCTAAGCAGTATAACAGTCACAAATAATGTTTAAGTTTTCAGAACTATAGAAAGGCTCTAAACTTCTCCTAAAAACTATCCTAAAGGCACTGCCACGACAGAGCTGTCACGGCAGGTAAGTTCAGTTCACAGACTTAAGCCAATTTTTTTTAAAATTTTCATTTTTTTACCAAAAATAAACTAAGTAAAAGACACAAATTTTAAAACTCAAATGGACACCATTAATGGAGGGATGCCACCCTCAAACTCGAGGGTTGGATTGCCCTCAATGCAAATTACAAGATAAAAAAGATAAAAGCAGTACATCACAAAATATATAGGTAGACATCAAAATAAGATAAGAAACTTAAATTTTTAATCGATTTCGTCGCTGCTGCTGCTGACTCTGATCTGGCGGCGGGCACGAGCTTTCGGAGCTGGCTGGCGGATGGGGGAGGCAGATGTGTTCTTTGCTTTGGCCTCCCGTGGTGGTTGAATCCTGGTTGGGGAGATATGAGGGGATTTCTCCACAACCTGGACTTCAGAGCTGCTACTGCTGTCCTCATCGCTGCTGCTGTCACTGCTGTTGCCGCTGGCTTTTGGCTTATTGTTTTTGTCTGCCATTCGCATCTGCCTTTTCACCGGTGAAAATTCCTTCGATAGATTCCTCTTAACAGAGGGTTCGTTGTCGCTAGCGGCCCAAACGGAGGAGGAAGAAAAACCGACAATGAAGGCGTCAAGCTCATCCGATGCCATTCTGCGTTTCGTGCCACGGGCAGACAGATCAGCATGGTTGCTGCCAGCGGCTGTCGGGGCAGGTGATGGTGTTGATGCGGTAGAGGGTGTCCGTGGTGTGGCAGCATGTGTTGGGGTGTGGGCAGGGGTGGTTACAGTAAAATAATATGCACGAAAGGTGGGAAAGACCACATCAGGGAAATTTAAAGAGTTATGGATAAAGTTTACCGTTGATGCAGTAAAATCCCTGATGAAGGTCATCAGACCGAGCTTCCGTTCCTCCATCTTCTGGATAGCAGCTAAGATCTGGGAGGAGGAGTCTGTCGGGGCGGCTGCTGCTTGTTGCTGCCTGGCTGCTGTGGCAGCTGGTTCAGTCTCTGGCTGCTCTATCGTGTCTGCTATTGTGGCAGCTGGATCAAATGATGACAGAGAAGTGGCAGCGGTCAGTTCCATGAGGCTGCGTATGTTCTTTTCCGTCAATCCCTTCCCTTGGACTCGAAGATCAGTGGTCACTTCTGGTACGCCATGGCCACGTCAGAGGGATGTGATGAGGTATGGGAGGTAAAGCGGACCCGTCGGTCTGTGTGCGCACTCCAAGATGCTCTCACGGATATAGCTGCCCACGTTAATGGGCCTCTCATGTAGAATGGAGTGAATTAAGGCTAACCGGGGCTGGTCGGCCGTTGTATTGTGTAACGACGGCATGATACGCTTTTTGATAAAAGCATTCCATAATTTAGCCTCCGGCAGTAGTTGAGTCCTCTTTACCGTCTGTGGGTTCTTGCGACTGGTGTTCCATTGAGTTCCCTTATCTGTCAGCTCTGCCATGACAACATCATAGGCAGCAGGGTCTAGGGTGTTGAGGAACTGTTGGTGAGCGTCGTCGTTGCTACCGACGTAGAATCCATACAGTGTGTTAATGTACTCAGCTTCGAACGGCACTTCCTTTCCTCGTACGATTACCGCTGTCGCCATCCTGCTGTTAATGGCAGCGTAGAGTTCTCGTACCAATGAGACGTTCATCTCTTCAGGCTGTTCGGCAAAGGTCTGCCACTGTAGAGCTCGTATTTTCCGTGTTATGAACGGCTTTAGGCCTAGATTTTCCTCCTTTGATGTGTAAATGAATCCCATTTCTTCCCACATATCTCTGATCGCAAATGAGCGTGGGGTGGTTACTGTCGGTGTGGAGCTAGAAGCAGCATTCCTACGGGTTTTCCTGGAAGACATTGTTGCAAGGGTTGTGAAAATGAAAAATGAAAGCAAAAATTCTAGAAGAAGCAAGTAAGAAGAGTAGAAGTGAGTGAAAATGAAAAAAAATGAAACATGGTTTATATAGAAAGGGATTTGCTGCCCGTTGGAGTTGTAACGGCAGGCGCGAATAACGGGGCCAGCTGTTACACATTAGCATGTCTGACGCGTCTGTCACGCCTTTCCGTGTCTTCTTCGCGTCTGTGACGTGTTTCCTTATCTGTCGTGACAGCGTGTTGACAGCCTGTATTTTCCGCGTCTGTCGCGGCAGCTGTATCGACATGCTCCAAAATTTGGGCTTTGTTGGGCTGGTGGATGGATGGTGGGCTGAGTTCACTTCTCCTGTTTTTCTTGACTCCTTTATTTCCTAAAAACAGAAAAATAAAAACATTATTCAAATAAAATAAATCTTATTTCCTAATAAATAATAAGTAATAATAAAACTAAAACTAAAAATAAAAATTAGGTTAAATTAGGAATGCCAGGTGGGGCATCTCCTAAGGTAACCACTTCCTGCATTCTTGGGGCTTCAGTCCCCTGATAATGCTTTAAGCGCTGTCCGTTGACTTTGAATTGATGCCCGTCTTTTAATGATCGGATTGTGATGGCACCATGGGGAAAAACCTGTACGACTTGGAACGGACCAAACCATCTAGATTTTAGCTTCCTTGGGAAGAGTTTCAATCTAGAATTGAATAGCAATACAAGCTGCCCGGGGCAGAACTGTCGTGGCAGCAACTTCTTGTCATGCCACTTCTTAGTTTTATCCTTGTAGATTCTTGCATTGTCATAGGCCATTGTCCGGATTTCTTCAATTTCATTCAGATCCAATAGCCTTTTCTGCCCTGCCTTGTCCAAGTCCATATTCACTGCCTTGATTGCCCAGTATGCTCTGTGCTCTATCTCGACAGGTAGATGGCATGTTTTCCCATAAATCAATCGGTATGGAGACATTCCCAATGGAGTTTTAAAAGCTGTCCTATAAGCCCATAATGCATCATTAAGGAGTAAAGATCAATCTTTCCTAGTTGGCTTGACCATCTTCTCAAGAATGTTCTCAACTTACCTGTTAGATATTTCAGCTTGTCCATTAGTTTGAGGGTGATACGCTGTTGTGATCCGATGCTTGACACCATACTTCTTCAAGGCAGCAACAATAACCCTGTTGTCGAAATGTCTCCCTTCATCACTGATGATCGCCTTAGGGATGCCAAACATAGGAAAGATGTTTTTGTGTAAAAACCTTTGAACTGTCTTGGCATCATTCTTTTGAGTGGCGATAGCTTCAATCCACTTAGATACATAGTCTACTTCCAGGAGGATGTATAGATTCCTACATGAAGATGGGAATGGTCCCATAAAATCAATCCCCCAAACGTTGAAGATCTCGATTTCAAGAATATTCTGTAGTGGCATCTCGTGTCTCCTTGAGATGTTTCATGTCCGTTGGCACTTGTCACAACTCTTGTAGAAGATTTGCGCATCTTTATACAGTGACGACCAATAAAACCTTGACTGCAGCTCCTTGGCAGCAGTTTTGTTGCCTCTTAAGTGTCCTCCATACTGTGAGGCATGACAGTGATGAAGTATGTCTTCTTGCTCCTCCTGTGGTACGCATCTCCTTATAACCTGATCTGCACAGATTTTGAAAAGAAGATGTTCGTCCCAATAATAATGTTTAACATCATTTTGGAACCTCTTCCTGGCTTGATAATTAAGGTCATGAGGAATTATTCCGCTAACTAAGAAATTAACGAAATCAGCATACCAGGGGAGTTCAGAAGGCTTACCTGCCGCCATGGCTGTCGCGACAGTGACTGCGGCAGCAAAGAGCTGCTCGTCTGGAAAGGTCTCCAATATGTTTGTCTCATCTGTCGGTAGACTCTGTCCCTTCTCCAACCTTGACAAGTGATCTGCCACTTGATTTCCTGTCCCCTTTTTGTCCTTGATTTCAAGGTCGAATTCTTGCAGTAGCAGGATCCAACGTATCAATCGAGGCTTTGCATCCTTTTTTCGCGAACATATACTTCAATGCAGAATGGTCTGTGTGCACTATGACCTTCGTTCCAAGTATATAAGAACAGAACTTGTCAATGGAGAATACCACAACTAATAGCTCATTCTCTTTGGTGGTGTAGTTCACTTGAGCGTCGTTTAGTGTTTTGCTGGCATAGTATATGACATGAAAAAGTTTGTCTCTCCGCTGCCCAAGTGCTGCCCCGACAGCATAGTCACTAGCATCACACATGATCTCAAATGGCTGTGTCCAGTCTGGTGTCTGTACTATTGGGGCTGTTACCAACTTTTCCTTCAGAACCTTGAATGCTTCAGTACATTCATCATTAAAGTTGAAGGGTCGGTTCTGCTCTAGAAGATGGCATAGGGGCTTGGTGATTTTTGAAAAATTCGCAATGAATCTCCGATAAAAACCAGCATGTCCTAAGAAACTTCTGATTCCCTTGACTGTGGTGGGCGGCGGCAGCTTTTCGATTACTTCTATCTTGGCTCTGTCGACTTCTATGCCACGACAGCTAATCTTATGGCCAAGGACTATCCCTTCATCCAACATGAAGTGACATTTTTCCCAGTTTAAAACTAAGTTTGCTTTTTCACATCTTTCGAGTACCTTTTGTAGGTTGCCTAGGCAGCTGTCAAAATTGTCTCCAAAGACTGAAAAGTCATCCATAAAACTCTCTAGTAAGTCCTCCACCATATCGGAGAATATGACCATCATGCACCTTTGGAAGGTGGCTGGTGCATTGCATAGTCCAAATGGCATCCTCCTAAAAGCATATGTGCCGTAGGGGCATGTGAACGTCGTCTTTTCTTGATCTTCCGGTGCGATAGATATTTGATTATAACCTGAATAACCATCAAGAAAACAATAGTAAGGTTTACCCGCTAGTGTATCAAGCATTTGATCAATAAAGGGTAAAGGAAAGTGGTCCTTTCAGGTAGCTTTGTTAAGCTTCCGATAGTCCATACAAACCCTCCAACCGGCCACAGTCCTGGTTGGGATTAACTCATTGTTTTCGTTGGTCACCACAGTCATTACTCCTTTCTTGGGAACGCATTGCACCGGGCTCACCCATTTGCTGTCCGAGATGGCGTAGATTATTCCAACATCTAACCATTTGATTATCTATTTTCGCACCACCTCTTTCATCGCATGGTTTAGCCGCCTTTGAGCATCTATAGTCGGCTTATGATCATCCTCTAGAAGGATTTTATGCATACATAGGGCCGGACTAATGCCTTGAATATCGGCTATCATCCATCCAATAGCCTTTTTGTGCTGCTGCAGCATCCCTATTAACTTCTGTTCCTGTTCCTGCATCAACATGGAAGAGATGATTACGGACAACGTATCATTTAAACCAAGAAAAACATATTTTAGCTGCCCTGGTAGGGGATTCAGTTTTAAAACATAGGGCTCAACAGTTGATGGCTTTTGGATTGCATGGTTATCCGAGGTATAATTCAAAGGCTCGAATAACTTACCTGGACGATCGCCTATCCAGTTGACCTCCTCCTGATCTTCAGTATCAGATGTATCAGAGTCTGAGGAGTTTCTGTCGTCGGTGTTGTCGTGACAGTCCTGTAAGTGGCTGCCGAGGCAGTGACCAATTTTTATATCGTGACAACCCGACCTGATGCAGGGTTGGTCAAGGGTAACTTCAGTGATAACCTTGCATTCTTCCTCTGTATCAGCATGCTTCATTGCTTGGAGAACATTCAACTTTATTTCTTGATCATTTACTCTCATGGTGAGTTCTCCTTTCTCCACATCAATCAGTGATCTTCCCGTGGATAAGAAGGGTCGCCCCAGGATGATTGGTGCGTTTTCATCTGCTTCACAATCTAAAACAAGAAAGTCAGCAGTAAATATAAACTTATACACTCTTACCAGAATATCTTCGATTTTTCCTTCCGGATGAACGTAAGAGCGGTCTGCCAGCTGTAGAATTACTGTCGTGGGCCGAGCTTTTCCAATACCTAATTTCTGAAAAACAGATTTTGGCATTAAATTAATACTGGCACCAAGATCAAAAAGTGCCTTACCCACATATTTATCTCCGATTACACAAGGTATGATGAAGCTCCCCGGATCCTTCTTTTTCTGGGGTGGATGCTTGTGCAGAATACTCATGCATCCTTCTGTCATCTTAACCGTTTCAAATTCCCCAAGTCTGGATTTCTTCGACATGGCATCCTTGAGAAATTTGGCGTAACCGGGCGCATCTCCCTCACGGCATCTAACATCGGAATGTTAATATGAACCTACTTAAAAATATCATAAATCTTTTTAAGCTATGATTCTTGCTTCAATTGCTGTAACCGTTGAGGAAAAGAGGGTGGGGGACGATAATCAGTAATACGTCCTTTCCACTGCATACGAATCTAAGGAGGTTTGGGTGCATCATCTTTCTCCTCTGTCGTTTCTGCTGTCGTGACAGGCTCATCTGCAGCAGGCTGTTTGTTACCTGTCGGGGCAGCTTCCTCGGCAGGTCTGTCCAAGGTTGGTTTCTTCACTGTTTTAGCTTCTTTCTTTGGCCCTGGTAGTTTCTTCCAATTCCTAGTAGTAATGGCTTTACACTACTCATGTGTGGGCTGCCTACATTTTCAGTATTGTTAGGAAATCCGCCAGTCTGCCTTGGGTTGATATGCTGGGAAACCTGACCCATCTGTTTCTCCAAAGATTTCAGAGTAGCTTCATGATTTGTCATCCGCATCTCTATTTTATCCATGAATGTCTCCGTCTTCTTGACAAATTGATTCATGTTCTCAATATAAGTTCCTGTCTGAGACATAAACGTAGCCAGAGTCTGTTCTAGTATACTGTTTGTGGCAGCTGGTGGCTGTTGCTGCGGCTGCAATTGCTGTCGAGTCAGCAATTTAGGTCCTCCATGATTCTGATTATTATGTCCTTGAGAATTCAGGGCATTATTGGGATTACTCCAAGAAAACTTGGGATCCTTTCTCCAGCTGGGATTGTAGTTGTTGGAGTTATAATTCTGCTTGTTGTAGTTTCCAACATACTTTCCCTCTTCTAACTGTATAGGACATTCATCCAAACTGTGATTTCCTTCACAAATTTCACATACCTCTTCGACAGCAAATACCGGCTGTGAATCATCGTTCAAAAGCTTTTTCATTGCCTTAGTAAGGTATGCCACCCGTGATTTCATCGTGCTGTCGGCCTCATAATCCTTAACAACTAGGACCCGTTTACCCCCTCTTCTTGCTGTCGGAAACTGCTCCTCATTTTTAGCCAGATTTTTCAATACTAGCATTGCCTCGTCTGGGTCTTTGTCCAATAGTAATCCGTTTGCTGCTGAATCAATTCGAATACGAGTTTGTAAGTTGGCAACATTATAAAACATAGTTACCTGGTTCCAAACAGGGAATCCATGCATTGGGCAGTTCCGTAGAAGAGTAGTAAATCTGTCCTAGGCCTCGTGTATCGGCTCGTCATCTTCCTGTTGAAAAGTTGCAATTTCATTACGTAATCGCTCAGATAAATGTGAAGGATTAAAACGAGATAAAAATTCACGAGACAAATCTACCCAAGTTCTAATTGAACCCGGCGTAAGTTTATTTTACCAAGTCTTTGCTCTGTCCCTCAATAAATGGGGAAATAACCGAAGCCTCAGTATCTCCAGATTAACTCCTGGTAGTCTAAATAAACCACAGATTTCCTGGAACGTTTTTAGATGCTCCATAGCATCCTCGGTAGCAGCACCACTGAATTGACCGGCGTTGTTGATCATGCTAAACATAACAGGTTTCAGCTCGAAGTTGTCAACATCTATACTCGGTAGCGTGGTTTCTAGTTCTACATGATCATTCAACATGTAGTCACGACAGGACCGTCGTCCGGCAGCGGCAGGCGGGTTGCCGACAGGAGGTATAATCTCTCCATCTCCGACAGGAGGGTCATTACCCTGGGGGTTCCCTTGGTTTTGCATCGTCTCTAACTGTTCCTCAAGGTACTCGTTCCTGGCTAGTATGTGACGAAGTCGATTCTTAAGATTGAACGAACGTTCGATTTCTGGATCTAATGGATACTCAGGTTCTTTTCCTCGTCTCGATCTGCGCATAAACAAGTAACCTTGTGAAAAGCAAAAGTTGAGCAAACCAAATTAAAACAGAAAAATAAAAACGAAAAGTGCAGTAAAAGAAAAGGTAGAGTTATGTTGCCAGTCCCAGGCAACGGTGCCAAAAACTTGTTGCGTGTAAAAGAGTCTATCGCAATTGTTGTGTAAGTGTACACGACGCAAGTAGTAAAGTGATACGGAAGTATCGGATATCGTCTCCACAGGGACTGGGCTAATAGCTTCACCTTGAATTACTACACGAGAGTAAAGAAAATAATTAAGATGTTTGTCACGAGAATAATAAAGAAAACTTAAATAAAAGAGTAGAGAAATCAAGATAGAGAGAATGGGCTGGTATTGAATTGCTCAGTAGTGCAGGTATTGCTAAGTCTGGGAAAATCAGTTCTGTCGTCGTCCCCGTCGCGGCAGCACCTGTCGCGGCGGCAGTATGTTGCTTGTCGCGGCAGCGAACACTCAACTCCGTACTTCAAGTTTGGCAAGAATCCCTGCTGTGCCTTGGCCTATCCCTAGGTCCAAGTCTGTCGATGATCACGTCTTTGATGATACCTCCCGGCGTGAATCGAAGGATGAACACCGATGTTGTTGAATTCTTCTTTAGCCACTTAACCTCGTCCTATCCCTAGGTCCGAGATAGTTCAACTATAAACTAGAGAACTCGCACTTATTCCTTTCGTATACTTAACTCTCCCGATATTAAGTAAATAGATAACCTCGTAATGCTCTCCCGATACTCTTGCAAGATGTTAATAACCAGAATAAGAGAACTTGAAGTTTATTTTATTGAACTGAAAATTCCTAAAACAAAAGCAACCCTTGCAACTACTTTACAAGACAACCCGTGGCCCTAAGGGGAATTTAGAACACGGTGAGAGGAGGAAAACGGCTAGGGTTTTGGGAAGAAGGCTAGAGAATGCGTGATGTCCTCTCTAGGTCGAAATACATGCCCTTATATAGGCTTTGGGTCCAAGTTTTCTAAAATAGCAAGAATACAACTTTAAATTAAAGTACAACTCTAATAAAGACTAAATCTTCAGAGAATCTAACTTTAAATCGTCCTCCTTCTTGCTTGGGATTTTCTCTCCTTAAACTTTGGGCTTGGCATTCTTTCCGATCTAGGGCTTGGAAAAATATACTGGTTTTCCACGACAGACGAGCTTAATTTTTTCTATCTGTCGAGGTCCACTTTGCTTCTTCTCCTCAAAACTGCTGCCGTCCTCTGTTGTCACGGCGGCAACCATGGCAGCATCGTCCTCCTTGACTGCTCGTCCAGTTCCAGCTCTTCTGCTTCACTGCCCAGCATATGCCTCTCCATCTGCTACAGCAGCAACCTGCAAAAACAACCAATTTCAGTAGAAACTGTGCCTTTTAATATATTTGTGATGTCTAACTGTAAACTAACCTAAATGTAATGAATTATGCTTGAATGCAGCAGAAATATGAGTTAAATAGGGGGTAAATAATAGAACTTTTACACACTCAACATAGCGCAACAGACTTGACTGTACAAAGTTCGATGCGAGGGGTGTCAGATTTCGTAGAGGAAGAAGGGTTGACACGTTTTAGAGTAAATGCGACGACGTCGACGACGACCGACAGGAAGGTACATCTTAAACACATTCCTAGTGTTTTTTTTATTTGCCATCTTTGATGAGCGTAGGCCGAGTGAGACCTAGCCTTCGGTGCGGGGGAAAAGATTGGAATGGACCTTTCAGAGTTTTGGGAGCTCGAAAGGTGTTCAATGTTGTGACTTCCAAGTCTTTGCCGCGGGATCAAGAGGATTCGAGTCGAGGCAAATAAAAGTTTGTAGGAGAGGGCTCCTATGATGGTGATGTACCAAGTGGCGTCTTGGAGCGCGATTGTCCAAGGCAGTTTGAACCGAGGCAAGCAGTTCGTATGGTAGGATTGCAGGAAGCCGAGGCATCGACGAGTGAACAAGTTGACCCTGCCCAATATCGTTTGAGAGCAGCGACGAGGGCATCGCTAAGTTCAGTGGGGGAGAATGTCACGGACCAAATTCTTGGGGCTGAGGCATTGGCACAAACATTGAGCAGAGAGGTTGTGTGCGGAGCAACGAGCTCGCCAAGACCATCAGACTTGGCCTGGCACTTGGAGAATGCTAGAAAGCCCGCAAGCCCACCAAACTTAGTAGAATCCATGAAGGATTTACTAGGGTAATTTGGGATGGTAAATGCGATAAGAGATCGTGGTTATCACTGATATTATTATGTAATTATCTTGGAGATAATGTTTGTGATAATTAGAGATTTAAACTAAGAGATAGGGTAGATCTCGTCCGTCGATGTACTTTAAACTGTACCGTTGGATCTAGGGGAGTTCAACTATAAATAGAGCCTCCCCAGCTCAGTTGTAATCACTTCACCTCATTCATTATTCACTTGAGTAATAGAAGAAGCATTTACTCTAACTATCTGAGTGTTCTTCATTGTTCATAAGAGTTCTTCTTTGTTCTTGTTGCCTATCGCTTTCTGAGTTCCTTAAAGAGCTTCCGCTTAGAACGATCTTGCGTTCGTGGGCTTTGGAAGTGTTTGATCTTCCAGAGCGTGAATCCGAGCAGACTTAGGCGTTTGCCAGGAGAGCTTTGCCTAAGGCCGTACGGTCCGGCTAGCAGGAGTCTAGCATAGTAACGAGGGATTCGAAGTGACTTAGTAGTAGCATTCAGCCGAGAAGACGAATAAGGCTGCGCGGGTTGGCTAGCTGAAGTCTAGCCTCGTGACATATATATATATATTATAATATATGAGTATAATATATACAATCATAAGAAAACGTTAAAATCCATAGTAAATTAGAAAATCTAATGATTTTCTTGAATTAAAATGAAGTCCTAGACCATATTCTCATTAGTTGAATATATAGGTTTCCTTGGATTAAAATCTAATGGTTTGGTGTTTCTTTATATTTTTGAGGTTAATTCATAAATTTTAAAAGTTTTGGGTCATTTTTATGAACTCTAGGCTGTTCAAAGACTAAATCCTAATTTTTTTTCCTTTGAATTAAACCTAAAGAAGAGAACCATACATTTGTTTTTATTCTTAAACAGTGTTGATCTTTTATTAAAGTAATAAACAGAATGGTTACATCTAGCTAACGTTGATCGTAGGACCATTTAAAATAAGTCTAAAATGTGCCGTTCTTAAAATCCATTAGCAGCTAGCTTTCTTCAACTGTCTCTTCTTTTTCTTTTCTAATTTCTTCAACTATATTTTTTTTTCTTCATGTTTTTTCATCCTCGTTACTTCTCCCAAAATCATGACAACCATTGTGTAATACAAACCCCTTGAGTAGGCTCGTGTAATATAAATGGCGTCTCCGAAACATCTCTTCCAGTCTTTCAATATACTCAATTAATTTTCAGACATACCCCGTATCGTACATGTTTTGAAAACGTATTGAATACACAGTTACAGTTCCAGGGTTTGTGGAAATTTTCATTCGGCTTCTGAGTGCTAAATCCAGGTGAACTGTTAACTTATCTTATAGCATTCAGACGATTTCCATACCCATAGGCGGTTCTAAAAATTTAAAATTTGTGGTTCACCGATTAATGTAATAATTTAGAATCAATTTACACTGTTGTACTAATGAATTATAAAGCGATAATTGTTGTGCAAACAAACATGATTTATACTTAGAGACATCAGTATTGAAGAACCAATCAATTTAAATATGTTTGAGAAATTAGAACTATATTACACTGATGTAATTGTGTTTTAGAGAGTAGAAAAACTTACTCTAATGAAATTAAGTATTAATAATGACAATTGTTGTGCAAGCAAGCTTAAGTTTGATATTCAAACCCGATTTGGAGTTCTAGGTTTTTTCAAAAAGATTACGAAATTAAAATTGTTTTAGGTTTCAAATACTCAAATTGAGATTTTTAGTTTTGATTCACCAATGCTAATCACCAAATCAACTTGAAACTAAACTATATTAAGCTTTTTACAAAACGAATGTTTCCTACCGTTGGGATTGATCGATGATCATTTCATTAATCAAAATTACAGCCTTGGCAAAAGCTATAACTTTGAAAAATTAACATTTCTTTTGAAAAGAAAACTTTGACGTGCTACATCAACATTTCTTAACGAGATTAAAAGCACTACCACAACGATCATAATAAATTTAAAATAAAATTTTAGTGACTATACTGAAGAATTTTTGATTTCAATGACCAAAATAAAAACACCTTAAAAATTTAGTGATTATCAAAATTGGACTAATTTATAAAAATTATAAAATAGTAGGGGTCAATTGTGGGTTAAATAAATATTTTGAGAACTAAATTGAACAAAAACATTAGCATATTAAAAATAATGGACTAATTTATGAAAATTAGAAAGCAATTTGGGTCAATTTGGGTTAAATAACGATTTTTGGACTAAAATGAACAAAAATATAAATTTTACAGGCTTAGCGTGTAATTTACCCTTTTAAAATAAGTCAGTTGATTTTTTTTGTTTATTAGTGACACATGGCGTGTTCTGGTTGGCCCATGATTTTTTTAAATGTCGTTAGACGGAGGGGCCAAAAGAGGTCACGGTTTTTAGTTTAGGGGGCAAAACGTTCAAAAAAATACTTTAGGGGACAATTCGGTATTTTGTATATACTTTAGGGGCTAATTGGGTCATTAAGCCTTTTTTACAACTATTTTTTAAAATCTAAAACTTAAAACCCTAAACACTAAACCATAAATCTTAAATTCTAGACCCTACAACTTAAACTCACTAAACCCTAAATTTAACAAAACAATGTAAGATTTTTCTCTTTATAAAGTATAATAAGAAACTCACCCAAGTGTTTATAATATCTAAAGAGTTCAAAGCATCAATTTGCATACACTCCACATAAGTTAAACTTCAAACAGAAGAGCAGAGAATCAAATTACATACGCCATTAGATTGACGAGACAATATAATCTTATATCTAATTTAGCAAGTTTATACATATGACTACTTGGTGTTTGCTAACACACCGATAAAAACGTATTGCAACCCTCAAGAACACTGCATGATTCGAGTGAAAACTATGTGAAAGTGAAACCGATCCGAAAGAAGGTTTAAGAGTGTGATGACAATGAGCAAAACCAACCCAAAAAATGCGAACAAGCTAAAACTCCATCCGGTTCTTTAGTAGCCTAAATCGGGAGTCAGTTTGCTGAATCATTTATAAGTTAGTTGGGCCATGCATTTTGAATTTGGAGTGAAAAATCTCAAACCAAGTTCACCACCAAACAACTTAGCTAGAACCAAAGCAAGCAAAATTCAATTTCTCAAAATTTTGGGAATTTGATAGTAAAATGTAAATTTTCTACCAATTTCTTCGAGGTTTTTGTTGTATGGAGCTGCTTGTTTTAGTAAGCAACAGTTGGCAGTTGATTTTTTGTTCCTTTGTTCTTTAATCATTTACTATAATTTATTAGATCAATTGATATTTTTCATTTTAGAGTTTCGGGAGAAATCTAAATTGTGGAACATAAATACGTAGAGTTAATGAGTAATTATATGAAATCATGATATTTTTTTCGTAAAACAAAATTAATTTTATTAATAATAAAACCTCTATCGAGTTATCTTATAAAAGGATAGACTACTTAACTCTGAAATAACAAAATTATTAAAATAAGAAACACCTATCGATAATTTATAAGCAAAGAT
Source organism: Hibiscus tridactylites (assembly GCA_958450335.1). NCBI lineage: Eukaryota > Viridiplantae > Streptophyta > Magnoliopsida > Malvales > Malvaceae > Hibiscus > Hibiscus tridactylites. The sequence goes on from OY288266.1 coordinate 77,345,412, forward strand.
CAGTCACAACAAGTCAAAGCCACGCTACGTTAATATTTTAACATATTATAGCCTTAGGTAATGATTTTACATTTTTCATTTAAATTACTAATGTTCATTGTAAGGGGACTAATTTGCACTGGATGATATATTATAGGGGCCTTTCACATGCTTTAATCCTCCCACAATTAGTGGTCATAGATTTTTCCCACCCCTTCCACATCTAGATTTCTATATTCTTCACTATTACAAACAAGAAACCTAATAAAAAGAATGGTAAAAATACAAAAATGGTCACTAAACTATCTCAAAAATATAAAATGGTTATCAAACTTTCAAAAGTTACATAACGTACGGACATTAAACTTTAGTCGTTAATTGGGTGACATGACAGTTAAAATTTGAATAATATAACATTTAATTCTTCATATTAACACATTCAATCAATTTGTATAATATGTGAAGTTGGTTGATTATCGCAATGAAAAGCAATTGGTTGAATATGATTGACCGCCAAGTCACTAAGAATTTGCCGCTATATTATTTAACAAATTGTTGAGGCCATAAACCTATACTCGGCCTCCGCAGAAGAACAAGAAACAATGATTTGTTTCTTGCATTTCCATAAAATTGGAGATGAACTAATGAATATAAAGAAACTAGTTAGAGAGTCTTGTAAATCATTTTTGCTTTACAACAGATGTCCTTGACGAGAAGACTTACAAATTAAGGAAATGAATCACTCTAAGTAGGGACGGAGTCGGTTGTACATAAGTAAAGAAGTATATCCTTTTTGCGACAAACCATTCTTTATAACGACCAATGGAGCCACCAGATTTATGCTTGATTCGATAAACCCTTTTATCGCCTATGACTTTCTTTTCTGGTGGCAATTGTTAACAATTAGAGAATGAGGAGAAATCTTAGAATGAGAGAACGATACTCTCACAAGTTGTATTAATTTTTCCATAATATCTCAAATGAGACTGAGAGATATTTATACAATAGTTGAGTGAGTTAGCATGATAACAGACTAACATAATTTCCTAACTGCATCTTGCTGACTCAGCACAACTTAGCTGACTTACAACAGACTGCTGATCAATACCTATTCTAGACTCATAACATTCACCATACTTTTTTCACTTTTTTAAAACTTGTTTGCTGCTGAAGAAACCATCAACCAAACGTGAAAGTAAACCTGCACAAACAAAAAACAAACATACACAAAACCAGACCAAGATCAAGTTGCACTAGTTAAAGAAAGAACAACAAGTTTATGTCGAAAGCGATAGAACATCACGACAGAAAGATGTTTATCCATAATGTCTGCAACTTGTTCATAAGCAGGCACCTCATTTACCAACAACTGTCCTGCCATAACCTTCTTCCTAACAAAGTTTAGATCAAGCTCAACATGCTTGAACTTGGAGTCTATCACGGGATTAGCAGAAACAACAACAACACTAGAGTTATCACACCACAACGTAGGCAAACCATCCAGAGGTATACAAAGTTCACGAAGAAGAGACTGAAGCCACAATATTTCAGTAGTAGCACAGGCAACCACACGATAGTCAGCCTCCGCCGTGGAACGGGAGACAACAACTTTCTTTTTACAACCCCAAGACACATGGTTACCTCCAAAAAAACAAAAAAAAACCCTATAGTAGAGCGTCGATCATCAACATCAGACCCCCAATTTGCATAAGCAAACCCCACTATGTCCAGTCGAGAGGCTGCTTTAAACTTCAATCCCCAATCAATAGTCCCAAGAATATAGCGCATAATACGTTTAACAGCCTGAAAATGAGTATCCAAGGGAACTTGCATGAATTGACACACCCGATTTACAACAAAAGCTATATCGGGTCTAGTGATGACAATATACTGTAAAGCCCCCACTATACTTCTATATTCTGTCACATTCTCAATAGGAGTACCAACAACCACAGACAAATGACAGTTTAAAACCATAGGTGTAGGTAACTCATTAGCAGTTTCTAAGCCACAACGTTGGAGAAGATCGCCAATATATTTCTTTTGACTAAACATGAGATCATCACCTATATAATAAACTTGAATACCCAATAAATAATCTAAAACACCAAGGTCTTTCAGGGATTTTTTTATTCAAGTCATCAATAACCACCTGTACCTCATCACTGTCACATCCTGTGACAATTATATCGTCGACATATACAAGAAGATAAACTACCCTGACACCAATACTTCAAACAAACAAAGACGAGTCTGACTTAGACGAACTAAAACCTACTGAGAGCAAATATGTCAGTAATTTGTCAAACCAAGCACGTGGTGCTTGTTTCAAACCGTAAAGAGCCTTATTAAGCTTGCATACTAACCTGGTCTTATCACCTTGTTCATACCCAGGAGGCTGCATCATATATACTTCTTTAGCCAAATCTCCGTTTAGGAAGGCATTGTTGATATCAACTTGCCGTAGAACCCAATTTTTTGCAGCAACCAACGAAAGAATAGTCCTTACAGTTGTTGGTTTGATTACTGGACTGAAGGTCTCATGAAAGTCATACCCTGGTTGCTGGAGATACCCACGCGCCACAAGTCGAGCTTTATAACGCGAGACTGTGCCATCAACATTCTTCTTTATCCTGAAAATCCACTTGCTAGTGACCGATGTCTGATTTGAGGGTAACTCAACAATCGACCACATATTATTTCTAATAAGCACATCGTATTCTTCTTGAGCCGTACACCTCCAATTCTCATTTTTGAACACCTCACGAATATTCCGTGGTTCAACAATATTAGAGACCTATGTCAATTTCGCAGCATACCCTTTCGGTTTGCGAATACCACTCTTACCCCTTGTTACCATGGGATGAGAGTTTGTAACCACATACTCAACACCATCGCGCCGAGGCTCAAGGAAAGCAGACCAGGAAGTGACATACACCGGGTCTTCGAAAGACGGAGGAAATGGAAGGCCAGAATTGGACTGCGCCGCTAACCCTAATTCGTCCTCAGATTGTTGAGAAGCAGCAACACCGTTAGTATTCAAGATGCTATCACCAGGCACTGCATAAGAAAATGGGAAAACACCAAGTCCTACAGATTGGACTTCAGTCACCACATCATGCAGCCCAAAAATTGGATTAGATCCGATAACAGGAGCATCAGACATACTACACACACCTATCTATGTGGGCAAAGGATCTATAGCATGCACAAAGCCCATCGAAGTATCAGTAGCAGGCTCAACATGCTGGGCTTCGGCCGCCTCATCATGCAGTCCAGAAAGCAGATCAGACCCGGTAGAAGGAGCAGCAACCACATCACATGCGCCGATGTCCATAAAAAACCCTAGACCCGTTTAACCTTCATTATGAGATAGACCACTCATCATCTCTTTGAGCGGCAGATCAGGCCCATTAGAAGATAGAGCACAACTAAGCCCAACAGTGGGCTGATCCCGACTGGGTTGATGCATTGACACAGACGGGGCGTCATCAATGGGCTGAACACCACCAGATAAACCCACTGGACTAGATGAAACATCTACAACATCATGATCACTACTAGATCGATCCACCAGACTCAGAGACACATCCGATTGTGCCATGAATGTTGAACGTGGAATATCACGAGATGAAGAAATTCCTCACAGGGGATCATAATCAGTAGACACAAGAATCAAAGGAAAACCATCTGACCCAAGAGAATCAGACCGAACCATATTAACATCATTAGCAGACCGAGCATTCGAGACCATGGGAAAATCACCTTCATAAAAAATAACATGACGAGACAAAATGATCTTACCATCCTCACCAAGAAATTTATACCCCTTATGCTTAGGATTATATCCCAAGAAAACACACTTATTGGAACAAAATTCAAGCTTATGATGATTAAATGGACGTATGAGTAGAAAACATGCGCACCCAAAAACCCGTAAGGAGTTATAATCAAGCTTTTGTTGATGCAAAACTTCAAAAGGAGACTTCTCGTGTAGAACAAACGTTGGTAATCTATTTATCAAAAATACCGACATGACAAAGGCATGACTCCAAAAATTTATATACAACCCTGCCTGAGCCAGTAGAGTTAAGCCCACTTCAACTATGTGACGATGCTTCCTCTCAGCCTTGCCGTTCTGTTCAGACGTACTAGGACAAGATATACGATGCTGAATGCCATTCATATCCAGCCATGATGCCAAGCTTATATATTCACCACCACCGTCCATTTGCAAAGCTTTAATTTTACCATTATACTGAACTTCAATCATCTTATGAAAGTTAAGAAAGCATTTAAAAACATATGACTTTCACTTAAGTAAATACATCCAGGTAAATCTACTGTAAACATCAATAAAGGAAACATAGTAATAGAATCTGCCCGAGATAGTATGAGCAGGCCCCCAAACATCCAAAACAATAAGTTGGAAATGAGCATCATACTCAGTTGTAGACAATTGAAAAGGTAGCTTGTGAGCCTTGCCTTGTAAACATGGCAAGCACACAACCGACAATTTATTATTAGTAACACCAATATTACAAGAACTCAAAGTATTCTTAAGCACATTCAAAGATGGGTGACCTAAACGTTTGTGCCACACTTCCAAAGAAACACAATCTTTAGAGACAATACAAGCCTCATAAGCAACATTATTTGCAATAGTAGAACAATCCCTATCACAACCTCTACTACGATGAACATCAAATGAATGCAATTCATATAGGCCTTTAGGAGTGAGCCTCCCCTCCAGCAGGATTGCCTTGGTTTGAGCATCCTAGACAAAACAGTTATGTGAGTGAAATTCAAAGAAAACACCATTATCCTGGGCAAATTGGGACACTAACAACAAGTTTCTTTTGATATCAGGTACACAAAGCAAATTACGCAAGCATAGAGACCTATTGGCCGTCAACACATTTCCAAGACTAATGTGAGTAATTTGAACCTCACAACCATTACCCATTAATAAAGAATTCGTACCTGTGTATGCCACATCAAAATGAAGATTGGAACGATCATTTGTGATATGATGCGTTGCACCCGAGTCAAGATGCCACACCACATCTTGAGAAGGAGAAGAGCAGCTGCCACTCAGACCAGAATAGAAAGAATTACCCACAATTGATGCTGGTGCTGAAGAAGGTTTTAAAAAGGGTAGTCCAGGAGTTGAAGAAAGAGAGGAGGAATAAACCATCGTGGGCAAAGAAGATCAAGGATGAGCAGAAAAAGAACCAGGCTGAACCATATTAGGAAACGCTGATCCTACATACGAGTGCTGGGAAAACACTAGAACAAATCCAGTATTTTGCAAGTTGCTGCAGATAGCTCCAGACACAACACATGGAATAGCATAGGAGACAGACGAATATCCACTAGATGGTGGACCAGAAAAGACACGAGAATACACCTGAGCAGGAAGCTGGGTGAAATTATGAGCAATAGTTTCAACCCTGTGACCATCTGGAGGCTTATGTTGATGCTCAGGACTGTTAGAACCTTCTCGAGGAAAAGTATCCCCAGACATGACACCATGGTAATTATGATCAAACTTATACCAGCATTTGGGAACCAAATGACCATATCGCCCACAAAGTTGACATTGAGGTCGATTAGAACCATAACGACCTCTCCCTCTTCCCCAAAAAAAGCTATTACCACATTGTCCTCGAGAAACAACAATACTTTTCTGAAAATTATCTTCAGAAAAGTCATCTTTGTCTTCTAAGCCATCAAACCCTTCATTTTTATGTTCTGAACGAGTAACAACATTTGCTTGAACAGAAAAGTTTTCAATAAGAAACTCCTTTTGTCGAGCCTCACAATCAAACAACATTTTTGTCAAGCTTTCAAGAGTCAAAGTCTCTCTAGAAGCAACAACAATGACGGACTCAAATTCAGCAGTGAGTCCAGCAAGAATAACACTCACTTGTTCTTGTTTCGAGACTATATTTCCTGCAGCACCTAACATATCACAAATCACTTTAATACTGGCAAGATAGTCACTAACAGACACTCCCCTTTTCTTCTAAGAATGTAAACTATGACGCAAAGAAGAGACCTTGGAAGTTGACTTGGCAGCAAACCTTCGAGACAAAGCATTCCAGATCACACGGGCAGTGGCAAGCCCCGTAAGATGTGGAAGAACATCAGGACTCAATGTCGAAAGCAGCCATGAGGCAAGAAGCTTATCTTGCTTCATATAAGCAAGATAGACAGGATTATCAACACTCTGCCCGGAATCATCAGTGATGACTTTCTCAGGCACTTTATGATCTGAGACAAAAGATACCAAGCCATATCCCTTTATATTCAACATGACTTGATGCTTCCAAAGAACATAACTATTTTCAGTAAGCTTCACAGTGTCAAGCTTAGGCAATTGCTGAACAGTGTACATATTCAAAGTCAACAATAGAGAAGAGGGAATCAAACTCGAACTCGTAGGAGATTCAACAATCATGATGTTGAACTAAAGATACAAGAATAATAAAGAAGACAGAGAAACAATCTCAAGAGAAAATTGTCACGGGTAATACGTCGAACAGTTTGCAGGCAGCAACAATCACAACAAAAGACTGTCACAGGCAATACGTCGAATAATTTGCAGGAAGCAACAATCACAACAAGAGCACACACAAAGCAAACCAAAAACCTTTGAACAAGCTTCAATTAAACAGGCCAAGCGTGAGACTATGATGTTACAAAGAACTAAACAACTCTAAGAAACACAATTATCTGATCGCAAGATTGCCTACAGATCACTAATATGTTCTTCAACAGGAATCACGAACCAGATTTCCTCACGATCTAACTGGTAATCTGAAGTCTTAATTAGAAAATTGATGCAAGGATTAAAGCGTACTGAGGACATAAATCTTACCACATTCTGATCGCACTCACCGCCACTTGTTGTTGAAGAGAAAAATTAGACGAGTGAGAAAACGAACCAGATCAGGCTTTGATTACTAAGTTAACAGCCCAATCCGCACTCACAGTCTTATCACGCACGCCTATCAGAGAAGAGACCACAAACGCAGCGAAGAAACACCAGGAAACCAATGAATGATACCGTGTTAACAATTAGAGAATGAGGAGAAATCTTAAAAAGAGAGAACGGTACTCTCACAAATTTTATTAATTTTCCCATAATATCTCAAATGAGATTGGGAGATATTTATACAATTGTTGAGTGAGTTAGCATGATAACAGACTAACAGAATTTCCTAACTGTCTATTGCTGACTCAGCACAACTTAACTGACTTACAACATACTATTGATTAATACCTATTCTAGACTCATAACATCAATTGTATGATTTTGTCAATTCAGATAATGGGCAAGTGATACATTATATTTTTTTCTTTTTCTTTTTAATTCAAGCGCAGCTTCGTTTGTTTAAAATTACAACCTTGGCTACGTTTGCATATTTAGACATCCTAGTTAAATTCAATTATTCTTAATGCCTTAGAAAGCACAGTGAATGTCTGGTAGTACAGAAGTTTTAGTCACCGCCCACAACTACATACCAAAAGCATAAGTTAGTATTATGATATATCAATATGTGATCTGTTTATTGCTTCAACTGGTTTTTTGAGACTCAGACATTACTGAAGTGCATGTATTCCTTCCCCGACGGAAGATTGTTAGTTGATAGTTTACTTTTTTGTTGGTTAGAAAACATTATTTTTTAAGTGCATCATACTTTCTTGTAGTTGCCACCGAAGGTCCCTGGTTCGATCCTGGGCAGCAACAGTTATTTTATCCTCTATAATTTTATGTACTCATTCCCTTTTTACTGAACTTGTCTAATCTGACCGAGTTGATGCAATTTTGACAGGGTGGGATGTGCCTTTTCATTTTCCAAAAGCAAAAGGGTCATATTATTAGCGTTTGGTCCATTATCTTCAAAAAGTAGAGTTTGTTAATAAAATTTTATATATCCTGTCCTACCTATAATAATTAGGATGTAAAAAGTTGACCCGACTTGAAAACTCGATTGAAACCTGTTCGAGTTAGAATTTAGTTTGACCCGAGGATGCGATGACCCAAAATCGATCTGTAACCGACTGTTGTTGACCCGAACCCGACCTGCATCCGACCGAGAACGACCCGAACCCGAATTGAACCTATTTCTGTGGACCCGAAACCCGACCTACACCCGACTGAAATGAACCCGAACCCGAGACTGACCCAACAGATAAACGATATTACCCAACTAAATCGACCCGAGATCCGATTTTACCCGACCTGTTTTGAACCCGACATGTTAATTGACCCGACTTGTTTTGAACCCGACCTGTTGTTAACCTTAACTGATATTGATATGGTTTGATATTTACCTGACATATAATTTAGGAAGTCTATGATTTGATGAATTTAAAGTGTTGATAAATGTAAAATATTAAGTGTTAATAAATGTAAACTATTAGTTTTTTAAATTAATTTAAAGTGTTTGCCTCCCTTAATAAAAAATATGAAGAAATACATACATATGCATATCATATATAGTTAGAGAAAGTCCTTTGAATTAAAACCAAACAACTTAAAACACTCGAATTAAATTTTTATGATAAAATTAACTCGATTAACACATTTTTTACTCGATACGATTTGATTGAATATTCAACCCTTTAATCTTGGAGGGACATGTGTTGAAAGCAGAAGAGAGGCCCCGAATTACTAGTTTTGTTTAGCGAATTGATACTCAAATATCTTCTGTTTCCCCTAAAATAAAAAATCTTAGGGTAAAGTTCACAAATGGTTATTAAATTTTGGTTAATTATTCAATTTGGTTATTAAACTTTCAATTGTTTCAATGTTATCATTAAATTTTTAGTTTTGATTCAATGTTACCACTGGCCCGTAAATCACTATTAACATCTGTTAAATTATTTTGTATAATTACACATTTAGTTCTTTTATATTTACAAATTCAAAGAATTTAATCCTAATTTGAAAGAAATAATAAATTCGACCCTAAACCCTCAACACCCTAATTCCAACCTTTTATAGACACATTCATTACACCAATTTAACCCCTAAAATCTAAAACTTCATCATTTCCATTCTAAAAAGGCATACCAGATAGGAAAATATGTTAGTAGTAGTAGTCCTCCACCCCAACTATCGACATAAAGGGCTAAAAAGAACAAAGAAAACTATTTTGTTAAGTGAATTTAATTAGAGCCACTCTAAGTTTTTGTCTTTTGTGACGTTCGACAAGCTGGTGTGGCTTTGATTCTTTTTAGCCATTAATCAATCTAATTAAAATCTCTGGTCTTATAATCGAATGGGTGAGACGCTTCAACACGGCTACACCTATAACCCATATTTCAAGCTTGAATTTGAGACTGTAGCGACGTTTTTGGAAAACTCACTTTAAATATCCCGCTTTTGAAAATGATTTGTTTAAAAGGGGAGTTTCTTTTTAAAACTTCGAGTTTCGAAAAAATTTGGAGTCGCCACCGGCCACTTAGGTAGGCCGAACATCATAAAACCAGAAATTCATTTTAAAAAAAGTTCGAGAGTTGGTTAAGCGTGGGGAAGGACTAACACCCCCATCACGCCCGGAAATCAGTACTAAAATATTTGTTGCTTTTAATCGATGGGAATCATTTAAAGTTTAAAGTGAATTTAATTAGGTATTCTTAATTGAAATCTGACCGTATTTGTATGAGCTTTATCAAATTGGTGCTTTGGAATTAATTAGATATTTAATTAATAAGGATGATGATGCATCAGACCATAGATTAAACCAACATCATATAAGTCTAACTGTCGTGTTAATTTACGGTTCGACTCTCGTACGTCACCTTTATGCATAATGCAAGCATTTAGGAATGATGTTATGACATTGTCCCTTTTTTAAATATCACTTACCTTGAGACGGTAAGGATTAACCCAAATATTTGGTCAATATCCATTGAGTTCGGATTGTTATGACACAAATATCGGGATTAATAGATATCTCCCCTTCCTATGGTTTAAATTAGTTAATTAACATGTCAAGACATGAGAGGTCATATGGATGACAATTATAAATGCATGTCACAAAAAGACTTTAAAATAAACACACAAAAGCCCACCCAAGGTTCTATCCTAAAAGGCCCAAATTAAGTGAGTCTAATTAGTGATCTAGTTATTAATTAGGTGATTCTAGTATTAACCTTAAATTAATTATGCCCTAAAAACTAGAAGACCCTAATAAATTATAAATTATCTCGCAACATAATAATTAAATTGGTTAATTTTAAACTAGTATACCAATGAGCTAGGTACACTATTTAAAATGAATCAAATTAATTAATCATGGTTTTAATTGTTCATCTAGGCCCAATGTGAATTTTACCCTAATGATAATTAAGAGGTGTTCGGTTGGCTTAATGAGTTTAACATTTACCCAGATACGTCAAGGGTAAAATTAAATTCACTAAACCAATTCGAACCTTAGGTCTAATTATGGCTCTAGAAAACCGAGCCTAAATTAATTTATTAACTTAAAGATTATGTCCCTATGAGATGGGCACATAATCTAAATTAATTGAATCAATCGTGGTCCAAATCTAACCTAAAGTTAATCTACTAACCCTAAAGCCCAAAACAAAGCAAATCCCAATCCCAAAAACAAGGCAAACTAGGAAAAACATGCTTACCAAAGACTACGACTATACCTGCAAAAACATATTATATACATTCAAAATTATATTGTATGTACCATAAAAACGTTAGGACTATAGTATACATAAAAAGGACCGATATGCGTATTGAACTATATAGTATATGTGTTGTATAAAAACTATATGTTATATCGTATTTGAGAAAAACGTTAGGTTATATATTCTACTAAAAAACTATATCATATACCATACGTTATGTTTATTCAAAACTATGCATCATGTGTGTCACTAAACTTTATATCTTATCTTATATTATATATTACGTAAGTATTACATTAAAAAACATATAGTGTATAAAATCTAAGCATTATACGAAAAACATATATATCACATAAAAACAATGTATTATAATAAGACCATATATATATATTGTAAGAGAAAACCTATCATATTACATAAAAACAATATATTATATAAAATCATATATATCACTTAACATAGCTACACATGACATCCTCCTCTAACCTCAAACTATCCCTAACAAGCCACATATCGTATTTCACCAAGCACAAAATTAAACAATCATCAAATTTAAGCATGAAAGTTGGAAAAATAAAATGCATGAAACATGGGGCACAAGACACTAGAAAATGGACTAAAATGAAAGAAAACAGAAGCTAACAAGGGCTGACGCGGGATTAAACCACCATGAACCAAGATTTGGACGACATTGCAAAGGGTTTTGAAGCTTCAAGGACCAAAAACGTGATTTTAAGACGCGTAAACCCTTGTGCGCATAAATAACGTGACACGAAAAGGTATTAAGGGGATTATGCCAATTTTAAATCGTTAAAGCCATATAAAAGCGTGTTTAAACCATTTCAAACCCCTTTTGCTAACCCTAAAACCTCAAAAACCCTCTGTTCTCTCGACGTTGAAACTTAAAACGTCGGCCGTCGCTAGTCGGCGGCTGGCAAACCCCCCAAACGTCCCTAAAAGCCCTCTTTTTCTACGTTTAAAACCAAACCAACACCCGAATATCGGAAAACAACATCCCTTTTTTGTTAAAAAAACAGAACCAAAACCTTTTTTCCTTTAGAATCAAAAAATCCTTTTTTTTGTTGTTTCCCTCAACCGAATCACCATGCACAACTACGAAAGGGGTCGAAAGGATTGTCAACGGCGAGAGAGAGCAAACGACGCTTAGGAGCCGAAACAACGAAGGTAAAAAAACTAAACCCTAGCTTGTGTATATGCTATGCAAAATAAATGTAAGCGAAGATGAGGATTACCTCAAAAAACTTTTGCTTTATGCTTCTATTGCTTTTTTCGAATTTTCAGTTTACAATGAGATTTGCCTTCAAATTTTATAGCCGAATTTCTATTTTCACAAAAGAAGAAAAGAAAAGAAAAGAAAAGAAAAGAAATCGAAATTCCCTATTGGCTCGTATTCGTCCTTTTGGCCGGATTCATACTGTTTCCTGCCACTGTCCCTGTTGTCTTTGTTGCATGTTTGTGGTCGCCTTTGTACATTTTGATTTCTTGTTTTTTTTGCTCTTTTGCATGTCGTGGCCAATCATGAAGAGGAGGGGACCATAAGGAAAAATCGCAGCAGTCGGTGATTCTTCCGGTCGACGTGGCGATCTGAACGATCTGGAGAGCTGAGGAGTCAAGCGCGTGGATTGAAAGCGCGCGTGGGTGACACCAAAGGTCGCATGTGAGTGCGTAGGGAATTTGGAAGGGCGCTCCTTCAATCTAGGCCATCCGATCACGAGCCAGATCTGATGGTTGGGATCCTGCGGCGCTCAAGAATTTGAGGGGCTCCTAGGGTTTCTATATGAGGCTCGGTTTGGACCGTCAGATCTAATCTAGATCTGACGGGTGTGGTGCGGCTGCGCCAAAAAAAGATACTCCCTCAGTCCCATAAATATTATCCATTATTGACTTTTTTGGTCAAATTTTTCAACTTTGACTCATGATTATTTAAAATTTATTATTGATAAAAATATGAAAAAATATATTTTAAAAACCTCTAATCGAGTAGATTTTAAATATATATTTTATAAATTTTAATTATTTATAATATTTAATATAATTATAGTCAAATTTCAAAAAAATTGACTTTTAAAAAGTCAATAAAGGATAATTTTTTATGGGACAGAGGGAGTAGGAAATTAAGGTTTCTTCTTGTTTTATCAGATTAAGGCTAGGGTTTTAATTATTTGAGTCTATGTAATAAAATTGTTTATGGGTTTTAATATTTGTAGTAATAGATTGTTTTATTAATAAACTTGGGCTTTATTCTAGATTAATATATATATATATATATATATATATATATATATATATAGGGTTAGGATCAACTTACACTGTGTAAAACTCAATTACTTTTACACTATTTTTGGACCGTTGGATGATGGTAATTAATGGCCCAGATTATTTCCTTATCTTTTTTTCCCAAGTGATAATCTTCACATTTTTTACTGTTAATCTCATCCATACATTTCACTCATCCAATGGTCCTAAATTGGTGTAAAACTAAATGAGTTTTACACCATGTAACTTGATCCCATCCCATATATATATATATATATATATAATTTTTCTTCTTTCTTTTTTCAGCTTAATTATAATAATGATGATGATGTTGATGATGATGATGATGATGATAAGATATCAGTGATACTAACAATAATAAGATGAAAAAGATAGGAAGATAACATAATACATTAGTAATGTTTAGGAGTTTTTCAAATAGATAATAACAATATAATAATAGATATAATACTAATAGTACTAATAAGATTTTTACTTGTTTTAGTCTTAATCATATTATATAACTAAAGTAGATAACCAAAGCCTTTTATTAAGAAAAAGAGTAAAAACGGGCCTTTTTTAGGACAAAATTAGTGATTACAACAACTAAAGAAGAGATAGAAGCTAAAGAAGAATGGCCAACTTTCTACTGCAACTGCCGCCTAGCAACCTGAGAAGAATCTCTGTTTATACTTCATTCAGACTTAATATTGTGATTTGTATAAATTTGATCTGAATTTGAGTATACATGAGCTCAAAAATCTGATCATTTTAAGGCCGATGAGTGTACTATATAAAAGATATATGAGACTTGAAACTGGACAAAGAATAATACTAATAGAATATTAAATCTGGTTCACTCGCATATTGACGTGCTTGAAGTCGATGGAGTTTATTATGGTATGTGCTCATGGATCCTGTATTTTTTTCTCAAATTTTTAATCATTCAGTTCTTTGCTACAGAAGTAATTATCAAAAGAAAACGTAACCATAGAAAAAGACTAAGATAAAGAAACATATCCCATCGATCCTAATTTGTAATATATCAAATATTTCACATGCTTCAATGTTTGTCTCTATGGCAAATAACTTGGGGATGGGAAGTAGAACTTACATGAATCATAATTGTTTAAGTTTCTCTGGTTGCCATCGGTATGAAGCTCACTAGCACCTTGAGCTCCCAATAATTTGTTGCAAAATTCAAGGAAGAACCAAAGAAACTTTCAAGTTTCTCTAATTATATATTTCCGCCTGGAGGATGGCAGAAGGGATGATGGTGTAACACCTCACGCCCAGGTTAGGAGCGAGAGGCGTTACTCAGACAAAACACATAACACAAAACATATAGAAACATGCAATCAGAGAATCGAACATGTGAACATATAAAACCATACTAACATACATGTAGGTGGTCTAACAAAAACTTTCTTTTAATCTATCAAAACATATCATGTTAACCACTTTGACATATCAACTTTATAATTCAATCATGTTAAACACAAAACATTACCAACGTGGGTTAACTTACTAATCATATTAAAACATGTTTACAAATCAAAACAATCATCTAAGAACCAATTTAAACCAATTCATGCATAATAAGCATTCGTCTAACATATTACATAACATATACAATCAAGAAATCACTTATCGTAGCATATTATAACTTTTAACCATGTATACATTCATATTCATTAACAATCAACCTATTCATATAGAGATTATGTTCGAACTATAACAAAACCACATAGGCATTTGAATGAAACATATCAACCGTATTGATTCATTTCAATTCAACATCTAGATACATATATGATCCTAAGTTTATAACACCCACATACAAGCTATATCATCATAAACCATTCTAATACACCATATACTTAAACATTCCAAGGTTTACTTTAAGTCATAATCAACCATACTCATATATAAACATCATCCAAAACATGGTCATACAACTTGTTTACTATTAACATATCAAACATCAAGCTTTAACATATCTTATATAATTACAATCCAAACTAGCATATCCAAATACCCAAAATGCATGTGACATTCTAACATATAACTATGCCACCATCTAGGAGTCTAAGCAAAACTATATCATACTTGAGTCTTGGCTTGTGATTGCTCTCGGATCAGAATAGGTAACTTTCGGATATAAGAGACCTTGTTGGGTTCTTTGATGCTCGGTTTCCTTCAACCGAATTGCTCGCCAAGTGGTGGAGAAGTGGAATATTGGGTGATGGTGGTGGAAGAAAAAAGATAGAAGTTTTGCACAATGATTTAGAGTGGTTCAGCTTTTTAACCAAAGCCTACATCCACTACCTTATCTTCCTACCAAGGATTTCAAACAAATTCACTATGAATTTTGTCCCCTTTTCTAGGCTAAGGAGGCAACCTTTACAACCCTCAAAGCTTTCTAGCTAAAGCTTAAGTAAACACTCTTTACAAGAGAAATTCAAGGCAAACAAGAAATCCTTCTAATAGGTATGTGTTTGCAAATCTAAGCACTCACCCAAAACCTAGAACACTTGAGCAAATATGACAATATTGGCTCACTAGTGTTTGTCTATACAAGAAATTGAGAATTAGGCAATAAGACATATTTTTTATCATAATGTTGTTGATAATTGAAGCAGTAACCTTCTCTTGATGCTTGGAGATCACTTTTATACTCCTAACTGAGTTTGTAGACGTTGAGGACCGTTTGGGAATGTTTTGGAGCCGTTGGAGACATTATTTCCCACCATAAATTCAGTTCTGCTGCCTACCGTGTCGGTACACGGGGACCCGTATCAGTACGCCCTTCTTCAGAACTAGCCGTTGGGCTCTTGCCAGGCTAAGCGTATCGATACGCTTGAGAGTGTATCGGTACGGTCTGCAATTTAAAAGACCGTTGAGAAATAGCCGTTAGGGGTTGTTAAAGAAAGGATCGGTACGCTTAAGAGGCGTATCGAAACGACCCCTATCCGTATCGATACGGGCAAGCCTGTATCGATACGGGTTTTGGCAGAATCAAACTTGGGTAAAAAAGGTATCGATACGGGGTGTACCGTATCGGTACGGGCTTGCTGAAAAGCCATATTTGACTTCTTTAAAACTTTAAAAACTTTGCCAAAAACCTTGTTGAGTGGATCGAAAGATCGATATGAACTAAGAGGGGGGGGGGTGAATTGGATTTTTAAAGTTGGTGTGGTGGAAATTGCAAATTAAAAATATTGACAAGAGATTTTAGAGTGCTTCAAGTTCCAAATGAACTCTACATCCACTACCTTAGCTTCACTAAGGATTTGCAACAATTCCACTAATTGCTCTTCCCCTTTTCTAGGCTAAGGAGGCAACCCTTACAATTTCTACCCAAAATTTAACCCAATCCTCACAACAAGGTAACAAAGAGTTTGATGGCTAATAGAGTATCTCTCAATACAAATTGTAGCCCAATTACAAGCACTCAACCCAATTGAACAAGATAAGAATGAAAATTACAATTGGGGTTTCTAGACAATATGGGAATTTTGCACAATTGCTTGGATTTGATGTTTGGATGTTTGCTTTAGGATCAATAGTTTTTGCTGGAGCTTTTAGAGGTCCCTTTTATACCTTCTCATTGATTTCTAGCCGTTGTGGTTGTTGCACTCATCAATAGAGCTGTTGGGGATGTTATCTCACCTCCATAAATGCAGTCTGCAACAACCCGTTTCGAAACGCGGGGTACCTGTTTCAGAACAGACTAAAATAGAAAGAGTCGTTGGGGTGCATTTAAGAGCCCATTTCGAAACGCTTTAGAGCCGTTTCGAAACACTTTTGCCACTGTCAAGGGTCGTTTCGAAACAGCCTGAGCCCGTTTCGAAACACCCTAACGGTTTCAGAAAATCAGTTAAAAACAATTGTAACGGTCATATTTTTGATTCAAAATGAAGAACAGTTTCGAAACGCTTGGCCTCATTTCGAAACGGTTTTGCTACTATCAAAGGTCGTTTCGAAACAGATTGAGCCCGTTTCGAAACACCCTATTAATCTTTGAAAAATAAGTTAAATAATATAACAACCGTTATAGTTTTCAAATAAAAAATGAAGAACAGTTTCGAAACGTATGAGACCGTTTCGAAACGGGTTCAAGTGTTCTAAAGCCGTTTCGATACACATTTCGGAACAGGGGTTGGCAGTGATGAAAACATTTCGAAACGCCTTAGGCCGTTTCGAAACATGGACTTGAAATGTAACACCCGTGTTTTGGGGTTAGGAGTTATCCGGGTTTATAGTTCGAGTCAATAAAATAAAATTAAAATAAATCCAACTTAAAATGTGGCCTAATTGAACTTTAGTAAAAAGGGAAGGACTTATGTTGTAATTTGCCCAAAAAAACTTTTAAAAAGGATGACAACTTTCAAAGTTGTCATCTTCTCCCCTTTTCCCATTATTTCCAACATGAGAAACACCCACCACCATCTTCAAACCCTCTCAAACTTCAAGCTTATATTCCTTTGATTTCTTCATCAATTCAAGGGCGTTTTTAAAGGTAAAATCATTTTCTAACTCTCCTCTTCATTTCCTATTCATACATGGTCTTAGATTTTAAAAATATGAACTTTTGAAAATTAGGGTTTGATTTAAAGTTTGGTTTTTTTTAAGGGGTTTTCCATCTTGTTTTGATAAATTGAGTTGGGGCTTTGTTTACTCATATTAAAATACACATTATATGTTAATTTGGTTGGATTTTGATGAATTTCCGAAGTGGGTTCTTAAACCCATTTTTGGTGGGTTTTAGGGTGTAATTAGAGGGCTGATGGTATATGTATGCTAGGGGGATGTTTTGGGACCATTTAGATGTCATTTGGGTGTTTGAAAATGAAATTTTCTGCTGGGTAAAATAGAAGTACGAAAATGGGAATTTTGGTGATTGTTTGGGTTGGAAATTGTTGGAGCTTGGCTTGCACCTATGGGTTGATGTTGTGGCTGAATTTAGCAATCATTTGTGAGTATAAGATGTGTTAGAAACTTGGGTTTTCATCAAGGATTATGGGCTGCTTGAATTAGATAAAGTCGGGGTTTGGTCATGACTTGTAATGTTGAGTTTGATATTTGAATTTGTATTCCGGGTTGATATTTTGATGTTGGGCTGATTTGAGGATTAATTGAATCGTATTGAGGTTGTTTAGAAGCGAGAGCTTGCATTGGAGAAGCTTCGGGAAGAAATCCGGAAACATGAAGGTGATGCTTGCTTGGTAGTTGAGCTTGGAGTAGAGGTGAGTGGTTAATGTTTTTAAATCGATTTTTAAGTGGTTGGTTCAAGCATGTGAACTAGGTTGGGCTTGGCAGACCCACCTAGAGTTAGGATTAGGGTGGTAGCCTAATCCTAAGCTTTAGTTAGAGACCTTGGATGTACTCTTTAATCGTTGTTATGCCTCATGATGAGTATGTATAATGTGATGCACATGTATGTGAAAGTATGACTTAATGTATTGATTTTATATGCATGTTGATGACAAATAAAATGTGGATATATGATGAGATAATTGTTCGGTTGACATACATGTGGTGTTGGTTTGTGAAATGAGGTTATGTTGTGGATTGCATGATTTTGGAGAATCATGGTGAGTACGTGCTAGGCACGGAATTTATATTGAAATTGATATTGTAAGAAGTTGTGTAGTTTGATTTATATTGGCACTAGTATACTTGGGTACAATGATCGATCATTAGGATGAGTGTGCACACAAATTGAGTCAAAACGTACGTGGCCTTGGTGGCGTTAAGGTACCAAGGAGGAGTACGGTGATGTAATATTCCACCAGAAGCTTTTATATATTTCTACGTGATGATGAGTGGAATCCCATCCGTAGGGCATGTGGCGATGAGTGGAATCCCGCCCATGCAAGGACCGGTGATGAGTGGAATCCCACCGAGGTAATGTTGTTGATGGAAATGCGTTCCAATGGGTTATCCGCGTATTCGGGTCATAGCTAGGTGCCAATATGAGGTTGTATGTTTATACCAATGTGGGATTATGCTTATGTGCTTATATGACATGAAATGTGATGCCCTTAAGAATTGATATATGATGTGGATAATGCTTTGGATTATGTATCATGGTAAGTTGAGCTTATGGTTGTTGAGCATGGCTAATGTTGACTATATGTTCATGCATCATGTTCATTTTGGCTTGGCGGACCAGAGGTAAGACCATGCATTTCATCTTGGAAATAGCTCGTGCTTGGACCCTGCATTGTCGAAGGTTTGTTTTATGAGCTACCCTCACTAAGCTTTTATGCTTACGCTCTCTTTTGTTCGACAATGCAGATAAATAACTTGTGGGCGGCAAGGGCAAGGAAAGGTCTCCAAGTGTTGCTTTTGGTGAGCTCAATGTATGAGTTTTGAGTAAATGAATGTAATAGTTAAGCAATGGGATATGTTTTGATGATTGAATTTTGATGTATGTCGATATTGGTTTGATTCTTGGATGCCTTGTTTGATCTATAAATATCGTTGTTGTTGCATGCCTTGAATGTCTATTTGTTTGGTTGCTAAGGCATGAAATCTTACGTGCTTGTATGACCATATATGCATAAATTGCCCTTTTGTATGAATGCTATGTATGGATGCCTTGTTAATTGCTTGGTTGCTACCTTTGGTCTAAGTATGTTAGTTTAAGTGTTTGTATGTGCTTAGGAGAGTCTAAAAATGCATTTAGAGTCATGTTGGGGTCGTTTAAGTTGAAATTTGAGGTATTGCAGAAAGGGGGTATCGATACTCCTAGCTAGGGTATCGATATTGTCTTGCCCAAAGGCCTCAGATTTTTCCTGGGGTATTGATACCCTCCAAAGTTACTGGAATTTGGAGTTTTGAGTGAGAGTAGAGCGTATCGATACGGGGTTCCTGAGTATCGATACGGGTCTACTCTGTTGACCAAGGAGGGTTAACCGAGAAAGGGGGTATCGATACCCCTGGTAAGGGTATCGATACGGTCTTCTCGTGGTTGACTTCTTGGGTTGACCTAGAAAGGGGGTATCGATACCCCTGGCAAGGGTATCGATACTGCCTGCCCTGTAAGCTTAAAAATGGACTGTTTATGCATGGCTGGGGTTCGAATGTGTTTTCCTTGTATGTTTCCGCTGTTGTGAATCACTTAGGGTTTAACCATCCTCTAGACAAGATTAAAATAAAAAGAAAAAAATATAGGGTTGCTAACCGAGGGGAACCTTAACGGGTTTCACTCGGTTTTCCCCGTGTGGCCCACTCAGACCGGTCATCCGGCCAGACCGGGGCGATGGGGTTACATTTGTTGGTATCAGAGCCTGAGGTTTCCGAGACCTTGGGCAGGTAAGTGAGGTAAGTTTAAGTTTTGAATTGATATGCACGGTGTTTGCTTGCTTTGTAAGTATGACTGCTTGTATGACAAGTATGTGATTGTTTGTTTAAAAGCATGTTGCTTGTTATCCGTGTATGCTGTGAATAATGATTGTTTGATTGATGATATATGTTGTTTGATAGTACGCATATGTTTGCTTGTTTAGCAAGTAAGCCCTGTTATATGCTTGGTTGAGCATGTATGTGTGCTGATTTGTTTGAAACATGTTTAGTAGAGTCCCATTGCTACTATTACATTGAAAAAGAGATTTTTAAGTGAGGGAAACATACTTGAGCCACTTGGAAGCCTTGCCTTGCTAACCCAATCTTGTATTTTTTACTGTTGATGTTGTCGTTGATTTAATTGCCTTTCGGTAAGTAGGAGTCGTAGTTTCTGAAAAGGGTGGACTATGTTGAGGGAGTCCATCACCTTAGTTAGAGGGGTATGGTT
This sequence comes from Hibiscus tridactylites, assembly GCA_958450335.1. NCBI lineage: Eukaryota > Viridiplantae > Streptophyta > Magnoliopsida > Malvales > Malvaceae > Hibiscus > Hibiscus tridactylites. Next base: position 77,366,128 of record OY288266.1, read on the forward strand.
GTACCGGAATTGAGGTACAATTCGTTCGTTTGAGACGGTGTATGTGGTTGATTCCTGTGGATGAGGGACGATGTGATCAACTCTGGCATTAGTTGGCAAGAAGACGTGAAGACCTATGAGTGGGAGTCAGAGTGGTGTCGATGTTTTAGCAGATAAGCCCTTGGTACGGTAATAAGTTGTTTCCTCCAGTTGATTCTAAATCCGTGCTTTTGTATATCGTTAGCAAGTATGCAAGTTGAATATACCTGGTGAAGTGTTAGTTGGTGACCGTTGGGGTTCGGCCTATGATTTTAATGCAAGACAGCCGATCAGTGTCCGTGAGTGGGAGCTAGTTTGTGTGCTTGGGTCAGTGTACGTTGAGTTGTTTTCCAGCAAGCGGAAGAGATAAAGTCACTTCCGATATAGTTGAGCCGAGAAGGGAGCCTTGAGCTTTGACTCCAGGTTGTTTGGTAGGGGTAGAACAAGTCCAGCATGACTGTTTGTGTGTGATCAGAATTGAATCTTGAAGTTACGAGATGCTCTAAGAATAGTTTAGAAGAGTCAGATTTTGTCGAAGGACTAGTCTGAAAACAAGAGGACCGAAGGCTATCAGTTGTGTACATGTGAAGTGGCAATTTCTGCGAATACCTCCTTTTGCGTGAGCATGTAAGAAATTGGATATCCTTGTTGAGATCTTAGACGTAGGAACACATGTGACTAGCCTTTGGGAGATAGTAGTGATCAGAAAGATGTACAAAAGATGTTTGTTGGTGGTTCAAAGTTACTAGTTTCTAGTAGATGTGAAGTGATCGTCTTCCCGCGGTTTTGATGTACCTTTTTAACATGGTTTGGCTCGTAGAGCACAAAGCTAGGATATACCTTGAGACAGAGAGAGAATTGCCTTGAAGTCGCAGATTTTTGTGAGACTGTAGTAGTAGGTAAGGATGTGAACTCCTTATTGAATGTTGATCCAGCTTTAGAGGTCAAAGATTGATTTAGTTTAGTTGACAGGCTTGCTTAGCAATTGTGATGGATTTGATTCGTGAATGAAGATTTGACCGCAAAATGTTAGAATAGCTTGTGTTTTCCTAGAAGCGTTTACAAGAATTACCCAGTTTGTCTCCTGGCAGAGGAGAAGAGTTCATTGTTGAGACCGTCTCCGAGGTTGCTTCAGTTTTGTTGCTCTGTAACTTATGAATTCCGGAAGAATTGAGAATGTTGAAGAATTAACTTCGAGACTTGTTAGACCTTAGGTTCATTAGGCCTAGTACATCATCTTAGAGTTCTACAGTGTAATTTGTGAAGAAGAAAGAGTGACAGTACGAGAATGTGTTCAGATTACAGACAGTTGAAACAAGTGACAGTGAATGATTAGCATCAGTTTTCGAGTGTCAGCGGTTTGTTGGTCAGTTAGTGTGTGCTTCAGTCTATTTGAAGATTAGTATGAGATCCGTTTACTACCAGTTGAAAGTGAGAAAAGTTGAAGCACCAAAGACAGCTTTAGGGGCAAGATGTGATCACCTTGAGCTTTGAGTTATGTCGTTTTGTTTGACTAGAGTATTAGTTACCTTCATAGAGATGTTGAAAAGAATAATTCTCGAGTCCATTGATCAGTTGTAGTAGTTCTCATAGATGACACATGAGTATATTCACGTACCGAAGAAGGCCATGACAAGCTTTAAAGTTAGTGTGGTAGATTCTATTAGAGAATTAATTGTATGTCAAGTTATGCAACGTGAACTTAGAGTTAATGAAGATGTTCTCCTAGAACATGCAGATCATCCGAGTGTATTAGAGTAAATCCCAAGTAGGCAAAAGAAGATATGAGTTGGAGGAAATTGAAGACTGTGATAGATATCTATAGTTCCTAGGTCTAGCATTGTTACTTTCAGAGAATTGTAAATAGTCTTTTGAAGATAGTTGCTCCATTGATAGATTGCTATAGAACAATGTTCAGTTGTGTGGTTAGATGCGAGACAATGAGCCTTTGAGAAACCGAAAGAAACTTTGAAGAGAGCTCCGACCTTGAATCAGCTTATGTCAGAGAAAGAATTTGTGAACCATAGTGACGTGTTACATGTAGAGTTAGGTTGTGTGCTTATGCAAGACAGAAGATTGTGGCTTGTTCATCAAGATAGTTGAAAGACCGAAAAAAATAGTTATCTCACACTAGACTTAGAGTTAGTTACAGTGTAATTGCTTCGAAGACTTAGAGACAAAGTCGTATATTGAGAAATGCACAGTGTGTATGTATATATCATCAGAACTTGAAATATTTGAAGACTTGGGAATGGTTGGAACTTGAACAACATGAGTAGTTAGAATTGCTTGAATACTGTGATCTCAAGATTGAGTACTATCTGAAGAGAGTCTACGTAGTAACCGATGTTCCGAGCTATTTTGTTGATAGATTAGTAGTTGAGTTGCGAGATGTGAGTGTCGAACTCAGTCTGCCGAATGATAGTAGTTTTGTGGCCGAGTTTCATGTTAAACCTACATTGAGTCAGAATTCTTGAAGAGAAACAGTTGCAAGACAAATTCTTGGCACCTCACGTGGAAGACATTGTGGAAGGAAGACCGTTAGAATACAGCTTCATAGATGATAGAGTTTGTATTTTTAGAGATAGAATTGTTGTACTGATTGGCATAGTGTTTTGAGACGTATTGTTTTGGTCGAAGCACACAACAATTCATTGTATAGAATTTAAGTGGTATGAAGACGTATTGTGGGTTGAAGATGAGTACTTCCAGAATGAGTGGGCGAATAATGTGGTTCAGTATGAGAGTAAGTATGTAAATTGCCAGCGTGTCAAGACCGAGCTTCAGTTTCTTCTAGTTTGTTACATCCATGGAAGGTTCATAATGGGAGTGACTAATAGAGATCCGAGATTTCAACTAGATATTTTTTGAAGACGTTTGTATAGTGTTTGGTTACCTGTTGAAGTCAGATGATTAGTTAGAGAAAGTTATGGGTCAAGTGTTCAAATAGTGTTGTATGAGATTGTGAATCGGGCTAGTATAGTTGTTTATTTGTTGCGGTTACCACCAGAGCTAGAAAGAGGTTTGTGATGTGTCTGTGAACCTATAATTCGGGAGTGTGAGTCAGACATGTTCCGTGCTATATTTGTTGAAGAGATTGAGTTGAGTTTGAAATTGGCATGCCTTGAAGAATATGTTGAGATCTTAGTGTAAGATAGCAAGTGTTGCGTGGTAAGTCTTTCGAGTTGGTTAGTATGTTGTGGTGAGAGAGGAATGCGTGGAGGTGCATGTTTCAGTGGCCCTCCGTGATCGATGAATTTCGGGGACGAAATTTCCTTAAGTGGGGGAGAGTTGTAACACCCGTGTTTTGGGGTTAGGAGTTATCCGGGTTTATAGTTTGAGTCAATAAAATTAAATTAAAATAAATCCAACTTAAAATGTGGCCTAATTGAACTTTAGTAAAAAGGGAAGGACTTATGTTGTAATTTGCCCAAAAAAACTTTTAAAAAGGATGACAACTTTCAAAGTTGTCATCTTCTCCCCTTTTCCCATTATTTCCAACATGAGAAACACCCACCACCATCTTCAAACCCTCTCAAACTTCAAGCTTATATTCCTTTGATTTCTTCATCAATTCAAGGGCGTTTTTAAAGGTAAAATCATTTTCTAACTCTCCTCTTCATTTCCTATTCATACATGGTCTTAGATTTTAAAAATATGAACTTTTGAAAATTAGGGTTTGATTTAAAGTTTGGTTTTTAAGGGGTTTTCCATCTTGTTTTGATAAATTGAGTTGGGGCTTTGTTTACTCATATTAAAATACACATTATATGTTAATTTGGTTGGATTTTGATGAATTTCCGAAGTGGGTTCTTAAACCCATTTTTGAGTTGTCAAAAACACCATTTTTGGTGGGTTTTAGGGTGTAATTAGAGGGCTGATGGTATATGTATGCTAGGGGGATGTTTTGGGACCATTTAGATGTCATTTGGGTGTTTGAAAATGAAATTTTCTGCTGGGTAAAATAGAAGTACGAAAATGGGAATTTTGGTGATTGTTTGGGTTGGAAATTGTTGGAACTTGGCTTGCACCTATGGGTTGATGTTGTGGCTGAATTTAGCAATCATTTGTGAGTATAAGATGTGTTGGAAACTTGGGTTTTCATCAAGGATTATGGGCTGCTTGAATTAGATAAAGTCAGGGTTTGGTCATGACTTGAAATGTTGAGTTTGATATTTGAATTTGTATTCCGGGTTGATATTTTGATGTTGGGCTGATTTGAGGATTATTTGAATCGTATTGAGGTTGTTTAGAAGCGAGAGCTTGCGTTGGAGAAGCTTCGGGAAGAAATCCGGAAACATGAAGGTGATGCTTGCTTGGTAGTTGAGCTTGGAGTAGAGGTGAGTGGTTAATGTTTTTAAATCGATTTTTAAGTGGTTGGTTCAAGCATGTGAACTAGGTTGGGCTTGGCACACCCACCTAGAGTTAGGATTAGGGTGGTAGCCTAATCCTAAGCTTTAGTTAGAGACCTTGGATGTACTCTTTAATCGTTGTTATGCATCATGATGTATAATGTGATGCACATGTATGTGAAAGTATGGCTTAATGTATTGATTTTATATGCATGTTGATGACAAATAAAATGTGGATATATGATGAGATAATTGTTCGTTTGACATACATGTGGTGTTGGTTTGTGAAATGAGGTTATGTTGTGGATTGCATGATTTTGGAGAATCATGGTGAGTACGTGCTAGGCACAGAATTTATGTTGAAATTGATATTGTAAGAAGTTGTGTAGTTTGATTTATATTGGCACTAGTATGCTTGGGTACAATGATCGATCATTAGGATGAGTGTGCACACAAATTGAGTCAAAACGTACGTGGCCTTGGTGACGTTAAGGCACCAAGGAGGAGTACAATGATGTAATATTCCACCGGAAGCTTTTATATATTTCTACGTGATGATGAGTGGAATCCCATCCGTAGGGCATGTGGTGATAAGTGGAATCCCGCCCATGCAAGGACCGATGATGAGTGGAATCCCACCGAGGTAATGTTGTTGTTGGAAATACGTTCCAACGGGTTATTCGCGTATTCGGGTCATAGCTAGGTGCCAATATGAGGTTGTATGTTTATACCAATGTGGGATTATGCTTATGTGCTTATATGACATGAAATGTGATGCCCTTAAGAATTGATATATGATGTGGATAATGCTTTGGATTATGTATCATGGTAAGTTGAGCTTATGGTTGTTGAGCATGGCATAATGTTGACTATATGTTCATGCATCATGTTCATTTTGGCTTGGCGGACCAGAGGTAAGACCATGCATTTCATCTTGGAAATAGCTCGTGCTTGGACCCTGCATTGTCGAAGGTTTGTTTTATGAGCTACCCTCACTAAGCTTTTATGCTTACGCTCTCTTTTGTTAGACAATGCAGATAAATAACTTGTGGGTGGCAAGGGCAAGGAAAGATCTCCAAGTGTTGCTTTTGGTGAGCTCAATGTATGAGTTTTGAGTAAATGAATGTAATAGTTAAGCAATGGGATAGGTTTTGATGATTGAATTTTGATGTATGTCGATATTGGTTTGATTCTTGGATGCCTTGTTTGATCTATAAATATCGTTGTTGTTGCATGCCTTGAATGTCTATTTGTTTGGTTGCTAAGGCATGAAATCTTATGTGCTTGTATGACCATATATGCATAAATTGCCCTTTTGTATGAATGCTATGTATGGATGCCTTGTTAATTGCTTGGTTGCTACCTTTGGTCTAAGTATGTTAGTTTAAGTGTTTGTATGTGCATAGGAGAGTCTAAAAATGCATTTAGAGTCATGTTGGGGTCGTTTAAGTTGAAATTTGAGGTATTGCAGAAAGGGGGTATCGATACCCCTAGCTAGGGTATCAATACTGTCTTGCCCAAAGGCCTCAGATTTTGCCTGGGGTATCGATACCCTAAGGGTATCGATACCCTCCAAAGTTATTGGAATTTGGAGTTTTGAGTGAGAGTAGAGCGTATCGATACGGGGTTCCCGAGTATCGATACGGGTCTACTTTGTTGACCAAGGAGGGTTGACCGAGAAAGGGGGTATCGATACCCCTGGTAAGGGTATCGATACGGTCTTCTCGTGGTTGACTTCTTTGGTTGACCTAGAAAGGGGGTATCGATACCCCTGGCAAGGGTATCGATACTGCCTGACCTGTAAGCTTAAAAATGGACTGTTTATACATGACCGGGGTTCGAATGTGTTTTCCTTGTATGTTTCCGCTGTTGTGAATCACTTAGGGTTTAACCATCCTCTAGACAAGATTAAAATAAAAAGAAAAAAAATATAGGGTTGCTAACCGAGGGGAACCTTAACGGGTTTCACTCGGTTTTCCCCGTGTGGCCCACTCGGACCGGTCATCCGGCCAGACCGAGGCGAGGGGGTTACATGAAAATCACTGATTTGGCTTTAAACACTGAGAAAAATATTTGAAAACTTTGTTTTTAACTTTGGCATAATCTTAAAATCATATGAGGATGTTTTGAGGACTTAAAAATTCGTTTTGACATTTTCAATTTAGTCCTTAGGTTTTTAGTTATATCAAAATTAAAACATTTGTTTCACAATCTCCCCCTTTTTGATATAACAAAACCAAAGTTAGAATTTTTAAAAATTTTGAAAGTTTTGAAAATATTCTAACTCCCTTTTAATTTAAGATAGGTTTTTAAAGTTTAAAAATTGTTTAACTTGAAATCCAAGTTGTAAAACTTGAAAAACCTTTTAAACATTTAAAACGAATTTAGTTTGTGGCTCTTAAATTTCTTCTCCCCCTTTTTGTTAGATCAAAAAGAATAATGAAAGCTCATAGAGAAGACAAAGGATTAGTACCAATAAGCATTAATAAGCAACAATAATATTAATTCATAATATCAAAATATCCAAAACATAAACCAACATTAAGTTCAAAATAAAATCCCAAACAAAAGATCAAAAGCATAGGTTTATAAAACATAATAAAACATAAAGATGCAATCTTAAACCTAAAGTGCATAAATAATATGATATGATATGATATGATAGTCCTAGGCCTCGTCATCATCATCGGAAGTCTCATCGTTGCTCTTGACTTGAGAATGGTGAAACTTCGTCCATTGCCCATAGAGAGTAGAGAAGGACAAATCCAAGTTTTAATGGGAAGTCTCAAGAGTTTGGAGGCGATCCTCGACATTTTTCAAGCGAGTGTCCATGGCATTAAAACCCGAAGCAATGCGAGTATCCAAAGCATTGAGCCGCTCGGTAATGAGAGACGTAAGGGCTTCATTGTTTCCAACTTGAACTTGCGGTTGAGGAGAAACGGGAGGAGGAGGAGCTTCTCTATCAACTCTTTCCCAAACATTATTCAAATACCTGGATTTGCGTAGAGAGGACTCACCAAGCTTGCACTTACGAGGTTCCGGTGAGTCGTAGGTACAATCGATACCAAGGTCATGAAAGATGTAGCTCAAGATTGTGCCATAAGTAAAAGACTTCAACTCATTGATGTCAATAAGCTTAACATTATTGACCATCTCGGCAAAAATAATCTTAGGAACATTAGGGCGCTCACCTCTACGGAAACATTCAAGCCAAAAGTGATCAACTTGACGGATATGAGAGTATTTACCTCCAGAAGGTCGAAGGAACCATGAAACCATCAAGTGAAGAAAACGATCGTGCACATCCAAAGTAAGTGCCAGACCGGTGAAAGTGCCAAAGTGACGTTCATCCTCAAGACTTTCATCTTTAAGGTTAAAAGTGGACTCCAAGAGAGCAATATCAACAACAAACTTTTTACCCAAGATGGAAGATTCAATTCCTACAACCTCGGTTTTGGTTTCATCATGAATAAAACGAGCATTAGAGTAAAAGATGAGTACCATATGTTAGTAGCGAATATCCGGAATGCTAAACAAAGGAAGAAGATTCCATTCACTCAAACGCTCGAGGTAACGGAATAGGAATCGCTCGGAATTGAGGAAATCAAGGTCAATGACACGTTCTCGACGAACTTCGAAATCCTTGACATAAGTGAAGCGAGCTCGCATCTCGTTAGTTCGAAGGGATTTCTGAAAAAGCAGAGCAAGATTCGGACGAATGCTCGAATCACCGGTTTGAACGGCCTTACGCTTTTTGTTAGCTTGTTCCGACATCTAAAAACATTAAGCAAGCATGTTTTAAAATTAGGTGTATGCATTGATATTTAAAATCAATCCAATAATAAATCCCATTAGGTTTTTAGAAAAATTAAAATAAAATAAAATAAAATAAACGGAAGAAAAAAAATACGACTAAAAAATTTTATATTAGAATAAAATTTTTGAGATTTTCAGATATTTTTACAAGATATGGAAAACCCACACATGAAAACATATAATTTATACAAAAATAAAATTTTCTAACCTAAGATTCGAACATAAATTGAAAGAAAAAAGAAAAAGGGAAAAATACCTTAGTTTGGGATTTTGGATGATTTGATGAAAATCCTTGCACAATGTTGATGAAACTTGCTTAAACTTGAGTTTTAGAGTAAAACCCCTCAAGATTTGGTGGAAAAACAAAGAGTTTTAGAGGGTATTTATAGAGAGGAAGTCGGTTTAGGGTTTTAGGGTTTTTTAAGAGTTTGAGTTAAAATAGGATTTTAACATTAAAAACCCTAAGTAAAGCTATCCGCGAAACCGTTTCGGAACGGTCAGAATCATTTCGAAACGAGATGACTAGGGTTTGACCGTTTTGATACCTTCAGCTGACCGTTTCGATACGGTGTTGACCGTATCGAAGCCCTGTTGACCCGTATCGAAACACGTTTCGATACACCCCTTGGCAGTAGCCAAAACGTTTCGAAACACTTTGGAGGCGTTTCGAAACGCCTTTCTCTCAGACATGGATTTAAGGTATCCGTATCGAAACAGGGTCACCCGTTTCGATACACTTGGGCCTGGAAGTGCAGATGAGGCTCTAAAAGTGCAGAAAAATGATTTTTTCTTAGGCCTAACATGCATAAATGTCATGAATGAGCAGGCAAAACATATGCAAACATAAACATACTCCCCTAGCTATAAGCATGGATGAAATTACGAGTCTAAACACATAAACATGGCCTTTCACAAGATCAAGCAAATTTAAACACAAAAGAGGTCCTAAAAGGTCAAGATAGGCTAGCTAGACCTAACTCTCTCCTAAGGGACCAAAAACGCTCTTTGTCTAAAGGTTTTGTAAATATGTCCACTAATTGATTTAAGGTGTCGACATACTCTATAACCACATCTTTCTTAAGGACATGATCTCTAATGAAATGATGCCTTATTTCTATGTGTTTGGTTCTAGAGTGTTGGATGGGATTTTTTGTTAAACATATTGCACTAGTGTTGTCACATTTTAGGGGTATGGTTTCAACTTTAATTCCATAATCTAAGAGTTGTTGCTTCATCCAAAGGACTTGAGCACAACAACTCCCTAAGGATATGTACTCGGCTTCGGTGGTAGATAAGGCTACACTATTTTGTTTCTTAGAGAACCAAGATATGAGCATACTACCTAGGAATTGACAAGTTCCCGAAGTACTTTTCCTATCGATTTTGCAACCCCCATAATCTGCATCCGAAAAAGCATGAAGGTTGAAGGTAGAGTCTCTAGGGTACCAAAGACCTAAACAAGGAGTATCTCTAAGGTACCTAAAGATTCTCTTAACGGCTATAAGGTGAGACTCTCTAGGACTAGCATGAAACCTAGCACACAAGCAAACACTAAACAAGATATTCGGTCTACTTGCGGTAAGGTAAAGCAATGATCCAACCATAGAACGATAAAGCTTAGAGTCAACACACTTACCTCCTTCATCTTTGTCAAGCTTTGTAGATGAGCTCATAGGTGTGGCTTGAGGCTTTGCATTCTCCAAGCCAAACTTCTTGAGCATATCCTTTATGTATTTTGCTTGGTTGATGAAGGTGCCATCCTTCTTTTGCTTGATTTGGAGTCCCAAAAAGAATGAGAGCTCCCCCATCATGCTCATCTCAAATTCACCTTGCATTAACTTAGCAAACTCTTGACAATGACATTCATTAGTAGAACCAAAAATAATATCATCAACATAAATTTGAACTACTAAGATGTCATTTTTATACATTTTTATAAAAAGTGTAGTGTCCACCTTACCTTTTTCAATTAAAAAGTTTGAAAGTCTTTCATACCAAGCTCTAGGAGCTTGTTTTAAACCATAAAGAGCTTTGGTGAGTTTGAAAACATGATTTGGAAATTTTGAGTCTTCAAAACTCGGTGGTTGTTCCACATACACTTCTTCATTTATAAAACCATTTAAAAAAGCGCTTTTAACATCCATTTGAAAAAGCTTGAAATTATGATAACATGCATATGCAAGCAACATCCTAATGGCTTCCATTCTAGCTACGGGTGCATAGGTTTCATCAAAATCTATTCCCTCTTCTTGAGTGTAACCTTGTGCTACTAGTCTAGCTTTATTTCTTACAATGTTACATCTCTCATCTAGCTTGTTCCTAAAGACCCATTTAGTTCCTATTGTAGATTGATTACTAGGCCTATCAACTAATGTCCAAACGTTACTTCTCTCAAATTGATTTAACTCTTCTTGCATAGCCATAATCCAAAAGTCATCTTTCAATGCTTCTTAAATATTCTTAGGCTCTATGCATGAGATAAATGCAACATGATTCATTAATCTAAGAGAAGATCGAGTGGTTACCCCCTTGGATGGATCACCCAAGATTTCACCATCTTTGACATAGTTCAACTCCCTTGGGTAGCTCACTTCCTTTTCCTCAAGAGCCAAGTCCTTCAAGGCTTCAAGAGGTGAATCTTGTGTGTCCTCTTCTTTTGTTGGAATATCATCCTCCTTTGAAGTTTGTCCTCCATCAAAGGCATTTATGATTCCTACATCATCATCATCACAAGAATCCTTCCTAGGAAGGAGGTTATCATCGAATACAACATGAATAGATTCTTCTACTACTAAAGTTCTTTTGTTAAATACTCGATAGGCCTTAGAGGTTAAAGAGTAACCTATGAAAATAGCTTCGTCACTTTTTGCATCAAATTTACCTAAGTTGTCTTTTCCATTATTTAAAACAAAACACTTGCAACCAAAAGGGTGAAAATAGCTAATGTTAGGCTTTTTAGATTTTAAAATCTCATAAGGTGTTTTCTTTAAAATTGACCTAATCATTACTCGATTTACTATATAACAAGCGGTGTTTGTGGCTTCCGCCCAAAAATATTTAGGTAAATTGTTTTCACAAAGCATAGTTCTAGCCATTTCTTGTAAAGTTCTATTTTTCCTCTCAACTACCCCATTTTGTTGAGGAGTTCGAGGAGCCGAAAAATTATTGCTAATACCATTTTCATTTAAAAAATCTTCAAACCCTAAATTTTGAAACTCGGTTCCATGATCACTTCTAATATGTGAAATTCTAAGTTCAAGATCATTTTGGGTTAGTTTTGAAAATGTGATGAATTTTTCCAAAACCTCATCTTTAGTACTTAAAAAAGAGAACCCAAGTAAATCTAGAAAAATCATCAACTAGCACAAAAGCATAAGACTTACCACCCAAGCTCATAGTCCTAATTGGCCCAAATAAATCCATGTGAATTAATTGTAAGCATCTACTAGTAGAAACATCATTAATGGATTTAAAGGAAGACCTATGTTGTTTACCCTTTGAGCATGCATCACAAATTTTATCATTTGTTATATACTCGATAGGCTTTAGAGGTTAAAGAGTATCATATGAAAATAGCTTCATCACTTTTTGCATCAAATTTACCTAAGTTGTCTTTTCCATTATTTAAAACAAAACACTTGCAACCAAATGGATGAAAATAGCTAATGTTAGGCTTTTTAGATTTTAAAATCTCATAAGGTGTTTTCTTTAAAATTGGCCTAATCATTACTCTGTTAACAATGTAGCAAGCGGTATTTGTGGCTTCCGCCCAAAAATATTTAGGTAAATTGTTTTCACAAAGCATAGTTCTAGCCATTTCTTGCAAAGTTCTATTTTTCCTCTCAACTACCCCATTTTGTTGAGGAGTTCGAGGAGTCGAAAAATTGTGGCTAATACCATTTTCATTCAAAAATTCTTCAAACCCTAAATTTTGAAACTCGGTTCCATGATCACTTCTAATATGGGAAATTTTAAGTTCAAGATCATTTTGGGTTAGTTTTGAAAATGTGATGAATTTGTCCAAAGCCTCATCTTTAGTACTTAAAAATAGAACCCAAGTAAATCTATAAAAATCATCAACAAGTACAAAAGCATAAGACTTACCACCCAAGCTCATAGTCCTAATTGGCCCAAATAAATCCATATGGATAAGTTGTAAACATCTACTAGTAGAAACATCATTAATGGATTTAAAGGAAGATCTATGTTGTTTACCCTTTGAGCATGCATCACAAATTTTATCATTTCAAAATTTTATCTTGGGTAAACCTCTAACTAGATTATAGGAGACTAGTTTTTCTAAAACACTTATGCTAGCATGTCCTAGTTTCCTATGCCACAACCATGCATCATTTTCATTTTGAGCAACTAAGCATGCATGAGATGTATGAATGTCATCTAGATGCACCATGTATATGTTCCCTATGCGATGACCTATGAGCATAATATTATTAGATTTAATGTCTACAATTTTGCATCCATTTTTATCAAATAACACAAATCCTTTATCAAACAATTGACTTATGCTCAATAAATTGTGTTTAAGACCATCGACATATAAGACATTTTCAATGAGAATAGTAGAGTGATTACCTATGGAGCCAATACCTTTAATGTGGCCTTTGAAGTTTTCACCAAATGTTACTCCTCCTCCACTTTTTGGCTTTAGATCCATGAATCTACTCTTGTCTCCGGTCATATGCCTTGAGCATCCATTATCAAGGTACCATGAGTTTTGACTTTGTGCTTTGGCCTTGTAGCAATGCCCCCTACAAACAAAGATATTAAGCTTTTGTTTTTGGTACCCAAATCATTTTGGGTCCATGAGTGTTAGCTCCCAAAACCTTGGTTCCCTTAGGAATCCAAGATGACATAGCAATACTATTATTAGATTTTACAAGTTCCTTAGGAACCCATACACTTCTAATTCTTTTAGCTCTACTATGTCTAGGATAGCTACCTTGTTTGTAGTAGTTAGTCTTTTTCTTAGGTTGGTGTGTTCTTGAGGATTCACCTATTTCATGCTTGACACTACAAACATTGTTCAAAGACTTTTTGAGCTCATTTAGCTCATCCAACACCTTTTGGTGTTCACTATTACATTGAGACAAAAGATTATTAAGATCAACATTTTCATCATGAAAGAATTTTAGTTCATCTTTTAATCCTAATATATTTTTCTCAAATTTTGAATTAGCTTGAGTGAGTGAGTCATTTTTCTCATTTAGTTCCAAAATAATCTTTTTGTTCCTAATGACCGACTCTTTATATTTCTCAACTAATTCATCATAGACCTCTTGTAACTCATCATATGCATCATTCAATTATTCATATGTAAAATCTAAAGTAGATGAGTTAGAGGTTACCATGGAGGAATCTTCCTCAAGTGCCATGAGGCAAAGGTTAGCCACTTCTTGTTCGTCATCCTCCGATGACTCCTTATCACTCCAAGTAGCAAGCTTGGCTTTGAGCTTCTTTTTCTTCTCAAAGCCCTTCTTCTTGAGTTGAGGGCACTCCGAATGTATGTGGCCGGGTTGTTTGCACTCAAAGCAAATGATAGGATCCCTTCCTTCTTCTTTGTTCTTGCTTTTGAAGTCCATCTTTCTTTGGATTTTTCTTCCCCGATTGGACCTCATAAAACGTGAGAATCGTTTGGCTATCATAGCCAATTCTTCTAGTTCATCCTCCTCACTAGAAGAGCTCTCTTCATGTTGTGAAGCTTTGAGAGCTATTCCCATCTTCTTCTTCTTCTCAACCTCAAGCTTTTCTACTCTTTTCTCCTCTTTCTTCTTCTCTTCTTCCCTTCCTTGCTTCATAATCTCATGAGTAAGGAGAGAACCCACAAGCTCATCAAGCTTTAAAGTCTTTAAATTCTTAGCTTCAATGATGGCGGTTCTCTTCCCATCCCAAGATTCGGGAAGTGAATAGAGTAGCTTCCGAACAAGCTTGTCTTCCGATATGATTTCTCCAAAACCCTTTAGCCCATTAACAATAGTGGAGAAACGATTAAACATCTTGGACACCGTCTCATCGGGCTCCATCTTGAAATTTTCATAACTAAGATAGAGAATTCCAATCTTAGTTTCTTTAACATCGTTGGTGCCCTCATAAGTAGTCTCAAGAGTGTCCCACACTTCTTTGGCACTCTCGATGGATGAAACCTTAGAATAGATGTCCGGACCGAAAGAACAAAAGAGCATGTGGAGAGCTTTGTCATTGACTTGAATCTTTTTCCTTTCTTCTTCACTCATCTCCATCTTTTTCTTTAAGACCATCTTGCCTTCACCATCTTGCTTCAATGGAATATAAGGGCCATCTTCAATGACATCCCACACTAGGTAGTCATTTGACTTGATGAAGTGACACATTCTATTCTTCCAAAAAGAATAGTTATCACCATTAAAGAAGGGAGGCTTTGTAGTGGATTGAGACTCATACATGCCCGAACCGGAGGTTGAAGCCATCTCTTGATATTTGCTGATCACACTCTTCCAAGGAACTTCTCTTGTGGTTGTTAATCCTCAAAGAGGTAGGCTCTGATACCAATTGTTGAGTGGATCGAAAGATCGATATGAACCAAGAGGGGGTGAATTGGATTTTTAAAGTTGGTGTGGTGGAAATTGCAAATTAAAAATATTGACAAGGGATTTTAGAGTGGTTCAAGTTCCAAATGAGCTCTACATCCACTACCTTAGCTTCACTAAGGATTTGCAACAATTCCACTAATTGCTCTTCCCTTTTTCTAGGCTAAGGAGGCAACCCTTTCGATTTCGGTTAAATTTTCTACCCAAAATTTAACCCAATCCTCACAACAAGGTAACAAAGAGTTTGATGGCTAATAGAGTATCTCTCAATACAAATTGTAGCCCAATTACAAGCACTCAACCCAATTGAACAAGATAAGAATGAAAATTACAATTGGGGTTTCTAGACAATATGAGATTTTTGCACAATTGCTTGGATTTGATGTTTGGATGTTTGCTTTAGGATCAATAGTTGTTGCTGGAGCTTTTAGAGGTCCCTTTTATACCTTCTCATTGATTTCTAGCCGTTGTGGTTGTTGCACTCATCAATAGAGCCGTTGGGGATGTTATCTCACCTCCATAAATGCAGTCTGCAACAACCCGTTTCGAAACGCGGGGTACCTGTTTCGGAACGGACTAAAATAGAAAGAGTCGTTGGGGTGCATTTAAGAGCCCGTTTCGAAACACTTTAGACCCGTTTCGAAACACTTTTGCCACTGTCAAGGGTCATTTCGAAACAGCCTGAGCCCGTTTCGAAACACCCTAACGGTTTCAAAAAATCAGTTAAAAACAATTGTAACGGTCATATTTTTGATTCAAAATGAAGAATAGTTTCGAAACGCTTGGTCTCGTTTCGAAACGGTTTTGCTACTGTCAAGGGTCGTTTCGAAACTGATTGAGCCCGTTTCGAAACACCCTATTAATCTTTGAAAAATAAGTTAAATAATATAACAACCGTTATAGTTTTCAAATAAAAAATGAAGAACAGTTTCGAAACGTATGAGACCGTTTCGAAACGGGTTCAAGTGTTCTAAAGCCGTTTCGATACACGTTTTGGAACATGGGTTGGTAGTGATGAAAACGTTTCAAAACGCCTTAGGCCGTTCGAAACAGGGACTTGAAAATCACCGATTTGGCTTTAAACACTTAGAAAAATATTTGAAAACTTTGTTTTTAACTTTGGCATAATCTTAAAATCATATGGGGATGTTTTGATGACTTAAAAATTCGTTTTGACATTTTCAATTTAGTCCTTAGGTTTTTAGTTATATCAAAATTAAAATATTAATTTCACAAACCTTCTTAAATACCTCAAACTTATTTTCAAGTTGTTTGGACTTAAAGACATGTTTCACCTTCTTTTCAAATTTGTCCAAAATATTTTTTCGATTATTATATCAAAACACTTGGTTCATCAATCTCCCCTTTTTGATATAATAAAACCAACTTGAAAAATTGTTTGGGATTCTCCCCCTTTAAATTTAAAAAATTGAATAAGAGATTAAAAATTGAAAAGTAATTAAAGCTCCCTCTTATTCATTTGAAAAACACAATTTTTCAAAACATTTCTCCCCATTTTTGTTATATCAAAAAGATTTCAATTAACTTTAAGTTTAAAATAACTTAGGAGGTTTAAAAAAAACTTGACATAAGTAAGAATTTTGGTTTTAAAATGACTCCTCGTTACTCAAAGCGTCATCAAAAGATGTTAGTCCAACACATGATAATCTAGTTGAATTAAAAGAAAATAAATCAAATTAAATAAGTAAAAAAAACAACTAGATTTTACCAACACTTGAACTTCAAGGGAAGATGTGAAGCATTCCTTCTTCAAGTGTTCTTCCTTGTGTGCATGGAGCTCCCCCTCATTAATTGGACTTGTTGAACACCTCCATCACACCTAATCAAGACAATCATACAAATTTTGGTATCCAAATAGCTTTGGATCCATAAATGTTAGTTACACAACATTTTGTCCCCTTAGGAATCAATTTTTCAATTTCATCCTTTTATGTTAAGTGATGAGTTCTTTTGGAACCCAAACACTTCTAAAACATTTTCCATTCAAAAATCTAGGGGCACTAGATTGTCTTTGGTAAAATTTTGATTTTCTAAAATCATTTTTCTTTCTAGTTCCTTGGAAATCAAAATATTTTCTTTCTTAAGATCGTCAACTTCTTTTTGATGATCTTTGTCCATTGTTTGGAGTAAGTTTTGTAAACTAGAAACTTGTTGCTCAAAATCTTTCAATTTTGCTTCAAACTCAAAATTGGTTTTCAAAAGCAAATCATTTTCGTTTTCCAACTTTGAAATCAACTTTTTGTTTTTTGAAAATGAAGCCTTGAATTCAAAAACCAACTCATCATAGGCTTCTTGTAACTCATCAAAAGTATAGGAATTTGAAATGGATGAGTTATAAGTCACCTCTCCCTTATTGAGGGCCATCAAACATATGTGGGCTACCTCATCATCGGTGGAGTCTTCATCAATCCATGTGGCCACATATTCTTGCTTTGAAGATGATCCCTTCTTGTTGGACTTGTGGGATTCCTTCATCTTCTTCTTTGATTCATGCTCAGATTTTTCCATTTTGCTCTTCGTGAATCGTGTAATTTTTTTGAAGAGATATGTCATCTCTTCATCTTCACTTTCCTCCTCACTTGAATTTACGTGATGGCATGTAGAGGATTTGAGAGCAATGGCATTTGTGTTGATGCCAAGCCCTTTGAGCTTCTTCTCCCCCATAACTCTAATATCTTCATTCTTCTTCTCATCTTCTTTGCTTTTCTTCATTATTTGGTGAGTGAGAAGTGACCCCTTGAGCTCATCAAGCTTAAAA
The DNA here is from genome assembly GCA_958450335.1 of Hibiscus tridactylites. Lineage (NCBI taxonomy): Eukaryota > Viridiplantae > Streptophyta > Magnoliopsida > Malvales > Malvaceae > Hibiscus > Hibiscus tridactylites. Next base: position 77,383,677 of record OY288266.1, read on the forward strand.
GTCTTGAGATTCTTGGCTCCGATGATGGCGATTCTTTTTGAGTCCCATGACTCGGGAAGGGAGTAAATGAGCTTCCGAACAAGCTTCTCTTCCGGAATGGCTTCTCCATAGCCTTTGAGTCCATTGGTGATGGTGGAGAATCTATCGAACATCTTTGTAATGTTCTCATCCGGTTCCATCTTGAAGTTTTCATACTCCAGGTTGAGGAGGCCGATATTTGTCTCCATTACTTCGTTTGTCCCCTCATATGTAACTTCGAGCTTTTCCCAAACTTTCTTAGCACTCTCACAAGAAGACACCTTTTCGTAGATATTGAGGCTAAGTGTACAAAAGATGAAGTGCAAAGCCTTGCAATTTAGCTCTATCTTCTTACGATCGTCGGCACTCTACTCCGCTTTACTTCCTTTTGGTACAAACGGGCCATCTTCAATGATATCCCAAAGCTTGTAGTCTTTAGATTTAACAAAGAACATCATTCTTCTCTTCCAGTAAGCATAATTTGTCCCGTCGAAGAAAGAAGGCTTGTCGATGGATTGCGCCATTGAGCCGGTTGATTGAGATGTTGATCGAGCTTGCCAGATTTCCTCAATAGAATGTTAATCCTCTTCAATTGAGCCAAGCTCTGATACCAATTTTGGGTTCTTTGATGCTCGATTTCCTTCAACCGAATTGCTCGCCAAGTGGTGGAGAAGTGGAATATTGGGTGATGGTGGTAGAAGCAAAAGGATAGAAGTTCTGCAAAATGATTTAGAGTGGTTCGGCTTTCTAACCAAAGCCTACATCCACTACCTTAGCTTTCTACCAAGGATTTCAAACAAATTCACCATGAATTTCGTCCCCTTTTCTAGGCTAAAGAGGTAACCTTTACAACCCTCAAAGCTTTCTACCCAAAGCTTGAGTAAACACTCTTTATAAGAGAAATTCAAGGCAAACAAGAAATCCCTCTAATAGGTATGTGTTTGAAAATCTAAGCACTCACCCAAAACCTAGAAAACTTGAGCAAATATGACAATTTTGGCTCACTAGTGTTTTTCTATACAAGAAATTGACAATTAGGCACTAAGACATATTTTTGATCATTGTGCTGTTGATAATTGAAGCATTAACCTTCTCTTGATGCTTGGAGGTCACTTTTATACTCCTAACTGAGTTTGTAGTCTTTGAGGACCGTTGGGGATGTTTTAGAGCCGTTAGAGACTTTATTTCCCACCATAAATGCAATTTTACTGCCTACCGTATTGGTACATGGGGACCCGTATCGGTACGCCCTTCTTCAGAACTAGTCGTTGGGCTCTTGCCAGCCTAAGCGTATCGATACGCTTGAGAGCGTATCGGTACGATCTGTAATTTAAAAGACCGTTGGGAAATAGCCGTTGGGGGTTGTTAAAGCAGAGATCGGTACGCTTAAGAGGCGTATCGAAACAACCCCTGTCCATATCGATACGAGCAAGCCTATAACGATACGGGTTTTGGCAGAATCAAACTTGGGTAAAAAAGGTATCGATATGGGGTATATCGTATCGGTACGAGCTTGCTGAAAAGCCAGATTTGACTTCTTTAAAACCTTAAAAACTTTGCCAAAAACCTTTTTAAATACCTCAAACTTATTTTCAAGTTGTTTGGACTTAAAGACATGTTTCACAATCTTTTCAAATTTGTCCAAAACATTTTTTCAATTATTATAGCAAAACACTTAGTTCATCAGAGCTGTTATTTTGGAAGAAGGAAACAAGAGGTTGTAAGTACGTTATGTACTTAGTGAGCTAGTCTCTATAATTTACTAATACAATCTTTTAAGTGTGTCATTCATGTAAATAAGGTTACCTAGCCAGGCTTAACACCAAACAAGTCACACCTAACTAGCTTATCTCATGCTCAAGTAGAGTTAGCTAGTTCCATTCATATCATACCGTCAAGTCATATAAACCTACTCACATTCAATGTCAAGCAAACATACCAATGTATAACACCACCAAAGAACAAGAATCATATATCAATATCATATTCAAACATAGTATCATGTCATTTGCACAATTCGAATAGATATTCTTCCATAATATCATGTTCAATTCATGTTGTCATGTAAAGTACAAGATCATATCATACCATTGATCACATTTTCATATCATTCAAATAGGGTCATTACCCATATCATTTCATATAGCATGTAACCATGTATCATTTCACCATTTCATTAATCATATAACGTCTTATTGTAAGTTTATTAAGTTTTGCCTTGGATGATTAAGTGGACTAGGCAATCAAGTCAATAGGGACCAAGTACCAACATATAATAGTAGATGCTCAAAGCACCAAAGATCACTAGATATACATGTATCGAGGTGTCTAACTACACCATTCAACTTGTGACAGTAGATGCTCAAAGCATCAGTAGGTGACTAACCACCTTTAAATCAGTAGAGCTCAGACTCTAAGGCATGCCCTTCTACCTAAGGACCACTAGTCAACCAAGGACTTGTAATGTCTTTTAAATATTCATTCAATTGAAGCAACAGTTTTACAACCACCAAAGAAAGTCACATAGACATATCATGTAAGCATTTCATCAATATCATTCAAGCTCGCTTATCATTTCATTTCCAGAAAACATATGTCACCCATATCATTCACTTCATGCTTCATAAAAATAACATATCAGCATATGATCATCCATATCCAAGGTCACAATCAGCATCGAACCATACGAATTGCAATGTACACTAATAGCTAACACTAGCATCAAACATTATCATCTAAATTCATTTCATTTTAATCATTCTTCCAATTCCATTTTAATTACCAACTATAGTCTAGATTCATTTCATACATCATATGTGTCATCTTATAACATAAATAAGTGGTTAAGACACTATTCTTAACCCTAAAGGCAACCGCACTCAAAATACTCCAAAGCTTAGTTGAAATCCTTGATTAGCAAGCCTTTTCTCCTCTTGCCAGCATGATCAAGCCTCGATTCCTCCAACAATTCTTCTTCAATTTGGTCTTAAACAAACAGTAAACAACATGAAATATGCATTACAAATCAATTCAAATCATATTCAATCACATTTGTAAGTATGTACACAATGCAACATGAAACTCCCCCTATTTTGGCAGTTTTGAGCACCTTACACTAATCTGTTCATAACTTTTTACACACAACTCCAAATTATGAGTTCTTTACCAGTATAGAAAGCTTATTTACACATATTTAATTCTATGTATGGCTCATATTTTTCCCATTCTTACATCAATACAATTTAATACTTTAATACATGGCATTTACAGTGGCCTAATCTGCCCATTGTTTGCAACATGTAACTTCAGCGACCATTTGACCTATGATCCATTACACATTTAATTATGAGTTTTAACCACTTTTAAACATATCTAATATCATCATTATCAAGTTCCAATAGCTTCTAAAACAGAGCATTAAGGTCCCTTAATTAACCATTTTTCCAGATTAGTCCAAACTAGTCATTTAATCATATTATTAACTTTAAACATTAATTCCAAGTTATTAATCACCTTAAACATGTTACTAATCAAACATTACTAGATTCCCCTGTTTCTTAAATTTTTTACCAGATCTTATAAACATCAAATTAACCCTTAAACATTTCCATAATTGTGTTTTAACCCAGGCAGTCTCCAGTTTCAATTCAAACATAACCCGTTTACTTCTAAAAAAATTACCAGACATTCTAGCAACATTTTCAGACATGTGAGACCTCTATCTTATATTATTTTTCATCATCTACAACTTTTCTCTGCAAAAGGTTTTCTAATTCAAACTCTAACATGGCCAAAAATCCGTTTTAATCATGGTGCTCTTTTTAGTACGAAACTGGACAGATTCATGTTCTAAGTTTCATACATGCAAATTTCCAAATTTCTAATTAATCTAGCATGTTCTAAATGCTTATAACACAACATTAAACGTTTCTAAACATGGATTTCAACATAATAAAACAAATAATTCAGCCAAAAATCATCAAAAACATCAAACAATAATGCTGGACAGAATCAATACTTATATATACACATGCATGAATACTTTAAGCTATTCCACTTAATTTTCCTTCACATGCATGAGCTTTCTCACACTAGATTTCCAGTTTTTGAGCTCTTAAAATTCTCTCTCTTTTGTTTTGTTTAGAACCGATGGAAATGAATGGAAAAGATGGAGATGAAGCTGGTGATTTACACATGGCTTGTTTTTAATCTTAGTTGGCTGATTCTCACTTGAATAAAGGACACTTGGATATGTTTCTCACCATATATCTATTGTTTGCTGCGCGTGATGTACTATAAATGATACGCAAATATGGTGCACGTATACACGTCGAACAAGTAATAAAGTGATGAGTGAATATCATCTCCACAGGGATTGGAGGTGTTCAAGGTAAGCTTAAGCACACAAGTGTCACGAAATGTAAATGGAGAATGTTGTGGCAATTCAAGACAGAGTGATGAATGTTATAGCAAATCAGAACGGAGATATAAATGTTGAAGCAAATAAAGATAAAAGATAGCGTGCTGAAAACAGATAGACAAACATGTCCTCTTACGCGTGTGAAACTCTCTTGAGAATGACTGGCTGGACTGTCAGGTTTACCTATGTTTTACCTCTCTACTAGGGTTTAACTCTCTAACTTAGTCTATACTCGGCAGGATTTACTCCAGGTGCTCCTTAACTATCTCTAGCCAGGAAACTAGGAGCAGGAAATGCTACAGCAATACCTCTCAACGTAAACTCTAACACTACCCCTACCCTTAAAGGTCTATCCCTCTTAGCCGTTGAAACCCAATACTTATCTCTAAGGTGGATTAGAGCTGTGCCTCTCAGCATCCAACTCCATTGTCTATGTAGGTTAAAGAAAACTCTCTCGACCACTAACCTCAACTAACACCTAAGGAAAGGCCAATTCTCGAAGGCTCTTACAACCCTAAGCATATAACAACATAGACAAAGCATAGATACGAGCAAGATATAAATAAACATTCATAAAAGAAAATAAAATATAGTTCATCCAACAGCCCTAGCCACCTAAATCAGTTCATGGCTGGGGAAATATCCGAAGTATCTTCGTTCATACAACCCATTTTTCCAAATATAAAAAAATGCTAAAGCAACATAAAGGGAAGAGAAGAACTCCCAATCCGCGATGGACTTGCAGCGCCATGAACCGCCCTAGGCTTGCCGCCTCTATCAAGGTCAGCAAGGCCAGACCTTTGGAGCTTCTACGGTGGAGGACACCAAGTGGTGGAGGAAGAAAAAGAAAAGAAAAGAGCCGCCTTTAGCTTTCTCTCCCTAGCCTTTTTGTCACATTTTCACGCTCTCCCTTTAATTAGGGTCTTGTGTCCTTTATATAGTGGAGGCTCCTAGGGTTTTGCGCCCTAATGATTCTTTGAAGTCCTGGGAATATTCCCTATGCATATGGGGCACAACCAGACAAAAGAGGGTTCACACATGTGGGCGATCAACGTGTGCGCTTTACTTTGTCGTTTTTTGCGCCCAGAATTGATGTCCAAGTTGCTATAGCATTTTCCTTCCTTGCCTTGCTTCAGCATCAGCCTGCACAACACCATACCAGCAAACACCTTTCAAGCAGCATCTAGTCTCAAGAAATAAAGTCATACCACCAACAATTAAAGATACATGCAACTATATGCTGTAAATGCACCTACATGCTATGAGATGACCTCGAGAACAAACAAATACTTAAGCAAAAAGGTGTAAAATATAAGCATTTTGACAAGTCATCACACCCAAAACTTAAGTTATTGCTTGTCCTCAAGCAATGAATAGAAAGAAACAAAGAAAATGTTGTGGCAAAAATTTAGCTCGAGACAGATGCTATGGCAAAATTTCAACCCTCAGAAAAGTAAGGCTTTAATGTTTAAGACACAATTGAGATTTTAAGAATGATTTCTTAGGGTGAGATCCTTTGTTAGTGTGTATGCGACTGCATACAATCTAGGCTTAATGGTGCTAGAAAAATTTCTTAATAGAACTCAAGTTCATCCTAGTGGTTGAACTATTTTAGCTTAATGTTTTACTCCCATAAGTGAACTATTTAAAAAAAACAGGGTGTCAGATCATCACAACTACCATCCCTCACTCGAGATGAGTAGGGAGCAAACCTCTCATCCCCAAGCTAGTAGGTAGAGTCATCCCGTGACAACTTTCATTCACTCATTTGATGTTGTTGCCATTTATTTAAGTTTGATTTCCAGGCAGTGCAACACAAAGCGGAGTGTCCCTCTAAAATATGTCGTAACATTTATTCACAGTTTGCTATAGACTATTTGTTGAGTTGTGTGGGGCTCGATTCGATCAACCAATATTGCTCACCAAGTGGTGGAGAGGTGGATTTTTGGGTGGAAGGGTTGTGGAAGCTAGAAAGAATAAAGACACAATGATTTATAGTGGTTCGGCCTTCTAACAAGCACCTACATCCACTACCTTAGCTTCCCACTAAGGATTTCACAATCAATCCACTAATTGATTCGTCCCCTTTTCTAGGATTAGGAGGAAACCCTTACAACCGATCAAGCTTCTACCCAAAGCCTTGATCAAAACCCTCTTTTACAAAGAGATAAATAAAGCAAACTTAAACCCTCTAATAGGTGTTTGTTTGCACAATGAAGCACTCACCCAAAACCTAAAACACTTGAGCAAATTTGACAATTTTGGCTCACTAGTGTTTGTCTATACAAGAATTGACAAATTAAGCACTAAGACAATTTCTTGATCATTTGTTGATTGACAATTGAAGCATTAGCCTTCTCTTGATGCTTGGAGGTCCCTTTTATACTCCCAATTGAGTTTATAGCCGTTTAGGACCGTTGGGGTTGAAATAGAGTCGTTGGAGCCTTTAATTCCCTCCATAAATGCAGTCTGCAGCTCCCCGTTTAGAAACGCTCGAAGCCGTTTCGAAACACCCTCAATATAGAAAGAGCCGTTGCAGTCTGTCAGGGTACCCGTTTCGGAACACCCCCTTGCCGTTTCGGAACGCGTATCGGAACACTATAAGCCCGTATCGAAACGACCTGCATTTAAAAGTTAGTTGGGAAAGAGCCGTTGGGGTTTATGACCGTTGTGGTCAGTGCCACGTGGGCGTATCGGAATGGCCTAGCCCGTTTCGAAACGCTAAGGCCCGTTTCGATACGAGTATCAAAACGTTTCGGCCACTGGAGGCACCTGTTTCGAAACGCCCTAAGGTGTTTCGAAACACTAGGACAGTTTTGTGAAAATTGGCCTTTGAAAACTTGAAAAACCCTTTTGAAAAATTCCCTAAACATATATTTGGACTTGGGAAATGTTTTAAATACTTTTTAAACAGTCCAAAACATTTTTCAATTATTATATCAAAACATTAGTTCTACACTATTAGGCACAAGGAAGATTAGCTAAGCTCTTTTTTTATAAGCTCAATTCAGTTCAATTTCACAAAGATAAGCATAAGTTCTAAAAAAATTCTCTAACACTTTCAAACCTCAAAAGCATAAAATCGTGTATTAAAACAAAGATTAAGCATCAAACCCTAAAATTTATTTTACCAATCTCAATAGTCATACATCAATCCTTAGCCATGAAAATTTGTTCATCATTGGGTATCATTAACTTATTCATACAACCGTCATGGAGCTAAACAAAATGCCATAGCATTTTTTTTTGTTTCTACCTATTAATGAAATGCAAATGCCTAACTAAAGGGCACTAACACCTGAGACTTAAAGAGTGTAGTGTTCTCAATGCAACAAAATAAAATGATATGCAGCTAAACTAAATACAATGCAAGGTTAAGAAGTACCTCACTTCTTGGTGGTGGTGGTCTTCGTGGCTTTGTGCTTGAATCCGGAAGACTTAAAGGAGGCGATCGGCGGTTTAGCCTCATCTTGCTCTGATAGAGAGGTCTGCTCTTGTTCAGTTGGTGTTCCTTGGTTGGTGAAACTTGTGTCGGATTCGTTTCCCTCGCTAGTGTACTCCAAACTCTTCCGACAATGCACTTGCTTCTTGTTCTCGTAGATGGGGTAGCGCTTGGAGTTTGGGCTGGTGATTGCACTGGCATAGAATGTACAGGCTCGTCATCCTCTGATCCAACTGTCACTGGGTTGACAGGCTCAACGGATGGTTCTTTTGCTGGGGTAACTTTGGTAGGTTTTGATGTTCTCTTTCTTTTCCTGGGTAGCGGGCTTGCTGTAGCATCAATGTCTTGGTTCTGTGAGGAAGGCTGAGTCGTAGTGGGTCTCTTGTTGGGGACTGGTGTCTTCTGGGTGCTAGGAGGAGGTTCCTTCATGTGGGCCTTTAGAGATTCTGGAAAGGCTGTGAAGTCTATGCTGATATGTGGTAGGATCTCCTTGAAATAGTCATTCATAACATCATCTCTCTCCTTAACGTGCCCATAGAAAACGGCCTGGTCTTCACGCATCTTGTCCACATCTTCTCGGAGACGATTTGTTGAGGCAACTAGGGCAACAATTCTTGCTACAGCAAATGTTTTTGCTCCTCCAGCTAGTGTCTCTGCTGGAGCATCCTTATCGTATCCCTTGATAGAAGGGGCCATTTCAGGTGTGATAGAACCTTTCCCTGAGTTTTTCGCATCAGCAATAGGATCTTCGAACACTCCTTTCTCTCGACAGAGGGCCGTGATGAGGTTGGGAAAGATGAGTGGGCTAGACTTCCTTTTCAAACATGCATAAAACTCATCCACAATAATTTTTCCCACGTCAATGGATCGGCCATTGAGAATAGAATGAAGGAGTAGGAGCCTTGGAATATTCACTGTTGTCGTGTGAGAAGTGGGCATAAGCCTATTCTTGACAAAGTGGATCCAAAGTTTTGCCTCTGGCTTGAGTCGCGCACGCTCCACTGCTTTGCTTGATGCGTCTCAGTTGGTGCCTTCAAAGCACAAGTCTTCGAGCACTTCCTTCACAATTTGTGGGTCGGCGTTCTCAATGAAAGGTGTGTGGTGATCCTCTGAATTTTTCAAGCCAAAGAACTTGTTGATCTTGTCTGTAGTGAACTTGATTTGATCTCCACGCACGTAGACATTGGACTGTGTAGAACTGGTCAGATGTGCATAGAACTCTTGAACAATGGGTATGCAAAAGTTGTCAGGGTGAGGAACAATGGTAGCCCATTTTTGGTTTGCGACGACATCCAATATGTCCTTGTCGAACCCTTGTTCTCCTTCAGTTGGGAACTTGAAGCCCTGCTCTGGTAGCAATTTCCGATCTTGAAGACCTTGGAATTGTTCCTTGGCCTTGTCGTCTAAGAATTTCTTAATGACCACAGGCTTGGGTTGGCTACTTCCAGACGCACATTCTGCTCGCTTGCAACGCACCATTGTTAGGCAAAAAGTGGGTGAAGAATGGTGAGTTGGGAGAAAAGGTTTGGTTAGGGTTTTTGAGTTTTGAGCGGCTTGGAGAAGATGAAGTGGGAGGGTCTTTTGGTTTGCTTTGCTTCGATGTGATGAGAGAGGAAAGTAGTGGGGGTTGATGGGAGTTGAGGGGAGGTAACTGACATGAAATGAAAGTGAGAGAGTCTTGGGGGTTTTTGGGCAGCGTGTGTGAAGTAAGGACAAAAGGGGTTTTAAATGAAAAGGTGAAAAGTAGGAAAGAGAAAAGACCTGGACAATAATTGATAGGGTTTTCTTTAAATTAAAAGGTGAAGAGGTTAATTAATTCCCCCTCCTTTTTCCCTTTTTGAGCCAGCCTCCTCTGATGTTGGAAAAGCTTAATTGCTTATTGCTTATACCCTTATAAAACAAAGGACTGATGCGCCGTTGCACCCTGACCTGTCATTTGTGTTCTTGGGGTGCTCAGATGCAAACAAACAAACCTGACATTAAGGCATAATGGAACAAACGGACAAATGGGATTAAAAACCTAGAGTATGAAATAAAGATAAAGATTAAACTACGTTATTTATGGACATGAAAACATAAAAAATGCTGTAGCTAAATAGAAAAGAGAAGGAGGTGGTGCAAACGCTTAAGCATCATGGAGGATGAAGGATGACTTGTCGTTCAAGACTGGGGCTCCATTGTACAGCTTCATACGTTGTCCATTGACCTTAAATACCATATCATCATCAAGATTTTTAATGTCCACTGCACCATGGGCATAGACCTTGTGAACTAGGAAAGGTCCTGACCATCGTGACTTCAGTTTGCCTGGGAAAAGCTTAAGTCTGGAGTTATAAAAGAGCACTTGTTCCCCTTCTGAGAAATGCCACGGCAAAAGATGTTTGTCATGCCATTTCTTTGTTTTCTCCTTGTATAGGCATGCATTCTCATAGGCCTGCGATATGAACTCTTCCATTTCATTAAGCTCTAACAGCCTTCTTTCTCCGGCCAGCTGTGCATCCATGTTAAGCTTCCTAATGGCCCAATAAGCCTTATGCTCAAGTTCCACAAGTAGATGACAAGCTTTCCCATAAACAAGTTTGAATGGTGACATTCCCAACGGTGTTTTGTAGGTAGTATGGTAAGCCCAAAGAGCTTCATCAAGCTTAGGAGACCAATCCTTCCTTTTTGGGTTGACCAATTTCTCAAGAATCTGCTTGATTTCTCTATTCGAGACTTCAGCTTGACCATTAGTCTAAGGATGATATGTTGTAGCAATCCTATGCTTCACACCATACCTCTGTAATGCTTTAGCAATCAACTTGTTGTCAAAGTGGGTTCCTTCATCACTGATAATTGCTCGTGGTGCTCCAAATCTCGTAAAGATATTCTTATGAAGGAACTTCATGATGGTCTTGGAGTCATTCCTTGGAGTGGCAACTGCTTCAACCCATTTAGATACGTAATCCACAGCCAAGAGGATGTATAAATCTCCATAAGATGAGGGAAATGGTCCCATGAAGTTTATTCCCCATACATCAAAAAGTTCGACTTCCAAGATTCCTTGCAAAGGCATTTCATGCCTCCTAGAAATGTTACCCGTCCTTTGGAAACGATCACATGATTGACAAAATGCATGCACATCCTTGAAGAGAGTGGGCCAATAGAATCCCGGCTGTAGGACCTTTGCAGTAGTCCTAGATCTTCCAAAATGTCCGCCACAAGGAGATGAATGAAAATGGAAAAATATCTCCTTGTGCTCTTCTTCGAAGACACACATTCTAATGATCTGGTCAGCGCCTTGCTTGAACAAATATGGTTCATCCCAAAAATAGGATCTTGCGTCATGCCTGAATTTTCTTTGTCCCTGTCTACTCAAATCAGGAGGCAAAATACCACTAATGAGAAAGTTAACAATATCAGCATAACATGGAACTGCTGCAGCATATAGTATTTTCTCATCAGGGAATTCCTCCTTAATTTCCATTTCATCTTGTTTTTCCTTATTATTTTCGAGCCTAGAAAGATGGTCGGATACTTGGTTTTCACACCCTTTTTTGTCCCTAACTTCCAAGTCAAATTCTTACAAAAGTAATATCCACCTAATAAGTCTAGGTTTAGCATCCTTTTTGGTCACTAAGTATTTAATAGCCGAGTGATCGGTGTGAACAATGACTTTAGTGCCTATTAGGTATGGCCTAAACTTATCAAAAGCGAATACAACAACCAACAATTCTTTTTCAGTCGTGGTGTAATTAATTTGTGCATCATTCAATATACGACTAGCATAATAAATAACATGAAAGAGTTTACCTCGGCGTTGTCCAAGAGCTGCTCCTATTGCATAGTCACTTGCGTCACACATCAACTCAAAAGGTGAGCTCCAATAAGGTGGGACAACGACACGTGCTGAAGTAAGTTTCTCCTTCAGTTCTTTGAAAGCGCTGAGGCATTTTATATCGAATATGAAGGGCTGATTTTGCTGTAGCAAATTACACAGTGGCTTGGAGATCTTTGAGAAGTCCTTGATGAACCTTCTATAGAAGCCAACATGGCCCAAGAAACTCCTGATGCTCTTCACATTGGTGGGAAGAGGCAGCTTTTCAATAACCTTAATGTTTGATCTACTCAATGACATTCTTCGATATCTTGTGACCTAAAACCGTTCCTTCGGTCACTATGAAATGACATTTTTCCAAATTGAGCACCAAATCAGCTTGTTCACGTCGCTTTAGCACTTTAGCCAAATTTCCCAAGCATGAATAGAAATCTTCCCTAAAGACTGAAAATTTTTCCATGAAGACTTCTAAAAATTCCTCAACCATATATGAGAAAATAGCCAACATACACCTCTGAAAAGTTGTTGGGGCATTACAGAGCCCTAAAGGCATTCTTCTGAAAGCATAGGTACCGTACGGACATGTGGATGTCGTCTTTTCTTGGTCCTCAGGTGCTATAGCAATCTGATTGTACTATGAGTATCCGTCAAGGAAACAATAAAATGCTTTGCCTTCCAATCTATCTAGCATTTGATCGATGAATGGAAGAGGGAAATGGTCCTTCTTGGTAGCTTTGTTGAGCTTCCTATAGTCCATGCAAATCCTCCATCCCGTTACCGTCCTTGTTGATAACAGTTCATTCTCATCATTACTCACCACAATGATGCCTCCCTTCTTAGGCATACATTGGAATGGACTAACCCATGAGCTGTTTGATATGGGGTAGACTACACCAGCGTCAAGCCACTTGATTATCTCCTTCATCACCACCTTCTTCATGTTGGGGTTGAGCCTTCTTTGGTTTTCAATGGAATTGCTGTGACAATCATCAAGCAAAATTTTGTGCATGCAAATAGTAGGTCTAATCCCCTTTAAGTCAGCCATAGTCCAACCTAAAGCTCTTTTATGTTGCGATAGCATATTTATCAAACTAGCTTCTTGCTTAGGTGCAGGACTAGATGAAATTATCACAGGAAAAGTTTCATTGCTACCCAAATAAAAATATTTAAGATGAGATGGAAAGGGCTTTAACTCTAATGTTTGAGCATGCTCAAGTGAAGGTTTAGGAGGAATAAATTCTGAAAAATCAAGAGGTTCAAAATGTGTACATGGTTTGGCTTCGAGCAAACTCGATTGCTCCACCTCTTCAAATAATTCCTTGAATTCCTCATACTCGATCTCGCGATCCTCTATATTGTCTTCCTCTTGAATATGTTCACATTCATCTATTTCTAAAAGATTGCTGCAGCAAAAGTCTACAGTCTCCTTTTTTGCTGTAGCATCCATGTACTAACACTCTTCATATTCATCCACATATTTGAGAGTGTTGAAGACATTGATTGTCACCTCCTGATCACCCACCCTCATAGTGAACTCACCCTTTTCAAATTCTATCATAATTCTATCGGTTGCTAGAAATGGCCACCCCAAAATAATGGGTGCGTCATCATCTGCCTCACAATCAATAATAAGGACGTCGACTGGGAAGATGAACTTGTCCACTTTCACCACTACATCTTCTACTCTTCCTTCCGGGCGTACATGAGATCGGTCAGCCAATTGCAAGATAACCGTAGTTGGCCTTACATCTCCTATGCCGAGCTTCATGAAGACTGACTTTGGCATGAGATTTACACTAGATCCAAGGCCACACAAGGCTTTTCCCACATAGTTATCACCTATTGAACACGATATAATGAAGCTGCCAGGATCATGTCTCTTAAGAGGCAATTTGCTCCACACAGAATAGCATTCATTTGCTGTAGCAACTGTCGCATACCGCTCAACCTTTCTTTTCTTGGTGACGATGTCCTTTAGAAACTTAGCATAAGTGAGCATCTGATCAATGGCTTCTAAGAACAGGACCTTAATATGCAACTGGTCTAGAACATCTACGAATTTCCTGAATTGGAGATTTTCATTTTGTTTCTTCAATCGTTGAGGGAAGGGAGGTAGGGGTCTAATTTCTTCCTCTATCGATGCATGTTTCTCTTTTGATGTAGCATCTTCCCTAACATCCATAGTTTCATTTACCAAATCTCCTTCCTTCTCCTTCTCACAGGATGTTTCAGCTTGCAATTCTGGTTCCTCTTGCACTTCCTTAAGTACAGAATCTTCCTTCTTGTTCCCCCAAAACTTAGCTTCAATGTTAAGCTGGGTACCACTCCTCAATGTGAGAGCACTACATTGCTCTTTGCCATGCTTCTTAGTGACTTCAGTATCACTAGGCAGATTTCCTTGAGGTCGCACATGTAATGCTATAGCAATTTGACCTACTTGTGTTTCCAACGATCACAAGGATGAACCGTGACTTTGCAGCAAAGCTCCTTGACTTTTAATGGTCATGGAGTGATCTTGAAGAAATGTATTAGTAGATGCCATAAATTCCTTAGTGGATGTCATGAAATCCTTAAGTGTAGCTTCCAATGAATTGTTGTTGGATGAAGATGCAAAACCCTAGTTGTTTTGCCATGTCATATTCTGCTGTGGTCCGTATGATTCTCCCAGATTCTACTGATTTGCGTTCCCATAACTGCTATTCCCTTGATTTCCCCAAGATAGATTAGGATGCTAACGCCATCCAGCATTATAAGTGTTCGAGTAGGGATTGTTATTCTGATTGGAATTCCCTACATAGTTAGCAGATTCTTGGTTGTTCGGGCACTTGCTCAAGTGGTGGTTTCCATTGCAACGAAGGCAAGTTGATGCTACTCTTACTTCCTTCACCTCACTAGGCTTTTGGAGAATCTTTAGCATGGTCGTGGTAGCGGTCAATTGGGTTGCTACTGAGGCATCCATATCCGTATCATGTGATACTTGACTTTTCCTCCCCATCCCAAGTCTTGATGAGGGAAATTGATAATCGTTGTTGGCTATTCTATCAAGAATGTCAAAGGCTTCCTCGGGTGACTTGTCTAGAAATGTCCCATTTGCTGAGGCATCTAGCAACATTCTGGTGGGAGCATTAACACCATTGTAGATCATAACCACTTGTGTCCAATTATGAAAACCGTGATTAGTGCACTTGCGCAATAATCCCTTGAATTTGTCCCAACACTCATACATTGATTCATCATCAAACTGGCGAAAGGATGCAATGTCATTCCTCAACTGAGTGTTCCTATTGGGTGGATTATACCGCAACAAAAAGCTCTTGCACAAATCTGTCCATGTTTCTAATGATCCGGCTGGCACACCACTCAACCATTCTCGTGCTCGATCACGCAAAGAATAAGGAAAGAGTTTAAGTTTCAACACGTCTTCGTGCACCCCTTGTTGACGAAAAGAGTCACACACTTCTAAGAAAGCACAGATGTGTTGTCCAGCATCTTCATGAGGCGAGCCTCCAAACTAACCAATTGAGTTCAACATGTTGAACATTACTGGTTTAAGCTCAAAGTGGGCTGCCTGAATTTCGGGAGCAACAATTCCTAGATTAAGATCATCCAAGACAGGATTTAGGCGATCTCTAATAGCTCTGGGTCTTGCTGGAGCATTTTGACCTTGGTCTCCAATTACTGCAGTAGGTTCCCCTTGATGCTGAGCTCCGTTCATGATTCTAATAACTTCTTGTATACGTCTCCACTAACGAAATAGATGTTCAATTTCAGGAATATAAGGTAAGATAGGCTCACGATGTCTCCTTCGACGCATGCAATAGCACAATACCTAAAAAGACAAACAAAAACAAGCTAAGAAAATATATACAAAAACAAAATAAATTAGTGCAAAGACTAAAACTAAAACAACCAATTGCCAATCCCCAGCAACGACGCCAAAAACTTGTTTGCTGCACGTGATGTACTATAAATGATACGCAAATATAGTGCAAGTATACACATCGAACAAGTAATAAAGTGATGAGTGAGTATCTTCTCCACATGGATTGGAGGTGTTCAAGGTAAGCTTAAGCACACAAGTGCCACGAAAAGTAAATGGAGAATGATGTAGCAATTCAAGGAATAATGATGAATGTTATTACAAATCAGAATGAAGATATAAATGTTGAAGCAAATAAAGATAAAAGATAGCGTGCTGAAAACAGATAGACAAACAGGTCCTCTTACGCGTGTGAAACTCTCTTGGGAATGACTGGCTGGACTGTCAGGTTTACCTATGTTTTACCTCTCTACTAGGGTTTAGCTCTCTAACTTAGTCTATGCTCGGAAGGATTTACTCAATGTGCTCCTTAAGTATCTCTAGCCAGGAAATTGGGAGCAAGAAATGCTACAACAATACCTCTCAGCGTAAATTCTAACACTACCCCTACCCTTAAAGGTCTATCCCTCTTAGTCGTTGAAACCCAACACTTATCTCTAAGGTGGATTAGAGTTGTGCCTCTCAGCATCCAACTCCATTGTCTATGCAGGTTAAAGAAAGCTCTCTCGACCATTAACCTTAACTAACACCTAAGGAAAGGCCAACTCTTGAAAGATCTTACAACCCTAAGCATATAACAACATAGACAAAGCATAGATACGAGCAAGAGATAAATAAACATTCATAAAAGAAAATAAAACATAGTTCATCCAACAACCCTAGGCACCTAAATCAGTTCATGGCTGGGCAAATATCCGAAGTATCTTCGTGCATACAACCCATTTTTCCAGATATAAAAAAATGCTAAAGCAACAGAAAGGGAAGAGAAGAACTCCCAATCTGCGATGAACTTGCAGCGCCACGAACCGCCCTAGGCTTGCCGCCTCTCTCAAGGTCAGCAAGGTCAGACCCTTGGAGCTTCTACGTTGGAGGACACCAAGTGGTGGAGGAAGAAAAGAAAAGAGTCACCTTTAGCTTTCTCACCCTAGCCTTTTTGTCACCTTTTCATGCTCTCCCTTTAATGAGGCTCTTGTGTCCTTTATATAGTGGAGGCTCCTAAGGTTTTGTGCCCTAATGATTCTTTAAAGTCCTGGGAATATTCCCTATGTATGTGGGGAACTACCAGACAAAAGGGGGTTCACACATGTGGGCGATCAGCGTGTGCGCTTTACTTTGTCGTTTTCCACACCCAAAATTGTTATCCAAGTTGCTATAGCATTTTCCTTCCTTGCATTGCTTCATCATCAGCCTGAACAACACCATACCAGCAAACACCTTTCAAGCAGCATCTAGTCTCATGAAATAAAGCCATACCACCAACAAGTAAAGATACATGCTACTACATGCTCTAAATGCACCTATATGCTATGATATGACCTCGAGAACAAAAAAAATACTTAAGCAAAAATGTGTAAAATATAAGCATTTTGACAACTCATCATTTATCCACTCAAATCCCATTATGGCCTTATTATATTATATTTTAATTCCCACTAATAACCTATTTTCTTGGTCTTTTAACTTCTCAAAGTCGTTTTACATTTTAGGCTACAACCTCTTTTGTACCATATTTCAGGTTACACTTCATTTGCACCATATTTTAGGTTAAAACACATTTTTACACTACATTTCATGTTAAACAATACTCGTACTACATTTTAAGTTACAAGCTATCTTTTACACCATATTTCAGGTTGCACTATTCTCGGACCACATTATAGGTTACAACCTGTTTTTGCACTACATTTCAGGTTACAACCTATTTTTATCTTCTATATTAACTAATTTAGGGATTTTCAACTAGGGTAGTTTTAGGGTGTTACAAATGGCGTCAATGTAACACCCTAAAATCCGGTCTAGTCGGAATTTGGTTTCGGTGATCGGAAATTCTACATTGATGAAGTCTAAATATAGTATTGGCTAGTTAGTTTCTAATATTGGAATTTAATTGAATTAAATTATTGCCATCGGACCCTATTGAATAGTACCGAACACATTACATTGGCTAAATTGAGGAAAATTTAATTGGGAGGTCAAAACTATAGTATTGTAAGAGTTGAGGGACTAATCTTGCGATTAGCCCCTCCTCGATTAAATTTATATCTACGTGGGATAGTTTAAGAGCTTTCCTTCATGTGAAGGAAAGCTAAATAATGAAAATAATATATAAAATTTCAAAACAAAAGAAAAGAGGATAGAAAGCTTACCGAGAGTATCAAGCAGGCACCTCACCTCTTATCATCTTCATCATCTTCCTCCAAGCTAGCACCTCCATTGAAGAGCAAGCTTTAGTTTAGTTTTTCTTCGCTTTATTGACATCAAATCATTGCTATCGATCGGGTAAGCTATATTCCTCATTTGGTTATTGGATTCTATGGATACATCAAGCTAAATCTTGAGCTAGGGTTTTGACTATCCATGGATATTTCATCGTTGTTGTTTATTTAGAAATCGGATCTCAATTGTGATATCGTAATATCGACTTTAATCATCTCCCTGTTGATTTTCTAGTTCAAGAAGTGGAGAAGGAAGTTTCACCGTCTCCATCAAAAGCTAGAAGAAAGGGTATTGTTATCTGAGAGCCTTGAAAGCTTCGGATTGTCAAGGTGAGTGTAGTCGGAGTCTCGGGATTAGGCGAAAAGCGTTCCCGAATCCATTATTGTTGTCTTCGATCATTTTACTCACATTGCTATTGGAAAAAGTTGCATCGGATAACTAAACGGACACCTTGGTAAGTGTCATTGAGTATCAGACATAGTTATTGGTATCGTCATTGAGCATTGTCATTGATATAGACATTGTTATAGAAACATTGCAAAGAAATCATTGATTATTGTTATTAATATTGAACCATGAAACATTGATTATGAGGCATATTGGTTATTGATAATATTGAAAATCATTGGTCATTGGAATACTCATTGATTATTGAAATGGATATGAACATTAGAACCTTGGATTTGAATAGACATTGGATACAATTGGCATGCCATAGAATTCATGAGCTCAGTGTACGTGTGGACTACGGTCCTAAGGCTATGACCTATATTGATTTGGCGAGGCGGAGAGATGTGTATTGATATTGGTCATATTGGCAAGGCAGAGAGATGTGTATTGATATTGGTCATATTGGCAAGGCAGAGGGACTAGACCATTCATTGAATTGGCGAGGCATAGGAATTCGTGTATCCACCATATTGACTCAACCCAAGGATTAATGATGAAAAGAATATGTTATAAATTGTATATTGTTGCATAGCATTAACATTGATAAGCATAAGATCATATATATTGATACTTGATATATTGTTGTTTATATTGCTTATGACTATCTCACTAGGCATCGTATGCCTAACGTGTCTCATCTCATGCACTTTCAGGTTGAAAGGATGTAAAACCTATGTTTGATTTTGATATAATTATATCTTTAAGGATCAATTTGAAAAACTTAAAATTGTTTTTGTAAGTCCCTTAATAAGTTTTAACTCACCAACTCTTTAAAACTGATTTGAAAAACTGAAACTCAAAATATTTTCTAAGTGTTCCAAGGCCAAACTATTGAAAAACGTTCAGGTGTATCGACACACTCCCAAGCGTATCGATACCTTTTTACCAAAGTTGGCTACTGGAGGAACACGTATCGATACGGCAAACCCTCGTATCGATACGCCCCCTGTGTTAAAATATAAAGAGTTTGAATGGCGTACCGATACGTCAAACGCTCGTATCGATACGGCCTTAATAATTTTTAAATATAAGTCGGTTTAAATTTTGCGATCGTTGGTGTCAGTTGGTTGGTAACCAAATTTTAAATGGTCGTTGACCCGTATCGATACGCCTAACCCCCGTACCGATACAGATATCGACAGTGAGCTAAGTTGAGAAAAAGGTATCGATACGGCCTTTACCGTTTCGATACCCCGTACCGATACGCTTACGCACGTATCGGTACCCATTATTTATTGCACACAACGACTCTTTCTTTTCTGAGATAGGTATCGATACACCTCCCCGCGTACCGATACGCATAGCTGCAGAAGTGCATTTATGGTGGTAAGAGAGAGTTCCAACGGCTCCATTTATGTTCCCAACCACCCAAACGGCTAGAAATCAATGAGGAGGTATAAAAGAGACATCCAAAAGCATCAGCATCAACTATTGATCATCAAGAAAACATCTATACATCAAATCCAAGCAATTATGCAAAAATCTCATATTGTCTAGAAACCCTAATTGTAATTTTCATTCTTATCTTGTTCAATTGGGTTGAGTGCTTGTAATTGGGCTACACTTTGTATTGAGAGATACTCTATTAGCCAAAAAATTCTTTGTTATCTTGTTTTGAGGATTGGGTTGAATTTTGGGTAGAAAATTCAACCGAAATTGTAAGGGTTGCCTCCTTAGCCTAGAAAAGGGGAAGATCAATTAGTGGAATTGTTGCAAATCCTTAGTGAAGCTAAGGTAGTGGATGTAGAGTTCATTTGGAACTTGAACCACTCTTAAATCCCTTGTCAATCTTTTTATTTTGCATTTTCCACCACACAAACTTTAAATTTCCAATTCACCCCCTCTTGGTTCATATCGATCTTTCGATCCACTCAACAAAGGATCGTGTGTCGGATTGGCAAAATAAGACAAGTCACTACAAGCCTTAAAGTAACGTATTTTGATCTTAAGAACTCCTAGGAAGGTGACAAAGTAGTTGAACTAGTCATTTATGCCCATTTTGTTATGTTTGTGATATGCATATGTTTTAATATGGTTAATGGCCCTAAATGGCCTTTTTGGTTGGCTTAAAATGCCTTAAAAGTGCATACTTGGCTCATAAAGGTCAAAACATAGTAAACGTATTCGTATGATCATGAAACTTAGCATGCTAGTAGTTTATACCATTGAAATATTGTGTGTGAAATTTCGTTGCATTTGGACATCATTTAGTAGGTCAAATTGAATAAATATCAGCAAAAATCTTTCATTATAGGTCAGGCCGTATCGAAACGGGTGATGGCATTTCGATACGGGTAAGCATAATTGAGCCTGAGAAATAGGGTGTATCAGAACAGTTCATGGCCGTTTCGAAACATTTTGTCACTGGAATCCTTCGTTTCGATACGGGTTTATAGTGTATCGAAACGAGTCAAAGTCAAAGGAAGTCAACTCGTTTCGATACAGGGCATGCCTTATCGATACGGTCTAATGGGTAAGGTCAACAAGGGTTGACCATCCTTCAGCCGTTTCGAAACAGCCCTAGGGTGTTTCGATACGGGGTCAGTTAAGTTAGTTAAAGGCATATTAAACAGTTTGCAAGGTTCATAGTTTAGTCTCCGACTATTGAAAGATTAAATTGAATGAGATAATGGTCTCCAAATTGTATGATATTGGTTAAAGGTTAATATTAAAAAGGAAATTTTGTCGCGCCGATTACTGTATTGATCATCATTAGCACCTTCTGACCCGGTTCTCGGCCAAACCGGGAATAGGTGTTATATTTGTGGTATCAGAGCTAGAGTTTAGTCGATTTTAGGACTAAACCGAAGCTTGTTGCATTGTTATTGTGTTACTTTGCCACCTAGGAGTTATATATCGTGTATATTGTGACTTGTCGACTAATCCGATCTTTCATATAGATATGTCTGAGATTATTGAAGCTCATATAGACGAGCTTGCTACCGGCTCCTCGATGCATGGCGAGGAAATTAGAGGAGGAAATCCTCAGAACCCACCGCAACCGCAGGACCCTACTATTCAGGGTACTGAGCCTGCATCACCTATCGCTCAGGCCAAGTGTTATAAGAACATGGCTGACATGTTCAAGCAGTTTATGACTACTATGAGGACCGAACAAATCGTGCAACCTATTGCCTTCGTCGTTCAATACAATCGAGCACCTATTGATAAGCTCTCACAGTATCGAGCTTATACTTTCATTGGACAAGATGACGACAACCCTTAAGTTGCCGAATACTGGTTGGATAATACCTTGCGGATCCTGAATAAACAACTTTAGTGCTCGGATGAGCATAAGCTTGAGTGTGCCATCGCTTTGCTGGCCGATGAGGCACTTCATTGGTGGGAAACTACCAGTTTAACAATTTTTGAAGATAAAGTGACTTGGAAGTTCTTCCTTAAAGAATTTCGTAAGAAATATATCAGTGAATTTTACTTGGCTGAAAGACGAAGCATCTTCCTTCATCTCAAACAAGGTGGACGACCGATCGAACAACACATACATGATTCTGCAAGTATTGTCGATATGGTGTAGAATATATAAAGAATGAGGAAGAAAAGTGCCGGATGTTCATTGTAGGGCTCAACGATGAACTACGCTCTATGTTCACTGCGTCAGGCATTTTTGATTTCCAAGATCTTGTGAATCGAGTTAAGGCCACCGAAGCTGCATAGAGAGCTCAACCAGCTGGTGGGTCTGGAAAGTCCGAGAAGAGGTTCATGAATGATTCTCGACCTCCGAGATGGAACAAGAAAGTGAGATATCAAGGCCCCAAATAGAATATCTATCCACAACCCTCCAGTTCTGGAAACATTAATAGACCACAGTCTGTGACGTAGTTCTTTTCCAAAGCAGCATCTGTTGATAGTACTGGAGGTTCAAACCGAGGCAACCAACATCCGCTTTGCAATTATTGTCAGAATAGACATCCAGCGGGTCAATGTCGTAAGCAGACTGGAGCTTATTACTACTGTGGTGAGCAGGGTCACTTTTTTCGTGATTGCCCTTTGAATGCAACCAAATCTGTTTCACACAGACTACTGCTGCTTCTCATGCTCAATTCTTTCAAGGTAAAGGATCGAGGAAAAGATCTTCAGGAACTTTCGGACGATCGAGTGGTCCAAGGAAACCTTTTGGAAAACAAGATTCAAAAGCTCTTGCCCAAATGTATCATGTGAGGAGCAGAGAAGAAGAGGATGAACCTGATGCCATTGGAGGTACCATCGAGCTACATTCACATTCCTTATATGCATTGATTGACCATGTTTCTACTCATTCTTTTATAAGTACCATTGTAATTAAGAAATATAGTATGTCTTTCGAACCAATAGCATCGAGATTTTATGTAACCAGTCCCCTAGGAAATTGTGTCACCGTGAGGGTAGTGTGTAAGAACCGCCCCTTAATGATCCAAGGAATTCCTTTTCCGGCCAATCTATTGGCTTTATCGATCCATGAATTCGATGTCATCCTAGGCTTATATTGACTTAGTGAGCATCAAGCCTGGGTAGATTGATGTAAGAGGAAATTGTATCTCCGGGGTCCGGGTAAGGAGAGTGTTGTATTGATGAACGCGAGAAATCCATCATTGTACGTTTTGGCGTTGGAGTCTTGAGATGAGCCACAATCGTGAGACATTGACACTGTATGTGAATTCCCTAATGAACTTCCGTGATTGCCCCCAACCTGTGAATTGGAGTTTGGCATTGAGGTGCAACCTGGGACTACTCCAGTTTCCATTGCACCATACCATATAGCAGCTGTGAAATTAAAAGAGTTAAAGACTTAGATTCAAGACTTATTGAACAAAGGTTTTATTCAACCGAGCTCTTCACCTTGGGGAGCTTCGGTTCTCTTTGTTAAGAAGAAAGATGGTTCTATGTGATTGTGTATTAACTACTGACAATTGAACAAAGTAACCATCAAGAATAAATATCCATTGCCTAGAATCGACGACCTATTCGATCAAATAAAAGATGCCTCTATGTTTTCCGAGATCGACTTAAGGTCGGGCTACTATCAAATGAGAGTTAGGGAGTGTAATGTACCAAAGACTGCCTTCCGTACAAGATATGGACAATACGAATTCTTGGTGATGCCCTTTGGGTTAACCAAAGCACCGACAACTTTTATGGATTTGATGAATCGGGTCTTTCAATCCTATCTTGACAAGTTCATAGTGGTGTTTACAGACGACATATTGATATATTCCAAGGATGAAGCAGAGCACCGAGATCATCTTCGTATTGCGCTTCAGATCTTGAGAGAAAAGCAGTTGTACGCGAAGTTCTCTAAGTGTGAGTTTTGGCTCACTGAAGTTTCCTTTCTGGAACATATCGTGTCGGCTTTGGGTATTCAAGTGGACCCGAAGAAAATCCAAGCTATTGTAGATTGGCATCCACCGAAGAATATTGGAGAAGTCAGAAGCTTTCTTGGGCTTGCTAGTTATTATCGAAAATTTGTGAAAGGGTTTTCTATGATAGCTGCTCCTTTAACTAAGTTTTTGAAGAAAGAAGCTCCTTTCGTTTGGACCAAGGCTTAGCAACGGAGTTTCGATCACTTGAAACAAGTATTAACCCATGCACATGTCCTAACTCAACCCGAGTCCGGAAAGGACTACACAATTTATAGTGATACATCGCATCTTGGGTTAGGATGTGTATTGATGCAAGAAGGCAAAGTCATTGTTTATGCTTCGAGACAAGTTATGCCACACGAAATGAATTACCCCACCCACGACCTTAAATTGGCTGCAGTTGTCTTTGCATTGAAAATCTGGAGACATTACCTTTACGGAGAAAAATGTTATCTCTTTACCGACAATAAAAGCCTTAAGTACCTATTGACTCAAAAGGAATTGAACCTTCAGCAACGGAGGTGGATGGAACTCCTTAATGATTACGATCTTGTTATTTATTACCACTCGTGCAAGGCCAGCGTTGTAGCTGATGCACTCACCCGCAAACCTTTGCATGGTAAGCATTGGCAATAAAGTTGGAGTCATACGTATTGTATAGTACATTAACTTATTGTAATATTGTTAATTTGTAGCCCCTCGAGCAATTAACGCTCACTTCTGACTTCGGAAGCATCATTGTCTTGTAGCTGAACTCCAGGTTCAGTCTACCATCGTTTCACGAATCAAGGATTTGCAAGAGCAAGATCTTGAGCTTCAATATATTGCCTCTAAGCTGTTAGACAACCCCGACTTCAGAATTAATTCCGAAGGACTCTTGTGTTTTCATGACCGAGTCTTTGTGCCTAATGAGGAATCTCTTCGCATTGATATTCTTTCTGAAGCACATTCGAGTTCTTTTTCTATTCACCTCGGGTCTGTAAAAATGTACAAGGACTTGCAGGAACTTTATTGGTGGTCGGGCATGAAGCAAGCCATAGATGATTTTATTTCCAAACGCCTCACGTGCCAACGTGTTAAGGCAGAACATTGTGCTCCTACCGAACTATTGCAGCCTATCGATCCACCGAAATTGAAGTGAGAAAAGATCACTATGGATTTTGTTAGTGGTTTACTGTTAAATCCTGCGAAGCATGCTTCCATATGGGTCATTGTAGATCCTTTCACGAAGTCAGCTCATTTTATACCGGTCAGAATGGACTACTGTCTCCCTAAACTAGCTGACTTGTATATCAAAGAAGTAATCCAACTCCACGGGGTACCTAAGTCTATTATCTCCGATCGAGATCGTCGATTTGTATCTCAGTTTTGGATAACCTTACAAGGAGATCTAGGCACCAGAGTTAATCTTAGCACAACCTTTCACCCTCAATCTGACGGTTAGTCAAAAAGGGTAATCCAGGTAAATCATCGGAAAAATATGTCCATTGAAATCTTAGAAACTTGCATTGTTATTGAAGCTTTCTATACAAAGCTTGGAAGACATCTTCGGGCATGCATTATTGACTTTGGTGGAACTTGGGAGAAATCTTTACCCCTTGTTGAATTTTCCTACAATAATAGTTACTAAGCATCAATCCAAATGGCCCCGTATGAAGAATTGTATAGTAGGCGATGTAGAATTCCATTGTGTTGGTCGGAGCTTGGCGAGGGCAAGATGTTAGGCCTTGACTTGCTTCGAGAGACTGAAGAGCGGGTCACCATTATCCATGGTCGTTTAAAAGCTGCCTCTGATCGACAAAAGGCTTATGTTGATCTTAAGAGAAGAGATATTGAGTATGAAGTTGGTGAAAAGGCCTTCCTTAAAGTATCACCGTGGAAGAAGGTTTTAAGATTTGGCAAGAAGGGAAAATTGAGTCCCCGATTCATTGGACCCTTTGAAATCATTGAAAGAGTTGGCCCCATGGCATATCGACTATAGTTACCCTCAGAATTGAGTAAGATCCATGATGTTTTTCACGTATCGATGCTTCAGAAGTATCGTTCTGATCTTTCGCACATTGTGGAACATGATTCTGTAGAACTTCGACCAAATCTATCATACGGGGAGGAACTGGTTCAAATTCTAACAAGAGAAGTCAAGAGGCTTCACAACAAAACTGTATCATTGGTTAAAGTGCTCTGGAAGAGCCACGCTATTGAGGAATCAACTTGAGAACCTGAAGAGACCATGAGACAACAATATCCACATCTCTTCGGTTTAGGTAAAAAAATTGAGAACGAATTTTTCTTAATGGGGGAGAGTTGTAACACTCCAAAATCCTGTCTAGTCGAAATTTGGTTCCGGTGATAAGAAATTCTACATTGATGAAGTCTAAATATAGTATTGGCTAGTTAATTTCTGATATTTGACTTTAATTGAATTAAATTATTGCCATCAGACCCTATTGAATAGTATCGAACACATTACAATGACTAAATTGAGGAAAAGTGCAATTGGGAGGTCAAAACTATAATATTGTGAGAGTTGAGGGACTAATCTTGCGATTAGCCCCTCCCCAATTAAATTTATATCTACGTGGGATAGTTTAAGAGCTTTCCTTCATGTGAAGAAAAGCTAAATAATGAAAAGAATATATATAATTTCAAAACAAAAGAAAAAAGGATAGAAAGCTTACCGAGAGTCTCAAGCAAGCACCTCACCTCTTATCATCTTCATCATCTTCCTCGAAGCTAGAACCTCCATTGGAGAGAAAGATTTAGTTTAGTTTTTCTTCGTTTTATTGATATCGAATCATTGCTATCGATCGAGTAAGTTATATTCCTTAATCGGTTACTGGATTCCATGGATATATCAAGCTACATCTTGAGCTAGGGTTTTGACTATCCATTGATATTTCATCGTTGTTGTTTATTTAGAAATCGAATATATCGATTTTGATATCATTGTATTGGTTTTGATATTGTAATATTGACCCTAATTATCTCCCTATTGATTTTCTAGCTCAAGAAGTGGAGAAGAAAGTTTCACCGTCTCCATCGAAAGCTAGAAGCAAGGGTATTGTTATCCGAGAGCCTGGAAAGCTTCAGATTGTCAAGGTGAGTGTAGTCGGAGTCTTAGGATTAGGCGAAAGCCTTATCGAATCCATTATTGTTGTCTTCGATCATTTTACTCACATTTCTATTGGAAAAAGTTACACCGAATAATTAAATAGACACCTTGGTAAGTGTCGGTAAGTTTCATTGAGTATCGGGCATAGTTATCGGTATCGTCATTGAGCATTGTCATTGATATAGACATTGTTATAGAAACATTACAAAGAAATCATTGATTATTGTTATTAAAATTGAACCATGAAACATTGATTATGAGACATATTGGCTATTGATAATAATGGTAATCATTGGTCATTGGAATACTCATTGATTATTGAAATGGATATGAACATTGGAACCTTGGATTTGAATAGACATTGGATAAAAATTGGCATGCCATAGAATTCATGAGCTCAGTGTACATGTGGACTGCGGTCCTAAGGCTACAGCCTATATTGATTTGGCGAGGCGGAGGGATGTGTATTGATATTGGTCATATTGGCGAGGCGGAGGGACTAGACCATTCATTAACTTGGCGAGGCGTAGGAATTCGCGTATCCACTATCTTGATTCAATTCAAGGATTCATGATGAAAAGAATATGTTAAACATTGTATAGTGTTGCATAGCATTGACATTGATAAGCATGAGATCATATATAATGATACTTGACATATAGTTGTTCATATTGCTTATGACTACCTCACTAGGCATCGTATGTCTAACGTGTCTCATCTCATGCATTTTCAGGTTGAAAGGATCGTATGTCAAAGGATCGGATTGGCAAAACAAGACAAGTCACTACAAGCCTTAAAGTAATGTATTTTGATCTTAAGAACTCCTAGGAAAGTGGCAAAGTAGTTGAACTAGTCATTTATGCCCATTTTGTTATGTTTGTGATATGCATATGTTGTAATATGGTTAATGGCTCTAAATGGCCTTTTTGGTTGGCTTAAAATGGCTTAAAAGTGCATACTTGGCTCATAAAGGTCAAAACATAGTAAACATATTTGTATGATCAGGAAACTTGGCATGCTAGTAGTTTATACCATTGAAATATTGTGTATGAAATTTCGTTGCATTTGGACATCGTTCAGTAGGTCAAATTGAATAAATACCAGCAAAAATTTGTCATTACAGGTCAGGCCGTATCAAAATGGGTGATGGCGTTTCGATATGGGTAAGCATAATTGAGCCTGAGAAATAGGGCGTATCAGAACGGTTCATGGCCGTTTTGAAACATTTTGTCACTGGAATCCTTCGTTTCGATACATGTTTATAGCGTATCGAAACGAGTTAAAGTCAAAAGAAATCAACCTGTTTCGATACAGGGTATGATCGTATCGATACGGTCTAATGGGTAAGGTCAACAAGGGTTGACCATCCTTCACCCGTTTTGAAACAGCCCTAGGGTGTTTCGATACGGGGTCAGTTAAGTTAGTTAAAGGCATATTAAACAGTTTGCAATGTTCATAGTTTAGTCATTGAATATTGAAAGATTAAATTGAATGAGCTAATGGTCTCCAAATTGTATGATATTGGTTAAAGGTTAATATTAAAAAGGAAATTTTGTCACACCGATAACTGTATTGATCATCATTACCACTTTCCGACCCGGTTCTCAACCAGACCGAGAAGGGGGTGTTATAGTCAAAGGTTGGGTTAGGGTTTTGAGGGTTTAGGGTTAATTTTTCTCCCCCGAATTAGGACTAAATTGTTTGAATGTGCAAATAAAAAGGATTAAATATGTTATTGTACAAATATGTTAACTTATGTTAACAACTGTTAACGGGTCAGTTGTAACATTGAAGCAAAACTAAAAGTTTAATGGTAACATTGAAGCAATTGAAAGTTCGGTTATCAAATTGAATAATTGACTAAAGTTCAGTTATCATTTGTGAACTTTACCCAAAATCTTACTACAGTTCTAGACTAGGCGTGTGCCGCGCACACAAATGATTTCCTAGAATTACTAATTTTTTTGAAAGGACGGAGGGAATTGTTGAGGGAACATGAGTGAAAGGGAAAGATGGTGAAATGGATCGGGGGCACACCGTACTCAAGGAACCAATCGGTCTAATTTGAAACAGCTATTAAGTTAACAAATGGAGGAAAAAATTCCACCTATTTTTTAGGGGTTATTTGCCCTTCAGGTCATTATTAGTATATGAGCTTTACATTTAGATTTTTTTATTCTTTAGTTTTAGTTTGATTCATTTTAGTCTCAATTTTAATTTAGTTTCCTTAGACTTTTATGGTTAGGTTCTTTTTTGATTAGATCATCTGCCATAAAAATATTTAATAATTAAACCTTTTAAAGGCCTAACTTATTTCGGTTGTACCCAACCCAAAACAACCGATTGCGATTCCAAACATTGGCGGGCTTTTGAAGGCCCAATTTATTTCATCCATAAAAAAAGATTTGGGGTTGAGGTTTAGGGTTTAAGGGGTACTTGTGTCAAGTTGAGTGTTTGGGTTATTGAGTTAGTTTAGGGATTAAGAGATTGTACTTGCAGTTTAATTATTAGTGATTGTAAGATTTAGGTATTGAGGTTTGTGGTTTAAGGGTAAATGTGTCAAGTTGAGTGTTTGGGGTTATGAGATTATTTTAGGGATTAAAAGATTATGCTTGTACTTTAATTATTAGTGATTGTAAGATTTAGGTGTTGAGGTTCGGGGTTTAAAGGTAAATGTGTCAAGTTGAGTGTTTGGGGTTATGGGATTAGTTTAGGGATTAGTGATTATAAGATTTAGGGGTTGAGGTTTGGGGTTTATAGGTATAATATATGTTTTGAGTTGAGTGTTTGAGTTTATAGGATTTGTTTAGAGATTAGGGGATTCGATGATTATGTTTGCGCTTTAATTATTAGTGAATATAAGATTTAGGGGTTGAAGATTGGGGTTTAGGGGTAAATGTGTCAAGTTGAGTGGTTGGTTGAGGTTATGAGATTAGTTTAGGGATTCGGTTTGCACTTTAATTATTAGTGATGATAAGATTTAGGGGTTGAGGTTTGGAGTTTAGAGATTCGAATTCACCGCTATTTATTTTAAAATTTTCTAATCTAGTCCAATGTTTTTAATACGATGATATTTTTGTTCATTATAGTCCCTAAAACTTTATTTTTAGTGCATATTAACCCCTATTCATTTTTTGTAATTTAGTCTAATGTTTTTAATTTTATTTTAATATTTTTGTTCATTATAGTCCCTAAAACTTTATTTTCATTCCAAATTGACCCCTATTCAATTTTTGTAATTTAGTCCAATATTTTTAATATGATGATATTTTTATTCATGTTAGTCCCTAAAATTTTATTTTTCACCGAAATTTACCCTTATTAATTTCTAATTTTTGTAAGTTACTCCAATATTTTTTATTTGAATCATTTTATGATATTTTTGTTCATTCTATTGCCTAATATTTATTTTTAATGTGATTTCGGTTCATGAAAGGCGTTAAATAATTCACTTGAAATGACCCAGCCCAAACTCTATTGACTATTTGTACCAAACTTAAACTTAATAAGAATTCGAAACCCAAATTAACCCGACTTGAAATGAACCCGACCTAAAATTAAACCGACCTGAAATGAACCCGACCTGAAACGACCCCGACCTGAAGTCTACTTGAGTCCAGATTAACCCGTCAATTAACTTATTCAGACCTGAACCGTTTTCACCCGACCTGAAATGAACCCGGCCCGAAATGAATCCGACTTGAAACTAACCCGCACCCGACCCAAATCGAGTCGAAACATCAAATTAACCTGAAATAACTTGTATCCGATTTGACCCGACCTAACAGGACTCGACATGAAACCCATTCGATTACATGTTTTTACATTCGATAATAATTGGCCAAAGCAAATAAAATAATCTAGTAGACTATGTAAGCCTCATCATTCTTATGTCAGGTGTCAAACAAGCAAAGATAATACATAAAGTTTAGCATAATTTTATTTTGGCTAAAGGGGTACTTTTGCTCCTGAGTTTGACTAAAAAATGCAATTTCGCCCCTCGTCAAAAAGTGCACTAAATGTGGCTCTTCAGTCCATGAAATCGATCAAATTGACCCTTTAATCGACGTTAACCGTTACGGTGCTGACATGACAGTTAATAGTGATGACATGGCAGTCCATGATGCTGACGTGGTGGTCAACGGTGCTGATGTGTCAGTACACGTGGGATGATGATGTGGCAGGAGGGGTTGAATTGATTATTTTAACCGAATTTGGGGGCATAATTAATTTTTTCCCGAGTTTAGGGGCATAATTAAAAGTTCAATAACTTATTTAATCTTGAAGCTAAAAAAATAAAAACTATTAATATTTAAATAATATTTACATATTCATAAAATATTAAAAAATATAAAACACCATAATGAATTAAATATAAGTAAAAACATTAAAGTTATAAATATAAAAAATAAAAAAATATTTATAAATCATTGGAAAATCTTTCGATTGTTTCTCGTTATGCTACATGTACTAATGTTCCTTAAACATATTTTCAATTGAGACATCATTGTGTTAAAGTATTAATAAAACCAAAATTCTCTTTCATTTTTCTACATCAAATATTAATATCATCAATTTGATGTAAAAAAAGCGGGAAAATTTGAATTCTATTGTTACTCTAGTACAATGTTGATTCCACTAAATTTTTTTAACGAATAGTAATACTCAAAGTGATGAAGTCTAATTTTTTTCTATAATAGTGTTTAATTTTTTAATACTTTATAAAAAATTATTAAGTTTTTACATTATATTTTATCATTTTATCATTTTTAATTTTTTTAATTTTTTATATAATTTTTATTTTCAGTAACTTTTAGAATATTTTATTTATTTTTATTAACTTTATGGATTTTTATAAAATAAATTGAAGAATATTTTGATCTTCTGTGAGAGTCTTTACTTTATTTTTTTCAATTATCCTCCCTTAATAAAATTATTTATCTAGTTTTAATATTTTAAAATTTTAATAATTTCATAAATTCTTATTTTTCAACTTAAATATTAAATAAGTTATCAAACTTTTAATTAAAATCAATTATGCCCCTAAACTCAGGAAAAAATCAATTATGCCCTCGAATTCGGTTAAAATAATCAATTCAGCCCCTCCTGCCACGTCATCATCTCACGTGTACTGCCACGTCAGCACTGTTAACCACCACGTCAGCATCATGGATTGCCACATCATCACCATGAACTACCACGTCTGTAACCCCCTCCTCCCGGTCTGGCCGGATGACCGGTCCGAGTGGGTCACACGGGGAAAACCGAGTGAAAACCCCTAAGGATTCCCCCTCGGTTAGCAACCCTATTTTTCTTTCATTTTAAAATCTTGTCTAAATGGATGTTAAACCCTAAGTGATCATACAGCGGAACAGCAATATATAAAACAATCAAACGAACTCAAACAATCATGTTACAGCCCAATTTTAAACTTAAACTACAGGCGGTATCAATACACTTAAGGGGTGTATCGATACCCCCTTGAATATGTCAACTGGTCAAAGTCAATCCGTAGAGACCGTATCGATACACCCAAGGAGTGTATCGATACCATCCCCAACGGTTGACTTCCCACGGTCAACGCTAAGATGACGGTATCGATACACCAGAGGCTCGTATCGATACCGAAATGGACAGCAGCTCCAGTGACCAAAATGGTATCGATACGCCCCCTCGCGTATCGATACACGAGGCCTGAAACAAGAAGACGATATCGATACGGGACCAACAGTATCGATACCCCTGTACTGCAAAACCTCCAAACTCAACTAAAACGAACAAGACTCGGACCTAGATGCAATTTAGGACTTCCCTAGACCCAAACAAGCATTCATACAACATTTACAGGTCATTATTTAGCCATACAACCACCCA
Organism: Hibiscus tridactylites; assembly: GCA_958450335.1. Lineage (NCBI taxonomy): Eukaryota > Viridiplantae > Streptophyta > Magnoliopsida > Malvales > Malvaceae > Hibiscus > Hibiscus tridactylites. Next base: position 77,416,423 of record OY288266.1, read on the forward strand.
ACATGTACATACACCAAGGAAGACATGCAATTGAATCAAAGATGACATTTAAGCATTCAAGTCATATACTTCAAGGTTCAAACACAAAAGCAACCTCAAGAGGCACATGGTTAACATTCATAACAAGCAATTTAGACATGGATTACAATTCAAACATGGTATCAACAAGCCAATCAAAACAACATAATTAAGAAGTCTAAACATGCTCCTAAACAACCAGCAAAAGCACAAATCAACAACACTTATCCCATTGCTTAACTATTACATTCTACCACTTAATAAATCATACATTGAGCTAACCCTTAGCAACACTTGGAGGCCTTTCCTTGCCCTTGCCACCCACAAGCTATTGATCTGCATTGTCGAACAAAAGAGAGCGTAAGCATAAAAGCTTAGTGAGGGTAAGCTCATAAAACAAACCTTCGACAATGCAGGGTCCAAGCACGAGCAATTTCTATGATGAAATGCATGATCTTACCTCCGATCCGCAAAAGCCAAAATGATCATGATGCATGAACATATAATCAACATTATGCCATACTCAACAACTCATAAGCTCAACGTACAATGATACATAACTCAGTGCCTTAACCACATCATATATCAATTCATAAAGGGCATCACATTTCGTATCATATAAGCACATACACATGGTCTCATACTAGTATACACATACAACCTCATATTGGCATCTAGCTATGACTCGAATACGCGGATAACCCGTTGAAACGCATTTCCAACAACAACATTACCTTGGAGGGATTACACTCATCACCGGCTCTCGCGGAAGGGATTCCACTCATCCTCATGCCCCGTCGATGGGATTCCACTCATCATCGACTAATATAAATATTTTCGGGCGTACCCGTACTCCTCCTTGGTGCCTTAACGCCACCAAGGCCACGCGCGTTTTGACTCTCGTGTGCACACTCATCCTAATGATCGATCATTGTACCCAAGCATACTAGTGCCAATATTAATTAAAATCCACAACATCTCACTGCATCAAATCCAATATAATTTCCGTGCTTAGCACGTACTCACCATGATTCTCAAAATCATTCAACCACCACATAACCTCATTTCACATACCCACATTACATGTATTTCATCCAAACAATTATCACATCATGTATCCACATTATATTTGTCATCAACATGCATATAATCAATGCATTAAGCCATACTTCAACATACATGTAAATCATATCATGCATAATCATCACGAGGCAAACACCAATTAAAGAGTGCATCCAAGGTCTCTAACTAAAGCTTAGGATTAGGCTACCACCCTAATCCTAACTCTAGGTGGGTCTACCAAGCCCAACCTAGTTCACGTGCTTGAACCAACCACTTAAAAACCAATTTAAAAACATTAACCACTCACCGCCCTTCCTTAGCAACCGAAGCAAATCTCCTACGAACCCGGATCCGGTCCCGATGCCTCTCCAACACTCCTTCTTGCTTCTAGCCAAGCAAAACACATTTATTACTTCACAATTCAATGCTAAAACTCAACCATCAACTCACTTTACAAACACAAGCTAATTTCCACAAATCCCCAAATCACATAATCACCCAAAATGCCAATTTTCGTGCTCCCCTAAGACCTTGCTGAAATTTCCATTTCCAAACCTCCAAATGACCCCCAAAAGGTCCCAAATCATCCTCATAACATACCTAAACCATCAGCCCTTTGTTTTTAACTTAAAACCCACCAAAAATGGAGTTTTTGACATCCCAAAAATGGGTTTAAGAACCCACTACGAATTTCCATTAAAATTCAACCAATTTAACATATAATGTGTATTTTAACATGAATAAACAAAGCCTCAACTCAATTTATCAAAACAAGATGAAAAACCCCTTAAAAACTCAAACTTTAAAACAAACCCTAAATTTCAAAACTTCATATCTTTAAAATCCAAGACCATGGGTAGATAGAGGATAAAGAGGATAGTTAGAAAACATGATTACCTTTGAAAAACACCTTGGATTGAGGGAGAAACGCAATGGAATAGTAACTAAGGTTGGGAGGGTTTTGAAGAAGGGTTTGGGGCAAAATTGACGTCGGAAAAGGGATGGGGGAAAGAGAAGATGACTTTTATTTTAAAGTTATCTTGTTTTTTAAAAGTTTTGGGTAAAATTGCAACATAGGTCCCTCCCTCTTTAATAAAGCTCAATTACATCACAATTTTGGTTGAATTGTTTTAATTTAATTTTATTGACTCAGACTATAAACCCGGCTAACTCCTAACCCCAAAACACGGGTGTTACAACTCTCCCCCACTTAAGGAAATTTCGTCCCCGAAATTCATCGAACACGGAGGGCCACTGAAACATGTTCCTCCCCACATTCCTCTCTCACCACAACATACTAACCAACTCGGTAGACTCACCACACAACATTTGCTATCTGACACTAAGATCTCGGCTGATTCTTCAAGGCATGTCGACTTTAAACTCAACTCGATCTCTTCTACAAACATAGCACGGAATAAATCTAACTCACACTTCTGAATTATAGATACACAGACACATCACAAATCTCTTTCTAACTCTAGTGGTAACCGCAACAGATAAACAACAGGACTAGCCCGATTCGCAATCTCATACAACACTATTTTAAACACCTGACCCATAACTTTCTTTGACAGATCATCTGACTTCAAAAAGTAACCAAACACTATACAGACGTCTTCAGAAATAATCTCGTTGAAATCTCGAATCTCTATTACCCACTTTCACTACGAATCTTCCACGGATGTAACAGACTAGAAGAAAACTGATACTCGGTCTTGTCACGCTGGCAATTTACACACTTACTCCCATACTGAACCACATCACACATCATCTCAATCCCGTAGTACTCATCCTCAACTCTCATTACGTCTTCGTACCACTCAAATGCAAATGAGCTAAACTGTCGTGTGCTTCGGCCCAAAACAACACGTCTCAAAACACCATGTCAATCGGTACAACTATTATGTCTTTGAATTGCAAAATTCTATCCTCTCTGAAACTGTATTCTGAAGGTCTTCCTTTTACTATGCCTCGCACGTGAGGTGCCAAGAATCTGTCTTGCAACTGTTTCTCTTCAAGCATTCTGACTCAATGTAGGTTCAACATGAAACGCGGCCACAAGAATACTGCCATTCGGTAACTGAATTCGGAAAATACAACTCGCAACTCAACTACTAATCTAACAACAATTACAACTCGGAACATCGGTTACTACGTTGACTATCTTCGGATGGTACTCAATCTTGATATTACAGTCTTCAAGCAGTTCTAACACTTTATGATGTTCAAGTTTCAACCCTTCCTAAGTTGTCTAACAATTCAAGTTCTGATAATATGTACGTACACACTGTGCATTTCTTACTATACAAGTTTGTCTCTAAGTCTTCGAAGCAAATACAACTGTAATTAGCTCTATGTCTCATATCGGATAACTCTTATCACGGTCTTTCAACTAACTCGATGAACAAGTCACAATCTTTCGTCTTGCATAAGCACATAACCTAACTCTACATGTAACACATCACTACAGTTCACAAGCTCTTTCTCTAGTATAGGTTGGATCAAGGTTGAAGCTCTCTTCAAAGTTTCTTTCGGTTTCTCAAGGGTTCAATGTCTCGCATCTGACCTCACAAACTGAACATTCTTCTATAGCAATCTGTCAAAAGAGCAGCTATCTTCGAACGACTATTTACAAACTTCCGGTAGTAACACTGCTAGACCTAGAAACTATAGGTTCCTGTCACAGTCTTCAATTTCTTTCAACTCACATCTTCCTCTGTCTGTTCAAGATTTGTTCTAATACACTCGGCTAATTTACATGTCCTAAGAGAACATCTCCATCAACTCGAAGTTCACGTTGCACAACTTGGTATATAATTAATTCTCTAATAGAATCTACCATACTAACTTCGAAGCTTGTCATGATCTTCCTCGGCACTTGAATACACTCACGTGACATCTAGAAGAGCTACTACAACTAATCAAGAAACTCAGGAAAATATTCTGCTCAGCATCTCTATGAAGGTAACTAATACACTAGTCAAACAAAACGGCATAACTCAGAGCTCAAGGTGATCACATCTTGCCCCTAAAGCTGTCTTCGGTACTTCAACTTTTCTCACTTTCATCTGGTAGTAAACGGATCTCAAACTAATCTTCAAATAGACTGAAGCACACACTAACTGACCAACAAATCGCTGACACTTGGAAACGGATACTAATCATTCACTGTCACTTGTTTTGACTGTATGTAATCTGAACACATTCTCGTACTTTCACTCTTTCTTCTTCACAAATTGCATCGTCATACTCTAAGATGATGTACTAAGCCTAATGAATCTAAGGTCTAACAAGTCTCGAAGTTAATTCTTCAACATTCTCAATTCTTCCGGAATTCATAAGTTACAGAGCTAACAAAACAGAAGCAACCTCGGAGACGGTCTCAATAACGAACTCTTCTTCTCTATTAAGAGACAAACCGGGTAAATCTTCCAAACACTTCTAGGAAAACACAAACTATTTTAGCATTATGTGGCCTAATCTTCATTCAAAATCAAAATCATCACAATTGCTAAGCAAGCATGTTGACTAAACTCAACCAATCTTTGACCTCTAAAGCTGGATCAACATTCAACAAGGAGTTCACATCCTTACCTACTACTACAGTCTCACAGAAATCTGCGACTTCAAGGCAATTCTCTCTCTGTCTCAATGTATATCCTAACTTTGTGCTCTACAAGCCAAACCTTGTCAAAAGGTACATCAAAGCCGTAGAAAGACAATCACTTCACATCTACTATAAACTAGTAACTCTGAACCACCAACAAACATCTTCTGTACATCTTTCTGATCACTACTGTCTCCCAAAAAGGCTAGTCATATGTGTCCCTAAATCTAAGGTCTCAACAAAGATATCTAATTTCTTACATGCTCACACAAAAGGAGGTATCCGCGGAAATTGCAACTTCACATGTACACAACTGATAGTCTTCGGTCCTCTTATTTTCAGACTGGTTCTTCAACAAAATCTGACTCTTCTAGACTGTTCTTAGAGCATTTCAAAACTTCAAAAACGTAGTTCTGAGCACACACAGACAACCATGCTGGAAAACCACCTAGACGCACACTGGCCCCAAACACACAAATTGATTCCCATTCACGGATACTGATCGACTGTCTTGTATCAAAATCATAGGTTGAACCCCAACGGTCACCAACTAACAATTCTGAAATTCAGATTACTCACACGAGACCCCTACCTAGATCTCGCCAAAAGAACTAAGGTACTCATACCTACCTCTGACACCTCATCGGGCACATTCAAACTTGCATACTCACTATCGATATACAAAAGCACGGGTTTAGAATCAACTGGAGAAAACAACTTATTACTGTACCGAGGGCTTATCTGTTAAAACATTGACCCACTCCGACTCCCACTCATATGCCTTCAGTTCTTCTAACCAACTGATGCCAGTGTTGATCACATCGTCCCTCATCCACAGGAATTAACCCACACACACACCGTCTCAAACGGACAAATTGTACCTCAATTCCGGTACAACCATACCTCCCTAACTAAGGTGATGGACTCCCTCAACATCGTCCACCTTTCCAGAACTACAACTTCTACTTACCAAAAAGCAATTAAATCAACAACAACATCAACAGTAAAACATACACGATTGGGTTAGGAAGGCAAGGCTTCCAAGTGGCTCAAGTATGTTCCCCTCACTTAAAATCTCTTTTTTTGACGTAATAGTAGCAATGGGACTCTACGAAACATGTTTCAAACAAATCAACACACATACACGCTCAACCAAGCATATAACAAAGCTTACTTGCTAAACAAGCAAACACATGCGTACTATCAAACAACATACATTCTCAATCAAACAAGCGTACACCACAGCATTCACGGATAACAAGCAACATGCTTACATGGCAAGCAAACACCGTGCAATTTCAATGCAAGAACTTAACTTACCTCACTTACCTGCCCAAGGTCTCGGTAACCTTAGGCTCTGATACCAACAAATGTAACCCCCTCGTCCCGGTCTGGCCGGATGACCGGTCCGAGTGGGTCACACGGGGAAAACCGAGTGAAAACCCCTAATGATTCCCCTCGGTTAGCAACCCTATTTTTCTTTCATTTTAAAATCTTGTCTAAATGGATGTTAAACCCTAAGTGATCATACAACGGAACAACAATATATAAAACAATCAAACGAACTCAAACGATCATGTTACAGCCCAATTTTAAACTTAAACTGCATGCGGTATCGATACACTTAAGGGGTGTATCGATACCCCCTTGACTATGACAACTGGTCAAAGTCAATCCGTAGAGACCGTATCGGTACACCCAAGGAGTGTATTGATACCCTCCCCAACGGTTGATTTCCCACGGTCAACGCTAAGATGACGGTATCGATACACCAGAGGCCCGTATCGATACCGAAATGGACAGTAGCTCCAGTGACCAAAATGATATCGATACGCCCGCTCGTGTATCGATACACAAGGCCTGAAACAAGAAGATGGTATCGATACGGGACCAACAGTATCGATACCCCTGTACTGCCAAAACCTCCAAACTCAACTAAAACGAACAAGACTCGGACCTAGATGCAATTTAGGACATCCCTAGACCCAAACAAGCATTCATACAACATTTACAGGTCATTATTTAGCCATACAACCACCCAACATGTACATACACCAAGGAAGACATGCAATTGAATCAAAGATGACATTTAAGCATTCAAGTCATATACTTCAAGGTTCAAACACAAAGGCAACCTCAAGAGGCACATGGTTAACATTCATAACAAGCAATTTAGACATGGATTACAATTCAAACATGGTATCAACAAGCCAATCAAAACAACATAATTAAGGAGTATAAACATGCTCCTAAACAACCAGCAAAAGCACAAATCAACAACACCTATCCCATTGCTTAACTATTACATTCTACCACTTAATAAATCATACATTGAGCTAACCCTTAGCAACACTTGGAGGCCTTTCCTTTCCCTTGCCACCCACAAGCTATTGATCTGCATTGTCGAACAAAAGAGAGCGTAAGCATACAAGCTTAGTGAGGGTAAGCTCATAAAACAAACCTTCGACAATACAGGGTCCAAGCACGAGCAATTTCTATGAAGAAATGCATGATCTTACCTCCGATCCGCAAAAGCCAAAATGACCATGATGCATGAACATATAATCAACATTATGCCATGCTCAACAACTCATAAGCTCAAAGTACAATGATACATAACTTAGTGCCTTAACCACATCATATATTAATTCATAAAGGGCATCACATTTCGTATCATATAAGCACATACACATGGTCTCATACTGGTATACACATACAACCTCATATTGGCATCTAGCTATGACTCGAATACGCGGATAACCCGTTGGAACGCATTTCCAACAACAACATTACCTCGGTGGGATTACACTCATCACCGGCTCTCGCGGAGGGGATTCCACTCATCCTCACGCCCCGTCGATGGGATTCCACTCATCATCGACTAATATAAATATTTCCGGGCGTACCCGTACTCCTCCTTGGTGCCTTAACGCCACCAAGGTCACGCGCGTTTTGACTCTCGTGTGCACACTCATCCTAATGATCGATCATTGTACCCAAGCATACTAGTGCCAATATTAATTAAAATCCACAACATCTCACTACATCAAATCCAATATAATTTCTGTGCTTAGCACGTACTCACCATGATTCTCAAAATCATTCAACCACCACATAACCTCATTTCACATACCCACATTACGTGTATTTCATCCAAACAATTATCACATCATGTATCCACATTATATTTGTCATCAACATGCATATAATCAATGCATTAAGCCCAACATACATGTAAATCATATCATGCATAATCATCATGAGGTAAACACCAATTAAAGAGTGCATCCAAGGTCTCTAACTAAAGCTTAGGATTAGGTTACCACCCTAATCCTAACTCTAGGTGGGTCTACCAAGCCCAACCTAGTTCACGGGCTTGACCAACCACTTAAAAACCAATTTAAAAACATTAACCACTCACCGCCCTTCTGTAACCCCCTTAACCCGGCCTAGACGGTTGACCCGAATTAAGAAGTTTACACGGGGAAAACCAAAGTCAACCCGAAAGTCAACCTTGATTAACGACCCTTTTTTTTCTTTTTACTCTTGTCTAAATGCATATTAACCCTAGATATGTTCATAAGATCAGCATACTCAAAGGTTACAACAATCAGGAAACATTTAGGGACACGATTGCATAAATTATGAATTTAGGGACCAAAATGCAAATTCTGAAAATTTCAATAACTTAACCAACGGTTGAGTTACTAATATGAAATTAGTCATGTTTCATGCTTCTCTGCCAAATTTCAACTCAAACGGACATCTCAAACTCATTCAATTGCATAAACCAAATTCAGGACCAAAACGCAAAGATTTCAGAACATTTAACCATCAGTTTCAGTGCCCAACGGTCGAGTGTTCCGGAACGGGGAAGGACCGTTCCGAAATTCGGGACCGTTCCGAAACTTGTTGCGGAACAAGGCTATGCAGTGGCAAATCCGTTCCGGAACGGCTCCACCCGTTTCGGAACGCCAAGGCCATTACAAGCCCTCTGTTTCGATACGGTAGTACCTGTTCCGAAACGTGCTGCCCAGATTGCAGATTTTTTTTCTGGTTTAACTCACTTTTGACCAATCAAACGCATTCCAAAGACCCTCAAATCATACCAGCAAGTCATTATATACTTAAGGTACATAATAGCAACATCCATTCACAATCATGGCATCAAATAAGGAAAATCCCAATTCTATAGGCATGCATCCTATATTGGAAACCATACAAACATCAAAACACCAAACCAACCTCAAAAAGGCCATTTACATGTCTCATCATTGTCAAAAGCATAAAACCAACTTAGGGAGTCCAAAACATCTCCCAAAACAACAACATAGGTTTCCCATTGCCAAATGCCAAAAGCTAAGCAAGTTATGAAAATAGTCACCATACATGAGCTTAAGCTTCCACCTAGATTCTTGACCACCTTGCTGCCCTTTTAAGCACTTCAATGCTCTGCATTATTGGTTTAAGAAAGAGAGAGAACGTAAGCACATAGCTTAGTGAGGAAAGCTCATTTAAAACATCACAAATAATGCATTATTAAAACTCCTTTTCAAAACTTTTGGTTCAAAACAACATTTGATCATGCACATATGTATATAACCCAAGCATTTCATGCTTCAAATCATTAACATGTCATATTGGCTTTCAAGTGATAATCATAACCATTTTCCAACACAAAACATAATCGACAATCGGATACGCGGATTACAAGCGTTATCCCATACGCTTCAAACACACTATCAATATCAAGGTGGAGCAAATGGTACAATCACAACCCCTCAACACTCGTGATGGAGACTATGGTACAATCACAACCCCTCCACATCACTCATTGGTAGTTGTATAACATCACTAACGAGATCACGGGACATACAACACAAGATCCACACATGGACTTTTAACCACCATTGTGATCTTACCATACACAAGGTCCACACATGGACTTTTAACCACCATTGTGACCTTAACACTAGATCCACCCATGGACTTTTAACCACAACGGTGTTCTTAACCATCTCGTTAGTGTACTTGGATGGAGTCTACGGTACAATCACAACCCCTCGACATCCAAGGCGACTTTATTCACGGTGCACCCAATCCTATAGCCGGCTAACTATATCCGATTCAAGTACTTTTAGACCAACCACATCACTTGCCAATATACATCATTTAACAACATTAATCAACTGTTTTAAAGCATTTGATAAAGCCATTCATCATCATGCATCATTATGCATCAAAACCACATTTATCAATGTACAAAACAAGGATCCCTTACCTTGAGCATCCTTCAATACATGGCTTATAAAACCAGCAATAAACTTGCTAAAATATGCTTTCAAAAACAGAAATTAAACATGCAAACAAATAACATTGCATTCAACCAACTCATGGTTCATCAACAAGAGAGTTTTTCCGAAAACTTACTCTTGAGCTTAGCTAAGTTGTTTAGACTTAAACTAAGCTCCCAAAACCTTCAAACATTGGTTTCAAAGCTGAAAACCAAACTTCACTCACCGATTCCGTTTCGCAAGCTTGCCGAAACACCAATCAAGCTTCCGGATCAACACCACAAGGATCCGAAGATGTCTCCCCTGTTTTAAACACATCAAAGCAGAGGATTAATGCATCATCATGCATTAATATCTTCAACCAAGACACCTAAACTCGCTCCTCTCATCAGCACTCACATTTCGGCTACCAAACACAACTGAAATCACATCCAAACATCTCTACAACACTACCCAGCCAAGATCCATCAATTCCAATCATTCTTAAACCTCAATTAACATCCAAAAAGGATCTAATCACGTCCTTATACCTCCAGCTATAGCAGAACACCAAAATCACCCCAAAAACCACCATTAACTCAAGCAAAACTTAGGAAAATCAACCTATTCGGGATTGCATTGATTAAACCTCAATTTCACATCAATTATACATCCAATTTACATCAAAAAGACATCTCAAAATAATGCCCAATCATTTCATACGAATTTCATCAAAATTAAACCAAATCTTGCATTTTAAAGCCAAGATCAAGAACACAACCATAAAACCTTTAATAAAACTCAAATCAAGGATTGAGAACTTGGGAATTTCAGTAAAGAACTGAGTATTTAGAGGAGAAGGACGTTCATACCTCTAAATGTGAGTTTCTCCTTATTTGGAACCAAGATTCTTGAAAATTCAATGAGCAAATGCTAAGGTTTTGATGTAGAAATGATTAGAGATCAAATGAAGATTGAAATCTCATCTTAAGATGTCAAAATCAGAGGAAATTTTGCTGGGGAAAAGTGTTTGGGCTGAGAGAAAAGTTGAGAGAAAAGAAATGGAAAATTTTGAGAAAAGTTAGTTATGACAACAAAATATCTATTTCCCTCCTTTTACCTTTTAATAAAAATCATTAATTAATTGTGTAATATTAAGAAAAATCTGGAGAAAACTCTTCTTGGGTAAATTAGCTCCTTAAAGATTCAAATTTTCAATCCTTTTAAAACAGTCACCAAGTTTTCGAAAATTACATTTTAGTCACTAACCCAAAATGTCACATCTCCAAACCTCATTTTATAAAATTGATTTCACCACTCTCTTATATATAATAAAAGAGGATTTTAAGATATTTTTCCATATTTTTAATGCAACCCGAACTAGGCTTTCCTAAAATCACCCTTTTATATTCGAACCGCAACCCGACCGACCCGGTCCAAACCCAAAACTTCTAAGCCCAAAATTGGGATGTTACAACTCTCCCCCCCCCCCTTAAGAAATTTCGTCCTCGAAATTTACCTGAAGGAAAGAGGTACGAAAACTGCTTCAACATGTCATCCTTTCGTTCCCACGTGGCTTCTTCAACACCACGATGTTTCCACAACACCTTTACCAACTCAATGGTCTTGCCTCGAAGAACCTTACTATCCGAATCCAGAATCTTCATCGGTTCCTCATCATAAGTCAAATCCGGATTCAATTCCACTTCTTCCACAGGCATCACATGTGAAGGATCCGATCTATACTTCCGAAGCATAGAAACATGAAACACATCATGAATCTTTTCCAACTCATGCGGTAACCTCAACTTGTACGCAACAGGACCCACACGCTCAATCACCTCGTATGGTCCAATGTACCTAGGGCTCAACTTACCCTTTCGGCCAAACCTCATCACCTTTTTCCAAGGCGCAACCTTCAAAAACACACGGTCACCCACCGCATACTCAATCTCCTTACGCTTCAGATCCGCGTAAGACTTTTGCCGATCAGAAGCTGCCTTCAAGCGCTCACAAATGAGCTTTACCTTCTCGGTGGTCCCTTTTAACAAAGCTGGCATCGAAACCAACTTCTGACCCGTTTCAGCCCAACAAAGAGGAGTCCTACACTTCCTCCCGTACAAAGCTTCATAAGGTGCCATTTGAATACTTGCCTGATAACTATTATTATAGGCAAACTCCACCAAAGGCAAATGTTTCTCCCAAGAGCCCTGAAACTCAATCACGCAGCACCTCAACATATCCTCCAAAACCTGGATAACACGCTCGGACTGTCCATCCGACTGCGGATGATAAGATGTACTGAAATTCAACCGCGTACCCAAAGCCTGATGCAAACACTGCCAAAAACGCGATGTAAACCTCGGATCCCTATCCGACACAATCGACTTAGGCACACCATGCAGCCGCACAATCTCAGCAATGTACAGCTCCGCAAGCTTATCCAAAGTGTACGTAGTATGCACAGGCAAGAAATGCGCACACTTCGTCAGGCGATCCACAATCACCCACACCGAATTCTTCTTCGATGGCGACAAAGGCAAACCAGATACAAAATCCATGGTAATCCTTTCCCACTTCCATTCAAGAATTCTCAACGGTTGCAACAACCCTGAAGGAAACTGATGCTCAGCCTTAACTCGCTGACACACCATGCACTTGCTTACAAACTCAGCAACATCTTTCTTTAAACCCACCCAATAGTACTCATCACGAAGATCACGATACATCTTAGTACTACCAGGGTGCATAGCAAAAGGACTACTATGACCTTCAGCCAGAATAGCACGCCTCAACTCAGCATCATTGGACACTACTATCCGACTCCCAAAACATAACACTCCATCATCATTAAAACAGAAATCCGAAGGCCTATCCTCCGCAATATCCTGAACATGCGGTACCAAGGAATCATCCAGCAACTGCTTTTCCTTAATCAACTGAACCAAAGATGGTTTCACTTGCAATTCAGCCACAAGACCACCATCACGCGAAATACTCAAACTGGCAAACATAGCCCTCAACTCAACAGCTACTTTCCTACTCAAGGCATCCGCTACAACATTAGCTTTACCTGGGTGATACTCGATCGTCAAATCATAATCCTTGAGCAACTCCACCCAACGTCGATGCCTAAGATTCAACTCCTTCTGAGACATCAGATACTTCAAACTCTTGTGATCCGTGTACACCGTACACTTCTCACCATACAGGTAATGTCTGCAAATTTTCAAAGCAAAAACCACTGCAGCCAACTCAATGTCATGCGTAGGATAATTGCGCTCATGCACCTTCAACTGCCGCGATGCATAAGCCACCACCTTACCCTCTTGCATTAGCACACATCCCAAACCAACATAGGACGCATCACTATACACCACAAACTCTTTCCCTGATTCAGGTTGAACCAAGATTGGAGCTTGCGTCAAAGCTGCCTTAAGCTTCTCAAAAGCCTGCTGCCTCGCTTCCGTCCACTCATACTTAACATCCTTCTGCAACAACTTCGTCAAAGGTGCAGCAATCTTTGAAAACCCATCCACGAATCTCCGATAATATCCTGTCAAACCCAGGAAACTACGGACTTCATGAACAGACTTAGGAGGCTTCCAATTCATCACCGCCTCAATCTTCTGAGGATCAACACGAATCCCTTCAATAGAAACCACATGACCAAGAAACACCACTTCTCTAAGCCAGAACTCACACTTGCTCAGCTTGGCATAAAGCTGATTCTCCAACAAAGCTTGCAACACAATTCTTAGATGCTCTTCATGTTCCTCCTCAGTACGCGAGTACACGAGGATATCATCAATGAATACCACAACAAATTTATCCAGGTATTCATGAAATACTCGATTCATCATGTCCATGAAAGCTGCAGGAGCATTCGTCAAACCAAACGGCATCACAAGGAACTCATAATGCCCATACCTCGTCCTAAAAGCTGTCTTTGGCACATCCGCATCCTTCACCTTCAACTGGTAATACCGTGACCTTAAGTCAATCTTAGAGAACACAGCTGCTCCCCGAAATTGATCAAAAAGATAATCAATTCTCGGCAATGGATACCGATTCTTGATAGTCAACTTGTTAAGCTAACAATAATCAATGCACATTCTCATAGTGCCATCCTTCTTCTTCGCAAACAAGACCGGTGCACCCCAAGGTGACACACTCGGCCGAATGAAACCACGATCAAGCAACTCTTGCAGTTGCGTCTTCAGCTCTTTCAACTCCTTAGGTGCCATTCAATAAGGTGTTATGGACACTGGAGTTGTGTTTTCATACAACTCAATCCCAAACTCCACTTCGCGATTAGGAGGCAATCCAGGCAACTCCTCAGGAAACACACCAGGAAACTCTCGCACAGTCCTGATATCTTGCACACGCAACTCCTTAGAGCTAGTATTCATCACAAAAGCGAGATAAGCTTCACAACCTTGCCTCAGCATCCGACTCGCCTCCAATGTAGACACCACATTGGCAAGAAACTTCACATTCTCACCAACCACCACTACCTCATAATCATCCGCAACTTTCAATGAAACTCGCTTATTCTCACAATCTACTACAGCTCGATGCTCAACAAGCCAATCCATACCAAGGATTACATCAAAACCATAGAAAGGCAATTCCATAAGATCAACATGAAAAACATGCTCTTGCACAACCAAAGGACATCTTCTATAAAGCTTTCGAGTCACAACGGTCTCACCAAAAGAACTAGTGACACGCATACCAACATCCAAAGACTCAACAGGCAAACCAAGCAATTCAGCATGCTCACGCAATATGTATGAGTGTGTAGATCCAGAATCAATCAAGGAAAGTAATGACAAGGATTGCAAAGTGAAAGTACCTGCGATCACATCCGTGTCATTCCTCCCCTCCCTCTGAGCATACACTCTGGCCTGGCCACCACCCTCAGGCTGAACAGCTACAACATGAGCCACATTCCGTCCACCCTCTTCTCTCCGCTGGAAGTTACCACAGTCGCGCCCACGACCTCTCTGTGGTGCGACAACTCCAGGAGCACGTCCCTGGCCACCACAGGCCAACAGAGGACACTCCCTCCTCATGTGATCCGCTGATCCACAGTTCCAGCACAAGTTACCAGTCGCCCCAGCAGGAGCCTGCACCTCCCTCGCCGCTCGAGGACAATCACGCCTCAAATGGCCACGCGACCCACATGTCCAACATGTGTTCGGATCCGCTCTTGCCTTGTCTCCCTGAGCAGGCGCACCTTGCCCTCCACCACCTCGCTTAGCTGAAGACTGATACTTCCGATCACGTCCCCTCTTGTTTCGTCCACCACCGGAACTATACTCAGCAACTCGCTTACCAGCACTAGAACCAGCACTTCTAGAAGATAAACTCAAATTCATCTCAATGTCTTTTGCTCTACTAACCAGCACATCAAAATCATTATACTCAGCAGCCAGCATATAAGTCTTCACTTCCGTCACCAAACCATAACGAAACCGTTCACACCTCTCCCGCTCATCAGGGATAAGCTCAGGTGCGTACTGACTGAGTCGGACAAACTGAACCTCGTACTCAGCCACTGACATGCTCCCTTGAGTAAGAGACATGAATTCCCTTTTCTTTTCATCCAAGTACCTCACACCCAGATACCTTCTCTTGAAAATGTTCAGAAAGAACGTCCATGTCACATCAGCATCCTCCATTCCGGAGATAGTGGTTGTCCACCAAGTATATGCATCGTCCTGCAACAATGATACCACACAGCCCAGCTTCTGCACATCAGTACAATTCATTTGTCCCAAAATTCTCTTGGTACTTTCCAACCAAGACTCGGAACCTTCAGCAGACAAACCCCTGAACTCAGTCCCTCCCAGACTGCGCAAGCGTTCCAAGGGTAGTCTCACATTAGCATCTCCCTAATGCCCAGCTCCTTGAGCTCCAGCTACCGCCGCCCGGAAAGCTCCAGCAATAGCTTAAATCAACACTGTCATGTCAGGAACAGCTTGCCCCTGACCAGCTTCAGGTCCAGCGACCCCAGCACCAGCTGCAACACCAGCTCCTTCACCCCCAGCACCACCACCACCAGGCGGAGGAGGTAAATCCACCACATTTTCAGCATTCTCCTCATTTTTATTTTGAGCCATAGCTCGCGTATTAATCCTCGTTTCTCTACGAGGTGCCATTCACTAAACAATACAATCACAAAACAATAAACAAAGTCAGGCTCAGCAAGGTAAGCAATCAAAGTACTCAAGCTCATTTCCAATTAAAAACAAATCATTACATTAGCTTTGATTTGGCAATGGGTCCCTCTAACATGCTTCACCACCGCAACACCACAATTGTAACATACTTACAATTCACACAACATACTTTCATTCAAAGAGCATACAAAGCATTCCTACACTCATTACCCACATAACCATTCCTAATTACTCGAGAACTCAGCTCTGATACCACCAAATGTAACCCCCTTAACCCGGCCTAGACGGTTGACCCGAATTAAGAAGTTTACACGAGGAAAACCAAAGTCAACCCGAAAGTCAACCTTGATTAACGACCCTTTTTTTCTTTTTACTCTTGTCTAAATGCATATTAACCCTAGATATGTTCATAAGATCAGCATACTCAAAGGTTACAACAATCAGGAAACATTTAGGGACTCGATTGCACAAATTATGAATTTAGGGACCAAAATGCAAATTCTGAAAATTTCAAGGACTTAACCAACGGTTGAGTTACCAATATGAAATTAGTCATGTTTCATGCTTCTCTGCCAAATTTCAACTCAAACGGACATCTCAAACTCATTCAATTGCATAAACCAAATTCAGGACCAAAACGCAAAGATTTCAGAACATTTAACCATCAGTTTCAGTGCCCAACGGTCGAGTGTTCCGGAACGGGGAAGGACCGTTCCGAAACGTGGGACCGTTCCGAAACTCGTTGCGGAACAAGGCTTGGCAGTGGCAAATCCGTTCCGGAACAGCTCCACCCGTTTCGGAACGCCAAGGCCATTACAAGCCCTCTGTTCCGATACGGTAGTACCTGTTCCGAAACGTGCTGCCCAGATTGCAGATTTTTTTTCTGGTTTAACTCACTTTCGACCAATCAAACGCATTCCAAAGACCCTCAAATCATACCAGCATGTCATTATATACTTAAGGTACATAATAGCAACATCCATTCACAATCATGGCATCAAATAAGGAAAATCCCAATTCTATAGGCATGCATCCTATATTGGAAACCATACAAACATCAAAACACCAAACCAACCTCAAAAAGGCCATTTACATGTCTCATCATTGTCAAAAGCATAAAACCAACTTAGGGAGTCCAAAACATCTCCCAAAACAACAACATAGGTTTCCCATTGTCAAATGCCAAAAGCTAAGCAAGTTATGAAAATAGTCACCATACATGAGCTTAAGCTTCCACCTAGATTCTTGACCACCTTGCTGCCCTTTTAAGCACTTCAATGCTCTGCATTATTGGTTTAAGAAAGAGAGAGAGCGTAAGCACATAGCTTAGTGAGGAAAGCTCATTTAAAACATCACAATAATGCATTATTAAAACTCCTTTTCAAAACTTTTGGTTCAAAACAACATTTGATCATGCACATATGTATATAACCCAATCATTTCATGCTTCAAATCATTAACATGTCATATTGGCTTTCAAGTGATAATCATAACCATTTTCCATCACAAAACATTATCGACAATTGGATACGCGGATTACAAGCGTTGTCTCATACGCTTCATACACACTACCAATATCAAGGTGGAGCAAATGGTACAATCACAACCCCTCAACACCCGTGATGGAGACTATGGTACAATCACAACCCCTCCACATCACTCATTGGTAGTTGTATAACATCACTAACGAGATCACGGGACATACAACACAAGATCCACACATGGACTTTTAACCACCATTGTGATCTTACCATACACAAGGTCCACACATGGACTTTTAACCACCATTGTGACCTTAACACTAGATCCACCCATGGACTTTTAACCACCATGGTGTTCTTAACCATCTCGTTAGTGTACTTGGATGGAGTCTATGGTACAATCACAACCCCTCGACATCCAAGGCGACTTTATTCACGGTGCACCCAATCCTATAGCCGGCTAGCTATATCCGATTCAAGTACTTTTAGACCAACCACATCACTTGCCAATATACATCATTTAACAACATTAATCCATTGTTTTAAAGCATTTGATAAAGCCATTCATCATCATGCATCATTATGCATCAAAACCACATTTATCAATGTACAAAACAAGGATCCCTTACCTTGAGCATCCTTCAATACATGGCTTATAAAACCAGCATTAAACTTGCTAAAATATGCTTTCAAAAACAGAAATTAAACATGCAAACAAATCACATTGCATTCAACCAACTCATGGTTCATCAACAAGAGAGTTTTTCCGAAAACTTACTCTTGAGCTTAGCTAAGTTGTTTAGACTTAAACTAAGCTCCCAAAACCTTCAAACATTGGTTTCAAAGCTGAAAACCAAACTTCACTCACCGATTCCGTTTCGCAAGCTTGCCGAAACACCAATCAAGCTTCCGGATCAACACCACAAGGATCCGAAGATGTCTCCCATGTTTTAAACACATCAAAGCAGAGGATTAATGCATCATCATGCATTAATATCTTCAACCAAGACACCTAAACTCGCTGCTCTCATCAACACTCACATTTCGGCTACCAAACACAACCGAAATCACATCCAAACATCTCTACAACACTACCCAGCCAAGATCCATCAATTCCAATCATTCTTAAACCTCAATTAACATCCAAAAAGGATCTAATCACGTCCTTATACCTCCAGCTATAGCAGAACACCAAGATCACCCCAAAAACCACCATTAACTCAAGCAAAACTTAGGAAAATCAACCTAATCGGGATTGCATTGATTAAACCTCAATTTCACATCAATTATACATCCAATTTACATCAAAAAGACATCTCAAAACAGTGCCCAATCATTTCATACGAATTTCATCAAAATTAAACCAAATCTTGCATTTTAAAGCCAAGATCAAGAACACAACCATAAAACCTTTAATAAAACTCAAATCAAGGATTGAGAACTTGGGAATTTCAGTAAAGAACTGAGTATTTAGAGGAGAAGGACGTTCATACCTCTAAATGTGAATTTCTCCTTATTTGGAACCAAGATTCTTGAAAATTCAATGAGCAAATGCTAAGGTTTTGATGTAGAAATGATTAGAGATCAAATGAAGATTGAAATCTCATCTTTAGATGTCAAAATCAGAGGAAAATTTGCTGGGGAAAAGTGTTTGGGCTGAGAGAAAAGTTGAGAGAAAAGAAATGGAAAATTTTGAGAAAAGTTAGTTATGACAACAAAATATCTATTTCCCTCCTTTTACCTTTTAATAAAAATCATTAATTAATTGTGTAATATTAGGAAAAATCTGGAGAAAACTCTTCTTGGGTAAATTATCTCCTTAAAGATTCAAATTTTCAATCCTTTTAAAATAGTCACCAAGTTTTCGAAAATTACATTTTAGTCACTAACCCAAAATGTCACATCTCCAAACCTCATTTTGTAAAATTGATTTCATCACTCTCTTATATATAATAAAAGAGGATTTTAAGATATTTTTCCATATTTTTAATGCAACCCTAACTAGGCTTTCCTAAAATCACCCTTTTATATTCGAACCGCAACCCGACCGACCCGGTCTAAACCCAAAACTTCTAAACCCAAAATTGGGGTGTTACACCTTCCTTAGCAACCGAAGCAAATCTCCTACGAACCCGGATCCGGTCCCGATGCCTCTCCAACGCTCCCTCTTGCTTCTAGCCAAGCAAAACACATTTATTACTTCACAATTCAATGCTAAAACTCAACCATCAACTCACTTTACAAACACAAGCTAATTTCCACAAATCCCCAAATCACATAATCACCCAAAATGCCAATTTTCGTGCTCCCCTAAGACCTTGCTGAAATTTCCATTTCCAAACCTCCAAATGACCCCCAAAAGGTCCCAAATCATCCTCATAACATACCTAAACCATTAGCCCTTTGTTTTTAACTTAAAACCCACAAAAAATGGAGTTTTTGACATCCCAAAAATGGGTTTAAGAACCCACTGCGAATTTCCATTAAAATTCAACCAATTTAACATATAATGTGTATTTTAACATGAATAAACAAAGCCCCAACTCAATTTATCAAAACAAGATGAAAAACCCCTTAAAAACTCAAACTTTAAAACAAACCCTAAATTTCAAAACTTTATATCTTTAAAATCCAAGACCATGGGTAGATAGAGGATAAAGAGGAGAGTTAGAAAACATGATTACCTTTGAAAAACACCTTGGATTGAGGGAGAAACGCAATGGAATAGTAACTAAGGTTGGGAGGGTTTTGAAGAAAGGTTTGGGGCAAAATTGACGTTGGAAAATGGATGGGGGAAAGAGAAGATGACTTTTATTTTAAAGTTATCTTGCTTTTTAAAAGTTTTGGGTAAAATTGCAACATAGGTCCCTCCCTCTTTAATAAAGCTCAATTACATCACAATTTTGGTTGAATTATTTTAATTTAATTTTATTGACTCGGACTATAAACCCGGCTAACTCCTAACCTCAAAACACGGGTGTTACAACGTCAGCATCGTAATGGTCAACGTCGGTCAAAGGGTCAATTTGATTGATTTCATGGACTAGAGGACCACATTAAGTGCACTTTTTGACGAGGAGCAAAATTACATTTTTGAGTCAAACTTAGGGGCAAAAGTACCCCTTTAACCTTTTCTTTTTAAATATTCTCGAATTGGATGACAACATGTTAATTTAGATTTTATTTCTTTATTGAATAGCACCGTTGCCTTTATTCTTTCAAAATGTTGTGTTACATAATGCAAAAAGGTGTGAGTGAGAACCTTCCAATATGATCTTAAAGATATTATTATCTGTTAAAAATAGCATGATCACATTATCAATGGAATTTCTTATGGTTTTACCTTCTTTCCCACCACATAATTTGAAAAACCCACCTATGTATATCTAATTATATGTTAAAAACTTGGCCCAAGTTTGTATCTTTAATTTTCGATTTTCTGCTCTAATTTGTATATAACATGTTTCTAATAAACATGAAACGATATATATTGACACATAAGCCATGAACAAAGTTGTAGCAGTGTATTCATGTCCTCAAAAAGCTGTCTTAGCTGCAGGCAGCAGAAGGGTGAGACGACCAGGGATCGTAGAACCGGGATTTCGTTCCGATTCTAAAAGTGATCGACGCAGTGTCTTTGCCGCCATCGGCAACTCTCTCAGAAGAAGGGCACATGGTGAGGGTGGTTGCTGCAGGGAGCTGCATACAATAGAATGCTGTTAGTTTCCATGATTTAAGTTGTTGTAGTTCCTTGTGCAACCTATTGTTCTCTTCTGTTATTGTTTCACTACATTTTTTCAGCAACTAGCAATCGACTTCGGTCTCTTTCAGCTTCTTCCTGTATAAGAAAGATATGTCAAATCCGATGTTCAATCCACAATCGACTCCCATTAGTTTACCCTATATTATATTATCTCGAAAATGTGAGAGACTCCACTATTATATTTAAGTTTCAACATTACCTGGCTCTCCTATTTAGGTTCCACTACAAAAAACTGACATATACTGACGACAGAAAATCGTCGTTAAAATACCAAAAATTCATCGATATAAGGTCTAAAACTTTGTACCGACGGACAACAGAGATATTTCGGCGGACAAAAAGGCATCAGAATAAATTTATAATGATGGAAAGAGCCGTCGGTATAAATGTTAGGACCCTATACCGACGGACATATCTGTAGTGTATACCATACTACCCCGATAAATGTATTTATTCCGACATATGTTGTTTGCTGTTATATCCAATACATATACAATAAAACATCTATAAATTAATACTCTTTAAATTAATAAACTCTATTAAATAATAAATTTCTCCGGTCACGACTTGGGCCAATATAAAAAATCATCAAATTCGATATGATAATAATATAATAATTTTTTGGAGATCCCCTTTATAAATATAAAGGTCCCATCAAAACTATAAATTAAAATATCATAAATATTACAATTACTACTTTGGCAACTTGCTAAAATATGAATATATTGTAATATGTTTCTTTTTAAAATTCAAATGTAATTCAATTTCATCTTTAACTTTTCTAATTGCACCCACAAGTTTCGGCTTTGAGGTCTCCAACTGCAATAAAAAATTGTGAAGAGTTATTGTCGTATTCAATACTTCCTTTCGTGTGACTAGTTCAAGTGGTGTTGAATCATCTTCAACTTCATCATTAGTATGACTTTCAACAATATTAGCCACAATTTCTTCTAAACTTTGAACTTGTAAACATTCGTCATTTTCGCCTGGATAATCCAACAAGTTATTGACGTCCATTTTATTGCAATAACCTATATCGTTAATCATATTCTCAAGTTATATTTGCTTAATTGAGAAATTTTCTTTTAATTAATAAATTATTAATTTACCGATATATTAATATCTCTCTAAATTAATAAAATTTCATGGTCCCAAGGGTATTAACTTATAGAAGTTTTACTGTATACTGATGAGTTTTTACTGACGGTTTGGCCGTCGCTATAAGTTTTATTTTTATCGACGATTTTGTCCGTCTGTATAGGTGTAATTGAGATTTACTTTTTTTATTTTTAAATATTAATAATATCCTGTTATAATATTTAATATTATGTATATACCATACTTCCACTTGACGTGGCCTTAGAGTCAACTGATCTGCTAAAGCTGGCTTCCTTTTCTGCTTAACACAAGAAATTAAGAAAGAAGCACTATGAATACTGGAATTCATATATGTATATATATAAACGTCGAATAGAATAAAGAAAAAGAAAGACGGTATATATACAGGATTGAGAGTGGAGTGCTCTTTGAAGTTATCTTCTAAAATTGAAGATTGTGGTTTGCTAAGCCTAAGTTTCTTTCTATGGCTGCCACCATCCTCTTCATCACTGACCCTTGCACAAATCTTCTCAAATTCTACCTCCCCACCACCGCCAAAATTTATATCTTTCTTGACATTAATGTTTGAAAACAAAGACACCGCGGAGACGGAGGACGCTTTCTGGTGCAATTCGACTGACTCGTTGTCGACATATGCTTTACATGCATCATATGATGAACCTAACGTGAGAGGTGGGAGAAAATGGTCATCTCGCATCGACAATTTCTTCTTCTTTCGTGGATCAGAAAAGTTTTCTTGCTTACCAAGGCAACCTAGACCTAGACCAAGGCCAGCGTTGCAAACATCATTAAATCTCATTATTGTTTCAATCTTAATGTTTGCTCAAAGGTGCTAAAGTAGGCCGAGGAAAAAAGGTTTTGTTTAAAGAGAAAGGGAGGAGATTAAATGTTAATAATGAGGGAGTTTAGAACCAATTATATTCTTAATTAAAAGGAAAACGAATCTGAATATGAATGATGTCCTCCTAGGTTGACCATTCATAATATCACAATAATATGCTGATAAATTAACAATTATAATGAATATTTTTTCGATTGAAAGGGGAAAGTACTACACCACATGCTTCGTAAAAAAATCTCCCTAAGTTTAACGGAGAAAAAAGAGTACATGTGGAGTAGCTACATAAAAACAAGAACAAAGGTAACTAAAACTAACACCCAAAGGAAACAACGCATTTATCCTTATAACAACTACACCCGGCTGGAACAAACTTAACCAATTCCATCAGCTTGATGTCGTGCACAATGTTACAGGTCCTTTAAAAGTAAAAATCTAACCACACTTGGAGGTTCCTCAAAGAAAGCTTCACTGATTGCTTGAGCGCGCATCTCCTTAGCAAACCAGTCCACAACCGTATTTGACTCACGACAAACATATTTAACAGAAACTTCCCACAGTCATTGGAGCCATTTTCGGATAACAGTGACAAGAGCGATTCCCGTCCGTGACCTATCATCGGATTCAATACATTGGATAGCCTCACGACAATCCGATTCAATCTTCACAAGACGAAAACCACCATGCCACACATGTCTAAGACCATCTATAATAGCCCACAATTCAAGATTCAAAACGGAACAACATCTGATTCTGCGAGCAAATCCAAAAATCCAACTCCCTAAGTTTGATCGACACACACCCCCGGTTGCAGCTGCATTAGTTCCTAGATTCACAGCCCCATCCACATTAATTTCAACCCAACCATTAGGTGGACATTGCCAGGCAATAATTAATTGTAACACCCCCTTACCGGCCTGGTCGAGAACCTGGTCGGAGCGTGTTACCAATGAGCAATACGGTGATCGGTGCGATAAATTCCATTTTATTCCCAACACATAATCAATATTACACAAACAAAACGTTACCAATATATATTTAATCCAAATCATTCACAAGAAGGCCACATTAAACCATTTAGGACCAATTTATAACTTTTATGAGTTTTAGGGACTAATCTGTAAAACCAACAAATAAAAGGTCTCTTGATGCAACAGACAATAACAAAATGTAATTCAATGCATTATTAACTAGCCTATAAATTCTCATACAATTTGGAGATCATTAAACCATCTAATTCAACCCTACATTATTCAGTGACTATATTGTGAAACTAGCAATCTGTTCAATGAGCCTTTAACTAACTTAACTAACCCCGTATCGAAACACTCTTGGGCTGTTTCGAAATGGGTGCACGAGGGTCAACTCCGATTGACTTCTCTCCTTAAACCGTATCGATACGGAAGTACCAATATCGGTACGGGTTGACTTACTTTGACCTTGACCTTTGACCTGTTCCAATACGCTATGAACCCATATCGAAACGGTAGTCTCCAGAGAAGAAATGTTCCGAAACGGCTCAATACCGTTTCGGTACACCCTTACCCTTAAGTTCAATATTGTACACTCGTATCGAAACGTCATCACCTGTTTCGATACGGCCTAACCTGTAATGACAGATTTTTGCTGGTTTTTATTCGATTTGACAAGTTGAACGATGTCCAAATGCAACGAAACTTTACACACAATATTTCAATGGTATAAACTACTAGCATGCCAAATTTCATGACCATATGAATACATTAACTATTTTTTTACCTTTTTGAGACATGTATGCAATTTCCACCCATTTTAAACTTCATCAAAAGACTATTTAGAGCTATATAACATATTACAACTTAGGCAATACACCAACATATCAAAATAGGCACAAATGACTAGTTTGACTACTTTGCCACCTTCCTAGGAGTTTATAAGTCAAAAACACATTACTTGGGGCTGGTAGTGACTTGTCTTGCTTGCCAATCTGATCCTCCGACACACAAACCTTCTTAACCTGAAAAATGCATGAGATGAGACACATTAGGCTTACTTTGCCTAGTGAGGTAGTCATAAACAACATGAATAACAACAATGCCATGAATACACTTAATCATAATGTCATGCCAACAATATCAATGCTATTCAATAATATGCAATGTATAAACATGTTCAGTTCATTCTTAATCCTTAGATTGAATAAAGATTGTGGATACGCAAATTCATACGCCTCGCCAAGTCAATGATTGGTCTAGTCCCTCCGCCTCGCCAATATGACCAACATCCATACACATCCCTCTGCCTCGCCAAATCAATAGAGGTCGTAGCCTTAGGACCATAGTCCACTCGTACACTGAGCTCATGAATTCTATGGCATGCCAATTGTATTCAATGTCCACTCCAATCCAAGGTTGCAATGTTCATATCCATTTCAATAACCAATAGTATTCCGATGTCCGGTGATTTCAATATTACCAATGACAAAAATATGTATCTCATCATCAATATTCCATAATTCAATGTCAATAACAATGTCCAATGATCTCAATACAATAATTCGATGACAATGACTATATCAATGACAATGCACCATGACAATAACAATGACTATGTCTAATGTTCAATAACAACTTATCGACACTTACCAAAGTGTCCGATTAGCCATCCAACGCAATTTTCCTCAACAACAATGTTAGCGATGTAATCTAAATTATCAAATAATGATTCGGGAAAGCCTTTCGCCTGAACCCGAGACTCCGACTACACTCACCTTGACAATCCGAAGCTTTCAAGGCTCCCGGATGGCAATCCCCTTGTTCCTAGCTTTGGATGGAGACGATGGATGGTCTTTATCAATTTCTTGAGCTAGGAAATCAATATGAGACCACTATGGTCGATATTATGATATCAAAATCAACATAACAATATCAAAATCTATATTCGATTTCAATATAGATGACTACGATGAGATATCCATGGATAGTCATAACCCTAGCTTAAGATTAAGCTCAATATATCCATGGAATCCAACGATTGTTTGATGATTATTGCTTACCCAAACGATGGCAACGATTCGATATCAATAAAACGAAGAAATAGCAAAGCTTAAAATTCCTCCAATGGAGGTGTGTGCTTGAGGTTGAAGATGAAGAAGATGAAGGTGCTAGCTTTCTCTTGAAATTGGGTAAGCTTATTATTGCCTATTTCCTTTTGTATAATCAATATAAGGTTTAGACTATTTAGCTTTCCTTCACTTGAAGGAAAGCTCTCAGACAAAATCACGTAGGAGATTTTTAATTGAGGAGAGGCTAATCGCAATATTAGTCCCTAAACTCTCACCATACTATGGTTTTGCCTCCCAACTTGCATTTTCTCTAATTTAGTCACCATATAGGTTCAATATTATTCAAAAGAGTCTGATAATGATATTTTTAGCTTAATTAGGGTTCGATGTCAATAATTTACTAGTTGGTAAAATATTTAGACTCTATCAACGTAGAATTTCTAATCATCGGAACTAATTTCCAACTAGACCGGATTTGGGGGTGTTACAACTCTCCCCCTTAAGAAAAATTCGTCCTAGAATTTTACCTGAACCGAAGAGATGTGGATATTGTTGTTTCATGGTCTCTTCAGGTTCCCAAGTGGCTTCCTCAACGGTGTGGCTCATCCAGAGCACTTTAACCAGGGATATTGTTTTGTTGCGAAGTCTCTTGACTTCTCTAGCAAGAATTTGAACCAGTTCTTCCTCGTAAGATAAATTTGGTCGAAGTTCTACAGATTCGGGTTCTACAACGTGTGAGGGATCAGATCGATACTTCCGAAGCATCGATACATGAAAGACATCGTGGATTTTACTCAATTCTGAGGGTAGCAATAGCCGATATGCCACTAGGACAATCCTTTCAATGATTTCAAAGGGTCCAATGAATCAGGGACTCAATTTCCCCTTTTTGCCAAATCTTAAGACTTTCTTCCACGGTGACACTTTGAGGAAGGCCTTCTCACCGACTTTGTATTCAATGTCTCTTCTTTTAAGATCATCGTAAGCTTTTTGTCGATCAAATGCAGCCTTTAAACGATCATGGATAATGGTGACACGTTCTTCAGTCTCCCGAAGCAAGTCAATGCCTAACATCTTGCCCTCGCCAAGCTCCAACCAACACAATGGAGTTCTACATTGTCTACCATACAATGCCTCATACGAGGCCATTTGGATGGATGCTTGGTAGCAGTTATTGTAGGCAAATTCAACAAGAGGCAATGATTTCTCCCAAGTTCCACCAAAGTCAATAATGCATGCCCGAAGCATGTCTTCCAAGATCTGGATTACCCTTTCTGACTGACCATTAGTTTGAGGGTGAAAGGATGTGCTAAGATTAACACTGGTGCCCAGAGCTCCTTGTAAGGTTCTCCAAAATTGAGATGCAAATCGAGGATCTTGATCGAAGATGATAGACTTAGGTACTCCGTGGAGTTGAAATACTTTCTTGATATACAAGTCAGCCAGCTTAGGAAGACCGTAGTCCATTCTAACTAGTATAAAATGAGCTGACTTCGTGAAACGGTCGACAATGACCCATATTGCATCATGCTTTACAGGGGTTAACGGTAGACCACTAATAAAGTCCATAGTTATCTTTTCCCATTTCCATTTTGGTGGATCAATAGGTTGTAACAACCCAGTAGGGGCACAATGTTCTGCCTTAACACGTTGGCATGTGAGGCATTTGGAGATGTAATCACCTATGGCCTGGTTCATGCTAGGCCACCAGTAGAGTTCACGTAGGTCTTTATACATCTTTACCGAACCGAGGTGAACGGGAAAAGAACTTGAATGGGCTTCTGAAAGGATATCGGTGCAAAGAGATTCATCATTAGGTACACAAACTCGGTCATGGAAGCATAAGAGTCCTTCGGAATTAATTCTGAAGTTAGTATTGTCTGATAGCTTAGAGACAATATATTGAAGCTTAGGATCTTGCTCTTTCAATTCCTTGATTCGTGAAATGATGGTAGACTGAACTTGGAGTTTAGCTACAAGACAACAATGTTTCTGAAGTCGGAGGTGAGTGTTAATTGTTCGAGGGGCTACAATATAACATTATTACGATGAGTTAATGTACTTCACAATACACAAACTTCAAGTCTATTGTCAAAGCTTACCAGACGAATGTTTGTGGCTGAGTGTATCAACTACAACATTGGCCTTGCCCGTATGGTAATCAATGATCAAGTCATAATCTTTAGGGAGTTCCATCCACCTTCGTTGCCGAAGGTTTAAATCCTTCTGGGTCAACAAGTATTTGAGGCTTTTATGGTCGGTGAAAAGATAACATTTCTCTCCGTAGAGAAAATGTTTCCAGATTTTCAATGCGAAGACAACTGCAGTCAATTCAAGGTCGTGGGTGGGATAATTCATCTCGTGTGGCTTAGGTTGGCTCGAAGCATAAGTAATAACCTTGCCTTCTTGCATCAATACACATCCTAACCCGAGATGCGATGCATCACTGTAAACTGTATAGTTTTTTCCAGACTCGGGTTGGGTCAAGACAAGTGCATGGGTCAGAACTTGATTCAACTGATAAAAACTTCGTTGTTGAATCTCGGTCCAAACAAAAGGAGTTTCTTTCCTCAATAATTTGGTTAAAGGAGCGGCTATCATAGAAAATCCTTTCACAAATCTACGGTAATAGCCAACAAGCCCAAGGAAACTTTTGACTTCACCAATGTACTTCGGTGGATGCCATTCTACAATGGCATGAATTTTCTTTGAGTCTACCTGAATGCTCGAAGCCGACACAATATGCCCAGAAAGGTAACTTTGGCAAGCCAAAGCTCACACTTAGAGATCTTCGCGCATAATTGTTTCTCTCTTAGAGTCTGAAGTACAATGCAAAGATGATCTCGATGCTCCGCTTCATTCTTGGAATAGATCAAGATGTCATCTATAAACACCACTACGAATTTATCAAGATAGGGTCTAAATACCCGATTTATCAAATCTATAAAAGTTTATGGTGCATTAGTTAGCCCAAAAGGCATCACCAAGAATTCGTAGTGTCCATATCTTGTACGGAAAGCAATCTTTGGCACATCGCACTTTTTAACTCTCATTTGACAGTAGCCCGACCTTAAGTTGATCTTGGAAAACACAGAGGCATCCTTTAATTGATTGAACATGTCATCTATTCTAGGCAACAGATATTTATTCTTTATGGTTACTTTATTCAATTGTTTGTAGTCGATGCACAATCGCATAGAACCATCCTTCTTCTTAACAAAGAGAACTGGTGCTCTCCAAGGTGAAGAGCTTGGTTGAATGAAACCATTGCTCAATAAGTCTTGAATCTGAGCCTTTAATTCTTTCAACTCTACAGATGTCATCCGATATGGTGCAATAGAAATCGGAGCAGTCCCAGGCTGCACCTCGATGCCAAATTCCACTTCACGGGTTGGGGGCAATCCCGAAAGTTCATCAGGAAAAACATCAAGAAATTCACATACGATGTCAATGTCTCGTAGTTGTGGCTCACCTTTGGTTTCCAATGACAAAGCATACAACGATGGATTCCTTGCATTCATCAGTACAACACTTTCTTTACCAAAACCCCTAAGATACAACTTTCTTTTACAACAATCTACCCAGGCTTGATGTTCACTAAGCCAATATAAACCTAGGATAGCGTCGAATTCATGGATCGGTAAAGCCAACAAATTGGCCGGAAAAGTAACCCCTTGAATCATTAAGGGACAATTCTTGCATACTACCCTTACGGTGACACAATCTCCTAGGGGATTAGTTATAGAAATTCTCGATGCTATTGGTTCAGAAGACATGTTATACTTTTTAACTACATTGGTGCTTATGAAAGAATGAGTAGAGCCAGGGTCAATCAATGTATATAAAGGATGTGAATATAACTCAATGGTACCTGCAATAACATCAGGTTCATCCTCTTCTTCCCTGCTCCTCACATGGTATATTTGAGCAGGAGCCTTCGAATCTTGTTTTTGAAGGGCTTCTCTGGACCAGTCAATCGTCCAAAAGTCCCCGATAATCCCTGTTTTGATCCCTTACCCCGGAAAGATTGAGCAAGAGAAGCAACAGTAGTCGGTGTGACCACAGATTTGGTTGCATTCATAGGACAGTAACGAATAAAGTGACCTTGCTCACCACAGTAATAACAAGCTTCAGTCTACTTACGACATTGTCCCATCGGATGCTTGTTTTGACAATAATTACACAATGGATTCTGGTTGCCTTAGTTTGAACCTCTAGTACTATCAACGGACGATGCTTTGGCAAAAGACTGCGTCACAAACTGAGGTCTCTCAATATTCCCAGAACGTGAAGGCTGGGGGTAGACATTCTGCTTGGGGCCTTGATATCTCTCTTTCTTGTTCCATCTCGGAGGTCACAAATCATCCCTCAACCTTTTCTCAAATTTTCCAGACCCACCAACTCGTTGAGCTCTCTGGAAACTTCAGTGGCCTTGACTCGGTTCACCAAATCCTAAAAGTTGGCGATACCAAGGGCCGTAAACATGGGTCGTATTTCATCTCTAAGGCCAGCTATGAACATTGTGCACTTATCTTCCTCTTTCTTCATAAACTCTACTCCGTATTGGTAATATTTACAAAAATTATGGATATATTGCTCGATAGGTCGCCCTTCTTGCCTTAAGTGAAGGAAGGTGTTTCGCCTTTCCACGAGATAATACTCACTGATATATTTATTTCGGAATTCTCAAAGAAAGAACTCCCAGGTAACCGATTCTTCATGAGTTGTGAGAATAGTAGTTTCCTACCGCATAAGAGCTTCATCGGTCAACAATGCAATAGCACATTCCAACTTGTGTTCATCCGAACGCTACATTTGTTTATTCAAGATGCGTAGCGTGTTGTCCAGCCAATATTCGACAACTTCAGGATTATCATCATCCTGTCCGGTGAAAGAATAAGCTCGGAGCGAAGCCAGCTTGTCTACAGGGGCTCGGACATGCTGGACAACATGAGGGGTAGGCTGAACTGATGGTTTTGCTTGCATCGCATCCATAAATTGTTAAAACATGTTAGCCATGTTCTGATAGCATTCAACATGAGCGGTAGGTGTTGCAGGCTCAATACCCTGAACATGAGGGTCCTGTGGTTGCGGTGGGTTCTGAGGATTTCCTTCTCTTATCTCCTCGCCATGTGTCGAGGAGCCAATAGCGATCTCGTCAATATGAGCTTCGTTTGTCTCAGACATATCTATATGAAAGATCGGATTAGTCGACAAGTCACAATATAAACAATATAGAACTCTTAGGTGACAAAGTAACACAATAGCAATGCAATAGACTTCGGTTTAGTCCTAGAATCAACTAAACTCTACCTCTGATACCACAAATGTAACACCCTCTTATTGGCCTGGTCGAGAGCTGGGCCGTAGCGTGTTACCAACGAGCAATACGATTATCGGTACAATAAATTCCATTTTATTCCTAACACATAATCAATATTACACAAACAAAATGTTACAAATATACATTTAATCCAATTCATTCACAAGAAGGCCACATTAAACATTTTAGGACCAATTTATAACTTTTACGAGTTTTAGGGACTAATTTGTAAAACCGACAAATAAAAGATCTCTTGATGCAACAGACAATAACAAAATGTATTTCAATCCATTCTTAACTAGCCTGTAAATTTTCATACAATTTGGAGATCATTAACCTATCCAATTTAACCCTACATTATTCAGTGACTATATTGTGAAACTAGCAATCTGTTCAATGAGCCTTTAACTAACTTAACTAACCACGTATCAAAACACACTTGGGTTGTTTCGAAACGGATGCACGAGGGTCAACACCTATTGACTTCTCTCCTTAAACTGTATCGATACGGAAGTACCAGTATCAGTACGAGATGACTTACTTTGACTTTGACCTGTTCCGATACGCTATGAACCCGTATCGAAACGTTAGTCTCCAAAGACGAAATGTTCCGAAACGGCTCAATATCGTTTCGATACATCCTTACAAAAGTTCAATATTGTACACCCCTATCGAAACGTCATCACCCGTTTCGATACGACCTAACATGTAATGACAGATTTTTGCCGGTTTTTATTTGATTTAACCTGTTGAACGATGTCCAAATGCAACGAAACTTTACACGCAATATTTCAATGGTATAAACTACTAGCATGCCAAATTTCATGACCATATGAATACGTTTACTATGTTTTTACCTTTTTGAGTCATGTATGCAATTTCCACCCATTTTAAAATTCATCAAAAGACCATTTAGAGCTATATAACATTTTACAACTTAGGCAATACACCAACATATCAAAATAAGCACAAATGACTAGTTCGACTACTTTGCCACCTTCATGGGAGTTTATAAGTCAAAAACACATTACTTGGGGCTGGTGGTGACTTGTCTTGCTTGTCAATTCGATCCTCCGACACACAAACCTTCTTAACCTGAAAAATGCATGAGAGGAGACACATTAGGCTTACTTTGCCTAGTGAGGTAGTCATAAACAACATGAATAACAACAATGCCATGAATATACTTAATCATAATCTCATGCCAACAATATCAATGCTATTCAATAATATGCAATGTATAAACATGTTCATTTCATTCTTAATCCTTGGATTGAATAAAGATCGTGGATACGCGAATTCTTACGCCTCACCAAGTCAATGAATGGTCTATTCCCTCCGCCTCGCCAAATCATATAGGTCGTAGCCTTAGGACCATAGTCCACCCGTACACTGAGCTCATGAATTCTATGGCATGCTGTAGGTTGCCAACTGAAGATTTCAGAATGATATCCCATTTATAAATGGTTACTGATATTTAGGAAATTATTTCCTAATATCTAAGTCAATGCAAGCATAAAATAGGAATAAAATCTCTGCAGTTAATGCAGAAATCAATGGTTATTCTTATTTAATTAAGACTTTCCTAGATTAGATACTCCTTGTAAACTATAAATAAGTGTTACTTCTGTCAATAGCAATATCAAGAAATACAAGGAAATTCATTCCTTTATCTCTATTTTGGTTATATCGTTAAACTCTAGCTTTTCACTTTTATTGCTTATTTTTCTTCGTCGTTCATCTTTCTGGCAATTATGCCAGAATTCTCACATGGTATTAGAGCCACCGACGATCCTGACGTCGGTTTTTTCCTATTGCCGCCAACTGTCATGAGATCGTTTTTCTTCCGTTGCTGACAAATCATCATATCTGGTGTGTCGTTCTCTTCCTTTGTAGCATCCATTCGGTGAAGCTGCCTAATTTCTTTCTCTGATATTCACCTCCGTTCAATCACCTTTCGATCACCATACCGGAATTCTCATATCCCATCAAGATGTCTTTTTAATGGTTCTATCTTAGCCAATGTAAAAAGATAGGAGAAGAGGTTCTAGTTTAGCCTTAAAAAACTAGATAATATTTTCTAGGAATTCTACATCAAAGATCCAAGCTGGAACTTTAGTACGTGTACCTACCAGCTTGAGGGGAGTGTAGATTCCTGTGATCTCTTCCTAAATATTCGTATCAGACCTTTCAGTCATGAGCTTCTTCAATTTTCAGTCCTGATATTCCAACTGATGCATCAACCATCTCAAGCATGCCATAAATTGAAGTGGTAGCAAGCAACAACACATGAAATTTAAGTTGCTATCAAAAAGATTTATTTTAGCACATATGTTGATCTATTTGCATTTGAATGCAAAATCTCAGACCTCCATCTCAGAGAAGCTCATCAATGGAGCAAATTTGCTCCATGCCTTTTTTTTCCGTTTGGATCGAAGGCCATGGCTGCCTTCTCCTGTGTCCGGCCCTTGGATTTCACAGCGAGTGTACTCGACCGCCAAGTTTCTCGGAGTGAACTCATCATTGGTCTACGATGTTCGATCTCGCCTCTCTGCCGGCCTTGGTTAGGCTCCACAACAAGGCATCGCATCCAAGATCCAAGCTGGTGCTCTGTTGCGCTTGCTCACCAGCTTGAGGGGGAGTGTAGGTTGCCAACTGAAGATTTCATAATGATATCCCATTTATAAATGGTTATTGATATTTAGGAAATTATTTCCTAATATCTAAGTCAATGCAAGCATAAAATAGGAATAAAATCTCTGCAGTTAATGTAGAAATCAATGGTTATTCTTATTTAATTAAGACTTTCCTAGATTAGATACTCCTTGTAAGCTATAAATAAGTGTTACTTCTGTTAATAGCAATATCAAGCAATATCAAGAAGTACAAGGAAATTCATTCCTTTATCTCTATTTTGGTTATATCGTTAAACTCTAGCTTTTCACTTTTATTGCTTATTTTTATCCGTCGTTCATCTTTCTGGCAATTATGCCAGAATTCTCACACATGCCAATTGTATCCAATGTCCATTCCAATCCAAGGTTGCAATGTTCATATTCATTTCAATAACTAATAGTATTCCGATGTCCGATGATTTCAATATTACCAATGACATATATATGTATCTCATCATCAATATTTCATAATTCAATGTCAATAATAAAGTCCAATGATCTCAATACAATAATTCGATGACAATGACTATATCAATGACAATGCACCATGACAATAACAATGACTATGTCCAATGTTCAATAACAACTTACCGACACTTACCAAAGTGTCCGATTAGCCATCAAATGCAATTTTCCTCAACAACAATGTTAGCGATGTAATCTAAATTATCAAATAATGATCCGAGAAGGCCTTTTGCCTGAACCCGAGACTCCGACTACACTCACTTTGACACTTCTAACCTTTCAAGGCTCCCAGATGACAATCCCCTTGTTCCTAGCTTTGGATGGAAACGATGGATGCTCTTTATCAATGTCTTGAGCTAGGAAATCAATATGAGACAATTAGGGTCGATATTACGATATCAAAATCAACATAACAATATCAAAATCTATATTCGATTTCAATATAGATGACTACGATGAGATATCCATGGATAGTCATAACCCTAGCTTAAGATTAAGCTCAATATATCCATGGAATCCAACACTTGTTTGAGGATTATTGCTTACGCGAACGATGGCACTGATTCGATATCAATAAAATGAAGAAATAGCAAAGCTTAAAATTCCTCCAATGGAGGTGTGTGCTTGAGGTTGAAGATGAAGAAGATGAAGGTGTTAGCTTTCTCTTGAAACCGGGTAAGCTTATTATTGCCTATTTCCTTTTGTTTAATCAATATAAGGTTTAGACTATTTAGCTTTCCTTCACTTGAAGGAAAGTTCTTAGACAAATCTACGTAGGAGTTTTTTAATTGAGGAGGAGCTAATCGCAAGATTAGTCCCTCAACTCTCACCATACTATGGTTTTGCCTCCCAACTTACATTTTATCCAATTTAGTCCCCATATAGGTTTAATGTTATTCAAAAGAGTCTGATAACAACATTTTTAGCTTAATTAGGGTTCGATATCAATAATTTACTTGTAGGTACAATATTTAGACTCTATCAACGTAGAATTTCTAATCACTGAAACTAATTTCCATCTAGACCGGATTTTGGGGTGTTACATTAATTTTCTGAGGGAGGCTGCTTCGTGTGATATTTAAACCAAGCCCATAGAAATTTACATTGAGCACTTGCGCTAAATAAATCTTCCTAGCAACAACCATATCCTCACGTTCAACAAAATCAGGTTCAAAGAGCAGCTGGTTTCTTCGGTGTTACAGCTTCCAACAAAGGATAGCAAACATGATCCCCCAACTAGCCCATAAGTTCGAGAAAGGGCTGTCGGTTCGAAGATTATCCGCAAGCCAATTTTGCAGGGGCAAAGCATGGAAATCGCGGAGAGCAGTAGCCGGAATTAATTGCCTTCATACCCCTCGAGCGCGAGTGTTGTCCCTGAGCACATGGATCACATCTTCCTCTCCATAAGAGCAAAGGTGGCATCTGGGATCATTGGTTATATGTCTTCTCAATCTCTCTACATTAGTAAGCAAACAACCTTGCATGGCTAGCCAAATAAAAGCTCGGATTCATTGTGGTACAAGTAATTTCCAAATCGCAGCCCAATGATTCTAACCACGAACGTTTGCCTGTCCCATTAGACGAGTATAAGCTGATTTCACAGTAAAGCAACACTTCGAGTCATCCTTCCATCCTAATTGATCCGGACCAAGACGTGTCGTGGGTGGATAGACGGTCAGACTATGGTGCACGCAATCCTCTGGCAAAACCTGGTTCAGAGCTTCCACATCCCAACAACCAAAAGGCGTTGTAAAAGAAATCATCGGGAACGCCATAGGCATATCATCCAGCTGATACGACGCAACTAGAGGTCCCCAACCATTTAACCAATCGTCGTACCAAAAATCCACTAAACATCAATCTCGCACAATCTACCCTATACCATCACTGACATTATCTGAAATAGGACAAATACCAAACCGCAAGCGAGAACAATTTCGGGAATTCAAAGTATAGGCAAAACACCTTCCCACTTATATTTAGAGCGCACCACTTGAACCCAAAGCTTATCAGTTTCGGTAATAAGTTGATAACCAAGCATCATTAGAAACACTTGATTAAAACGCTCCATATCATGAAACCCAAGACCACCATCCTCAATCGAATCCTTCATATCTTCCCAGCGCACAAGACTAATGCCCTTATGTTCTACAGAGCTGCCCAAATAAAACCCCGAACGATCTTTTCAATATCTAGACACACTGCTTTGGGAAGCCAGGAAGCTTGCATGGTGTAACTCGGGACAACTTGAAAGATAGATTTGGCTAAAGTAACACGACCTGCAAAGGCAAGGGATTGCGTTGGCCGTGACGCAAGCTGAGAACGAATTTTATCAATTAAATAACCATATGTTGCCTTGGTAACCCGGTTATACAAAAGCGGTATACCAAAGTACTTACCCAAGTCATGGACTTCCTTAAACCCAAAATCGTTCACAATATTTGATCGAACATCCAAACTTGTATTCTTAGAGAAAAATATATTTGTCTTTGGAGCACTAACCTTATGCTCTGAAGCAACGCAGAAATAATTGAGAACATTGCGGATGACTTCCATCTGTAACCTTATGCCCTGAAGCAACGCAGAAATAATTGAGAACATTGCAGATGACTTCCATCTGTCGAATTGTCGCTTCACCAAATAGCACAATGTCATTCGCGAAAAAAAAAGATGTGATATACCAGGGCCATTCCGATTCAAATGAATTTCTGACCATCTCCCATGTTCAATTTCCGAGCTAATAGCTTGAGAGAGGCGTTCCATACAGAGAACAAAAATATATTGCGACATTGGATCTCCTTGGCGAATCCCACTTGTCGGCTGGAAACTCTCAATTAACTCTCATTCCACGAAATTTGTGTAGACACGAAGGTAATGCAACTCAATAAATGAACAATAATGAATATTAATATCTATAAGGATTTTTTTATTAAAAAAATTCGATATAATCGATGTAATTATTACAATCGTAAGTGTCTTTATTGTTTTTACAATTTAGGAAGGGTAATCTTCACCAGTGGTCACTTTCGTTTAGGGTGTGTTCTATTTTGATCACCAAAATTCAAAAAAGATTATTCTGGTCACTTACGTTTAGAATCGTTTCTATTTTGGTCCTTTGGCCGTTAGTCTCCGTTACTTAAAAAATTAGTTTCTAATTTAATCCCCACACTTTCAAAATTTTATTTTTCACCATCTTCCCCAAAAATTATAAAACTAAAACCCCATAAAATTAAATCAATGGCTATAACCCAACACTACAACTCATTCCCCCAAGATTAAAAGCGTCAGCTTCCATTGCAAATGGTGGGTACCGGTCTAATACGAAGAATGGTGTGTTCTATTTCAAGACCCCTCTGAACTGTTGAAGACGAGCATAAATACCAGATTAGCCTCATATCCTTCATATGGAGCAGAAAAAGACCCCTATGAACTGTTGAAGTTCATTCCATATGGTCCACCTTGAGCCGTCAATTATCAAGACATTGAGAATAGAAGGGAACAAAATATAGTTACGATCATACAATTGAGCAGACCAAAAGAGCAAAGCAGAACCCATGAAACATCAATGGACTCCACAAAATGGACATGGACACTTGAATTTCATACTTTTCGCAAGAAAGTCCCAAGTTCTAATCCTCATAATTTTTAAAAGATGGAGAGGGAAGGGGAATTAACCAGACAGCACATTAAAAAATCACTCTACTCAAATTTGATAAAGAAACTTTAACCATATAATAAAAGTAAGATCATACCAGCAACCCAAGGTCTATCATCCATAATGGCAAGTTTTGCACGTGGCTTTTCAACTTCACGTGCCATGGAGACCATGTTCTTCTCCATTGCTTGTCTCTGCTCCACCAGCTCGATATTTGACATTTTTTCATAATCAATGGCATTCCTTTGAAATAAATTTTTAAGGTAACATTTCAATACATAATTGGATACATTAATGATTAGCACTGCAAGTTAGATGCTCAATATAAACTTTCATTCGTTTAGATTTTTTTAAAAAAAAAGACGGGTGAAAAAGGATTTGGGTATCTACCTCGCACGCATCAACTCCTGGTGCAGGCCATCAATTTCTGTGCTTAAAATAGATATCTGTTGATTATCAGCTTGCAGCCTGGCAACATCTTGCTTGAGAGTCTAAACTTGGCCAGTCAGTTCATGCTTAACATTATTTAGTTTCTGAACTTCAACATCGGAGTTGCACAACCTCCTTCTTCAATGGCTCAGTTGCACGGAGATCCGCCTCCAGCTTCAAGCCTTTGTCAATAAGTCCCCTTGAGTGCAGCCTTGTTTAGCACAAATTTCACCAATTACAAGATTCAAACGATGAATTTCATCTTTCGCAACACCAAGCTCTTGTTGTATAGCCATTCTATCTTCTACTAGCATGCTGTTATCACTCAAAAGCCTCCGAATTTGCAATGGAAGTTGAAGCTTTTAATTTTGGGGGAATGGATTGTAGTGTTGGGTTATAGTCATTGATTTAATTTTCTGGGGTTTTAGTTTTATAATTATTGGGGAAGATGGTGAAAATTAAAATTTTGAAAGTTTGGGGTTAAATTAGAAACTAATTTTTTTAAGTAACGGAGACTAACGGCTAAGGGACCAAAATAGAAACGATTCTAAACGTAAGTGACCAAAATAATCTTTTTTGAATTTCGGTAACCAAAATAGAACACACTCTAAACAAAAGTGACCACTGGTGAAGATTACCCATTTAGGAATTATTTTATTCGAATTTGAGGTGATGATTAATTAAAGGGGAGGGCTGAGGAGAATGAGATGAGTAAGCAATTATTGTGAGTAGGGGTATAAATGAAAAACATGTCCGATTGTTTGTATAACATTTATGTATTAAGCTAAATAAATAAGTATGAACAATTTTTTATATTCATTTAATAAACGATTGAACACGAACATAAGTGTGTTCGGTTCATTTATATTCACGAAAAAGCTCATTTATCAACTCATTTATCAAGTTTCCCTTTTCATTTTATTCTTTCGCATTTTAAATATGGTTGAAGGTAGGGATTAAATTAAACACACGATGAACTTTGGAGTTTAAATTAGGGTAAAATACTTGAATCATCACTCAATTTTACTCTCAAACCTATTTTGGTCACTGAACTTCTAAAACGATCAATTTAGTCACCAAACTTTATTTTTTTTACCTATCTTGATCACTTTAAATTATTTTATTAATATTTTGATATGAGTTGGCATATTTTATTATTATTAAATATAAAATTAATTTAAAATAAAAATAAATTATATTTTACTATTATTAAATAAAAATTAAAATAAAAACCCCAAATCCCCAACACTCAAAACCTTAAACCACTTTTACTCTCACCAGCCACCCACTCTTTCGTCGGTGTTACCCTCACCGGCCACCCTTCTCTTCGGCG
The DNA here is from genome assembly GCA_958450335.1 of Hibiscus tridactylites. Classification (NCBI taxonomy): domain Eukaryota; kingdom Viridiplantae; phylum Streptophyta; class Magnoliopsida; order Malvales; family Malvaceae; genus Hibiscus; species Hibiscus tridactylites. The sequence continues at coordinate 77,456,698 of OY288266.1, forward strand.
GTGTCATCTACTCTTGCAGAAATGGCCGCCTTTGAAAGCTAGAAAATTCAATATTCCCGAGAAGGGTATCTAAAAACATACATACTGAAGCTAAAAGCGAAGACTGCAAACTAAACTGAGCAGCAACGTCTCCGAGCAAATGACCGCCTTGCCCCATCAAACTCCGACCTTGATAAATTAGGATTGCCCATCTACTGATTCTGTTGGTTCTGTTGCTGGTTAGCTTGAATTGAATCCGACCCACCAAAATTCATTTGCCCATATAACCCTTGCCTTAAAACATTATTTTATTGAGAATTGCTGCTTCTGCTGTTGGAGTTGGTTCATGCGTGAAATAGATTTGGATCTTTGAAGGTTTTGCTGGATTTGGTAATTCGATAAAGTTGGAAGTTTTGCTACGCTTGTTGTTGTTGAATTTTCTAGCTTTCAAAAATGGCCATTTTTTAAGAGTAGAAGACGCCGACGAAGGGGTGGGTGGCTGGTGAGGGTAACGCTGGTGAAGGGGTGGGTGGCCGATGAGGGTAACGCTTGATGGGGAAAGTGGTTTGAGGTTTTCAGTGTTGGGGGATTTGGGGGTTTTATTTTAATTTTTTATTTAATAATAATAAAATATAATTTGCTTTTATTTTAAATTAATTTCAAATCATATCAAAATATTAATAAAATAATTCAAAGTGACTAAAATAAGTTAAAAGTAAAGTTTAGTGAGTAAATTGATATTTTGAAAGTTTAGTGACCAAAATAGGTATGAGAGCAAAGTTGAGTGATGATTTACGTATTTTATCCTTTAAATTATGAAATCTGAGGAGCTTGAGGACTAGTGGCGTAATTTCACAATTTTGGCTTGCAAATAAAATGGTAGAAAGATTGTGTTCGTGAATGCTAAACAAATGTACCGGTGAATATATCAACGAACATGTTGACGAACATATAACGAATATGTTCGCAATCGTTAAATGAATATGTTCGCAAACGCTAAATGAACCCAACATCAATATTTTCAAAAAGAAACAAACGAACACAATATTACAATTTTAAACAAACACGAACCAAATATGAACACCTTCAAAAATAAAAAATATGAACACAATATTAAAATTCTGAAGGAATGAACACCTTAAAAAATAAACAAATATACGAAAACAAATATAATCTTGTTTATTCAAGTACGATTCATTTACACCCATAATTATGAGGAAATGGATGTTCATAAGAATGGAAATGAAGGTAAGACACATCAGATTGTGTGTTTGTTTATGTATACGTAGTTGCATACCACCCAATATGTCCCCCACTATTTACATGCTTTACTTCTCTAAGGAGATTAGACACTCTTTCTAAACTTGAGTATTGGCTTTTTCCCTCAAATCCAAATATTCTTCCTTTTATAAGTGTTTTCATGGTTAAGTTTTGATCAAAATTTTAAAACACTATGAAAATATAAATTATTGTGTTTTTAATACGAAAAAGAGAAGAAATGTTTAAAATGGAATATATAACTTAATGTCAATTTTGATTTCAATGTAAATTTTGTTATTATTGCATAACAGGTTTGGTTCACAATTAAATGTATTTTTAAATTAAATATAAATATTTTTATTATATAAATTATATTTGAGTTTAATTCCACTCAAAGTATATGTTTTTTGGGTAAACTATACTAATGACCACCGAACTATGAGGTTGATGTCGATTTGACCACTATATTTTCAAGGGTAAACTACACAGATGACCACTGAACTATGGGCTTGGTGTCAAAATGACCACTATATTATTTGTTGAGTGGATCGCAAGATCGAAATTGACCAAGAGGGGGGTGAATTGGAAAATTAAAACTTTGTGGTGGAAATTTGCAAATTAAAAATGATGGACAAGAGATTTAGAGTGGTTCAAGTTCCAAATGAACTCTACATCCACTACCTTAGCTTCACTAAGGATTTGCAACAATTCCACTAAATTGCTCTTCCCCTTTTCTAGGACAAGGAGGCAACCCTTTACAATTTCGGTTGATTTTTCTACCCAAAAATCAACCCAATCCTCACACAAGTGAACAAAGAAAATTTGAAGGCTAATAAGGTATCTCTAAATACAAATGATAGCCCCAATACAAGCACTCAACCCAATTTAACAAAATATGAATGAAGATTACAATTGGGATTTCTAGACAAATAGGAATTTTAGCACAATTGCTTGGATTTGATGAATAAGTGTTTTCTTGAAGATCAATAGTTGTTGCTGTAGCTTTTGGATATGTCTTTTATACCTCCTCATTGATTTCTAGCCGTTTGGGTGGTTGGGAACATAAATGGAGCCGTTGGAATCCTCTCTTACCATCATTAATGCACTTCTGCAGCTACCGGTATCGGTACGCGGGATGGAGTATCGATACCTATCTCAGAAAAGAAAGAGCCGTTGTGTGCATTTAATAAGGTGTATTGATACGCATGTAAGCGTATCGGTACGGGGTATCGAAACGGCAAGGGTCGTATCGATACTATTTTCTGAACTTAGCTCACTGTCCGCAACCGTATCGGTACGAGGGTTTGGCGTATCGATACGGGTCAACGAACTTTTAAAGTTTGGTTACCAACCAACTGACACCAACGGTCATATTTTTAAACCGACTTAACTTTCAAAAATTATAAGGGTTGTATCGATACGAGGGTTTGCCGTATCGGTACGATATTCAAACTCTTTGAATTTTAACACAGGGGCGTATCGATACGAGGGTTTAGGGTATCGATACGGGTTCCGACAGTAACCAAGTTTGGTAAAATGGTATTGATACGCTTGGTGCTGTATCGATACGCCTGGACGATATTGAATGGTTTTGTCTTGGAACACTTAGAAAATATTTTGAGTTTGAGTTTTATAAATCAGTTTCAAAGTGTTGGTGTTTTAAAACTTATTAAGGGACTCATAAAAACAATTTTAAGTTTTACAAAATGATCCTTAAAGAGTTAATTATATCAAAATCAAACATAGGTTTTACAATCTCCCCCTTTTTGATATAACAAAACTAAAACTTAAAATTTTTGAAAACCTTTACAAAGTTAACTCCCCCTCAAAATAAGCTTGGTAACCTTTGAGTTAAAATCAAAATATTTTAAAGTGTGAGCTAGTTTCTTCTCCCCTTTTTGTTAGATCAAAAAATCTTTGAGACAATGAAGTGTATAAAGAAATCAAAGGTATAATAAGCAACATAGATATTATTCATTAAAGCAACATACTTAAAATCTAAACAAAGGCAAAATAGAAATCAAAGCATAGGTTTTAATCCTAAAACAACCTTAATCCTAAGAACATAAAACATAGGTGCATAAAAATATAAAATCCTAAATGATATGCATGACAAACAAGAGAAAACGTCTAAGAATCGTCTTCTTCGTCTTCATCCTCTTCATCATCAAGTCCCAAAGGCTCATTAGTGTGCATGCTATTACGCCATTCATCATGGAAAGCGGCAATGGAAATATTCAAGGAATTGTGCCCACTTTCAAGAGATTGAAGGCGATTCTCCATACTCGTCATCCTAGTGTCAAAAGTAGTTTCCATGGAAGTGAGACGAGTATTCATGTCCGTGCGCAACCCGGTAAATTGCTCATTGAGATAGGTCATGAGAGCATCCATATTGGGTTGTTGGACTTGAGGAGCTTGAGGAGCTTGAGCCTCTTCAAACATGGCGGCGGCTTCCGGTGGTAACTCGGCAAGACGTATCCATTCACCATTAACATAAGAGAATTTTGCCCGAGCAAGAGATCGCTCATCAATGGGATCAGTGAGAGTAGTTGGATAGTCATAAGAGCAATCAATATCCTTTTTAACAAAGAAATAGCTCAAAGCCGTACCGTATGTGAAGGAGGTGACATGAGAAGTGTTACGATTTTGAACGAGATAGACAATCTCCGCGAACATGAGACGAGCTAGATTTGGTCGCTTGGCTTCACGGAAGCACCGAATCCAAAAGTCATCCACTTGACGGATGGTGGAATATTTTCCTCCGGAAGGACGAAACCACCACGACACCATCAAATGTAGGATCCGATCATGAGCATTAAGGGCGGTGACGGAACCACTAAGAACATGCCCCATACCATGCTCATCATCCAACTTAAAGACATCACAAATAGACTTGACATCAAGGATTAGTTTCTTCCCCATAAGAAAAGAGCTAATAGCAACAACTTCCCCATTACGACTAATACATCTTGCATTAGCATAGAAAATCAAAACCAAGAGACGATAGTAAAAACCGAGAATAGAGATAAAATCCATGAAATTCCAACGATGAAGCAAGGTGAGGTATTCAAACTTGAAACACTCCAAATTGAGAAAAGGGATGGATATTACCCTTTCGGCACGGATCTTGTAATTCTCATATTGACGAAAGTGAGCGAGACCCGAATTGCCGGGAAAACATTGATCATAGATGATGGAATAGTTTGGACGAGCAATTTCTCCCATGGTGGAGGAATCACCGGCTTGATTAACCGTTGGTCGCTTCCTCGATTGTTCTTTTGGTGCCATGATCTAAAAGAGAAAATAAGCAAGGGAGATTTCTTCAATTTGAGTAAAAATCAAGGTAAAAAGAATTTAAAAAAAAATTTAAGAGAAATTTTGAAAAGAAAAATTCAAGAAAAAGTTTGAAGAAAAACAAAGTTTAAAAAAAATTAAAACAAAAAGGAATTGAAAAAGAAAAAGAAAAGGAAGGAGATTACCTTGATAGAAACTTGAAGATTTGAAGAAAACTAGCACAAAGTTGAGAAAGAGAGCACAAAGCCTTGCTTGATTCAAAAACTCTTTTAGGTTTGAGTTGAGATGTGAAAAATATGAAGGAGGAAGGGCCTTTTTATAGGCAAAAACGGCTAGGGTTAATTAGGTTTTGAAAAGTTTGAGTTTGGGTAAAAGTTGAATACATTAAAAGCTCAATTAAAGCCATTAGCGCAGACGAGTATCGATACGCCCGTTGGAGTATCGATACGGGGATATATATGTCTTTTTGCAAAAATGCCCGTTGGAAAAGTCGTATCGAAACGGAGGGGTCCGTATCGAAACGACCCGTATCGATACGGTATGAATCGTATCGATACGCGTAAAGCGAAGAGAATTCTGGGAAACGAAATGAAGAACAGGTATCGATACGCGTAGAATAGTATCGATACTCTATGCCCAGAAATGCATATTTGGTTCAAAGAACAACCAAAGGCTCGAACCTAAACTCTCCTATGAGTATGCAAATGATGTATGAGCAGTTCTAAGCATATTTTAACAGAATCATACTCCCCCTAACTATAGGCATGGAAGAAATTGGGAGTCTAAGCATACAAACATGGCATTTCACAAGATCAAGCATATTTAAGCACAAAAGAGGTCCAAAAAGGTCAAGATAGGCTAGCTAGACCTAACTCTCTCCTAAGGGACCAAAAACGCTCTTTGTCTAAGGGTTTTGTAAATATGTCCGCTAATTGATTCAAGGTGTCTACATACTCTATAACCACATCTTCCTTAAGGACATGATCTCTAATGAAATGATGCCTTATTTCTATATGTTTGGTTCTAGAGTGTTGGATGGGATTTTTTGTTAAACAAATAGCACTAGTGTTGTCACATTTTAGGGGTATGGTTTCAACTTTAATTCCATAATCTAAGAGTTGTTGCTTCATCCAAAGGACTTGAGCACAACAACTCCCTAAGGATATGTACTCGGCTTCGGTGGTAGATAAGGCTACACTATTTTGTTTCTTAGAGAACCAAGATATGAGCATACTACCTAAGAATTGGCAAGTTCCCGAAGTACTTTTCCTATCAATTTTGCAACCCCCATAATCCGCATTCGAGTAAGCATGAAGGTTGAAGGTAGAGTCTCTAGGATACCAAAGACCTAAACAAGGAGTGTCTCTAAGGTATCTAAAGATTCTCTTAACGGCTATAAGGTGAGACTCTCTAGGACTAGCTTGAAACCTAGCACACAAGCAAACACTAAACAAGATATCCGGTCTACTTGCGGTAAGGTAAAGCAAAGATCCAATCATAGAACGATAAAGCTTAGAGTCAACACACTTACCTCCTTCATCTTTGTCAAGCTTTGTAGATGAGCTCATAGGAGTGGCTTGAGGCTTTGCATTCTCCAAGCCAAACTTCTTGAGCATATCCTTTATGTATTTTGCTTGGTTGATGAAGGTGCCATCCTTCTTTTGCTTGATTTGGAGTCCCAAAAAGAATGAGAGCTCCCCCATCATGCTCATCTCAAATTCACCTTGCATTAACTTAGTAAATTCTTGACAATGACATTCATTAGTAGAACCAAAAATAATATCATCAACATAAATTTGAACTACCAAGATGTCATTTTTATACATTTTTATAAAGAGTGTAGTGTCCACCTTACCTTTTTCAAATCCTTTTTCAATCAAAAAATTTGAAAGCCTTTCATACCAAGCTCTAGGAGCTTGTTTTAAACCATAGAGAGCTTTGGTAAGTTTGAAAACATGATTTGGAAATTTTGAATCTTCAAAACCTGGTGGTTGTTCCACATACACTTCTTCATTTATAAAACCATTTAAAAATGCGCTTTTAACATCCATTTGAAAAAGCTTGAAATTATGATAACATGCATATGCAAGCAACATCCTAATGGCTTCCATTCTAGCTACGGGTGCATAGGTTTCATCAAAATCTATTCCCTCTTCTTGAGTGTAACCTTGTGCTACAAGTCTAGCTTTATTTCTCACAATGTTACCACTCTCATCTAGTTTGTTCCTAAAGACCCATTTAGTTCCTATTGTAGATTGATTACTAGGCCTATCAACTAATGTTCATACATTACTTCTCTCAAATTGATTTAACTCCTCTTGCATAGCCATAATCCAAAAGTCATCTTTCAATGCTTCTTTTATATTTTTAGGCTCTATGCATGAGATAAATGCAACATGGTTCATTAATCTAAGAGAAGAACGAGTGGTTACCCCCTTGGATGGATCACCCAAGATTTCACCATCTTTGACATAGTTCAACTCCCTTGGGTAGCTCACTTCCTTTTCCTCAATAGCCAAGTCCTTCAAGGCTTCAAGAGGTGGATCTTGTGAGTCCTCTTCCTTTGTTGGAATCTCATCCTCCTTTGAAGTTTGACCTCCATCAAAGGCATTTATGATCCCTACATCATCATCATCACAAGAATCCTTCCTAGGAAGGAGGTTATCATCGAATACAACATGAATAGATTCTTCTACTACTAAAGTTCTTTTGTTAAATACTCGATAGGCTTTAGAGGTTAAAGAGTAACCTATAAAAATGGCTTTATCACTTTTTGCATCAAATTTACCTAAGTTATCTTTTCCATTATTTAAAACAAAACACTTGCACCCAAAAGGGTGAAAATAACTAATGTTAGGCTTTTTGGATTTTAAAATCTCATAAGGTGTTTTCTTTAAAATTGGCCTAATCATTACACGATTTACAATATAACAAGCGGTGTTTGTGGCTTCCGCCCAAAAATATTTAGGTAAATTGTTTTCACAAAGTATAGTTCTAGCCATTTCTTGTAAAGTTCTATTTTTCCTCTCAACTACCCCATTTTGTTGAGGAGTTCGAGGAGCCGAAAAATTATGGCTAATATCATTTTCATTTAAAAAATCTTCAAACCCTAAATTTTGAAACTCAGTTCCATGATCACTTCTAATATGTGAAATTCTAAGTTCAAGATCATTTTGGGTTAGTTTTGAAAATGTGATGAATTTTTCCAAAGCCTCATCTTTAGTACTTAAAAAGAGAACCCAAGTAAATCTAGAAAAATCATCAACAAGCACAAAAGCATAAGACTTACCACCCAAGCTCATAGTCCTAATTGGCCCAAATAAATCCATGTGAATTAATTGTAAGCATCTACTAGTAGAAATATCATTAATGGATTTAAAGGAAGACCTATGTTGTTTACCCTTTGAGCATGCATCACAAATTTTATCATTTGAAAATTTTATTTTGGGTAAACCTCTAACTAGATTTAGAGAGACTAGTTTTTCTAAAACACTTATGCTAGCATGTCCTAGCTTCCTATGCCACAACCATGCATCATTTTCATTTTGAGCAACTAAGCATGCATGAGATGTATGTATGTCATCTAAATGCACCATGTATATGTTTCCTATGCGATGACCTATGAGCATAATATTATTAGATTTAATGTCTACAATTTTGCATCCATTTTTATCAAATAAAACATTAAACCCTTTATCACACAATTGACTTATGCTCAATAAATTGTGTTTAAGACCATCGACATATAAGACATTTTCAATGAGAATAGTAGAGTGATTACCTATGGAGCCAATACCTTTAATGTGGCCTTTGGAGTTGTCACCAAATGTTACTACTCCTCCACTTTTTGGCTTTAGATCCATGAATCGACTCTTGTCTCCGGTCATGTGCCTCGAGCATCCACTATCAAGGTACCATGAGTTTTGACTTTGTGTCTTGGCCTTGTAGCAATGCTCCCCCTACAAACAAAGATATTAAACTTTGGTTTTTGGTACCCAAATCATTTTGGGTCCATGAGTGTTAGCTCCCAAAACCTTGGTTCCCTTAGGAATCCAAGATGACATAGCAATAATATTATTAGATTTTACAAGTTCCTTAGGAACCCATACACTTCTAATTCTTTTAGCTCTACTATGTCTAGGGTAGCTACCTTGTTTGTAGTAATTAGTCTTTTTCTTAGGTTGGTGTGTTCTAGAGGATTCTCCTACTTCATGCTTGACACTACCAACATTTTTTAAAGACTTTTTGAGCTCATTTAGCTCACCCAACACCTTTTGGTGTTCACTATTACATTGAGATAAAAGGTTATTAAGATCAACATTTTCATCTTGAAAGAACTTTAGCTCATCTTTTAATCCTAATATCTTTTTCTCAAATTTTGAATTAGCTTGAGTGAGTGAGTCATTTTTCTCATTTAGTTCTAAAATGATTTTCTTGTTTTTAATGACCGACTCTTTAAACTTCTCAACTAATTCATCATATACCTCTTGTAACTCATCATATGCATCATTAAACTCTTCATATGAAAAATCTAAAGTAGATGAGTTAGAGGTTACCAAGGAGGAATCTTCCTCAAGTGCCATGAGGCAAAGATTAGCCACTTCTTTTTCGTCATCCTCCGATGACTCCTCATCACTCCAAGTAGCAAGCTTGGCTTTGAGTCTCTTCTTCTTCTCAAAGCCCTTCTTCTTGAGTTGAGGGCACTCCGAACGAATGTGGCTGGGTTGTTTGCACTCAAAGCAAATGATAGGATCCTTTCCTTCTTCTTTGTTCTTGCCTTTGAAGTCCATCTTTCTTTGGATTTTTCTTCCCCGGTTGGACCTCATGAAGCGTGAGAACCGTTTGGCTATCATAGCCAATTCTTCAAGTTCATCCTCCTCACAAGATGAACTCTCATCATGTTGTGAAGCTTTAGCCTTGAGAGCTATTCTCATCTTCTTCTTCTTCTCAACCTCAAGCTTCTCTACCCTTTTCTCTTCTTTCTTCTTCTCATCTTCCCTTCCTTGCTTCATGATCTCATGAGTAAGGAGAGAACCCACAAGCTCATCAAGCTTCAATGTCTTTAAGTTCTTTGCTTCGATGATAGCGGTTCTCTTCCCATCCCAAGACTCGGGAAGTGAATAGAGTAGCTTCCGGACAAGCTTGTCTTCCGGTATGATCTCTCCAAAGCCCTTTAGACCATTGACAATCGTGGAGAATTGATCAAACATTTTTGACACCGTTTCATCGGGCTCCATCTTGAAATTTTCATAGCTAAGATTGAGAATCCCAATCTTAGTTTCTTTGACATCATTGGTGCCTTCATAAGTGGTTTCAAGAGTGTCCCACACTTCATTGGCACTTTCAATAGATGAGACCTTTGAGTAGATGTCCGGACTGAAAGCACAAAATAGCATGTGGAGAGCTTTATCATTTACTTGAATTTTCTTCCTCTCCTCTTCACTCATTTCTACTTTCTTTTCCAACAACATCTTGCCTTCACCGTCTTGCTTCAATGGAATGTATGGCCCATTCTCAATGACATCCCACACAAGATAGTCATTTGACTTGATGAATAGACGCATTCTATTCTTCCAAAAATAATAGTTATCACCGTTGAAGAAGGGAGGCTTTGTGGTCGATTGTGACTCGTACATGCCGGAACCGGAGGTTGAAGTCATCTCTTGATATTTTGATGATCACACTCTTCCAAGGATCTCCTCTTGTGGTTGTTAATCCTCAAAGAGTTAAGCTCTGATACCAATTGTTGAGTGGATCGCAAGATCGAAATTGACCAAGATGGGGGTGAATTGGAAAATTAAAACTTTGTGGTGGAAATTTGCAAATTAAAAATGATGGACAAGAGATTTAGAGTGGTTCAAGTTCCAAATGAACTCTACATCCACTACCTTAGCTTCACTAAGGATTTGCAACAATTCCACTAAATTGCTCTTCCCCTTTTCTAGGACAAGGAGGCAACCCTTTACAATTTCGGTTGATTTTTCTACCCAAAAATCAACACAATCCTCACACAAGTGAACAAAGAAAATTTGAAGGCTAATAAGGTATCTCTCAATACAAATGTAGCCCCAATACAAGCACTCAACCCAATTTAACAAAATATGAATGAAGATTACAATTGGGATTTCTAGACAAATAGGAATTTTAGCACAATTGCTTGGATTTGATGAATAAGTGTTTTCTTGAAGATCAATAGTTGTTGCTGTAGCTTTTGGATATGTCTTTTATACCTCCTCATTGATTTCTAGCCGTTTGGGTGGTTGGGAACATAAATGGAGCCGTTGGAACCCTCTCTTACCACCATTAATGCACTTCTGCAGCTACCGGTATCGGTACGCGGGATGGAGTATCGGTACCTGTCTCAGAAAAGAAAGAGCCGTTGTGTGCATTTAATAAGGGGTATCGATACGCACGTAAGCGTATCGGTACGGGGTATCGAAACGGCAAGGGTCGTATCGATACTATTTTCTGAACTTAGCTCACTGTCCGCAACCGTATCGGTACGAGGGTTTGGCGTATCGATACGGGTCAACGAACTTTTAAAGTTTGGTTACCAACCAACTGACACCAACGGTCATATTTTTAAACTGACTTAACTTTCAAAAATTATAAGGGTCGTATCGATACGAGGGTTTGCCGTATCGGTACGATATTCAAACTCTTTGAATTTTAACACAGGGGCGTATCGATACGAGGGTTTAGGGTATCGATACGGGTTCCGACAGTAACCAAGTTTGGTAAAATGGTATCGATACGCTTGGTGCTGTATCGATACGCCTGGACGATTTTCAATGGTTTTGTCTTGGAACACTTAGAAAATATTTTGAGTTTGAGTTTTATAAATCAGTTTCAAAGTGTTGGTGTTTTAAAACTTATTAAGGGACTCATAAAAACAATTTTAAGTTTTACAAAATGATCCTTAAAGAGTTAATTATATCAAAATCAAACATAGGTTTTACATTATTTTTCGTCGCAAATGCACCACACAACTATTTAAATGGTTCCATTTTAGCCACACGCCGTTAAAAAAAACGAAAAAGTTAACGGAACTGTTAAAAAAATTGGTATAATTACACATTTGGTTCTTTATATTTATACAATATATCAATTTAGTCCTAATTTTAATCTAATAAAATAAATTAATTATTCAATAAGATGGTGACACGTGTCACCACCTTATTGGAAGTCTTTAATTATTTTTATTTAATTAATTTAATTAATTTTCCACCTCCAATCAAGTGGTGACACGTGTCACCCAATTGGAGGTGGAAAAATGAAAGGAACAAAATCCCCCCTTACCAGGAATCGAACTCAGGACCTCTAAGCATAGAGGTTGTGTACTTGCCACTAAACCAAGCACACTTTTGTGCTATGAGGTCATTAGTATATGTATTTAATGATTGTTAATGCCCAGAAAAATTAAAGAGAATAAAATGCAATTGCAAGGATTTGAACCAAGGACCTCATGGTCCAAAGCACATGTGCTTGCCACTGCACCAAGTGTATGTCTTGTGATATAAAGTACAACATTTAATATATGTCTTATATATATTTTAATGCTTGAGAAAAGGAATGAAATGTGGTTTTAAGAAATTCGAATGTAATATTTTTATGATCCATAAAAAAATCTAACCCAATTAAATAAATCTAATAACTAAATTAAAGTTAACTTTAATCTAATAAAATAAATTAATTATTCAATTAGGGATTTATCTATTCTTATTAGATTTATTAAATTTATTTTTCTTCCACAATCAGGTGGTGACACGTGTCACCACCAATTAGAGTAAGAAAAATGAAATAGTGAAAGCTGGCCCCAAGGGGAATCAAACCTAAGTCATTAGGGAAAGAAAGCAACGCTCTTGCCACTGGACTAAGCATGTTTTTGGTATATGAAATACCAAATATAATATATGTGGTATATGTGTTATCCAATTGGAGAAAGAAAATTAAAAGCCATGTAATTGGCAATGGTAAGATTCAAACTTGGGGATCCTTGGTGGAAGTGGCAAAGGTTTACCACTAAGCCAAACATGAATTTGTGATATGAAATACTACCTATAATATATGAGTTATCGGTTGTAATGATTATAAAAGAGAAATAAATGTGATTTTAAGGGACTCGAACATGACACACTTATGTTGCATAACAACATATAACTCAATTAAATATAATTTTAAAATCTTGATTTTTAATATAATTATATTATATTAAAATTAGGACTAAATTGAATGATTGTATAAATAAAGGGGACTAAATGTGTAATTATACCAATTATTTTAACAGTCCCGTTAACGTTTTCGTTATTTTTAACGGCAGATGGCTACATTGAAACCAATTAAATAGTTACGTGGTATATTTAACACAAATGAAAATATAATGGTCAAATCGACACCAAACCTATAATTTGATGTTCATTAGTATAGTTTACCCATGTTTCTCTACTACACCTAGGTCATTGCCGGCCTAATTAAGGCATAAAATGACATTTGACATCTTAAATTGGTATTTTTTTATTTGATCTTTAATTTTTTTATTTAATGATAGTCTTATATTTTGATGATTTTTCTGTTCAAGAACTTATATATTAATTCTTTTGATGATATGATGTTATGTGATTGCATCATGTATTCGTTCAAAAAAAAAGAAATATGTATTTTAGTGATGGGAAAATTCTACAACGTGCGACGAACATCGATGAACATCACTAATGATGAACACCGATGAACACTATTAAATTAATTAATAAAGATTTAAAATTTTAAGGACCCATAATATAAATTCAATTAAATTATTTTTATATATATTAAAATTTTATTTTTCAATAAGGGTAAACTATATATTTAGTACCTCACATATTTTCGTATTACTATTGAACCCTCATTATTTTAATTTGACCATGTTCTTTATAAAAAATAATTTAACCCTTAACCATCAACCTAAAACCCTAAACTATTAAACCTTAAACCCTTAAACTCTTAAACATATACCCTAAACCATATACCATTAAAAATAATTTCACCATCATCGATTCAATTCAATTAAATGAATTGTTAAATTCTCTTAAAAAAATTCAATTAAATTATTTTATATATATCTCATCTCCCATTTATTATTTTATTCAGATTCATACACTTGTAGAACAATGATTCAAAAATAGAAGAAAAAATATGTATATTGGAATTCTCACGCGGCGAGATCAGGGACGGTCCATTCAATGAAAGCTGCTCGATGTTTTTCAACTCTAGAAATTGTTGCTATATAAACCCACCTTCTTCTTCATCATCACTACGAGTGAAAAAAACAAAGCCATCGTTTGTGCTTCGGCCTTTCAGTTTTAAACAACACGCATTCCCTTCGTTGGAGTGTGCGTCTGCTGATTTTCTCTCTCTCTAGTTTTCCTTGCTTTAAAGTAAACAAAACAAGAGTTTCAAGATTTTAGCCCTCTTGGTGGCATAAAGACGTTACCGGTGAGTTCATTTGTGGTTCTCAGCCGTGAAATGTGAAATTCAATTGTACTTTACGGTGGATTCGTTTGTTTGATCGTGAAACGAGACGTGATTTCAATTTTGGAGTTTCTGTGATCTCTGATCTGTTGGTTTTTTTTAAATCTTAGTTTAAAGATATTCAAGTTTAATTAATTTTGATATATAAAAAATAATTTAATTGAATTTTTTAAGAGAATTCAATAATTCATTGAATTGAATTGAATCGATGATGGTGAAATTATTTTTAATGGTATATGATTTAGGGTATAGGTTTAAGAGTTTAAAGGTTTAAGGTTTAATAGTTTAGGGTTTTAGGTTGATGGTTAAAGGTTAAATTATTTTTTTTATAAAGAATAGGGTTAAATTAAAATAATATTTAAATAATGAGAGTTTAATAGAAATATGAAAATAGGTGAGGTATTAATATATAGTTTACCCTTATTAAAAAATAAAATTTTAATATATATAAAAAATAATTTAATTGAATTTGTATTATGAGTCCTTAAAATTTTAAATCTTTATTAATTAATTTAATGGTGATCATCGGTGTTCATCAATAGTGATGTTGATCGGTGTTCGTCGCACGTGGTAGACTCATCCTTAGTGATGACACATCTTAATATCGAAGGGCTAACATATACATTCCATAAAACCAAAATGAAAATTTTATCAAATCTCAAAATTAATGCAGATAAAGGATAATTAGACATTAGTTTTTTTATAAAAAAAAAACTGAGTTTAAAGATCAACCAGAATAAATTTATCTGACTAGATAACTTTAAACAAGTATAATGATGTCATAACCATGTCGGCAAATTATAACGCACATGTACAATTAATTTTTCAATAATAAATATGAGGGGGAAAAAGATTCTACACCTTTATTAATAAAAAAAAAAGAATATGAACACCAAATATAAGGGTGTTAATGGTAATTTAAGGGCTCGTCAACATCAAATCATTGGTAAACATGGATGGATCACATTCACATATTTAAGATTTTATATTCGCCTTGTTTGGTAGATAGTGATTTGAGTTAAAATTAGATATTTGAGTTAATATTAGAAATTTATCTAGTCGAATTCGTTAATTTAGATGTTTGGTGAAGAGCGAACTAAAATATCGGATTGGGGTAAAATTTTTATTTTTGAAAAAAAATGCTAACAAGAGCCTTTTTAAAATTAGAAATTTTGATATAAGAGTTATAAAGACCATTTTACCATTAATAATTATAAAAAAATCCCAAATAACTCAATTTAACTTTTTTCTATTTTAATTCTTCACTCTAACATATTTACATTGTGACATTTGTAAACTAATATTTTTTCTTTTTTTTCTTTTTATTCTCACACATTTATATTTGTATTTAAATTTAATAATTAATTAAATTATATTAAAAATAAATATATAAATAATAAATTATTATATAGATCATTAAAATATTAATGTTATATTAAAAATTTTATTTTTCACAATCAAACTTATTAAACAAGTATCGAATATAATCATGTTCTTATATGTTATTTTGCTTGTTTAAATAATCAAACAACTATAAGTTATCAATTAATTTTACCAAACACTTTTATACAATCAACTAATACAATTCGTTAATCAAATCAGCTATCAGCTACCAGCTATCTACTAAATGCCAAACAGTGCCATTATAAATTTCAAAGATGATATAATAGTATTCGAATATGATTCCTTACCACATACATGGCATTGAAAAGTTGAGGTCGAGTCTCGAACTATTTTTCAAAGTCTAAGATTATATTATATTACTTAAAATTATTTGTGGTTCACATTTTTTAGTTCGAGATGAAATTAATGATGTGGAATTTTACTTTTCGATAGCCATTTTCATGTATGGAAGGAAGGAACAAGAAGCGATTCATAGATTATTATGGAGTATATTACATCCAATTCTAATGCAATTTGATGCTTAACTTTTTATATATAAACACACAGGAGATAGGGCTTAGGAATAAGAAAATTGGTTATATAACATCAACTTCATATATATATATATATAAGCATACTAAGATTTGGTTTACACCTTACAGACATAATTCAAGTACACCTTATAAACATAATTGTTCGAACCTGAATCATACAAGAGAAACAATACAACATTTTCTACTAGAATCATGCTTTAGGTTCTTGACAATAGGAATTTTGGAGATAGAAAACTACTATAATGGGATATTATTTAAATTATATATAATAAGATTTGGTTTAAACTATTCAAAACCACATCATAGGTTCATCTAGCCGCCAACAAGAACCTTAAGAGCAAACTGGATACCAGTTTCATGAACCCCCTCAGTCGACCTCTCAGAACTTCAACTCCTATTAATGTGCTTACCTGCTGCAAGAAGTGCGACACTCCCAATCCCCAGAGCAGTTTAAAACTTTTTCCCACCATCTTTCGGAAAGGAGCCAAAAATTGGTATTTTACTCATTGCTAACTTGCTCAACAAATACTAGCTTTAAAGAATTGTCCCACTAGTTTGTAGTCCATTTTCTGGCCATCAAGGCTATTCTAAATAAAAACTAGTTTCATCCGAAACTACACGTGTAACACCCAAAAATGGGGCTAGTCGGAATTGGATTCCGATGATCGGAGTACTGTTATTAAAATGTTCTAATATCGTATCTTTATTGCCCAAACTATAGATTATATTATTAAGAGACCTTAATTGGACTTATCCTTAGTTAAGACCTCCATGAAAATGCATAAATGATGTTTTTGAGCTACGCGTTTCGATACAGTAAGATCCGTACCGAAACGACCTAGGTAAGGTGTTTCGAAACAATTATAAGGCGTTCTGATACGGTTATAATGGTATTAACTAAATTTTAGACTTTTGCTTAGTCGTTTCGATATAGCTTCACGCGTTTTGAAACGGGTCCCCTGATTCGAATTTGTTCAAAGGTTAAATCGAAAGGAATTGGGGTGTTAATGACTCATCTGATTATTGCTGCGCCTCCCCATGTGGAATGTAACACCCGGGTTTAAGGATCGGGCGAAAATAATATTTAAATAATATTATATATTACTTGGACTTCATGTTTTTCAAACCAAACATTTTATGATTGGACTAAATTGAAATGAAACTCAAATTACATGGATTTTAAAGTAAAGGAGAAATGTCCATTCATTAATGGTATTTTTGTAATAAAAGAGTCTTTCAAATTTTAAACCCCTTTTCTATTAAAAAATAAAGCCTTGTCATCTTCCTCGCTCTCCCAATCCCCATTCCAACGACAAAGAGCTCCCTTCCCCCTCCATTTTACTATTCCATCTCCTTGCTCCTTCGTTTCAACTCGGTTTTGAAAGGTAATTACGTTTTCGACTTGCTCTCATCTTCCTCTCTTCAAAAGTACCTTTAGATTTCATTTTTATCCATGTTTTAGAAAGTTGGTTTTTCATGGAAAAATACTAAAGGTTGCTACTTTATGGGTTTTAATTTAAGTTTTCGATTTGTTAATGTTTGTTATGATCTTAGAAACAAAAAAGGGGCAACATATCTTAATTTTGGATGATTTAAACTAATTTTCGGAAATGGGTTTTGTTGGGGTTTTAGAGAGGTTTTAGAGTTGGTTTAAGGGCTTTGATGAGTGGGAAAATGCTTAGTTATGATAGTATGATATATGAGGGTCACTTTGGGCGTGTTTGATGATTGTTTGGATGTTTGAAATTGAAGATTTCAGTGGGTTTTGTGGGCTGCTCGGGAATTATGTTTTGGGCATGAATTTGGGTGTCAATTGCTTGGAAATGTTAATCTGGGTTGTTTTCGATGACTAGTTATTGATTGTGGGTGTTTTGTTTGGGTTTGGGCTTGGGTTTGATTAGAATCAAGGTTTGACATCAGTGAGACACCGGGAGTGAATCCGGAAGCTTGAAGGTGTTGGTAGCTTGATAGTTGAGCTTGGAAGTGAAGGTGAGTGGTTTAATGTTTTCAAAGTGGTTTTAAGTGTTTGATTCAAGCATGTGGACTAGGTTGGGCTTGGTTGACCCACCTAGAGTTAGGATTAGAGTGGTAGCCTAATCCTAAGCTTTAATTAGAGACCTTGGTTGCACTCTATAATTAGTGTTTATGCCTCACGATAATTGTGTTGGTGATGGTTGTGTATAAATGTGTTATACATATATATTGGGACATGATATTGATGCATTGTGATATGCATGTTGATTGTTCATGATTGTGATCATGGTGAGTACGTGCTAAGCACAGAAGTGTTATGAGATGTTGTGGATTTGGTTTAATGTTGGCACTAGTATGCTTGGGTACAAATGATCGATCATTAGGATGTTAGTGTGCACACGTGAATCAAATGTGCGCGTGTTCTTGATGATGGTAGTCATCAAGATGGAGTACGGGTTCGCCCAGAAATTCTTCTTATGTATATAATAGTCAGTGATGAGTGTAATCCCATCGACGGGGCGTGAGGATGAGTGGAATCCCCTCCGCAAGGCCGGTGATGAGTGTAATCCCACCGTGAGGTAAAGTTGTTGTTGGATGTGAGTTCCAACGTGGTTATTCGCGTATTCGAGTCATAGCTAGGTGCCAATGTGAGTTGATATGTGTATCAATGTTTTTTGGAATGTGATTCCTATTTGGATTATTATATGTGTTTACATATGATGTGGATTGAGCTTGTTGAGCATGGCATTAGATTGTATAAATGTTCATGCATCATTGTACTTTTGGCTCATGTGGATCGAAGGTAAGGACATGCATTCTACCTTGTTGTGCTCGTGCTTGGACAGTGCATTGTCGAGGTTTGTTTTTAAAGAGCTTACCCTCACTAAGCTTTATGCTTACGCTCTCTTTTGTTCGACAATGCAGATCCTTAGTTCGTGGCTTGCTAGTGCAAGAAGGGGCCTCCAAGTGTGCCTTGTGGTGCTAGCTTAGCTATCAAGTATGGATAATTTAATTTATGGATGTAATGGTCAAGCAATGGGACATGTTTAGGTCGTTGAGCCTTTTGAAGTATGTTGATGTGGTTTGTGTAGGAGCATAATTAGACTCCTTTCTTATGTTATGTTAATTTGGATTTTGGATGTATGCCTTGCTTGTAAACCATGTTGGATTTGCCTATCTTAATTGTCTAGTGTATGACCTTGTGGAAGCGTGGAATCTTGAATGTGCTACATGAAACCTTGATGTGTTTATTGATTCATCTAATGTTTGGCTTCTATATGATTGTTGTGTGCTAAGCATGTGCTATTAGGGTGCTTTCCATCTAGGTTGGTTGTATGTTGAATCTTGAGTGTTTTAGTTGAGTTTTGGGGCTGCCTTGTATCTAAAACCAGCAAAAATCTGTCTTTTCGTAGCCCGTGTATCGAAACGGTTGGTCTCGTTTCGATACGACCTCTTGTTTCAGGACAGACATTTCGATACGCTTTGGGTCCGTTTCAGTACAGATTTGCTACTGGAAATCTGAGAAATTGCCAATATTTTGGGGTACCGAAACTGGTCCAGGTGTTTCGAAACGATCAATATGTCGTTGACCACGAGAAGTTGACCGTTGGGGGTGTTTTGGAACGGTTGACCGCCGTTTCAATACGACCTTCTCGTGTGGACTTGGGCCGTTGACCAAGTCAAGGCGTTTCGATACCCCTCTTGGGTGTTTCGAAACAGCCTGCTTATAAACCTAAAAATGGACTGATTAACATGTTGTTTGGGCTTGGTTGCTTTTAACTTGTGACGTTTTCCGCTGTCGTGATCACATAGGATTTAAACGTGCCTTTAAAGAAGATATAACTAAAAGAAATTTTTAGGGTTGCTAACCGAGGTGGAACCTTAACGGGTTTCGCATCGATTTTTCTCCGTGTAGCCTACTCGAACCGGTCAATCGACCAGACCGGGGCAAGGGGGTTACACTTGTTGGTATCAGAGCCTAAGGTTACCGAGACCTTGGGCAGGTAAGTGAGGTAAGTTGAGTTTTTATGTTGAAATGCACAGTGTTTGCTTGCTTGTCAAGTATGTTTAATGTATGATTGCTTGTTTATCAAGAATGCTGGTTGTTTTGTTTGAAGCATGTTGTTTAGAGTCTCATTGTTACTATTACATTGGAAAAAGGATTTTAGAGTGAGGGAACATACTTGAGCCACTTGGAAGCCTTGCCTTGCTAACCCAATTTTGTATGTTTTGTTGTTGTGGTTGTAGTTATCGTTTGTGAGCATGATGTCTAGGCCGAGAGGTAGGCCGAGGGTGGTTCTTCAGGAACCACGTGTTGCGACTCCTGTTAATGAGCCGGTGGTTGGAGTTGAGGCTCATGTAGTAGAGCCTGCTGCTGGAATTGGAGCTCCTCCACCACCTCCTCAGCCTGGAGTTGGAGGCGAGGATGGAGCCGAGGAAGAGGGACCTCAGGGTGGCCAGGGTGGCCAAGGTCCTGCTGGAATCGATATGGCTCCGCTTGTGCAAGCAATAGCGGGAGCATTTCAGGCCGCAGTTGCCGGAGCCCAGGCTGCAGCTCAGCCTAGGGGCGATGATGCTAGTTTACCATTGGAGAGGCTCCGTAGCCTAGGGGTCGAAGAGTTAAGAGGGTCTACACCAGAGAGGTCTGAGTTGTGGTTAGAGAAGACCGTTCGCATCTTAGCTCAGATGGGTTGTGTGGGTGCTCGTAGATTGGGTTGTGTGATCTCTTTGCTTCAGGGTGATGCCTACACCTAGTGGGTCACCATTACTACTGGAGTCCCAGAGGCTGAGATTGGATGGGATTTCTTTGAGTCTGCCTTCAGAAAGAGATACTTGGGTCTGAGGTATCTAGATGAGAAGAAGCGAGAGTTTATGGTTCTTGTTCAGGGAGAGACTTCTGTGACTGACTACGAGATTCCTTTTGTTCGTTTGAGTCAGTATGCTCCAGAGTTAGTTCCTACTGAGAGGGACCAATGTAACCGTTTTAGACATGAGCTTCATGAGGAAGTTAAGAGGTACACCTTAGCTTATGATTATTCAGATTTTGATGTCTTGGTTGCTAGAGCCAAGGACATTGAGCATAGCTTGGGGCTGACCAAGCGTTCTGGAGGATCTAGTTCTGGTAAGAGGCATAACAACTTTGACCGTGGGATGCCAAGAGGCATAGAGACGGTGGACAGCAGTTTGACCATAGACGTGGTGGTGGCCACCATGGTAGAGGCCACCAGGGTCATAGAGAAGGAGGGTGTTTTCCTGAGTGTACCCGATGTGGGAGGCAGCATTCTGGTGAGTGTTGGGGAAATTTTCATGCTTGTTGGAACTATGGTTTGAGGGACCACTTTAGGAGGGAGTGTCCGCATTAGGCGGCACAGGCACTAAACATAGATCAGACTCTTACGAGAGCGACTGATTTTCAGAGAGGCCGTGGGCGCGGCCGAGGCTACTTCCAGCCTAGGGCTGATGCACCTAGGGTAGATGCTCAGAGGAACCTTGCTCATGTTGTGGCAGTGCAGCCAGAGGCAGGTGGGCCAGCGAGAGTTTATGCTCAGAGAGAGGCCGAGAACAACACTGATGTGATAGCAGGTAATTTTGAGTTACAGTCTATGTCTTTGCTTTCTTTGGTTGATTCGGGTTCTACACATTCCTACATTTTGAGTGAGCATGCACGGAAGTTAGATATACCTGTTGAGATCTTAGATGTAGGTATGCATGTGACTAGTTCCTTTGGTGAGACAGTTGTAGTTAGACGTATGTATAGGAGATGTCCGCTGAAGATTCAGGGTCATGTGTTCTCTGTTGATATGATGAAGCTTCCTTTCTATGGTTTTGATATCATTTTGGGTATGGACTGGTTAGTTGAGCACCGAGCTAGTGTGGATTTTGAGACGAAGGGGATTTCCTTGAAACTTTCTTATGACTACGAGGTAGTAGTAGTAGGCGAGAACATTAAGTTCTTGTCTAATGTTGTGTCAGCTTTAGATGCTCACAGGTTGATGGATTCCGGATGTGGGGCTTACTTAGCTTATGTGACGAATCCGAATATGAGTGAGGCTAGACCGAAAGATATTAGAACAATTTGTGATTTGCCGGATGTGTTTCCTGAAGAGTTACCAGGTTTGCCTCATGACAGAGATGTTGAGTTTGTGATTGAGACTGTTTCAGGGTCTACTCCAGTTTCTATAGCTCCGTACCGTATGGCTCCAAAAGAGTTGAAAGAATTGAAGAGTCAATTGCAAGAGTTACTAGACCGTGGTTTCATTAGGCCTAGTAGTTCTCCTTGGGGTGCTCCTATGTTGTTTGTAAAGAAGAAAGATGGCAGTATGCGTATGTGCATTGACTACAGGCAGTTGAATCAGTTGACTGTGAAGAACAAGTATCCGTTGCCTCGTATAGATGATTTGTTTGATCAGTTGAGAGGTGCTTCAATGTTCTCGAAGATAGATTTGAGATCAGGGTACTATCAGTTGAAAGTAAAAGAGTGTGATGTTCCGAAGACAGCTTTTAGGACTAGATATGGTCGCTATGAGTTCCTTATGATGTCGTTTGGGCTCACGAATGCACCTACAACATTCATGGACATGATGAACAGAATTTTTAGAGACTATCTAGACCATTTTGTAGTTGTTTTCATAGATGATATTCTTGTGTACTCGAAGACAGAAGAAGAGCATGATGAGCACTTGAGATTTGTGTTATAGAGATTGTTGAGCAATCAGTTTTATGCGAAGCTTAGCAAATGTAAGTTCTGGATTCGAGAGGTTGTATTTCTTGGCCATGTTGTTTCGGCCGAAGGTATCCGTGTTGTTCCAACGAAGATTAAGGCTATTGTTGAGTGGAAACAACCTAAGTCTGTGACTGAGATTAGGAGTTTCCTAGGATTAGCCAGTTACTATAGGATATTTGTTGATGGTTTCTCTAGGGTAGCTGCTCCTTTGACTAAGTTGTTGCAAAAAGGAGTTAAGTTCGAGTGGTCCGATGCAAGACAGAAGTCCTTTGAGAAATTGAAAGAAGCTTTGGCAAATGATCCAGTGTTAGTGCAACCAGTTTCAGGTAAAAAATTTGTGATTTATAGTGATGCTTCCTACATAGGTTTAGGTTGTGTTTTGGTGCAAGAAAGAAGAGTTGTTGCCTATACTTCTAGAAAATTGAAGGTTCATGAGAAGAACTATCCTACTCATGATATAGAGTTAGCCGCAGTTGTGTTTGCATTGAAAATTTGGCGTCACTACTTGTATGGTGAGAAGTGTATAGTTTACACCGATCATAAGAGCTTGAAGTATTTGATGACATAAAGAGAGTTGAACTTGAGACAGAGAAGATGGCTTGAGTTGTTGAAAGACTATGATTTGACTATTGAGTACCATCCGGGTAAGGCAAATGTAGTAGCCGATGCTTTGAGTAGAAAAGTTGCAGTTGAGTTGAGAGTCATGTTTGCTAGATTGAGTGTATCCGATGATGGTGGTTTGATCACAGAGTTGCAAGTGAAGCCTTCTTTGATTCAGTTGATTAGAGAGAAGCATTTGCAAGATGTGACCCTAGTTCCTCATGTTCAGGACATAGCCGAAGGTAGATCGGCCGAGTATAGTTTCGGTGGTGAGAATGTGTTGTGCTTTAGAGATAGAATTGTTGTACTAGAAGATGTTGAGTTGAGGCGTCAGATTCTGAGTGAAGCACATTCAAGTCCTTTTCCTATGCATCCGAGTAGTACCAAGATGTATCGTGACTTGAAGAATGATTACTTCTGGGTTGGTTTAAAGAAGGATGTAGCCGAGTATGTGAGCCGTTGTATGGTTTGTCAGAGAGTGAAGGCAGAACATCAGGTTCCTTCAGGTTTGTTACAGCCTTTGAAGATTCTGGAATGGAAATGGGAGAGGATCACCATGGACTTGGTGTCAAGGTTACCGTTGTCTCCTTCGAAGAAGAATTCTGTTTGGGTGATAGTGGATAGATTCACTAAGTGTGCTCACTTCTTAGCAGTGAACACTACAGATTCTTTAAACAAGTTGGTGAACTTGTACATCCGTGAGATTGTGAGACTTCATGGAGTCCCGAAGTCCATTGTTTCAGACAGAGATCCTAGATTTACTTCGAGGTTCTGGGGTTGTTTGCATAGTGCTCTAGGTAGCTGTTTGCATTTTAGTACTTCTTATCATCCGCAGTCCGATGGGCAGTCAGAGCGAGTGATTCAGATTTTAGAGGATATGTTTCGTTGTTGTGTGATTGACTTCTAGGGTTCTTGGGAGAAGCATTTGCCTTTAGTTGAGTTTGCTTACAACAACAGTTATCAGTCTAGTATTCAGACGGCTCCCTATGAGGCTTTGTATGGTAGACGATGTAGGACCCCGATTTGTTGGGCTGAAACGGGTCAGAGGTTGTTACCTATGCCAGATTTGCTTAAGGGGACTGCCGATAAGGTGAAGTTGATTTGTGACCGTTTGAAAGCAGCTTCCGATCGTCAGAAGTCTTATACAGATTTGAAGAGAAAAGAGATCGAGTTATCCGTGTGTGAGAAAGTGTTTCTGAAAGTATCACCGTGGAAGAAGGTGATGAGATTTGGCCGGAAAGGCAAGCTGAGTCCGAGGTTTATTGGTCCGTATGAGATAGTTGAGCGGATTGGGCCTGTAGCTTACCGTTTGAGATTACATTTTGAGTTAGAGAAGATCCATGATGTCTTTCATGTGTCGATGCTTAGGAGGTATAGATCAGATCCTTCTCATGTTATGTCTGTTGAGGAGATAGAGTTGAATCCGGATTTGTCTTATAATGAAGAGCCTGTTGAGATACTTGCTTCTGATAGCAAGGTGTTGCGTGGCAAGACCATAGAGTAGGTCAAGGTGTTGTGGAGACATAGAGGTGTGGAAGAGGCCACGTGGGAGAGGAAAGCTAATATGCTTGAGCAGTTTCCGTACTTGTTCCCGTCAGGTAATTTCGGGGACGAAATTCCTTAAGCGGGGGAGAGTTGTATCACCCGGGTTTAGGGGTCGGGCGAAAATAATATTTAAATAATATTATATATTACTTGGACTTCATGTTTTTCAAAGCAAACATTTTATGATTGCACTAAATTGAAATGAAACTCAAATTACATGGATTTTAAAGTAAAGGAGAAATGACCATTCATTAATGACATTTTTGTAATAAAAGAGTCTTTCAAATTTTAAACCCCTTTTCTATTAAAAAATAAAGCCTTGTCATCTTTCTCAGTCTCCCAATCCCCATTCCAACGACAAAGAGCTCCCTTCCCCCTCCATTTTACTATTCCATCTCCTTGCTCCTTCGTTTCAACTCGGTTTTGAAATATAATTACGTTTTCGACTTGCTCTCATCTTCCTTTCTTCAAAAGTACCTTTAGATTTCATTTTTATCCATGTTTTAGAAAGTTGGTTTTCCATGGAAAATACTAAAGATTGCTACTTTATGGGTTATAATTTAAGTTTTCGATTTGTTAATGTTTGTTATGATCTTAGAAACCAAAAAGGGGCAACATATCTTAATTTCGGAAATGGGTTTTGTTGGGGTTTTATAGAGGTTTTAGAGTTGGTTTAAGGGTTTTGATGAGTGGGAAAATGCTTAGTTATGATAGTATGATATATGAGGGTCACTTTGGGTGTGTTGAATGATTGTTTGGATGTTTGAAATGGAAGATTTCAGTGGGTTTTGTGGGCTGCTCGGGAATTCTGTTTTGGGCATGAATTTTGGTGTCAATTGCTTGGAAATGTTAATCCGGGTTGTTTCCGACGACTAGTTATTGATTGTGGGTGTTTTGTTTGTGTTTGAGTTTGATTAGAATCAAGGTTTGACATTGGTTAGACATCGAGAGTGAATCTGGAAGCTTGAAGGTGTTGGTGGCTTGATAGTTGAGCTTGGAAGTGAAGGTGAGTGGTTTAATGTTTTCAAAGTGGTTTTAAGTGTTTGGTTCAAGCATGTGGGCTAGGTTGGGCTTGGTAGACCCACCTAAAGTTAGGATTAGAGTGGTAGCCAAATCCTAAGTTTTCATTAGAGACCTTGGTTGCACTCTGTAATTAGTGTTTATGCCTCACGATGATTGTGTTGGTGATGGTTGTGTATAAATGTGTTATACATATATGTTGAGGCATGATATTGATGCATTGTGATATGCATCTGGATTGTTCATGATTGTGATAATGGTGAGTACGTGCTAAGCACGGAAGTGTAATGAGATGTTGTGGATTTGGTTTAATGTTGGCACTAGTATGCTTGGGTACAAATGATCGATCATTAGGATGTTAGTGTGCACACGTGAGTCAAATGTGCGCGTGTTCTTGATGATGGTAGTCATCAAGATGGAGCACGAGTTCGCCCAGAAATTCTTCCTATCGACGGGGCGTGAGGATGAGTGGAATCCCCTCCGTGAGGCCGGTGATGAGTGTAATCCCACCGTGAGGTAAAGTTGTTGTTGGATGTGAGTTCCAACGTGGTTATCCGCGTATTCGAGTCATAGCTAGGTGCCAATGTGAGTTGATATGTGTATCAATGTGTTTTGGAATGTGATTCCTATTTGGATTATTATATGTGTTTACATATGATGTGGATTGAGCTTGTTGAGCATGGCATTAGATTGTATAAATGTTTATGCATCATTGTAATTTTGGCTCATGTGGATCGAAGGTAAGGACATGCATTCTACCTTGTTGTGCTCGTGCTTGGACCCTGCATTGTCGAGGTTTGTTTTTAAAGAGCTTACCCTCACTAAGCTTTATGCTTACGCTCTCTTTTGTTCGACAATGCAGATCCTTAGTTCGTGGGTTGCAAGTGCAAGAACGGGCCTCCAAGTGTGCCTTGTGGTGCTAGCTTAGCTATCAAGTATGGACATTTTAATTTATGGATGTAATGGTCAAGCAATGGGACATGTTTAAGTTGTTGAGCCTTTTGAAGTATGTTGATGTGGTTTGTGTAGGAGCATGATTAGACTCCTTTCTTATGTTATGTTAATTTGGCTTTTGGATGTATGCCTTGCTTGTAAACCATGTTGGATTTGCCTATCTTAATTGTCTAGTGTATGACCTTGTGGAAGCGTGGAATCTTGTATGTGCTACATGAAACCTTGATGTGTTTATTGATTCATCTAATGTTTGGCTTCTATATGATTGTTGTGTGCTAAGCGTGTGCTATTAGGGTGCTTTCCATCTAGGTTGGTTGTGTGTTGAGTCTTGAGTGTTTTAGTTGAGTTTTGGGGCTACCTTGTATCTAAAACCATCAAAAATCTATTTTTTCGTAGCCCGTGTATCGAAACGGTTGGTCTCGTTTCGATACGACCTCTTGTTTTAGGCCAGGCGTTTCGATATGCTTTGGGTCCATTTCGGTACAGATTTGCTACTGGAAATCTGAGAAATTACCGATATTTTGGGGTACCGAAACTGGTCCAGGTGTTTCGAAACGGTCAATATGTCGTTGACCACAAGAAGTTGACCATTAGGGGTGTTTCGGAACGGTTGACCACCATTTCGATACTTCCTTCTTGTGTGGACTTGGGGCCGTTGACCAAGTCAAGGCGTTTCGATACCCTCTTGGGTGTTTTGAAACGGCCTGCTTATAAACCTAAAAATGGACTGATTAACATGATGTTTGGGCTTGGTTGCTTTTAACTTGTGACGTTTTCCGCTGTCGTGATCACATAGGATTTAAACGTTCCTTTAGAGAAGATATAACTAAAAGAAATTTTTAGGGTTGCTAACTGAGGTGGAACCTTAACAGATTTCGCATCGGTTTTCCCCGTGTAGCCTACTCGAACCGGTCAATCTACCAGACCGGGGCGAGGGGGTTACATCGAAATAATTTAAGGGATGACTTATAGTCATCTTTATTGATAAGAAATGTAGAATATAAATAATAATATAATAAGCTTACCCTTGGGTAAGGGAAACCTTTCCATTGGCCATAAGATAGGTGGGAAATGATTAAGAAAGTGAGTAAAAGGAAGCTCTCATATTTGTTTTGTTTCACCGAGATCCATTTTCATCTTTTAGCTTTGAAAGAACAAGCACACACCTCCATTGTCTTCAACCTTGAGCTCCCAAGCATACACATCTCCATTTGAGACCCTTGATTTTGGAACATTAATTCATAGCTATCGATCGGGTAAGTGGAAGCCCTAAATTAATCATCGATTCTCTTAATCATTGAATGTTCAATTTGAAGCTTTAAGATAAGCTTTGCTGTAGAACTAATGTTTTGATATAATAACTGAAAATGTTTTGGACAAAGTTAAAAAGAATTCAAAATCACTTTTAAGTCCAAACAACTTGAAATTATGTTTATGGGATATTTCAAGAAGGTTTTCAAATGTTTTAAAGCCAAATTTTACAAAACCGTCCAGGCGTTTCGAAACACTTCTAGGTGTTTCGATACTGGGCTTTACAATGGCAAAACATTTCGATACAGCCTTGCCTGTTTCTAAACGAGACTTGATCTGGGTGAGAATTTTGCATAGCGTTTCGATTCGGCCACTGTCGTTTCGATACACCTATGTGGCAATGACCTCAATGGTCAT
The DNA here is from genome assembly GCA_958450335.1 of Hibiscus tridactylites. Classification (NCBI taxonomy): domain Eukaryota; kingdom Viridiplantae; phylum Streptophyta; class Magnoliopsida; order Malvales; family Malvaceae; genus Hibiscus; species Hibiscus tridactylites. Next base: position 77,485,159 of record OY288266.1, read on the forward strand.
AAACCTCCAACGGCTATTTCCCAACTACCTTTTAATTGCAGGGCGTTTCGATACGGGAACAAGCGTTTCAATACGGCCAAGGGTGTTCCGAAACGGGTGTTGCATCAAACTGCAATGGCTCTTTCTATTTCAAGGGTGTTTCGAAACATGGTCGGGCGTTTCGAAACGGGGAGTTGCAGAACTGCATTTATGGTGGGAAATAAAGTCTCCAACGGCTCCAATTCAACCCCAATGACTAGTAACAGTTACAAACGCAATTAGGAGTATAAAAGGGACCTCCAAGCATCAAATAATGGTCAATTCTTCAATTGTAATACAACATATGATCAAAATGTGTCTTAGTGCCTAATTGTTAATTCCTTGTGTAGACAAACACTAGTGAGCCAAAATTGTTATATTTTCTAAAGTGTTTTAGGATTGGGAGAGATCTTAATTGTGCAAACAAATACCTATTAGAGGGATTTGAGTTTGCTTATTTTTATCTCTTTGTAAAAAGGGTTTGATCAAAGCTTTGGGTAGAAAGCTTGATCGGTTTTGTAAGGGTTTCCTTCTAAGCCTAGAAAAGGGGACGAATCAATAGTGGACTGATTGGAAATCTTTAGTGGGAAGCTGAGGTAGTGGATGTAGACCTTGGTTAGAAGGTTGAACCACTATAAATCATCTTGTCTTTATCTTTTTTAGCTTTCACACCTCTTTCACCCAACATTCCACTTCTCCACCACTTGGTGAGCAAGAACGGTTGAAGAAATCGAGCACCATAAAACCCAACAATTGGTATCAGAGCTTGGCTCAATTGAAGAGGATTAACACCCTATTGAGGAGATCCGGCAAGCTCGATCAACATTTCAAACAACCGGCTCAATGGCGCAATCCATCGACAAATCGCCCTTCTACGACGGGACCAATTATGCTTATTGGAAGACGAGGATGATGTTCTTTGTCAAATACAAAGACTACAAGCTTTGGGATATCATAGAAGATGGCCCGTTCGTACCACAAGGAATCAAGGAGGAAAGGAGTGTTGACTACCGCAAGAAGATGGAGCTAAATTGCAAGGCATTGCACTTCATCTTTTGTGCACTTAGCCTCAACATCTACAAGAAGATGTCTTCTTGCGAGAGTGCCAAGGAAGTTTGGGACAAGCTCGAAGTTACATACGAGAGGACAAATGAAGTAAAGGAGACCAAGATCAGCCTCCTCAACCTAGAGTATGAAAACTTCAAAATGGATCCGGAAGAGGATATTGAGAAGATGTTCCACTGATTCTCCACCATCACCAATGGACTCAAGGGTTATGGAGAAATCATTCCGGAAGAAAATCTTGTCCGAAAGCTCATCTACCCCCTTCCCGAGTCATGAGACTCAAAAAGGACCGCCATCATCGAAGCTAAGAATCTCAAGACTTTGAAGCTTGATGAGCTCATGGGGTCACTTCCCACTCACCAAATTATGAGGAAAAATAAAGAGTAGGAGAAGAAGAAGGAAGAGATTAGAGCTATGAGGGAGAAGAAGCTCAAAGGGCTTGATATCAACACAATTGTCATTGCTCTCAAATTCTCTACATGCCATCATGTAGATTCAAGTAAAGAGGAGGATGATGAAGAAGAAGAGATAGTTCATCTCTTCAAGAAGTGTGCCCCTTTCATGAAGAAAGCCTTGAAAGAACTTGAACGAGAATCCTTAAAGAAGAAGAGGGCAAGCACTTTAAGCCATAAGAAGAAGGTATATGTGGCTACATGGAGTGATGAAGACTCCACCGACGATGAACAAGCCAACGTTTGCCTTATGGCTATCGAAGAAGATTCAAGGGTAACTTCTAATTCATCTACTTCATGTTCATATTATTTTGATGAATTACAAGATGCCTATGACGATTGGGTTTTAGAATTTAAAAATCACATTTTGAAAAAAAAACAAAGTGGTTTCAAATTTGAAAATTCAAAATGACTTGATTTCTAAAAACAAAATTGAACTTGAAGCAAAACTCCAAGAGTTTGAACAAAAATGTTTTGATTTACAAAATTTGCTTCATAAAGTTCAAGAAGAAAAAGATTTGATTTCCAAAGAGGTTGAAAAGAAAATTAATGTTGGAAAATCAAAATTTTATGTAAGACAATCTAGTGCCCCTAGATTAGTAAATGGTAAAATTTTTAGAAGTATTTGGGTCCCAAAAGGATTAAGTACTTCAAACAAAAAGAATGAAATTGAAAAATGGATTCCTAAGGGGACTAAATTTTGTGCTACTAATGTCTATGGATCCAAATAAATTTGGATACCAAAAATTACTTGATTGTCTTATGATAGATGTGATGGAGTTTGATCAACAAGTCAAATATTGAGGGGGAGCTCCATGCACACAAGGAAGAACACTTGAAGAGGAAGGCTTCACATCCTCCCTTGGATTCAAGTGTTGGTAAAATTAGTTGAATTCCTTTTATTTAGTTTTATTTTTTTTAATTCAACTAGTTTAATCATATGTGTTGATCTAGCTTTTGCTTGATGATGCTTTGAGTAATGGGGAACCATTTTAAAATCAAATTCTTATTTGTGTCAATTACTTTTAACCTCCTAAGCTATTTTGAACTTAATGTCTTTTGAATTCTTTTTTATATAACAAAAAGGGGGAGAGACTTTGGTTTGAAAAATTGTAATTTTAAATGAATAAGGGGGAGCTTTACTTACTTTTTAATTTTTTCATCTCTTATTCACATTTTTAAATTTAAAGGGGGAGAATCCCAAACAATTTTTCAAGTTGGTTTTATTATATAAAAAATGGGGAGATTGTAGATCTAATTTTTTGATATAATAATTGAAAAATGTTTTGGTAAAAGTTAAAAAGATTTCAAAATCACTTTTAAGTCCAAACAACTTAAAATTATGTTTATGAGATATTTCAAGAAGGATTTCAAATGTTTTAAAGGCAAATTTTACAAAACCATTCAGGCGTTTCGAAACGCCTCTAGGTGTTTTGATATAGGGCTTTATAGTGGTAAAACGTTTCGATACAGCCTTGTCTGTTTCGAAACAAGACTTGATCTGGGTGAGAATTTTGCATAGCGTTTCGATACGGCCACTACCGTTTCGATACGCCTATGTGGCAATGACCTCAATGGTCATAAACCTCCAACAACTATTTCCCAACCAAATTTTAATTACAAGGCGTTTCGATACGGGAACAAGTGTCTCGATACGATCGTTTTGATACGGCCAAGGGTGTTCCGAAACGGGTGCTGCATCAGACTGCAACGGCTCTTTCTATTTCATGGGTGTTTCGAAACAGGGTCGGGCGTTTCGAAATGGGGAGATGCAGAATTGCATTTATGGTGGGAAATAAAGTCTCCAACAGCTCCAATTCAACCCCAACGGCTTGTAACGACTACAAACTCAATTAGGAGTATAAAGGGGACCTCCAAGCATCAAGTAATGGTCAATGCTTCAATTGTAATACAACATATGATCAAAATGTGTCTTAGTGCCTAATTGTCAATTCCTTGTATAGACAAACACTAGTGAGCCAAAATTGTTATATTTGCTCAAGTGTTTTAGCATTGGGTGAGAGCTTAATTGTGCAAACAAATACCTATTAGAGGGATTTGAGTTTGCTTATTTTTATCTCTTTGTAAAGAGGGTTTGATCAAAGCTTTGGGTATAATGCTTGATCGGTTTGTAAGGGTTTCATCCTAAGCCTAGAAAAGGGGACGAATCAATAGTGGATTGATTGGAAATCCTTAGAGAGAAGCTATGGTAGTGGATGTAGACCTTGGTTAGAAGGTTGAACCATTATAAATTATCTTGTCTTTATTTTTTTTAGCTTCCACACCTCTTTCACCCAACATTCCACTTCTCCACCACTTGGTGAGCAAGAATAGTTGAAGGAATCGAGCACCATAAAACCCAACATTTGCCTAATAGCTAATGATTATTCAAGTATCGATATTATCATATTGATTCTAATAATCCCTTATTGTTCTTCCTAGTTCAAGAATTGGAAAAGACTAATCCATCATCTCCATCCATTCGCGAGCCTTAGAAGCTTCGGGTTATCGAGGTGAGTGTAGTTGGAGTCTTGGAATTAGGCGAGAAGTCTTTCTGAATTCATCGGTATTGATTTCGTTTGATTTACTAACCATCGAACTAAAGGGATTTGCATAAAGTATTGTTGAAAGCTATATTAGTAAGTCTCGGTAAGTATTGCATCGAATTATTGTTCGAGGTATTGTTAGTGTTGTCATGGAAACCATTAAAGCATTGACATATAGAATCATTGACATGAGTTTATAGCTATTGTCTATTGCTATGATTATATGATTATTGAGATGTTGTCATTGAATCATTGATATCGAATTTTTGTTATTGAACCTTGGATTCGAGAGTATTGGATACAATTGGTATGTCATAGAATTTATGAGCTCAGTGGTACGGAGTTTATACGGTGTAGTGGAGGGATGAGATTTGTTTTGGCCATAGAATTGATGATTGATACTATGCTTTTAACATGATTGGAGAGAATGCCATGTTTATTCTTACAATTGATATTATGATGGTCATTAAAGCATGATAAGTGGCATTACCTTGATCATATATTGTTATTGACTACCTCACATAGACTATATAAGTCTAATGCATTCATTGTCCATACATTTCAAGTTAAGAGTTTATCATTTCAAGATCAGAGATAGTCGGTAGAGCGGCAAGTCACCTCGAGCCTAAAGTAAAGTATTTTGTCTCTGTGAACTCCTAAAATGGTGGAAAAGTAGATAAACTAGTTGACTTTGATGTTTTTTCTATGTGTATAAGACTATGTGTTATGTATGGTTTAAGGGCCTTAAATGACTTGTTAAGGTTGCTTGAAAATGGCTTAATATGCATATTTGACTTTAAAAGGTGAAAACATAGTAAATGAACTCAAATGATCATGAAATTTGGCATGGCAATAGTTTATGATATTAAAATATTACATGTGAAGTTTCATTGCATTTGGACACTGTTTGATAAGTCAATTTGATTAAAATCCAGCAAGAAACTGCCATTACAGGTTAGGCTGTATCGATACGAGTCATGGTGTATCGATACGATTAAGCATAATTGAACCTAAAGATCAGGGCGTATCGAAACGGTCTAGGGCCATACCGGAACATTTTGCTACTGGAATTCATTGTTTCGATACGGGTCTAACCAATATCGAAACGGGTCAAAGAGAGTTAACTTGTATCGACACAAGGCTTGCCCGTATCGATGCAGTATAAAGGGTAAGTCAACAAAGGTTTACCATCGTACAATCGTATCGAACCAGTCTTAAGGTGTTTCCATACATGATTAGTTAAGTTGGTTAAAAGGCACAATCTGAAGGTTTACATTGTTTACAGTTTGGTCAATGATTTTAGGATGATTAAATTGAATGAGTAAACGAACACCGATTTGCATGAAATTTTACAGGCTAGTTAATATTGCACTGAACTTCATTGTGGTATAAACTATTGCATAAAAGGACCTCTAATTTAGTAGATTTATAGAATAGTCCCTAAAACTTATAATAGTTAAGTATTTGTCCTAATTGGTTAACTATTGCTTTCTAATGAGTGAATTGGACTATGATGTATATCCGATAATGTTTTGTTTGTGTAATATTGTTTAAGTGTTGAATTTGGAATGAAATTTTATCTCACCGATCACCACAATGTTCACTGATAGCACGCTCTGACCTGGTTCTCTACCAGTCTGAGAACGGCATGTTACAACACGTAAAGGTTCGACTAAGTCGCTGCCAATATAAAAGATATGTTGTATGAGTGTGTCATTTTAGCCTACATCATTGCACTAGAGCACCAACTGCTAAAAGTATGTTCTATTAGACAAAGGGTTGGGAAACTGATGGACACAATGCTCCAAAAGACATTGGCCCTGTTTGGTAAAGAAAGGTTTGAGCTATAATTAGAGGTTTGACCGATCAAATCCACTAATTTGGATGTTTGGTAAAGAGCGGGTTGAGGTGAAACCTCTAATTTTGAAAAAGCTGTTAATATAAGCTTTTTGAAATTAGAGGTTTTGACATAAGAGTTATAAACACCCTTTTTACCCTTAACAATTATAAAAAATCTCCAAATAACCTAAATTTAATCATTTCTATTTTAATTTTTTCAACCTCATGTATTTACATTATGACATTGGTAAAATATTTTTTTATTTTTTATTCTCACACATTTATATTTGTATTTAAATTTAATAATTAATTAAATTGGATTAAAAATAATTATATAAATAACAAATTTGTATATTGATCCTTCAAATCTGCTTAGTAATGTTATACTGAAAATTATTTTTCATAATCTAATTAATATTAATAGATACAAAATATTCATAACTAATAAACTATTCAAATAAGTATCAAACATAATCATGTTCATATATGTCATTTTGCTTGTTTAAATAATCAAACAACTATCAGCTATTAGTTAATTTTACCAAACACTTTTATACAACCCGCTAGTCAAATAAGCTAATACAATCAGCTATCAGCTAATGTAATCTGTTATCAGCTATACGCTAATTGCCAAACAGGGGCATTATTTATGAATTAGAAAACAAATAAAGATTCAATTACCATCAAGGGGATGTAGCTTAGATGGTAGAGCGCTTTGGATTGAGATTCAACCAATAAGATCCAAAACGCATCCCTAATAAATCATCGTCTCTACCAAGCTAAACCATATAAACATAACAAACCTATGTGTTTTCGAGGAAAACGTCTTTGTGTAACAATGGCGCTTTTGACGTCCTCCATCTTGCCTTCAACTCTGAATATCAAGGTACTCATCCAATTCGTTCGCTGCATTTATATAGTCCAACTGTAGTCTTGGCATAAACTTAGCTCCATTGTTTTCCTTTACAATTCAAGACCCAAATAAGATCAAGGAATAACTCAATATCATCAGGAAGATATTATGAGAAAACAAACCCGACTCTGTAAAGTATTTTCCTTGGGAAGAAGCTGAGAAGTTACTCCTGGAGAAACTAATTAGTAGGATAGAAGACCTTGAAGTCGTGTTTCATTATAGTTTTCGCGTTCAGCTGAGTGTCTCCGTCGGTGCCCAACAGTTTGCCATGTTTCGAAAAGTCTCAACTCTCAACACACCATGCATGCATCTAGAGGGATTCCATAACATGACACCCACACGTTGGCTTTCCATTTATAATGATTCTGACCAAGCATCAATTCTAGAAAACCATTGGTTTAGGGGGATTATCCTTCCCCTTCAGAGCCATCTCCTTAATCGATGAGTCTTCCCAAGTAAGTATGATAACATGCTCAGACCATCTCATTAGCGTCATACTCTTCAACTATGAAGCACGGGGCACACAAGAAACCCACGTTTCAAGTACCTGATACGTCCCCGGTACGAGGACAACATGTGGACGGCCGGGGTACATCCCAGGGACGGTCGGCGATTAATGGGTATGGCTGAAATTCGCCGGAGACATTTGTTGACTTTATGAGATGTTTCGGGGACGCATGTGACCTGCACATGCCGTCCACAGGGTTATTCTTGACCTTTTGATGTAATTTTTTTTAAATCCCCAAAATGAGATCTAATTCCAGTCTATCTGCTCACTTTTCATTTTAATGATCCGAGAGAACAAGGAGGCAGTCGTGTTTGTCACCAACGCAACCAAGGACAAAGGTCGGCGCCGACGAAAGGCTTGCTCCTACGAATCGACGATTAGGTATGTTTCTCCCTCTTTCTTTTCCATCATTTTCATTTTGTTTTAAAGTACAGTGTAGGTAAAATTGCTACTATAATGTTCCCTACAGTCGTTTTTTCTCCACAGTTGTAATCAGCTTCTTACTCAATGTGTCATGATATATGATATATGATATTGCTATATGTTTTAGTACAAGAATATGCTTTGTTTCTTTTGAAGACTTTCCCAATAATCAAACTCGCAAGGTATGCTTCATTGACCAGTCAGAAGGGAACTAAAAGGAAAGAGACTTTGGCATTGGACTCTCTAACTAGGTCAATATTTAAAGATAAATATCAACCTATTCGTAAACTTAAGTGTAGCTTGACGTAGGAAATTGGGAAAATATGCATAAAAAATTCAAGACAAGAAAGTTAATATGTATGTGCTAATAACTGATGTTAAAGGCAATGGTACTTGGTAGTGTTGAATAGTTTGGAAATAAAATGGTGCTAGTTACTTTGCCAAAAAATTGGGAGTTTTACCTGAATAAATTTGATCAAAGTTAAGGGAATCTAGAGATTTGATACTTTAATATTGTGATTTATTTATGTATTTTATTTTCTCTAATTTTCTATGAAGTATGGATTTTATTTATGATTTTTACATATATTTATAATTTTCATTTTTTTATATGACGTACCCTTGTCGTCCTCATACCCTGTAATTTTAAAAAATTTCGTTTCTCGTCCCCGTATCCGCCCCTCATGAAAACATCACATAAGATCTTTGAATCTTCATAATACAATCTTGAATATAATCTTCAAATGTTGAAGTAGAATATGCACTGGTGTATAGATCTTTCAAAATACTACTTGAAAAAATTCATCAAATATTATTCTTCTGAAGATCACGAGGGACGAAACTTTGAAGAAATATGTTTCGTTTTTGTCACTTTTGATGTATTTACCTTTCTATTGAGATATAAATTGTACATTATCTCCACACAAGATAGCTTGCACCTTATTTTGTGAAAGCAATTCACATATCTTCTAGATATGGTTAGCAAAAAACATTTTCGGCTTTGCCTCGTGCATAGCAATTATTTACATGATTTGAAAAGGTATTAAATTTTGAAAGATCTAACGATAATGGTCTCGTAGCACTTAGATAGTATTTTTGGACCAACTATGATCTGATGCTTCCAGATCAATTTATATATATATGTGTGTGTGTGTGGTGCTTTTGGGCTAAGAATATCATCACCATTTTCTCGAGGGCAAAATGGATCTTTGTTTACATTAAGAGATCTACCAACCATAAGGGTGATCAACGAATATGTGTTATGCATGTAAAGTCTCTTTAAATATTTTTCTATGTATGTCGATTGATGCACAAGGATTCCATTGTTAAGAAGATTTCTTCACAATTTTCAATGTTATTCAAATCATCAACATACACAACAAAAACAAAGACAAACCCAGATCCAAACCTTTTAATTAAAATGCTCGGGAAAATTGAATCCTTCTTATAGCCTTCCGCTAATAAGTATTCATTGAGGCTATTATACAATATGCACCCAATTTGTTTAATCCATAAGTAGATAAGTTCAATTTGATTGAATAATGTTCTCAAGAACTTGAATTAACTGCTTCTGCAGTCTAAATCCTTCTGAAAGTTTCATGTAAATGTTATTATCAAGAGGCTCATAAAAATATGATGTAACAACATCCATTATGTGGAAACTAAGTCATTTCATTTATTGCCAGACTAATTAAAATCTAAAAGTAGTTGCATCCACCACCGAGGAATATGTTTCCACATAATAAATTTCATGTCTTTGTGAGAATCCTTGTACAACCAAATGAGCTTATATCTCGCGATTTCTCCTTTTTTAATTCTCTTTCTCACGAAAACCCATTTATATCTAACAAATACTTCTCTCTTGAAAGAGATTTTAGTTTCACTTTAATTGCCTCTTTCTATTTTGGCCAATCATTTCTTTGTTTACATTCTCCAATTGACAATGGTTCATGATCCACATCAAAATCTCCAGTGCTATATGTAATCACTAATTTTGTCCGGGGTGTTAAACCCGATTTCTTTTATTTTTAATAATGGGATTTAATATGATATTATTATTACTACCTTATTAATCACCTATTAACCCTATTATTATTAATATCATATTACTATCTACTTATTTATATTATCATTATTATTATATTATTATCTATTATTCTTGTTACGTTATCATATATTACATATAATTAATATATTTACCGATTATTATCTTTATCTACTACTACTGTTATTATTATTATTATTATATTTATTAATATTATTGTTATTAATCAAATCTGAAAAAAGGTATGTAAAAAACATTAAATAAAAGCCCAAGTTTTTAATAATTCAAAGTCCATTACATGTTAGAAAAAACCAAAAATTACATGGCCTGTTGGCCCAAATAATAAAATACCTAAGTCTAAAAACCCTAATCTGATAAGCTGCCCCTCTTTGTTTTGCAGCCGCCCCTAATCTCAGCCGTTGGATCTGGCACGAGATCAACGGCCCAGATCAAGACTCGGAGAAACCCTAGGGGAGCCTCTCCCGAATCCCAGTGCCGCTCAGTCTCCATCGTTCGATCAGGAGCGCATCGGACGGCTGAGATTGAAGCTCGGAAGCTTCCAGAGCCCCACGCACTGCACGCGCGACTCCCCAACAGCCCACGCGCGGCGATCCGACTCCCACACGCGCGCGTGCAATCCACCTCACGCCCCATCAGCTTCCTCTGGCCGTCCAGATTCCACCAACGGTTGCGATTCGCCCCTCATCGTCCGGCCGTCTCCCAGCCTCTCTGGTCCCCTCTCCCTCGTACGAGAGCCCTCACATGGAACAAAAATCAGAAATGTCAGAAACGCGAAATACAACAAATTGCAGAGGCAAAAGTCGGACATGAATACAAACAAAATCAAAACAACCAACAGCGATTTACCAGCAATTACATGCATTAGGAAAAAGAGAAAAATATGTAATATTCCGGGCTTATAAAAGCCGGAATCGACATGCAGTGTAGAGAGGATTTTTCAGAGAGGATTTTTAGAGAGAAAAATTGTAAAAGGGAGGATTTTTTCAGAAAGCTTTCTGTATTCGAAACAATTGTAACCAAACTTCAGAGATATCAATACAAGCAGAGAAAGGTTTTCCAGAGGGATATCGTTTTACATTTCATTTCGATACAAAAAATAAAGGGTAAGAGTTTCACCTTCGCGGTCTTTTGCTTTCCCCGACCGTCTGCCTTCTCCGTCGGCGATAAGCTCCGCGGCCTTTTCCAAGGTCGTCCATGTGAGCCGTCGGGGCCGGCGACGCGAAAAGGGTAAGTTCGTGTTTTTTTTTTAGTTTCGGTTTTGGGTTTTAAACAAAAGAAAAACAGAGACATTTTTATTTCAAAAAGAAAGGGATTTTTCGGTTGTTTTTGGTTTCGGGAAAGAAAAAGAGGGAACCATTTTAAGCTTCCGGCGCCGGCAACGGCGACCGGAACCCCTTGCGGCGCCGGACCTTTTAGAGGAAAAGGGGTAAGCCTTTCGCAGATTAGGGTTTTCAGGTGTGAAAAATGATCAAATGTGTTTTTAAGTGTGTATTTATAATATTTCTTTGTTTTAAAATATGGTCTAATCGCGTTTAAGCTCCTCCGCGTCACTGTAATTGCACGGAGAGGGTTTCCGCGTTTCTTAACCACGCCCATGGTCCCTGTTGTTTTTAAAACCTTTTCAATGTCGTCCCAGCGTCCGTTTTAATCAGCTTTCGAATGGTAAAATCGCTCTTTCAGTCCCTTTAGGTTCCCGCATTATTTTAATTGAGTCCATATTTCGGTTTTAATTGTTTTTTTAAATAGGCTTTTTACAGGTTTGGTCCCTTTGGTTTCTCGAGTCTTTTTAATCGAGTCCCGCATTGCTTTTTTAGTTAGCTTTTTGCAATGGGTAATTTACATTTCCAGTCCCTACGAGTTGGCATTTCATTTATTTTGCACTGTTGATATTATTGTTCATGCATGTTGCATTTTTATATCGAATATATATATATTTTTTGCCATTTTGTTTATATGTGCATATATGTTCGTAATGTTGCATGCCTACTTGTTTTAATGTCATTCGAATATATATTTGTTGTATGCTTTTTAATGTCGTTCGAATATATTTGTGACATGCATTTTTATTGTCATTCATGTGACTTTTAGCATTTTTAAATTAATTCATTTTTAATTATGAAACGGAGATACCTATTAATTCGCGTATTCGGGTCGACATACCTAGCTTATTGGATGTCCCGCGAATATTCGGATTAATTCGAATCGTCTAAAGGTAAATATGTAATTAAAATGAACAAGACCATAGCACCATATTTTATCTGCTTGCATCATGCATAAAGGTGACGTACGGGATTTGAACCCTAGACTAACACGGCATTCAGTCTTATATGATGTCGGTTTAGTCTTTGGTCCGATGTACCGTCATCCTTTTTAATTAAATGTTTAATTAAATCGATACTACCCATTTGAAAAGCTCGTGAGTTAAAGCCTAATTTTCAATCAAGAACCACTAATTAAATTCATTTTAAATTTCGAATAATTTCCATCATTTAAAAGTAACAATTGTTTTGGTACCGATTTCCGGGCGTGATGGGGGTGCTAACCCTTCCCCACACGTAACCAACTCCCGAACCCTTTCAAAAGAATCTCTGGTTTTGTTTTTTACGGTGTCCGGCCTACCTTAGTGGCCGGTGGCGACTCCAAACCGAAAAAAAGATTTCTTTTAAAGGTTGTTTTCCCGAAACCCGAGCCAATTTTTAAAACCCCCCTTTTTAAACTAAATCGAACATTTTTTCAAAAAGTAGCGGGAAAAAAAACCCCGTTACAGCTTGGCGACTCCGCTGGGGACAAATTTTATTTTTCAAAACAAAAAGAGAGTTAGGCCAAATAAATAATTGTTGCCTTTAATGATGGAAATTCTTTGAAACTTAATTTGACTTTAGCGAGGTGGTTCTTCCTTGAAAATAGAACTTTAATTACACGAGCTTCGATAATTGGTGGTCTTGAATTAATTTTTCATTTAATTTCAAAGGGAACACCGACATGTGTTGCATCACGCATTAGGCTCTATACCCGAGCTTCGACCCTTAAGTGGGAGTGAAACGCCCATACCCACGTGAGTCTCCCTCCACGGGTCGGTAATTCACTTCCGGAATCCACGCCTTTGACATGTGAGCAGCCCTCCACGTCACTAGGTTGTGCTTTCCCCCGAACCGAAACCAATTCGCAAGCTTGTAATGGGCCAGAATTGGGGCTTTTGTCACCTTAGTAGGTGATAAAATAGGTTCGGGTACCCTTGTTAGAACCGAACCACATGAGTGAGAATTTAAGAAGCGTACCCCGGTTAGAGCCATGCGGATAACCGTAGAATTAGAATTCATGCTATTAGGTCTTGCATCGTTAATTTACCTTGATGTGTTTCCTCTCGCTTGTTTTATTCAGTCTTTATTATTGGTGTTACTAACCCAGTTGCCTTCTTGTCTTGTTTTAATTATTTTTGCATACTCATCGCATTCTCATACGAGGTGTTGATTCGAGAACAGTCTAAAGTTGAAAACTTTCACAAACGGGAGAAAAGAGTCCATAGCAGCGAGGCTCCCGGAGCGCGTTAATTTAGAAAGAGGGGACGAGAAAATTTATTGAAAATCGTACCCTATGTATTTCTTACCTCGTTGTAACAAGACTTGATCTCCGTTGTGGAAAGTTGTTTAATGAGGATGTTCGTCGAATCAACATTTCCTTGCATTTGATTTTGTGTTTTTTAATTTGTTGCCTTCATTCATTTGTTTCAGTTATGCATACACATTTCATGCATTACATCATTAAATCATGGAATTGATTGTTCGGGGTCATGACAGCATTTGTGACTACCGAAGATTCCGCACCCACACTTTACTCGCCATCAAAGAAGGCAAATGAAGGAAAGTTTTGCTAAGTTAGAAGCCGACTTCGAGAAGAGTCCAAATGGGGCATATGATGGCCATGAATCCTTATTTGAGTATCATCAGACTTGGGGTACGAGATTCAGATTCGTTCAGAATTTAAGTAGTTGATCCAGGAATTGATGGACAATCGGGAGGTTGAGTTCCTCGAAGAAATTTGAAGGGTGGAATGGATGGTCAGCTCAGCAGTATTTAAGAGTTTTAGTGTATCCAAGACCGCTTGTCTTCATTTCATTGCATTTTAATCTTTTCCTTGAAGCGATGTGTGAAATAAACCTTTGCTACCCTTTGCCCGAAGGTAGCAAAGATTTTTTGTAAGGGCCCCAGACTGCATGTTTTTTAATTTCAATGAAAGGATGCATTACGTTTCAATTGCCTTTTCATTTTGTGTGTATATATTTGCCTATTGAGTCCCCGTATATCAATTGCACAAGGGACATTGACCTTGACCCCAAAGGTTGGCTTCAAGCCGCCTTTGTCTAGTGGAAATCGAAAGCTTTGAAGATGATGAATATGTGGCTTACACTCCAGGTTAATTTGGTCAAACACACATAGAATTATGACCTTCAGGAGAATAACCGGAAGTTTTTCGTGCTAAAAAAAATAAAAAATAAAAAAAATTCAAGAATACTAAGCCTAACAATGTTCGAAGCCTGGTAATAGGCATTTTCGGATTCAAATGTGGAATTTTTGGGGCACTCCGCTGTAGCAAAAGACCAATAAGGTTGCTATGCACCATCCACTTTAGCTACATGAGTGATGGTAAAATCGTGACAATGCCGAGTAACTCGGGGTATCGTTGTATGCTCCATCTTTATTCTCGAGCCAAAGGAATGTGATGAGTTGACTTCCCCACAATCATAAAGAATTGATAAAGGCGAAGCCTATTGAAGATAAATCTAATTTTTGGGCACTCCGCTGTAGCAAAAGACCAATAAGGTTGCTATGCACCATCCACTTTAGCTACATGAGTGATGGTAAAATCGTGACAATGCCGAGTAACTCGGGGTATCGTTGTATGCTCCATCTTTATTCTCGAGCCAAAGGAATGTGATGAGTTGACTTCCCCACAATTATAAAGAATTGATAAAGGCGAAGCCTATTGAAGATAAATTTAATTGATTAAAAACCGAAATAACTTGGAGAGTATGTCATATTTTCAGACATCGACTCAGCTTTCGAGGTCTCCTAGACACATGATGCTTGAGGCAATCATTGGTAAGCCATAACAGTGTCGTTCGTGCACTTGATATTCAGGGTATTTGATCTAGCTTGATATATCCATGATTTGAAAAGAAAATCTAGTTTTCGAAAACGCATCTTATTTTGAAATTAGAAGATGCAGTCTAAATCTTTTTGTGAACACAAATTAATCTCCCTTTGCTTCATAGATAAAGTTTAGAATGCAATGTCATGAATACAAATGACAACTTGTCAGTTGCTACAGTTCAAGGACTTGAAGCAAATTTTTGTCGAGATGTTTCGGTTGCTTCAGAAGATGAGAATGGACCTTGAGAAACTTAAGAGAAAGGTTCAGGGACTTGGGGGCATGTGTTTCCCCATTGTTGAGAAGAAATGAAGTCGTCATTTAGCACCCAGTTTGAAAATGGGGCAATATTTTGAGAGCGAGCACTACGAGAAGTGCTATGTCCAGTTTAACCAGCGAAAGTCAACAATCATCTTTCGAGAAGAGATCAAAAGATTGATATTTGGCAAGTACGAAAGCCAGGAAAGAAGAAAAGAAGAAGAAGGTCAAGATGGACCAGTCCAAAGAGTCAAAGTGTTCGAGCACTTCAGAAAATGAACTCCAGAAGAAGTTTAGGGACTTGGGGGCATGTGCTTTCCCCCATTGTTGAGAAGAGAAGAAATCGTCGCGTTGAGTAAAGACGAAGACTAGTTGAGCACCCAGTTTGAGTAGGGGGCAATGCTTTGAGTATGTGCACTACGAGAAGTGTTACGTCCAAGTCTGACCAGTGAAAGTCAGTAGTCATCTTTCGAGGAAAGACCGAAAGATTAAGATTTGACAGAGATGAGAAAGCCAAAAGAGATTGAGAAGAAAGAAGAACAAGAAGAAGAAGGAAGAAAGAAGATGATGATGAAGAAAAAGAAGAAGAAGAAGAACGAGATAAGATAGAACGAGAAGAAATAAAAGAAGAAAAAGAAGAAGAAGAGAAAAGAAACCCACCACATCAGAATCTAAGAGCAAAAGAGCTCAAGGATTTCTGGGCAGAAGAGCCAGAAGGCCTGCCTAGCTTGCTTTCGCCGCTCCGGGAAAGCACGCAATTTGAAGTTCATTTTGTACCGCGTAGGAAAATGAATCGACTTTGTCCTTTGACCGTGTAGGGAGGATATACCACTGATCTAAGAGCAAAAGAGTTCAAGGATCCCTGGACAGAAAAGCTAGAAGGCCTGCCCAGTTTGCTTTCGCCGCTCCGGGAAAGCACGTAATTTGAAGTTCATTTTGTACCGCGTAGGAAAATGAATCGACTTTGTCCTTTGACCGTGTAGGGAGGACATACCACTGATCTGAGAGCAAAAGAGTTCAAGGATCCCTGGACAGAAGAGCCAGAAGGCCTGCCCAATTTGCTTTCGTCGCTCCGAGAAAGCACGCATTTTGAAGTTCATTCTGTACCGCGTAGGAAGAATGAATCGACTTTGTCCTTTGACCGTGTAGGGAGGGCATGCCAACGAATTGAGAGCAAGAGAGTTCAAGGATCCCTGGACAGAAGAGTCAGAAGGCCTGTCCAGTTTGCTTATAGTTTAAGAAGAAGAAGAAGGTCGAGATTGACCAATCTGAAAAGTGGAAGCATCCGAGCAATTTTGATGTCATAATTCATACATCATTTGTAGTTAGGCATCCCTAGGATTAGAGGCATGCTAACTCACATCATCATATCATTTTTACCTATTTTCGACAGGTATTTTAAAGCTTTCCCCGTAAAAGGAAACCTGCCTATCTATTCGGGCTTTCAGGGAATAGAATCTGCCTATCTGTTAGGGCTTTCAGAGAATAGAACCTGCCTATCCGTTCGGGTTTTCAGAGAATGGAACCTGCCTATCTGTTCGGGCTTTCAGAGAATAGAACCTGCCTATCTGTTCGGGCTTTCAGAGAATAGAACCTGCCTATTGTTGAGTGTGTAAAAGTTCTATTATTTACACCCTTTTTAACCCATATTTCTGCTGCATTCAAGCATCATTGCATTGCATTTATGTTAGTTTTCAATAAAACATCACAATTATATAAAAGGAACGGATTCTACTAAAAGATGGTGTATTTTGCAGGTAGTTGCCATGGTTGACGATGAAGGCAGGCGCAGGGCAGATAAGCAGGAAAGCTGAACTGGACAAGCAGCTGAAGAAGACGAACCTGTCATGGACCTGTCGTGACAGCATGGTGACAGCAGATTTATGAAGAGGAAAAGTCAAGTGGACCTCGATAGATAGAGAAAAATCTGCTCGTCTGTCGTGTGAAAGCCAAATATTTTTCCAAGCCCCGGATCAAAAGATATGTCAAGCCAAAGCTCAAGGAGAGGAAATTCCTAAAAGCTAGGATGCGGCTGGAAAGTAGGAGACTTTAGAGATTTAGTCTTTATTAGAATCTTACTTTTAATTAAAGTTGTAATCCTTGTTACCTTAGATAACTTGAGCCCAAAGCTTATATAAGGGCATAGATTTAACCTAGGAGTATAACCGATTACCCTAGAACCAAAACCAAAACCCTGCCGTCCACCCGTCACCGACATGTTCTAAATTCCCCTAGGGCTACGGGTTGTTTTGTAAAGTAGTTGCAAGGGTTGCTTTGTTTTAGGATTTTTCAAGTTCAATAAAATAAACTTCAAGTTCTTTTATCTTGGTTTTAATATCTTGCAAGAGCATCGGGAGAGCATTGTGAGGTTATCCATTTACTTAGCATCGGGAGAGTTAAGTATACGAAAGAGATAAAAGCGCGTTCTCTAGTTTATAGTTGAACCATCTCGTGCTTAGGGATAAGGCGAGGTTAAGTGGCTAAGGAAGAATTCATACACATCGGTGTTCATCCTTCGATTCACGCCGGGAGGTATCATCAAAGACGTGTTCATCGACAGACTTGTGCCTAGGGATAGGGCAAGGCAGATCTGGGATTCTTGCCAAACTTGAAGTACGGAGTTGGTGTGTCTGCTGCCGCAACTGCCAACGGACAGACGTCACGACAGGTGCTGTCGGCGACGGGAGCGACGACAGAACTGGGGATCCTAAGCAATTCAATACCTGCACTACCGAGCAATTCAATACCAGCCCATTCTCTCTATCTTGATATTCCAATCCTTTTATTTACGTTTTTATCTTATTATTCTCGTGACAATTCTAAACTATCTCTTTTACTTCGTGCAGTAAAGTAAGGTGAAGTCATTGGCCCAATCCCTATGGAGACGATATCCGATACTTCGTATCACTTTACTACTTGCGTCGTGTACACTTGCACTACAATTGCGATAGACTATTTTACACGCAACACCTATCTGTTCGGGCATTCAGAGAATAGAATCTGCCTATCTGTTCGGGCTTTCAGAGAATAGAACCTGCCTATCTGTTCGGGCTTTCAGAGAATAGAACCTGCCTATCTGTTCGGGCTTTCAGAGAATAGAACTTGCCTATCTGTTCGGGCTTTCAGAGAATAGAACCTGCCTATCTGTTCGGGCTTTCAGAGAATAGAACCTGCCTATCTGTTCGGGCTTTCAGAGAATAGAACCTGCCTATCTGTTCGGGCTTTCAGAGAATAGAACCTGCCTATCTGTTCGGGCTTTCAGAGAATAGAACCTGCCTATCTGTTCGGGCATTCAGAGAATAGAATCTGCCTATCTGTTCGGGCTTTCAGAGAATAGAACCTGCCTATCTATTCGGGCTTTCAGAGAATAGAACCTGCCTATCTATTCGGGCTTTCAGAGAATAGAACCTGCCTATCTGTTCGGGCTTTTAGAGAATAGAACCTGCCTATCTGTTCGGGCTTTCAGAGAATACTAATTTTGTCCGGGGTGTTAAACCCGATTTCTTTTATTTTTAATAATGGGATTTAATATGATATTATTATTACTACCTTATTAATCACCTATTAACCCTATCATTATTACTATTATATTACTATCTACTTATTTATATTATCATTATTATTATATTATTATCTATTATTCTTGTTACGTTATCATATATTACATATAATTAATATATTTACCGATTATTATCTTTATCTACTACTACTGTTATTATTATTATTATTATATTTATTAATATTATTGTTATTAATCAAATCTGAAAAAAGGTATATAAAAAACATTAAATAAAAGCCCAAGTTTTTAATAATTCAAAGTCCATTACATGTTAGAAAAAACCAAAAATTACATGGCCTGTTGGCCCAAATAATAAAAGCCCTAAGTCTAAAAACCCTAATCTGATAAGCTGCCCCTCTTTGTTTTGCAGCCGCCCCTAATCTCAGCCGTTGGATCTGGCACGAGATGAACGGCCCAGATCAAGACTCGGAGAAACCCTAGGGGAGCCTCTCCCGAATCCCAGCGCCGCTCAGTCTCCATCGTTCGATCAGGAGCGCATCGGACGGCTGAGATCGAAGCTCGGAAGCTTCCAGAGCCCCACGCACCGCACGCGCGACTCCCCAACAGCCCACGCGCGGTGATCCGACTCCCACACGCGCGCGTGCAATCCACCTCACGCCCCATCAGCTTCCTCTGGCCGTCCAGATTCCACCAACAGTTGCGATTCGCCCCTCATCGTCCGGCCGTCTCCCAGCCTCTCTGGTCCCCTCTCCCTCGTACGAGAGCCCTCACATGCAACAAAAATCAGAAATGTCAGAAACGCGAAATACAACAAATTGCAGAGGCAAAAGTCGGACATGAATACAAACAAAATCAAAACAACCAACAACGATTTACCAGCAATTACATGCATTAGGAAAAAGAGAAAAATATGTAATATTCTGGGCTTATTAAAGCCGGAATCGACATGCAGTGTAGAGAGGATTTTTCAGAGAGGATTTTTAGAGAGAAAAATTGTAAAAGGGAGGATTTTTTCAGAAAGCTTTATGTATTCGAAACAATTGTAACCAAACTTCAGAGATATCAATACAAGCAGAGAAAGGTTTTCTAGAGGGATATCGTTTTACATTTCATTTCGATACAAAAAATAAAGGGTAAGAGTTTCACCTTCGCGGTCTTTTGCTTTCCTCGACCGTCTACCTTCTCCGCCGGCGATAAGCTCCGCGGCCTTTTCCAAGGCCGTCCATGTGAGCCGTCGGGGCCGGCGACGCGAAAAGGGTAAGTTCGTGTGTGTTTTTAGTTTCGGTTTTGGGTTTTAAACAAAAGAAAAACAGAGACATTTTTATTTCAAAAAGAAAGGGATTTTTCGGTTGTTTTTGGTTTCGGGAAAGAAAAAGAGGGAACCATTTTAAGGTTCCGGCGCCGGCAACGGCGATCGGAACCCCTTGCGGCGCCAGACCTTTTAGAGGAAAAGGGGTAAGCCTTTCGCAGATTAGGGTTTTCAGGTGTGAAAAATGATCAAATTTGTTTTTAAGTGTGTATTTATAATATTTCTTTGTTTTAAAATATGGTCTAATCGCGTTTAAGCTCATCCGCGTCACTGTAATTGCACGGAGAGGGTTTCCGCGTTTCTTAACCACGCCCATGGTCCCTGTTGTTTTTAAAACCTTTTCAATGTTGTCCCAGCGTCCGTTTTAATCAGCTTTCGAATGGTAAAATCGCTCTTTCAGTCCCTTTAGGTTCCCGCATTATTTTAATTGAGTCCATATTTCGATTTTAATTGTTTTTTTAAGTAGGCTTTTTACAAGTTTGGTCCCTTTGGTTTCTCGAGTCTTTTTAATCGAGTCCCGTATTGCTTTTTTAGTTAGCTTTTTGCAATGGGTAATTTACATTTCCAGTCCCTACCAGTTGGCATTTCATTTATTTTGCACTGTTGATATTATTGTTCATGCATGTTGCATTTTTATATCAAATATATATATATTTTTTGCCATTTTGTTTATATGTGCATATATGTTCGTAATGTTCCATGCCTACTTGTTTTAATGTCATTCGAATATATATTTGTTGTATGCTTTTTAATGTCGTTCGAATATATTTGTGACATGCATTTTTATTGTCATTCATGTGACTTTTAGCATTTTTAAATTAATTCATTTTTAATTATGAAACGGAGATACCTATTAATTCGCGTATTCGGGTCGACATACCTAGCTTATTGGATGTCCCGCGAATATTCGGATTAATTCGAATCGTCTAAAGGTAAATATGTAATTAAAATGAACAAGACCATAGCACCATATTTTATCTGCTTGCATCATGCATAAAGGTGACGTACGGGATTTGAACCCTAGACTAACACGGCAGTTAGTCTTATATGATGTCGATTTAGTCTTTGGTCCGATGTACCGTCATCCTTTTTAATTAAATGTTTAATTAAATCGATACTACCCATTTGAAAAGCTCGTGAGTTAAAGCCTAATTTTCAATCAAGAACCACTAATTAAATTCATTTTAAATTTCGAATAATTTCCATCATTTAAAAGCAACAATTGTTTTGGTACCGATTTCCGGGCGTGATGGGGGTGCTAACCCTTCCCCACACGTAACCAACTCCCGAACCCTTTCAAAAGAATCTCTGGTTTTGTTTTTTACGGTGTCCGGCCTACCTTAGTGGTCGGTGGCGACTCCAAACCGAAAAAAAGATTTCTTTTAAAGGTTGTTTTCCCGAAACCCGAGCCAATTTTTAAACCCCCTCCCTTTTTAAACTAAATCGAACATTTTTTCAAAAAGTAGCGGGAAAAAAACCCCGTTACACTATATTGCATGTAAATGTATTATCGATGTCGATTTAATTTCGATTCTACTTATTATTAGACATGACATAGTTTATTGAGATATCATCATTATCAGGTACCTGAGTCATGTCTATTGTCTCTTCTGGAGACCTTTTAATCTCTTATCGAGATATTTCATAATTCGTTGATTCCTCAATCGGACCATCACAAGATATATGTATTTTTTTCTTTTTCGAGGAATTTTTTAACATACTTGTCTACCACGTTACAGGCGTAAGTTAGACTCATTAGCAACTAGAGTTTGTCCTCCCGGACATCAAATTTAATTAGAGCATTTATAGCTGGTATATGTGACTTAGTCACTTTTTTTAGGGTCAACAAAATTATATGGAAAACGATTTGCTAAGTTTTATAAATGAATTATCCTTTGAACTTATAGTTCATATTGTTGAGTACATGAATCATAATGATAATTCATTCCAACTTATTTCTTTACCTAGCTATTTATTTTCTCCCCCTAATGTTGGAAAAACTGACTCATTAAAATGACAGTTAGCAAATCGAACTGTAAATGAATTACCCATCAAAAGATCATATATTGAATTATCGATGGGGATTCAAATGTGACATATATTCCCAACCTCCTTTGAATACTCATCTTTATGCGTTGTGGTGGAGCAATTTGAACATATACCGCACACCCAAAATTCTAAGATGAGAAATATTTGGTTCATGACCAAAAAGCCATATGTAATAGGGATAACTTATGATAATTTATTGGCTTGATGCGAATTAGTGATGTTGTATATAAAATGACATGTCACTAGCATTATCAATACGAATTGTCTTTATAGATGATCATCTAGTCGATGCATATGACCATCTGGTCGATGCATCGATTAAAATCGTAAAATATCTAGATGATTTATAAGAAGGATGTATGGGCCCACATATATCACCCTGTATCCGTTCCAAAAAATTAATAGATTCATAATCTATCTTAGTTGGTGATGGTTGAATAATCAATTTGCCTTGAGAGCAAGCATCACATGAAAAACATTACTTTGAAGAATCTATCAGTTCTCCAATGAATAACCACATAGAGTATCAATAGCTTTTTGCATCATAATTGAACCAGGATAGTCTAACCGGTCATGCCAAATAATAAAGTTATCAGTAAACTTTTGGTTTATAATAGCATGAGCTTCAATTTGTACTAATCTTGTGTAATACATTCCGAATGATAATGCATGTAATTTTGTCAAGATTTTCTTATTGCTTTGGATTATACTCATAATATGGAGATATGCAGCATCCTCTCCTCTTTACGACTTTGACGAGTATAACGCATTGTAAATATGGAATTAAGTTCCATTTGGCTTTAACTTATTTGCTCTTTCGGAGCCTTCTATGATATTAGTATTTCGGGATATAGTACTTGCATTATTCCTTTGCATTTTAAATAGGAAAAATATGTATAATTATGCACCTTTCAATTTGTGCTTTGTTCCATTCACTTCGGGTAATAAAAAATATGTTCTTTGTACCATTCACTTCAGTGAATGGAAAATATTAAATATGGAACATATCATATCAATTATCTATCAAAGATAATGTTACAAGAACTTATTACTTTTCCGAAGTATTGATATTTTAGTACTTTGAGATATAGTACTCACATTTTCCTCTTGTATTTAAATGGGAAAATAGTTATAATGTCAAACAATATTGACATTCTTGTACCGTGAGTTGTGCATGGCCGCTCTATTAGATATTAATGGTGAGAAGATAAAGAGTGTTGGTGGATGTTTGTTTTTATTGCAAGCTTGGGCATGTGAACGACTTCCATTTTTTATATCGGTTACTCGAAGTTCGAGGAATTTTCCTCTTGTTAGTAGGTAATATTTTGAATTTGATTTGGAAGTTTAAATTTACTCAATTACAAAATATTTGTTATTTTATCCGAAAAATAATCAAAGGAATGTTATTTGGATGTGTATGCAGATTGAATACGAAAAAAGCTCATGCGAGGTTAGCACACAACAATCTGAGAGTGTTTAGAGCTTAGATTGATTAATCTTGCCAAAATGAGGTATCAGATTTAAGTTAGTTTCACATGTTATTTTTAAGTAATGAATTACTATAATATATTATAATCATATATAATTTTTTTCAGTTTATTTGGAGGTTATACACTGGTGCACGTGTAAATGTACCCGAAGCATTGATGAATGATTCCAATCTCTAGTGTATGGTTACACTTAGGGGTGATAATGAGCCTGACCAGTTTGCGAGCTACTCAGGCTCGGCTCGGTCAAAGCTCGGCTTGAGTGATCTCGACTCGGCTCGAAACCTTAACAAGCCGAGCCGAGCCTAGGCTCGGCTCGAAAAGCTCGTGAACAGGCTCAGAATCTACATATGCACTAAAATAAATTATGTGTTTGTATTTTCTTTCTTTAGTTGGTTGTTGTTTGATTTTGTATTTTCTTTAATTATGTGTTTGTATTATAAGAATATTTATTGATTATTTGGATTAATCTAATGTTTGGCACTTTTTCTCCTTTCTGGTCATTGAATTTCGTTTTAGTGTTGGTTATGAAATGGATTTTTAACGAATCTTTTATAAAAAAAACTATAGCAATTTTTTTCATTTCGAGCTGAGCCTGACGAGGCTGAACCCAACATGACAAGCCTCGAGCCCGAGCCGAGCCCAATTACATTGTTTCCGAGACGAGCCCGAGCTAGTAACACTACTGATCCACTTTGCTTTTGTGGAGTACCAGTACAGAGATAGGGTCTTAAGGCAGTTTGGCTTCCACCAGTGCATTCCGCAAAATCCACTAAATCATGACTTGCTACATTGTTATGACTTTCACGGCTAAGGTGTTCATGAGTAGGAAAGCATACATTTCCAGCATGTTGATATGTGGAACTACATACATGCATCGTTGCCACCTCGCACTCCAATTCAAGCTGATGATTTTGACTCAGATAATTAAGAGTACATGTTATATTATCGAAATAATGGAAAATCATATTTTAATACTCTAGAAGAACAGGAAAAATGCCAAAGATTTACAAAAAAAATATGGTGGTCGTAGTCAATCTTGTAAAGTGCAGCGAACTTACCTCGTAATCAAGTGGATAAATATCACAGTGAATTTGATACACTGGATATGTATGTTGATACTTCTCAAGCCACATATATACATCCATTAGTGGGCATGAGTTGCTCGGTAGCTAATCCATTGGGCGATAGCTTAGTTGCAAATGATTTTGAAGCATACATACCCGAATTTTATCATACACATTCACCCACATTTTCACCACATATAGAAGGGCATGGTGGTCACATTTT
The DNA here is from genome assembly GCA_958450335.1 of Hibiscus tridactylites. Classification (NCBI taxonomy): domain Eukaryota; kingdom Viridiplantae; phylum Streptophyta; class Magnoliopsida; order Malvales; family Malvaceae; genus Hibiscus; species Hibiscus tridactylites. The sequence continues at coordinate 77,510,049 of OY288266.1, forward strand.
CACCACAGATAAGAGGACATAGTGGTGACTATGTGTTTACAACATCGCCTCCTATGCCTCCGGTGATTGATGAGGTAAACAATGACGAGGATGAGGTGAACAATGATGAAGAGGATCACATTGCACTGCAAAGACCACAATGAGATCGATGACCACTGCGACATTACTATTTGACCATACCTCGGCATTGATAAAAATTGAATAAAAATGATTTCATGTGATTCTTCTTCTATCTAATAAAAATATTTGAATTTGAATATTATTGTTTTCGATATGTGTTGCCTATGTGATATGTGATGCCTATTATTATTATTAGTTATTTGAATTTTCATTTTAGAAATTATTATGTTTTGTTTAGATGCCTATGCCCCTAAATTTTAGAAATAAGCATGACATAACAATAGAAAATATAAACTATTTTCAATACACATCCCACAAATATGAACAATTTAAATATAAGAATATTCAAATGTTTATTTGAACACAAACATAAAGAAAAGAAACTAGTTCTACCAGGAAGAGTAAAATGAAATCACCGAGGCATGGCCATGTAATTCGGTTGATTTGGAAAAAAAAAAATTGGAATGTATTGTACCCCTACATCTCGTACATCTGTTTAGTTCTCTTGCCTCCATGTAATGAAGATCCATACTAGTATGGAATCGAGTCGATGGAGGTCGACCTTTTGGTTCTCTACGGAATGCTGGATTCGGTAACCATTCGCCGTGCTCTATTGTTAACCAATATTGTGAATTCGTGATTGATGGGAACTCACAACTGTAAATATCTCTTATCATATGCAAGTTAAAGCCTTCATTCACAAAGGTGTATGGGTCACCCCCTTTAGACATACATACTGCGGTTGCATGCCTACAAAGATATCGCCATGCCTGGAACTCATCACAGTCACACAATCTTTGCCTAAAATCAACTCAAATTGTTTGGCAGTGGCCTCCTTCGTTGTTGTGTACAGAATCAAAAACATCAAAAATTTGTCCATTTAGGTCAAACTCGTGAACAACCATTGATCTTGCCGGTTCCACATTCTGCTCCATTTTTTCCACAAGATCGGGAGCCCAAACTTGTCCCCTACTTATCATAGCTTGGATTTTCGGCCCTTTATCGGACTAAACCTTAGCCAACCTTTAGTACGTCTCTCTCACCAAGCTTGCTATCGGGAGATGGTGTGTTCCTTTTAATACACCATTTATGCACTCCATAAAGTTGGTTGTCATTTGCCCGTATCGTCGACCTTTATCATACGATTGGGTCTGTGAAACCGATAATTTAATTTTGATATAACTAAAGAACTTAAAGACTAAATTGAAAATGTGAAAACAAATTTTTAAGTCCTCAAACCTCTCTATATGCTTTGAACAAAATGCCTAAGTTAAAAACTAATTTAATCAAATGTTTTCTAAGTGTTCTTAAAGCCAAAACAGTGATTTTCGAGCGAGCGTTTCGAAACGGCCTAAGGTGTTTCGAAACACTTTTGAAACTCTGAGCTCCTGTTTCAGAATGGGTATCGAAACAGTTTCAACATTGTTAACCCGTGTTTCAAAACGAGTTTCGAAACGGATTAAGAACCTCGAGAGACTGTATCGAAACGACTTCAAATGTTTCGAAACGGTACTCAATCAGATTTAAAAATATAACCGTTAGAAAGTTTTTAACTGAATTTTAACAAGTCGTTAAGGCCTATCGAAACAATTCAAGCTATTTTGATACGATCCTTGACAGTGGCAAAAGTGTTTCGAAACAGGTTTCGAAACGGCTCTTAGCGTATCGAAACAGGTCTAACCGTTTCGATACGGGCTCTTTAATGCACCTCAACGGCTCTATCTATTTTGGTATGTTTTGAAACAGGGTCGGGCGTTTCGAAACGGTTGGTTGCAAACTGCATTTATGTAGGGAAGATAACATCCCAACGGCTCTATTGATGAATGCAACAACCACAACGGCTAGAATTCAATGAGAAGGTATAAAAGGGACCTCTAAAAGCTTCAGCAACAACTATTGATCCAAAAACAAACATCCAAACATCAAATCCAAGCATTTGTGCATAAATCTCATTACTGTCTTGTAACCCCAATTGTAGTTTTCATTCTTATCATTTCAATTGGGTTGAGTGCTTGTAATTGGGCTATATTGTGTATTGAGAGATACTTGTTTTAGCCAATAACTTCTTTGTTTCTATTGTGTGAGGATTTGGTCAAATTTTGGGTAGAAAATTTGACCGAAATTTGTAACGGTTACCTCCTTAGCCTAGAAAAGGGGAAGAGCAATTAGTGGAATTGTTGCAAATATTTAGTGAAGCTAAGGTAGTGGATGTAGAGTTCATTTGGAACTTGAACCACTCTAAAATTCCTTGTCTACCATTTTATTTGCCAATTTCACCACCAAAAACTTTAAAATCCCAATTCACCCCCTATTGGTTTATTTCGATCTTTCAATCCACTCAACAATTGGTATCAGAGCCTACCTCTTTAAAGGATTAACAACTATAAGAGGAGTTCCTAGGAAGAGTGTGATCATCCAAAAATCAAGAAATTGCATCTACCTCCGGTTCGAGCATGTATGAGTCTCAATCCACTACAAAACCACCTTTCTTCAATGGTGACAACTATCCGTTTTGGAAGAATCGGATGCGCCTCTTCATCAAGTCCAACGATTACTTGGTTTGGGATGTCATTGAAGATGGCCCCTACATTCCATTGAAGCAAGATAGTGAAGGGGAGATGGTTTTGAAGAAAAAGATGGAGATGAGTGAAGAAGAGAGGAAGAAGATCCAAATAAATGACAAAGCTCTTCACATGCTTTTTTGTTCTTTTGGTCCGGACATCTACTCCAAAGTCTCATCCATTGAGAGTTCCAAAGAAGTGTGGGATACTCTTGAGACCACCTATGAAGGAACCAACGATGTCAAGGAAACCAAGATTGGAATTCTCAATCTTAGTTATGAGAATTTCAAGATAGAGCCCGATGAGACGGTGTCCAAGATGTTTGATCGCTTCTCAACCATAGTCAATGGGCTTAAAGGATTTGGAGAGACTATACTGGAAGACAAGCTTGTCCGGAAGCTACTCTACTCACTTCCCGAATCTTGGGATGGGAAGAGAACCGCCATCATAGAAGCCAAAAACTTGAAGACTTTAAAACTTGGTGAGCTAGTGGGTTCTCTCCTTACTCATGAGATTATGAAGCAAGGAAGGGAAGAAGAGAAGAAAAAGGAAGAGAAAAGAGTAGAGAAGCTAGAGGTGGAAAAGTAGAAGAAGATGGGAATAGCTCTCAAAGCTTCATTACTTGAGGAGAGCTCTTCTAGTGAGGAGAATGAGCTAGAAGAATTGGCTATGATATCCAAACGATTCTCACGCTTCATGAGGTCCAACCGGGGAAGAAAAATTCAAAGAAAGATGGACTTCAAAGGTAAAAACAAAGAAGAAACAAGGGATCAAATCATTTACTTCGAGTGCAATAAACCCGGCCACATACGTTCGGAGTGCCCTCAACTCAAGAAGAAGGGCTTTGAGAAGAAGAAGAAGCTCAAAGCCAAGCTTGCTACTTGGAGTGATGAGGAGTCATCCGAGGATGACGAACAAGAAGTGGCCAATTGTTGCCTCATGGCACTTGAGGAAGATTCCTCCATGGTAACCTCTAACTTATCATCTTTAGATTTTACATATGATGAATTAAATGATGCATATGATGAGTTGCAAGAGGTTTATGATGAATTAGTTGAGAAATACAAGTCATTAGGAATAAGAAAATTATTTCGGAACTAAATGATAAAAATGACTCACTTTCTCAGGCTAATTTAAAATTTGAGAAAAAGATATTAGGGTTGAAAGATGAACTAAAATTCTTCCAAGATGAAAATGTTGACCTTAATAATCTTCTTTCTCAATGTAATAGTGAACACCAAAAGGTGTTAGATGAGCTAAACAAGCTCAAAGAGTCTTTTAAAAATGTTGGTAGTGCGAAGCATGAAATAGGTGAATCTTCTAAAACAAACCAACCTAGAAAAAAGACTAATAACTACAAACAAGGTAGCTTTCCTAGACATAGTAGAACTAAATGGATTAGAAGTGTATGGATTCCTATGGAACTTGTAAAATCTAATAACATTGTTTCTATGTCACCTTGGATTCCTAAGGGAACCAAGTTATTGGGAGCTAACACTCGTAGACCCAAAATGATTTGGGTACCAAAAACAAAAGTTTAATATCTTTGTTTGTAGGGTGAGCATTGCTACAAGGCCAAAGCACAAAGTCAAAACTCATGGTACCTTGATAGTGGATGCTCGAGGCATATGACCGGAGACAAGAGTAGATTCATGGATCTAAAGCTAAAAAGTGGAGGAGTGGTGACATTTGGTGACAACTCCAAAGGCCACATTAAAGGTATTGGCTTCATAGGTAATCACTCTACTATTCTTATTGAAAATGTCTTGTATGTCGATGGTCTTAAACATAATTTGTTGAGCATAAGTCAATTGTGTGATAAAGGATTTAATGTTTTATTTGATAAAAATGGGTGCAAAATTGTTGACTTTAAATCTAATAATATTATGCTCATAGGCCATCGCATAGGTAACATTTACATGGTGCATCTAGATGACATACATACATCCCATGCATGTTTAGTAGCTCAAAATGAAAATGATGCATGGTTGTGGCATAGGAAACTAGGACATGCTAGCATTAGTGTTTTAGAAAAACTAGTTTCCCTTGATCTAGTTAGAGGTTTACCCAAGATTAAGTTCTCAAACGATAAAATTTGTGATGCATGCTCTAAAGGTAAACAACATAAGTCTTCCTTTAAATCCATTAATGATGTTTCTACAAGTAGGTGTTTACAACTTACCCATATGGATTTATTTGGGCCAATAAGGACTATGAGCTTGGGTGGTAAATCTTATGCATTTGTTCTTGTAGATGATTTTTCTAGATTTACTTGGGTTCTATTTTTAAGTACTAAAGATGAGGCTTTAGAAAAATTCATCATGTTTTCAAAACTAACCCAAAATGATCTTGAACTTAGAATTTCACATATTAAAAGTGATCATGGAACCGAATTTCAAAACTTAGGGTTTGAAGAATTTTTAAATGAAAATGGTATTAGCCACAATTTTTCGGCCCCTTGAACTCCTCAACAAAATGGGGTAGTTGAGAGGAAAAATAGAACTTTACAAGAAATGACTAGAATCATGCTTTGTGAAAACAATTTTACCTAAATATTTTTGGGCGGAAGCCACAAACACCGCTTGCTACATTGTTAACAGAGTAATGATTAGGCCAATTTTAAAGAAAACACCTTATGAGATTTTAAAATCTAAAAAGCCTAACATTAGCTATTTTCATCCATTTGGTTGCAAGTGTTTTGTTTTAAATAATGGAAAAGACAACTTAGGTAAATTTGATGCAAAAAGTGATGAAGCTATTTTCATATGATACTCTTTAACCTCTAAAGCCTATCGAGTATTTAACAAGAGAACTTTAGTATTAGAAGAATCTATACATGTTGTATTCGATGATAACCTCCTTCCAAGGAAGGATTCTTGTGATGATGATGATGTAGGAATCATAAATGCCTTTGATGGAGGACAAACTTCAAAGGAGGATGAGATTCCAACAAAAGAAGATGATACACAAGATCCACCTCTTGAAGCCTTGAAGGACTTGGCTCTTGAGGAAAAGGAAGTGAGCTACCCAAGGGAGTTCAACTATGTCAAAGATGGTGAAATATTGGGTGATCCATCCAAGGGGGTAAGCACTCGATCTTCTCTTAGACTAATGAATCATGTTGCATTTATCTCATGCATAGAGCCTAAGAATATAACAGAAGCATTGAAAGATGATTTTTGGATTATGGATATGCAAGAAGAGTTAAATCAATTTGAGAGAAGTAATGTTTAGACATTAGTTGATAGGCCTAGTAATCAATCTACTATAGGAACTAAATGGGTCTCTAGGAACAAACTAGATGAGAGTGGTAACATTGTGAGAAATAAAGCTAGACTAGTAGCACAAGGTTACACTCAAGAAGAGGGAATAGATTTTGATGAAACCTATGCACCCGTAGCTAGAATGGAAATCATTAGGATGTTTCTTGCATATGCATGTTATCATGATTTCAAGCTTTTTCAATTGGATGTTAAAAGCGTTTTTAAACTCACTAAAGCTCTTTATGGTTTAAAACAAGCTCCTAGAGCTTGGTATGAAAGACTTTCAAACTTTTTAATTGAAAAAGGTTTTGAAAAAGGCAAGGTGGACACTACACTTTTTATAAAAAGGTATAAAAAAGGATATGCTCAAGAAGTTTGGCTTGGAGAATGCAAAGCCTCAAGCCACATCTATGAGCTCATCTACAAAGCTTGACAAAGATGAAGGAGGTAAGTGTGTTGACTCTAAGCTTTACCGTTCTATGATTGGATCATTGCTTTACCTTACCGCAAGTAGACCGGATATCTTGTTTAGTGTTTGCTTGTGTGCTAGGTTTCAAGCTAGTCCTAGAGAGTCTCACCTTATAGCCGTTAAGAGAATCTTTAGGTACCTTAGAGATACTCCTTGTTTAGGTCTTTGGTACCCTAGAGACTCCACCTTCAACCTTCATGCTTATTCGGATGCGGATTATGGAGGATGCAAAATCGATAGGAAGAGTACTTCGGGAACTTGTCAATTCCTAGGTAGTATGCTCATATCTTGGTTCTCTAAGAAACAAAATAGTGTAGCCTTATCTACCACCGAAGCCGAGTACATATCCTTAGGGAGTTGTTGTGCTCATGTCCTTTGGATGAAGCAACAACTCTTAGATTATGGTATTAAAGTTGAAACCATACCCCTTAAGTGTGATAACACTAGTGCCATAGGTTTGACAAAAAATCCCATCCAACACTCTAGAACCAAACACATAGAAATAAGGCATCATTTCATTAGAGATCATGTCCTTAAAGAAGATGTTGTTATAGAGTATGTTGACACCTTAAATCAATTAGCAGACATATTTACAAAACCTTTAGACAAAGAGCGTTTTTGGTCCCTTAGGAGAAAGTTAGGTCTAACTAGCCTATCTTGACCTTTTAGGACCTATTTTGTGCTTAAAATTGCTTGATCTCGTGAAATGCCATGTTTATGTGTTTTTACTCCTAATTTCATCCATGCCTATAGCTAGGGGAGTATGTTTAAGTTTGCACATGTTATTCCTGCTCATTCATGTTATTCCTGCTCATTCATGTCATTCATGCAAATTAGGCCTTCAAAAACTTCATTTTTCTGCACTTTTAGAGCCTCATCTGCACTTCCAGGCCCAGGTGTATCAAAACAGGTAAATCTGTTTCGATACGGTTACTTTAAAATTATATCCAAGAGAAGGGCATTTCGAAACGCCTTCCAAGGGTTTCGAAACGTTTTTGCTACTGTCAAGGGGTGTAACGAAACATGTTTCGATACGAGTCAACATGGATTCGATACGATCAATGTCGTATCGAAACGGTCATCTGGAGTTGAAAAGTCGGTCAACCCTCAGTGCCCGCGTTTCGAAACGGTCGACACCGTTCCGAAACGGGTTAGCGGAAAGCTTTATATGGGGATTTTAATGTTAAAGTTTTACTTTAATTAAAACTCCCCTCAAACCCTAAAAACCCTAAAACGATTTCTCCCTATAAAAACCCTCTAAACCTCATTGTTTTTCACCAAATCTTGAGGGCTTTTACTCTTAAACACAAGTCTAAGCAAGCATCAACAACTTTGTGCAAGGATTTTCACCTATTCATCCAAAATCCCAATTTAAGGTATATTTTCATCCTTTTCTTTTTCCTTAAATTTGTATTCGAAACTTAGGTTAGAAAATTTTTATTTTGTGTAGTTTATGTGTTTTGCTACTTGGGCTTTTCAAAACTTGTAAAAAAAATTCAAAATCTTCAAATTTTTTATTCGAATATATGAGTTTTCATTCGTATTTTCTTTACTATTTTTTTTATTTTTGCTTTTCTCTTAATTTTTTTTTGTTTTATATCTTTGTTTTTAAAATTTGTTTTTAAACCTAAGTTGGATTTACCATGGGATTGAATTAAGAAATTTCATGTATACACTTAAAATTTGTTTCTAAATTACTTGCTTTTATGTTTTCAGGATTGTTTCAATGGATCTCATTAACAAGAAACGTAAGGCACCTCAATCGGGTGAAGGATCAAACCAAGCCGCTCTTCGTCCTAACCTTACTCAATTGTTTCTCAAGAATCTCAAAACTCCCGCAATGAAGGCACGTTTCCAATATGTCAAGAACTTTGGCGTTCGTCGTGAGCGAGTTGTTGACATGACGTTTCTTGACTCCGAGCGCTTTCTCTTTCGTTATCTCCACCGTCTAGCAGAATGGAACTTCCTTGGTTTTTTGGATATTTCGGATATTTGTTACAAGCACATGGTCCTTGTCTTTTACTCTAATACCCAACTCATCAACAATGAAGACAATTCCTAGGTTGTTCGCATTGAGTCTCAGATCTTAGGAAAGAAGATTGCTATTGACATTCCTTACTTAGAGGATACCTTTGGTCTGAAGGACGAAGAACTCAAGAATGAGAATCACTTTGGTTCTCACACCGGTTCAGTGCTTGCCTTGGATGCTCACGATAGGTTTCTCAACTTGATAATCTCGTGGTTTATTCGCCCTTCTGGAGGTAAATTTTCTCACGTTCGTCAAGTAGATTATTTTTGGCTTGAATGTTTTCGTCGTGGAGAGCAACCTAATCTTGTTAAGATCATATTTGCCGAGATGGTGAATAATGTTAAGCTCCGTGAAACCGATGTGCTCAAATCTTTCACTTATGGGACTGTTTTGAGTTATATCTTTGAGAAGCTTGAGATTGATTGCACTTATGACTCTCCGGAACCCCGCAAGTCAAAAATCAGCGAGTCTTCTCTTCACAAGTCCGGATTTCACTATGTCAACAATGGGCAATGGGAACGTGTTGATAGGGAAGCACATCCACCTCAAGTTGAACCTCAACCACAAGCTCCGGTTGCAAACAATGAAGCTCTCACTGCTTTCCTTACCGAGCGGTTCAACACTTTGGACACTAACATGTCTAGGGGTTTTGGTGCTATCAATACTCGCTTGCAATCCGTGGAAGATCGTCTCCTTGCAAATGAGAATCGTCTCACATCCCTTGAGAAACAACATACATCCATGGACATGTCCTTCTCCACCTTTTATGGACAATGGATGGATTTTCGTCGCGCTCAAGCTAAGAATAATGATGATTCTATGGATGATGATAGTGACGACGAGGCTTAGGATTCTCATGTTATCTCATATTAGCTATGCATATTAGGATTAAGTTTGCATCTTTATTTCCATTATGTTTTATGAACTTATGCTTTTGGTTTCTTTTATTTGGGATTATGCTTTGAACTTATTGTTTAAGATTTATGTTTTGGATATTTGAATTTTATGAATTATTATTATGTTGCTTATTGCTTATTGATTATTGCTTTTAACCCCATCTCTTCTCTTTGAGCCTTGTTTATTATTTTTGATCTAATAAAAAGGGGGAGAAGTAATCTAAGAGCCAAAATTCGTTCTAAGTGTTTTTAAGTTTTAAAACTTGAATTTAAATCTTTTTAAAACTTTAAAAATCAATCTTAAATTGAGGGGGAGTTAGAATGTATTCAAAATTTTCAAAACTCTTAAAAATTCTAACTTTGGTTTTGTTATATCAAAAAGGGGGAGATTGTGAAACCGATAATTTAATTTTGATATAACTAAAGAACTTAAGGACTAAATTGAAAATGTGAAAACAAATTTTTAAGTCCTCAAACCTCTCTATATGCTTTAAACAAAAGGCCTAAGTTAAAAACTGATTTTATCAAATGTTTTCTAAGTGTTCTCAAAGCCAAAACAATGATTATCGAGTCAGCGTTTCGAAACGGCCTAAGGCGTTTCGAAACACTTTTGAAACTGTGAGCTCCTGTTTCGGAATGGGTATCGAAACAGTTTCAACACTGTGAACCCGTGTTTCGAAACGAGTTTCGAAACGGCTTAAGAACCTCGAGAGACCGTATCGAAACGACTTCAAATGTTTCGAAACGGTACTCAATCAGATTTAAAAATATAACCGTTAGAAAGTTTTTAACTGAATTTTAACAAGTCGTTAAGGCGTATCGAAACGATTCAAGCCGTTTCGATACGATCCTTGACAGTGGCAAAAGTGTTTCGAACAGGTTTCGAAACGACTCTTAGCGTATCGAAACATGTCTAACCGTTTCGATACGGGCTCTTTAATGCACCCCAACGGCTCTTTCTATTTTGGTCTATTTCGAAACAGGGTCGGGCGTTACGAAACGGTTGGTTGCTGACTGCATTTATGGAGGGAAGATAACATCCCAACGGCTCTATTGATGAATGCAACAACCACAACGGCTAGAATTTAATGAGAAGGTATAAAAGGGACCTCTAAAAGCTTCAGCAACAACTATTGATCTAAAAGCAAACATCCAAACATCAAATCCAAGCATTTATGCCTAAATCCCATTATTGTCTTGTAACCCCAATTGTATTTTTCATTCTTATCATTTCAATTTGGTTGAGTGCTTGTAAATGGGCTATATTGTGTATTGAGAGATACTTGTTTTAGCCAACAACTTCTTTGTTTCTATTATGTGAGGATTGGGTCAAATTTTGGGTAGAAAATTTGACCGAAAATTGTAACAGTTACCTCCTTATCCTAGAAAAGGGGAAGAGCAATTAGTGGAATTGCTGCAAATCCTTAGTGAAGCTAAGGTAGTGGATGTAGAGTCCGTTTGGAACTTGAACCACTCTAAAATTCCTTGTCTACAATTTTATTTGCCAATTTCACCACCAAAAACTTTAAAAATCCAATTCACCCCCCTCTTGGTTTATTTTGATCTTTCGATCCACTCAATAGGGTCCATCTTTCCCTCTCGATATTGTTTGCCCACGCCCAAACATCTTCACCGTACTTCATCAAATTTGCCAACTTCCTCTCAAAATTTAGCCACAGTAGTTTGTATCTTGTTTCATAATATATGTTGTTAGAATCGACAAAAATTATAACACATAAATAATCAAGTCTGAGAAAATGAAAATTACATACCCAAGCCTAAAATTGTGTTGCGATGCAGGGGGATTTTCCCCTTTTCAACAGTGTTCTTGCCAATATGGCGTACACAGTATGAAAGATATGCGTGCGATGGTGTCCTTCAACTGTTTGGTCGATTAATTGTTGCTAAGTTCCCTGCTGCTCTATCAGAAATCAAGAAAACCCATCTTTTCGAACGATATGCTCATGTAAATTACTCAAAAAATTCAAGAGTATGTTGACTCTGTATCAACAATTGCAAAGGCAATCAAAAAGATATTTCGATTGCCATCTTGTGTAACAACATCAACATTACATGTTTGTATCTTCTATACAACCATGTGCCATCGACTTAGACCATACGTTTGCAATATGAAAAGCCTTCGATGCATCCAAGGTTTTATACCTCACTATGGTCCCCATGATGAATAATACCATTGCGTGTAATAAAGTCGGTAGCTCATTGTACGACTTCTCGTAATTACCATAGACCTTTTTTCAGTGTTTTATCCCTTGCATACCAACCCTTGACATATTCTATTTGATATTCAAACTATTGCTTAATAGATGACATAATAGTTGAAGCAATAACCCTTGGATTTGCTTCACCCAACATCTTCACGTGGCGACATATTACATCCAAGTCCAATTTGCGGTGGTCTTGGTTGATGGAATTTCGTAAACAAGTGTGGCGACCAGTGTACTTTGTAATCACCCAAGCATTTTCCCTCTAAAATTTAGACACTTAGATCTTCCAATTACAATCTTCTCCATATTTAATACATTTTGCAAACAGAGTTCTCGGATTGGATTCTTTAACAATGAAGTCCACGTGTTTTCTGATGGGATACTCATTAATTGCCAATGTAGCTTCTTCATTTTCTTCAAATTGAATCCTAACCAATAATTCATTAGAGGGACCTGAACATAATTGTGGCAGGGCTGGGAATTCAGGTGCCCTCATCATATCGTAATTTATTAAGTTCATGTGAGCATGAGGTTCATACCATGTAATATCATCCTCGGACGAAACAAATTCACCACCACCAAAAACAGGCTCATTACCAAGGTCATCTCTAGTCAAATCGGGATCCGTGGTTTCTTCATCTTCACTAGAATCAACAAGCATTTCTCCCCATCGACCTTGGAGATTTTCAACGTCAATGCCAACAGTCGGCTCAACCTTCGGGAACGTCGAAGGCCCGGTATATGGATGAAATGCATTCGATGTCCCACTTTCCAACATCAATATCATCTTTAAGAGCTATTGCAGAATATCTGACCGGATCATGACATGTCTTCCACCGGTACCGCAAACTAACAATCTCATCTCATATTTTCATTTATATGTCATGCTTCAGCTTTCAAAGGAAAATATTCTTTGAAAACCTCATCTTTGTAGTGCTTTCGGATTCAAATATAACACCGATATCAGTTTTCAAAATTTGTCAATCGTAATGGACAACGGTAATAAATACGTTGCTCATTTGTCCAAAAAATTTAGGGTCTAACTAAAACTTTAAAAATTTTGAGAAATTTAATGAGAACTCTTAAAATTATGGGAGAGATTTAATTAAAAAATTAAATTTAATGTGAATTTTTAAAAATTTGTGGGGTCAAATTATATTTTATAAAAATTCGAAAAGATTAAATTATATATTTTTTTAAAATTTTGGTGGGCATGAAACCATAGGTCCTGTGAGGTTTGGCCACTGCATAATGAAATAGGTGCTTTTGGTTTTAAGAAAATGGGTGTTGAAAAGAAATAATAGTTTCATGAAAAATAACATCCGTGATATAAAAACATACTAATAAGTCCAAATATTAACCAATAAGGACATGGAATAGCTAGTTCATAAAATTTATCAGTGGATCTTGGTTGGAAGAACAAAAGCATAACACGGACGTAAATGAGAGTAATTGAGTTAAGTGGTAAACAAAATTTTAGAAAAAAAAATTCCTGACAGCGAAGGTGCAGTCGTATGATTCATAACATAAAACGGCGGTTAAAACACACTCAACTAAATTGATAGGTAAACCAACTTGAAAACGCAAACTCCTAACAACTTAAACAGATGTTTACGCTAATTTCTTCTTGCAGACTAACCATATTAAAAAAGTGAGATTATTGAGGTTGCAAAATCGTGTTTGAAGCAGCAAAACACTGATGAGCTGAAAGCCGCCGTCTATGAGTAGGGGTGGTTCAGTTTGTTTTAAATTAGAGCTTTGGCCTCAGTTACATCTTTGGACATTAAGTTCTTTTCTAATATTCTTATAGTTTTAGAAATGCAAATGTTCTAACAATCCGTTGTAGTCTAGTTGGTTAGGATACTCGGCTCTCACCCGTCCCGGTAACGGAAGGTTTTCTTTTAAATTTTACTAATTAATTCATTTTTGTCGTGAATAATATTATACGAGACCAATTAAATATTCTCTTTGCTCCTAATTAGGAGTGAGTGTTAGAGTCAAATAATTTCGAGTTATTTCAGTTGACACGTCATATTTTACAACTTAAATCGAGTTGAATTTTTGAGTTCCTATATAAATTAAATTGTAATTATTTATCGTATTATAGCACAATTTGATTACAATTTAAACGTCTTTCTCTAATCATATAAGATATGCATACATATTTCTTCATATGTGGCATATATTTCTTCATATTTTTTTATATCGGTATATATATAGTAAAAAAATTAAGGGACTCGACTCGAACTTAAAAATCAATCCGTTAATTTCTAAAGATTTCTACAACATGTCTAATCTGGCCGAGTTGTTGTAATTTTGACATAAAATTGGGATGTGCCTTTTCATTTTCCAATGAGCCTCTTCATTAATCCAAAAGCAAAAGGGTCAGTTTGCTGAATCATTTATCAGTTGAGGAATTATCATTAGCGTTTGGTCCATTATCTTTGAAAAGTAGAGTTTGTTAATAGAATTATATATCCTATCCTACCTAGAATGATTGGCCGAAGCAAATAAAATAATCTACTAGATATATATATGCCTCATCATTCTTATGTCAGGAATTAATTAAGTAAGCAAAGATAATACAAAAAGTTTAGCTTTAAATATTCTCGAATTAGATTATATGTTGATTTATATTTTATTTCTTTATTGAATGGCGTCATCACCTTTATTCTTTCGCAATGTTTGGTTAAATAATGCAAAAAGGTGCGAGAACCTTCCCTTCCCATATGAAACTAAAGACTGTAAAAATATATATTATTATCACATTATTGATGGAGTTTCATATGGTTTAGATTCTTTTCCACCACATAATTTGAAAAACCCACCTACAAATCTTTAATTATATGTTAAAAAACTTGACCCAGTTTGAATCTTCAAATTTCGATTTACTGCTCTAATTTGTATATAATATGTTACTAATAAGCATGGACCGATATATATATATATTTGACACATAAGCCATGAACAAAGTTTGAACAGTGTTTTCATATCCTCAACAAGTTGCCTTAGCTGCAGGCAGCAGAAGCGTGAGACGACAAGGGATCGTAGAACCGAGATTTCATTCCGATTCTAAAAGCGATTGACGTAGTCATGGAAGGGTCTTCACCGCCGTCGGCAACTCTCTCACAAGAAGGGCACATGGTGAGGGTGCATACAATAGGATGCTGTTAGTTTCCATGATTTAAGTTGCTGTAGTTCCTCGTGCAACCTCTTGTTCTCTTCTGTTAGTGTTTCACAATATTTTTTCAGCAACTCGCAATCGACTTCGGTCTGTTTCAGCTTCGTCCTGTGTAAGAAAAATATGTCAAATTGATGATCGGTCTGCAATCGACTCTCAGTATAGTTTACCCTATATTATATTATCTCGAAAATGTAAAAGACTCGATTATTATATTAAAGTTTCAACATTACCTGGCTCTCCTATTTTGGAACCATACTTCCACTTGACGTGGCCTTAGATTCAACTGATCTGCTAAAGCTTGTTTCCTTTTCTGCTTAACACAAGAAATTAAGAAAGAAGCACTATGAATACTGGAATTCATATATGTATATATATATACGTCGAATAGAATAAAGAAAAAGAAAGACTGTATATATACAGGATTGAGAGTGGAGTTCTCTTTGAAGCTATCTTCTAAAATTGAAGACTGTGGTTTGCTAAGCCTAAGTTTCTTTCTAAGGCTGCCTCCATCCTCTTCATCACTAACCCTTGCACAAATCTTCTCAAATTCTACCTCCTCACCACCACCAAAATTTATATCTTTCTTGACACTAGAGTTTGAAAACAAAGACACCTCGGAGACGGAAGACGCTTTCCGGTGCAAATCGACCGACTCGTCGTCGACATATGCTTTAAATGCATCATCTGATGAACCTAACGTGAGAGATGGGAGAAAATGGTCATATCGCATCGACAATTTCTTCTTCTTTTGTGGATGAGAAAAGTTTTCTTGCTTACCAAGGCAACCTACACCTAGACCAAGGCCAGTGTTGCAAATATCATTAAATCCCATCGTTGTTTCAATCTTAATGTTTGCTCAAAGGTGCTAAAGTAGGCCAAAGAAAAAAAAGGTTTTGTTTAAAGAGAAATAGAGGAGATGAAATGTTAATAATAGGGGAGTTTAGAACCAATTATATTCTTAATAAAAGGAAAACGAATCTGAATATGAGTGATGTCCTCGTATCATAGTTTGACCATTCATAATATCATAGGTTAACCATTCATAATATAGTAATAGTCCCGACTAAATTTTATGTTTCTTTTTTGGTGTGTCTATATATGTCTCAATATTAAAAAATTTATAATTAAAGTTGGTTTAAAATTATGGTTAAAAAATATTAGGTGTATGGTAATTTTTTGTGTTTAGAGTTTATGATCTAAAATTTTAAAATATTTATGTCCTGGTAAAAGATTTTTGTTACTTTTCAACGGTGTGATTACAAAAGATACTTTTTAAAACTTTGGAAAGATTAAATATAAATTATCATATTCGAATTTGAGATGTGATTAGATATGGTAAACTTGATTCGAGACCCGAACTGATTTACTCGATCTGAGGCTCGATATAGATCCAAACATGATGTTTTAAACCTGACCTGAACCCGAAAACAACTGAAACCGAAAATAACCATAACCAAAAGCAACCCTAATATAAAATCAATCTGAACCAAAAGCAACCCGAATAGAAAGGCAATCCGGACCGAAGCAACCCGAGCCAAAAATCAATCTGAATTGAAAGTAGCCCGAATTTAATTTTCTCGAATACGTATGTTTTATTCTTATTTTAAATTATATTACTAATTAAGAACCAATTTTAGTAATAGTTTAATGTGTTAATAACATCTTTTCTCCTTTAAAAGAACATCTCTATATATTGATTTGACCCGACAAAGCAACTGATCTAATATTGACTGAAATAAAAAATCGACCGGTCTGATATTGACTCGACCCGAAGAAACACAGACTCTAACTAAATCTGAATCAGGTCTAATCCAACCTAAATCTAATTTAAATAAAAAAACAACCTTAAAATAATCTGAACAACTTGATTGTCACCTCTAATGATGATTAGTTAAAGAGAGGAGGACGAGATGAGTAAGCAAATATTACGAAGCAATGGATGTTGATACTTATGGAGGTAAATGAATTGGGACAATATTTTTCATAAGAATGGAAATGAAGGTAAAGACACATCATCATTCATCAGATTGTGTGTTTGTTTATGTATACCTAGTTGCAGACCACCCAATATGTCCCCTACTATTTACATGATTTACTTCTCTAAGAAAATTATACACTCTTTCTAAACTACCCCCACCCAAATTCCAAATATTCTTCTTTCTATAGGTTACCATAACCATGTCGGCAACTTTTCTTGAAATTATGACGCACATATTAAATAATCAATATGAGGAAGTGAAAGATTCTACGCCTTTGTTACTATTTAGAGTTACTATTTAGAGTTAGGGCTTAAGATTAGTCTTTAAATACAGAATGTAGAATATATTTTTAGAGTTTATGATTTAGAATTTATAATTTATAATTTAGGGTTAGAACTTATAATTCGATTTTCTTGGGCATTGGACATAAAAAGACATAGAAAGGTAAAGGATTTTAAATAGAAAATTTCTGTTTTTTTTCGGTGCCCCTATTTATACTTTATACTAAAAAATAAAGTTTAGGGTTTAGGATTAAAGTTAGAATTTAAGGAATTAGGGGTATAATGTATTTTTTAGAGTTTATGGTTTAGAATTTAGTGTTCGAGTTTAGAATTTACTTTATAATGTTGGGCATAGAAAGTGGCACCGAAAAAAATAGAATTTTTGTAAATTGATTTTTTTTCCTATAAGGGTATTGATGGTAATTTAAGGGCTCGTCTACATCAAATCATTGAACACTTTGGAATACATGGATGGATAACATATTTAAGATTCCATATTACAAATTTCAAACATGATATAATGGCATTCGAATAAGATTCCTTACCCCATAAATGACATTGAAAAAGTTGACGTGGAGTCTCGAACTAATTCATGTAATCTCCAAATATCTTTGCTGTTTTTCAAAGTCTAAGATTGTGTTAGATTATATTATTTTGATTAAAATTATTTGCGGTTCACACATTTTAAATTCGAGATAAGATTAGTGATGTGAAGTTGTACTTTTCGATAACCATTTTCATGTATGGAAGGAAGGAACAAGAAAAGATTCCGAGCGACAGAAGATGCATAGATTATTATGGAATATATTGCATCCAATTCTAATGCAATTTGATGCTCACTTTTATATATATAGAGAGAAAAGATTGGGGTTTAGGAATAAAAAATTTATTGAGGTTCAACCTCATATCTATCAAATATCAAAATTTAAAGATAGTCGATTATATTGAACAATGGGTTGGCCCGAATGATAACCAGTTTGATGTTTTGTATATGTAGAAAACCATCGTTAAAGACACACCCACCAAAATTAGGTGTGCGACGCAAATCGATTCGAATTAGTCAGGGAAGAATTCTAAAAAACCAGAAGGGCAACAAAAAAGATTGTTGTATAAATTAATTGAGTAGTGTTGTACTTCCGCCAAACGCCTCCAGAATACACCACCTCTGAGAAAGATACCACCGTCTCTACACAACACTCCAACATCCCCCCGAAAACTCACCTCTGAGATTTACGAAGCCTCCGGGATCCACAAGCCCCTGTTGTAGAACCTCTAGAGCTCCTAGCCTTCGCATCACTCTCCCCACTCAACTCCAAGCATCACAGAGCCCTACGCCTCCAGACCTATCAGCCTCCGGAGACTCCTACGCTCAGTCACTGCGCCTCAACAAGACATCCATCAAGTTTGACTGAGCTCGCAGCCTGATAGATGAGCTACTATTTCTCGGCCCATCAATAGCCATCACTAGCCATCACTAGGCCTGGCACGGTCTCATCAAGCATCACTCCATTTACAAGACCAATGGGATATAAATAACCCAAGAGAGAAGAAAAATGGAATATCTCTCTTACATTGACCACCCTCTCTCTCCTCTCCCACATGACTCTGATCACCTATTCTACATTGTTTGTGGCTCTCGGCCCCAAGTCAACCAGGGGTGAACCGCCCGATTCTACGACCAACCACCGCCTACTACGGCTCTCTACCCATCCCACAACGGGTGAACCACCAAGCTTCATCCACAAACCTTTCTTCGGCCTCCGTTTCCACCTCTTTGTTTGGTGTCACTCAAAATCGGCATCAACAATTGGTGCGGTGATCGTGGAGATCCTCCCGGCCAAAAGAATCAGTCGAGATGCATCCTTGAAGACAGCCAATCCAGAATAACCGACTCATCTCCAAATCCATCCAGTGCGACTCGTTTTTCCAACCAGGAACGATAAGAAAGAAGCCTTGAACTTCTTTAGGCGTGAGAAGAAGACGCATTTGGTGTCTACGATCGATGTCTCTAAAGCGTGTCGAGGCCACACTCTAAAGGTCTATGAAGTACCCCTACCATCAACCTCCGCAAAGGTGATGTAAGTTTATAAGATGGTCAAGGGTATTTGACTTCTCTACTTATATGTTTTAGGAAGGAGCACTACATCCTCCGCATCTAAAGAGCGTCCACCTTCCCAAAATATACACTTATCCCCTGCAAAAGAGTTGTAAGTTTATGAAATCGTCAAAGGCACTTGATGCTAAGGAAAAAAAACTATAACGTTTGATGCTACAAGAGTGTTGAGAAAAGCTCTACTCCATAGCGCTCGATTCTAAAAGGGTGCGAGATGCCTCAACCCCACATATGACTATCTCTTTATGGGTATGAGATATGTAACTCCCTCGTTCCGGCCTAGCCACCAGACCAAACCGAACGAGTCACACGGGGAAAAGAGAAGCGAAACACGTTAAGACCTCACCCCGATTAGCAACCCTATTTTTTCATTTTATTAATCTTGTCTATATGCCATGTTTAAACCTATGTGAGAAGGTAAACAACGGAAGAGCAAACACTGATACGAACCAAGCAGAGGGCAAAATGGTAGATCAACCTTACCAAAATAGTTTATTAGTCAAGTTTCATACACACGAGGCAGAACCACCTCAAAGGATATATATATATATATATACTCATTTAGGAAGCATACAGACATTATGGACTAAAACGTAACATTTGGAAACCTCCAAAGATGCCATTTAACCGTTTAAACTACCCGCATTTCGAAACTGGACTGCCAGTTCCAAAACGCAGGCTCTCATTCAAAAAGCAACATTAGGCCGTTCTGGAACTTCCCACCCCGGTTCTGAAACGGGAGCCTCCATTGGAAAAACGTACCGGAATGACACCATTCTCGTTCCGATACGGGTGCCCAAAATCTTGGTCGTTCCGAAGCAACACCAGACGTTCCAAAACACATGGGCACAAATTGGCCCGAAAATTCATTTTGGCATCCCCAAACGTTCCCAAACTAACCCCGAAAGGTCACAAACCACATAGCAACATATTTAACAAACAATCTAGAGGCAAAATACCCTAAAGACAAGCTTCTAACGTGCATACACGCAAATAGGGATCTCAACCTCAAAATCCCATAAGAAAACTTAGCTTCAAAAACACCAACAAGCCAAAACACGTAGTAATTAACCAAAAGCCATAACAAGCCTCAACATAGCATGGTATCAACATTGAAAACATGCTAGCAACAAAAACAACTACAAAGGAGTTTGGACACCAACTCCCAAACACAAAGGTCTAGCATTCTCATTGCCTAAGTATTATTACAACCATAAAAACCATACTTTGAGCTAGTAAAGAACTCCAAGACTCCTCCCTTGCACCGCTTGCCTTCCGAAGCCACTAACGATCTGCATTGTTGGAAAAGATAGCGTAAGCTTAAAAGCTTAGTGAGCGGAGCTCAAAATCACAACAACAACAATGCAGTTCAAAACATATACTTTAGTTTAAAGACAAAATCATTTAGAAGGGAAATACGATAATCCAAAGGCACAAACAAAACATGGTATGCACATGCACAACCATTTCCGGTGGGACTACACATCACTGTCCACGATCACTAGCATGATTCTGGTGGAAATACACATCATCGTACTCATTTACTAGTCACAACCGGTGGGACTACAAATCACCGTATTCAACAACATACTTTCCACTAACCATCACTTGAGGCTTGACGACAACTACGACAACACAATAACATTAAAAAGGAGATAAAGTAATTGCATTTCAACCAACAACGTGTATAATCAAATACACTAACACTTTACGAAACAAGGCAAGAACAAATACACTTACACTTGGGTTTAGGTTGGCCCCTAAGGCTCCACACAAACCCCAAGGAACCTTCTTTGAATATTTTAAAGCTTCAAAACAATTTCCACTCACCATCCAACACACAACGCTATCCAAGATGCCGATTCAAGCCTCCGAACTACCTGGATTCGCGTCCACGAAGCCCAAATCTGTTTCCTCTGCTTTAGGCAACCCAAAACAGAACATTAGGATGCTTATATACTCACAAACATAGCAGCAACTCGGAACTCAACATTCTTGCAAAAAAACACATCAATTCGAGCCCAAATTTAACCCTAAAATATATTCAATTCAGCTCCAAACTACTTGCAGCCAATCCCAACGAATTTATCATTAAAAATCTATCTTTTAACATTTAAAACATCAACCTGAAGCTGTAACACCCGTGTTTTGGGGTTAGGAGTTAGGCGTGTGTTTGGTTCGAGTCATCCAAAAAAAATTGCTTTAATATAATTAGGCATTAATTATGAGTTAAAGGAGATTTAACAATTTCAAGGTGGAATTTTTGTAAATAATTTGAAAAAGTAAAGACACCCTTTTTGAATCAAAAGAACAAAAAGAAAAAAAAAGCTATCTTCCTCCCTTCTCCTCATTTCACGTTGGAAACCCCAAACACCCCCCAAAACCCCAAGTTTACTATTCCATTCAATCTCTCCATCGATTCAAGGGCATTTTCAAAGGTAAACCTATTTTTCAACTCTCCTCATCATCCCCATCGTTTACATAGCCTTAGATTTCAAAACTATTCATTTTTGTATTTTTCAAGTTTAAGGAAAGTTTGGATTTTTAATGGGTTTTTCAATTGTTTTTGATTTGTTGAGTTGGGTTTTGAATAAATCACACCTAAATACACTTAATATCTTGAAATTGTTGGATTTGGGAGAAAACCCGAAGTGGGTCTTTGGGGCAATTTTTAAAGTGTCTAAACTTGAGTTTTTGAGGTGTTTTTGAGTTGGGTTGAAGGGCTGATGGTATAGGGTTATTAGGGAAGGGTTTTGGGACCTTTTAGATGTCATTTGGGTATAGGAAATCATAGTTTTCAGCTGGGTATTTGGGGAGCACGAAAATGGAAGTTTTGTGATTAATTGAGTTTGAAAATGGTGAAGTTTGGCTTGTGTTTGTGGGTTGGAGTTTGTGACTGAATTTAGCATTGACTTGGAGAGTGATGATTGTGTTTTGATTGGTTAGAAGCAAGAGGAAACATCGAAGAAGGATCTGGACCGAATCCGGGAATCGAAGAGGCTTGACTTGCTTGCTTGGTTTGCTAAGGAAGGGTGATGAGTAAAACTTTAAATTTGTTTTAAAGTTGGTTCAAGTGTGTGTAGTGGAGGTATTGGAATGGGTTTGGTAGACCATTCCAAGGTAGAAGTTAAATTGGTAGTTTGACTTCTTGTTTGTTAATGAGCTTTGATTTCCTATGCCTATCTTGATCTTGCATAGTATGAAATGACTTTGTATGTGTATACATTGTTGTGTGTGATGATGGTTGAATGATATGAATGATGATTGATGTGATGTGGTTTAAAGAAATTGGCACTAATTAACTTACCGGGTGTAAATGATCGATCATTAGGATTAGTTTGCACACGGTTGAGTCAAAACGCGCGTGGCCTTGATGGCGTTGAGTCATCAAGGAGGAGTACGGTGATGTAATATTCCACCAGAAATTTATTTATATTATACATGATGATGAGTGGAATCCCATCCGTAGGGCATGTGGTGATGAGTGGAATCCTGCCCATGCAAGGTTCGATGACGAGTGTAATCCCACCGAGGTAATGTTATTGTCGAGAGTAAATCCGCACATCCGAGTAAACTAATAGTGGCCAATTTACTTGCTCTTAGGATTATGATGTTGTGATATTGGTTTATATTGTTGAGCTTAATATGATGTAAGATGCCATATTTATGACCCTTGAAACATTAGCTAGGTTGCTATGTTGATGCCTATGTATGTTGTGTGTGATGTTAAGGATTGCATGCTTGGACCCTGCATTGTTGTTGTTTTAGATTTTAGAGCATCATCACTAAGCTTCTAGCTTACGCTCTCATTTTCAACAATGCAGATCATTAGCATGGTGTTAGCAAGGCGAAGGGGCTTTCCAAGTTTGTAGTTGCTCAAGTATGACTTAGTAATTAAAGTAGTAGTTTAGCAATGGGGCAACTATGTTTTTGTATGAGCGTTGTATGACTCATAAATGTTGTTGATGTTTATGTTTTGGCTTGAATTTGTAAACCATGCTTTGTCTTGTAGAATGCTTGTATGGGATGGCATGCCTTTGGATGTTTTAAGTTACTTTTGGTTGGCATGTAAACCTTCATGTGATGACTTGTGCCATTTGGCCTTTTTGAGTTCTTAAGCATGCCCATTTATGCAAAAATCCATACCTTGTGTGAATGCCATGATGTATATGTTTATTTGTTCATCCTAATTGCTCAATATGCTAATTCTTATTCGTAGTCTGTTGCATAAATGTTTGTATGTGGCTAGGGAAGTTATGAAATGCATTTAGAGTTTGAGTCTTGTTGGTTTTTGCTGAAATTGGAGACTTTTAGAGCAGGGCGTATCGGTATGCCTAAGGGTCGTATTGATACGGTCTTGCCTGCAGGACTCAGTTTTGGCTAGGCGTACCGATACACGGAGGTGTATTGATACGCTCTTTGCTCACTAGAATTTTGAGAATTTGGTGAGTGATTGGCGTATTGGTACGGTGTTGAAGTGTATCGATACGGTTCTATCTTGTTGACCACGAGATATTGACCGAGAAGGGCGTATCGATAAGCTCAAGGGTTGTATCGATACAGTCTTCCCTGAGTTGACTGTTTGGGTTGACCTAGTCAAGGCGTATCGATACCCTTGATTGATGTATCGATACGGCCTGCCCTATAAGTGTAAAATGGACTGTTTGAGGTGTGGTTGTGGTTCGAATGTGCTTCTTTATTGATGTTTTCCGCTGACGTGATCACTTGGGAATTAAATGCCTTTAGACAAGATTAAAATGAAAGAAAATTTTTAGGGTTGCTAACCGAGGGGGAACCTTAACAGGTTTCGCTTCGGTTTTCCTCGTGTAGCCTACTCAGACCGGTCATCCGGCTAGACCAGGACGAGGGGGTTACATTTGTTGGTATCAGAGCCTGAGGTTACCGAGACCTCGGGCAGGTAAGTGAGGTAAGCTTAATGTGTTAAGTAATTGTATTATTTTGGTGTGTGCCTTGCCATGAATCCTTGTTGTTTGGTTGTTCATATGGTGTTTGGAAGCATGAATTTTTGCTTTTAGTATAGTGTCGAGTGCCCATTGCTACTATTACTTAATTTAAAAGGGTTTTGTAAAGGAAAATACTTGAGCACAGTGGACCCTTGCCTTTGCTAACTTAATCCTTATCTGTTTGTTGTTGTAGTTATTATCTTGCTAGCTGTATCATGAGACCACGTAAGAGGCCTAGGATGGTTCAGCCAGAACCATGGGAACAAGCTCCGGGGATTGAGCAGATTGGTGGAGCACCGGCTCCTCAACCTCCTCCTCAGCAAGAGGGAGGTGAGGCGGGAGCCGAGGGTGTTGGACCTCAAGTAGGTCAAGGACCGGCTAGAATTGATTTAGCTCCTTTAGTTCAGGCGATAGCCGGGGCTTTCCAGGCTGCAGTGGCTGGGGGTCAGGCAGCGGCACAACCTCAGGGAGAGGGTACTGGTTTGCCATTGGAGAGACTCCGCGGTTTGGGAGGTGAAGAGTTCAGAGGGTCGACACCGGAGAGGTTAGAGATGTGGTTAGAGAAGACCGTCCATATTTTGTCTCAGATGGGATGTACCGGAGAACACAAGTTAGGGAGTGTTGAGTCCTTCCTTCAGGGTGATGCCTACACTTGGTGGGTCACCATCACTACGGGTATGGAAGAGGCTGAGATCACTTGGGAGTTCTTTGAGTCAGCATTCTGTAAGAAATATCTGGGTCCTCGATATCTCGATGAGAAGAAGAAGGAATTTATGGCTTTGCTTCAGGGGAGTATGACTGTGACCGACTACGAGATTCGATTTGTTAGGTTGAGTCAGTATGTATCTGAGCTTGTTCCTACTGAAGTGGAATGTTGTAACCGTTTCCGTTATAGGTTGAATGAAGAAATCAAGAGGTACACTCTAGCTTCAGACTACACTAATTTTCATGTCTTGGTCGCTAGGGCCAAGGACTTAGAGCACAGTTTGGGCTTAACCAAACGATCTGGTGGTTCTGGTTCTAGTAAGAGATCTAGTGACTTTGATAGAGGTGATGCCAAGAGGCATCGGGACAATCAACATCACTATGACCATAGACGTGGTGGAGGTAACCACGGTAGGGGCCAACAGGGCCCGAGGGCTGGTGGGAAGTTGCCTACGTGTGCTACTTGCGGGAGGAACCACACCGGTGAGTGTTGGGGGAATTTCCACTCGTGTTGGAGTTGTTGAGCTAGGGATCATATTAGGCGTGACTGTCCACATCAGGTGGGGCAGGCACCAGTTCAGGCTCCTGCTAGAGCTAATGACTTTCAGAGAGGCCGCGGGCGCGGTAGAGGTAACTTCCAGCCGATGAATGATGGCCAGAGGAACATAGCACATGTAGTTGCAGTCCAGCCAGAGGGCGGAGGTCAGGTCAAAGTTTACGCTCAGTGTGGGGATCAGCATGACACAGATGTGATCGCAGGTAACTTCTCGATACAGTCTTTGGGTTTGCTTTCTTTTATTGACTTCGGGTCTACACATTCTTATATTCTTAGTGAGCATGCACAGTTGTTGAAATTGCCTTGTGAAATATTAGAGGTAGGAGTTAGTGTTACTAGTTCCTTTGGGGACACGGTAGTAGTTAGAAAGATGTACAGAAGGTGTCCGTTGATGGTTCAGGGACATGTATTTCCAGTGGATATGATGGAGCTACCATTTTATGGTTTTGATGCAATTCTGGGTATGGACTGGCTCACTGAGCATAGAGCTAGGATAGACTTTGAAACTAAGAGGATTTCTTTGAGGCTCACAGATGATTATTAGATCGTGGTGGTGGGTGAGAACGTGAAGTTCCTGTCCAATGTAGTTTCAGTTCTAGAGGCTAAGAGGTTAGTTGAGTTAGGTTGCGAAGCATACTTGGCCTATGTGATGAATCCGAACATGAGTGAGGTTAGACCTCAGGACATCCGGACAGTGTGTGACTTTCCTAGTGTGTTTCCGGAAGAGTTGTCGGGTTTACCACCTGATAGAGAAGGAGAGTTTACTATAGAGACTTATTCAGATTCAGCTCATGTTTCGATTGCTCTGTATCGTATGGCACCGAAAGAACTAAAAGAGTTGAAGACTCAGTTGCAAGAGTTGACAGATAGAGGCTTCATTCGACCTAGTTCTTCTCCTTGGGGTGCTCCGGTTTTGTTTGTGAAGAAGAAAGATGGAAGCATGAGAATGTGTATAGATTACAGATAGTTGAATCAGTTAACAGTGAAGAACAAGTATCCTTTGCCGAGAATCGATGATTTGTTTGATCAGTTGAGAGGGGCATCAGTCTTTTCGAAGACTGACTTGAGATCCGGCTACTACCAGCTAAAGGTAAGAGAGGTTGATGTACCGAAGACGACCTTTAGGACTAGGTATGGTCACTATGAGTTTTTAGTCATGCCTTTTGGGTTGACTAACGCACCGGTTGCTTTCATGGATATGATGAATAGGATCTTCCATCAGTACATAGATCAGTTTGTAGTTGTTTTTATAGATGACATCTTGGTGTATTCGCGAACCGAATAAGACCATGACCGACACTTGAGACTAGTTTTGAAGACTTTGTTAGATAATCAGTTGTATGCGAAGTTGAGCAAGTATGAGTTCTGGATCCGAGAAGTAGTCTTCCTAGGACATGTAGTGTCTGCTGATGAGATTAGAGTTGATTCGAAGAAAATAGAGGCTATCGTTGAATGGAAGAAACCAAAGTCAGTAACAGAGGTACGTAGCTTTCTAGGCTTAGGTGGATACTATAGAAGATTTGTAGAAGGTTTCTCGAAGTTAGCCGCTCCATTGACACAGTTACTTCAGAAGAGTGTTCAGTTTGAGTGGTTAGATGCAAGACAGAGAGCCTTTGAGAAGTTGAAAGAAGCTTTGACCCAAGCACCGATCTTGATTCAGCTAGAGTCTGGGAAAGACTATGTAGTTTACAGTGATGCTTCCTATGAAGGCCTAGGTTGTGTTCTCATGCAAGACAGGAGGGTAGTTGCTTATGCCTCAAGACAGTTGAAGACTCACGAGCGTAACTATCAGACCCATGACATAGAGTTAGCTGCAGTTGTGTTTGCTCTGAAGATTTGGAGACATTATTTGTACGGTGAGAGATGCACAGTGTACACATATCACAAGAGTTTGAAATACATCATGACTCAGCGAGATTTGAATCTCAGACAGCGTAGGTGGTTAGAGTTGCTAAAAGATTATGATCTCACGATTGAGTACCATCCGGGTAAGGCCAATGTAGTGGCCGATGCTTTGAGTAGAAAGGTAGCCGTAGACTTGAGAGCCATGTTTGCTAGATTGAGCTTGTTTGGAGATGGTGGCTTGGTAGCCGAGCTTCAGGCTAGACCTACTCTAGGTCAGTTGATTAGGGAGAAGTAGCTCCTAGATAGATCTTTGGCACCACACGTGCAAGATGGGGCCAGGGGTAGACCTTCAGACTACCGTTTCAGTACCGATGGGGTCTTGTGCTTCAAAAATAGGATAGTTGTGCCAGAAGACAGTGACTTGAGACATACAATCTTGACTGAAGCACACAGTAGTCCGTTTGCTATGCATCCTAGAAGTACGAAGATGTACCGCGATTTGAAGAATGAGTACTTTTGGGTTGATTTGAAGAGAGATGTGGCCGACTTCGTGAGTAAGTGTATAGTGTGTCAGAGAGTGAAGGCGGAACATCAGGTTCCCTCAGGTTTGTTGCAATCGTTGAGGATTCCGGAATGGAAATGGGAGAATATTACCATGGATTTTGTTTCGGGTTTGCCTTTGACTCCTACGAAGAAGAATTCAGTTTGGGTTATAGTAGATCGTTTCACGAAGTGTGCTCACTTCTTGGCAGTCAATACCACTTATACTTTAGATAGATTGGCCGATTTGTACATTGGTGAGATTGTTAGACTGCATGGTGTGCCAAAGTATATTGGTCTGATAGAGATCCGAGGTTCACAGCTCGATTTTGGGAGTGTCTGCATACAGCTTTGGGTACCCGTTTGAATTTCAGCACGTCTTATCATCCTCAGTCAGATGGTCAGTCAGAGAGAATTATACAGATTCTAGAGGATATGTTGCGTTATTGCATTATTGAATTTCAGGGTACTTGGGAGAAACACTTGCCTTTAGTTGAGTTTGCTTACAATAATAGCTTTCAGTCGAGTATTTAGATGGCTCTGTATGAGGCCATGTATGGTAGGAAGTGTAGAACTCCAGTTTGTTGGGCCGAAGTGGGACAAAAGTTGTTACCTATGCCGAATTTGCTTAAGGGGACAACCGACAAGGTGAAATTGATTTGTGATCGCTTGAAGGCAGCTTCGGATAGGCAGAAGTCCTATGCCGACTTGAAGAGGAAGGAAGTTGAGTTCTTAGTGGGTGAGAAAGTGTTCTTAAAAGTGTCTCTGTGGAAGAAAGTAATGAGATTTGGCCGAAAGGGGAAGTTGAGTCCAAGGTACATAGGACCGTATGATATTGTGAAGAGGGTTGGTACAATTGCTTACCAGTTGCGTTTGCCATCCGAGCTAGAGAAGATACACGATGTATTTCATGTTTTGATGCTCCGTAAGTATAGGTCTGATCCATCACATGTTATGCCTGTAGAAGAGATTGAATTGAATCTGCATTTGACTCATGAGGAAGAACCAGTTGAGATCCTAGCGTCTGACAGTAAGGTGTTACGGGGTAGATCGATTGAGTTAGTGAAAGTGCGGTGGCAACGTCGACAGGTGGACGAGGCCACTTGGGAGAGGAAGGAGAATATGGAAAGGAAGTTTCCTTATCTCTTTCAGTCAGGTAATTTCGGGGACGAAATTCCTTAAGTGGAAGATAGTTGTAACACCTATGTTTTGGGGTTAGGAGTTAGGCGTGTGTTTGGTTCGAGTCATCCAAAAAAATTGGTTTAATCTAATTAGGCATTAATTATAAGTTAAAGGAGATTTAACAATTTCAAGGTGGCATTTTTGTAAATAAGTTGAAAAAGTAAAGACACCCTTTTTGAATCAAAAGAACAAAAAGAAAAAAAAGCTATCTTCCTCCATTCTCCTCATTTCACGTTGGAAACCCCAAACCCCTCCCAAAACCCCAAGTTTACTATTCCATTCAATCTCTCCATCGATTCAAGGTCATTTTCAAAGGTAAACCTATTTCTCAACTCTCCTCATCATCCTCATCGTTTACATAGCCTTAGATTTCAAAACTATCCATTTTTGTATTTTTCAAGTTTAAGGAAAGTTTGGATTTTTAATGGGTTTTTCAATTGTTTTTGATTTGTTGAGTTGGGTTTTGAATAAATCACACCTAAATACACTTAATATCTTGAAATGGTTGGATTTGGGAGAAAACCCGAAGTGGGTCTTTGGGGCAATTTTTAAAGTGTCTAAACTTGAGTTTTTGAGGTGTTTTTGAGTTGGGTTGAAGGGATGATGGTATAGGGTTATTAGGGAAGTGTTTTGGGACCTTTTAGATGTCATTTGGGTTTAGGAAATCATAGTTTTCAGCTGGGTATTTGGGGAGCACGAAAATGGAAGTTTTGTGATTAGTTGAGTTTGAAAATGGTGAAGTTTGGCTTGTGTTTCTAGGTTGGAGTTTGTGACTGAATTTAGCATTGACTTGGTGAGTGATGATTGTGTTTTGATTGGTTAGAAGCAAGAGGAAACATCAGAGAAGGATCAGGACTGAATCCGGGAATCGAAGAGGCTTGACTTGCTTGCTTGGTTTGCTAAGGAAGGGTGGTGAGTAAAACATTAAATTTGCTTTAAAGTTGGTTCAAGTGTGTGTAGTGGAGGTATTGGATTGAGTTTGGTAGACCATTCCAAGGTAGAAGTTAAATTGGTAGTTTGACTTCTTGTTTGTTAACGAGCTTTGATTTCCTATGCCTATCTTGATCTTGCATAATATGAAATGACTTTGTATGTGTATACATTGTTGTGTGTGATGATGGTTGAATGATATGAATGATGATTGATTCATGTGGTTTAAAGAAATTGGCATTAATTAACTTACCGGGTGTAAATGATCGATCATTAGGATTAGTGTGCACACGGTTGAGTCAAAACGCGCGTGGCCTTGATGGTGTTGCGTCATCAAGGAGGAGTACGGTGATGTAATATTCCACCGGAAATTTATTTATATTATACGCGATGATGAGTGGAATCCCATCCGTAGGGCATGTGGTGATGAGTGGAATCCCACCCATGCAAGGTTCGGTGATGAGCGTAATCCCACTGAGGTAATGTTATTGTCGAGAGTAAATCCGCACATCCGAGTAAACTAATAATGGCCAATGTACTTGCTCTTAGGATTATGATGTTGTGATATTGGTTTATATTGTTGAGCTTAATATGATGTAAGATGCCATATTTATGACCCTTGAAACATTAGTTAGGTTGCTATGTTGATGCCTATGTATGTTGTGTGTGATGTTAAGGATTGCATGCTTGGACCCTGCATTGTTGTTGTTTTTGATTTTAGAGCATCATCACTAAGCTTCTAGCTTACGCTCTCATTTTCAACAATGCAGATCATTAGCGTGGTGTTAGCAAGGAGCAAGGCGAAGGGGCTTTCCAAGTTTGTAGTTGCTCAAGTATGACTTAGTAATTAAAGTAGTAGTTTAGCAATGGGGCTACTATGTTTTTGTATGAGCGTTGTATGACTCATAAATGTTGTTGATATTTATGTTTTGGCTTGAATTTGTAAACCATGCTTTGTCTTGTAGAATGCTTGTATGGGATGGCATGCCTTTGGATGTTTTAAGTTACTTTTGGTTGGCATGTAAACCTTCATGTGATGACTTGTGCCATTTGGCCTTTTTGAGTTCTTAAGCATGGCCATTTATGCAAAAATCCATCCCTTGTTTGAATGCCATGATGTATATGTGTATTTGTTCATCCTAATTGCTCTATATGCTAATTCTTAGTCGTAGTTTGTTGCATGAATGTTTGTATGTGGCTAGGGAAGTCATGAAATGCATTTAGAGTTTGAGTCTTGTTGGTTTTTGCTGAAATTGGAGACTTTTAGAGCAGGGCGTAACGGTACGCTTAAGGGTCGTATCGATACGGTCTTGCCTACAGGACTCAGTTTTGGCTAGGCGTACCGATACACAGGGGTGTATCGATACGCTCTTTGCTCACTGGAATTCTAGAATTTGGTGAGTGATTGGCATATCGGTACGGTGTTGAAGCGTATCGGTACGGTTCTATCTCGTTGACCACGAGATGTTGACCGAGAAGGGCGTATCGATACGCTCAAGGGTTGTATCGATACGATCTTCCCTGAGTTGATTGTTTGGGTTGACCTAGTCAAGGCGTATCGATACCCTTGATTGGTGTATCGATACGGCCTGCCCTGTAAGTGTAAAATGGACTGTTTGAGGTGTGGTTGTGGTTTGAATGTGCTTCTTTATTGATGTTTTCTGCTGACGTGATCACTTAGGAATTAACATGCCTTTAGACAAGATTAAAATGAAAGAAAATTTTTAGGGTTGCTAACCGAGGGGGAACCTTAGCGGGTTTTGCTTCAGTTTTCCCCGTGTAGCCTACTCGGACCGGTCATCCGGCCAGACCGAGACGAGGGGTTACAGAAGCTACCAAACCATCAGCTGTCATTTAGACCCAAAACTCATCCAAAAACTCAAGATTTCCAACTTCCAAAGTTACCCACAATACTCATTTCGGGTTTCCTATAACAACCCATCATTTCCATGTTATTTTAGCAATAAGACAAGGTTAAAAACACACATAAACCCAGCCACAACCAACCCCAACGAAAATCCCCTAAACTCCCTTCCACTTCAAACCAAACTTTAAAATCAAAACAAGTTTAAACCATGGGTTTTTGCAAAAATCTTAGTATCTACGACTCAAGGAAGATAAAACCAAGTTAAAGAATCAATTAACTTGAAGAAATCGCTTGGAAAGAAAGCTAGGAGCAATAGAATAGTGAAATGGGGTTTTGGGGAGGTTTGACGTGAAATTGGTTTTGGGGAAGGAGATGAGATGAGAATTTTGAAATATTGTATTTTGTTTAAAATTTATCTCTAAAAACCCATTTGTCCACATTTTACCAAAATGCCCTTTTTAAATTCCCCTTTTCTCCAAAAACTCTAAAATGGTATATTTTAAATTGTTTCCCCAAGATTAGCTTAACCCGGACCGGCTTAACCAAACTCAAATATCTCTCAGGCCCCAAAATCTGGCGTTACAAGATGCCTCTGCACGGAGATGCCTCCCCTCAATCTTCAACTGAAACTATAAGGGTGCGGAGATGCCCTCCACCCAACTTATGTTTGTCTATACAAAATAGCATATTCACTCCCTTGACGATTTTTCCAGGGTTGAGTCACTCTCTCATCTACACCATTGGGTTCAACTCAATCTCTTCCACTGGCATTACATGAGACGGATCTGATCTATACTTTCGGAGCATCGAAACGTGGAACACATCATGAATATTTTCTAACTCGGTCGGCAATATCAATCTATAAGCAACGGGACCAATTCTCCCAATAACCTCGTAAGGACCAATGAATCTTGGACTTAGCTTACCTTTCTTACCAAACCTCATCACCTTCTTCTAAGGTGAGACTTTCAAAAACATTTTGTCGCCAATAGCATACTCAATCTCTTTTCTCTACAGATCGGCGTACGATTTCTGTCTGTCTGAAGCTGCCTTCAAGCGATCACAAATCAACTTTACCTTCTCGGTATTGCCCTTAAGCAAGTCTGGCATCGGTACAAGCTTCTGTCCGGCCTCGACCCAACAAACAAGTGTTGTACATTTCCTACCATATAGAGCTTCATACGGTGCCATCTGAATGCTATCCTGATAATTGTTATTGTATGCAAACTCTAATAACGGTAGGTGTTTCTCCCAAGAACCCTGAAAGTCGATGATGCAACACCTCAACATGTCCTCTAACACTTGAATCACCCTCTCTGATTGACCATCTGACTGTGGGTGATACGAAGTACTGAAGTTCAACCAAGTACCCAAGGCATGATGCAAACACTCCCAAAATCTAGCTGTAAACCTCGGATCTCGGTCTGACACAATCGACTTCGGTACAACATGCAATCTCACTATCTCATAGATGTACATATCGACCAACTTATCTAAGGTGTAGGTAGTATGAACATGTATGAAATGTGCACACTTAGTGAATCTGTCGACTATTACCCATACTGAATTCTTCTTCGAAGGAGTCAACGGTAAACCTAACACAAAATCCATAGTAATACGTTCCCACTTCCATTCCAGAATCTTCAATGGTTGTAACAAACCTGAAGGAAACTGATGCTCGACCTTAACTCCCTGACAAACCATACACATACTCACATACTCGTCCACGTCTTTCTTTAACCCAATCTAGTAGTACTCATCTTTCAACCCACGATACATCTTCGTACTACCCGGATGTATAGCAAAAGGACTATTATGAGCTTTATTCAAGATAGTACGCCGCAATTCGGCATCTTCTAGAACAACTACCCTATCCTTGAAACATAAGATCCCATTCTCACCAAAGCAGAAATTTGTGGGTTTACCCTCGGCTATATCTTGCATGTGAGTTGCCATAGATTCTTCTTTCAGCTGTTTCTCTTGAATCAACTGAACCAACAAAGGTTTAACATGTAGCTCGGCTATCAAACCACCATCTTGAGACACACTCAATCTAGAAAACATAGCTCGCAACTCAACTGCCACTTTTCTACTCAAAGCATCAGCCACTACGTTTGCCTTACCTGGATGGTACTCTATCGTAAGGTCATAGTTCTTAAAAAGCTCTAACCACCTACGTTGTCTAAGGTTCAACTCCCTCTGAGTCATAAGGTACTTCAAACTCTTGTGGTCGGTGTAAACTGTGCATTTCTCACCATAAAGGTGATGTCTCCAAAATCTTCAAAGCAAACACTACATCAGCTAACTCTATGTCATGAGTGGGGTAATTCGTCTTGTGTACCTTCAATTGTCTCGAAGCGTAAGCTACAACTTTTTCTTCTTGCATAAGCACACAACCTAAACCTACATATGATGCATTACTGTAATTACGAACTCCTTCCCTGGTTCAGGCTGAATCAAAATAGGAACTTCTGTCAATGCCTTCTTCAACTTTTCAAACGCTTCCTGCCTTGCATCTGTCCACTCATACGAAACATTCTTCTGAAGAAATTTAATCAAAGGTGCCGTAATCTTCGAAAATCCCTCGACAAATCTTCGATAATACCCCGTCAAGCCTAGGAAATTACGGATTTCGGTCACTGACTTCTGTTGTTTCCAATTCACTATGGCTTCTATCTTCTTTGGATCCACACAAATCCCATCGGCTGAGATCACATGACCTAAAAAGACTACCTCCCTAATCCAAAACTCGCACGTACTCTATTTGGCATACAACCGATTCTCAAGCAAGGTCTAAAGTACTAATCGCAAATGCTCATCATGTTCTTCCTCGGTCCTAGAGTACACTAAAATGTCATCTATGAACACTACTACAAACCTATCCAAAAACTCGTGAAACACTCGGTTCATCATGTCCATAAACGCAGCTGGAGCATTAGTCAAACCGAAAGGCATTACCAAGAACTCGTAGTGCTCATACCGTGTACGGAAGGTTGTGTTCGGTATATTCACATCCTTTACCTTCAACTGATAGTAACCTGATCTCAAATTAATCTTTGAAATCATTGAAGCACCTCTCAACTGATCAAGCAAATCATCTATCAGTGGCAAAGGATACTTGTTCTTCACCGTTACCTTGTTCAATTGCCTATAATCTATACACATCCTTATATTGCTGTCTTTTTTCTTCACAAACAAGATCGGAGCACCCCACGGGGAAATACTAGGCCTAATGAAACCTCTATCGGACAGTTCCTAAATATGTGTCTTCAACTCTTTCAACTCCTTAGGTGCCATTCTATACGGAGCAATAGACACGGGTGCAGAATCTGAATACATCTCAATAGCAAACTCAACATCCCTATCTGGAGGCAAACTCGGCAACTCTTCTAGAAAGACACTCGAAAAATCACAAATTGTTCTGATGTCTTGCGGTCTAACCTCACTCATATTTGGATTCATCACATAAGCCAAATACGCTTGACAACCCAAATCCATCAATTTCTGAGCTTCTAAGGCAGAAACAACATTGAACAAGAACTTAATGTTCTCGCTAACTACTACTACCTCAAAATCATCCGCAAGTCTTAAGGAGACTCTCTTGGTCTCAAAGTCTACCCTAGCTCTATGCTCCATGAGCCAGTCCATGCCCAAAATCACATCGAAACCATAGAACGGCAATTCTATCATATCAACCGGAAACACATGGCCCTGAAACATCAAAGGACACCTCCTATACATCTTCCTAACTACCACAATCTCACCAAAATAACTAGTAACATTTACACCTACCTCTAACCACTCATACGGTAAACTTAGGGATCCTGCATGTTCACCTAAAATGTATGAACGTGTCGAACCTGAATATATCAATGAAAGCAAGGATAAGGACCGTAACAAGAAATTACCTGACATTCGTGTCATTCCCAGCCTCTCGCTGTGCATACACCCTAACTGGTCCTTCATCCTCAGGCTGAACTGCCACCACATGAGCTACGTTCCTCTGACCATCATTCCTTGGCTGAAAATTACCTCGACCGCGTCCACGGCCTCTCTGATGCTCAAAATCTCTAATTGAAGCATGTCCACCCCTAGTTGGGTGAGGACAGTTACGCCTCAAGTGATCTCGGGAACCACAATTCCAACATACCCTAAAGGTACCCATACACTCGCACGGATGGCGTCTCCCATATCTAGTGCACTCAGGAGTGTGAACAACAGCTCCTTGGCCTTGATGGCCACGTCCATGGTTACTGCCCTTATGTCTCGAGTCGGGCTGATATCTCCTATCTATGTGCCTCTTGGCATGCTCTCTGTCCCAATTCGCATATCTCTTCCCCGAATCGGACCCACTAGCACGAGTGTTCGAGCCTAAATTATGCTCAATATCATTGGCCCTAGAGACAAAAACATCAAACTCGGTGTAATCAGAAGCGAGCATATACGTCTCACTGGAACCAACTCGAGAGCATACTAGTTCAACCTGAAGCAAGGAAACAACACAACCCAACTTACGAGTGTCTGAGCACTCCATTTGACCTAAGATTCGTGTAGTGCTCTCGAGCCAAGCCTCTAAACCCTCGGGAGTCAAACAACGGAACTCAACTCCGCCCAAACTAAGAAATCTCTCAAGGAGTAAGCCAGTCCCTGCATCTTGAGGTGGTGATGCAGCATGTATACCGGCTAAAGTTGTCTGAAAAGCCCCAGCTATGGTCTGAATCAAATGTGTCATGTTCGCACCTGCCTGACCCTGACCAGCATGAGCTCCATTACCCCCAACATTCGCCCCATCCTGAGGTCCATTACCATCACCTCCAACATTCGTACTGGCATGAGGTACATTATCTCTGACATCCGCCCCATTACCATCGGGATCAAGAGGAGGGTGAGGAGGCACAACCTCGGGTGCCTGGTCACCCGCTCTAGGCCTTCCCCTCGGTCTCACCATAACGAAGATGAAATCTAAAACAATAAACATATCACACACAAGAAAACATTAGGTCAGCAAGGGCAGGATCCAAGTGCTTAAGCTCTTTTAACCAAAACTATTTTCCAATAACAATACCTAGCAATGGGGATGCTCGACTACACTTCGACCAACAACAAGAATGAGAAAACATGCTTTCACACACCGTGCAATGGCAAGCAAACCAAACAAACCAACTTACCTAACTTACCTTTCTGGGAGAC
Source organism: Hibiscus tridactylites (assembly GCA_958450335.1). Lineage (NCBI taxonomy): Eukaryota > Viridiplantae > Streptophyta > Magnoliopsida > Malvales > Malvaceae > Hibiscus > Hibiscus tridactylites. The sequence continues at coordinate 77,546,948 of OY288266.1, forward strand.
CTCGTAACCGAGGCTCTAATACCACCAAATGTAACCCCCTCGTTCCGGCCTAGCCACCAGACCGAACTGAACGGGTCATACGGGGAAAACCGAAGTAAAACCTGTTAAGGCCTCACCCCGATTAGCAACCCTATTTTTTCATTTTATTAATCTTGTCTATATGTCATGTTTAAACCTATGTGAGAAGGCAAACAGCGGAAGAGAAAACACTGATACGAACCAAGTAGAGGGCAAAACGGTAGATCAATCTTACCAAAAAAGTTTATTAGTCAAGTTTCATCACACGAGGCAGAACCATCTCAAAGGATAGATATAAACTCATTTAGGAAGCATACAAACATTAGGGACTAAAACATAACATTTGGAAACCTCCAAAGATGCCCTTTAACTGTTTAAACTACCTGTGTTTCGGAACAAGACTGCTCGTTCTGAAACGTGGGCTCTCATTCAAAAAGCAACATTAGGTCGTTCCGGAACGTCCCACCCTGTTTCCGAAATGGGAGCCTCCATTGGCAAGACATACCAGAACAACACCACTCCTATTCCGATACGGGTGCCCCAAAAGCTTGGTCGTTCCGAAACAACACCAGACGTTCCGAAACACCTGGGCACAGATTGGCCTAAAAATGCATTTTGGCATCCCCAAATGTTCCCAAACTTACCCCGAAAGGTCACAAACCACATAGCAACATAGTTAACAAACAATCTAGAGGAAAAACACCCTAAAGACAAGCTTCTAACATGCATACACGCAAATAGGGATCTCAACCTCAAAAGCCCATAAGAACACTTAGCTCCAAAAACACCAACAAGCCAAAACACATAGCCATTAACCAAAAGCCATAACAAGCCTCAACATAGCATGGTATCAACATTCAAAACATGTTAGCAACAAAAACAACTACAAAAGACTTTGGACACCAACTCCCAAACACAAAGGTCTAGCATTCCCATTGCCTAAGTATTATTACAACCATAAAAACCATACTTTGAGCTAGCAAAGAACTCCAAGACTCCTCCCTTGCCCTGCTTGCCTTCCGAAGTCACTAACGATCTGCATTGTTGGAAAAGATAGTGTAAGCTTAAAAGCTTAGTGAGCGGAGCTCAAAATCACAACAACAACAACAATGCAGTTCAAAACATATACTTTAGTTTAAAGACAAAATCATTTAGAAGGGAAATACGATAATCCAAAGGCACAAACAAAACATGGTATGCACATGCACAACCATTTTCGGTGGGATTACACATCATCGTCCACAACAACTAGCATGATTCCGGTGGGACTACACATCATCGTACTCATCTACTAGTCACTACCGGTGGGACTACACATCACCGTATTCAACAACATACTTTCAACTAACCATCACGTGAGGCTTGACAACAACTACGACAACACAACAACATTAAAAAAGAGATAAAGCAATTGCATTTCAATCAATAACGTGTATAATTATATACACTGACACTTAACGAAACAAGGCAAGAAAAAATATACTTACACTTGAGTTTAGGTTGGCTCCTAAAGCTCCACCCAAACCCCAAGGAACCTTCTTTGAACATTTTAAAGCTTCAAAACAATTTCCACTCACCAGCCAACACACAATGCTATCCAAGATGCCGATTCAAGCCTCTGAACTACCCGGATTCGCGTCCACGAAGCCCAAATCCGTTTTCTCTACTTTAGGCAACCCAAAACAAAACATTAGGATGCTAATATACTCACAAACATAGCAGCAACTCGGAACTCAACATTCTTGCAACAAAACACATCGATTCAACCCAAATTTCACCCTAAAACATATTCAATTTAGCCCCAAACTACTTGCAGCTAATCCCAACGAATTTATCATTAAAAAAATAAATCTTTTAACATCCAAAACATCAACCCAAAGCTACCAAACCATCAGCTGCCATTTAGACTCAAAACCCATCCAAAAACTCAAGATTTCCAACTTCCAAAGTTACCCATAATACCCATTTCGGGTTTCCTATAACAACCCATCATTTCCATTTTATTTTAGCAAAAAGACAAGGTTAAAAACACACCTAAACCTAGCCACGACCAACCCCAACAAAAATCCCTTAAACTCCCTTCCACTTCAAACCAAACTTCAAAATCAAAACAAGTTTAAACCATGGGTTTTTGGAAAAATCTTAGTATCTACGACTCAAGGAAGATAAAACTAAGTTAAAGATTCAATTACCTTGAAGAAATCACTTGGATAGAAAGCTAGGAGCAATGGAATAGTGAAAATGAGGTTTTTGGGGAGGTTTAACGTGAAAATAGTTTTGGGGAAGGAGATGAGATGAGAATTTTGAAATATTGTATTTTGTTTTAATTTAAAATTTATCTCCAAAAACCCATTTGTCCATACTTTACCAAAAGACCCTTTTTAAATTCCATTTTTCTCCTAAAACTCTAAAATGGTATATTTTAAATTGTTTCCCCAAGATTAGCTTAACCCGGACCGGCTTAACCAAACTCGAATATCTCTTGGGCCCCAAACTCGGGCGTTACAAGATGCCTCCACACGGAGATGCCTCCTCTCAATCTTCAAATGAATCTATAAGGGTTCGGAGATGCCCTCCGCCCAACTTATGTTTGTCTATACAAAATAGCATGTTCACTCCCTTGAAGATTTTTCCAGGGTTGAGTCACTATCTCATCTACTCCTTCGATGATTTCCCGAAGTTGAGTCGTTTATTCACTCTGTTGATGATTTTCCAAGGGTCGAGTCACTCTCTCATATACTTTTACGATGATTTCCCAGAGTTGAGTCATTTTTTCACTCCCTTGATGATTTTCCCATGGTCGAGTCACTCTCTCATTTACTCCTCCGATGATTTCCAGAGTTTAGTCGTTCACTCACTCCTCCAATAGTTTCTCAGAGTTGAGTCATTTGCTTACTCCCCATTCGGGGTAGAGTCACTCATTTACTCATCTAATGATTTCTCGGACTTGAGCCATGCACTTAGTTATTCACTTACTCCTCCGGTGATTTCTCTGACTTGAGCCATTTACTCACTCCCCTAATGTTTTCCCAAGGTCGAGCATTTACTCCCCCGATGATTTTCCAGGGTTGAGTCACTTGTTTACTCACTCCCCTAACGTTGTCCCGGGGTTGAGCCCTCCGCTCGATGAACATTGTTTATCTACTTGACTACGGCTCTCGACCTAATTCAAAAAAGGCGACTCGCCATGGTCCCTTCAACCAATGCCTTCAGAAGCAGTATTCGACAGATTCCTACAAAATGCAAAGATCTTCGCTAAGAACACAACGTTGAGACACCTCCACTCCAAAACCAACGGATTAACAAGGTCTCAGCTCATGCTACTTTATGGCACTCCTTCGACTAAGGGGGGACTAGAGTTGTACCTCCACCAAATGTCATAGGAATACACCACCTATGAGAAAGATATCATCGTCTCCACGCTACACTCCAGCATCCCCCCCCCGAAGGCTCACCTTCGATATTTACAAAGCCTCCGAATCCACAAGCCCCCACTGGAGAACCTCATGAGCTCCTAGCCTCTGCATCACTCTCCCCACTCAACTCAAGCATCACGGATCCCTACGCCCAGTCACCATGCCGCAACAAGACACCCATCAAGTTTAACTTAGCTCGCAGCTTGACAGCCGAGCAACTACCTACCAGCCCATCAATAGCCATCACTAGGTCTGTCACGGTCTCATGAAGCATCACTCCATCTAGAGCACAAAGGGGATATAAATACCCCCAATACCAAAGACAAATGGGACGACTCTCTTACATTAACCACCCTCTCTCTCCTCTCCTACATGACTCTAGTCACCCATTCTACATTGTTTGCGGCTCTCGGCTCCAATTCAACTAGGGGTAAACCACTTGATTCTACGACCAACCACCGCATATTGTGGCTCTCTGCCTGTCCCACGACGGGTGAAGCACCAAGCTTTGTCCCCAAAGTCGACATCAACAAGTAGACTTATTCAAAGATCGAATATCGATAAAAGTAGTTTAAAAACTAAATTGATTTGAACAAGATTATTTTTTTGATAAATGAATGTTGTATAATCCAAAAGAAATGACAACGTCCTTAGAAATAAACACAAAACCTCAAGAAACAAATAAATTTCCTACAAAACTTTAATGATCAACTTTTCACTATCAACTAATTATCACAAACTATTCTTCATTCAGAAAGTAAATACGAATTAGAATCAGGGGTGTATTCAAGGACTTGTAGGGGCCATGGCCCCTTCAAAATTTTGAAAAATTCAAATTTTGTTTTTAAAATTTTTGAAAATTTTAATTTGGCCCCCTTAAGATTTTTAAAAATATATATTTTAGGCTTCAAAATTTTAAATATTTTAATTAAATTCTCTTTCATTTTTTTGTTAAAACTCTCAAAATTATTAAAGAATTTAGTCAAACTTTTTTTTAAAAAAATTGTTTAATCCACCAAATTTTTTAAAAAATTTAAGTTGACGCCCTCAAACTTTTACTACAAGTTTCGTAACTGACTAGAATATATACACTTATTGTAATTCAAAACCTACACGTACCATCATGTTTAATTAATCTAAAAAAATTGCACCCATGGACATAGCCAAAAAATGATCAGAACTTCAACTCCTATGGGTTTGTTTACCCTGGAAGAAGTGAGGCACCTCTCCAAGAAGAGTTTAGAGCTTCTCCAACAAAGGAAAAGCATACAAAATGCTCAGATCACATCACCAAGGGGAAAATAATGTCCTTTGGTACCCACGTATTAGTAACTGTTAAACAAAGGGTTTGGGAACCTGAGCTATCTATATATGAAAATCGAAGACATAGGCTGGGTTGCCAACTCTGGCACAACCACTATAGGATTCAGAGGCGGAACATGTCTTCCATCAGTAAATCGCCAAGGACAAGTAGGTACGTAAACACAGAAAATCGGATGGTTTCGGGTCGTATTTTGTCAGGTCGGGTCAAATTGGATACAAGTCATTTTCAAATTGATTTGATGTTTTGACTCGACTCGGGTCGGGTGCGGGTCAGTTTCAGGTCAGGTTCATTTCAGGTCGGGTTTATTTCAGGTCGGGTTCATTTCAAGTCGGATCAAAACGGGTTGGGTCTGAATTAGACAATTGACGGGTTCATTTCAGGTTGGGTTCATTTCAGGTCGGGTTCATTTCAGGTCGGGTTCATTTCAGGTCGGGTTCATTTTAGGTCGGGTTCGTTTCAGGTTGGTTTCATTTCAGGTCAGGTTAATTCGGGTTTCGAATTCGTATTAAGTTTGAGTTTTGATACAAATAGTCGATAGACTTTTGGTTGGTCATTCATTTCGAGTTAATTATTTAACGTCTTTCACAAACATGAATCACATTAAAAATAAATATTAGGCACTAGAATGAACAAAAATATCATCAAATGATTTATATCTAAAATATTGGAGTAAAATATAAAAATTAATAAGGGTAACTTTCTGTGGAAAATAAGATTTTAGGGACTAAAATGAATAAAAATATCACCATATTAAAAATATTGGACTAAGTTAGAAAAAATAAATAGGGGTCAATTTGGAATAAAAAAAGTTTTAGGGACGATAATGAACAAAAGATCTAAATTAAAATTAAAGACATTAGACTAAATCAGTGATTAGAATTAAAGATATTGGACTAAATCTTTGACTAAAATATAAATTAAAATCAAAGGTATTGGACTAAACTAAAAGTGAGACTAAAATGAATCCAACTAAAACTAAAGAATAAAAAACCTAATTGTAAAGCTCATCAACTAATAATGACTTAAAATGCAAATAACCTTAAAAATGGGTGGGATTTTCCTCCTCCATATTTTAAACTTAATTGTCTACTCAATTTCAAATGAAATTAAAAGATGGGAAATGGTCAAATGAGAACTGGATGTTAGGTGAAACTTGGGATTGAGAATTATGATTGATTACCATTCTTTGGGATTTGGGCTAAAAATGTTAATTTGAATTAAAAATTAAATTTTAGGGACTAGAACAAATTGGATTAAATTGTCAAAAATATAAATCAATATGAGACAATTTTGACTAAAAATTAAATTGTATGAACTATAATAAATAAAAATATTATTCGACTAAATTACCAAAAATAAAAATATATATGAGTCAAATTCAGATAAAAGTGTGTGTGCATATATATTATAAATATATATGTATAATATATATATATATATATATATATATATATATATATATACTAAAACACACGTGTATACATACATACTAAAACACATATATATGTTAAAACACACACACATATATATATATGTATGTAAGTTTTAGTGTGTATATAGTGTTATAATTATATATATATATATATACTTAAACAATACTCATAAATTTCAACCCCTGAATCTTATAACCACTAATAATTAGAATAAAAATTTAATCTCATAATCCTTAAACTAATCCCATAACTCCAAATAATTAAGTTGACACATTTACCCCTAAACCCCAAACATGAATCTCTAAATCTTACATCCACTATTTACTAATAATTAGAGTGCAAGCATAATCACATAATCTCTAAACTAATCGCATAGTCCCAAACAATCAACTTGACACATTTACCCCTAAACATAAACCCATAAATCTAACAAACAAAATAAATTGAAACATAAAAATGACAAATTCGAAAATAAATTAAAACTAAATTATTAATTAGAGCCCAAATCACAAACGAATCAAATTATTAAACCCAATTAATTATCAAATCTTTATATGAGGACCAAATCAAATTTAAAGCAAACCAAAAAGCTTAATAATTAATCAATTTATGAAGCATACCCCAATTGAATGAAATCTAAAGAAACTAAACCAAAAGTTAAAACTAAAAAGAAACAAAATAAAACATAAAAAACCTAAACCCTAATCATCTAATTAAGGAATGACCTAAAGGGTAATTAACCCCTAAATAAATAAAAAACTCGGCCTCCCGCATAATTTTGTTTGGAATTTGGCCGCAACTCCCCCCATAATCCCCTATCAATAAAAAAAGACTTTCCCCTTTAATTCAAAAAAAAATCTTTCCCCCTAAATTATTTTTTTATTTTAATAGTTATAATTAAATTTTTAATAAAATATTTTTTAATTTAATGATCATAATGAACAAATTGATTTAAATTTTGAATAATTTGTTTTAAATTCATCCATCACACCTTATTTATTTAATAAAATTTTTAAATTTTAAATACTTTTTAATAAAATAAATTTAAGCATGTTAATTCTTATTAAATTTCATAAATAATTTATATTGAACGAGTTAGTACTAAATTAATTTAATAAATTAATACTTTACATTATTTATCAACACTTAATACTTTACATTTATTAACACTTTAAATTTATCAAATCATAGACTTCATCAACTATATGTCACGTAAATATCAAGTCAGGTCAATATTAGTTCAGATTAAAAGCAGGTTGGGTTCAAAGCAGGTCGGGTAATATCGGTTATTTGCGAGGTCAGTCTCGGGTTCGGGATCGTTTCAGTCGGGTGTAGGTCGGGTTTCGAGTCCATAATAACATGTCCAATTCGGGTTCGAGTCGTTCTCGGTCGGATGCAGGTCGGGTTCGGTTACTACAGTAACAGATCCAACTCGGGTTCGGGTCAAAAATAGTCAGTTACAAATTGGGTTCGAGTCATCAAATTCTCAAGTCAAACCAAATTCTAACTTCAGCAAATTTCAGTCGAGTTTTCAGGTTGGGTCACCTTTTTACATCCATAAGGACAAGGGTCATTGCAATCCTTCAATTCTATATCTAATACATCAAATATAGTCGTGTATGAATTGGATACGCCACATTTTTTTTAATTTAGATAGCACCACGAACTTTTCGAGCTAGATTAAAATAGAATTCAGATTTAAAAAAAAAAAAAAACTCTAATATTGAACTAGACGTTTTACAAAATCGCCTATGTTCATATGCCAATTACCTAAATATCTTGGGTCTAATATTTTGTTTTGGTGATCTTCAAAGACTTCTTACAGATCGATTTAAGTCTCTTGCTTTTTACTGGCTTGAGCAAGGAGCAAACATACTCCTTATTAATGTTTGATTGCATCACAGGAGAAAAAGGAAATAATTAATCAGGAATGGGTATTTCTGCCAACTGAAGGACGTGATGCTTCAAAAGGGATATACCTGATAAACAGATTACCAATAGTCGAGGGGATGTAGCTCAGATGGTAGAGCGCTCCCTTAGCATGCCTCCAAATACGACATTTTTACCCTTTTTCCAGATTTTCCGATCCACCCAAAGCTTTTTTTGGATTGAGATTGTAAAGGCAATAAAGATCCCTAATCAATCGTTGTCTCTACCAATTACAAACCTCTGGTGTAGTCGAGGAAAGCCTTTTTGTGTAACAATGGCGTCCTCCGTCCTGCCTTCAACTCTGAATATCAAGGTACTCCCACAACTCATTTGAAAGTAACACCAAAGTCTGTTTCATCGAGGCTTAATCATTGAATTCCGAATAACAATGGCACAATCACCGACTCTGCAAAGTCTTTTCCTTGGAAAGAAGCAGAGAATTTACTGCTGTAGAAACTAATTATGGAACAACAACTCCAACTCAATTTCATTATACCCTTTGCTCTTATTCTCGGATTTCCTAAAACAAACATCCCCAGAAGCATACTAACATTATGCTAGTTGTGTTGTGGCAGTTAATCGAACAAAACAGTGAGTATTTCAGAAGGAAATGATTAAATTTCAACTGCATTGGTATGCTCTAAACTCAAATGGATAAGAAATTGCCATAGCAGTGTCGTTTTCGTGCCAATTATTTCCATCATTTAAGTATGTCAACTTGATTAGAAATGTAAACTCGAACTAACCGAATGCTCACCAGTTATTTGCTTAAGGAATTAATAACCCATTATAGCCAACGAAAGTAGAGAAGAAGCAAAAATTTATTGTACTAACCAAAATTGTACAAGAGCATCAAACTGGATATTATCACTTTACTTTGAAACTGTACAATGTTCTTTAGTATACATATAGAAGGTTTTTTTTTTTCTATTTATCATGAGAATTAAAATGATAAATTCATTTGTAGAGCAAAAACTGTCACCTTGTGTACCATTTTCTACATCCCATAGCCACCATTAAACATAGCCTCTAAAAGGGATGCTTCTATGAACCAATTCGGTTTGTATACCGGGCCTTTCCCTTCCGAGATGCAATGAACAGCCTACTCTATTCATTTAACTTAACAAGCTGATTTCCTGAAAGCCTAAAAGTACATATTCCAGCAATTACGAATTGATTCTAGATGGAAAGAAGTTAAGTACCAGTTAGCACTGGAACAACCATACCTGGATTCGGAGACTCGGGATCTTGGGAACTCTCGTGATCTTTGTTCTGCCCACTGTTTCCGGGAATGGACGAGTCCTGAGAAGTGGATGGGCCCTGAGAAGTGGACACGTCCGGACAAAGTAATGGGAACTGGCAATATGCTGTACATAACAGCTTATAAATCTCTTCCACCCGGCCGAAATTCTCATCTTGTCTATCCTTCTCTATAAGAACCTGAACAACCAAGCCATCACGCCAAAAAATGGTTAAGGAATCAGGGAGGGAAAGAGAGAGAGTTCTGATTCTTACCTGTGCAGGACTTCTCTTGAAAACAGGGGAAAACCTCTGCCTACAGTACTCATTGAACAGAAGAGTTAGAAGTATTAGAGGAATGGTGAAACCAGAAGCAACGGGTGATCTTTTTATACCGAAGACCCCAAGGGCAATAACTTGGGTCAACACTAAAGAGAAGATCGTTGTGTTGTGAACAATGGGCCAAAACAGTCCCCCACTATCATATTTTGGTACATATACATTGAGAATCTGGGAAAGAAAAAGAAAAGCATGATCAAAAGAATAGGTAGAGATTGAATTCTTTTGAATCTGTCTTGCACTTAATTGCATAATATCATCGCGCAGCATAAAAATACACACAGTGAACACATTGTAACATAAATGTGAAAATTGTAGAGGCAGATTATATTATTCGGTTCTTTTATGTATAAAAAATATATATTAACATAATACCGAGGACATAGAAGCTTAAAATGCAAATTCCATAAAGAAGATTTTCCAGAGTTACTGATAAACATCTGTTCTATAAGCAAGGTTTGACATGCAGGTTGTAAAGCTTGGAATATAATTCGAAGAATTGGCTCACTAAAGGTGGTTTTGGCTGTTCACTCAAATGAAAAGCATTTCAATATCCAAAATCTGAATTTCTTTAACAATTTGTAATCTATAAGTCCTATTCTCTTGGCTTGGTTTTTATTAGCCTGAATGAACAAGGTCCACTCCAAAGACAACATATCAAGAAACAATGTCGGCACAAACAAACAGTTACAAACGAAATGCAGTATTACTTGATTAACAAAAGGAAGGGCGCAAAATTGGTAAGTAAAACACACACCTGATTCCGGTAGACAAGGAAAGCAAGAAAGAAGTAAACCAGCAAGGGGGGCAATATTAAGGGTGCCATGATAGAACAAGTGAAGCCAAGCAGTCCAAACAGAAGAAGTCGTGGGATTTCAGTATGGTGAGGGAAGGTTAGAGCAGAACTACTACATGGCTCTTCCTGCTTTCTTAGTATGAATCTTTTGAACCAATTGCAAAGAAAAGGAAAAAGTTGTATTACTTCAGCGGACAAGCTTGCCCAGCCTGATGTTAAAACATAAGTAGTAAAGAAGGTAGCCTGCATTTACTCAAGAAGACAAGAACAACAATGACTGTCAGAAATATTCCTGAAGATTCAGATGACAAAAAAAACAAGAGTAAGGTATTGCACTTTTAAAACTCATGAAAGATAATAATTTCAAAAGTAGAGTTTAGATTCATATAAAGAGCATATGATGCATCTCTTATACACCAAGATAAAATCTAAATCTATATGCATCTGAAACTCTGTCATGAAGTTGGAAGAATTGAGGTTCTATTAAACCAGATATTATGGAGTGGGATGGAAAGTTACCTGGGTTGGCACTGCTTTGGCAAGTTGTGTAGGTATATCTCTAACACTTGAGAAAACACTCAATTGCCTAATTATGGATCCGGAAAGAACATTAACAAAGAAAACATTCCAGATTGTGAAGTACAGAACTTTGGTGCATGCACTTTTTTTCCTCTCACTACGTGAAACAGCTCCCTCAATTGTGGAAAACAGCATCATGGTTGGTGGAACAGCATACATAAATAACATCAGAATTACACTTGGTAAGTAACCTGTTACAAGCTGGTTCATGAACTTCCTGCACATATGAACAAACAGGAGGTTCACAATAAGTCAAATATATTCTCCACTAATAACCAAGAAACTGTAAATTATGATGTATAAAATAAAACAAATTACTCCTGTAAGTTGGTCAATGAGAAACTAGCTCCAGAATAATTTTACTCTCAGTATTTGTATTATATATATAACCAGTTAAAACCAAAAAGTTTTAACAAAATCATGAAATAATTTGTTACTCGGTATAATGTATGTAAATACTGGAAGTAGTCAATAGGAAACTTCTTCCAGAATAAGAAACAAAAATCTCATCTGCAATACATATTGCATTTATTCATACATCAGTTGTCAGAAAGAAATATATTGCAGCAGATTAAACAAAGATCAAAAAGCTATGGACCTTATGGTCAAGGGATATTAATATTTACACTTTAATTTAAATCTATGTCCTTATTTATACATTGAGATTGTCTTGTCAGAGCCTTCACCCTGGGTCTGTTCTCAGTACATGTCACAACATTTTCAGTATTTAAGCACAATGCTCATATCATCACAGTGCACATGAAATTCCAAGCATTTATTTTCCATATATTTTCCAAAAACAGGATAGCTCCATCTATTCCTGGATTCTGATTTCCTTCAGGAAGTCAATATAAAATATAAACAAATGATCACATAAAAGCTTAGAATGGTAGATATAGCAGTACAAAAGGGTTTGGCAAGTATGGTTCTTTACGAGCGTTATTTCCAAAAAAAATGCATATATTCTAACATGCTGCAAATTCCATATACTATTTTGTTGCATAGGCATCAGCCACAACTGCAATGTGTAATGATAGCGACATAGTAAAAATTAACAACCTAACAGCACTTTAGCAATATAATTAGCAGAATGATACTTACTGTTTCAAAATTCCTCTAAGAAATGGAAATGTTTGTCTTAACTGGTCTAGTTGAGTCAAGCCTTGTACAAATGTAACTGGAAGAAGGAACACAAACATAAAAACAATAGCACCTAGAAGAGTTGCTATTTTACGGAGCCAAACTTGCTTGTAGGGTATGGAGAGGTTTGACCAATAAACATCATTTGGCTCTGGGGCTAGTTGTGTCACCCATAACATGGGATTTGATGATTGAAGAACTTGCGCAGCAACAACAGCATCATAACGAGTCCTGAAGAAAACAAAAGCAGCCGGGCGTTCCTGTATCAAAAGACCAAAATAACATAGGATATCAAATGTCCATTTCCATCAAAGGTTTAAAAGTTAGAGATCAATATTTGATTTCAAAAACCAACCACCACATGATAACAACAGGGAATGATAAGATCGAACCACATAGGGAGAGAGTCTCCACAAAGAAATAAAGAAAATGACCATGAGGTTGGGAAGGCATTAACAGTTTAAAAAACAAGTGTTAAGATAATGTAGAGAAGGCCACCACTATATCTGACATACTTTAGAATCATCAATTACAGTAAATGCTGTCATAAATTCAAACAGAAGAAAACTACTTACTCAAATTCAGAATGAGATTAATAACATGTAAACCATCAAAGAGCATGCAAAATGCTTTTAGCATCAAATGACAGCATTGCTAGGGTGGCAAAAATCAGATCTACACTAGATCACGGTAAACTGATGCTGCTTATAGAACATAAAAATAGTCCAGTGATATGAAAGCAAAACGACGCTGATGACTGAGCAATCACTGAAACAAGTTAACTTCTGGAAACAAACCGCCAAAAAGTAATATACAAATTACACACAGCTACTATAACCCTTTAATAAAAATTATTAGACTACTTGTTCGAAAATTTCCGACCTTGTCTGTTTGACTTGGTTGCAACCCATCACTGTTGGCTTTATGCTCAACATTTTCCACTTCAGTTTTAGGCACCTTGAAGGAACGCAAAATTCCACCACAAAGACATGGCATGGAACTCTCTTTATTCTGCAGCTCAATGGTTTTTAGCTTTTTGTATATCTTCTCCACATCCTTCTGGAAAGACAGCATTGTTTGAGAATATACAGAACATTTTGTGGTGCAGCGGAATAGAATAAGAATAGAGAAGGTGAAATACAAGTTTTTTTTCAAATAATAATAATAACAATAACAACAACCACCACCAAATGAAAATGAGAAATTGGAAAATTCAACTTAAATGCAATGTAGTAGCATCAGCACACTAAATCCTATCTTATTTTCTAAAACAAAGTAAAAGTAATTGTATAGCAGTCATTACTGTATAGTAACACTGAATAAAGTTACGGGTCTCAAATCGCTTTATATGCAATATTTTCTTTCAAACATCAATAACCATATGAAGGTGACAGGGAACAACAAGATTGAAACCACATGGGGAGAAGAGTCTCTATAAACAAATCAAGAAAATGACCATACAGTTGGGGAAAAAATAACGGTTTAAAGAAAACTGTTCACATAACGTAGAAGGCCACTACTATATCCCATATTCTTATAAAGGTTAGAATTACCAGCTTTCATTTCGCTAAAACACCCATCTCAGCAGAGGTTGAGTAATAACATGTTGAGCATCTTAACAAAGATGCAAATTGCTTTTTAGCATCAAATGAGGCTATTGCAAGGATCGCAAAGATCAGATCTGGATTCTTTGATGTCAGAGGAAAAACTAGATCATGGTGAACCAATATGCCTATAGCACATTAAAATAATCCAGAGGAAATAGAAAGGCAAAATGACTGATGACTGAACACTATCTGAGACAAGTTAACTTTTGGCAATACATAAACTATATAATATTACTACAGCCCAGAAACCAAATTATTAGACTATACTTATTCCAAGATTTTCAACCTTTTCAAGCTTTTCTCTTTGACTTGGTTGCAGTCCATCATCGCTGGTTTTACTCTTAACACTTTCTTCTTCAATGTTTAGTGCCGTAAAGGAATGTGTAGTTCCACCACAAAGACATGGAAAATAACTCTCTTTACTCTGTGATTCAATGGTTTTTAGCATTCTGTACATCTTTTCTGCATCCTTCTGCAGAGACAATATTGTTAGAGAATATACATATAGTTGTTAAAGCAAACCAAATAAAAAGAAACCCTAGTCAAGACAACCAAATAAAAATGAGAAATTGGAAAATTCAACTTAAATGCAATGCACCAGAACCAGCATTAGGTTAGTGATTCCTATTTTATATTCTAAGTATAAAATAATTGATTGGTAAGTGGAGCAAAGTCGATAATGTGAAGATTTAAAACATGGTACCAAAATCAAATTTGAGAAAATCAAGATTACCTATCAGAGGTAGTATGCAATGGATAAATTATCTTTTATTTCTCTCAGGTTTCATAAAATGTGTTGAGTAATGAATTCCAATAAAGAAACCACTTTATTTGGTCTAAAGAACGAAATGAGAAACAAAAAACAACGTTTTCTGTTTGTTGTTTGTCAACACTAATAGCATCCACCCCAGATGAACACCAAATTCATTCATTAGACGTCAAGGAAGTAGTGAATAACTGCACTAAAGCAAAACCAGCTAAGTCCTTTTTTCCTTTAATAAAATGATACTAAAGACATTTTAAAAATTAAAGCTTCTTCAAATAAAAAACTCATGTCAACAGAACCACGGATGGAGTGGCAAAAGACTTGATATCAAGTTTTCAATTGACACTAGTCCTGGGTTCGATCCTTGAACCCCTATCCCCATTCCCCTAAAAAAGATAAATAAATAAATAAATAAAATCATATATATATTTACATCCCTAATATAGTCACTCAAGATAGATGCGTACCATTAATTTGTCAACTCTACTAGCTCGATATACCATCTGGTGGGACACATAGCTTGCTGGATAGTAAGTTGAAAAGAAGTTCTCTACCGACTTACTGTATGAATGATCCCGAGACCACGGGATGCCACGGACTAGAACTGTGAAATGACTTGGATTCACAGGAGATCCAGTAATATGTGCTAATCGCATTTTAGTGATGCTTTTGTACTCCTATAGCAAAGCAGTAACCATAAATGAATGCTAGAGGAAGTTTAAGAATGCATCAGTAAAAGTTAAACCATATATGAGTAAATAATGCATTTCGGTATGCAAATCCTTACAAAGTAAAGTAGAACACAGGCTGAGCAGGATATGACGTATAATGCAAGACAGTGTGTCCAGAACCTGGAATATTTTTAAAACAAAAGGAAAAACAATCAAAAAATAGCTGGTTTTATCCAATCTATTTTACCAAAAGAATTTTATAGATGGATAATATATAATAAACAAAAAATTTGGATTCTTCCTTTGGGTAGCATACAAAAACATGGTAAAGTAGAATTCTTGAGGGCATCACAAGTCGAAATTTCATTCCTGGTTATGGCATTCACAGTTCAACATGGCAGCATCCAAATAACATTTCATTGTAAGAAGAAACTAAAGCAACTATCCCATCATAATAATGGGTCCAATTAACATACCATTTTGAGCCTTCTTTTACATTTCCAATAGTAAATACTTCCAGTGATTCTGTATAGATTTCATTGTGCGGCATTGCATGTCCATAATAATTTACTGGAAGCACTAGAAAAATGCAAATCATAGCAGCAATGATGAATATCCGAATACTGTAAAGAACAGGATGAAAATAGAAGTGCAGTTAGTAAACCGGCAGAAGAAAATAAAGACACCGACCAACCATAATTGAAACAAAGCACTTCAACAGTTTTTGGATATAATTGCAAGCATAGTCTTTTGGAGAAACCTAGTAGCAAAACTTAATTACCTGAAAACAACTATTCTCAAGAAAACTAGAGCATCCACGCCACCAGCAGCCAATATATCTTCATTAGTTGCTTGCCAGGCCCTCACGATCCAGCTTGCAGAGGGCACGAGTCTTTCAAGGCCGAAAGGATCAGGCTTTATTTGTTCTGAAATAAGCCTCCGCATGAAATACACACTAACATTGCTCGGTTGTTTTCTCAGTATGGAATACAATGACAGCAGCACAACACATATAGCTATATTGATTCCGGCAGAAGTTAAAAGAGCTCCAATGTCCATCTCAATCCCCTATATCCTTTTTTTCAAACTAGAAATTTCAATAACTAAAGAACTTAACCGAGCAAGGACTCAATATTACTTTCAATTTGCTCAAAACAGAAGTTTTTTTTCCATGCCAACTACTGCAGAAAGTACTTTGGCTCAATCTGGCACAGAATCAAGTGCTGCAAAATTGATTTGGGAATAGCCCTAGTTCATAAACCCAAATTTAACAACATTCACACCGATCAAATCACAAAAACAATAAATTAAATTCAAGTAAGAAAAAGCACTGCTTAAACTAAACACACATGGAAAACATCACCCAACTTCAAAAAATTAAATAAAAAAAACCCTAATAACAGTTGTTTTCAAGTCTTAATTTCCCTTTAGTAATAGAGGTAACAAAAATTCTAAACCATATTTTTCCTGTGTGATTAAATTTCCATAATTTTCTTTTAATTCATTTCTATAGTTACAAGACCAAAGATTATACAAATGCTAAAGTAATACAAATCAAATTTAAAACGAAAAATGCTCCTAACAAATAGTCCAAGACTGAAACCCAAACAAAATTGAACCAAATGGAAAAAAGAAAGAAATATTTAAAAAAAAAAAACTAAGTACCTGGGCAAATATCAGAGCCCCATAAAGCGTAAGAACTTCGAAAAGGTTCCCAGCACGAGTTCAATGAGATTCTGAAGCAAAAGGATTGGCTTTAAAAGTTGGAAAATTTTGAGTTTATTACTTATTCGCCAAATGCTATGCTTTTCCTTTTGACTTCAAATAAAAAGAGGAAATACAATTCGACCAATTTGCAGAAAATAGAAGATGTTATTATCTTCAAAGCAATTTATTGGGAAAAAGTTCAAACAATAATTACAGGCGCTAAAATGTTTTCATGTTTCTGATTACTGGCAGCAACAATCCAGCGAATACAACATATAAAACAGAGCAATGAATTTCTTAACCGCCACGTGGCAACAAATTAGGCAACCGTAAGAAAATGTGAGATCCTACTGCTCTAATGTACAACCGCCTCAACCTTTCGCTACAGTTTTTCTTGTTTTGTTTGGTCGGCGTCAGTTTGCGGGTTTGTTATTGTGCTTCGAGGCCTAATTTATTTGAAGTGGAATCGCGGCCGCTGACGAATAAGATTCAGAGTTGTGGATATTTAATTTCTTTGAGAAAATTATGGGAATTTTTTTACATCGTCATCTTATATTTTAAAATTTACAAAAGGGTTTTATTTTGATGCACAAGCTGTGTAAATTTTTTTTACACATTTCTTTTGTAAAATTTAAAATCTAAATCACAAACCCTAGCAACCTAAAACCTAAGCCCTAAATCCTAAACTCTAAATTCTAAATTCTACCCATAAACCTTAAATTATATACCCTACATATTAAACCCCTAAACCCTAACCTAAAACCCTAAACCCTAAACCTTAAAATTAAAGGGCTTGTATAAACTAAAATTTACACAAGCTTGTGCATCAAAGTATTTTCCTTTACAAAAATAACGCATATCTTATTTGTTAACTTAGCAAGCTCAATTTTTAATACATAAAGAAGGGATTTCTTGCTCAAAAAATTGTATTTCTTATTTGAATTCTAAACTTCCAATATCAAATATTTAATGCATTAGTATCATTTTATTAACTATACTTTTAACTGTAATTTTTTATTTTGATAAATCAACTACTTTTAATTTTATATTGTAGATTCCTCCATGCTTTTCTTTATCCATAAGTAATATGTTCAAAGATTAAAATAAAATATTGATGCATGATAGACCCTAAGAGTTGACTGATAAATCACGCATGATACATGTGATGTGAACCGATAATCAATAGTAATGTTTTATTAAATATGATAATTATTATTGAATGAGTTTGATTGATAATTTTTAATTAGAAGTTTAAGGCTGTGTTTAGTTTAAATATATATAAAAATAATCATTGTTAAAATGTTAATTTTTAATGCATTAAAAGTTATCTTTATATAAAAATTGGAAAATATCAATATATAGCATAAAAGTAATATATATATATATATATATATATATGAATTGAGACAAGAGAAAGTCTTAAGTTAAATAATGGGTGAGTGGGAATAATTTTTTTTCCCGAATGTGTGAGTGGGAATAAATTGAATGATATACAAATCTTCTGTTTTTTATTTTATAATAGTCTCATTTATATATCTATAATATTATATATAAGCATGATTTTGAAAGAAAAAAATAAACCGAAGAAAAGTATCTTTTATTTTTATTATATTACTGAATTGGTATTAGAAAAAATAATATTTTTACAAAATATTAAACTTTACGTGATAATAACAAAAGTAATACTTATTAATTAAATAAAAATATTAAATTAAAAAAGTCTTGGTAATTTTAAAATAGATTTTTTTTTTGAAGATGCTGGTATATATTTAAGTAGGAACCGTTATTGTTTACAAAGAGAAACACTTGGAAGTATAAAGAAATACAAGAGGACCATTCCTAAAATTAAACATGATAAACCAGCTAACCAAAGTAATATGATGACTTGGATTGCATCCGACTAATGCTGATATTAAAGTATCCAAGCAAACCAGTAGCTTGTGGAGCACGTGTTGAATTTGTGATGGCTTGGGCAACCAACCAAAGTTAGGCAAAGTTGAGTTGCTGCTTATCTTTTTCGACAGCCAAAGAGGTAGTAGTAGGGGCTTCTTCAATCCAACACATGGGGTCTGCATATAATCTCCCTTCACGAGCCAAAGTATGAGCAGCGTTGTTAGCAGCCCTACGCACAAAGACAAATTTGATTTCGGCTAGTCCTTGTGCTTCTGATATGATATCATGGATTAGTGGCCCTATCAGTGAAAGATCTTGATTCCGAGAATTAAGTTTCTTGATAATCGTCAGAGAATCACCCTCTACAAGCACTCTAAAGAAACCAAGATCTTTTGCCAATTTCACCGCTAATAGGCATGCTAAAGCTTCTGCCATAAAAGCACTTGCCACATGAGGATGACAATTTGTTCCAGCTGCCAATATATCACCATTTCCATCCCTGCAAATTACTCCTGAGTGGGAAATTTTTGTTTGCATGTTATAAGCCGCATCAAAATTAATCTTGTACATAGTTGCCGGCGGGGCTTGCCAACGGGTATATTCCACTGGTGATCTTGATGTCAACGGAGAATTGAGAGAATCACACTCCTGTATGAAAGCCTGGACAAAGGAAATTGTATCCTGTACAATTGGTGTATATGTTTCATGGACTGCTTTATTACGAGCATACCAGATTGCCCAACAAGATACCAAGAACGTCGATCGCTGCCTTTCAGAAAGAGCACAGAAACACGATGCAATCCATTCTTTCCAATCTGTATCATCGTCTAAACCATCCATATGTATACCCTGTGCTTGAAACACTTGTTTCGCAAATCCACAATCCCTCATAAGATGCTCAATGGATTCACCATGAAGATGGCAGAAGATGCATGAATTATTGACATGTAATCGGCGTGACTGAAGATTAGCAAAAGTAGGCATGTAATTGTTAAGAATCCTCCACATCGTAATTTTTACCTTCTCTGGCAGATTTATTTTCCACATATCTGAATAAAATTGCATTAAACGCAACGATGGTGATGGAAGAGAAGTAGCAGGACCATGATGAGATTCCAATTGGAGGAGTCGATAACCACTCTTGACTGTATATGTGCCTGAGCTATCCAATCTCCAGTTCTGTACGTCATTGAAATGTGATGTAGCCAGAGGGATTGAGCAAATACGGCAAGCTATGTCGTCATCAAATAACTCGTGCAGCACATTTATATTCCATGTTCGGGAGGGTCTGTCAATTAAATCTGCGACCACTGTGTAGTTAGTGTTAATAGAATGCGAATTAACTCTGCCATCATCTCCACCAGGTAGCCAAGCATCGTTCCAGATGTTTATATGTTCCCCAGAGCCGACTCGCCAACCAATACCCTTGTTTAGTAGGCCCTTGGCACTCCACAAACTGCGCCATATGTAGGAAGGGTTGGCACCCAAATTTGAGCTCATGAAATCATCTCTAGGATAATAACGTGCTTTTAATACCTTTGCCATAAGACAGTCAGGTTGTGTAAGCAATCTCCAACATTGTTTCGCCAATAGTGCAATGTTGAATTGTGATAGGTCTCGGAAACCAAGCCCTCCATCTTCCTTGGAATGGGTTAAATGATGCCATGTGGTCCAGTGTATACCTTGATTTGCATTGTTTCTCCACCAGAATCTGTTCATCGATTGCTCCAAGGCTCGGCACAAGGTAACAGGTAATAAAAAACAATTCATGGCAAATACTGGGATTGATTGCAAAACACTTCGTATGAGGACAGCTTTCCCTCCCATCGACAAGAATTTTACTCCATAGTTGTTCGTTTTGCTGTTGAGTCTGTCCAGATAGTAACTAAAAGCTTCTTTCTTGTTTTTACCGATCATGGTTGGTAGTCCTAAGTATTTTTCAGGATTTGTCGATACTCGTACTCCCAACAAAGTTCCAATAGACTCTCGTACTGAAGGAGAAACGTTGCTGCTGAAGAATATAAGTGATTTATCATAGTTGACCCTTTGTCCTGACACATTACCATATTCTGTCAACAGTGCTTTCATATTTGTCGCCCCAGCAAGTGTAGCGTTAGCAAAGCAGATGCTATCATCAGCAAACAATAGGTGACCAACTTCAAATCTTTCGCGACCAATTATGGCCCCTCGTATATTTCTAGTTTGATTTGCATGATTAAGTAGTGTGGATAGACCCTCTGCACATACCAGGAATAGGTAGGGACTCAACGGACAACCCTGTCGTAATCCACGGGTTGGAGCAAACTTGTTTCCAACGATCCCATTGAGACCAACCGAGTATGAAGCTGTTGTGACACAACTCAAAACCAATCGCACCCATCGATCATCATATCCCAGTTTTAGAAGCATCCCCTTTAAAAATGGCCATTCTACACGATCATAGGCTTTGCTTAAATCAGCCTTCAAAGCAAAGAAGCCAAGCTTGCCATGTCGTTTATTCTTCAAAGAATTCAAGAGCTCATATGCAACTACGATATTATCTGTGATCTGCCGGTTGGGGATGAATGCACCTTGACATTTGTCAATACAACAATCCATTGTTGAAGAAAATCTTGTCGCCAAAGCCTTTGCTATAATTTTATACAATACATTACACAGGCTTATTGGCCTGAATTGTGTCATATGCTCTGGCTTTTTAATCTTTGGAATCAGAACTATAATTGTCTCGTTGGCATCTTGAATAGGTGAATTATGATTCAAAACCGACAAGCAAAATGAAGTTATGTCAGCACCTATTACATGCCAGTATTTCTGGTAAAACAATGCTGGAAATCCATCAGATCCGGAGGCTTTCAATGGCTCCATATTTTTCACCACCTGCCAAATTTCATCTGGAGTAAAGGGCTGCAATAATCGCTCATTCATCTCCATCGTGATTTTTGGCTGGACCTTATCAAGAATCGGAGATGCATCTGCAGGCGAGGAAGTTGTGAAAAGGTCTTGAAAATAATTGCTAGCTAAGTGAAGCAATTCTGAATCTGTAGAAATCCAATTCCCAGCAGCGTCATATAAGCCTTTAACAGTGTTACATTTCCTACGGTAAGAGGCATGACTATGGAAGAAGGTCGTATTTTTGTCACCATGTTTTAACCAGTTGGATCTTGATCGTTGCTCCCAGAAAAGTTCTTCTTTGTCAGCTTCTAGGTTCAAACCGAGTTTTACTTCAATCAATTCTTGAAGGTTATCATCAGTTGGTTCAGAAGTTGTCAGGTCATGCAGGCGGTTTTGTAATGTCTTCTTACAGGAGTTGGAGTTACGCTTTGTAGTTTGGCTCCAGGAAAGGAGTTTAGAGCCCAGGCAATTTAGTTTGAGCACAACATTTTCATTAGAATTTCCCCAGCTTCGTTGTATTACCTCTTCCACCTTGTCATCTAAGATCCAGTGAGCATCAAATCTAAACTTTTCAAAACGTGATTGTGGATGCCGACGCGCATGTCCTTCTGTATCAATTAACAAGGGGCAGTGGTCTGAAAAAGTGTGTAGCAAGTGAGTGACTGAGTAAGCATTGTGCATATTCCACCAGCTTTGATTTGCCACTGCTCTGTCTAAACGTTCTCGCACATTAGTAGCTGAAAATTTGCCTCTTTCCCAAGTAAACCATGCACCGTTAAATCCCAAGTCACTAAGGTCACAGTCATGAAGTGCATCTCGAAAACTAACCATGTTACGTTCTGGTCGGAGCCGACGTCCTTGCTTTTCAAAGGAAAACATTATTTCATTGAAATCGCCAGCTACCATCCATGGCAAAGTTTGATCTGAGCCCAATTGCCGTAAAAGGTCCCATGATAAGTGACGGTTATTCTCAACTGGGTGACCGTAGAATCCAGTAAATCTCCAGCGAGTATCATCTTCTTCGTGAATCACCACATCTATGTGATGTTGTGAATAGCTTCTCAATTCAACGTCACAATCCGGATTCCAGCCTAATGACAAGCCACCCCGTGAACCAATTGCTCCAACATCAATTCCGAATCGATAGCCACATTTATGTCTTACTTTTTCCATTCGCCTATTGTTTAATTTTGTTTCCATAAGAAACAAAATCTGGGGATGATTTCCTCTCAAAGCATTTTTGAGACGGTTTACTGCCCGCAGCCTCCCCAATCCGCGGACGTTCCAACTTATTAACTTCATGGTTTCCGGCTGCCCTGCAGCACAGAGCCAGCCGATTCATCAGGTAAGTTCGCCGGAGCAGTGGAATCCAAGTCTCCAGAAACCACAGCCCCCTCCCCAGTAATCCGTTGCCTTTTATGTCCATCCGGGATCCCCATCGGATTGTCTTCTGCGTCGGAGCCTATTTGCATTTGTCCATCCTTTAAGAATCCCTCGGTTTGTACTTCACCAACTTTCAGATGACGTATGTTATCACATGAAGAGGTGCCTACATCTGTAGAAATACCATGCATGAACGTGTTACCATGCAGTTGAGAAAAGGCTTTTACCTCACAAAGTGGTAGGCCTGTCACTTCCTCTCTCAGCCATTTGCTTGGCGCTGGAGGGCTTCTTCTGGCCGGGGCACGAAGAGATAAATCCCAACCAAAGGTAATCTCATTTGGATCCATCGTCAACCTTAAGGGGCAGAAGTTTTCTCCGTGGCCAAGCTTTCCGCAAATAAAGCAAAAAATTGGCAACTTTTCATATTGGAAAGTAACGTACGTACAACGATCAGAACCAAGGGAGATTTTCTTTCTTCGTTTCAGGGGGTGGTTAACATTTAGCATGGCTTTGAGTCGCATAAATTGCTTCTTTCCAGAGACAACAAGCTTTGAGTCATATTCGACATAGTGGCCTATAAAATTACCAAATTTTCGTGCCATTGGTTCCGACATTAACCCTGTAGGAAGATCATGAATCTGTATCCAAAATACTGCAAGGTCTAACGGGACTGTTATGGGGTCTTCCCCTTGTTCCAGTTTACGGAGAAGCAGTAAATGGTTGTTAAAAAACCACGGACAGCCACCAAGAACTCTATCCATATCAACTTCATGGTAGAATCGAAAACAAATTCGTTTGTCTCCCAGATCCGTGATTGATATACCACCAAGAGGGTGCCAGACATCAGCCAAAGTGTTTCGCATGGATAAAAAATGGATGATACTGGAAGTGTGAAACTTTCCAATTAAGCATAACTTATAATCTTCCGCCACATCCCTAATTTCAGTAGGAATTTCCAGAACTTCCTCTTCATCTTCAGCAAGTGATAGAGCCGCTAAACCAGCATCCATCTCATCCAGTTTGTATGTGATTTAGATTACAATAAGTATAACATGGAACAAGACATGCAAATTTGCAGACAAAAAAGCGTGCAATAAATGCAGACAAGTAACCGCTCAGGAGAAAAAAATAACCGCCAATGCAGACCTAATTAGTATATTAAAAATCATTTTAAAATAGACTTTAACTTCAATTCATGAGGACATTTTAGTTGATCTTGATTATATGTGCTACCATATGTACTTTCTTTCTCGGACTAAATTTAAGTTTTTTTTTATCTAAAAACTAAGCTTTAACTTTATATTAAATTACATATTAGTTTAGATTAATTGTCAGTTAGTCTTTATATAGTCAAACTTAAGATTTAGCATTGGATATAGATGCATTAGTATCAAACACTTGCGCATTTTCATTCAAATGGAGTAGCATCTAAAGAAAATTATCGAAAAAAATTTAGAATTATTTGATAAATTTTGCTTTTATCACGAAAACACATTTTCTTTTTATTTACTATTTAATGTTTCACACTTATATTATTATTTGATATTTTATAATACTTAATTTACACATTATGAATATTTTTTTGGGTAAACTATTTGGGTGACCACCTAATTATTGGGTCTGACCTATTTTAACCACCGAACTATGAAAATTCAAAATTTAACTACCCAACTATTTAATTGGACCTATTTTGACTACCGGCCGTTAAAATTTAACGGATGGGTGACGTGACTGTTAATAGAAATTTGTATAACTACACATTTGGTCCATATTAATTACATATTCTATCTCCCGTCATCTCTCTTTTAGTTTCCCTCCATTAAATAATGAACCCCATCTCCAGTTTCCGCAGTCTATGTGAATGATTTAAGTGGTGAAATCATGAGTGCTGCTGGAATGTTGTTTGCGGTTTGGAGCATCAATGGAAAATGTCTAGTAGTAATTAGCACAGCCTAAATTCCATCTGATTACATACTCTTTGTGACAAGTCCTACCTTCTGTGATTGGCTGGATACAAACCCTAATCCAGCTATTAAAAACAGTTTATATACCACGATGGAGCCGTTAAGGTCTAGCATATGGTTCACTGCACCGACATAGAGACGATAAGCAACTCAATTAGCATAGGAACCCAAGGTAAGACCCAATATTTGGGTGGTCACCCAGGTAGTTTACCCTTTTTCGACAGTGGTTTTAGGTTGTTTCCATGGTAGAGAGGTGGAGGTTCTCCGCCTAGTGTTTTTGGACGGTCCTTCTATATGGTTCCTAGAGTATGCCTTTGCTTGGGGGTGCATGGCTCCTTATAGGGGCTGGATGAGGTGAGAACACATGTCAATTGAAGAAGAGAAGTGTCTTGGTGAGTTGTCATAGCTCAGATGTCGATGTGGATCACGTGCATCGTCACGTGGTCTGGGGTAGCATTCACTTGTCGAGGTCGCAAAGGGTCACAATTGGTTTGTTCGCACAGCCGTGGTTTGCTAGTACGTTCGTAGATGGTTGTAATTGGGCATTCGTATGGTTGTGGTTCGTTGGTACCAACAATTACCCCCTCGCGAAGGAATGTTAGAAAGTGACCTTAGCAAGCCTGGAAACACGAACAATATAAAATTTTAAATTATAAAATTCAAAGTCACAAGATGTAGATTATTACTTAGCATATTTTGTGTAAACTTGTTCCATTGTGCTCGCTTTTAGGAGCAATAAATAACATTTATTAATGTTCGGTGTAGGTTCTATAAGTTTTTCCTGGTAGCAAACTACATGATATGTGTTTGTGTAGTTTTGTGGGTGAATGGATATTTACCAGATTCCTCGTGTTACTTGTTTATTGGTCTTTTGTGGCAGTGTGATAGTTTTTTTTCTTCTAGCATTGAGCATTTATTTCGTCATCATCGTGATTAGACGGTCTAAGACAGATTGTGATGACAGAGAAAAACTTGAAATGGTTGTAACAAGTACATGCTCTCAATCGTGCATTTATTGGTTTGAAGTTTCAAGATTGCGTGATTTTAGGCGTATGTTCAAGATTTCAAAATCTCGAAATTAACTACTTGCTGCGGTGGTTTTCAAGATTTTAATTTTAATCGTCAGGTCTTGGTATTTTCTCCTTTTCGTTATAAATAGCACGCCTTTGGGTCCAAATTTTCATAATCCAAATTGTGAGTGGTCTATCCTTTCCTTTATGGTTTTCTTCTTTACAGTTTTATATGCGTAGGTTGGGGGAATCTATTCGTGGCGATAACTACTATATACAAGTTTTATTTTATAGATCCCGGGGGAGTGCTGACTTTTCATCGGGGTTGTTTGTGTCTACAAACAATGGTATTTGGAAGGTTATGATTAGTCATTTGTAGCGATGAACGTCAACAAATAGAGTATTTAGAAAACCTTGCACTCAAAATTTTCCAAATATCATTGTTTGTTGTTGTTCGTGACTACATTAAGAAGCGGTCGTTGCTGAGAAGATTATCAAAGTTGTTGATGTGTGCTTGAATTTGGCCGCTTTTCATATATGAAGAACTAATGTTTTGATATAATAATTGAAAAATGTTTTTGGACTTGTTTGAATATTTTAAAAACTTATTTAAAGTCCAAACAACTTGAAAATATGTTTGAAATGGTTTAATAGGTTTTAACATGTCTAAAACGTTTTTTAAATGGCCAAAATATCATTTTTACAATGCTTGTATGGATACACTTTGATCTGTATCGATACCACCATTTCCAGATATAGGGCTAGAGTTATCGAAACCACCTTGATGGTATCGAGACCTGTAGGTTTCGAAACCACCTTGCTGGTATCGAGACCTGTAGGTTTCGAAACCACCTTGCTGGTATCGAAACCAGCCTGACTTTTTCAGTCCCCAACGGCTAGTTCTGAAAAAGGGCGTACAGATACGGGAACCCGTGTACCGATACGGTAGGCACCATAATTGCAAATTATGTGGGAAATAAAGATTCCAACGGCTCCAAAACATCCTCAACGACTAGTAACGACTACAAACTCAATTGAGACTATAAATTGTGTAACACCCGGGTTCGGGGGTCGGAAGAAAATAATAATTTAAAAATAGCTCGGGTTTCGGTTCCAAATTTTAAATAATAAAATAATTGTTTGGGCCTCGGGTTTTAAGACAACAAAATTTAGTTGGACCATTTATAAAATAAACCCAAAAAGTCAAGGGTGTCATCCCTTGTAGTTATCTTAATTCATTAAGGGCATTTAAGTCTTTAACCCTTTTAATTTCAAACAAACCTAAAATAATGCTTGAGTCATCTTCTTCCCCTCACTCCACTATTCACACCAACGTTAAAACACCCCCCTCTCCTTAGGTTACTATTTCATCAAATGTCTTGCTCGTTTTGAAGAATTTCGCAAAGGTAAACACGTTTTTTACTTACCCTTGTTATTTCCTACAAGTTAGTACCAATTGTTTCATTTTTAGACATGTTTTGAAATTGGAGGTTTGAAGGATTTTGGGTTAAAAATGTTGTCTTTGGGGTCTTTAACTTGAGCTTTCCATTTGTTTAAGTCATATGAGTTGCCTACAACCAAAAGGGTCCAACAAAACCAATTTTTACAACGTTTTATGGAATTTTCGGATTTGGGTGAAAATGAGGTTTTGGGGAGGTTTTAAGTTGGGTTTTGGGGGTTTTTGAGGTGGAATCTTGAGGGCTGATGGTTAGGGTATATGTAAGCTTTGTTTTGAAGGCTTTAGGGAGTAATTTGAGGGTTGAAATCAATGGTTTTGAGGGGTGCTTAAGGGCTGCTCGGATTTTTGGAGTTTTGAGCTAGAATTCAATGGAAAATTGATGTCTTGAGATTGGTATTTAATCTGGATTGATTATTTTAGAATATGGACTGATTTGAGATTATTTGCTTGATGTTGGAATGGCTAGAAGTGAGAACTTTGGTTGGTGAAGCTTCGGGGACAAATCCGGGGATTTCGGAGTCTTGAGCTTGGTCTTCGATCTTCTCTTGGGTAACAACGGTGAGTAGATTTATTGGTCCTTACATTGAGCTCGATATGGATCCCTTTGGGGTTTGGGTGGAACCTTGAGAGGTCACCTAAACCCGTGTGTAAGCCTCTCTACTCTCATGTGTTGTGATATATTGATTGTGGATGCGTTGTGGTTATTTGGATGCATTATAAGTTGTTAATGTTGTAGTCGTGTTGAGTTCGTGCCTCACGTGATGGTGGTCTAACTACGGTGATGTGTAGTCCCACCGATAGTGACTAGTAGGGTAGTACTTTGATGTGTAGTCCCATTGGAAATCCACTAGTCGAAACGGTGATGTGTAGTCCCACCGTAGGTGTATGTTGGTTGTGCTTGTGCAAACCAAATGTTGTGTTTGAGATAGACCCTTGTGCATCCATTGCTTTCTTGCATATAAATCATGTTTTGGAAAACTGCATGTTGTGAATTGTAGAGCCTCTCTCACTAAGCTAGATTGCTTATGCTCTTTTGTTTCCAACGTGCAGATCGTTAGAGTTCGGGAGGCGAGCGGGCGAGGGAGGAGCTTTTGGAGTTCTCAAGCAAGTTTAAGTATGGTTTGCTTTTGTAATAATGTCTAGACAATGGGGTGTAGAGTGTTAGGAGTTGGGGTCAAACTTCTTAGGAAGTTGTGCTTGAAATTGTTAAACTCATGTTGTGTTATGCTTTTGCTTCTTGGATTATGTCTTATGTCTCTATGTGGTTTATTTGCATATGCATAAACTTGCATGATTTTGGCCCATGTATGCCTTATGCTTGACTACATTGTGAATGATGTCTTGTGCTTGTTAAACATGTTTCTTTGTGAAATTGTATGGAGTCTTGTTGGTATGTTTTCGTTAGATTAAATGCCTCCCATGCTACGTCTCAACTGTGGTTTGATGCATGTATGTGTGTTTACGCTTAAGAGTGCCCAAAAGTGCATCTAGAATCGTATGTGAAGTTACCAAGTAGTGAAATGAGGAGTTGCAGAGTAGGGGTATCGATACGGTTAGACCCGTATCGATACGGCCTTCTTATTCCAGGCCTTCCGTTTCGATACACGGGGAGACGTATCGATACCATTTTGGACACTGGAGCTACTGTCCAACTTGGTATCGATACCGGTCTTTGGCGTATCGGTACGGTCATCTTAGCGTTGACTGTGAGAAGTCAACCATTGGGGAGGGTATCGATACACTCCTTGGGTGTATCGATACGGTCTCCACAGGCTGAAATTGACCTTTCGACCTAGTCAAGGTGTATTGATACACCCCTTAGGTGTATCGATACCGCTGCAGTTAAGTTAAAAATTGGGCTGTTAAATGTTGTTTGGGTTCATTTGATTGTCTTATGTATGTCACTCCGCATGTTTGATCACTTAGGACTTTAATACTCCTCTAGACAAGATTAAATTAAAAAGATAAAAAAATAGGGTTGCTAACCGAAGGGGAGCCTTAACAGGTTTCACTTCGGTTTTCCCCGTGTAGCCCACTTGGACCGGTCATCCGGCCAGACCGGGACGGGGGGGGGTTACATTTATTGGTATCAGAGCCTGAGGTTTCCGAGACCTCGGGCAGGTAAGTGAGGTAAGTTAAGGTATTATGAGTGTTTTGCCATGCATGTCTAAATTTTGTTCTTAGCACGGTGTATGTATGTATGCTATGGTGACTTTGCTATTGTTTGAGAGTTGGTTTGAGTCCCCATTGTTAGGCATTGTTGTCAAAATAAAAAGGGAAAATTGTTTTGGTTTAAAGAGCTTGAGAACCGGAGTCCTTTGCCCCTTGCTAACCTAACGTTTCTTTGTTGTTGTGTGTTTGTTGTTTTAGATTACCTTAATCGCTATGGTGAGACCGAGGGGACGGCCTAGGGCGGGTGACCAGGCACCCGAGAACGCGCCTCCTGCTCTTAATGCTCCCGGTGGTAATGGGGGAAATGTCGGAGGTGATGGTAATGGGCCTCAGGCTGAGGCTAATGTGGGAGGTAATGGGGCTCAAGCGGGCCAAGGTCAGGCAGGCCCAGATGTGGCTCATTTGATCCAGACTATAGCCGGAGCTTTTCAGACAGCTTTGGCTGGTATGCAAGCTGCAGCACCACCTCAGGGTGCGGGGACAGGATTACCCCTTGAGAGGCTTCGAAATTTGGGTGCAGTTGAGTTTCGTGGATTGTCTCCGGAGGGTTCGGAAGGGTGGCTTGAGAGCACTACTCGCATCTTGGGCCAGATGGAGTGTTCGGATGCCCGTAAGTTGGGATGCATTGTCTCATTGCTTCAGGGAGACGCTTATACTTGGTGGACCACTGCTATTTCTGGTATGGCTGAGACGGATATCACATGGGAGTTTTTCAGGAATGCTTTTAAGAGGAAGTACCTCGGAGTTTGGTACTTAGATGAAAAGAAAAGAGAGTTTATGGCTTTGGTTCAGGGCAATAGGACCGTGTCCGAGTATGAGATCCAGTTTGTGAGGTTGAGCCAGTACGCGCCAGAGTTGATTCCGGATGAGAAGGAGCGATGTGAGCGTTTCAGATATGGGTTGACTACTGATGTGAAGACCTACATGTTGGCCTCCGACTACACTGAGTTTGATGTCTTGGTTTCTAGGGCCAAGGATGTTGAGCAAAACCTAAGCTCTAGAGCACGTGCTAGTGGGTCTGACTCCGGGAAGAGACATGCAAACTGGGATAGAGATCATGCCAAGAGGCATAGGGATAGGAGGTACCAGCCGGATACGAGGCCTAGAGGTGGTAACCATGGTCAGGGCCAAGGGGCCAAGGGGCTGTCGGGCACATTCCGGAGTGCACTAGGTGCGGGAGATGCCACCCAGGTGAGTGCATGGGTATGTTTGGGGCGTGTTGGAACTGTAGCTCCCGAGACCATTTGAGGCGTGATTGTCCACACCCAGTTAGGGGAGGACCGGCACCAGCGAGGGGTTTTGAGCATCAGAGAGGTCGTGGGCGCGACCGTGGGAACTTCCAGCCAAGGAATGAGGGTCAGAGGAACTTGGCTCATGTGGTAGCAGTCCAGCCCGAGGGAGGAGGACTGGCTAGGGTGTACGCTCAGCGAGAGGCTGGGAATGACACTGATGTCATTGCAGGTAATTTCACATTACAATCTTTGAGTTTGCTTTCTCTGATAGATTCGGGGTCAACGCATTCGTATATTTTGGGTGAGCATGCAAAGTCATTAGGACTACCTTGCGATTGGCTAGAGGTAGGTGTAAATGTCACTAGCTCTTTTGGTGATACAGTGGTAGTTAGGAAAGTGTATAGGAGGTGTCCCTTGACGATTCAGGGCCACGTATTTCCGGTCGACATGATGGAACTACACTTTTATGGTTTTGATGTGATCTTGGGCATGGATTGGCTTGTAGAGCATAGAGCTAGGGTTGACTTCGAGACTAAGAGAGTCTCTTTGAGGCTTACCGATGACTTTGAGGTTGTGGTAGTTGGGGAGAATGTTAAGTTTTTGTCCAACGTGGTTTCGGCTTTGGAAGCTCAGAGGTTGTTGAGTTCAGGGTGTCAGGCTTACTTAGCTTACGTAATGAACCCGGATATGAGTGAGGTGAGACCTCAGAACATCAGGACTGTGTGTGACTTTCCGAGTGTTTTTGCGGAAGAGCTACCAGGCTTGCCTCCAGATAGAGCAGTTGAGTTTGCTATTGAGACTTATTCTGATTCTGCACCGGTGTCGATTGCTCCGTATAGGATGGCACCGAAAGAGTTGAAAGAGTTGAAGACACAGCTTCAGGAGTTGACTGACAGAGGTTTTATTAGGCCTAGTGTTTTCCCGTGGGGTGCTCCGGTCTTGTTTGTGAAAAAGAAGGATGGTAGCATGAGAATGTGCATAGACTATAGACAGTTGAATAAGGTGACGGTGAAAAACAAATATCCCTTGCCAAGGATAGATGACTTGTTAGACCAGTTGAGGGGTGCTTCCGTGTTTTCAAAGATTGACTTGAGGTCTGGGTATTATTAGTTCAAGGTAAAGGATGTGGACATACCGAAGACAGCTTTTCGTACACGATACGGGCATTATGAGTTTTTGGTGATGCCTTTTGGGTTGACCAATGCTCCAGCAGCCTTTATGGATATGATGAACCGGGTGTTTCATAAGTTCTTGGACTGGTTTGTGGTAGTGTTTATTGATGACATCCTAGTGTACTCTAGGACCGAAGAGGAGCACGATGAACACTTGAGGTTAGTGCTTCAGACCTTACTTGAGAATCAGTTGTATTCCAAGCTAAGTAAGTGCGAATTTTGGATTAGGGAGGTGGTCTTCCTAGGTCACGTGATCTCAGCTAGTGGGATTAGTGTAGATCCCAAGAAGATCGAAGCCATTGTGAATTGGAAGCAACCGAAATTAGTGACAGAAATCCGCAGTTTCCTAGGTTTGGCGGGATACTATAGGAGGTTTGTTGAGGGGTTCTCGAGGATAGCAGCTCCGTTGACCAAGTTACTACAGAAAAATGTTCCGTACGAATGGTCAGATGCAAGACAAGAAGCGTTTGAGAAATTGAAGAAAGCTTTGATCGAAGCTCCCATTTTGATTCAGCCCGAGCCGGGGAGAGAGTTTGTGATTTTCAGTGATGCATCTTACGTGGGGCTAGGTTGTGTGCTTATGCAAGAAGGTAAGGTAGTGGCATATGCTTCCCGACAGTTGAAGGTCCATGAGAAGAATTACCCCACACATGACATAGAGTTGGCTACAGTGGTGTTCGCGTTGAAAATTTGGAGACACCATCTTTATGGTGAGAAGTGCACTATGTACACCGACCACAAGAGTTTGAAGTATTTGATGTCCCAGAGGGAGTTGAATCTTAGGCAACGAAGGTGGTTAGAGCTCCTTAAAGATTATGACCTTACCATAGAGTATCATCCGGGCAAGGCAAATGTGGTGGCCGATGCCTTGAGTAGGAAGGTGATCGTTGAGTTACGAGCAATGTTTGCAAGGTTGAATGTATCTACGGATGGTGGGTTAGTGGCCGAGCTTCAAGCTAAGCCGTCATTGGTTCAGTTGATCCGTGAGAGACAGTTGCGAGATGAGTTCTTGGCACCTCACGTGCAAGACATAGCTGAAGATAGGCCTACTGAGTATTGTTTTGGAGAGAATGGGATCCTATGTTTCAAGGATAGGATAGTGGTTCCGGAGGATGCCGAGTTGAGGCGTACGATTTTGAGTGAGGCTCACAATATCCCTTTTGCTATGCATCCGAGTAGCACGAAGATGTATCGAGGGTTAAAGGAAGAGTATTATTGGGTTGGTTTGAAAAAGGATGTAGCCGAGTTCGTAAGTAGATGCATGGTTTGTCAGAGAGTCAAGGCTGAGTACCAGTTTCCCTCAGGGTTGTTGCAACCGTTGAAAATTCCAGAGTGGAAGTGGGAGCGCATCACTATGGACTTTGTGTCAGGACTTCCGTTGACTCATTCGAAGAAAAATTCAGTGTGGGTGGTTGTAGATAGATTCACCAAGTGTGCTCATTTCATACCGGTTCATACTACCTATACATTAGACAAGTTGGCCGAATTGTATATTTGTGAGATTGTGAGACTACATGGGGGTACCGAAGTCGATTGTGTCAGATCGAGATCCGAGATTTACCTCTAGATTTTGGGAGTGTCTGCATCGAGCTTTGGGTACATGGTTGAACTTCAGCACTTCGTATCATCCGCAGTCAGATGGGCAGTCTGAGAGGGTAATTCAGATTTTGGAGGACATGTTGAGGTGTTGTATCATTGACTTTCAGGGGTCATGGGAGAAACACTTACCATTAGTGGAGTTCGCGTATAACAACAGCTTTCAGTCGAACATCCAGATGGCTCCCTATGAGGCCTTGTATGGTAGAAAGTGTAGGACCCCGATTTGTTGGGCCGAGGCCGGACAGAAACTTGTGTCGATGCCCGAGTTACTTAAGGGAACCACCGAGAAGGTGAAATTGATATGTGATCGCTTGAAAGCGGCTTCAGATCGGCAAAAGTCCTATGCCGATTTAAAAAGGAAGGAGGTGGAGTACTCCGTGGGGGATAAAGTGTTTTTGAAAGTCTCACCATGGAAGAAGGTGATGAGGTTTGGAAGGAAGGGCAAGTTGAGCCCAAGGTACATAGGGCCTTATGAGATAGTTGAGAAAATTGGTCTGGTTGCGTATAAATTGAGACTCCCAGTTGAGCTAGAGAAGATTCATGATGTATTTCATGTGTCGATGCTTAGGAGGTATAGATCGGATTCGTCCCATGTCATGCCAGTGGAAGAAATAGAGTTAAATCCGGATTTGTCTTACAATGAGGAACCAGTTGAGATACTTGCTTCTGATAGCAAGGTGTTGCGTGGCAAGACTATAGAGTTAGTCAAAGTCTTATGGAGACATAGAGGTGTGGAGGAAGCCACGTGGGAGAGGAAAGCTGACATGCTTGAGCAGTTTCCGTATTTGTTTCCGTCAGGTAATTTCGAGGACGAAATTCCTTAAGTAGGGGAGAGTTGTAACACCCGGGTTCGGGGGTCGGAAGAAAATAATAATTTAAAATAGCTCGGGTTTCGGTTCCAAATTTTAAATAATAAAATAATTGTTTGGGCCTCGGGTTTTAAGACAACAAAATTTAGTTGGACCATTTATAAAATAAACCCAAAAAGCCAAGGGTGTCATCCCTTGTAGTTATCTTAATTCATTAAGGGCATTTAAGTCTTTAACCCTTTTAATTTCAAACAAACCTAAAATAATGCTTGAGTCATCTTCTTCCCCTCACTCCACTATTCACACCAACTCCACTATTCACACCAACGTTAAAACACCCCCCTCTCCTTAGGTTACTATTTCATCAAATGTCTTGCTCGTTTTGAAGAATTTCGCAAAGGTAAACACGTTTTTGACTTACCCTTGTTATTTCCTACAAGTTAGTACCAATTGTTTTCATTTTTAGACATGTTTTGAAATTGGAGGTTTGAAGGATTTTGGGTTAAAAATGTTGTCTTTGGGGTCTTTAACTTGAGCTTTCCATTTGTTTAAGTCATATGAGTTGCCTACAACCAAAAGGGTCCAACAAAACCAATTTTTACAACGTTTTATGGAATTTTCGGATTTGGGTGAAAATGAGGTTTTTGGGAGGTTTTAAGTTGGGTTTTGGGGGTTTTTGAGGTGGAATCTTGAGGGCTGATGGTTAGGGTATATGTAAGCTTTGTTTTGAAGGCTTTAGGGAGTAATTTGAGGGTTGAAATCAATGGTTTTGAGGGGTGCTTAAGGGCTGCTCGGATTTTTGGAGTTTTGAGCTAGAATTCAATGGAAAATTGATGTCTTGAGATTGGTATTTAATCCGGATTGATTATTTTAGAATATGGACTGATTTGAGATTATTTGCTTGATGTTGGAATGGCTAGAAGTGAGAACTTTGGTTGGTGAAGCTTCGGGGACAAATCCAGGGATTTCGGAGTCTTGAGCTTGGTCTTCGATCTTCTCTTGGGTAACAACGGTGAGTAGATTTATTGGTCCTTACATTGAGCTCGATATAGATCCCTTTGGGGTTTGGGTGGAACCTTGAGAGGTCACCTAAACCCGTGTGTAAGCCTCTCTACTCTCATGTGTTGTGATATATTAATTGTGGATGCGTTGTGGTTATTTGGATGCATTATAAGTTGTTAATGTTGTAGTCGTGTTGAGTTCGTGCCTCACGTGATGGTGGTCTAACTACGGTGATGTGTAGTCCCACCGATAGTGACTAGTAGGGTAGTACTTTGATGTGTAGTCCCATTGGAAATCCACTAGTCGAAACGATGATTTGTATTCCCACCGTAGGTGTATGTTGGTTGTGCTTGTGCAAACCAAATGTTGTGTTTGAGATAGACCCTTGTGCATCCATTGCTTTCTTGCATATAAATCATGTTTTGGAAAACTGCATGTTGTGAATTGTAGAGCCTCTGTCACTAAGCTAGATTGCTTATGCTCTTTTGTTTCCAAAGTGCAGATCGTTAGAGTTCGGGAGGCGAGCGGGCGAGGGAGGAGCTTTTGGAGTTCTCAAGCAAGTTTAAGTATGGTTTGCTTTTGTAATAATGTCTAGACAATGGGGTGTAGAGTGTTAGGAGTTGGGGTCAAACTCCTTAGGAAGTTGTGCTTGAAATTGTTAAACTCATGTTGTGTTATGCTTTTGCTTCTTGGATTATGTCTTATGTCTCTATGTGGTTTATTTGCATATGCCTAAACTTGCATGATGTTGGCCCATGTATGCCTTATGCTTGACTACATTGTGAATGATGTCTTGTGCTTGTTAAACATGCTTCTTTGTGAAATTGTATGGAGTCTTGTTGGTATGTTTTCGTTAGATTAAATGCCTCCCATGCTACGTCTCAACTGTGGTTTGATGCATGTATGTGTGTTTACGCTTAAGAGTGCCCAAAAGTGCATCTAGAATCGTATGTGAAGTTACCAAGTAGTGAAATGAGGAGTTGCAGAGCAGGGGTATCGATACGGTTAGACCCGTATCGATACGGCCTTCTTATTCCAGGCCTTCCGTTTCGATACGCGGGGAGACGTATCGATACCATTTTGGACACTGGAGCTACTGTCCAACTTGGTATCGATACCGGTCTCAGGCGTATCGATACCATTTTGGTCACTGAAGCCACTGTCCAAACTTGGTATCGATACCGGTCTTTGGCGTATCGGTACGGTCATCTTAGCGTTGACTGTGAGAAGTCAACCATTGGGGAGGGTATCGATACACTCCTTGGGTGTATCGATACGGTCTCCACGGGCTGAAATTGACCTTTCGACCTAGTCAAGGTGTATCGATACACCCCTTAGGTGTATCGATACCGCCTGCAGTTAAGTTAAAAATTGTGCTGGTAAATGTCGTTTGGGTTCGTTTGATTGTCTTATGTATGTCACTCCGCATGTTTGATCACTTAGGACTTTAATACTCCTCTAGACAAGATTAAATTAAAAAGAAAAAAAATAGGGTTGCTAACCGAAGGGGAGCCTTAACGGGTTTCACTTCGGTTTTCCCCGTGTAGCCCACTTGGACCGGTCATCCGGCCAGACCGGGACGAGGGGGTTACAAATTGAAGGCTGGAACACTTGAAGATGGTTAGAGGCTACATCAAAGCAACGTGATCAAGAGAAATAGAGTCAAAATCTTTATTTTACCTTTCTCTTGTACATAGTCTAAGAAGAGTGCTTTATTGTAAATTCTTTGTACACTCTTGTGAGCTTAAATTTGTGTAAACACCCACCTAGAGAGGTATTTAGTTTACCAAACAAATTTCTTGTAAAATGAGAGGCTCTAGGTTAGCCTTGTGAGAAAAACTAGAGTTGGTTCTATCTTAGCCAAGTTTAAAAGATAGGATTGTAACGATTTCCTCCTAAACCGGGAAAATGGGACGAATTCATTGTTGAGTGAATTGGGAAATCCTTAGTGGTGTGCTAAGGTAGTTGATGTAGGTGCTTAGTTATTAGCCCGAACCACTCTAAAATCATTGTGTCACTTGTATACCTTTATTTCGATTTTAGCCAATTCAACCACCAAACATTTACAACCCTCTTTGACGGTTTAGATGATCGATTCGAGTGTTCTACAAGTCCAACAATTGGTATCAGAGCCTCGTCTCCATCGAAGGACTAACATCCGGGAGTAAAGATCATTTGCTCGAAGTCCACCGTTCAATAAAATGGCAAGATTTGAAGAAGGCCGCTCTATCTCGTGTCCTCCACTCTTCGAAGGAGAAGCATACTTCCAATGGGCAAATATCATGAAATTCTTCATCAAGTCTCAAGACTATGAGGTTTGGGACATCATTGAAGACGGGTAGTTGGAAGCTTCGAAAAAGAAGAAAAAGCAAATGAGTGTCAACGAGACGAAGGCAAAGCTAAACACTAAGGCGATGCACATTCTCTATTGTGGCCTTAACGAAGAAGTTTCCAAAAGGATCTCCACATGCAAAAGTGCCAAAGAATTATGGGAGAAACTTGAGAAGCTTTATGAC
Source organism: Hibiscus tridactylites (assembly GCA_958450335.1). Classification (NCBI taxonomy): domain Eukaryota; kingdom Viridiplantae; phylum Streptophyta; class Magnoliopsida; order Malvales; family Malvaceae; genus Hibiscus; species Hibiscus tridactylites. The sequence continues at coordinate 77,585,015 of OY288266.1, forward strand.
AACAAGAAGGGAGAAAAGAAAGATGATGATCAATCATGTGCAAACCTTTTCTCCAAACCAAATGTGGATGGTGTTTTGGCTCTCGATGAGCCTAAGGTATCTTCTAACTCAAATGAGCTTAATTCTTACTCTTTTGATGAGTTGCAAGATGCTTTCGATGAATTATTTTTGGAATTTGAGACCATGAATTCCAATATTAAGAAAATGATTTCAAAACTTGAATTTGAAAATGATTTTCTTTTAAAAACAAAAGTGAATTTTGAAAACCAAAATGAAATTTTGAAAAATGATTTTGAGTCCTCAAAAACAAGTAAAGATGTTTTAGAAAAAGAAAATCTTGATTTGAAAGTTAAGCTTGAAAGCTTAACAAAAGAAAAAAAAATTGTTTTCAATAATTCATCTTGTCACATAATGGCAAAATGCTCACATTGCCATTATCATGGTCATTCCTTACATACTTGTCCTATTAGGAAGAGAAAATCTTATAGGATTAGACAAGTATGGGTTCCCAAGGGAACTAAAGACATTGTGACTAACGTAAATGGATCCAAAGCAATTTGGATACCAAAAATCAAGTGAATGTCTTTTGTAGGTGTGTTGGAGCAATGGAAAACAAAACAAAATCAAAGAATGCTCAAATCACACATGAGAAGAAGATTGGGTAACCTCTAAGCTTAATGCTTTTATTTTATACATTTGGTTATCTAACTTTTGTTTAAAGTCTTGGATTATTTGTTAAGCCTAATATGATGCAATGAGTAAGGGAGAGCCATTTTAAAACCAAAATTCTTATTTGTGTTAATATTTTTAACCTCCTAAGTTATTTTGAACTTAAAGTCATTTAAATTCTTTTTGATATAACAAAAAGGGGGAGAGTTTGGTTTGAAAAATTGTATTTTCAAATGAATAAAGGGGAGCTTTACTTACTTTTCAATTTTTCATCTCTTATTCACTTTTTTCAACTTGAAGGGGAGAATCCCAAACAATTTTTCAAGTTGGTTTTATTATATCAAAAAGGGGGAGATTGAAGAACTAATGTTTTGATATAATAATTGAAAAATGTTTTTGGGCTTGTTTGAATATTTTGAAAACTTATTTAAAGTCCAGACAACTTGAAAATATGTTTGAAATGGTTTCATAGGTTTTTAACATGTCTAAAACGTTTTTTAAATGGCCAAAATATCATTTTTACAAGGCCCGTATCGATATCTGTATCGATACCACCATTTCTAGTAAGCAAAACCCATATGTAGGGCTAGAGGTATCGAAACCACCTTGATGGTATTGAGACCTGTAGGTTTTGAAACCACCTTGCTGGTATAGAAACCAGCTTGACTTTTTCAGCCCCCAACGACTAGTTCTGAAGAAGGGCGTACGGATACAGGTACCCATGTACCGATACGGTAGGCACCAAAACTGCAATTAAAGTGGGAAATAAAGACCCCAACGGCTCCAAAACATCCTCAACGGCTAGTAATGGCTACAAACTGTTGAGTTGTGTGGGGCTCGATTCGATCAACCAATGTTGCTCACCAAGTGGTGGAGAGGTGGATTTTTGGGTGGAAGGGTTGAGGAAGCTAAATTGAAATGTGACACAATGATTTATAGTGGTTCAACATTCTAACCAAGGTCTACATCCACTACCTTAGCTTCCCACTAAGGATTTCTCAATCAATCCACTATTGATTCGTCCCCTTTTCTAGGATTAGGAGGAAACCCTTACAACCGATCAAGCTTCTACCCAAAGCCTTGATCAAAACCCTCTTTCACAAAGAGATAAACAAAGCAAACTTAAAACCCTCTAATAGGTGTTTGTTTGCACAATTAAACACTCACCCAAAACCTAAAACACTTGAGCAAATTTGACAATTTTGGCTCACTAGTGTTTGTCTATACAAGAAATGACAATTTAAGTGCTAAGACAATTTCTTGATCATTTGATGTTTGACAATATGATCATTAGCCTTCTCTTGATGATGGAGGTCCCTTTTATACTCCCAAATGAGTTTGTAGCCGTTACTAGCCGTTAGGGAAGAATTGGAGCCGTTGAGGACTTTATTTCCCTTCATAAATGTTGTTCTGCAGCTATCCGTATCGATACGCGTGGAACAGTATTGGTACGGCCTTCATAGGAACTAGCCGTTGAGCTCTTGCCAGCTTAGGCGTATCGATACGCTTGAGGGCGTATCGGTACGGGTTCACTTTTGAATGGCCGTTGGGAAATAGCCGTTGGGTGGTTGAAGGGAGATCAGTACGCTTACCTGGCGTATCGAAACGATCCCGGTCCGTATCGAAACGGCAAGGGCCTGTATCGATACGGGTTTTGACAGTGGCCAAACTGGGGCAAAAAGGTATCGGTACGGGGGTTTACCGTATCGATACGGGTACTCTGAAAACACAAGTTTGGCTATTAAAAACATGATAAATCCTTGCCAAAAACCTCTTAAAATACCTCAAACATAATTTCAAGTTGTTTGGACTTAAAAACAAGTTTTAAATTCACTTTTGAAAATAGTCCAAAACATTTTTCAATTATTATATCAAAACATTAGTTCTACAATCTCCCCCTTTTTGATATAATAAAACTCACTTGAAAAATTGTTTGGGATTCTCCCCCTTAAACTTTAAAAATGTGAATAAGAGATTAAAGATATAAAATTAAATAAAGCTCCCCCTTATTCATTTGAAAATTCAATTTTTCAAACCATTTCTCCCCCTTTTTGTTATATCAAAAAGAATTTAAAACATTAAGTTCAAAATAACAATAGAGGTAAAAACTTTGACAAAATAAGAATTTGGTTTTAAAATGGCTCCCCCTTACTCAAAGCATCATTAAAAATGTTAGTCCAACATTTATGATCATCTAGTTGAATAATCTAAAAATAAAACAAATAAATGCTAAAACAACTAGATTTTTACCAACACTTGAACTCAAGGTAGGATGTGAAGCCTTCCTTCTTCAAGTGTTCTTCCTTGTGTGCATGGAGCTCCCCCTCAATGTTTGACTTGTTGAACATCTCCATCACACCTAGCAATAGACAATCAAGTAATTTTTGGTATCCAAATTGCTTTGGATCCATGAACGTTAGTGGCACAAATTTTAGTCCCCTTTGGAATCCATTTTTCAATGTCATCCTTTTTAATTGAAGTACTAAGTCCTTTTGGGACCCAAATACTTCTAAAACATTTTCCTTTAATAAATCTAGGGGCACTAGATTGTCTAACATAAAAATTTGATTTTCCAAAATTGTTTTTCTTTTCAAGCTCTTTCGAAATCAAATCTTTTTCTTCTTGAACATTTTGAAGCAATTTTTGTAAATCAAAACATTTTAATTCAAACTCTTCAAGTTTTACTTCAAGTTCAAGTTTGGTTTTAGAAAGCAAATCATTTTGAGTTTTTAACTTTGAAATCAATTTATTGTTTTTCAAAATGTGGCTTTTAAAATCTAAAACCAAATCGTCGTAGGCATCTTTTAATTCATCAAAAGAATAAGAACATGAAGTAGATGAATTAGAAGTTACCCTTGAATCTTCTTCGATGGCCATAAGGCAAAGGTTGGCTTGTTCATCGTCGGTGGAGTCCTCATCACTCCAAGTAGCCACATGTGCCTTCTTCTTATGGCTTGAAGTGCTTGCCTTCTCCTTTCTTTTAGGTTCTCGTTCAAGCTCTCTCAAGGCTTTCTTCATGAACGGGGCACACTTCTTGAAGAGATGAACTATCTCTTCATCTTTATCCTTCTCTTCACTTGAGTAGACATGATGACAAGTGGAGGATTTGAGAGCCATGACACTTGCATTGATGCCAAGCCCTTTGATTTTCTTCTCTCCCACAGCTCTAATTTATTCCCTCTTCTTCTCATCCTCCTTGTTCTTCTTCATGATTTGATGAGTAAGGAGTGACCCCATGAGTTCATCAAGCTTCAAGGTCTTCAAATTTTTGGCTTCGATGATGGCGGTCCTCTTTGAGTCCCAAGACTTGGGAAGTGAGTAGATGAGCTTTCGAACAAGCTTCTCCTCCGGGATGGCTTCTCCATATCCTTTAAGACCATTGGTGATTGTGGAGAACCTATCAAACATCTTCTCGATGTTCTCTTCCGGATCCATTTTGAAGTTCTCATACTCTAAGGTTAGGAGCCCAATCTTGGTCTTCTTGACTTCATTTGTTCCCTCGTATGTGACTTCAAGCTTGTCCCATACCTCCTTGGCACTCTCACAAGAATACATCTTCTCATAGATGGATGGACCAAATGCACAAAATAGAATGTGCAAGGCTTTGCAATTTAGCTCCATCTTCTTGCGATCGTCGGCACTCCACTCCGCTTTACTTCTTTGAGGCACGAACGGACCATCTTCAACTACATCCCATATCTTGTAATCTTTTGATTTGATGAAGAACTTCATCTTTGTCTTCCAATGGGCATAGTGAGTTCCGTCAAAGAAAGGCGGTTTGTCGATTGATTGTGCCATTTGAGCCGGTTGATGAAATAGTGATCGAGCTTGCCGGATCTTCTCAATAGGATGTTAATACTCTTCGATTGAGCCAAGCTCTGATACCAATTGTTGAGTTGTGTGGGGCTCGATTCGATCAATCAATGTTGCTCACCAAGTGGTGGAGAGGTGGATTTTTGGGTGGAAGGGTTGATGAAGCTAAATTGAAATGTGACACAATGATTTATAGTGGTTCAACCTTCTAACCAAGGTCTACATCCACTACCTTAGCTTCCCACTAAGGATTTCTCAATCAATCCACTATTGATTCGTCCCCTTTTCTAGGATTAGAAGGAAACCCTTACAACCGATCAAGCTTCTACCCAAAGCCTTGATCAAAACCCTCTTTCACAAAGAGATAAACAAAGCAAACTTAAAACCCTCTAATAGGTGTTTGTTTGCACAATTAAGCACTCACCCAAAACCTAAAACACTTGAGCAAATTTGACAATTTTGGCTCACTAGTGTTTGTCTATACAAGAAATGACAATTTAAGTGCTAAGACAATTTCTTGATCATTTGATGTTTGACAATATGAGCATTAGCCTTCTCTTGATGCTTGGAGGTCCCTTTTATACTCCCAAATGAGTTTGTAGCCGTTACTAGCCGTTGGGGAAGAATTGGAGCCGTTGAGGACTTTATTTCCCTTCATAAATGCTGTTCTGCAGCTATCTGTATCGATACGCGTAGAATAGTATCGGTACGACCTTCATAGGAACTAGCCGTTGAGCTCTTGCCAGCTTAGGCGTATCGATACGCTTGAGGGCGTATCGGTACGGGTTCACTTTTGAATGGCCGTTGGGAAATAGCCGTTGGATGGTTGAAGGGGGATCGGTACGCTTACCTGGCGTATCGAAACGATCCCGATCCGTATTGAAACGGAAAGTGCCTGTATCGATACGGGTTTTGACAGTGGCCAAACTGGGGCAAAAAGGTATCGGTACGGGGGTTTACCGTATCGATACGGGTACTCTGAAAACACAAGTTTGGCTATTAAAAACATGAAAAATCCTTGCCAAAATCCTCTTAAAATACCTCAAACATAATTTCAAGTTTTTTGGACTTAAAAACAAGTTTTAAATTCACTTTTGAAAATAGTCCAAAACATTTTTCAATTAGTATATCAAAACATTAATTCTACACAAACTCAATTGGGACTATAGATTGAAGGCTGGAACACTTGAAGATGGTTAGAGACTACATCCAAGCAACATGATCAAGAGAAATAGAGTCAAAATCTTTATTTTACCTTTCTCTTGTACATAGTCTAAGAAGAGTGCTTTGTTGTAAATTCTTTGTACACTCTTGTGAGCTTAAATTTGTGTAAACACCCACCTAGAGAGGTATTAGTTGACCAAACAAATCCCTTGTAAAAGGAGAGGTTCTAGTTTAGCCTTGAGAGAAAAACTAGAGTTGGTTTTATCTTAGCAAAGTTTAAAAGATACAGTTGTAATGATTTCCTCCTAAACCGGAAAAAGAGAACAAATTCATTGTTGAGTGAATTGGGAAATCCATAGTGGTGTGCTAAGGTAGTGGATGTAGGTGCTTAGTTAATAGCCCGAACCACTCTAAAATCTTTGTGTCACTTGTCTACCTTTATTTCGATTTTAGCCAATTCAACCACCAAACATTTACATCCCTCCTTGACGGTTTAGGTGATCGATTCAAGCATGCTACAACTCCAAAAATATAGATATCATCAAGGTGGTTGTTCGTTTGTTAGTTGTGTACGGAGGTGATGTCGGGCACCGTGACAACAAAGAATTTGTTTGAAATGATTCACATGGCCGATCCACTGAACCAAAAAACAAAGAAGAATTTGACATTTTCATGTGTTCAGCCTGATACTATAATGAGAATTGATCGAGGTGGAAGCACTCAAGCGAGAGGGATTAAGCTTGAGAAACAAAAGAAGATTATAAACTCTCAATATGCGACAAAATAACCTTGTGGTGAATTTTGACACGCATCGTATAGTGTCAAAAATAAATCCTTAAACTCAAATAAATAAGAATAAAAATAGTATAGCGAGAGTAAGGGTCGATCCACAGGGAATAGGAGTTCTAACACCCTTTCGTTCTGACTTAGACCAAGAAACCTGTAAAAATAAAAGTGGGGGTTTAGAGAATTGATTTGAGTAATGAAAAATAATAAGAATGAAAATAAGTATTGAAAATGAATCATGGAATGAATTAGCCTCAAGCTACGCTTTGCCACGACATCCTCGATCACTGAAATGGATTTTTCTTCAACTTTCTTGCCGGTTACAATCTACAAGGCCCAACTCTTGCAACTTACTTCTCTTGGGTAAACTCGACTCTCAGGGAAATCCTTGAAATCAAGCTTTAGTTGGTTAGCTACGGCAATCGATGCTAACTCAAGTCTGAGTTAGTGCTGGAGAAGCCCGTGCTCGGATAATCGTCTCGATGAGAATTGTTTCCGATTTCGATTCCCCTTAGTGGAGACCGCCACTAAGTTTGTTCTTAGGGAGTTGAATTGGCTACAAGCTTTTCCTCGCCCCAACGATAGATCTAAACCACTTCAACCCGATGCGCTCTCTCGGAATGAAACAATTGAGATTCCTAAAGATTAGGCCGATTGCCTAATCAATTTTACAGAGAATCTAAAAAAGAATTGTTAAAGGAATGAAGAACTCTTCTAATCTCCCGAGTTTAGTCGGGTTTGGCGTTGCTTTTGGCTAAAGGGGATTTAGTTAAGCATGGTTGGTGAAGAAACCATACTTAATTAAATAAAGAGAGAAATGGAGAAAATAGAGAACTTTATTAAACTCAAGGTAGAAGAGAACAGTGAGCAACTGATGATCTAATTCACCCCCAAAGTGGGGTATTTATAGTAGCTAAAACCCTAAAAAACTAAAATGATAAATCCCAAATTTAAATTAAATTACATAAGATAATTATCCCAAGTTTGAATTTTAAAATTAAAATCCGGATGATAAGCTATCTGATAAGCGGCTTGATAAGCTATCTGTGTTGCTGACGTCAGCTTCTAGAAGGTGCTGACGTGGCGCCCAGTCAACATTCATGCCCTGGTTCATGCCCATGAATCTGCCCACGACTTCAATATTTTCTGCAGCATTCCAGCTTATTTCCAGCATCACGTAACCTGCATGAAAACAACATAAAAACAGCCCATTTAAGTCCTTCAAACTTATATTCAATCAAAATAAGGACTAAAAACATGACCAAAATAAATACTTATCAAATTCCCCCTCACTTATTCGATGCTTGTCCTCAAGTATCTCAAAATTAAACAAACCTAAGTTCAAGTTTTCATCATTAATTTCACGAAGTCTCAAAGGTTTCGATATGATTAAGCATCTAAACATGAAAGAAAAATAAGGAGGAAAATAGATAAATGGCAAGATTAAGAATTTAAAGCAAAAATAACATTCTAATACCCTACTAACATCAATGATGCAAATCAAGTACCCTCACAAGGAATCGCTCATGTCACTCAAAGTGTTTAAGGGTAGAGAAAAATTACTCGAGCCAAAACTAATTAGAGCATAACCATAGGCTTGTGTTTAAATTTAATCTCCACTACTAACATGAATATGATGCAAAAATCAAGAGGTCTTAAAGAAGGGTTGTATTGGGGCTAAGGTAAGGGTAGGATAAAGGCTGAAAATAAGGGTTAAAATTCAAGACAAAAAATCATCCAAAAAATATATATATTCGAAACTTTTTTTCTCATTCGAACTAAAACTGTTTTGCAGTGTATTTTTTTTTTTTGAACTACACTGTTTTTTCTGTTTTTATTTTTTCTGCAGACTCGAACAATTTCCTGCACTTTTTTCTGCACTTTTTTCTTCTACACTGCATATTCGAACGGTTCTGCACATTTTATTCGAACAATTCTGCACAGTTTTTTTCTGCACAGTATATTTTCTGCTGTTGTACTGCACTTATTCGAATCTGTTTTTTTAAGACGATTTTTATCTTGAAAAGAGGGACAAAAGTAATGGAATTAAGAAAAAAATAGATTAGGCTTAAAATGTGGTGATTTTCAAGAAAAAAGGCCAATGCTCAAAAATTGTTTCACTAGGGGAAATTAATTAAAGGGTGGGCAATTTATTTGGGAAGAGAAATGGTTAAAACCTAGTGCCTCTATCATATTTAAGCATCATAAACAATCAACGTAATCTCAAAAAGAATTTAAAAACAAGTTCTAGAATGCAACTAATTTAGCTAGGCACACTCAAAGAAACAAAGAGCAAATATAATGTATGCTCATTAGGCTCAAAAACTCACAAATTTGTCTTGTGTACTTAGGTAAGCATCATATGAAGTAGAGAAAGAAATGGAATATAAAGGATTTCAAAAAAAATTAATCATGCCAAATCTACCATACAACCTATAATTTTCTAAAAAGATAGATACAAAACCATATGAAAACAGTGAGACAAGGCAAAACTAAGAATTAAACGAAGAACTTAAATTATTAAAATCAAGAAAAACAAGAGAACAACCAAACGAATAAGCAATATGAAAGTTTGACAAGCATATCTCCCTCCCCTCACTTAAATCATTTTGCCTCAAAATGAACATAAAATAAAATACAAAAGAGAGAGGGTGAAAATACTCCCCGATTGCAGAAGTGCATTGTTGCGTGTAAAAGAGTCTATCGCAATTGTAGTGCAAGTGTACACGACGCAAGTAGTAAAGTGATACGAAGTATCGGATATCGTCTCCACAGGGATTGGGCTAATAGCTTCACCTTGTTTACTGCACGAAAGTAAAGGAAATAATTAAGAGATTTGTCACGAGAATAATAAAAGAAAACGTAAATAAAAGATTTGGAATATCAAGGTAGAGAGAATGGGCTGGTATTGAATTGCTCGGTAGTGCAGGTATTGAATTGCTTAGGATCTCCAGTTCTGTCGTCGCTCCCGTCGCCGACAGCACCTGTCGCGGCGGCTGTCCGTTAGCTGTCGCGGCAGCGAACACACCAACTCCGTACTTCAAGCTTGGCAAGAATCCCAGATCTGCCTTGGCCTATCCCTAGGTCCAAGTCTGTCGATGATCACGTCTTTGATGATACCTCCCGGCGTGAATCGAAGGATGAACACCGATGTGTATGAATTCTTCTTTAGCCACTTAACCTTGCCCTATCCCTAGGCACAAGATGGTTCAACTATAAACTAGAGAACTCGCTCTTATTTCTTTCGTATACTTAACTCTCCCGATGCTAAGTAAATGGATAACCTCACAATGCTCTCCCGATGCTCTTGCAAGATGTTAAAACCAAAATAAGAGAACTTGAAGTTTATTTTATTGAACTGAAAAATCCTAAAACAAAACAACCCTTGCAACTACTTTACAAAACAACCCGTAGCCCTAGGGGGAATTTAGAACATGTCGGTGACGGGTAAACGGCAGGGGTTTTTGGTTTCGGTTATGGGGTATTCGGTTCTGCCTCCTAGGTTAAATCTATGCCCTTATATAAGCTTTGGGCTCAAGTCTTCTAAGGTAACAAGGATTACAACTTTAATTAAAAGTAAGATTCTAATAAAGACTAAATCTCTAAAGACTCCTACTTTCCAGCCGCATCCTTGCTTTGTGGGAATTCCTTTCCTTGAGCTTTGGCTTGACATATCTTTTGATCCGGGGCTTGGAAAAATATGTGGCTTTCACACGACAGACGAGCAGATTTTTCTCTATCTATCGAGGTCCACTTTACTTTTCTTCTTCATAAGTCTGCTGTCACCATGCTGTCACGATAGGTCCATGGCAGCTTCGTCTTCTTTGTCTACTTGTCTAGTTCAGTTCTCCTGCTTCTCTGCCCTGCGCCTGCCTTCAACGTCTACTATGGCAGATACCTGCAAAAATAGCCATCTTTTAGTAGAATCCGTGCTTTTAATCCATTTGTGATGTTTTACTGAAAACTAACCTAAATGCAATGCAATGCAATGATGCTTGAATGCAGCAGAAATATGGGTTAAAAAGGGTGTAAATAATAGAACTTTTACACACTCAACACACCCCCAAACTCAAGTTTTTGCTTGCCCTCAAACAATTAAGACTTAAAAGAAAAATGAAAATTTTTGTGTTGGCCTTCAAACAGTGAACTGTCCCTTACCCGTCGCTCCTTCTCTATGGCGGCAGCAACCTGTCGGAAAGGTTAGGATCTGTCCGGAATCTCCCTATAGCTCTCGTGCAGTGTGTGCATGCTTGTGAACAGTTATATGCTAAGACTCTCTTAGTTTCACTAGAATATTCAACTTCTTAACTCGAATTTTTATGCCAAAGTTTATTTTTTAAGAAGGCACATTTTCATGCTTCTTTTTCTTCTATTTTCAAGCTAAATTTTTCTAGAGCCAGTTTCGGGCACCTCTAGTTAGCTTCCTAGAGCCGGTTTCGGGCACCTCTAGGGTTTTGATTTTCTTTTGCTAAACTTCTTTCCTAGAGCCAGTGTTAGGCACCTCTAGGGGCTATTCAAGTTCTAAGATTCCTATTCTAGTTTGGCTTAAAGAAATCTAAGCAATATAACAGTCACAAAAGTGTTTAAGTTTTCAGAACTATAGAAAGGCTCTAAACTTTTCCTTAACCTGTCCTAAAGATGTTGCCACGACAGAGCCGTCATGACAGGTAAGTTAACTTCACAGTTTTAAGCCAACAGTTTAATATTTTTTGATTTTTTTTAAGAGAAATTAAATAAAAATGAGACACAACAATTAATAAAAAGATGTACTTAAGACTCCCTTAATGGTGGAGGGTTGCCACCCCCAAACTCAAGGGTTGCATTGCCCTCAATGCAAAATGACATGAAAAATAAAATAAAGAAAAAGTACATCACAAAAGATAAAGGCAGGCAGCAATAAGAGGAATATAAAAACTTAAATTTTTAGTCGTTGTCCTCGCTGCTGCTGCTGACACGGATCTGACGGTGGCGTCTGGGCTGTGGAGGAGGCTGGGCAGGTTCAGGGGCAGGTGCAGGGGCAGGTTGTTCCACGAGCTGGACATCGGAACTGCTGCCACTGTTCCACGAGCTGCTGGTGGTGGTGGTGCTAGCTTTGGGCAGCCGTTTCTTGTTTGCCACATGTTTGATCCTCTTGACCGGCGTAAATTCCCTCTCCAAATTCCTCCGGATCAGAGGGCTGTCATCAGAGGCAGGTCTCTTTGTTCCTTGGGGAGAGGTGTCTGCCGGTGGGCTGCCTGCTGCCGTCGGGGCAGGTGATGTGGTGGAGGCGGTAGAGTGGGAATGTGGAGAGCCGGGTGGGGTGGGTGTGTGAACAGGAGTGGGGATACGGAAATAATGGGCAGGAAAAGTAGGGAATTGAACATCGGGAAAATTTAAAGTTTGGGTAATAAATTTTACCGTTGAGTTTGCGAAGTCCCGTATGAACGTCATCAATCCCATTTGTCTCTCCTCGACCCGTTGTAGCGTAGCAAGGAGGAGGGTGGTCTGGTCTGTCGGAGTGGTGGCGGCAGCAGGTTCCGGGGCAGGCTCCTCTGATGATTCTGCGGGGGAGCCGGCTGGTTGAAAGAGGAGACAGGTGTAGCCACGATCAGCTCTAGGAGGCTGTTGAGGTTGTTGTCTGTCCAGCCTCTGCCCTTCCTTATTTTGTCGGAGGGTTCCTCGAGCACAGCAGCACATCGGCAGAGAGAAGTTATGGTGAACGGCAGGCAGAGACGTGAGTCGGAGCGGAAGGCACAGTCCAGGATGCTATCCCTCATATATCTGCCCACATTGATGGGCCTGTCGTGCATGATGGAGTGAATAAGGGCAAGCCGCTGCCGGTTGACTGTCGTGTGGTGGGAAAAAGGCAGGATACGCTTTTTGATGAAAGCGTTCCAAAGTTTTGCTTTGGGGAGGAGCTGCCCCCTGTTGACGGAGTGGGGGTTCTTCTTGCTGGTTGTCCATGATGTTCCCTCCTCTGTCAACTCCACCATGACAGCATCATAAGCGGCATCATCGAGGGTGTAGAGAAATTTCTGGTGGGCATCATCATCGGGGCCAAAGAAGAGGCCAAACATGTGATTGATGCTGTCGGCAGTGAAGGGCACTCGCACTCCTCGAACGGTGACGGATGTCGCCGTTCTCTGTCTATGGCTGCATAGAATTCCCGGACCAAAGTGTCGTTGAGCTCTGTCGGTTGTTCAGCAAAATGCTCCCATAGCAAGTTCTGGATTGCTCTAGCAATGAAGGGCCGGAGTCCCATGTTGGGTGCTTTGCGGATGTAAACGAAACCACGTTCTTCCCATAACTCCTTGTTGGCAAAGGGCGTTGCTGCTGCTGAGGAGGATGCTGAGGCAGCACTACGACGGGTCTGTCTAGTAGACATGTTAGTTGCAAGGGTTGTGAAATCTGAAGAAAGCAAAGAAAACTAGAGGAGAAAGCAAGAGAGAATAAGCAGAAGTGAGAAAAAAAATGAAAATGAGAATGGGGTTTTATAGCGGTTGAGTAGCTGCCCGTTTAATGCTGTAACGGCAGGCGTGAATAACGGGGCAACGAATGGTATTTAGCGTGTCTAACGTGTCTGACACGCATTTATGCGTCTGTTACGCGTCTGCCGCACGCTTCTGCGTCTGCCGTGTCAGTCTGTTGACAGCCTGTCATATCCGTCCGCGGCGGCAGCCGAAACGACAGGCTTCCATAAATGGGCTTTGTTGGGCTGATGGATGGGTGGTGGGCTTGGGTCACTTCTCCTTTTCTTCTTGACTCCTTTATTTCCTAAAAACTGAAATTAGAAAAACAAAACATTATTCGAATAAAATAACCTAATTTCCTAATAAATAATAATAATAATAAAATAAATAAAAATAAAAATTAGGTTAAATTAGGGATGCCGTGTGGGGCATCTCCTAAAGTAACCACTTCCTGAATTCCTGGGGCTTCAGTCCCCTGATAGTACTTGAGGCGTTGTCCATTGACTTTGAATTGGTGCCCGTCTTTTAATGATTGAATTGTGATGGCACCATGGGGAAAAACTTGAACCACTTGGAACGGGCAAGACCATCTAGACTTTAGCTTTCCTGGGAAGAGTTTAAGTCTAGAATTAAATAACAACACAAGCTGCCTTGGGCAGAACTGTCGTGGCAGCAGTTTCTTGTCGTGCCACTTCTTAGTCTTTTCCTTGTAGATCCTTGCGTTGTCGTAGGCCATTGTCTGTAATTCTTCAATCTCGTTCAGATCTAATAACCTTTTCTGGCCGGCCTTGTCCAAGTCCATATTCACTGCCTTGATTGCCCAATATGCCTTGTGCTCGATCTCGACAGGCAAGTGACAGGTTTTCCCATAAATCAGTCAGTATGGAGACATACCCAATGGAGTCTTGAAAGCTGTCATGTATGCCCATAATGCATCATTCAGAAGTAAAGACCAATCTTTTCTAGTTGGTTTAACCATCTTTTCAAGAATGTTCTTCACTTCCCTATTGGATATTTCAGCCTGTCCATTGGTCTGTGGGTTGTATGCTGTCGCGATCCTGTGCTTGACACCATATTTCTTCAAAGCGGCAACAATAACCCTATTATCAAAATGTCTCCCTTCATCACTGATAATCGCCCTAGGGATGCCAAATCTAGAAAAAATGTTTTTGTGCAAAAACTTTTGGACCGTTTTGGCATCGTTCTTTTGAGTTGCGATTGCTTCTACCCACTTGGAGACATAATCCACTGCTAGGAGGATGTAAAGATTTCCACACGAAGATGGAAAAGGTCCCATAAAATCAATCCCCCAAACGTCGAAGATCTCGACTTCTAAAATGTTCTGCAGTGGCATCTCGTTTCTCCTCGAGATCTTACCTGTCCGCTGGCACCTGTCACAGTTCTTATAAAAGTCCTGTGCATCCTTATATAGTGTCGGCCAGTAGAACCCTGACTGCAGCACCTTGGCAGCAGTTTTATTGCCCCCTAAGTGACCTCCATATTGTGAAGCATGACAGTGATGGAGAATGTCTTCTTGCTTTTCTTGTGGTACACACCTCTTTATAACCTGATCTGCACACATTTTGAAAAGAAGAGGTTCGTCCCAATAATAATGCTTAACATCATTTTGGAACCTCTACCTTGCTTGATAATTAAGATCAGAAGGTAATATTCCGCTAACTATAAAATTAACGAAATCAGCATACCAGGGAAGGTTAGAAGACTTACCTGCCGCCATGGCTGTCGCGACAGCGATTGCGGCAGCAAAGACCTGCTCATCTGGGAAGGTCTCCAGTATGTTTGTCTCATCAATTGGTAGACTCTGTCCCTTCTCCAACCTCGACAAGTGGTCTGCCACCTGATTTTCTGTCCCCTTTTTGTCCTTGATCTCAAGGTCGAACTCTTGTAATAGCAAGATCCATCGTATCAACCTAGGCTTTGCGTCCTTCTTTGCGAACAAATACTTTAGGGCAGAATGGTCGGTGTGTATTATTACTTTCGTTCCAAGTATGTAAGAACGAAACTTGTCGATGGAGAACACCACAGCTAACAACTCCTTTTCTGTGGTGGTGTAGTTCACTTGGGCGTCATTCAACGTCTTGCTGGCATAGTATATGACGTGAAACAGCTTATCTTTGCGCTGCCCAAGTGCTGCCCCGACAGCATAGTCACTAGCATCACACATGATCTCGAATGGCTGTGTCCAGTCTGGTGGCTGTACTATGGGGGCTGTCACTAGCTTTTCCTTCAGAACCTTGAATACTTCAGTACATTCCTCATTAAAGTCGAAGGGTTGGTTCTGTTCTAAGAGATGGCATAGGGGCTTTGTAATTTTCGAGAAGTTTGCAATGAATCTCCGATAAAAACCCGCATGCCCTAAAAAACTCCTAATGCCCTTGACTGTGGTTGGCGGCGGCAGCTTCTCTATGACTTCTATCCCACGGCAGCTAATCTTATGGCCAAGGACTATCCCCTCATCCACCATAAAGTGGCATTTTTCCCAATTTAGAACAAGATTAGCTTTTTCACATCTTTCAAGTACCTTTTGAAGATTGCCGAGGCAGCTTTCAAAATCGTCTCCAAAGACGGAAAAATCATCCATGAAAATCTCAAGGAAGTCCTCTACCATGTCGGAGAATATAGCCATCATGCACCTTTGGAAGGTGGCAGGTGCGTTACAGAGGCCGAACGACATCCTCCTAAATGCGTATGTTCCATAGGGGCATGTGAAAGTCGTTTTCTCTTGATCCTCTGGTGCAATAGCAATTTGGTTATAACCTGAGTAACCATCAAGAAAGCAATAGTAAGGTTTACCCGCTAATCTATCAAGCATTTGATCAATAAAGGGTAAAGGAAAGTGGTCTTTTTGGGTAGCTTTATTAAGCTTCCGATAGTCCATACAAACCCTCCAACTGGTCACAGTCCTGGTTGGGATTAACTCATTGTTTTCGTTGGTTATCACGGTCATTCCTCCTTTCTTGGGAACACATTGCACCGGGCTCACCCATTTGCTGTCGGAGATGGCGTAAATAATACCAGCATCTAACCATTTAATTATCTCTTTACGCACTACCTCCTTCATCGCAAGGTTTAACCGCCGTTGGGCATCAATAGTCGGCTTATGATCTTCCTCTAGGAGGATTTTGTGCATGCATATCACCGGACTAATGCCTTGAATATCTGCTATCGTCCATCCAATCGCCTTTTTGTGCTACCGTAACATGTCGATCAGCTGCCGTTCCTGTTCCTGCGGTAGCTTAGCAGAGATGATTACGGGCAGTGTGTCATCACAACCAAGATAAGCATATTTAAGCTGCCCTGGCAGGGGCTTAAGTTCTAAGACAGGTGGTTCAACAGTAGATGGCTTTTGGATTAAATGGTTATCCGAAGTGTAATTCAAAGGTTCGAATAACTTACCTGGACGATTGCCTAACCAGTTTACCTCCTCCTGACCTTCAGTATTAGATGTATCGGATTCAGAGGAGTCACTGTCGTCGGTGTTGTCGTCGTTGCTGTCGTCGTCACTGTCGTGACAGGCCTGTAAGTGGCTGTCGCAGCAGTGACCAAATTTTATATCACGGCAGCCCGACCTGATGCAGGGGTGATCAAAGGTCACCTCAATGATGGCCTTGCATTCCTCTTCCACATCAGCATGTTTCATCGCTTGGAGAACATTCAACTTAATTTCTTGATCGTTGACGCGCATGGTGAGTTCTCCTTTCTCCACATCAATCAATGATCTTCCCGTGGCTAAGAAGGGTCACCCAAGGATGACTGGTGAGTTCTCATCTGCCTCACAATCTAAAATAAGAAAGTCAGCAGGAAAAATAAGCTTATCCACTCTTACCAAAATATCTTCAATTTTTCCCTCGGGGTGAACGTAAGAGCGGTCGGCTAGCTGTAGGGTAACTGTCGTGGGTCGCGTCTTGCCAATACCTAGTTTCTGAAAAACAGATTTGGGCATTAGATTAACACGGGCACCAAGATCACAAAGTGTCTTACCCACAAATTTGTCGCCGATTACGCAAGGTATGATGAAGCTCCCCGGATCCTTCTTTTTCTGGGGTGGCTGCCGATGAAGAATACTCATGCAACCTTCTTGCATCCTTACCGTTTCAAATTCCCCAAGTTTAGATTTTTTCGACATAACATCCTTGAGAAATTTAGCATAACCGGGCATCTCCCTAACAGCATCTAACAACGGAATATTAATATGAACCTGTTTAAAAATATCATAAATCTTTTTAAGTTGAGATTCATGCTTAGCTTGCTGTATCCGTTGAGGGAAGGGTGGTGGGGGACGATAATCAGCAATGCGTCCTTCCCACTGCATGTGAATCTGAGGACGGTAATCATCTTTTTTCTCTTTTGTCGCTTCTGCTGTCGTGACAGGCTCATCGGCAGCAGTCTGTTTTTCACCTGTCGAGGCAGCTTCCTCGGCAGGTTTATCCAAGGCAGGTTCCTTTTCTGCTTCAGCTTCTTTTTCCGGCCCTGGTAGTTTCTTCCCACTCCTAGTAGTAATTGCCTTACATTGCTCATGTGGGGGTGGTCTAGCATTTTCAGTATTGCTAGGGAATCCTCCATTCTGCCTCGGCTTAATATGTTGCGACACCTGACCCATTTGTGTCTCTAGAGATTTCAATGTAGCTTCATGGTTTGTCATCCTCGTCTCGGTTTTATCCATAAAGGTTTCCGTTTTCTTGACAAACTGATTCATATTCTCCATATACGTACCGGTCTGAGACATAAAGGTGGCCAGAGTCTACTCCAATATACTACTCGTAGCAGGTGGTGGCTGCTGTTGCTGCTGCGGCGGCAGGTTCTGCGGCGGCAGTTGCTGTCGCGTCAGCAATCTAGGACCCCCCATATTCTGATGATGTGCTTGCGGATTCAGGGCATTGTTAGGATTACTCCAGGAAAATTTGGGATCCTTCCTCCAATTGGGATTATAATTGTTGGAATTGTAGTTTGGCTTGTAATTTCCAACATATTTTCCCTCTTCTATTTGTATTGGGCACTCATCCCTACTATGATTTCCCTCACAGATAGCACAAACTTCCTCGACAGCAAATCCTTGTAATTCATCCTCATTCAATAATCGTTTCATTGCTTTAGTAAGGACTGCTACCTGTGATTTCATAGTGCTGTCGGCCTCATAGTCCTTGATAGCAAGTACCCGTTTACCCCCTCTTCTAGCTGTCGGAAACTGCTCCTCATTCTTAGCTAGATTTTTCAAAACTTGCAATGCCTCGTCCGGATCTTTATCCAATAATAGTCCATTTGCTGCAGAAGTCGTGTTGGAATAACCGGTGTAAGTTAGATCTGCCCAAGTCGTGATGGAACCCGGTGTAAGTTTATTCCACCAAGTTTTAGCTCTATCCCTCAATGAATGGGGGAATAACCGAAGCCTCAGTATCTCCGGACTAACTCCTGGCAGTCTAAACGAACCACAGATCTCCTGGAACGTTTTGAGATGCTTCCTAGCATCGTCTGTCGCAGAACCACTGAACTGTCCGGCATTGTTGATCATACTAAACATGACAGGTATAAGTTCGAAGTTGTCAACATCAATATCCGGCAGCGTGGTCTCCAATTCTACATGATCATTCAGCATGTAGTCACGACATGACCGTCGTCCATCTGCCCCAAGCGGGTCGCCGACAAGCGGTATATCTCCACCAGCGGGCTGGTTACGGGCCATCTACTCTAGCTGTTCCTCGAGGTATTCGTTCCGGTCTAAAAGGTGGCGAAGTTGTTTCTTAAGATTGAAGGAACGTTCAATCTCCGAATCTAATTTATACTCGGGATCTTCGCCTCTTTTAGATCTGCGCATAAACAAGAAAACCTCGTGAAAAGCGAGAGTTGAAAGCACAAAAGAAAAATTAAAGAAAAATAAAAATAAAAATAAAAACGAAAATAAAAATAAAAGTAAAGCAAAAAGTGCAATAAAAGAAAGATGTAGTTATGTTGCCAATCCCCGGCAACGGCGTCAAAAACTTGTTGCGTGTAAAAGAGTCTATCGCAATTGTAGTGCAAGTGTACACGACGCAAGTAGTAAAGTGATACGAAGTATCGGATATCGTCTCCACAGGGATTGGGCTAATAGCTTCACCTTGTTTACTGCACGAAAGTAAAGGAAATAATTAAGAGATTTGTCACGAGAATAATAAAAGAAAACGTAAATAAAAGATTTGGAATATCAAGGTAGAGAGAATGGGCTGGTATTGAATTGCTCGGTAGTGCAGGTATTGAATTGCTTAGGATCTCCAGTTCTGTCGTCGCTCCCGTCGCCGACAGCACCTGTCGCGGCGGCTGTCCGTTAGCTGTCGCGGCAGCGAACACACCAACTCCGTACTTCAAGCTTGGCAAGAATCCCAGATCTGCCTTGGCCTATCCCTAGGTCCAAGTCTGTCGATGATCACGTCTTTGATGATACCTCCCGGCGTGAATCGAATGATGAACACCGATGTGTATGAATTCTTCTTTAGCCACTTAACCTTGCCCTATCCCTAGGCACAAGATGGTTCAACTATAAACTAGAGAACTCGCTCTTATTTCTTTCGTATACTTAACTCTCCCGATGCTAAGTAAATGTATAACCTCACAATGCTCTCCCGATGCTCTTGCAAGATGTTAAAACCAAAATAAGAGAACTTGAAGTTTATTTTATTGAACTGAAAAATCCTAAAACAAAACAACCCTTGCAACTACTTTACAAAACAACCCGTAGCCCTAGGGGGAATTTAGAACATGTCGGTGACGAGTAAACGGCAGGGGTTTTTGGTTTCGGTTATGGGGTATTCGGTTCTGCCTCTTAGGTTAAATCTATGCCCTTATATAAGCTTTGGGCTCAAGTCTTCTAAGGTAACAAGGATTACAACTTTAATTAAAAGTAAGATTCTAATAAAGACTAAATCTCTAAAGACTCCTACTTTCCAGCCGCATCCTTGCTTTGTGGGAATTCCTTTCCTTGAGCTTTGGCTTGACATATCTTTTGATCCGGGGCTTGGAAAAATATGTGGCTTTCACACGACAGACGAGCAGATTTTTCTCTATCTATCGAGGTCCACTTTACTTTTCTTCTTCATAAGTCTGCTGTCACCATGCTGTCACGACAGGTCCATGGCATCTTCGTCTTCTTCGTCTACTTGTCTAGTTCAGTTCTCCTGCTTCTCTGCCCTGCGCCTGCCTTCAACGTCTACAATGGCAGATACCTGCAAAAATAGCCATCTTTTAGTAGAATCCGTGCTTTTAATCCATTTGTGATGTTTTACTGAAAACTAGCCTAAATGCAATGCAATGATGCTTGAATGCAGCAGAAATATGGGTTAAAAAGGGTGTAAATAATAGAACTTTTACACACTCAACAAGCATGTTTCAGTAGTGGATTCCGAGTCTGGTGTAAGGGCGGAGGCGAGCTTGCTCTCGAGTTCGGGTCATGGTGGTGGTAATGGTGGACGATCGAGTGATGAAGGTTGAAGATGAAGTGATAATGGCGGCTGCAGAATAAAGAAAAAGTAAATGGAAAATTATGTTAGTTTTTTTTTGAAATAAAAGGATTAATTTTTTTGCAAAATGATAATTTTATTTTATAATTTTAGATATAGTTGATATATATATATATATATATATATATATATGTATTAGAAAGATATATAGATATAGATTAACAATTTAAAAGATATATATAGATATAGATTATGATTTAAAATCTAAAATAAATAATAATTTAAGATAATAAAGATAAACCACCAAAGGTTAAATTGAAAAATAAGATAATATATATATATATATATATATTTAACTTAAGTAAATCTAAAAAGATAATATAAATAATATATAATAAATTTAAATTAGTAATAATAACTATATTATTAGGGGAAGTTAATAAAAAAATGCTAAAAAGAAAAGGTAAAAGAGAAGTAGACATGGGTTTTAATAATAAAGAAAATAAGAATAAATTCAAAATTAAAAAATTAAAATCAAGAAATAAATAAAGAAAATGGGTTGCCTCCCATGTAGCGCTTTATTTAATGTCGTTTAGCTCGACGACCTGGTTCAGACTACAGGCATTGCGACAAATACTTCTTCCAGTTATTGCTCTTTATCCAACTGAGTATTTCCCTACGATAAATTTTGCGATTATGAGGTTTTTTATTGGAAAAATTTCTCTTTCACTCTTCAATTTATCTGGAGGTAATTTTAACTCCAAATTCACTTCCTGTAAAATGAAAGAAAACATTTTAGATTTCGATGGAGTTAAGCGTAAATCAGAATGAACAGAGGGAACATTTTTCAACTCCTTAATTCCTTGGCTGTGATCCTTCAAATCCCTGCACAAATCATCATCATATTTAGATTCTATAAATTCTTCAACGGCGAGCTCAATAACATCTATAAAATTTATACTAGCAACATTATCAGGATGTCTCATTGCTTTGTAAACATCAAATTTTGCGACCTCGCCATCGAACTCCATTGTAAGGATCCCGCTTCTCACATCGATTTTCGTATTTGTAGTACTTAAAAATGGACGACCAAGGATGATTTCGGAAGAATTATTAGTCCGATCGTTTTCCATGTCTATGACATAGAAATCTACCAGAAAGATTAAATCTTTTACTTTTACCAGAACATTCTCTAGCAATCCTTCCGGGTAAATTATTGATCTGTCCGCCAGTTGTATGGTTACTTTTGTATCCTTCAAAGGCTCAGCAGAAAGTGAGTTATAAAATGAAAGTGGCATAACATTAATAGAGGCCCCTAAGTCACACATTGCTCGTTTAATACCCACTTTACCGATTTTGCAGGGAATGGCGGACATACCTTGGTCCTTCAATTTCGGCGGTAACCTTCGCTGAAAAACTGCCGATACGTGTTCTCCTAAATTAACTTTTTCAACTCTTATAAGACGACGCTTGTTAGTACATAAATCTTTAAGGAACTTAACATACCTTGGGATTTTTTGGATTACGTCAAGGAGTGGAATATTGATCTCTACTTTTTGAAACACATCTATGATCTCCTTTTCTTCTGCTTGTTTGTCTCTTTTCATTAATCTCGACAGGAAGGGTGGTGGTGTAGCGTAGGGAGAAGGTACAGGGGTTGGATCGGGCATACCTTTTCTAGTAGGGGGTGATTGCTTTTTTTCTTCTTTTTGTACGCCATCTTCTTTAGCTTTAGGTTCGATGACTGTACCGCTTCGTAGAGTGATGGCGTTCACATTCTCTCTTGGATTAGTCTCCATTTGAGAAGGTAATTTCCCTTTGGATTCTAAGCGACTTACCGTTAACATTAGTTGACTTATTTGTTTGTCAATTGCTTCAAAGTGAGCTTCGGTCTTTAGTTGAAATTTTTCTTGGGCTAGCGCTAACTTTTCAACAATTGACTCCAACGATGGCTTCTGCGCTTGATATTGTTGTGGTGCAATTGGTTGATAAGCTTGATTTGGCCTCTGGTTTTGCGCGTAATCGAAGTTTGACTGGTTTGTCCATCCCTGATTATATGCATTTCCTATGACATTGGCTTGAGCGATATCATCTTCCTAAATCATCGGACAACAGTCTGTCGGATGTTCTGGACTAGTACAGATTCCACAAAGTCTGGTTGTTTTCCTTTTATCTGCAACAAGAGTTTGCACTATTTCAGCTAATTTATCAATCTTATTTTCCAAAGAAATTGTACTTACCTCGCGAACCCTTCGAGATAGTTCGCTAGATTGATTGAATCTTTGCGAGTTGGCGGCCATGGTTGATATCAGTGTTTTAGCCGCTGTTGGGGTCATGTTGACTAGAGCTCCGCCGCTTGCTGCATCTATTACTTTCATATCCATAGGCGTCAATCCTTCATAAAAATACTGGAGGAGGGTTTGTTCCGACAATCCATGTTGTGGACAATTTGCACACAACTTTTTAAACCTCTCCTAGTATTCATATAAAGATTCAGCTTCTTTTTGTTGAATGCTCAGGATACTGTGCCTAATCTCGCTTGCTTTAGCTGCAGGGAAGAACCTATCAAGAAAAAGTTTAGCCATGTCAGTCCATGCTGTAACAGAATTAGAGGGTAAATCAAATAACCAATCTTTTGCTATATCTGCTAAGGAAAATGGAAAAGCTCTAAGTTTGATTTGGTCATCGGATACTCCCTGTGGCTTTGTGCTTAGACAAACCATGTGAAATTCCTTCAAATGTTTGTGAGGATTTTATGTTGGCAAGCCGTGAAAAATAGGTAGGAGGTGGATTAAACCCGTTTTTAGCACGAACGGTGTTTCGCCATTTGGGAAGGTTATACACATTGGTTGCTGGCCATCGGGCACCGCATTTAGTTGGCGAATGGTTTGATTTTCTTCTCCCATTGGAGTTGGTTCGTAGTTCGACTCTGCTTCGGATGTGATTTCTAGATCACGTTCGAATCTTTGCTGGTGTCTTTTGTTTTTCTTTTCCCGAAGTGTTTGTGCGTTCAACTTTCGGGCTAGTGCTTCGATTTCCGGGATGAGTTCAAATTGTTCTCCCGGATTGCTTCTGGTCATAAATCAAATAAAACGATATTAGTACTTTGTCGTATTCCCCAGCAACGGCGCCAATTTTGACACGCATCGTATAGTGTCAAAAATAAATCCTTAAACTCAAATAAATAAGAATAAAAATAGTATAGCGAGAGTAAGGGTCGATCCACGGGGAATAGGAGTTCTAACACCCTTTCATTCTGACTTAGACCAGGAAACCTGTAAAAATAAAAGTGGGGGTTTAGAGAATTGATTTGAGTAATGAAAAAATAATAAGAATGAAAATAAGTATTGAAAATGAATTATGGAATGAATTAGCCTCAAGCTACGCTTTGCCACGACATCCTCGATCACCGAAATGGATTTTTCTTCAACTTTCTTGCCGGTTACAGTCTACAAGGCCCAACCCTTGCAACTTACTTCTCTTGGGTAAACTCGACTCCCAGGGCAATCCTTGAAATCAAGCTTTAGTTGGTTAGCTACGGAAATCGATGCTAACTCAAGTCTGAGTTAGTGCTGGAGAAGCCCGTGCTCGGATAATCGTCTCGATGAGAATTGTTTCCGATTTTGATTCCCCTTAGTGGACCGCCACTAAGTTTGTTCTTAGGGAGTTGAATTGGCTACAAGCTTTTCCTCGTCCCCAACGATAGATCTAAACCACTTCAATCCGATGCGCGCTCTCGGAATGAAACAATTGAGATTCCTAAAGATTAGGCCGATTGCCTAATCAATTTTACAGAGAATCTAAAAAATAATTGTTGAAGGAATGAAGAACTCTTCTAATCTCACGAGTTTAGTCGGGTTTGGCGTTGCTTTTGGCTAAAGGGGATTTAGTTAAGCATGGTTGGTGAAGAAACCATACTTAATTAAATAAAGAGAGAAATGGAGAAAATGGAAATGGAGAAAATAGAGAACTTTATTAAACTCAAGGTAGAAGAGAACAATGAGCAACTGATGATCTAATTCACCCCCAAAGTGGGGTATTTATAGTAGCTAAAAACCCTAAAAAACTAAAATGATAAATCCCAAATTTAAATTAAATTACATAAGATAATTATCCCAAGTTTGAATTTTAAAATTAAAATCCGGATGATAAGCTATCTGATAAGCGGCTTGATAAGCTATCTGTGTTGCTGACGTCAGCTTCTAGAAGGTGCTGACGTGGCGCCCAGTCAACATTCATGCCCAAGGGCAATTTCGTAATTTCATAGGTGGAGTAAAATTGCTTAGTTAGAGAGAATGCAGATTTCAAGTCATTTCTTTATTAGAGGGGTAATTTAGTCATTTTTATAACCCAAGGGCAATTTCGTAATTTCATAACCAACATCTCATACTCCGCATTCTGAGCATTGGTTCTTAGGCACCATTGATAGAGTTCCAGATTTAACTGTATTATTTATTACTATTAGCACTTTCGATACTCCTGATCTATTAATATTCTTATCCGAACATTTTGATCTTACAGGTTCTCATACTTATTTTTTTCGTATCTGATTCGACTCAAGAAGAGTTCAGGAATACATTTCATCACAAGCATGCATGCGTTAACCGAATATCAACATGATCATAAAGCATACTAGGGGTAGTAGTGTATTACCTTAGCTCCGAGTTATACTAGTTGACTCATGATACTACATTTGATCGCATTCGAATCCGGACTGGATGTCCCATGACATTTCGAATACCAAGATACTTGCATACCTTCAAATACACAAATTAACATTTCAGTCCTTATCCAAAGAGCTCTTAACAAAATTAAACACATAAACACTTTCGGGTTCAAGGTCAGATTCAGAGGCATTCGGGTCAGAATTTTGCAAAACGGGCATCAAAAACGGACTCGGGACGTCGAAAAACATAAAATAGGAGTTTTCGGAAAATTTTGATTTTGGTCAACGGTAAAAGTCAACGGGTCAAAGTCAACGCTGACGTCATGCTGACGTCACTGGTCAACTAGGTTGACTTTGCTGAGTCAACTCGGGCGAGTTGACTCACTGAGTTGACTCGGACCGGTTGACTCACTGAGTTGACTCGGACAGGTTGACTCACTGAGTTGACTCGGACGGGTTGACTCCGTCAACGGGTTAGCGGGTCGGACGTCGGGTTCGGGTTGGACACGGGTCGGGTATGGGTTGGGTAGACTAGGCTGACCGGTCCAGCCGGTTCACTTACCAAGACCCCAACTCACCGGAAACTTCACCGGAAAATCGCCGATGACCCTCAAAATGCTCGATGCTGCCGGAAAAACAAAGAGGAAAGCCTTGTTAGTTCGACCCATACCATATATGTTGAAATAAACTCGGAATCGAGTCGGAAATTACCTAGAATGGTGCGATTACACCGAAAAATTACGTAACTCCGATGAGAGGCTTTCCGGTGTCGGACGAGCAAACGGTCGGAGGGGTTTTGTCCGCACCGACACGGGGAGCCCGAATCTGGTGGTCGTGTCTCCCACGGACGACGGAGGTGACTGGAATCGACGAAGATAGGTGGCGCGACCCTTTAGGTTTCTCGCCGAACCTTCCAAGGATTTTTTCACGACGAACGGCGGCGAGACTCCGCGAGTGGCTGACGGGATCGGGTTTAGAGAAAAACGATGGGAGCGGTGCACGCCACCGGCCGGCGGTGGGGCTGATCGGTCCGGTGAATGACGGGAAGACTAGAAAATTTCCCAGATTCTCCATCTTCTTTTTCTTCAGATTCGATTGTTTGTTTTCTTCCCCAAAACTGTAGGTGAAGAGTCTGACTTGTAAATATTATTGAACCAGATTGACAAAAATATAATTCCAATGTTTGTGGTCGTGTGATATAACCAAAATGGGACCTTAGCCCAAACGGTTAAGGCTTGGATCCACCAAGCGTAGGTCACAGGTTCAAACCCTTGTAGCTGCACTATTTTTTATTTTTTTTCTTTATTTTCATTTTTTTGCCTTATTAAATTAGGGGTGTTACAACTCTCTCCCCCTTAAAGAAATTTCGTCCTCGAAATTTACCAGAGTTGAATCAACGTAAAAACTGAAATTTCATTTATTCACCTACTGAAACTTGTCCATCAGAGTATGCTTAATCCTCGTGTCTCATAGACGGTTATAGATGTTGAGTGTGTAAAAGTTCTATTATTTACACCCTTTTTAACCCATATTTCTGCTGCATTCAAGCATCATTGCATTGCATTTAGGTTAGTTTTCAGTAAAACATCACAAATGGATTAAAAGCATGGATTCTACTAAAAGATGGCTTATTTTGCAGGTAGCTGCCATAGTTGACAAAGAAGGCATGCGCAGGGCAGAGAAGCAGAAGAGCTGAACTGGACAAGTAGACGATGAGGATGAAGCTGCCATGGACATGACGTGACAGCAGGGTGACATCAACTTTATGAAGAGGAAAAGTAAAATGGACCTCGATAGATAGAGAAAAATCTGCTCGTCTGTCGTGTGAAAGCCAAATATTTTTCCAAGCCCCGGATCAAAAGATATGTCAAGCCAAAGCTCAAGGAGAGGAAATTCCTAGAAACAAGGATGGTGGCTGCAAAGTAGGAATCCTTAGAGATTAAGTCTTTATTAGAATCTTACTTTTAATTAAAGTTGTAATCCTTGTTAACTTAGAATACTTGAGCCCAAAGCTTATATAAGGGCATAGGTTTTAACCTAGAAAGATATCCCTCATTCTACCCCATAACCGATAACCTAAACCCCTCTGTCGTTTACCCGTCACCGACATGTTCTAAATTCCCCCTAGGGCTACGGGTTGTTTTGTAAAGTAGTTGCAAGGGTTGTTTTGTTTTAGGATTTTCCAAGTTCAATAAAATAAACTTCAAGTTCTCTTATTTTGGTTTTAACATCTTGCAAGAGCATCGGGAGAGCATTGTGAGGTTATCCATTTACTTAGCATCGGGAGAGTTAAGTATACGAAAGAAATAAGAGCGAGTTCTCTAGTTTATAGTTGAACTATCTTGTGCCTAGGGATAGGGCAAGGTTAAGTGGCTAAAGAAGAATTCATACACATCGGTGTTCATCCTTCGATTCACGCCGGGAGGTATCATCAAAGACGTGATCATCGACAGACTTGGACCTAGGGATAGGCCAAGGCAGATATGGGATTCTTGCCAAACTTGAAGTACGGAGTTGGTGTGTCTGCTGCCGCGACAGCCAACGGACAGCCGCCGCGACAGGTGCTGCCGCGACGGGCACGACGACAGAACTGGAGTTCCTAAGCAATCCAATACCTACACTACTGAGCAATTCAATACCAGCCCGTTTTCTCTATCTTTATATCTCAATTCCTTTATTTGCGTTTTTACTTTATTATTCTCATGACAACTCTGAAATATTTCTTTTACTTTCGTGCAGTAAACCAAGGTGAAGCTATTAGCCCAATCCCTATGGAGACGATATCCGATACTTCGGATCACTTTACTACTTGCGTCGTGTACACTTGCACTACAATTGCGATAGACTCTTTTACACGCAACAATAGACCAATTTGGAAATATTCTCAATCACGCAAAGTAACCTTATATCCAATTTCACCCTATCGTTCATCTCAGTCTAGTTTATCATAAAACGATATTTTCATCCATACAGAACCTTATACAATGTCAAGCAAACACTTGTCTCATAACTTTTATAATACATTATCTCAACCACGGGCAAGAGACATTCCGAACTACCACAGGATTCAATCATACAACCCAAGAATATATCTTCCAAAATCCAAATTACTCTTCCAGGTTGACCATCAGTTTACGGACGAACAACTGTGCGTGAAATTCATACGAGTACTCAAAGCCTCAACCAGGGCCTTCCAGAATCAGGATGTAAACATCAGATTCCAGTAAGTAGGATACATATGACAGTACATTGTGTCACTCTTCTCCAAAATGTCTTCCTTTATACCGGTCAAGCATAACAAAGGTTTTGAACGGATATCACTTACCTTCAGCGTATTACTCAGATAATTCTTTCCTTCGTGCATAACAGAGTCACCACCTAATTTATACTTTCACCAACCTCACGGACAACTTTCCTTTAAATTCAAAATACTTTTATCAAATTCTCGTCAGAACATTCTCAAACAAAATTATTATAACCAAGCTACTTTACATGTAATCTTATATCGGTTACCTCATTTAATCAAACATTTATTCTTAATCTAATTCATATCTTCGATTTCACATGCATAAATCATCTCAGGTTCTTTATCCAGATCTAGATCAATTAAGTTATTCCAATACACATACGAATATTACAGACATTCCTTGTCAGTACGATTCGAGCTACAGCGAACATAAAACTTAGATTCAGTTATTTCAGAAAAAGGATTCGACATCAGAGTCACAGCTTGGTGGAGTACGGTCAGGACTTAGGGGCATGCACATACAAGACACACTATGATAGACGATCGGCCGATCTACCCAGAATGACGTAACTCTAAGCTCTAATACCACTAAATGTAACACCCTAGACCCGCCTATGCATTAATACGGATCCTAGGAAGTTACAGTAGGGTCACCGGAGCGACCCATGACAAATTTCAAATAAACATACCATTAAACCTTAAAGATCCTAAATCAAATTTCTGATTTAAAATAAAATTTCAAAAATCATTCAAAACGATAAAAAAAATTATAATACAAGTTGTGAAAATAAGTTCAGACCCATTTAACCGAATACAAAACACGACACACATGCCTCTAGTTACACAGATACCACACTCCATGCCAAGCCGGAGAACTCCCATACCGATGATGATAGGTGCAACTTGATTGATCTTTTATCCTGAGATGGTAAAAACAACATGAGCTTGGGAAAGCTGAGTAATACAAAACTATCAAAAGATGCTATTAGCACATACAGATATATGGTGAAGCATAACATTATTATGATGTTCCAGACATTAGTTATTTTCATTTATGATTCGCTATTTTAGTAATGCACTATACTTTAGGACAACAAGGTTTGTTCTTCCTACAATGCTGAGTATTAAGAGATATCTTATTGTTCAGAGAATCAACATGGTGACAGATTGATGAAGTTGAATTCAAGAAGCCTAGTGTGTTCCATAAATTGTAGATCAAACATGCATAGGAACATATCATTCACCTCATATGAACACATAATAGTTAAATGCAAATGTTCGAGTTCATACAGAAATTTACTACCCTCCAACCTTACACCAGAATGCAATTCCCCATGAACTGCATACAGAAGGTCTTACCCTAAGCCAGAGGCGTAGGAGCCTACCTAAGGGAATACCTTAGGTCCAAAAAGACTTACCCTAGGCCCATGGGCGTATGAGCTTAACAGAACAGCTGGATCAAGGCTGTGACAGACACTTCAATAATATCCCGAGAGTATCCTTAAGCAGAACAATTTAGATTATAACACATTATCATCAGATTTCAGTCAACAGAGCATATAGCATAACCATTATACAGAGATTCAGATATCATAAGTTCAGAACATACCAGAATATAATCTCAATCATATTGCGCATACAAGACTTTTTCAATAGATATAATCATGCTTCTCAAACAGAATCATTCATACTTTTAGATTTCACACCCTATCAGATAAACATGTTTTTCAACACAAAGTGCATCATATATCATGATCAGACAATCATCACATAATTATAATCCATATATACACAACAGAATGCAGCACACGTGGAACACACCAGACAGAACAAATTTTATTTCTTAGAGATACCTGATATTTACAGAATGAGGCACATTGAACTTTTGGCTCGAATCAGATATTCTAGGAGTCCATACATCGTGCTCTTTAAATTCAAATATATCGTGAACGATTTAATCATTTAAGCTCACAAGGGTATTATAGTCATTTCGACATTCATAGGCATTTTGGTAATTATACCAACATTGAATAAGCAATGGTTCACAGAACTCGGGTATCTTGTTTGCTCATTAGTTTTCTAACCAGACATTCAAGTAATTCTATATCAAGGTCTTTTAAGTTATCAGATAATTCCAGAGATGCTCTAATCATTTAGGCTAACATAACATTTTAGTTATTTAACTATCATGACAATTTTTTTTATAACACAATCATAACAGAACGACGATTACAATTCCCAGGGGCTCTAATAGTTTATCAAACTTCTAAAATATGTTTAATGCGGCATATCCCAACTTTACAATAAATACTAACATTCAGATGTAAATAATTTGCGTGTATCAGAACTTAACATCGGCTGAATTGTATATCTGAACGGTCGCCTTCATACTTTACTATAAGGTTTAGCTTTGAGTAATCAAGTATACAATCCTTGCAAATATTCCTACCTTACCTTAGTATAGTAAGCGATAGGCATACACGAATCATTTTTCTTAACACTTAGGGGCACTTTAGCCATTTAAGTCTGATTAGAAAATTTCAAGATTTCATTAGGTGTATAACCACCTATTTAACTGAAAGGGGTATTCTGGTCATTTTGGAAATTTGGGATAAAGCCACCATTCTTTTTTCTGAATTACCATTTGGTACCTCTATCATTTACGTACTCGGTAGAGATTAAGTCGTCTTAATCCCTCTGACCGTTACAGACGATTCATTCATTTTAGAACTTGAAGGTATAAATGTCATTCCAATTAATTAGACATTTAGGTGCTCGAGGGTACTACAGTCTTTTTGGTCATTACAATTATTCCAATTAATTCGCTCGTTACTGTCGTAAGGATCGACGTAGGATTACCTCGATAGATAGAGAAAAATCTGCTCGTCTGTCATGTGAAAGCCAAATATTTTTCCAAGCCCCGGATCAAAAGATATGTCAAGCCAAAGCTCAAGGAGAGGAAATTCCTAGAAACAAGGATGGCGGCTGCAAAGTAGGAATCCTTAGAGATTAAGTCTTTATTAGAATCTTACTTTTAATTAAAGTTGTAATCCTTGTTAACTTAGAATACTTGAGCCCAAAGCTTATATAAGGGCATAGGTTTTAACCTAGAAAGATATCCCTCATTCTACCCCATAACCGATAACCTAAACCCCTCTGTCGTTTACCCGTCACCGACATGTTCTAAATTCCCCCTAGGGCTACGGGTTGTTTTGTAAAGTAGTTGCAAGCGTTGTTTTGTTTTAGGATTTTCCAAGTTCAATAAAATAAACTTCAAGTTCTCTTATTTTGGTTTTAACATCTTGCAAGAACATCGGGAGAGCATTGTGAGGTTATCCATTTACTTAGCATCGGGAGAGTTAAGTATACGAAAGAAATAAGAGCGAGTTCTCTAGTTTATAGTTGAACTATCTTGTGCCTAGGGATAGGGCAAGGTTAAGTGGCTAAAGAAGAATTCATACACATCGGTGTTCATCCTTCGATTCACGCCGGGAGGTATCATTAAAGACGTGATCATCGACAGACTTGGACCTAGGGATAGGCCAAGGCAGATCTGGGATTCTTGCCAAACTTGAAGTACGGAGTTGGTGTGTCTGCTGCCGCGACAGCCAACGGACAGCCGCCGCGACAGGTGCTGCCGCAACGGGCACGACGACAGAACTGGAGTTCCTAAGCAATCCAATACCTACACTACTGAGCAATTCAATACCAGCCCGTTTTCTCTATCTTTATATCTCAATTCCTTTATTTGCGTTTTTACTTTATTATTCTCGTGACAACTCTCAAATATTTCTTTTACTTTCGTGCTGTAAACCAAGGTGAAGCTATTAGCCCAATCCCTGTGGATACGATATCCGATACTTCGTATCACTTTACTACTTGCGTCGTGTACACTTGCACTACAATTGCGATAGACTCTTTTACACGCAACAAGTTTTTGGCGCCGTTGCCGGGGATTGGCAACATAACTACATCTTTCTTTTATTGCACTTTGCGTTTTTATTTTTGTTTTTGTTTTTATTTTTATTTTTCTTTAATTTTTCTTTTGTGCTTTCAACTCTCGCTTTTCACGAGGTTTTTTTGTTTATGCGCAGATATAAAAGAGGTGAAGATCCTGAGTATCCATTAGATCCAGAAATCGAACGTTCCTTTAGTCTCAAGAAACAACTTCGCCGACTTTTAGACAGAAACGAATACCTCGAGGAGCAGCTAGAGAAGATGGGCGATAACCACCCGCCTGTCGGTGACCCGCCCGCAGCAGATGGACGACGGTCATGTCGTGACTACATGTTGAATGATCATGTAGAGCTGGAGACCACACTGCCGGATATTGATGTTGATAACTTCGAGCTTAGACCTGTCATGTTTAGTATGATCAACAATGCCAGACAGTTTAGTGGTGCTGTGACAGAAGATGCTAGGGAGCATCTCAAAACGTTCCAGGAGATCTGTGGATCGTTTAGACTGCCAGGAGTTAGTCCGGAGATACTGAGGCTTCGGTTATTCCCCCATTCATTGAGGGATAGAGCTAAAACTTGGTGGAATAAACTTACACCGGGTTCAATCGTAACTTGGGCAGATTTATCTCGTGAATTCTTATCTCGTTTTAATCCTTTGCATTTATCTGAGCGATTACGTAATGAAATTGCTACTTTTCAACAGGAAGATGACGAGCCGATGCACGAGGCATGGGACAGATTTACTACTCTTCTACGGAACTGCCCAATGCATGGATTCCCTGTCTGGAATCAGGTAACTAAGTTATATAATGCTGCTAACTTAAAAACTCGCATTCGAATTGATTCTGCAGCAAATGGACTATTATTGGATAAAGATCCAGACGAAGCCTTGCAAGTTTTGAAAAATCTGGCTAAGAATGAGGAGCAGTTTCCGACAGCTAGAAGAGGGGGTAAACGAGTACTAGCTGTCAAGGACTATGAGGCCGACAGCACTATGAAATCACAGGTAGCATTCCTTACTAAAGCAATGAAAAGATTATTGAATGAAGATGAATTACAAGGATTTGCTGTCGAGGAAGTTTGTACTATCTGTGAGGGAAATCATAGTCGGGATGAGTGCCCAATACAAATAGAAGAGGGAAAATATGTTGGAAATTACAAGCCGAATTACAAGTCCAACAATTATAACCCCAATTGGAGGAATGATCCCAAATTTTCCTGGAGTAATCCTAACAATGCCCTGAATCCGCAAGCACATAATCAGAATCAGGGAGGACCTAGATTGCTGACGCGACAGCAATTGCCGCCGCACCTGCCGCCGCAGCAGCAACAGCAGCCACCACCTGCCACGAGTAGTATATTGGAGCTGACTCTGGCCACCTTTATGTCTCAGACCGGTACGTATATGGAGAATATGAATCAGTTTGTCAAGAAGACGGAAACCTTTATGGATAAAACCGAGATGAGGATGACAAATCATGAAGCTACATTGAAATCTCTGAAGACACAAATGGGTCAGGTGTCGCAACATATTAAGCCAAGACAGAATGGAGGTTTTCCTAGCAATACTGAAAATGCTAGACCACCCACACATGAACAGTGTAAGGCGATTACAACTAGGAGTGGGAAGAAACTACTAGGGCCGGAAAAAGAAGCTGAAACAGAAAAGGAACCTGCCTTGGATAAACCTGCCGAGGAAGCTGCCCCGACAGGTGATAAACAGATTGCTACCGATGAGCCTGTCACGACAGCAGAAGCGACAGAGGAGAAAAAAGATAATTATCGTCCTCAGATTCGCATGCAGTGGGAATGGCGTATTGCTGATTATCGTCCTCCACCACCTTTTCCCCAACGGATACAGCAAGCTAAGCATGAATCTCAACTTAAAAAAATTTATGATATTTTTAAGCAGGTTCATATTAATATTCCGTTGTTAGATGCTGTTAGGGAAATGCCCGGTTATGCTAAATTTCTCAAGGATGTGATGTCAAAAAAATCTAAACTTGGGGAATTTGAAACGGTAAAGATGACAGAAGGTTGCATGAGTATTCTTCATAGGCAGCCGCCCCAGAAAAAGAAGGATCCGGGGAGCTTCATCATACCTTGTGTAATCGGCGACAAATTTGTGGGTAAGGCACTTTGTGATCTTGGTGCCAGTGTTAATCTAATGCCCAAATCTGTTTTTCAGAAACTAGGTATTGGCAAGGCGCGGCCCACGACAGTAACTCTGCAGCTGGCCGACCGCTCTTACGTTCATCCCGAGGGAAAAATTGAAGATATTCTGGTAAGAGTGGATAAACTTATTTTTCCTGCTGACTTTCTTATCTTAGATTGTGAGGCAGACGAAAACGCACCAGTCATCCTTGGGCGACCCTTCTTAGCCACGGGAAGATCATTGATTGATGTGGAGAAAGGAGAACTCACCATGCGAGTAAACGATCAAGAGATTAAGTTGAATGTTCTCCAAGCAATGAAACATGCTGATGTGGATGAGGAATGCAAGGCCATCATTGAGGTGACCTTTGATCACCCCTGCATCTTGTTTGCTCATTAGTTTTCTAACCAGACATTCAAGTAATTCTATATCAAGGTCTTTTAAGTTATCAGATAATTCCAGAGATGCTCTAATCATTTAGGCTAACATAACATTTTAGTTATTTAACTATCATGACAATTTTTTTTATAACACAATCATAACAGAACGACGATTATAATTCCCAGGGGCTCTAATAGTTTATCAAACTTCTAAAATGTGTTTAATGCGGCATATCCCAACTTTACAATACTTACTAACATTCAGATGTGAATAATTTGCGTGTATCAGAACTTAACATCGGCTGAATTGTATATCTGAACGGTCGCCTTCATACTTTACTATAAGGTTTAGCTTTGAGTAATCAAGTATATAATCCTTGCAAATATTCCTACCTTACCTTAGTATAGTAAGCGATAGGCATACACGAATCATTTTTCTTAACACTTAGGGGCACTTTAGCCATTTAAGTCTAATTAGAAAATTTCAAGATTTCATTAGGTGTATAACCACCTATTTAACTGAAAGGGGTATTCTGGTCATTTTGGAAATTTGGGATAAAGCCACCATTCTTTTTTCTGAATTACCATTTGGTACCTCTATCATTTACGTACTCGGTAGAGATTAAGTCGTCTTAATCCCTCTGACCGTTACAGACGATTCATTCATTTCAGAACTTGAAGGTATAAATGTCATTCCAATTAATTAGACATTTAGGTGCTCGAGGGTACTACAGTCTTTTTGGTCATTACAATTATTCCAATTAATTCGCTCGTTACTGTCGTAAGGATCGACGTAGGATTACAACGATATTCTTAGATGATTCACCTTTATGTGTTATACATAGTTCAGGGGAAAATCCAAGTTTTGAATCACACGAATTTGTACAAAAGTGCCGGAGTCTTTCCAATAAATTATACATCTTAGGTGGAGTAAAATTGCTTAGTTAGAGAGAATGTAGATTTCAAGCCATTTCTTTATTAGAGGGGTAATTTAGTCATTTTTATAACCCAAGGGCCATTTCGTAATTTCATAACCAACACCTCATACTCCGCATTCTGAGCATTGGTTCTTAGGCACCATTGATAGAGTTTCAGATTTAACTGTATTATTTATTACTATTAGCACTTTCGATACTCCCGGTCTATTAATATTCTTATCCGAACATTTTGATCTTACTGGTTCTCATACTTATTTTTTTCGTATCTGATTCGACTCAAGAAGAGTTCACAGATACACTTGATCACAAGCATGCATGCGTTAACCGAATATCAACATGATCATAAAGCATACTAGGGGTAGTAGTGTATTACCTTAGCTCCGAGTTATA
The DNA here is from genome assembly GCA_958450335.1 of Hibiscus tridactylites. Taxonomy (NCBI): domain Eukaryota; kingdom Viridiplantae; phylum Streptophyta; class Magnoliopsida; order Malvales; family Malvaceae; genus Hibiscus; species Hibiscus tridactylites. Next base: position 77,621,079 of record OY288266.1, read on the forward strand.
CTGGTTGACTCATGATACTACATTCGATCGCATTCGAATTCGGACTTGATGTATCATGACATTTCGAATACCAAGATACTTGCATACCTTCAAATACACAAATTAAAATTTCAGTCCTTATCCAAAGAGCTCTTAACAAAATTAAACACATAAACACTTTCGGGTTCAAGGTCAAATTCGGAGGCATTCGGGTCAGAATTTTGCAAAACGGGCATAAAAAACGGACTCGGGATGGCAAAAAACATAAAATAGGAGTTTTCGGCAAATTTTGACTTTTGGTCAACGGTCAACGGTCAAAGTCAACGCTGACGTCACTGGTCAACTAGGTTGACTTGGCTGAGTCAACTCGGGAGAGTTGACTCACTGAGTTGACTCAGACCGGATGACTCACTGAGTTGACTCGGACAGGTTGACTCAATGAGTTGACTCGGACGGGTTGACTCGGTCAACGGGTTAGCGGGTCGGACGTCGGGTTCGGGTTGGGCACGGGTCGGGTACGGGTTGGGTAGACTAGGCTGACCGGTTCAACCGGTCCAGCCGGTTTACTTACCAAGACCCCAACTCACCAGAAACTTCACCGGAAAATCGCCGACGGCCCTCAAAATGCTCGATTCTGCCGGAAAAACAAAGAGGAAATCCTTGTTAGTTCGACCTATACCATATATGTTGAAATAAACTCGGAATCGAGTCGGAAATTACCTAGAATGGTGTGATTACGCCAGAAAATTGCGTAACTCCGATGAGAGGCTTGCCGGTGTTGGACGAGCAAACGGCCGGAGGGGTTTTGTCCGCACCGACACGGGGAGCCCGAATCTGGTGGTCGTGTCTCCCATGGACGACGGAGGTGACTAGAATCGACGAAGATAGGTGGCGCGACCCTTTAGGTTTCTCGCCGAACCTTCCAAGGCTTTTTCACGACGAACGGCAGTGAGACTCCGCGAGTGGCTGACGGGATCGGGTTTAGAGCACGACGGCGAGCATAACGATGGGGGCGGTGCACGCCACCGGCCGGCAGTGGGGATGATCGGGCCGGTGAATGACGTGGAAGACTTGAAAATTTCCCAGATTCTCCATCTTTTTTTTTTCAGATTCGATTGTTTGTTTTTTTTCCCCAAAACGGTAGGTGAATTGTCTGACTTGTAAATATTATTGAACCAGATTGACAAAAATATAATTCTAATATTTTTGGTCGTGTTATATAACCAAAATGGGACCTTAGCCCAAACGGTTAAGGCTTGGATCCACCAAGCGTAGGTTACAGGTTCAAACCTTTGTAGATGCATTATTTTTATTTTTTTCTTCATTTTCATTTTTTTGCCTTATTAAATTAGGGGTATTACATGAATTCTATGGCATACCAATTGTATCCAATACTCTCGAATCAAAGGTTCAATAATCAATAGTCCAATTACAATATATCAATAACAATAACAATGATTCAACATAATGTCCAATGACAACAATTCATAATCGATGGTCCAATGCCCTCTTCAATATCCAATAATCAATAATTCTATATGTCAATGCTTCAATGATTTCCATGACAACACTATCAATGCTACGGATAATAATTCGATGTAAGACTTACCAAGACTTACCAATATAGCTTTCAATAATGTTTTATGCAAAACCCTTCAATTCAATGGTTAGTATATCAATAATCAATAATTCGAGATGGCACCTAGCCACTCTCGAGACTCCAGCTACACTTAGAGGTGTCAGATTAACTTCCTCCAATTCTTGAGCTAGGAAAGACAATAAGAGATTATTAGAATCAATATGACAATATCGATACTTGGAATAGTTATTAGCTATTTAGACAAAAGCTTATCTTAAAGTTTTAACTTGAAATTGTGCATTCAATGATCAAGAGAATCAATAATTGGTTTAGGGTTCCCACTTTCTCGATTGATAGCTATGAATTGATGCTCTTAAATCAAAGAAAGCCTAAGCTTATGGATCACAAATTGAGAGGTGTATGCTTGAGCTTGGTGGAGAGGATGACGATGGAGGCGTGAGCTTGTTTTCAAGACAAGTGATGAGATTTGGTTTCGGTAATAGACAAAATAAAGATGAGGACTTTTCTTTATACATTTTTCACGGAAGCTATAGCCTTAATCATACCCTACCTCACCAAAAGACCAATGAAAAGGTTTCCCTTAGCAAATGGAAAGCTTAATATATTAATATCCATATTTTCTTATCCTTTCTAACTTTATCAATTCAAGGAAAATGATGACTATTAGCCATCCTTTCTAATCAACTTCTACGTGGGAAGGACAAACTCAAGTAGGTGAGTCATCACCATGTGTCATTCTTTGCAATTTGATTACTAAAAATTATTTCTGTTGGGACCCGTATCGATACAGGTAGGGTTGTATCGATACGACTAAGCAAAAGTCCAAAAATTAGTTAAAACTGTTAAAATTGTATCGAAACACTCTATAGTTGTTCTGAAACGCCTTACCTAGGCCGTTTCGGTACAAGTCTTGTAACACCCCAAAAATAATGACATTTTAAATTGAGGACTAAAGTGCATAAATTAAACACATGTGATCTAGCTTTGTAATTTATTAAATAATTCAATGTCTTGGGCCAGATTAGTCCTTACCCCATGTATGTGCTTAAAAAAATAAAGAGGGAAAAATTAGAATATGTGGCACTAAGAAAGCTTGAACCTGTGACATTGTTTTTGAAAAGCTAACGTCTTAACCATCTAGTCTAAGGTTAGTATCGGTTTTAAACTGTTGCAATTTTGTTTTAAACCATAGCTACTATTATATCTGAATAATTTAAGTAAAAGACTGAAGCACCGAACTACCCCCATTTATTATTATCTGTTCGAGATTTAGAGAACAGAAAATTCCAGAAATCTTCCCCAGCCACTCCTCATTTGCCACCTTCGATCTAGCCCATCGTTTATCCGTGGTCGACACCACCATCACCCCCGTGTTCCCCGTCACATCCCGACCTTACCGCCATAAGCCACTCGCACAATAATGTCGTCGTCTGTCTTGGAGAACTACTTGAAAGTTCGTTGGGAAACCAAGATCTCTTTTGTTTTCAGTTGTTTTTGTTGTCATGGGCCGTCGGTATGCAGATTCGACATCACTGCTGTGACCACTTTTTTTTCGTGTGCAAACCCGCACCACCATCGGTCACCGTTTGCTCAGAAACAATCTGAGATCTTTAGTTTTGTCCATCGGTAAAATCATTTAGGTAAGTGTTGGTTATTTTTTACTTTTTTCTTTTATTTTTATTTTATTATTATCACTATTAATATTATTTTAATATTATATGTGTTCATTACCAACACTACCGATCACATTGAATATATATATATATTACTAATTATATACAAATGTTTATCACATTGAATATATATATATATATATATTACTAATTATATACGGATGTTTACTGCCATTTGAATTGTTACTAAATCTATATATTTAGTAAGCCTTTGTGAATAATTGTAATAACAACTATTGTATTTTTTAATACAACATATATGTACATACACGTTATATATAAGTATTACTTTCAAACCGATTAGTTATGACATTTTTGGATTTGAATTGATATTTTGATTGGATCGACTTTGGTTCATTTATTTCACATCTAAGATCTACTCGATCTGACGGATCATTGACCGAACCACAACGCCAACGGTTGACCTAAACCTTGACTTGTTTCTAGTCGTCCTAAGGCTGATTTTGAAGTCCGTTTCACGAATTCTAACCCGAAACCCTCAGAATCTGACCTTGAACTCGAGGATACATATGTATTTAATTATTTAGTTATGAACAATGTGAATAAGGACTAAAATTGGAATTTGTGCGATTGAAGGTATTCATAGTTCCTTGTATTCGAGATGTTGAGGACGTCGAATTCGGGTTCAAGAGTGTTCGAATGTCAATTCCAAGGATCGACTGATATAGCAATGATTTAAGGTAATACATTACTACCTCTTGTATGCTTTATGAACATGTCGGTATTCAGTTAATGCATGCATAAATATGATGAGGAGTGATGTTAGCTCTGTACAAGTCAAACCGGATATGAAATTGAATATGATAACCTGGATAAGATTGAAATGCTCGAACGAGAAAGTTGATAAATGTAAGGATCTGGAGTTCAATAAATAATTAATAAGGCAGCTAATCTCTAAATCTGATTATTAGTGTCAAATGATTAAATGTTAAAAATATTTGGATATGAAATTACGAAAATGCCCTTAAGATATGAGAATGACTAAAATACCCTTGGAATTGGAAGCGATCTAGAAATCTACACTGAATATGGTAAAACAACTCGATTCATCTGAAAACCTTGATCTACTTGGAAAGTTATGGTAACAAGATTTAAACCTTCGAGATTGTAAGGTGTTAGGTTTCCTTGAATTTGGAATGAATCTCCGAATATAGATTTACGAGAAACTATCCATACCTCTAAATTAATCAAGTGGCTCAAATTTCTGAATTGATTGAAATGACTAAAAGTTTTGGAAATGCTATTATGGTTAAATTAATCGGAATGATCGTATTGACAAAGAGGCTGAAGTATCCTCGGACACCGAGGTTTCTAAATTAACTGGAACGATGGATAAGCCCTTGAGTTCTGAAATGAATGAAGTGGTTGGAGGTAACAAAATTTCTTGAATGGCTGAAACACCCACGAGTACTTAAATGATTGAAATACAATAAATGGTTCAAATGACAGGAATGATAGATATCTCGAGCTTCAGAATGACTGAAATACCCCCTGGACTGCAATAAGCAAATTGCCTTTGATAAAATTCTAGAAATGCCAAAAAAAAACTGAAAATGACTGAAAATGCCCTAAAGGTTGGAGCATGACTCATGTATGTCAATCACTCGTGATATTAATATAAGGATGGAAGTTTTTCCGCACAGAATATAAGTTCGTCTACTCCGTGGAAAGTCTTATGGTGAAATATGAAGGCAATTGTTCAGATATACGATACAATCAGTATTTGGAACTGATACCTGTGAAGTGCATACATCAGAAGGTTTGGTTAGTACTGCAAGGTTAGGACATGTTAGTTCGATTGGTTTTAGAGGCTCGATAAACTTATAGAAATCTTAAATATTGTAAATCGTCATTTCATCATTATTGGGCTAAATTACAAAATCACTCATGATAGTTAAATGTTCAAAATGCCCTCGTTGGCCAAAGTAATTAAAATAACCCTGAATGTATCTGATATCGTGAAAGATCTTGACATAGAAATCTCTGAATGCCTGGTTGGAAACTTGGTGAGCAAATATAATTTTCGAGCCACTGTTTATGCCTTGTTGGTATAAATTACCAAAATGCGCAGGTGTGATAAAATGACCATAATGCCCTTGTAGACTTAAATGAGTAAATCGCTCATGATATATCTAAACTTTCAAAGATCTTAATGTATCATATCCTGAATATATGGTTTGAACCGTTAGTATGAACTTTCTTTTTTATAGGGACTTCGTTTCTAAAATTCGTTCAAATTGTCAAAAGTTCAGTGTGTCCCCTTCCGCAAATACCGAGTATCTTCAAGAAATAAATTGTTTCATCTAGTGTGTTCTATGTGTGTTACACGACTGTTTTTGCATACTATTTTACATGTTTTATCATACTGATCATGTGCACACGACTGATATGAAATTTCCGCATAAACATGACATGTTTTAGAATTTAAACATGATTGTATTGTATGTTTGATATAGACCTTAGTACCCGATATGACAAACGTGCTATGTGGATAATGTATTACTAAAAATACTACTAATGATTAGTGAACTACTGATGAACTGATTCACTGGGGTACTTGGGATATGATATGAAGTTACTAACGGCTCAGCCCTGATCCAGCTGGTAAGTCCGCCCGTTTTCGGTTCCTATGTTTCGGCTAGGTCTGCCCGTATTCGGTTCATATGCTTCGGCTAGGTCTGCCCGTATTTGGCTCTTATGCTTCGACTAGAGTCGCCCGTATTCTAAGGTATTCTCTTAGGATGGTACCCACGCCCAATGGGCTCGGGTTAATGCTTGTACATGATACCGCACTGGGGAAACTAAATACTAGAGTATGGTTGGAGGGTAAATAAAGAATTAAAATGAACTTTACTACTACTTGAAACAAATGTATTTGAAATAAAAGGGTTTACTACATTGTTACATTTCATGCATTAATGTTGCACCGTTGGAACACACTAGACACTAAACTCTCTAATTCCACCTATATATGTTACCAGCTTGTATAATTCCCGTCTAATTCTCGATGTGTGAATAAAGAACAAATATCGTTATTATCGAGTATGATGCAACCTCGAAATAGTAGAACCGAAATGGAGACTATTACTACGTGGAACATCATGAAAATGTTATGCCTACCATATATATGCATGAGCTTATAGCATCTTTTGGTAGTTCTGTATTACTGAGCTTTTCCAAGCTCACATTGTTTTTACCATCGCAGGTTAAAAGAATATATCATGGTATGATGTTTGACATCTGTGTTTGGAGTTCTCTCGGCGACGCTTTTTGAGTATGATACTATACAGTTAGTGGGAATGTATGTCATGTATTGTTTTATGATAGTGTCTATAAAACACTTTCTGAAATTTATGTTATATGCTTAAATGACTTCCTGAAATGGTATTTTAAATAGACGTTGATTTTACAGTTTAATAAGTGTTTTGAGGGAAAAAATGTTTTCATGTGTGTTTTTACTGTGGGTCGCTCTTGTGACCCTAATATGACTTCCTAGGATCCGTTGTAATGCATAGGCGAGTCTAAGGGGGTTACAAGTCTTACTGTATCAAAACGCCTAGCTCAAAAACATCATTTTAGGCGGTTTAAAGGAGGCCTTTAACTAAGAATAAGTTCATTTAAGGTCCCTTAATAATGTAATCTATAATTTAGGCAATAAAGATACAATATTTGAGCATTTTAATATCAATATACCAATCATCGGAACTCAATTCTGACTAACCCAGTTTTTGGGATGTTACAATATGAATGCTTGCCCCCACAGATTTTTTACATTGCTAATTGAAAACGAGGTTTCTATTTTCTGTCTTTATATAAATGTTGTCATTTATTTGTGATGTCGTATGTTATCTTCCTATGGCAAGAGATTGCTAGCGAATACTTAGTTTAGATACTATGCGCACTCACTTTGGGAGCGGCGAACGCTCAGATGATTTATTTTTTCTTTGTGCTTGCTTAGTTTGGGAATGACATGTTTTCTCACTCGACTTGGGAGTGTTGTATCTTCTCACTAGATTTGGGTGTGTTGTATCTTTGCAGTTGTCTATTTCCTTAAAATGGCGATACAAAAATATAAACTTCTAACATTTGGAAATTTGTAAGGTAAACAAGTAGCAAACATTTATCCCTATTTTGAAAATGATTCGCGAAAGGGTTCGCTTTACAGTGTTGATGGTATGGTCAAACAGTGCCCTTGGATAGAGGAGATGAGTGGTTATTAAAGCTCACTTTCTTGGGATCATATTTGGAGAATTGTTTATTTGAACATGTAAATCCATTATATTCGCATATTTGTCATCTTGCGTGCTCTTTTGGAAACGGCGGATACTAAGCCTTCCCTTTGAATTTATGGTTAGTGTAACTTGGAAATGGTTTGGCTAGTGGTATCATTTTATTCTTCTTCAGCGTAAATGGCTTGGTTCGTTTTAGAAGCGGCGATCGTTGAGATGTATTCATTACGCGTACTTCTTAAACGTGGTGGACGCTTTACTATGCATACTTACTTGGAAGTGGCCTGAGAATGGGAACATGGGTTGTAGGAAAAGTGTTTTTTTTTTGTATGCTTGTTCGTTGGTGCGAACACTTACGCCTCTTTCGGAAATAGTTCGCTAGAAGCGAATTACTTATTATATTTTGTGTATGTTTGTTCCTTGGTGCGAACACTTGCACATCGTTTGAAAATAGTTTGCCGGAAGCGAATTACTGCTTTAATATTTTGTGTATGTTTGTTCATTGGTGGAAACATTTGGCCCCATCTGTAGGAATAGTTTATGTCTTTGTTCTTATAAATATTGTGAACAATGTGTATTAAAGCACATTTTCTTGGGAGCATGTTGGAGAATTCTTTATGATCACTCACTTGGGAATGGATTTTACATCGTTCTTGTAGAACAACGTTACTTTCTTGGGAATTGGAACGGATTATATGTATTCGCATAATTACCTTGAGTTTGGGAGGGTATTTGCCCCCGGGTGAGATAGTCATGATCGCTATGAACTTATTTGCACATTTATTAGCCTTGTGTGTATATACTTTGATTTTTTGTTGTTATGAGTAGTGTAAATCATTGTTCGCTTTCTTGGAATGACCGTTCTCGCGAAACGGCATCACGCACTCCCCATATGTTAGCTTCTTAATGAAGTTTCTTAATGAAGATTGAAACTAATACACATATGCACACTTACATGGAAGAGGCTAGCGAACTTTTTCTTTTTCGGTCGTTTTACTATGCACACTTGCTTGGAAGTGGCTAGCAAAGCTTTTCTTTTCTATTCGTTTTACTATGTATACTTGCTTGGAAGTGGCTTGCGAACCTTTTCTTTTCTGGTCGCTTTACTATGCAGACTTGCTTGGAAGAAGCTAGTGAACCTTTTTCTTTTCTGGTCGCTTTACTATGCACACTTGCTTGGAAGCGGCTAGCGAACCTTTTTTTCCGGTCACTTTACTATGTAATTTTGCTTGAAAGCGGGTAGTGAACCTTTTCTTTTCCGGTCGCTTTACTATGCACACTTGCTTAGAAGTGGCTAGCGAACCTTTTCTTTTTCGGTCGCTTTACTATGCAAACTTGCTTGGAAGCGGCTAGTAAACCTTTTATTTTTGGTCGCTTTACTATGCACACTTGCTTGGAAGCGGCTAGCGAACCTTTTCTTTTCGGGTCACTTTATTATGCACAATTTCTTGGGATTAGACTAGCGAACCTTTACTATGCATACTTGTTTGAAAGCGGCTAGCGAAACTTTTTCTTTTCCGATCGCTTTACTATGCACGCTTGCTTAGAAGTGGGTAGCGGACCTTTATTTTGGCGGACGCTTTATTAAGTTTTTACTTTTCATCGCTATGCTACTTGGAGTAGTAGAAGAGTTTTCGCTTTTCATCGCTACGCTACTTGGAGCTGTAGGAGAGTTTTTGCTTTTCATCGCTACGCTACTTGGAGCAGTAGGAGAGTTTTGTCTTTTCATCGCTACTCTACTTGGAGCAGTAGGTGAGTTTTCTCTTTTCATCGCTACGCAACTTGGAGCTGTAAAAGAGTTTTTTATTTTCATCGCTACGCTACTTGGAGCCGTAGGATAGTTTTCGCTTTTCATCGCTACACTACTTGGAGCGGTAAGAGAGTTTTCGCTTTTCATCGCTACGCTACTTGGAGCAGTAAGAGAGTTTTTTCTTTTCATCACTATGCTACTTAGAGCCGTAAGAGAGTTTTTTTGCTTTTCATCGCTACGCTACTTGGAGCCGTAGGAGAATTTTCGCTTTTCATCGCTACGCTGCTTTGAGTCGTATGAGAGTTTTTGCTTTGCATTGATTTTCCAATAGTCATCTTGGAATATGAATGATAATAGGAACAAATTAAATAGTTTTCGGTCGATTTACTATGCACACTTGCTTGGAAGCGGCTAGAGAACCTTTTCTTTTCTGGTCGCTTTACTATGCACACTTTCTTGGAAGCGGCTAGCGAAACTTTTCTTTTCGGGTCGCTTTATTATGCACACTTTCTTGGAATTATACTAGTGAACCTTTACTATACACATTTGTTTGAAAGTGGCTAGCGAAACTTTTTCTTTTCCGGTCGCTTTTCTATGTACGCTTGCTTGGAAGTGGCTAGCGGACCTTTATTTTGGCGGACGCTTTATTATGCTTTCGCTTTTCATCTCTACGCTACTTGAAGTAGTAGGCGAGTTTTCTCTTTTCATCGCTACGCTACTTGGAGCAGTAGAAGAGGTTTTTCTTTTCATCGCTACTCTACTTGGAGCAGTAAGTGAGTTTTCTCTTTTCATCGCTATGCTACTTGGAGTTGTAAGAGAGTTTTAACTTTTCATCACTACGCTACTTGGAGCCGTAGGATAGTTTTCGCTTTTCATCGCTAGGCTACTTGGAGTTGTAGGATAATTTTCGCTTTTCATCGCTACGCTACTTGGAGTAGTGGGAGAGTTTTCTCTTTTCATTGCTACGCTACTTGGAGCCGTAAGAGAGTTTTCTCTTTTCATCGCTACACTACTTGGAGTCGTATGAGAGTTTTTGCTTTACATTACTACGCTACTTGGAGCCGTAAGAGAGTTTTCGCTTTTCATCGCTACGCTACTTTGACTCATAGGAGAGTTTTTGCTTTGCATCGATTTTCCAACAGTCATCTTGGAATATGAATGATAATAGGAACAAAGTAAATAGTTTGTTGTCACTTTACTATGCGCATCTACTTCGCATGGAAATTACATGTAAAGATTTCTTAAAAACATACATAGATATTCATGTGTAATCTATTTTGCTTGATTATATTCAAAGATACGTAAAACAAAATATTAATGAGACTAGAAGTGTAAAATGGAATATATATTGATAACATGAGTTAAGTTGTACCTTTGCTAGTTTGGTATGTTTTTGGTTTTGCTGTGCATATCTCTGGAACTATCACTCTTCTATTTTTCATTCAGAAGGTTGTGGACGCGTGCTGCGAACCTCTTTACTCCATCTTGATCCTCGGGAAAAGCCTGGTGACAAGTCGTTATTTTATCACATCCTTGCCACCATACTTAGCTGCTAAATGGTCTAAAGCTTTGCATCAGATGCCACACTTAACTCCCCCATCTAGCTACCAAGGAGATAATGGGGGAGAAACTTTTTTTATTATGTTTTACAACTTCGAATTTCATTAGTAGGAATTACTTCTTCTCTTTAGTAAGGAGGTCACGGGGGATCCTTGCATCCCTCATCTGAGCTTCCTACTTCTTGTGCCCGATGTCTCCTCCATACTGCTCATAACCTTCTAACCTTTACATCTCTCATCCAAACTTTTTATATTTTTCACCCTTGTTTCCACTAAGCACATTCCTTTTTTGGCTTTTATAAACCTTTCTAATTTTCTTTTTCTAACGGCAAACTCTATTGTATCCTTTAAATAGATACATTCATCTGTTTCGTGCCCCTATTCCTCATGAAATTCGCATCTTTTACTTGACCTTTCTTTGACTTCGTTTGGCCTCATATATGATGGGGGGCTTCAGAATTCCCAGGTGTTTTACTTGGTGTAGGATACGAGGCGACAGGTCTGTTAGAAGGTGGTACGTTCGGAATACATGTTGCAGTTGTTGAGCTTGAGTTCATTTTCCAATCCGAATTTTCATATATTGGTAGGCCTTTTTTCTTACTTTAGCTCTTCTTTTTTCCTTTCTAACCAATGATGTAATTATTTTCTTATTTTTGTGATTCTCATCTACTCTTATAGGATGGTAGGCCTCTTACTTCCTATCAGGGTTCGGGGGTTCAGGGCTCTACATATTTTTATCTGAAGTTTTTGAGGGACATATTGTTGCGACGTCTTGGTTGATTTTTGTTGTATGAATGCACTCTTCCTTAGTTATTCTAGTTGTAATCGTTCACGATTCCTCTATAATTGTCTCGTCGTGCTCTACTGTTGCATCTGCCTACTGATATGCTCTTGATGTCGTCAAAGTTGATGTAGTGCGGTATGAGTGTACTCCTCAATGATTTGTAGTATGCTCTGCATGTTGCCTAGCTGGTTGCTTCTGGCTTGAAAAAATGGGTTTTCCTCTTCCTCTTCTTTCCAGTTTTTTCCTATCTGCATCCATTCCTCCATTTATGCTCCTATAGGGGATCTTTCTTCTATATTTCTTGGGAATCAGACTGAAAGGATGAAGGGTCCATGTTCACCGCACCATTGTTTATCACCTAAATGAGCAACCCCTTTGGACAATGGTTTTGGGTTGCTTCCAGGATAAAGAGGCGGGGGTTCTCTGTCTAGTGTTTTTGGATGGTTCTCAGAGCTTGCCTTTGCTTGGGACAATGGTTGAGGTGAGAACACATGCCAATTGAAGAAGAAAAGTGTCTTGGAGAGTTGTCGTGGCTCGGGTGTCGATGTGGATCACGTGCATCGTCACGTGGTCTGGGGTAACATTCGCATATCGAGGTCACAACGAGTCATAATTGGATTGTTCGCACGACTATGATCTGCTAGTACGTTCGCAGATGGTTGTAATTGGGCATTCATATGGTTGTAGTTCACTAGTACCAACAATTTTTTAAAATGTTTTATCAATTGTTATTATAATCATCTTAAAAATTTCAAGTATATTTTATCGAACCTTTTTAAGTTAATTACCCATACGTCCCCCCAATTGTGACACTCATTCTAAATCGGTCCCTAAACTTTAAAATATTCCAATTTCATCCTCAAACTATGACCTTACTTCTAAATTGGTCCCCAACTTTTGAGCATTACAGTTTCATTCTCAAACTATGACTCTCATTCTAAATTGATCCTCAAACTTTTTGAAGGTTCTAATTTCATCCTCAAATTATCATTTATATCACATCATATTATTACATAATATGCATCAATGTTTCATGACAATTAATAAATTTTGTAACGGTTTTATTAACATAAGATATGATTAGTATATATTGATAATTTAGGGATGAAATTAGAACATTCAAAAAGTTTGAGGGCCAATTTAGAATGAGAGTCAAAGTTTAAGGATGAAATTGGAATGCTCAAAAGTTTTGGGGCCAATTTAAAATGAAGGTCATAGTTTGAGGATGAAATGAAATTTTTTGAAGTTTAGAGGCCAATTTAAAATGAGTGCCATAGTTTAGGAACATGTGGTGCAATTAACTCAAAACTTGTTTTAGGTTAAAAAATCTTGGGTTTGGAAAACGCTTTAAAAAATGGGGTCACCATCATTCAAGTCTGGATGTGATTATCAGTTGATCTGATTTGAAAATTCGAATATCTTATACGATTTATATTTTCAGATGAAGTATCTGATTTGATATTTATTTTTCGGATCGAATACGAATGACAATATTTCAAGTTTTGGGTTATCTGAATATCCAAAATATTTGAAAATTCAAAATTTTATCGATATAAATCTTGTTATTTTAACAATTTGATGCTCGTTATATCTTAAAGTTCAAAAAATTGAAATTTCTATAGATGCGAATCTTGTTATATTTGATAATTTGTTGTTTATTATATTCGAAAATCCAAAGTTTTTAGACACTACCACCAAATTCGAAAGAAAAAATATTTAAACCAAATTACATAATCGAATATCCGATTTTTTCAGATGAGATACGAATCATATTAATTTTTCTGATTCAAAATTTTGAATATCCGATATTAAAAAATGCACACCCCTAATTCAAGAGTCGCGCCATAAATTTTAGCAAACAATTTCATTTTTGGAATTCGTAACATATTTTCTCCCATCATCCTTTTTATAGGCAACTGTGGGGGTTCACTTATGATGCTGGTGGGAAACAAGTCTGGTTCTTGGCCTGGCTCAAAATTGGTGATTGTCCCATCATTCTTCTCCCAACCGTTTGTGCTTACTCTCAGCATTTTTCGACCCAGTTCCCAAAACAAGTTTTTCTTCATAAATCCACATTTGTTCCTTGCTGCCAACCTCATTAGAACAAATGTGGTTTGAAGGAAACTTTCTTTTGGAAACTGGGTTGATTCTTAGAACGGTGAACATAAACAGTAAGCACAAGTGATTGAGAGAAAGATGATGGGCCAAGTACCAGTGTCGAGCCAGCTTGAGAACCAGACATGGATGAAGTAGAACACGTCATAAGTGGATCCCACAATTGCCTATAGAAAGAATGATGCAGTTTACTATTTGCATAACTTTTTTTTATGGTGCTAGTATTTGGTTGGGGTTTCTCTACAACCTCCATGCTTTAATTACGAAGAAAAAATGGAGCTTTTTTTTATATAAAAGCAGGGAGTGGGTCTTTTAAAGTTTGGCACGTATCGCATGAAACAAACAAAGTAGTTGATTTGGTGGCTAAACAAAGTAGCAAACAAAGTATGGACTAGGAGTTTGAAGTTTGGCACTTATCGCTTGAAGCAAACAAAGTCGCGGATTTGGTGGCTAAATATTCCACAACCATGAGAAATTATTAGATGGACCTGGCTCATCACGTCATACATGATTCTAGCCAATAAAATTCATCCATATCATTTTTTTCTCAAGGTGAATCTTCACGAACCAAAATCTACCCAGTGTTTTCAGGTTACAAGCTAAACTACACCATTTATCACTCAAATTTTATGTTTTTTCATCTTGGTCACCGAATTATAGAAAATTACAATTATAGTACTAAATTCTTGAATTATTTTCTATTTACTAGACCGTTGTTGCCTGTCTTCGTTTGCGACAAAATTGGTAAAAAAAATGTTAACATTAATTTCTCTCATATCATATGTCTTCTTATCGATTTCATTTGTAACAAAAATTTATCCAAAGCTTCGACCATTTAACGCTTTCATCTCCGCCAACGGTCGTTCAATGAGGCCAGTTTTGAGATATATTGTTCATTTTCTTATAAGAGTGCTTCTCAACGATTGGATTTCGGACGGACGCCCCAAACCTCTCAAATCCAACAAAGCCCCCAAACCACAAAGATTATATATTTTTTTAATTTTTTGAGTTTTAAAGAGATTGAGAAAATCTAAACTGATAGAGTGGTAGAAGAAGACGAGAAGAGTTCATCGATGTTTAGATTTAACGACCCCATGAGTAAAAAATGAATTTCAAAAGGTTAGTGCTACCATTGAATCTCTTTATAGTTCAATGACCAAAATGATAATACTACTAAAGTTCATGGCTAATGGTGCAATATATACTATTGATTAAATGGGTAAACTACATGTATAGTCACTCGACTATAAGATACTTTTTATTTAGGTCATAGTTACAAAATAACCATTGTTATTTTATTTATTTAATTATAACATATATATATATATAATTATAACATATATATACATTTGATTGGTTATAACATTTATATGTGTGTGTGGTAAAGTAATTTTTAAATACATATTAGTTTCTATTTTCAAAAGTGCTCTTTTGTGAGATTGGGATTGATTTACGAGGTAGTCTCTTAAATTGCAGGTACTTTAAAATAAATTCTTATATTTTATTTAGATTGAAAATGGTTTACTCCTTTTTGTATTTTAAAAGATTTCAAAATACATTGCTAGCGACCAACAAGTGTTAGGTGCATTCGTAAGGCACATTGCACTCCCAAGGAGAGGATGCGAGTTAAAATCTTGAAGACGACATTGTTGGGAGGGGCAGCCACGCACCCCGAACATAGATCGTAAGACGGACATGCATATTACCAAAAGAAAACATTGCTAGCGTACGTATTTTTTTCCTATGCATTCGCATTATTTCTATTCATGCCCTATGCTAATTTTGTATGGGTAAACTTCACGGGAGGCCACTTTTGTTCAGAGGTGTTTTATTTTGGTCACCAAATTTGAAAAATTGCTAAATTGGTCACTTAAATTTTTTAGGTATAACATTTTGGTCACCCGACCGTTAACCTCCGTTAATAAAAAATGTTAAATTTAATTTTGACCCCTGAACTTTTTGAAAGTTCATTTTTCATCCCTTTCAAACAAAATATCTAAAATAAATTTATCCTCTAAAAAACTCTTCCTCTCCGCTAACCTAAACCCTACACTTGTTGTCATCGTCGTCGTTCGTCTTATCGTAGGCTTTGAAGAACCCTCAATCACCACCCGTCCTCCGACAAACCAATACCAAAGAACGAAAGCTTTCTTTCTCCCCTTCTTTTTTATGGTTTGGACTCCTTAAAAACCCTTTAAAAATCCCAACATTCCAAATGGAAACTCAGACATAAATCATTCGATTTATTGTCATTAGTGGTCTGATAGAGTTCGTTTTAGAGTGTGTTGTTCACCTCACCATCCATGACTTTCTCACTGTTGGGATTTAACAGGTGACCCTTTGAATGTCGGCGACGAGCCATGGTTGAAATAGGTAGTCCCTTTTTTCTTGTTTTGTTTGGGTATTTGGGTTGGGTTTTGAATCCCCTCTTGTTGTGTTTGGGTTTGTGTCGAGAGGGGCAAGGGTGGCTCGATTTAGGTGGTCGAAGGCTGTGAGGTTTGGGGTTAGCCGCTGATTTCAACTTTTCCAAGGGGAAACAATTAAAGAAAAGGTTGGGTTTGGGTATCGGTTCCAGTACCCCTTATTTTATTAGAATTTCAGTAGCATAGTTTTGTACCGGTATGCTTGGGGGCGTATCGGTACTATATGGTATCGGTACGCATGGGTCATGTACCGGTACAAGGTTATCAGTTAACCCCCCTATGAAGCCCATGTATCGGTACATGAGGTTGGGCATTGGTACCCACTGAGCAATTTGCCCGAAAATGTAGATTTAAGTACGAGTGGCTGGAAAATTATGGACAAGGGTCCGATAGACCCCTAATGATATGAAATAACCTATAAAGCTGAGAAACTGGGATTATACTCTTAAATAGGAGCATAACGTGTAATAACTCTACAATTGTAAATGAGATAATTATTGTAATAGTTTTCCTAGAGGATTCTTGGCGTCAGGTTGCCCTTATGTGCCGAGTGGGCACATTTGTGGTTGATATTTATAAATCTAAAGATGAGAACAACTAAATGCCCTCCCTCGTAATATGTAACAACTTGGAAATTTGTTAGGATGATATATGGTGTCTAGCAACAATAGAGATTCATGGGATCGTATTTTGCTTGCATGTTGGGTAGGTATTTGACTTGTCCAGTCACTTGATTTATGGGATCCGGAATACCCAAAGGTATGTATTGTAGTACTTGTGTTCTCCTTCTGCGCACTCGATGTTAGGTGATATCGAGTGGCACTTACGACCCGATGCTAGGTGATCTTAGGTATGTGATAAGCATCGTCTGATGCTTGGTAATCTCGGGTGGGTGGCACGATACGACACTCGATGCTAGGTTATCTCGAGTGGCCATTGTAACCCAATGCTAGATGATCTCGAGTATATGTGTGATTAGCCTAATGCTAGGTGATCTCGGGCTAAACAAGTTTGACAATCGTTGTGTGGATTAAATCATGCTTGTGGTTATGGATATTATTGATGATAGATTATGGTCATATTAATCTTGGTAAGCTAGATGATGACTCATAGATAGTGAAGCCTTATCTATGTTCTCTAGATTGTATTTATCCCGCATGCTTATTTTATAATAATTATGAATTGTGGTAAAGTAGAAATGTACCACTGAGCTTTGTAAGCTCAGCGTTTGGAATCGTTGTTTCCATTCGCTAGTTATTTGGTTGATCGTGATCGAGGAGCACATCGTGAAGGGATTTCCCAGCACCGCATCTCTTCATAGTACAGTACTTGAAGTTTAGTTTTGGTTTGTTGTATTCATAAGACCTTACAATGGTTGAGTCTGTAAACTTTATTTGAAATATTATTTTGATATACGTTGATTTAAACTTGGAGCTCCCGTTTTGTAAACTTATTTATAACGCTTGTTTATTTATATAGACTTATTGGTGATTTGATGTTTTATTAATGGCTAAATATAATGTTTTAAAATGAAAATTTTGTTGGGTCGAATTTGGGTGATCTGAATGTAATGGTTTCGATCTGGATCGAAATCGGGGTGTTATAAGTGATTTCAACCATGTAGGTCGGTGGCAAGAGGGTTGAAGTTGCAACCCCCTCGTCCCGGTCTGGTCGGATGACCGGTCCGAGTGGGCCACACGGGGAAAACTGAAGCGAAACCCAAAGGGTTCCCCCTCGGTTAGCAACCCTATATTTTTTTCATTTTAATCTTGTCACATTCGAACCCCAAATCACATTCAAACAGCCAAATTTTAATCTTGACTAAAGGCATCTTAATACCTATGGGTTTTTCTCTTTAAAAAGGCCAACAAGGATCAAACAGTGCAGTTTTAAACAAAGGTTTCGAAACCTCCTCAAATGGTTTCGAAACTTAGACTGGCAGTAAGGTCTTGAACCCAGATTTCTGCAAAGGTTTCGAAACCTTACCCATGGTTTCGAAACCCTCTTCCATGGTTTCGAAACCTTCCTCAAAGGTTTCGAAACTTAGGCCGGCAGTGAGGTCTGGAATCCCAGATGTTGCAAAGGTTTCGAAACCTTCCTTAAAGGTTTCGAAACTTAGGCTGGCAGTAAGGTCTGGAAGCCCAGATTTTTGCAAAGGTTTCGAAACCTTACCCATAGTTTTGAAACCATTGTGCAGGGAATCACTTACTACTCAACTCTAAAGACTTCCTAGGGAGAAAGAACACTAAGATCATGCATAGACATACTTAAGAGCTTACGAAGGACCAAAGGCATGTATTAACACTCATAAGACTTGCACATGCTAACATTAAAGCAATCATACAATAGCCATAGGTAGCAATCAACATGAGTCAAGGCATTCGAACATGACATTCCAACAAAAGAGCAAATTCAGGATTTAAGGTCATACATGAAAGCTCAAGAGCCCAAATGGCACAATTCAACACAAGAGGTTTGCACTCATACACAAGGCAACCTAAGCATCTAAAGCATGCCATCACACACCAACATTCATCATAGTATTACATGTTCTACAATCCAAAACATCAATATACCAATGAGTCATACAAGCTCATACAAACACACTCTTGCCACATTGCTTAACTACTACAAAATTAACAACCGTACTTGAGCCACAAACTTGGAAAGCCCTTCTTGCCTTGCTCTGAGCTAACACCACGCTAATGATCTGCATTGTTGAAAATTGAGAGCGTAAGCTATAAGCTTAGTGAGGGTGCTCTAAAACGAAAAACATCAACAATGCAGGGTTCAAGCATGTAAATCCTAATCTCGCATACAACCTACAATTGCATATAATTGAGTAGACCTAGCTAGTCTTTCAAGTGGCATATATGGTTTCTCGATCCTACCAAGCTCAATTATCAATATCAACATCATATAGCAACACCATATATCACCAACATATATCAACATCACATATCTCAATGTATGAACAAGTTAATTGGCCACTTTAATTACCCTGATTGTGCGGATTTAAACCTCAACAACACTTTACCTCGATGGGATTACACTCATCACCGGACCTTGCATGTGCGGGATTCCACTCATCGCCACATGCCCTACGGATGGGATTCCACTCATCATCCCGTAGAAACGTAATAAAAGCTTCCGGTGGAATGTTACATCACCGTACTCCTCCTTGCTGACTTAACGCCATCAAGGCCACGTACGTTTTGACTCAATTTGTGTGCACAATGTCCTAATGATCAATCATTTACAACCGGTAATTATTTTAGTGCCAATTATCATAACCACATCATATATATATCATCAACCACATTCATGCTCAATCTCATAGATGCATATCAAGATAAACTTACATCCATCAACCAAAATCATAATAGCATAGTTAAGCAAGCATAAATGCATTTATGGATATCAATGGTTAAATCAAAAACTTGAATTAACTATAAGTGGCCTACCAAGCACACTTCACACATTCCCACTACACATACTCGAACCAAACTTAAAACAAGTTGAAACCACTCACCGCCCTTCCTTAGCAATTCGAAACAATCCTCCTACGAACCCGGATTTGGTCCCAAGGCCTCTTCCGCGCTTCCTTTTGCTTCTAGCCAAACAAAACATATACATTACTTCCCAATTGAATGCTAAACTCAACCATCAACTTACTTTGCAAACACAACCCAAATTCCACAAATTCCCAAACCACATAATCTCCCAAAATCCCAATTTTCGTTCTCCCTTAAAGCCTTGCTGAAAACTCAATTTCCAAACACCCAAATGACCTCCAAAATGTCCCAAATCATCCTCCTAACATACCCTACCCATCAGCCCTTAGTTTCCAACCTAAAACCCACCAAAAATGGTGTTCTTGACAACTCAAAAATGGGTAATAGAGCTCACTTCGGAAATTCATTAAAAATTAACCAAATTAACATATAATGTGTATTTCAACTTGATTAAACAAAGCCCCAATACAATTTATCAAAACCAAATAGAAAACCCCTTAAAAACCCAAACTTTGATATAAACCCTAATTTTCAAAACTCTATAACTTTGAAATCTAAGACTATGGGTTGATAGGAAATAAAGAGGAGATTAAGAAAACATGTTTACCTCTTAAAACGGGGTTGAAATCAAGTGGCAAATTGATGGAATAGTAACATGAATATTTGAGAGGGTTTGGGGAAAGGGGAGAGTGTTTCACGTTGGGCAATATTGAAAAAGGGGGAGAAGATGACAACTTTGAAAGTTGTCATCCTTTTTAAAAAAATTTGGGTAATTTACAACATAAGTCCCTCCCTTTTTACTAAAGCTCAATTACACCACATTTTAGGTTGAATTGTTTTAATTAAATTTTATTTGACTCGAACTATAAACCGGTTAACTCCTAGGCCCAAAACACGGGTGTTACAACTCTCTCCCACTTAAGGAATTTCGTCCCCAAAATTACCTGACTGAAAGAGATACGGAAACTGCTTTTCCATATCCTCCTTCCTCTCCCAGATGGCCTCGTCCACACCTCTACGTCGCCACCACACCTTTACTAACTCAATCGATCTACCCCTCAACACTTTACTGTCAGAAGCTAAGATCTCCACTGGTTCTTCCTCGTAAGTCAAATCCGGATTCAATTCAATCTCTTCTACGGGCATAATATGTGATGGATCGGACCTATACTTACGAAGCATCGAAACATGGAACACATCATATATCTTCTCAAGCTCGGACAGCAAACGCAACTGATAAGCAACGGGACCAACCCTCTTCACAATCTCATACGGTCCTATGTACCTCAGACTCAACTTCCCCTTTCAGCCAAATCTCATCACTTTCTTCCACGGAGATACTTTCAAGAATACATTCTCACCCACTGAGTATTCAACTTCCTTTATCTTCAAGTCGGCATAGGACTTCTGCCTATCCGAAGCGGCCTTCAACCGATCGCAAATCAATTTTACCTTGTCGGTTGTCCCCTTAAGCAAATCCGGCATAGGTAACAATTTCTGTCCTACCTCGGCCCAACACACTGGAGTTCTACACTTCCGGTCATACAAGGCCTCATACGGAGCCATCTGAATGCTCGACTGAAAGCTGTTATTGTACGCAAACTCTACGATAGGCAAATGCTTCTCCCAAGTACCCTGAAAGTCAATGATACAACAACGCAACATATCCTCTAAGATCTGAATAACCCTCTCTGACTGACCATCTGACTGAGGATGATAAGAAGTGCTGAAGTTCAAACGGGTACCCAAAGCTGTATGCAGACACTCCCAAAATCTAGAAGTAAATCGCGGGTCTCTATCTGACGCAATGGACTTCGGCACACCATGCAGTCTAACAATCTCACCAATGTAGAAATCGGCCAATCTATCTAAAGTGTAAGTAGTGTTGACTGCCAAGAAGTGAGCACACTTCGTAAAACGATCTACTATCACCCAATCTGAGTTCTTCTTCGTAGGAGTCAAAGGCAAACCCGAAACAAAATCCATAGTGATGTTCTCCCACTTCCATTCCGGAATTCTCAACGGCTGTAACAAACCTGAGGGAACCTGATGTCCCGCCTTCACTCTCTGACACACTAAGCACTTACTCACAAAGTTGGCTACATCTCTCTTCAAGCCAACCCAAAAGTACTCATTCTTCAAATCACGGTACATCTTCGTACTTCCAGGATGCATAGCAAACGGACTATTGTGGGCTTCAGTCAAGATCGTACGTCTCAAGTCACTGTCTTCTGGCACAACTATTCTATCCTTGAAACACAAAACCCCATCAGTGCTGAAACTGTAATCTGAAGATCTACCCTCAGCTATATCTTGCACGTGAGGTGCCAAAGATCTATCTAAGAGCTGTTTCTCTCGAATCAATTGACCTAGAGTAGGTCGAACTTGAAGCTCGGCTATCAAGCCACCATCTCCGGACAAACTCAATCTAGCAAACATAGCTCTCAAGTCCACGGCCATCTTTCCACTCAATGCATCGACCACTACATTGGCCTTACCTGGATGGTACTCAATGGTAAGATCATAGTCTTTTAGCAGCTCTAACCACCTACGCTGTCTGAGATTCAAATCTCGTTGGGTCATAATGTATTTCAAACTCTTGTGGTCGGTGTACACTGTGCATCTCTCACCGTACAAATAGTGCCTCCAAATCTTCAGAGCAAACAGAACTACAGCTAACTCTATGTCATGGGTCGGATAGTTGCGCTCATGGGCCTTCAACTGTCTTGAGGCATAAGCCACTACTCTCCGGTCTTGCATAAGAACACATCCTAACCCTACATAAGAAGCATCACTGTAAACTACATAGTCCTTCCCGGACTCAGGCTGAATCAAGATCGGTGCTTGGGTCAAAGCTTCTTTCAATTTATCAAAGGCTCTCTGTCTTGCATCTGTCCACTCAAACTGAACACTCTTCTGAAGTAACTGTGTCAATGGAGCGGCTAGCTTAGAGAAACCCTCTACAAACCTCATATAGTATCCGGCTAAGCCTAGGAAGCTATGTACCTCTGTCACAGAATTTGGTTGCTTCCACTCAACAATGGCCTCAATCTTCTTCGGATCAACTCTAATCCCATCGGATGACACTACATGTCCTAAGAAGACTACCTCTCGGATCCAGAATTCACACTTGCTGAGCTTCGCATACAACTGATGATCTAGCAAAGTCTTCAAAACAAGTCTCAAGTGTCGGTCATGGTCTTCTTCAGTTCGCGAGTACACCAAGATGTCATCAATAAACACAACTACAAACTGATCTAGATACTGATGAAAAATCCTATTCATCATGTCCATGAAAGATGCCGGTGCATTAGTCAACCCAAAAGGCATGACTAAAAACTCATAATGATCGTACCTAGTCCTAAAGGTCGTCTTCGGTACATCAACCTCTCTTACCTTTAGTTGGTAATAACCCGATCTCAAATCAATCTTCGAAAAGACCGATGCTCCTCTCAACTGATCAAACAAGTCATCAATTCTAGGCAACGGATATTTATTCTTCACTGTCAACTAATTTAACTGCCTGTAATCTATACACATTCTCATGCTTCCATCTTTCTTCTTCACAAACAAAACTGGTGCACCCCAAGGTGAAGAACTAGGTCGAATAAAACCTCTATCTGTCAATTCTTGCAACTGAGTCTTCAACTCTTCCAGTTCTTTCGGTGCCATGCGATACGGAGCAATCGAAACAGGTGCTGAATCAGAATAAGTCTCAATGCTGAACTCTACCTCTCTGTCCGGTGGTAACCCTGGCAATTCTTCCGGGAACACGCTAGGAAAATCACATACTGTCCGGATGTCCTGAGGTCTAACCTCACTCATGTTAGGGTTCATCACATACGCTAAGTATGCTTCACACCCCAACTCAACCAATCTCTTAGCCTCTAATACTGAAACCACATTAGACAAGAACTTCACGTTCTCACCCACCACTACAATCTCATAGTCATCTGTGAGCCTCAAAGAAATCCGTTTAGTTTCAAAATCTATCCTAGCTCTATGCTCCGTGAGCCAGTCCATACCCAGAATCACATCGAAACCATAGAAAGAAAGCTCCATCATATCCACTGGAAACACATGCCCCTGAACCATCAACGGACACCTTCGGTACATCTTCCTAACTACTACCGTGTCCCCAAAGGAACTAGTAACACTAACTCCTACCTCTAACATCTCACATGGCAAATTCAAGGACTGTGCATGCTCACTCAATATGTAGGAATGTGTAGACCCAGAGTCAATCAAAGAAAGCAAACCCAAAGACTGTATCGAGAAGTTACCTGCGATCACATCGGTGTCATGTTGATCCCCTCGCTGAGCATAAACTCTGGCTTGACCTCCTCCCTCTGGCTGAACCGCAACTACATGTGCTATGTTCCTCTGACCATCGTTCCTCGGCTGGAAGTTACCTCTACCGCGCCCACGGCCTCTCTGAAAGTCATTGGCTCGAGCAGGAGCCTGAGCTGGTGCCTGTCTCACCTGATGTGGACAGTCACGCCTAATGTGGTCTCTAGCACCACAACTCCAACAAGAATGATAATTTCCCCAACACTCACCGGTGTGGTTCCTCCCGCAAGTAGCACATTGGGCAACTTCCCACCAGCTATCCGACCCTGATGGCCCCTACCGTGGTTACCGCCACCACGCCTATGATCATACTGATGTCTGTTGTCCCGATGCCTCTTGGCATCACCTCTATCAAAGTTGCTGGACCTCTTACCCGAACTAGATCCACCTGACCGCCTGGTCAAACTCAAACTGTGCTCCAAGTCCTTGGCCCTCGAGACCAAGACATCAAAATCAGTGTAGTCTGAAGCTAGTGTATAAGTCTTGATTTCTTCATTCAGTCCATAACGGAAGCGGTTACAACGCTCCACCTCAGTAGGTACATGCTCAGGTGCATACTGACTCAGTCTGACAAATCAGATCTCATAATCGGTCACAGACATACTCCTCTGAAGCAAAGCCATAAACTCTCTCTTCCTCTCATCGAGGTATCGCGGACCCAAATACTTCTTCCGGAATGCTGTCTCAAAGAACTCCCAAGTGATCTCGGCCTCATACATCCCTGAAGTAACGGTGACCCACCAGGTGTAGGCATCACCCTGAAGCAGAGACTCAACACATCCCAACTTGCGCTCACCAGTACATCCCATCTGAGCAAGAATACGGACAGTCTTCTCAAACCATAGCTCTGATCGCTCTGGAGTAGCACCTCTGAACTCTTCGGCCCCGAGGCCCCGAAGTCTCTCTAAAGGTAAACCAGTTCCCTCACCCTGATGGTGTGCTGCCTGACCTCCAGCTACTGCAGCCTGGAATGCCCCGGCTATTGCCTGAACCAACAGAGCTAAATCAATTCCGGCCGGTCCTTGGCCACCTTGGCCTCCTCGTGGTCCCTCTCCTTCGGCCCCGGCCTCACCTTCCGCTCCCGGTGGAGGAGGTGGTGGTGGTGGAGGTGGTGGAGGAGCTCCAACTCCAACCACAGGCTCTCCCACTTGAGCCTCAACCCTAACTACCGGCTCAACTCCTGGAGCCTCTGCCCATGGTTCCGGACGAACCATCCTAGGCCTCCCACGTGGTCTCATGGTTCAGCTAGCAAGGAAATAACTACAACAACAAACAAGTAGGGATTACGTTAGTCAAAGAAAAAGTCCAATAGTGCTCAAGTACTCCTTTTATCAAAAATCTTTTTCAATTAAGTAATAGTAGCAATGGGCACACACTCTACACCAGACACAACAATTCATGCTTCAAAACATCATACGAACAGTCAAATATTCAGGAATTCATGGCAAGACATGCATCGAACAACAAAATCACTTAATACATTAAGCTTACCTCACTTACCTGCCCGAGGTCTCGGTAACCTCAGGCTCTGATACCAACAAATGTAACCCCCTCTTCCCAGTCTGGTCGGATGACCGGTCCAAGTGGGCCACACGGGGAAAACCGAAGCGAAACCCAAAGGGTTCCCCCTCAGTTAGCAACCCTATATTTTTTTCATTTTAATCTTGTCACATTCGAACCCAAAATCACATTCAAACAGCCAAATTTTAATCTTGACTAAAGGCATCTTAATACCTATGGGTTTTTCTCTTTAAAAAGGCCAACAAGGATCAAACAGTGCAGTTTTAAACAAAGGTTTCGAAACCTCCTCAAATGGTTTCGAAACTTAGACTGGCAGTCAGGTCTGGAACCCAGATTTCTGCAAAGGTTTCGAAACCTTACCCATGGTTTCGAAACCCTCTTCCATGGTTTCAAAACCTTCCTCAAAGGTTTCGAAACTTAGGCCGGTAGTGAGGTCTGGAATCCCAGATGTTGCAAAGGTTTCGAAACCTTCCTTAAAGGTTTCGAAACTTAGGCTGGCAGTAAGGTCTGGAAGCCCAGATTTCTGCAAAGGTTTCGAAACCTTACCCATGGTTTCGAAACCATTGTGCAGGGGATCTTACTACTCAACTCTAAAGACTTCCTAGGGAGAAAGAACACTAAGATCATGCATAGACATACTTAAGAGCTTACGAAGGACCAAAGGCATGTATTAACACTCATAAGACTTGCACATGCTAACATTAAAGCAATCATACAATAGCCATAGGTAGCAATCAACATGAGTCAAGGCATTTGAACATGACATTCCAACAAAAGAGCAAATTCAGCATTTAAGGTCATACATGAAAGCTCAAGAGCCCAAATGGCACAATTCAACACAAGAGGTTTGCACTCATACACAAGGCAACCTAAGCATCTAAAGCATGCCATCACACACCAACATTCATCATAGTATTACATGCTTTACAATCCAAAACATCAATATACCAATGAGTCATACAAGCTCATACAAACACACTCTTGCCACATTGCTTAACTACTACAAAATTAACAACCGTACTTGAGCCACAAACTTGGAAAGCCCTTCTTGCCTTGCTCCGAGCTAACACCACGCTAATGATCTGCATTGTTGAAAACTGAGAGCGTAAGCTATAAGCTTAGTGAGGGTGCTCTAAAACGAAAAACATCAACAATGCAGGGTTCAAGCATGTAAATCCTAATCTCGCATACAACCTACAATTGCATATAATTGAGTAGACCTAGCTAGTCTTTCAAGTGGCATATATGGTTTCTCGATCCTACCAAGCTCAATTATCAATATCAACATCATATAGCAACACCATATATCACCAACATATATCAACATCACATATCTCAATGTATGAACAAGTTAATTGGCCACTTTAATTACCCCGATTGTGCGGATTTAAACCTCAACAACACTTTACCTCGGTGGGATTACACTAATCACCGGACCTTGCATGTGCGGGATTCCACTCATCGCCACATGCCCTACAGATGGGATTCCACTCATCATCTCGTAGAAATGTAATAAAAGCTTCCGGTGGAATGTTACATCACCGTACTCCTCCTTGATGACTTAACGCCATCAAGGCCACGTACGTTTTGACTCAATTTGTGTGCACATTGTCCTAATGATCGATCATTTACAACCGTTAATTATTTTAGTGCCAATTATCATAACCACATCATATATATATCATCAACCACATCCATGCTCAATCTCATAGATGCATATCAAGATAAACTTACATCCATCAACCACAATCATAATAGCATAGTTAAACAAGCATAAATGCATTTATGGATATCAATGGTTAAATCAACAACTTGAATTAACTATAAGTGGCCTACCAAGCACACTTCACACACTCCCACTACACATACTCGAACCAAACTTAAAACAAGTTGAAACCACTCACCGCCCTTCTTTAGCAATTCGAAACAATCCTCCTACGAACCCGGATTTGGTCCCAAGGCCTCTTCCGCGCTTCCTCTTGCTTCTAGCCAAACAAAACATATACATTACTTCCCAATTGAATGCTAAACTCAACCATCAACTTACTTTGCAAACACAACCCAAATTCCACAAATTCCCAAACCACATAATCTCCCAAAATCCCAATTTTCGTGCTCCCCTAAAGCCTTGCTGAAAACTCAATTTCCAAACACCCAAATGACCTCCAAAATGTCCCAAATCATCCTCCTAACATACCCTACCCATCAGCCCTTAGTTTCCAACCTAAAACCCACCAAAAATGGTGTTCTTGACAACTCAAAAATGGGTAATAGAGCTCACTTCGGAAATTCATTAAAAATTAACCAAATTAACATATAATGTGTATTTCAACTTGATTAAACAAAGCCCCAATACAATTTATCAAAACCAAATAGAAAACCCCTTAAAAACCCAAACTTTGATATAAACCCTAATTTTCAAAACTCTATAACTTTGAAATCTAAGACTATGGGTTGATAGGAAATAAAGAGGAGATTAAGAAAACATGTTTACCTCTTAAAACGGGGTTGAAATCAAGTGGCAAATTGATGGAATAGTAACATGAATATTTGAGAGGGTTTGGGGAAAGGGGAGAGTGTTTCACGTTGGGCAATATTGAAAAAGGGGGAGAAGATGACAACTTTGAAAGTTGTCATCCTTTTTAAAAAAATTTGGGTAATTTACAACATAAGTCCCTCCCTTTTTACTAAAGCTCAATTGCACCACATTTTAGGTTGAATTGTTTTAATTAAATTTAATTGACTCGAACTATAAACCCGGTTAACTCCTAGGCCCAAAACACGGGTGTTACAGAAGTTAGGGTTTGAACAAGAGGTTGAGGATGGGGCAACAAATGACGACGACAACAACAACAAGGCGACGATTGATGACGTTTGAAGGTGGCGACACTTATGGATAAAGGGGTTAGGGTTTGGATTAGAGATTTTTTGTTAGAGAAAGATATTTTTTTAGATTTTTTTGTTTGAAAGGTGTGAAAAAAAAGGAACTTTAAAAAGTTTATGGGCTAAAATTAAAATCAACATTTTTTTTTAAGTGAAGTTAACAGTCGGGTGACTAAAATGCTATACGTTGAAAACATAAGTGATCAACTTAACAATTTTTCAAATCTGGTGACTAAAATAAAACAGACCCTAAACAAAAGTGATCTCTCGTAAAGTTTACCCAATTTGTATTACATGCCGATTTCATTTCATAAAAAAAATTGAGGCAATGTTATGTTTAGGGGTGATAATGAGTTGACCGGCTCGCGAGCTACTCGGGCTCGGCTCGGTCAAAGGTCGGCTCGAGTGAGCTCGAGCTCGACTTGAAACCTTAACAAGCCGAGCCGAGCCTACCTAAGCCCGGCTCAAAAAGCTCGTGAACAGGCTCGGAATCTACATATGCACTAAAATAAATTATGTGTTTGTATTTTCTTTCATTAGTTGATTGTTGTTTGATTTTGTATTTTCTTTAATTATGTGTTTGTATTATAAGAATATTTATTGATTATTTGGATTAATCTAATTTTTGGCACTTTTTCCCCCTTTCCGGTCATTGAATTTCGTTTTAGTGTTGGTTATGAAATGAATTTTTAACGAATATTTTATATAAAAAAAAACTATAGCAAAATTTTTCATTTCGAGTCGAGCCGAGCACTAACGAGCCCAAGCCGAGCCTGACGAGCTTCGAGCCCGAGCTGAGTTCAATAGAATTGTTTTCGAGCCGAGCTCGGCGAGCCTCGAGCCCGAGCCGAGTCCAATTACACTGTTTTCGAGCCGAGCCGAGCCGAGCCTGGCCAGGCTCGAGCTCAGCTCGGCTCGTTATCACCCCTAGTTATGTTAATAGAAGATTAACGAGATAGTCTCCTAAATAATCACAATGCGAATTATGTTGCCTTTTCGAACTAGAAGGACATCATTCCTAAAAACGAGCCAACTATTATGACATTTTAAAGATTAAAAAACACTTAAAAATTAAATTAGAAACTTTAACCCTAAATTTTAAATTCTACACCATACACCCTATACTCTAATTCTAAGCTTTAACCCTAAACTCTAAACCCCTAATTTTATTGTGGAGACATAAATAGAAGCATGATTAGGAGGTAGATAATTTTCACCCCATTTTAAAAGGGTACTCTCAATTTTATTTTCAAATAAAATTCACTTTTTTTTTAAAATAAACTTTCATTCATAAAAGATTGGATTTTAAGATTAAACTTCGAACTCGTATGTTCCACTATTAAGAAAATATGTAATCTAGTAAGTACAAATTTTGAGTAGTGTGAGAGTGTTAACTAAGAACTCTCGACCTCGTTTTATTTTTATTCTTTAAAAATTATTTAAAAAAAAAAGAATTTTCAAAACCCATCATTTAAAAAGATAATTTTATAGGTGTTGGATCCTATCTAATTTCAAATAATAGATGATGATTCCGTTTTTATTCAAAATTCAGATTTTTATTAAATCGGAATGCAACGCGTTTATAATAATCATCATCAGGTTTAAGGATGTTTTAACATTAACTTTTTCAAAACCCGATACTAAAATCAAACAGAACGAACACAGATTTAAGTATTTTAAAAAGTTATTGTGGATATTTTTGGTGTGACTTTAAAATTTTCATAATAATTTAATTCACTCTTATTTCTTAAGTCGATGTGATTGGTATTTGGTATTTCTTAAGCCGAATTGTTTTGCTTAATCTCAGCCCCAAAGTGAGACCAGAATCTGTGTTACGGGTAGTAAAACAGCAAGTATGATGCCCGATAACAAAGATTACTCCTACTCCTATACACCCCAAGAAGAAACACTGAAATATTATTGCACTAATCACGTAAATGTAATATTTAGTTTCCCCAACCTCCTATTCGAATATAGTGCAATAACATGTTCCGAATATAATTACATGTTAAACATGATTCGAATATAGTATGAACATGTTCCGAATATAATAGTTGAAAAAACATGTAATTATATCAGAATTATATTCGAATCATGTTCATTTTATATTCGATCATATTCGAATTACATTCGAAATATCATATTCAAATTATATTTCAAAAATAATTTGAATATGATTCGAATATAATATAGACATGGTTCAAATATAATTCTAATATAATTTGAATTTTGCTCAAAAAATATATTTCGAATATAGAAAAATTCGAATTAATAATTCGAATATAATTAGAAGATGATTCAAATATAATTTGAATATGATTCGAATATAATACGAACATGATCGAGTATAATTTAAATTTTACTCAAAAACTATAATTCAAATATAGTGAAATTAGAATTAATAATTAGAATTTAATTGGAATTCGAATCTAAAAAATTACTAATTTAGTATTAAAATATTTGTTTTTATTTATTTTTATTAAATATTAACATTTTAATAAAATAATATTATTAATAATAACAAATAATGGACTAAATTATAAAAATTAGAAATAAATAGGGGTCAATTTAAGGTTAAAATAGACTTTTCAGTGACTAAATTGAACAAAAAAACAAATCTGACAGACTTGACATGTAATTTACCCTTTAAATATAACCAGACGGATTGACTTAGTCAACCCGTTGATGACGTGGCAGCATGTTATTGGCCGAAATTTTTCTTTAACGGAAAAAGTAACGGAATGGGGCAAAATGGGAAACGACGAATTGTTTAAGGGGAAAAAGTGGGCAAAATGAAGTTTAGGGGGCAAGTTGGGAAATCGGGTATAGTTTAGGGGGAAAAAGTTGTATTAAGCCTTAATTAAACTATCATTTTTCATGTATTACTTAATACGTCTTTATCACGAAACTTACATTTATATGTGCGTTTGATAAATGTGAAATTTAATATGCCGTATCATTTTATACGCAAATTGAGTGATATTTATCACGGGAATAGATGTAGTGCAATGACGAATCTAAAAATTAAAAATAGCGTCCAAATAATTTTTTTTCCTAAAATGAGTATGCAAAAATATTTTTTTTTTACCTTTACCCATTGAACTAAAAAATTTAGAAAGAAGTTCACACCAACTTAAGTGTGTTTTCGAAAAAATGGGGATGCAGGTGCTCCTTTAGGAGCTGCATGCATCCACCATTGATGTATTGTTTATTTAATACGCAAGTTTTATTAATTACACCCTCATACTATTTTTCACATGTTTACACCATTATAAATATACTAACCCTGAAACCTAAACAATTATCTCTAACCATGAACCCTAAACAACAAAATTGCCCTTAAATTTTAAACCTAAACCCCAACCACAAATACTTAAACCTAAAACATGAACCTCATAACATATACTATAAACCCCAAACTTAAACCATAATACCCTAAAATCATAAACCTCAAACACTAAACCCTAAATTCTAAACGATAAACCATAAATCTTAAATCATGAACCTTAACCATAAATTTTAAATCATAAACCCTAAACCACAAGCCCTAACCATTGACACCAACCTCAAACTCCATACCATAAACCCTTAACCCTAAGCCATGAACCAAAAACCTTAAAGCTATAAATCTCAAACTATAAACATTAAACCCTAAACTACAAGCCATGAACCCTAAACTCCAAACTATAGATCATAGACCCTAAATCATGAACCCTAAACCCCTAAACACGCACTACAAACTTTAAACCCTAAACCAAAAGCCACAGGCCCTAAACATTGAACTTTAAACTCTAACCCATAAACCTAAACTCTAAACCTTAAAACATAGATTATAAATCATGAACCCAAAACTTGAAACCCTAAACCTTAAACATTAAACCCTAAATTATGAAACTCAAACACTAAACCTTGAACTATAAACACTAAACCTAAAAATAATATAATAATCAATGTCAAAACAATGAGAAAATATAAAGCTAAAATTTTAAGGATAAAAGGGTACATTTATACATAACATTTATCTTTTAACTTTATTCCAATTTCACAACTAAACACCTTGATAAAATAACAATCATCTTTTTACCTAAAAACCCTAGTCTCCCTCTGGTCGTTGTTGCCCGTCTTCGATTGTGACAAAATTTGTAACAAAACGTTAACAATTATATCATCTTTTTTCTTATTGATTTCGTTTGTTACGAAAACTCATCCAAAACTTCGACCAATTAATGTATTCATCTTCGTCAACAAATCGTTCGATGAGGTCAATTTTGAGATATGTTGTTCATTTTTTAGAAGTATGCTTCTCAACGGTTGGATTTTGGACGAACACCCCAAACCACAAAAATAATATTTTTTTGTTCAATTTTTTTGAATTTTAAAGAGTTTAAAATAATTTAAACTGATAGAGTGGTAGAAGACGACGAGATAAATTTTTCGGTGTTTAGAGTGGTAGTAAAAAACATCAGAGAACAATAATTTTTGACGACGGTTGAAAATGAAAAAAAAAAAATTAATTTGAAGAAGAAAATGAAGAGGGGAAATCACGGTGAAATTGATGAAATATTGTTCTTGACTCTCTTTTTTTTTTCAATCTATTGCAGCCCTCAAATTATTTTTCAGATCTGTTGTTGCTACAGTAACCTGAAGACGCGTGATTTCAACTTGTTTTTTAATACTGTTTGAATTATTTTCAATAAAAAAATCCATATGAGTTGAAGTTAGAAGCCATCCGATTGGTGAAATTAAAATCATGCACTATTCAAAGACGACTCTTATTCAACTCGTCTTCATTTATTAATGAAAATAGATAATTTACTGTTCAAAAACGAATTTTATTAAATCCAACTTTAAAATTATTGTTCAAAGATAATTTTGGAGTTGCAATAGATAAATCACTGTTCAGAAAATAATTTGGGGTTGCAATAGATTGAGAAAAAATTTCCAACAACAATATTTCATCAGTCTTACCGAAAACCATAACAGATAAAAATAAATATTTGGGTATCCTGTTAGCACAAGTCAGCAAATAAAGCAATAGATTTAAAACTAAAAATGAATTTCAAAAGGTTAGTGCTACCATTGGAACTTGACCAAAACGAAAATAAAGCAAAATAACCGTGCATAATATTTGGGTATCCCTGTTAGCACACGTTAGGTTTATTTTGCTTTATTTTCGTTTTGGTCAAGTTACTAAAACCACATTTTTATGTTCGATTTTTTTAAAATTACATTTTCTTTTTTTTTTATTTTTTCGGGCATTAACAAATATTCAAGACATATATTAAATGTTGTACATTATATCTTAAAAATATACTTGGCTTAGTGGTAAACAAGCTTTACTTTTACTCTAAAGGCATTGGTTAGAATTCATCAAAGGCCATTTTTCTTGTTTTCATTTTTCCGGGCATTAACACGTATTTAAAACATATATTAAATGTTGTAACTTACATCACATAAATGTGCTTGGCCTAGTGGCAAGCATGCTTGTCCTTCTATTTTATCATTGAGGTTGTGGGTTTGATTCCCTTGGAAGCTTTTCATTGCATTCATTTTTCCTTCTCTAATCAGGTGACACGTGTCACCACCTTATTGGAGGATTTTAATAGAGTGTATAAGTAACGAGGACCAACTGTGCAATTATACCTTTATTTTTTTTAACGGCCATGTCACCTTCCGTTAGCCCATTAACGGTCGGTGCTTTAATTGATCCAATTTCAATAGTTTGGGTGGTTAATTGAGTCGATTTTTTTTAATGTGGTCATTTTAATAGATTTACCATAGTATGGTGGTCATTGGGTTAGTTTACCCTATTTTTAATTAGGTTTGTAATTTTTTTAGTGAAAACTACATTAATGGTCATCATACTATCATTTTTTTTGTTTTGGTCACCTAACTAGTTTTTTTGTTAAAATTATCCCTTCCGTTAGATACGTTTCCTATTTTGATCACTAGTTGTTAAAAAATTAACAGAAATAGTGACATGACTTGGTTTAATAACTTTTTTAATTCTCAAAACTTATATATTCTATCAATTAGATTCTAATTCAACATAACTAGTTAAGTTCAGACAAAACTACTCCAGTGACCACCGAACTTTGGGAGCGTACCTATTTTGACCATCGAACTATCGAACTCGTCAATCAAACCACCAAACTTATTAAATCAACCTATTTTGACCACCGTCATTAAAAAACTGAAGGATAGGGTGACGTGGCATTTAACAACAGTTAACAAAATTTTGTAAAATTACACATTTAGTCCCTGATATTTACTTATTAAATCAATTTGATCCTAATTTTATTTTAATTAAATAAAATTAATCAACCAATCAGATGATGACACGTATCATCATCCAATTAGATTAATTTACTCAAAAATTATTAAATATTTAATATATATGAAAGGAAAACTAAAGAAGAATGAAAAGTAACATTGGTGTGATTCAAACCTAACACTTATAGGGTGAAATCTAATGCCTTTACCACTAAACCAAATTGGCTCTTAATAATATAATTCGCACATTTTAATATTTAATATGTTATACTGCGGTAAATGTTAAAGAAAAATTAAAGAAGAAAAAAATGCCATTAGGGTGGTTTAAACCTAGGACCAAGAGAATAAGTACCCACACCTCTACCATTGAGCCAAGTTGCTCTTAGTAATATGAATTGCACACTTTATATACATATTTTATGCTGTAGTAAATGTTAGGGAAAAAAGAAGTAAAAATGGTTGAAAGGGGATTCACAGTTAGATCACTTGGGATATGTATAATCACACAAACATTTGATTTAATTTAAATCTGAATATAATTAAATATTCGATTAAAAAAAGAAATTGAATTTAAAATATTTGAATATTTTTTCATTTTCTTATTTAAATTAAATCGAATATTTATTAAAATATTAAATATTTAATTTAAAAGAAAATAAATTTGATTTAAAAAAAGTATTCAAATATTTAAGAAAAAAATATTCTAATATTTGAATATTTAAAAAAGTAAAATATCAAAATATTTTAATAAATATTCAATTTAATTTAAATAAGAAAATGAAAAAATATTTGAATATTTTAAATCCAATTTCTTTCTTTAATCGAATATTTAATAATTTTTAGATTTGCATTAAATCGAATATTTGTGTGAATATACACTTCCCAAGTGATCTAAGTTCGAGTCTCCTTACAACCATTTTTGCTTCTTTTTCCCTAACATTTACTGTAGCATAAGATATGTATATAAAGTGTGCAATTTATATCACAAAGAATAACTTGATTTAGTGGTAAAGGTGTGGGTATTTATTCTCTTGTTCCTAGGTCCAAACCACCCTAATGACATTTTTTTCCTCTTTAATTTTTCATTAACATTTACCGTAATATAACATATTAAATATCAAAGTGTGCGAATTA
Organism: Hibiscus tridactylites; assembly: GCA_958450335.1. Taxonomy (NCBI): domain Eukaryota; kingdom Viridiplantae; phylum Streptophyta; class Magnoliopsida; order Malvales; family Malvaceae; genus Hibiscus; species Hibiscus tridactylites. The sequence goes on from OY288266.1 coordinate 77,656,888, forward strand.
TATTATTAAGAGCCAACTTGGTTTAGTGGCAAAGACATTGGTTTTCACCTTATAAATCTTAGGTTTGAACCATACTAATGTCACTCTTTATTCTTTTTTAGTAAATATTTAATAAAATTTGAGTAAATTAATCCAATTGGGTAATGACGCATGTCATCATCTGATTAGTTGATTAATTTTATTTAATTAAAACAATATTGAGATCAAATTGATTTAATAAGTAAATAACATGGACTAAATGTGTAATTTTACAAATTTTTATTAACTACCGTTAAGTGCCACATCACCCTATCCGTCAGTTTTTTAACGACAGTGGTCAAAATAGGTTGATTTAATAAGTTTGGTGATCTGATTGACGAGTTCAATAATTCGGTGGTCAAAATAGATACAACCCAAAATTCGATGGTCACTGGAGTAGATTTCCCTGTTTAACCTTCAATTAAAATATTTGGACCAAATCTCAAATTTCTCATGCTCTCCCTCTTCCTCCACTCCTCCACTATCCCCAATTCTGGCTCATCTGCAACCACCTTGTTCTAATAAATATTTATTATCCTTGTAAATTAATCAAAAGATTATAAACAATGAAAAAAATTCGAGTATTTTAGAAGAAAAAAATTCAAAATTTTACTGAACTCACAAAAAAAACTAGTAAAATTCAAAAAGATAGGAAGAGGATTAACAAAGAAAATGTTAGATCCGTGACGCACGCTTCAGTACCAAAGCTAACAAAACAAACTCTTCCCACATTTCATTTAAACTATTTTTCATTTTGATTTTAATTAACAACATCAAATCAGAGAGTTGAAGTTGCAATTTCAGCAAAACCCAAAATCTGGGATTTGTACAATGTTTTGTTAGAAAATAGAAATGGTTTCTTACATTGTAGTTTCATGTTGGATTTGTTGCGACAAACATTTTGAACTGTCTTAAATGGTCTAAATCCAATCCTCTCTTTTGCTTAAAACGTATGTTAGTTGGCTATAAAGTGTAAAAATGAATGAGGTCTTCGATTTACGATTAATGGTTCAAGCATCCTCGTGTCGGTGTTCATAAGCAATATCGCATGTGTTGGAGACAGACGGAGTCAGGATTTGTCGAACGTTAATATTTGAAAGTGAGGGTAAATTAAAAAAAAAATCAATTTGTAAAGAAATTTATATAAAAGGACAAAGTTGGAAAAAAATTCTTCGGTCCGTCCCTAGTTGGGGACATATTGACAGTAAAAAACAAGGGTTCGAGAATCGAGTGTCTTGTGTATATATAAGCATACATGATTATTGTAAACTTAAGTTGGTTTATCAATTGCAGAAAAGAGATCTCTCTAGATATATGTGTTTGCTATTGCTGGGTTGTATGAGTACAAAATATAAAATTGAAAGAGAATGCTCAGATGGGTCGGAATTGGGGACGTTGCAGAGGTGGAGGGAGGAGCAAAGGAAGAAGAAAGAGATGAGAAATTAGGAAATTTAAGATTTGGTCCAAATATTTAAAAGGATGTTTAATTTAATGAGTTATTTCAATTTAAGACCTAATTGATAAAATATATAAGTTTTGGGGACTAAAAATATTATTGAACCAAGTCATGTCATTACTTCCGTTAATTTTTTAACGGTCAATGACCAAAATAGAAAAGGTATCTTACGAGAGAGACAATTTTGACAAAAAAAAGTTAGTTTAATGACCAAAACAGAAAAAGGGGCATAGTTTGGTGACAACCTGTGTAATTTTCCTTTTTTTATTATGCTATGCACGGTTATTGGAGCTTGACGTAAAGTTAACATGACAATTAATAACGGTGCATAATATTTTTTTTTTGCAAACCTAATTAAAAATAAAGCAAAATAAACCTAACGATCTTGTACATCATCACGTTCAGATGAAGACAATTTGGAAACCCAATTGCTGATAACTGATGTTATTACCAATCCCAAAACTTCAAAGAAAGGCCATTTTGCATTGCTTCAAAATTCAAACTAAAACATGATTAATAAGCAAAATAGTTTATTAACAGCCAGTTTTTGGAAAACACGATTTCACTTCAATCTTTTTCTTTTTTTAAGGAATAAAAGTACAAACTTATGAAAAGCCTAAAGAATGAACTTACAGTTACAAACTAGTTTGTCTTGGTCATTGCTAACTTCTTTCCTCAACAAGTGGAGGAGCTCTATAATATGCAGGAACTGTCGCCGGGAAAAACATTTGCCTAACTCCTTCAGCTTTGATAATAGGGAAGATGATTCCTGATGCTCCCTGTAAGTAAAACACCATACATAACACCACATTATAGCTATGTAATAATCTGTAATGCGAAAAGAACTAAATTAAAGAAAATGGAAGGGCTTGGATAGGGATCCGCACCGAGATCAATCTAGCTCCGATCCAGATTCTCTTAGGTGAAGGGAATGGCAATAGTAAACGACCAACGCCGTATATTGCCACTGCGAAAAAATGTAGAACCAAGCTCAAGGGGCGAGGGTTTAAACCAGACAGCAAGGAGATAGGTCCTGTTGAGAATACACCGCCGAGGCTTAGATAATCGAAGCAAGCTTGTCGCATTTCCTTCCTTGCTTGATCAGGGGAAGCACAGAACACCTTATACAAGGCGCCTGCTAAGGTATTGATGGTCGATGCCACAGGCTGCAAAACATGACATTCAAATCAGTTTCACTCAGTTAAATTTTGAGTTCAAGATTTTGACAACCAAGTTATGGAATCTCAACATATCAAAAATATATAGTTCACCTTCCGCAAGGTGTAAAAGGATTCAAGATATTTGCAAAGGGTAGGTGCATCACTGAGGTCACGTAGAGGCCTTAGTAGATTACGGAGGACAACGATATCAGATAAAGCGACAGTCATTCCTCCACCAGTTAACGGATGCCGCATGTTGAATGCATCTCCCATCAATAGGGCTCCAGGTGTGGGATGAGGAGCAGCGGGCATGCTCCTGTTTGGCATTGTCCTAATATTTCCCTTATCGACAGCTGCTACAAAGGAATCGTAGATTTCTGGGGGAACCTATTAGATATGCAGCACATTAACAATCCAAGAGATCCTTAAATATGAATTCAGATATTTGAGCAAAAGAACAACAAAAACAAATAAAGCTACAAGGAGCTTAAATGTGCAGAACCAAGAGATTTTAAATACCTGAGGAGCCACGACGGTCTTAAGATAGTTTGCCATCTCACCATTTGCAATAGAAGGAACCCTCTGACCAGGCACATCAACCAGGCAGCGAACCTCTGTGCTGCTGATTGGATAGAACAAAATGGGGGAAGGATCTGCTAGTATAACATGCCCATGATTTGAGTATGGAAGATGGCAATTCTCCAGGACCAATCCCACAAAATAAGAAGGTACATCTACCTATGGGGTGTAATTGGGGACATATTAGTTTCTAAAATTACTAGTTTAACTTGAAAACTGGAAAAGGGGGATAAGAAGAGAAATATGAGCAGAACAAAGTTGACGGATCAAATCACCTTAGGGTTGCAAAGGGAGCGACGCAAATTCGAAAAACAACCATCACATACAATGGTCAGAGGTGCAAATGCAGTCAATTCACAACCATCTTTAGTTTTGTACTGCACTCCTCTGATTATGCCTTTCTCTTCAAGTAGAGAAGTAACTGTCCCTTGCTCTAAATGTACTCTGGTAAACCAATGAGGGGAAGAAGGCATAAATACCTTAACAACGAATTACTAGTTGTTACCACGATGCTACATTAGGCAGTTTAATATTTTCATGATATTGATGTATGAATATAGGTCACTGTTTGAGCAATGAATGTGAGAAACATCACAAATAATCAACTCGTTAATATCTGAAAAAGGGGAAAAGATATACTTAGGAAGGGAAGATGATTTCTGCCGCATCCTCTGAATGAAACGTCCATTGTGAAAGCTCCTACCGGAAACATCTGAGTGGAACTTTTCTAGGGGGTAAGAAAGTCGGGTATGTTTCCCATCCTTGAAAAGTGCATAACCAAATACCTGCTGAGCATCAATTTCCTCCACACAATCTGCAGTTAGAAAAACACAGATGGCTCATAGAATTAATTCCGTTTTGTGTTCTATCAAAAATATACATTATGTGTTTAAGTAATCAAGGAAAATTAATAAATAAAACATCAAACACATACCTTCAAGTCCCAACTCCAGTAACTTGAGATAGCCTCCTGGTTGTAGCAATTCCCCAACGATACGGTCAGGCTCACTCAAGTCTCTTTCAATCACATGAACTCGACGTCCATCCTGCATGTTATACCACATAATCAATTTACAGTTGAAATAACTTTGGGTTAAATAATGGTTTAGCTTCTACATTAAACACTAGAGCTATGTGGTTTATACGTTTCCTTATTCCTTCAGTTATATAAGATGAAATCTACAAAAACGGACATCTGAACAAAGTACAAATCATATAGAATATTAAATAATGATTTGGCCTCTATATTATATACTATTGCTCTGTGATTAATATACTTCCTTCTTCCTTCACTTAGGATATAATATACAAAAAGCGGAAATCAGAACAACGAACGGGCATGGAGAATACACAGAGTATAACTTGGCTGAATGTCTAAATCTGTAAGGAGCTAATATTTGATGGCTAAATTTAATCTGCCCCGATTATTCATTTTTCTTAGAATAACCATGTCCAATGTCCAAATGTCCAACGCATATTTAGACATGGAGATATGTCCAAGGATCCTCAACATATATGAAAATTTTAGAAGAAAAAAAGAGAGAAAAAATACTCATATAGGAAACATATCCATATCCAACAAACGAGCATGACAATACCAAGTAACGCAGAATAATCAACATTCGATCAAGTACAGGGATGTTCAAACAGACAGTATTAGTTTAAAACAACAACAAAAAGTGTCTGTTGTGCTAGGCAATATTCCGTGGCAGCTAGTGCACAAGGGTATTTTAAATCGGCAGTCACTAATTATGTAAAACTTGAGGTCCACAAAACTGCTAATAGCAACAGACAGTCTCAATCTTCAATTCCATTTCGGCAAACCCTTCCAATTATAATTGATAAGTGACAACCACTAATCTTTTTTCTTTTTAAACTCAAACGATATGGCCAATAATTAAAATGGTAAATATCGATTTATAATTATAACGCACATTCGAAATTAACATATTGGAAAAAATAATTAAATTGCCAAAAATAAGAACTGTACATATAAAGAAAAAAATCAAAGGCAAAAAGAAAAAGATGTATAGCGCTTTAAACAGCAGAAGATCCGAGAAAGTGTGAGCATGGCATAAGCCACAAAGGGCGGAGGGAGGGGAATCAGTAATCACTTATATTTATTTATTTATTTTACAAAAAAAAAGAGAGGAAAATAGCGAAATGAAGGAATCTTATAACTAGTGCCTGATTTTTATTTTTACTTTTTGTTCAAATAACTAGTTCCTGATTGGTTACTAGGAAATGCAAAGAAAGTAGAGAGGGTTATAGAAAATTGAAAAGAACGAAAAATAAATACCTTGGCGAGAGTGTAAGCGAGGGCGGAACCAGCAACGCCAGCTCCAACGATGATGACATCAGCGTGGCTGCCGTCAGTGGATCCGCATTCTCCGTTACTGGTTAGAACGCCGTTCAAGGACTCAGTCCTCGTCACGGAGATCCCCTTCCGCTTCCTTGTTTTCGAAACGACACCGCATAGCGCGACCAGCGTGATCACGGAACACAAGATCCATCCCAACTCGGAGGAATCCGCCATTTCCTCCACCGTCAATAAGCAAAATCAGAAGAAATGAAAAAACAAAGAAACAAAATGATGAGCGTATTTGTTAATGGTTTTGGTTTAGAAATAGATTTCTTCAATAGCGGTCTTGGGCTTAGCTGGCAGTGGTTAATTTTGTTTTGTTTTTCTGGAAACATTAGAAATTTAGAACACGGAGGAATAGTAATATAGGAGAAACGGTGGCCTTTTTATACTCCACGCATTGATTATGTCACTAGTCGCCGGTTCAGACCCGACTTATATGCACAACCTTATCTATTTGAATTATTTCAAATAATTTATTTAGATAATATTAAGATATTTAGAGATTTTGTAAAGATTATGTTGTAATCTCGTCCATCGATTAAATAAGTTTTGACCGTCAGATCTAGGAGATTTCAACTATAAATAGAGGCTCCCCACCTCACTTGTAATTTATTCAATTTTTTATCTTCAGAGTAATCAAGACATTCACTCTAAAATCCTCTGTGTTGTTCTTTGTCTTCTTGATTTTCTTCTTTCGGATTTGAAGGTCATTCTTTATAGTTTGCTTCCGCTTAGAACGATCTTGCGTTCTTGAGTGTCTTGAAAGTTTTGACCTTTCGGAGTGAGAATTCAGGCTTACTTAGGTGTTTGTGTGGTGAAATTCGCTTAAGGCTGCGCGATTTGCTAGTTCAAAAATCTAGCCCCGTGACAGTTGGTATCATAGCAAGTGTTCGAGGAAGGCACTGATCGATATGGCACTAAAGGAAGGAGAAAATGTTGCAGTGAAAAAGGGTGCGGAGACCTAGGCTACTAACGAAAAGACGGCGAGTTCGAAAGATATCTCCGAGATGTTGGAGGAAAAGGTAACCAGGCTTGAGGGTTCAGTGAAAGACTCGGGTGATCGACTCGATATGGTTGATACACGCCTCAAGGAGCTAGAGAACAAAGAGGATCATCTCAAGGGAGAGATGGAAGACGTTCTCGGCGAGACGTACGAGAAGTTGGATAATAGAGATGATGTCATTGAGGTCGAATTGAAGGCTGTGAAGATAGTGTTGAAGGAGATGAAGGTAGACATGGCTTTATTCAAAGCTGCCTTGAAAAATGTGACAGAGCCTACTATGTCCTTGCTGAGGAAGGACATTCCAAAGCCGAAGGAGTTCAAGGGGAACATGTCGAAACAAGATGTTGAGAACTTTGTTTGGGGCATGGAGCAGTACTTTCATGCGATAGGCATCAAGGATGATGCAGAAAAGGTAACTATTGCTTCTATGTATTTGACTGACGTCGCTCTTTTATGGTGGCGACGCAGATGCTTTGAGGAGGAGAGCAAGGACATTCACATTAAGACTTGAAAGGAGTTTCAAGTTGAGTTCAATAATCAGTTCTATTCGACCAACGCTCAACACGAGGCTCGAAAGAAGTTGCGGCAACTGAAACATGAGGGTTCCATCCTAGAGTATGTTAAAAAGTACATTAAGCTCAAACTCCAAATTCTAAATTTGAGTGAAGCCGAGGGCTTCTTTACTTTCACACATGGACTCCAACGATGGGCCCAAATGGAGTTAGTGCATAGAGGAGTCAAGGATCTTTCCAATGCATTGACCGCAACTGAATCCATTGCAGAATTTGAAATTGGGGAACCCAAATTTTCCAAGCCCCGAGGCAAGGGCAATTGTGGGGGAGACGAGGATGATAACCGTTGCAGTGATGGTGACGAAAAGCCCAACAAGTTCGTCAAACTGTGGGAAAAGAATGAGCGAGGACCCGTAAAGTGCTACCATTGTGATGGTCCACACTTAGTGAAAAACTGTCCCAAGAAAAGTAGCGGTAATGCCATCATCGATGGGGACGACGAACAAGAAGAAGGGGAATGTCGACTTGGTGCAATTGCTAGTGTCAAAGTAATCAAACCAAATGTAGAAGGGTTGAGTTCTGCCAAGGCGAGAAAGAATCGTAAGAAGAAAGGGTTGAAGGAAAAAGAAAGTCACTACAAACATTCAAGCTTTCAAGAGTCCATTTCTGTGAAACAAATATTTTAATTTTGATATAACTAAAAACTTAAGGACTAAATTGAAAATGTCAAAACGAATTTTAAGTCCTCAAAATATCCCTATATAATTTTAAGATTATGCCCAAGTTAAAAACAAGCTTTTCAAATATTTTTTCTAAGTGTTTCAAGTCAAAACAGTGAATTTTAAGCTCCTGTTTCGAAACGGCCCTCAGGCGTTTCGAAACGTTTTCATCACTGTCGACCACCGTACCGAAACGTGTATCGAAACACTAGACCCCGTTCCGAAACGGTATCACTCGTTTCGAAACTGTTCTTCATATTTGATTTAAAAAGAGTACAACGGTTCAAATATTAGCTGATTTTATAAAGATAAAAAGGGTGTTTCGAAACGGATCAAGGCCGTTCCGAAACGACCCTTGACAGTAGCAAATCCGTTTCGAAACGGATCCATATCATTTCGAAACAGGTCTTAAGTTGAATTTGAAAATATGACCGTTATAGTGTTTTTAACTGAATTTCTAAAAATCGTTAAGGCGTTTCGAAACGGGCTAAGACCGTTCCGAAACGACCCTTGACAGTGGCAAAAGTGTTTCGAAACGGCCCTAAGGCGTTTCGAAACGGGCTCTTAAATGCACCCCAATGGCTCTTTCTATTTTAGTCCGTTCCGAAACAGGTACCCCGCATTTCGAAACGGGTTGGTGCAGACTGCATTTATTGTGGTAAGAGAGGGTTCCAACGGCTCCATTTATGTTCCCAACCACCCAAACGGCTAGAAATCAATGAGAAGGTATAAAAGAGACATCCAAAAGCATCATCAACAACTATTGATCCTAAAGCAAACATCCAAACATCAAATTCAAGCAATTGTGCAAAAATCCCACTTTGTGTAAAAATCCCAATTGTAATCTTCATTCATATTTTGTTCAATTGGGTTGAGTGCTTGTATTGGGGCTATCATTTGTATTGAGAGATACCTTATTAGCCTTCAAATTTCTTTGTTCACTTGTGTGAGGGTTGGGTTGATTTTTGGGTAGAAAAATCAACCGAAATTGTAAAGGGTTGCCTCCTTGTCCTAGAAAAGGGGAAGATCAATTTAGTGGAATTGTTGCAAATCCTTAGTGAGGCTAAGGTAGTGGATGTAGAGTTCATTTGGAACTTGAACCACTCTAAATCCCTTGTCAATTAATTTCAATTTGCAAATTCCACCTCAAAACCTTTAAATTTCCAATTCACCCCCCTCTTGGTCAATATCGATCTTGCGATCCACTCAACAATTGGTATCAAAGCTTAACTCTTTGAGGATTAACAACCACAAGAGGAGATCCTTGGAAGAGTGTGATCATCAAAATATCAAGAGATGGCTTCAACCTCCGGTTCCGGCATGTACGAGTCACAATCGACCACAAAGCCTCCCTTCTTCAATGGTGACAACTATTCTTTTTGGAAGAATAAAATGCGTCTATTCATCAAGTCTAGTGACTATCTTGTGTGGGATGTCATTGAGGATGGGCCATACATTCCATTGAAGCAAGACGGTGAAGGCAAGATGGTGTTGAAGAAGAAAGCCGAAATGAGTGAAGAGGAGAGGAAAAAGATTCAAGTCAATGATAAAGCTCTCCACATGCTATTTTGTGCTTTCGGTCCGGACATCTACTCAAAGGTCTCATCAATTGAAAGTGCCAAGGAAGTGTGGGACACTCTTGAGACCACCTATGAAGGCACCAATGATGTTAAAGAAACTAAGATTGGAATTCTCAATCTTAGTTATGAAAATTTCAAGATGGACCCCGATGAGACGGTGTCAAAGATGTTTGATCGATTCTCCACGATTGTCAATGGTCTAAAGGGCTTTGGAGAGATCATACCGGAAGCTACTCTATTCACTTCCCGAGTCTTGGGATGGGAAGAGAACCGCTATCATCGAAGCAAAGAACTTGAAGACATTGAAGCTTGATGAGCTTGTGGGTTCTCTCCTTACTCATGAGATCATGAAGCAAGGAAGGGAAGATGAGAAGAAGAAAGAAGAGAAAAGGGTAGAGAAGCTTGAGGTTGAGAAGAAGAAAAAGATGGGAATAGCTCTCAAGGCTAAAGCTTCACAACATGATGAGAGCTCATCTTGTGAGGAGGATGAACTTGAAGAATTGGCTATGATAGCCAAACGATTCTCACGCTTTATGAGGTCCAACCGGGGAAGAAAAATCCAAAGGAAGATGGACTTCAAAAGCAAGAACAAGGAAGATGGAAAGGATCCAATCATTTGCTTTGAGTGCAAACAACCCGGCCACATACGTTCGGAGTGCCCTCAACTCAAGAAGAAGGGCTTTGAGAAGAGGAAAAAGCTCAAAGCCAAACTTGCTACTTGGAGTGATGAGGAGTCATCGGAGGATGACGAACAAGAAGTGGCTAACCTTTGCCTCATGGCACTTGAGGAAGATTCCTCCATGGTAACCTCTAACTCATCTACTTTAGATTTTTCATATGAAGAATTAAATGATGCATATGATGAGTTACAAGAGGTATATGATGAATTAGTTGAGAAGTATAAGGAGTCGGTCATTAGGAATAAAAAGATTATTCAAGAACTAAATGAGAAAAATGACTCACTTACTCAAGCTAATTCTAAATTTGAGAAAAAGATTTTAGGGTTAAAAGATGAACTTAAATTTTTCCAAGATGAAAATGTTGATCTTAATAATCTTTTGTCTCAATGTAATTGTGAACACCAAAAGGTGTTGGGTGAGCTAAATGAGCTCAAGAAGTCTTTAAAAAATGTTGGTAGTGCTAAGCATGAAGTAGGAGAATCATCTAGAACACACCAACCTAAGAAAAAGACTAACTACTACAAACAAGGTAGCTATCCTAGACATAGTAGAACTAAAAGAATTAGAAGTGTCTGGGTTCCTAAGGAACTTGTTAAATCTAATAATATTATTGCTATGTCATCTTGGATTCCTAAGGGAACTAAGGTTTTGGGAGCTAACACTCATGGACCCAAAATGATTTGGGTACCAAAAACCAAGGTTTAATATCTTTGTTTGTAGGGGGAGCATTGCTACAAGGCCAAAGCACAAAGTCAAAACTCATAGTACCTTGATAGTGGATGCTCGAGGCACATGACCGGAGACAAGAGTCGATTCATGGATCTAAAGCCAAAAAGTGGAGGAGTAGTAACATTTGGTGACAACTCCAAAGGCCACATTAAAGGTATTGGCTCCATAGGTAATCACTTTACTATTCTCATTGAAAATGTATTATATGTCGATGGTCTTAAACACAATTTATTGAGCATAAGTCAATTGTGTGATAAAGGGTTTAATGTTTTATTTGATAAAAATGGATGTAAAATTGTAGACATTAAATCTAATAATATTATGCTCATAGGTCATCGCATAGGAAACATATACATGGTGCATTTAGATGACATACGTACATCTCATGCATGCTTAGTTGCTCAAAATGAAAATGATGCATGGTTGTGGCATAGGAAGATAGGACATGCTAGCATAAGTGTTTTAGAAAAACTAGTCTCTCTAAATCTAGTTAGAGGTTTACCCAAAATAAAGTTCTCAAATGATAAAATTTGTGATGCATGCTCAAAGGGTAAACAACATAGGTCTTCCTTTAAATCCATTAATGATGTTTCTACTAGTAGATGCTTACAATTAATTCACATGGATTTATTTGGGCCAATTAGGACTATGAGCTTGGGTGGTAAGTCTTATGCTTTTGTGCTAGTTGATGATTTTTCTAGATTTACTTGGGTTCTCTTTTTTAAGTACTAAAGATGAGGTTTTGGAAAAATTCATCACATTTTCAAAACTAACCCAAAATGATCTTGAACTTAGAATTTCACATATTAGAAGTGATCATGGAACCGAGTTTCAAAATTTAGGGTTTGAAGATTTTTTAAATGAAAATGGTATTAGCCATAATTTTTCGACTTCTCGAACTCCTCAACAAAATGGGGTAGTTGAGAGGAAAAATAGAACTTTACAAGAAATGGCTAGAACTATGCTTTGTGAAAACAATTTACCTAAATATTTTTGGGCGGAAGCCACAAACACCGCTTGTTATATAGTAAATCGAGTAATGATTAAGTCAATTTTAAAGAAAACACCTTATGAGATTTTAAAATCTAAAAAGCCTAACATTAGCTATTTCCACCCTTTTGGGTGCAAGTGTTTTGTTTTAAATAATGGAAAAGACAACTTAGGTAAATTTGATGCAAAAAGTGATGAAGCCATTTTTATAGGTTACTCTTTAACCTCTAAAGCCTATCGAGTATTTAACAAAAGAACTTTAGTAGTAGAAGAATCTATTCATGTTGTATTCGATGATAACCTCCTTCCTAGGAAGGATTCTTGTGATGGTGATGATGTAGGGATCATAAATGCCTTTGATGGAGGTCAAACTTCAAAAGAGGATGAGATTCCAACAAAAGAAGAGGACTCACAAGATCCACCTCTTGAAGCCTTGAAGGACTTGGCCATTGAGGAAAAAGAAGTGAGCTACCCAAGGGAGTTGAACTATGTCAAAGATGGTGAAATCTTGGGTGATCCATCCAAGGGGGTAACCACTCGTTCTTCTCTTAGATTAATGAACCATGTTGCATTTATCTCATGCATAGAGCCTAAAAATATAAAAGAAGCATTGAAAGATGACTTTTGGATTATGGCTATGCAAGAAGAGTTAAATCAATTTGAGAGAAATAATGTGTGGACATTAGTTGATAGGCCTAGTAATCAATCTACAATAGGAACTAAATGGGTCTTTAGGAATAAACTAGATGAGAGTGGTAACATTGTGAGAAATAAAGCTAGACTTTTAGCACAAGGTTACACTCAAGAAGAGGGAATAGATTTTGATGAAACCTATGCACCCGTAGCTAGAATGGAAGCCATTAGGATGTTGCTTGCATATGCATGTTATCATAATTTCAAGCTTTTTCAAATGGATGTTAAAAGCGCATTTTTAAATGGTTTTATAAATGAAGAAGTGTATGTGGAACAACCACCGGGTTTTGAAGACTCAAAATTTCCAAATCATGTTTTCAAACTTACCAAAGCTCTCTATGGTTTAAAACAAGCTCCTAGAGCTTGGTATGAAAGGCTTTCAAATTTTTTGATTGAAAAAGGATTTGAAAAAGGTAAGGTGGACACTACACTCTTTATAAAAATGTATAAAAATGACATCTTAGTAGTTCAAATTTATGTTGATGATATTATTTTTTGTTCTACTAATGAATGTCATTGTCAAGAGTTTACTAAGTTAATGCAAGGTGAATTTGAGATGAGCATGATGGGGGAGCTCTCATTCTTTTTGGGACTCCAAATCAAGCAAAAGAAGAATGGCACCTTCATCAACCAAGCAAAATACATAAAGGATATGCTCAAGAAGTTTGGCTTGGAGAATGCAAAGCCTCAAGCCACTCCTATGAGCTCATCTACAAAGCTTGACAAAGATGAAGGAGGTAAGTGTGTTGACTCTAAGCTTTATCGTTCTATGATTGGATCTTTGCTTTACCTTACCGCAAGTAGACCGAATATCTTGTTTAGTGTTTGCTTGTATGCTAGGTTTCAAGCTAGTCCTAGAGAGTCTCACCTTATAGCCGTTAAGAGAATCTTTAGATACCTTAGAGACATTCCTTGTTTAGGCCTTTGGTATCCTAGAGACTCTACCTTCAACCTTCATGCTTACTCGGATGCGGATTATATGGGTTGAAAAATTGATAGGAAAAGTACTTCGGGAACTTGTCAATTCTTAGGTAGTATGCTCATATCTTGGTTCTCTAAGAAACAAAATAGTTTAGCCTTATCTACCACCGAAGCCGAGTACATATCCTTAGGGAGTTGTTGTGCTCAAGTCCTTTGGATGAAGCAACAACTCTTAGATTATGAAATTAAAGTTGAAACCATACCCCTAAAATGTGACAACACTAGTGCAATATGTTTAACTAAAAATCCCATCCAACACTCTAGAACCAAACACATAGAAATAAGGCATCATTTCATTAGAGATCATGTCCTTAAGGAAGATGTGGTTATAGAGTACGTAGACACCTTGAATCAATTAGCGGACATATTTACAAAACCCTTAGACAAAGAGCGTTTTTGGTCCCTTAGGAGAGAGTTAGGTCTAGCTAGCCTATCTTGACCTTTTAGGACCTCTTTTGTGCTTAAATATGCTTGATCTTGTGAAATGCCATGTTTATGTGTTTAAACTCCTAATATCATCCATGCTTATAGTTAGGGGGAGTATGTTTATGCTTGAATATGTTTTGTCTGCTCATTCATGGCATTTATGCATGTTAGGCCTCTTAAAACTTCATTTTTCTGCACTTTTAGAGCCTCATCTGCACTTTCAGGCCCAGGTGTATCGAAACGGGTGACCCCGTTTCGATACGGATACCTTAAATCCAGTTCTGAGAGAAGGGCGTTTCGAAACGCCTCAAAAGCGTTCCAAAACGTTTTTGCTACTGCCAAGGGGTGTATCGAAACGTGTTTCGATACGGGTCAAAGGGGTTTCGATACAGTCAACACCGTATCGAAACGGTCTGCCTATGGTCTCAAAACGGTCAAAACCCTAGCCGCCCCGTTTCGAAACGGCATCGCGGATTGCTTTATTTAGGGCTTTTAATGATAAAGTTCACTTTTTATCAAACTCTTAAAACCCTAAACCGCCTCCCTCTCTATAAATACCCTCTCAAACTCATTGTTTTTCACAAAATTGTGAGGGGTTTTACTCTAAAACTCAAGTCTAAGCAAGTTTCATCAAACTTGTGCAAGGATTTTAATCAAATCATCCAAAATCCCAAACTAAGGTAATTTTCTTTTTCTCTTTTTCTTTCAATTTATGTTCGAATCTTATGTTAGAAAATTTTATTTTTGTATAAATTATATGTTTTTCTTTGTGGGTTTTCCATATCTTGTAAAAAATTTTCCAAATCTCAAATTTTTTTATTCGAATATTAAATTTTTCAGTCGTATTTTTCTTTACTGTTTTTTTTTTTAATTTTAATTTTGTTTTCAAAAACCTAAGTGGGATTTATTATTGGATTGATTTTAAATATCAATGCATACACTTAATTTTAAAATATACTTGCTTAATGTTTTTAGATGGCGGATCAAGCTAACAAAAAGCGCAAGGCCGTTCAAACCGGTGAGTCGAGCGTTCGTCCGAATCTTCCTCTACTTTTTCAGAAAACCCTCAAAACTTCAGAGATGCGTGCTCGATTCTCTTATGTCAAGGATTTCGAGATTCGCAAAGAACGTGTCATTGCTCTTGATTTCCTCAATTCCGAGTGATTCCTATTCCGTTATCTCGGCCGTTTGAGTGAGTGGAATCTCATCTATTTCTTGAGCATTCCGGATGTTCGCTACAAACACATGGTACTCCTTTTTTACTCTAATGCTCGTTTTATTTATGATGAGACCAAAACCGAGATTATAGGAATTGAATCATCCTTATTGGGCAAAAAGTTTGTTGTTAATGTTGATCTTTTGGAGTCTGCTCTTAAACTTAAGGATGAGGGTATTGAGGATGAACGTCACTTTGGCACTTCCACCGGTAAGGCACTTACTTTGGATGTGCACGATTGTGTTCTTCACTTGATGGTTTCTTGGTTCATTCGACCTTCCGGAGGTAAATACTCTCACATTCGTCAAACTGATCATTTTTGGCTAGAGTGTTTCCGTAAGGGTGAGCGCCCAAATGTGCCTAAGATAATTTTTGCCGAGATAGTCAATAATATCAAGCTTATTGACACAAATGAGTTGAAGTCTTTTACATATGGCATAGTCTTGAGCTACATCTTTCATGATCTTGGCATCGATTGTTCCTACGACTCTCCGGAACCTCGCAAGACCAAGATTGGTGAGTCATCCCTTCGCAAGTTCGGGTTTACTTATGCGAACGATGTTTGGGAAAGAATTGATAGAGAAGCCGTTCCTCCTCCCGTTGCTCCTCCACCGCAAGTTCAAATTGCAAACAATGAAGCCCTCACGGCTCTCCTTACCGAGCGGTTCAATGCTTTGGACAATCGGTTCAATGCCTTAGACACTCGCATTGCTTCGGGTTTTGAATCTATGGACACTCGTTTGAAGAATGTCGAGGATCGTCTTCATACTCTTGAGACTTCCCACTCAAACTTGGATCTATCCTTCTCTACGCTCTATGGGCAATGGACGAAGTTTCACCGTTCTCAAGCCAAGAGCGATGATGATACTTCGGATGATGATGACGAGGCCTAGGATCTTCATATCATATCATATCATATCATATTATCTATGCATTTTAGGATTAAGATTGCCTCTTTATGTTTTCTCATGTTTTAGGAACCTATGCTATTGGCTTTTTATTTGGGATTTTATGTTGAACTTAATGTTGGTTTATGTTTTGGATATTTTGATTATGAATTAACATTATGGTTGCTTATTATTGCTTATTGGTACTAATCCTTTATCTTCTCTATGAGCTTTCATTTTTCTTTTTGATCTAACAAAAAGGGGGAGAAGAAATTTAAGAGCCACAGTAAAATTCGTTTTAAATTTTAAAAGGTTTTTTTAAAGGTTTACAACTTGGATTTCAAATCAAAAATTTCTTTTAACTTTAAAAACCTATCTTAAATTAAGGGGGAGTTAGAATATTTTTCAAAACTTTCAAATTTCTCAAAAATTCTAACTTTGGTTTTGTTATATCAAAAAGAGGGAGATTGTGAAACAAATATTTTAATTTTGATATAACTAAAAACCTAAGGACTAAATTGAAAATGTCAAAACGAATTTTAAGTCCTCAAAATATCCCTATATAATTTTAAGATTATGCCCAAGTTAAAAACAAGCTTTTCAAATATTTTTTCTAAGTGTTTCAAGTCAAAACAGTGAATTTTAAGCTCATATTTCGAAACGGCCCTCAGGCGTTTCGAAACGTTTTCATCACTGTCGACCACCGTTCCGAAACGTGTATCGAAACACTAGACCCCGTTCCGAAACGGTATCACTCGTTTCGAAACTGTTCTTCATATTTGATTTAAAAAGAGTACAACGGTTCAAATATTTGCTGATTTTATAAAGATAAAAAGGGTGTTTCGAAACGGATCAAGGCCGTTTCGAAACGACCCTTGACAGTAGCAAATCCGTTTCGAAACGGATCCATATCGTTTCGAAACATGTCTTAAGTTGAATTTGAAAATATGACTGTTATAGTGTTTTTAACTGAATTTCTGAAAATCGTTAAGGCGTTTCGAAACGGGCTAAGACCGTTTCGAAACGACCCTTGACAGTGGCAAAAGTGTTTCGAAACGGCCCTAAGGCGTTTCGAAACGGGCTCTTAAATGCACCCCAACGGCTCTTTCTATTTTAGTCCGTTCCGAAACAGGTACCCCGCGTTTCGAAACGGGTTGGTGCAGTCTGCATTTATGGTGGTAAGAGAGGGTTCCAACTGCTCCATTTATGTTCCCAACCACCCAAACGGCTAGAAATCAATGAGAAGGTATAAAAGAGACATCCAAAAGCATCAGCAACAACTATTGATCCTAAAGCAAACATCCAAACATCAAATTCAAGCAATTGTGCAAAAATCCCACTTTGTGTAAAAATCCCAATTGTAATCTTCATTCATATTTTGTTCAATTGGGTTGAGTGCTTGTATTGTGGCTATCATTTGTATTGAGAGATACCTTATTAGCCTTTAAATTTCTTTGTTCACTTGTGTGAGGGTTGGGTTGATTTTTGGGTAGAAAAATCAACCGAAATTGTAAAGGGTTGTCTTCTTGTCCTAGAAAAGGGGAAGATCAATTTAGTGGAATTGTTGCAAATCCTTAGTGAGGCTAAGGTAGTGGATGTAGAGTTCATTTGGAACTTGAACCACTCTAAATCCCTTGTCAATTAATTTCAATTTGCAAATTCCACCTCAAAACCTTTAAATTTCCTATTCACCCCCTCTTGGTCAATATCGATCTTGCGATCCACTCAACAATTTCGTACTTAATTTTCGATCTTTCTTGTAAACACTAAAGTGTTCTTCATTTTAATTCTTTTGCTAGTGTTTCTTTGGGTGTGTGAGAGAGCTTAAACTTTGCAAACACCTTCCTAGTGAGGATTTCTTAGTTTGCTTATTTGTATTTGTATTTGTTTTGGGAGAAAAGATTCAATAGACTTTGGGGTATAAGTCTATTGAATTGTGTAAGGTTACTCCTTATCCTTAAAGAAAAGACAAATTAGTGGATTTGTGGAAAATCCTTAGTGTGGTCACTAAGGTAGTGGATCTAGACTCCAATTAAGAGAGTTGAACCACTCTAAATCTCCTTGCAATTTCTACCTTTGCAATTAGTGTCCACCATTCTTTCAAAAATCCAATTCACCCCTTCTTGGTATTTAATCGATTGATTGCTACTCTCATCAATTGGTATCAGAGCTTGGCTCATTGGAAGGTCTTACAACCTCTTGAGAAGATCCAAGAAATGTGCAATCATCTACAAGATCATCCATTGCTTCTACCTCCACCATTGAAGCTTGGGGCGATTCTCAACCCACAAACAAGCCTCATTTCTTCAATAGAGTTCATTATGCTTATTGGAAGAACTACATGAAGTTATTCATTCAAGATTTTGATCTTGAAGCTTGGAAGATCATCATGAGTGGTTACACCGTACCAACTAGTAGTATGGAGACATGGAGCAATGAAGAAAACAAGAGATTCTCCACAAATGCTAAGGCAATGCATCTAATTTTTTTGTGCTCTTGGCTCAGATGAGTATGGAAAGATGCCATCTTGTTCCAATGCTAAAGAGATTTGGGATAAACTTGAAGTTATACATGAAGGAACCAATCAAGTGAAGGAGACCAAATTCGGGCTTCTCAATCTCAATTATGAAAAACTTGACCGTTTTCATCAAATTTATGAAGCCAAAGAAATTAGAGGCGAGCGAACCATTGATTTAAACTTTTTAACCTCCAAATTCTATGAGTTTGATTTCTTTCCTTTATTTGTCGAGTAGGGTTGGATAAATTTTCTTGATATTAAACCTCGTGTTTTTTATAACCTTGTCAAAACTTTTTATGCAAACGTTACTATTGTTCATGATCCTAATGATAACACCAAGGTTTTTGAAATTGATTCATTCCTTATGGGTACCCATTTTACTCTTTCTACGGCAAGTATTGCCGATCTTTTAGATGTTCCCAATAGTGGTGTTTCTAATGAATCCGAAGTCGTTCCTATTCA
The DNA here is from genome assembly GCA_958450335.1 of Hibiscus tridactylites. Taxonomy (NCBI): domain Eukaryota; kingdom Viridiplantae; phylum Streptophyta; class Magnoliopsida; order Malvales; family Malvaceae; genus Hibiscus; species Hibiscus tridactylites. Next base: position 77,675,862 of record OY288266.1, read on the forward strand.
AGATTTTGATGATCATAGTCCTACCCATCTTCATATCTACGATAGGCTTCTTCACCTTTTCACCACTTGGTTCTTCCGTCCTTTCGGTGGAAGATGCACGCGCATGCATCGTATTGACTATTGGTGGCTTCACCAACTTTGCACAGGTAACCGTCCCAATATTGCCAAAATCATCTTTGCTTCTCTTGTTAGTATAATTAGAAACCCTAATAGCTTCTCTCTCAATTATGGATGTGTTCTAAGTCACATCTTTGAGAAGCTAAATATCGATACCTCCCTTGATCCCTATATCCGTCTAAAGAGCAAGATTAGTAAAACAACGACAAAAAAGAATGGTTGGAGGTTTATTGATGGTGAATGGATTCACAAAAACGATGAAGATGAAGCATGCGTTGGTCCAAGAAATGTTTTTGCACCGGATGCTCTACCTCTCATGACCATCGAGTCTATGTATGTGGCAATGGTCACTCGATTCGACAACATCGATGCCCATCTTCGTAGTTCTCATGAGTTGCTTCGAAGCCTAGATGGTCATGTGGCCTCGTTGGAACGTGACATGCATGATGTTCGTGGTCATCTTTTTCCACCTACATCACCTCATGATGCGACGAATGCTTAGGAGCTTATGCATTCTTCTATGACTTTATGATATAGTATTTTGGACTTATTTTGATTTAGTTCCTTGGATTATGTTTTTAGGCTTTTTATGCACCTTGTTGGATATTTATTTTATGCATATGGTTCCATGTTAGATTATTGCTAGTTGAAATATTTGAATCTCTTATGATGGATTATTTTGATTTTTTGAAATTATGGCTTATCGTTATTAATTTTTTGATATACATATGCCGTGTTGATCTAATATTGTTTGCTCTTTGTGTAGCCTTTTATTTGCCTTTTTGCTATAACAAAAAGGGGGAGAAAAGGAGATAAAAAAAATCATTTTGCCAACTAACCTAAAAATGTCTTCAAAACTTAAATTTTAAAGATACATAAAGACATTTTTCTTAGCAAAATGAAATCCCTCTCTAAAGGTGTTTGTTTGCACTCTAAAGCTCTCATCCAAATCTTAATACTATTAGACTTATTTTGATTTTGATATAACTAAAAGGATTAACTTGCAAAATTTTGTAAACTCTATATTTGATTCAGATTTGTCAAATATAATATTTTTAACTTGAACAATTTTTTCCAAAAGGTTTAACTTAATACATATATGGTTTCGAAACCATGGCTTGTAACAGCTAGTTTTTCAGTTTAAATTTCTCCCAGGTTTCGAAACCTCTTCAATGGTTTCGAAACCATTGTGTAGGTAAGCATTTAATGCTCGATTTTAATGGCTTCTAACGGCTCCAAAGTCCCCCTAACGGCTCCCGATGGTTAGAAAAGATCAAGAGCACATAAAAGAGGTCTAAAAACAATATTGATGGAAAAAGAAAGTCACTACAAACATTCAAGCTTTCAAGAGTCCATTTTGTGCTTAATTTTCGATCTTTCTTGTAAACACTAGAGTGTTCTTCATTGTAATTCTTTTGCTAGTGTTTCTTTGGGTGTGTGAGAGAGCTTAAACTTTGCAAATACCTTCTTAGTGAGGATTTCCTAGTTTGGTTATTTGTATTTGTTTTGGGGAAAGGATTCAATGGACTTTGGGGTATAAGTCTATTGAATTGTGTAAGGTTACTCTTTATCCTTAAAGGAAAGACAAATTAGTGGATTTGTGGAAAATCCTTAGTGTGGTCACTAAGGTGGTGGATGTAGACTCCAATTAAGAGAGTTGAACCACTTTAAATCTCCTTGTAATTTCTACCTTTGCAATTAGTGTCCACCGTTCTTTCAAAAATCCAATTCACCACCTCTTGGTATTTAATCGATTGATTGCCACTCTCATCAAATACACTTGAGCATACATTGACATTTAAGCTCACAAGTGCTTGTCTATACAATAATGTATAATTTGAGTACTAAGACATGATTTAATCAAATGAATGTTGACTTAAGGATCATTAGTTGCTTTAGATGCTTCTTGAGGTCTTTTGTACTCCCAATCAAGTTCCTAGCCGTTGGAGACCGTTGGGATTGAATTGGAGTCGTTGGAGCCTTAATTTCTCGCAATAAATATTGTTTTGGAGCTATCCATATCGGTACGCGGTATACCGTATCGGTGCGAGTTCTTCAGGAACTAGTCGTTATGCTTGCCTCAACTTATGTGTATCGATACGCTTTTGAGCGTATCAATACGACTTGCAATTTAAAAGATCGTTGGAAAATAGTTGTTGGGGTTGTTAAAAATAGTCGTTGGGATTAAAGCATAGGCGTATCGGTATACGTATAAGCGTATTGGTACGTTCCTCTCCGTATCGGTATGGACAAGTTGTACCAGTACGAGTTTTGACTACTGGAATTATATTGTAGCTGAAACCCTAAAGTGTATCGATACGGGGTATACCGTAGCGGTACGTGTGAAACAAATATTTCAATTTTGATATAACTAAAAACCTAAGGACTAAATTGAAAATGTCAAAACGAATTTTTAAGTCCTCAAAACATCCCCATATGATTTTAAGATTATGCCAAAGTTAAAAACAAAGTTTTTCAAATATTTTTCTAAGTGTTTAAAGCCAAAACAGTGATTTTCAAGTCCCTGTTTCGAAACGGCCTAAGGCGTTTTGAAACGTTTTCATCACTGCCAACCCATGTTCCTAAACGTGTATCGAAATGGCTTTAGAACACTTGAACCCGTTTCGAAACGGTCTCATACGTTTCAAAACTGTTCTTCAATTTTGATTTGAAAAACTATAACGGTTGTTATATTATTTAACCTATTTTTCAAAGATGAAAAGGGTGTTTCGAAACGGACTCGATCAGTTTCGAAATGACCCTTGACAGTAGCAAAACCGTTTCGAAACGAGGCCAAGCGTTTCGAAATTGTTCTTCATTTTGAATTGAAAATATAACCGTTGAAATTGTTTTTAACTGATTTTCTGAAACCGTTAGGGTGTTTCGAAACAGGCTAAGACTGTTTCGAAACGACCATTGACAGTGGCAAAAGTGTTTCGAAACGGCTCTAAGGCGTTTCGAAACGGACTCTTAAATACACCCCAACGGCTCTTTCTATTTTAGTCCGTTCCAAAACAGGTACCCCGCGTTTCGAAACGGGTTGTTGCAGACTGCATTTATGGAGGTGAGATAACATCCCCAACGGCTCTATTGATGAGTGCAACAACAACAACGGCTAGAAATCAATGAGAAGGTATAAAAAGGACCTCTAAAATCACCAGCAATAACTATTGATCCTAAAGAAAACATCCAAACATCAAATCCAAGCAATTGAGCAAAAATCCCACTTTGTCTAGAAACCCCAATTGTAATTTTCATTCTTATCTTGTTCAATTGGGTTGAGTGCTTGTAATTGGGCTATCATTTGTATTGAGAGATACTTTATTAGCCAACAATTTCTTTGTTCTCTTGTTGTGAGGATTGGGTTGAATTTTGGGTAGAAAATTCAACCGAAATTGTAAGGGTTGCCTCCTTAGCCTAGAAAAGGGGAAGAGCAATTAGTGGAATTGTTGCAAATCCTTAGTTAAGCTAAGGTAGTGGATGTAGAGTTCATTTGGAACTTGAACCACTCTAAATTCCCTTGTCTATTATTTTTAATTTGCAATTTCTAACACAAAGTCTTTAAAAATCCAATTCACCCCACCTCTTGGTTTATATCGATCTTTTGATCCACTCAACAATTGGTATTAGAGCCTACCTCTTTGAGGATTAACAACCACAAGAGGAGTTCCTTGGAAGAGTGTGATCATCAAAATATCAAGAGATGGCTTCAACCTCCGGTTCGGGCATGTACGAGTCACAATCCACTACAAAGCCTCCATTCTTCAATGGTGATAACTATTCTTTTTGGAAGAATAGAATGCGTCTCTTCATCAAGTCAAATGACAATCTAGTGTGGGATGTCATTGAAGATGACCCTTATATTCTATTGAAGCAAGATGGTGAAGGCAAGATGGTTTTGAAGAAGAAAGTGGAAATGAGTGAAGAGGAGAGGAAAAAGATTCAAGTCAATGATAAAGCTCTCCACATGCTATTTTGTTCTTTTGGTCCGGACATCTATTCAAAGGCCTCATCCATTGAAAGTGCCAAAGAAGTGTGGGACACTCTTGAGACTACTTATGAAGGCACCAACAATGTTAAAGAAACTGAGATTGGAATTCTCAATCTTAGTTATGAAAATTTCAAGATAGAGCCCGATGAGACGGTGTCAAAGATGTTTGATCGTTTCTCCACTATTGTCAATGGGCTAAAGGGTTTTGGAGAAATCATATTGGAAGACAAGCTTGTCCGGAAGCTACTCTATTCACTTCCCGAGTCTTGGGATGGGAAGAGAACCGCTATCATTGAAGCTAAGAACTTGAAAACTTTGAAGCTTGATGAGCTTGTGGGTTCTCTCCTTACTCATGAGATCATGAAGCAAGGAAGCAAAGATGAGAAGAAGAAAGAAGAGAAAAGGGTAGAGAAGCTTGAAGTTGAGAAGAAGAAGAAGATGGGAATAGCTCTCAAGGCTAAAGCTTCACAACTTGAAGAGAGCTCATCTAGTGAGGAGGATGAACTCGAAGAATTGGCTATAATAGCCAAACGATTCTCACGTTTTATGAGGTCCAACCGGGGAAGAAAAATCCAAAGAAAGATGGACTTCAAAAGCAAGAACAAAGAAGAAGGAAGGGATCCTATCATTTGCTTTGAGTGCAAACAACCCGGCCACATACGTTCAGAGTGCCCTCAACTCAAGAAGAAGGGCTTTGAGAAGAAGAAGAAGCTCAAAGCCAAGCTTGCTACTTGGAGTGATGAGGAGTCATTGGAGGATGACGAACAAGAAGTGGCTAACCTTTGCCTCATGGCACTTGAGGAAGATTCCTCCATGGTAACCTCTAACTCATCTACTTTAGATTTTTCATATGAAGAATTAAATGATGCATATGATGAGTTACAAGAGGTATATGATGAATTAGTTGAGAAATATAAAGAGTCGATCAATAGGAACAAAAAGATTATTTTGGAACTAAATGAGAAAAATGACTCACTCACTCAAGCTAATTCAAAATTTGAGAAAAAGATATTAGGATTAAAAGATGAACTAAAATTCTTTCAAGATGAAAATGTTGATCTTAATAATCTTTTGTCTCAATGTAATAGTGAACACCAAAAGGTGTTGGGTGAGCTAAATGAGCTAAAAAAGTCTTTGAAAAATATTGGTAGTGTCAAGCATGAAGTAGGTGAATCCTCTAGAACACACCAACCTAAGAAAAAGACTAACTACTACAAACAAGGTAGCTATTCTAGACATAGTAGAGCTAAAAGGATTAGAAGTGTATGGGTTCCTAAGGAACTTGTAAAATCTAATAACATTATTGCTATGTCATATTGGATTCCTAAGGGAACCAAGGTTTTGGGAGCTAACACTCATGGACCCAAAATGATTTGGGTACCAAAATCAAAAGCTTAATATCTTTGTTTGTAGGGGGCATTGCTACAAGGCCAAAGCACAAAGTCAAAACTCATGGTACCTTGATAGTGGATGCTCGAGGCACATGACCGGAGACAAGAGTAGATTCATGGATCTAAAGTCAAAAAGTGGAGGAGTAGTGACATTTGGTGACAACTCCAAAGGTCATATTAAAGGTATTGGCTCCATAGGTAATCACTCTACTATTCTCATTGAAAATGTCTTATATGTCGATGGTCTTAAACACAATTTATTGAGCATAAGTCAATTGTGTGATAAAGGATTTAATGTTTTATTTGATAAAAATGGATGCAAAATTGTAGACATTAAATCTAATAATATTATGCTCATAGGTCATCGCATAGGGAACATATACATGATGCATCTAGATGGCATTCATACATCTCATGCATGCTTAGTTGCTCAAAATGAAAATGATGCATGGTTGTGGCATAAGAAGCTAGTACATGCTAGCATAAGTGTTTTGGAAAAACTAGTCTCCCTTAATCTAGTTAGAGGTTTACCCAAGATAAAATTTTCAAATGATAAAATTTGTGATGCATGCTCAAAGGGTAAACAACATAGATCTTCCTTTAAATCCATTAATGATGTTTCTACTAGTAGATGCTTACAACTAATCCATATGGATTTATTTGGGCCACTTAGGACTATGAGCTTGGGTGGTAAGTCTTATGCCTTTGTACTTGTTGATGATTTTTCTAGATTTACTTGGCTTCTATTTTTAAGTACTAAAGATGAGGCTTTGGAAAAATTCATCACATTTTCAAAAATAACCCAAAATGATCTTGAACTTAAAATTTCACATATTAGAAGTGATCATGGAACCGAGTTTCAAAATTTGGAGTTTGAAGATTTTTTAAATGAAAATGGTATTAGCCATAATTTTTCGGCTCCTCGAACTCCTCAACAAAATGGGGTAGTTGAGAGGAAAAATAGAACTTTGCAAGAAATGGCTAGAACAATGCTTTGTGAAAACAATTTACCAAAATATTTTTGGGCGGAAGCCACAAACACCGCTTGCTATATTGTAAATCGAGTAATGATTAGGCCAATTTTAAAGAAAACACCTTATGAGATTTTAAAATCTAAAAAGCCTAACATTAACTATTTTCACCCTTTTGGTTGCAAGTGTTTTGTTTTAAATAATGGGAAAGACAACTTAGGTAAATTTGATGCAAAAAGTGATGAAGCTATTTTTATAGGTTACTCTTTAACCTCTAAAGCCTATCGAGTGTTTAACAAAAGAACTTTAGTAGTAGAAGAATCTATTCATGTTGTATTCGATGATAACCTCCTTCCTAGGAAGGATTCTTGTGATGATGATGATGTAGGAATCATAAATGCCTTTGATGGAGGACAAACTTCAAAGGAGGATGAGATTCCAACAAAAGAAGAGGACACACAAGATCCACCTCTTAAAGCCTTGAAGGACTTGGCTCTTGAGAAAAAGGAAGTGAGCTACCCAAGGGAGTTGAACTATGTCAAAGATGGTGAAATCTTGGGTGATCAATCCAAGGGGGTAACCACTCGATCTTCTCTTAGATTAATGAATCATGTTGCATTTATCTCATGCATAGAGCCTAATAATATTAAAGAAGCATTGAAAGATGACTTTTGGATTATGGCTATGCAAGAAGAGTTAAATCAATTTGAGAGAAGTAATGTTTGGACATTAGTTGATAGGCCTAGTAATCAATCTGCAATAGGAACCAAATGGGTCTTTAGGAACAAGCTAGATGAGAGTGGTAACATTGTGAGAAATAAAGCTAGACTAGTAGCACAAGGTTACACTCAAGAAGAGGGAATAGATTTTGATGAAACCTATGCACCCGTAGCTAGGATGGAAGCCATTAGGATGTTTCTTGCATATGCATGTTATCATAATTTCAAGCTTTTTCAAATGGATGTTAAAAGCGCATTTTTAAATGGTTTTATAAATGAAGAAGTGTATGTGGAACAACCACCGGGTTTTGAAGATTCAAAATTTCCAAATCATGTTTTCAAACTTACCAAAGCTCTTTATGGTTTAAAACAAGCTCCTAGAGCTTGGTATGAAAGACTTTCAAACTTTTAATTGAAAAGGGATTTGAAAAAGGTAAGGTGGACACTACACTTTTTATAAAAATGTATAAAAATGACATCTTAGTAGTTCAAATTTATGTTGATGATATTATTTTTGGTTCTACTAATGAATGTCATTGTCAAGAGTTTGCTAAGTTAATGCAAGGTGAATTTGAGATGAGCATGATGGGGGAGCTCTCATTCTTTTTGGGACTCCAAATCAAGCAAAAGAAGGATGGCACCTTCATCAACCAAGCAAAATACATAAAGGATATGCTTAAGAAGTTTGGTTTAGAGAATCCAAAGCCTCAAGCCACTCCTATGAGCTCATCTACAAAGCTTGACAAAGATGAAGGAGGTAAGTTTGTTGACTCTAAGCTTTATCGTTCTATGATTGGATCATTGCTTTACCTTACCGCAAGTAGACCGGATATCTTGTTTAGTGTTTGCTTGTGTGCTAGGTTTCAAGCTAGTCCTAGAGAGTCTCACCTTATAGACGTTAAGAGAATCTTTAGATACCTTAGAGATACTCCTTGTTTAGGTCTTTGGTATCCTAGAGACTCTACCTTCAACCTTCATGCTTACTCGGATGCGAATTATGGGGGTTGCAAAATTGATAGGAAAAGTACTTCGAGAACTTGTCAATTCCTAGGTAGTATGCTCATATCTTGGTTCTCTAAGAAACAAAATAGTGTAGCCTTATCTACCACCGAAGCCGAGTACATATCCTTAGGGAGTTGTTGTGCTTAAGTCCTTTGGATGAAGCAACAACTCTTAGATTATGGAATTAAAGTTGAAATCATACCCCTAAAATGTGACAACACTAGTGCAATATGTTTAACAAAAAATCCCATCCAACACTCTAGAACCAAACACATAGAAATAAGGCATCATTTCATTAGAGATCATGTCCTTAAGGAAGATGTGGTTATAGAGTATGTACACACCTTAAATCAATTAGCGGACATATTTACAAAACCCTTAGACAAAGAGCGTTTTTGGTCCCTTAGGAGAGAGTTAGGTCTAGCTAGCCTATCTTGACCTTTAGGACCTCTTTTGTGCTTAAATATGCTTGATTTTGTGAAATGCCATGATTATGTGTTTAGACTCCTAATTTCATTCATGCTTATAGCTAGGGGAGTATGTTTATGTTTGAATATGTTTTGCCTGCTCATTCATGACATTTATGCATGTTAGGCCTAAGAAAAAATCATTTTTCTGCACTTTTAGAGCCTCATCTGTGCTTCCAGGCCCAGGTGTATCGAAACGGGTGACCCTGTTTCCAGGGGCAGAACTAGGATGAAATTATAGGAGGGGCCGAAATGAGAATGAAGTTATGGGAGGGGTTAAATTAGTTATCCTTAAAATTAACAATCCACTAAAAAAAACCTTAAAATAGATGGTTGATATTTAATCTCACTAATTTCAAAATGGGTAAACTACACTGGTGGTACCTTAACTATGCCCGTATTCCTATTTTGGTCCCACAATTATGTTTTTCGGCAAAAGAGTCCCTTCCGTCACATAGTTTTCCTATTTTGGTCCCTCGACGTTAAAAACATAACGTTTTTGCTGACTTGGCTTATTTTATATTTTCCCCAATTTCCACCTCATTTTTTAATAAAATAAAAATACATTACGTGTAAAAACACATGGCTTTATAAAATGATGTTCACTTGGCGGAAATTGGGGCAGTAAAAACAAAAGGAAATGGAATTTCTTTACCACCGAAATCTACGCCGTGGCCAAGAAAATAAACCAAAAATCCTCAGCCATGAGTGTTAATCGCTTCCCACAACAAATTCTTAGGGGCGGGGTTAGTCAAGTCCCGAGCCTGCATGGCGGCGGTCCTGAGAGTCCTAATCGTCGATTTATTCGCCTCCCAAAACGACAAGCTCCGGTAAGGCAAATCGTGCTTCTTGCAGAGCTCCCTCACCACCGGCGAAACCTTCCTCAAATGGCAACGCGGCAACCTGGGGAACAAATGGTGCTCTAGCTGGAACTGTAACCCACCGAAGAACCAATCCATCATTGAAGAACACGAAATGTCTATTGTCCCACTCGTTTGCTTCTCGAACCAGTCGTTTCCTGTCGGAAGTCCGACATATACATTTGCCGAGAAATGGTTCAGAGTGAACTGGACGTGTTGGATCGATGTGACTGCAAAGCTGGCAAGAACAAACATGAACCTCTCCGGCCAATTGGGTAGACATGAAACCAGGAGAGGGAACCAAGTCCAGAATACGAGGATTCCGGCTATGTTGAAAGCTCTGTCCGGGACACTACGTTTTGAAAACAAAAGCAAGAATGTTTGGATAAACAAGTTGATCCTTCCAAAAATCATGACGGGATAATATGTCCAGTGTTGGTAACTGATTAAGAACCTAGCTAAAGGGTCGAAATTTAACTTTCGGCCATAAAAGCTAGATGTGATTGAACTGAAAAACTTTGAAGAGACCGCGAAAACCGGAATATGCTGGAGATCGGGATCGTGGTCGAGGCTGTTGCAAGCAATGTGGTGAGCATTGTGAGTCCATTTCCACCAGGCAATGCTGATCCCGGTCAAACAATTCCCAGATATGATCTGGGCGAGCTTGTTGTAGCCACGGCTAGACATTACTTGGTAATGGCCGGAATCGTGGCCGACGTATGCGCTTTGCATCCAAAGCAAACCCAACAACATGGCTGAACCCAGATGCGCCCACACGCTATGGCATCTCAAAACACCATACAGAACAACAAGAAACATTAGAGCTACGAATGTTAGTGAAAAAAAGGGCAATATGTCCTTTCTTTTCGAACATACCAGCTTTGGCAAACTCCGAGGCCAGCCTCCTGTAATCCCTGGACGCCTCCGACACCTTGAAATCTTTGAGATGGTAGCCAGTGAACAGCTTGTCGAGATATTGCCAAGCGGTTCCGGGGTGATACGCTATGAACGCGTCGGTAACATCTTGGCCACCCAGATTCAAGAGCGGGATTTCGCCGCCGGGATGCACTTTTGCCCAATCTGAAACATCGTAAACTTTGCCCTGGATAGAGATCCACAAATCCCCAGATTTGTTATGTTCTTTCAGCTCTTCGGCGGTAATGTATTTTCTCTGACCCTCCATGTGTTTTTACACGTAATGTATTTTTATTTTATTAAAAAATGAGGTGGAAATTGGGGAAAATATAAAATAAGCCAAGTCAGCAAAAACGTTAGATTTTTAACGTCGAGGGACCAAAATAGGAAAACTATGTGACGGAAGGGACTCTTTTGCCGAAAAACATAATTGTGGGACCAAAATAGGAATACGGGCATAGTTAAGGTACCACCAGTGTAGTTTACCCTTTCAAAATTTGCATATTTTAAAAAATAATTAGACTAGAAAATTTGACAATACTTAATTTCATTAACTTCAAAACTGACAGGGTCTTAAAAAATTAAACCAGAAATTTTTTGGAAGGGACCAAAACTCAATTTTAATAATTTTAAAATGTTCAGGGGTTAAAAGTACAATTATCCCATAAAAAGTTGGGGTGGGCCAAGTCCCCGTAGGCCCACCCGATGTTCCGCCCCTGCCTGTTTCGATACGGATACCTTAAATCTAGTTCTAAAGAGAAGGGCGTTTCGAAACGCCTCCAAAGTGTTTCGAAACATTTTGGCTACTGTCAAGGGGTGTATTGAAACGTGTTTCGATATGGTCAACACCGTATCGAAACGGTCAGTTGACGGTCTCAAAACGGTCAAACCCTAATCGTCTCGTTTCGCAACGGTCCTGACCGTTCCGAAACGGTATCGCGGATAGCTTTATTTAGGGCTTTTAATGTTAAAATTCTACTTTAACTCAAACTCTTAAAAAACCCTAAAACCCTAAACCGCCTCCCTCTCTATAAATACCCTCTCAAACTCTTTGTTTTTCACAAAATTGTGAGGGGTTTTACTCTAAAACTCAAGTCTAAGCAAGTTTCATCAACATTGTGCAAGGATTTTCATCAAATCATCCAAAATCCCTAACTAAGGTATTTTTACCTTTTTTATTTTTCTTTCAATTTATGTTCGAATCTTAGGTTAGAAAATTTTATTTTGTATAAATTATATGTTTTCATGTGTGGATTTTCCATATCTTGCAAAAAAAATTCAAAATCTCAAAATTTTTTATTCGAATTTTTCAGTCGTATTTTTCCTTTATTGTTTTTTTTTTTTGTTTGTTTGTTTTAATTTTGTTTCAAAAACCTAAGTGGGATTTATTATTGGATTGATTTTAAATCAATGAGAAGGTATAAAAGGGACCTCTAAAAGCACCAGCAACAACTATTGATCCTAAAGCAAACATCCAAACATCAAATCCAAGCAATTGAGCAAAAATCTCACTTTGTCTAGAAACCCCAATTGTAATTCTCATTCTTATCTTGTTCAATTGGGTTGAGTGCTTGTAATTGGGCTATCATTTGTATTGAGAGATACTCTATTAGCCAACAATTTCTTTGTTCTCTTGTTGTGAGGATTGAGTTGAATTTTGGGTAGAAAATTCAACCGAAATTGTAAGGGTTGCCTCCTTAGCCTAGAAAAGGGGAAGAGCAATTAGTGGAATTGTTGCAAATCCTTAGTGAAGCTAAGGTAGTGGATGTAGAGTTCATTTGGAACTTGAACCACTCTAAATTCCCTTGTCTATTATTTTTAATTTGCAATTTCCACCACAAAGTCTTTAAAAATCCAATTCACCCCATCTCTTGGTTTATATCGATCTTTCGATTCACTCAACAGTACGATTGAGCTGAAAACAAGAGTTTGGCTATTTACGAATGTTTTGAAACATTCCAAAGCCTTGTAAAAACCCATCAAACATATTTTCAAGTTTTTTAGACTTAAAATTACTTTTGAAATCTTTTCAATTTAGTCCAAAACTATTTTGCAATTATTATATAAAAAAATACTAACATTTTTACTTTTATTCTTTGATTTATAAGATGTTTATCATATTATAAAGTATTTTAGTAGGTTAAATTTATGATCTAATTTTTTTATCACTATTTAGAACTTTTAGATTTATTTTATTAATTATTTTAATTTATTTGATAAGCTATATTAAAAAATTAAGAAGTTGAATATATTAAATATTTACAATTAAATTTTCATAAAACTATTTTAAGAGAGAGTAACGAAGATATACAAATATAAAAAATATATTTAATTTTTTAATCTAATAGTTATATTAATAATATGATAAATATATAGTTTTTACAAATTTTAGATAATATAACAAAAACAGTTCTATAACTTTTTATGTAGATATTTTTAACTTCTTTTTAACAATGACATCTGAATTTCATTAATCACCATGGAAGAGAATACAATACAATGCATCAAAAAGAGAGAAAAAGGGACAAGCCCACTAAAAATCTCTTACAATGGTGCAAAGAAAAGCAGACACTTACATGGAGATTAGCATACCAAAATCCAGAAACCTTCATGAATCTCCTTGTCTCTATCCAAACAAGACGTTTTACGAGTTGAAAAGGGAGTGGTGAGCGAACCAAGCTATCAGACAGATTGCTCCTTCACCCAGGTCTGATTACATCAGCAACCAATAATCAACCGAGTCGGGATCCATCTTTCTAAGACCACCGACATAACCATAATTAGAGATTAGCGTCGTGAAGATCTCTGTACGAGCACCAAACGATCGCTAAGGTATGCTGAAATCATGCCACAAGGACAGATTAAACGAACTACAAAAAAGTCAAAGAAAACGTGCCACAAGTCATATGAAACGCGTGCCACAAAGCCATAGATTCTTATTAAAATAGGAAAAAATAAGAAAAAAATAATAGACCCGGTGATCGACAACCAATAGTAAGAGTGGTTGCCGACCACCAACCAAATGAAGCAAGGTTGCAGACGGCAGAAATTTAGGAGAACGCGGCTAGGGTTAGTTGCTAGCTAGCTGTTCTAATACTTTATCTTTCAGGTTTTGTAGATATTTTTAACTTAGTATTGAGAGTTTAACGTGTTAAAAAAATATAACTCATGGATAATTTTGTAAATTTTATTTTTAAGTAATCTTATATTTCTCCAACCAAACACAGTAATCTTACATTCTTGCCAAATAAACCAAACAAGGTAATGTAACATTCCCAAAGTAATATTACATTCCGAGAATCTCATTCTCAAAGGTAATCTTACATTCCGTGAACCAAACACACGTGTTAAGTGATCGGAATTAAAGCACGAATTAAGTATTCATTTTAATTTCATAAGTTAAGTTTGAAACCTATCATATACGCTATATTGAATAATATTCATTTTATAATGTAGTGCGTAGTTTTTACTCCTAACCATTTAATGATGTACACATATTATGTAGACAAGCTATTTAAATTCAGATCTTCTTAAAATAATTAGGTTTTTTTTCTAATGGGACCACTCAATGACTACTCAACTTAGAAGAAAATGAGGAAGTATTTTTTTTACAATAGCGTGATTATTAAATTCTCAATACAAATGTCAAGATTCAAACATACACAAAGTAAAAGCCGATGAACATCTTTGGTCAATCAACTGATAGATTTTTCCTTTTTTTCTTTTATATACAATAGATTTAGGGGTCTAATAAAATTGGGTATGTAAATAAATTCAAATCCAAAATTTTTAAATTATTGTATCGAAATGTCAATTTACTAATGCGCAAGTGGCATCAATAAAATCATTTATATTTATTTTGACACAATATTAAACATACAACATCATCTAATTCACATTTTAACAATAATTCACAATTAAGTTAAATATATATAGTCAATATATCAAATATAAATCTTTATATTATAAATTAGAGCTACCCACCACCTACAATTCATATATATGGGATCGTGCTACACATTTTCTTAACTTTTTGACTTCACCCCATCCTTTAAAGTTGCTTAATTTTTACTTTTAGTGCACAAACTATGTTCATTCAACATTGTTTTAGCCTTTTTGGTCATTCTTGGAATTAAATGCCCACTAAGAGACTTTAAAGTTTTCAGGTAGACTTGACGTAAATAAAATTTTAAACAGTGTTGATATTTCGAATTTTAATATTGTAAATTAGGTGAAAAAATTATTTTTATAAAAAAATCATACAATATTCGATCCATCAATAGGCCAATAAATTATATAGTGATAATTTTCAATATATATATATAATAATAACCACACGAGATTACAAATATATCATTCATAATGTATAAAATTATAAATAATTTAAGGAAAATACTTTGATGCACAAGCTTGTGTAAACTTTAGTTTACACAAGCCTTTTAATTTTAGGGTTTAGTGTTTAAGGTTTTAGGTTAGGGTTTAGGGGTTTAGTATGTAAGGTATATAATTTAAGGTTTATGGGTAGAATTTAGACTTTAGAGTTTAGGATTTAGAGCTTAGGTTTTAGGTTGCTAGGGTTTGTGATTTAGATTTTAAATTTTATAAAAGGAATGTGTAAAAAAAATTTACACAGCTTGTGCATCAAAATAAAACCCATAATTTAAATATAAGTTTAACACCAAAAATCATATACATGAAATGAATTCACGAATTATTATATTTAATACGTGTTAAGAAATTTCTACAATATTCAATCTCGATTAGTATATAAATAAAGGTTTAATGTCAAAATAAGTGTCCAAACTATCATGTTTTTTCCTTTTAAGTGCTTAAACTATTTTACCCTCTTTAGGTGCTCAAACTATCTCATTTTTCTCTTTTAGGTGCCTAATTTTTTTTAGCTTTTAGGTGCCCAAACTATATTTTTTTGTCAAAGTGTGTCCTTAAACTATTATTTTTTAGTCAAAATACGTGCCTCAATTTGACCTTAAAATGAAGAAAAAATGATAGCTTGAGCACTTAAAAAGGACAGAAAAATTAAACACCTAAAAAGAATATAATAACTTGGACACTTATTTTGATATTGAGCCATAAATAAATCAAGATATCTCAATCCACGTGAATTTGCAAGGTGTCCCTTTTTGCTAATGTCAAAGTCAGTACTTAACAACAAACAAAAAAGAAAGGCTACTAAAATACTTGGAAGTTTACAAGTGACAAAGTCGGAACTCCTGTTTCATTGTTGTTTCACGAACAAGATTAGTCCACGTAATAAGTATATTAGTATTGTTTAAGTAAGTCTTAAGTTTGAAACTTTGAATATGTAAAAAAAAAATTCTAAGAGACTCATCCACTAAAATTAAATGTACGACGTAAATCAATTCGAATTAATCAAGGCAAAACTCTGAAAAATCGAGAGTACATAAAAATAATAAGCAATTCATTTTATTTTTAAGTTTTGATCCCAATTACTTGTGCGTTAAAAGACAATCCTCATAACGTGTGAACGGTGAAGTTCATTTATATTTTAGTGTTAAAATTTTATTT
Source organism: Hibiscus tridactylites (assembly GCA_958450335.1). Lineage (NCBI taxonomy): Eukaryota > Viridiplantae > Streptophyta > Magnoliopsida > Malvales > Malvaceae > Hibiscus > Hibiscus tridactylites. Next base: position 77,691,842 of record OY288266.1, read on the forward strand.
TATTATCAATATCATTTTTTGAAGAAAAAAATAGTTTAACTTGACCATTGAATTTTACAACAGATTTGTATCCAATACACTGGTAGTTGAAACTATGAAACTTTTAATTTCCACAAGTGACTTAGTTTTAGGGTTTAAGGACTTAGTTCAAGGTATATGGTTTAGGGGTGTATGTCTTTAGAATTTAGGGGTGATGGATAGAATTTATGGGTTATGGGTTATGATTTAGGGTTTAGGGTAATATGTTGAGGGTTTAGGTTTAACCTATAAACCTTAAATTTAACCCTAAACACTAAATTATTAACAATCCCTACATTCTAAACTACTAAATCTAAATCCCTAAATTCTGTCCCTTAAACTAAATTCATAAACCCTAAAACTAAGTCTCTTGTAGAAATTAAAAGTTTCTACCGTCAGTGTTTCAAATAATTATCCTTTTACAATTGTGATATACGTTGCCTCAATTATTTATTCAGTTAAAAACGCACACATCATATATGTTAAATAAAAAATAAAGATAATTGTGATCTATTAACTAGTCGAGTGACTAAGAATATTTATGTTATCTTATTTTTGTATGGGTTTGAATCCTGACATTTACCTTAGAAATGTAACATCTCTCTTTAATAAAAAAAAAGTTCATAAAAATTCTTTAAAATATTTCATGAAAATATTTAGAAAAAAATCTTATATTTTTAAAAGATTGAGAAGTATTTGGTTTTTTTTTTCAGTTTTTAAAAAATTTATGAAATTTTTTGAATTTAAAATATATTGTCACGTGACATCTTCCGAGAGTGTTATATGAATTTTATAAAACAAATTCAGTTCTAAAAGGATTTGTTTTTGCCCGTCAAATGTAAGATTTTGTTGATAAAATAAGAATTATACAAAACAAAGACAAAAATGTAAGTCTCGTCAAATGTAAGTCACGTTAAAAACATTTTTAAAATTTAAACAGAGAAAAAGAAATAATGCATAACCAAAACAAAGACAAAAATGAGAAAAGACCATCAAAAAAGAGAAAAACACTCAAGACAAAAGCTTGTCCAAGAACATCAAAATGAAAAAGATTAAAATAACAGGTATCACAATTCGAAAGTTTATAGTCTAAATTGAACCCAAAAAAAAATTAAATACCAAAAAGATAATCAGATACAATTTCAGGGAGTATAATACCCTCTAACCTGCTTTTTTTGATGACCACCTCTTTGCATGGCCTAGAAAATGGTGTTTTCAAGGAGGAAATTACTTGACAATAACTAAAAAAGTCTAATAAAAGTTTGCTTTGGGACCACAACGTATTCTTTTTTCTTTTCTTTTCTTTTCTTTTCTTTTCTTTTTTTATAGAATTTTCTTTCCTATAAAATTTAATTGTTTCTAAAGTTATATATGGTGACGTTTTATATTGTTGGAAGCTTCATCGTCTCCTCGTTCCCATTTGTAGCTTTGTAGTGCTAGATTATTGCTAGTGTTTATCTGTTTACTAATGTTTGGTTTACTAGGTAATTTGACCCTTTGGGATAAAAATCATATACCATTTTTAATGTCTTATATATGTCTTCAGTTTGTCCGACCCTTCTAATCAATTAATGAGTGACATACTAACATGTGATATGCCGAATTGAAAATAAAATTTTCTGTTGATCAAATTTAAAAATTATCATATATTATTTTTCTTTCTTTTTCTTACGTTATCTCTCTTTGTCATCATTTTCGTATTCCAACCGATTTGATGATTTTTGAGATGTTTTTTACAAAGAAGAACGTGAAAAGACTTTTAAGGACATAGGTAAGACACTATGAAGTTTTCAATCTGATCCGATGACCATATTTGGAAATCGAAGTTTAGAATTCCCAAAAATAGATTTTGATTTTGTGGTTTTTTAGATTTTTTTAAGTCTAATGACAAATTAATGTTGATGAGATGATGACTTTTGGTATAAAAATCATGTCAAGAAGAAGTTAGTGGACGATGGTCAGAGCATTCTGAAACTCGTCGGAACCTGGGCTTTTAAGGCAAATTAGTTTGAATATTCCCTTTTGAGAATTTATTAGGGAAAATAACCCCCAAAGTTTGATATTGGGAAAAATATCCTCCTTTCATGCCATGTAGGACGAATTCGCGTCCTGGGGAAAGCGAATTCAAAATTCGCGTCCTGCAAGACGCGAATTCTTGTGACGTGTCAGTCAAAAGGGAATTCGCGTCCTACAAGATGCGAATTCAATGTATTATTGTTGCCCCCGCACGAGAAATTCAAGAGGAAAATAAATTGAAACCAATATAAGATGTTTAGGTAGCAATATTTGTGATCGAATAACGGGTTATCTGGGGACCCGATTAAAATTTTTGAACTATAACGGTGTCGTATTGAAATATATCTTTAAGATGGTGTGAAGATACGAGCGTATATAATATCCTAAGATGTTTGAAAATGGCCTGGAAATGGGCAAGTAACAATGTTTTAGAAGGAAACATTATTGTATAGGCATGTTTAAATGCATTTTACGGTGTGTTTCGAACTTTTTTTTGGTTTTCCCTAAGTTTGGAGACAAAGATGTGCAGCTTAATTTTACAGTGGTGCTAAAGTTCAGAGGAAGACGGTGTCCGAAAATGTGAGAAAATTGTGTTAAAAATGCTATCAAAGTAACATTTTTGAAGCAAAAAATGTGTCCATAGGCATTTTTTTTTTTGAAATTTAAAGGGCCTCGTTAAAAACCCCCTCTAAACCTATGTAGGGGGAAAAGAGTGACCATAAGATTTATTAAATTACCAGATAATATAAGTTCACAAATCAGAAAAGAGTACACAATGGTTGATCTAGTTAATTCGGGGGTCGGTCCTAAGAGGGCATTTCCTAATATCATGTCCAGTGTTCCCACATTTACTGCACCTCTTAGGTTGTCCGGTCTTTTCTCTCGGAACCATATCCTCGACACAGTGAATCCTCGTTGATTTTGGTCGGCCTTTTTTCTTTCGTCGCAGGGAGGGATCTAGGTATATCTTTGGTTCGTTGCTGATTATACGACAGTCACGTGCATTTCTGATCGGAGGGAACTCGTTTGGATAAACCTTGAAAACGGTTTCGAGCTTGTAGACCGAATCAATGAGTGCCGTTGCATCAAAATGAACCGATGCACATGCTGTGAAAGCATGCGAACACGGGAACTTGAACGTCTGGAACTCCCCGCAATCGCACGTTCGTTTTTGCAAATCAACCACGTAGGTGTATTGCGTTATTCCTTGCAGTGGTTCAGAAAATTGTGTGACCTCAAAGATGTGTTCCCGACGAGAGAAGCACAATGCACCCATCGAGTTAGCATGCGCAATGGACGCTTGGATTTTGTCGGCGAGATCTGGATGAAATATGTGGCCAGCTGTCATCCAGTTCATTGCTTGTTTGCCGAGAGTTGCGAAAAGGGTTGCCAATCGGTAATATGTTGCTTTGACAACGGACGTGATAGGTAAATGGTGTGTTCCCTTAAGAGACGAATTGATCGCCTCATCCAAGTTTGTTGTCATATGGCCGCATCGACGACCCCCGTCATAACATCGCAACCATTTCTCCTTCAGTATCTCCATAAGATAGTTATACCCGCGTGGATTCCTCAATTGCAACTCCTCTAGTAGCTCTTCCACTTGATTAACTCGGTGTGTGTTACCTGTTGAATAAGACATGCAAAATAGTTAATTGGTAATAATATGAAATTGGTGGATGTAGAATAACAAAATGGAATGGTTGCATACCCATACGGTGAACCATTATACGTTCATCCTCGTTCTTGAACCTCTGATAGTAGTTTGCTGCTATATGCCGCAAACAATACCGGTGATGTATGTATGGGGGTTTCCATGAATCTCCCAAACGTTGAATTGCTCCCCAAATCCCTGCGCCTCTATCTGAAATAATAGCTAGGCCATCTTCACGTGTACGCAAAACCCGGCGCAGGACATACTTGCGGAGGTTGTAAAGGAAAAACTCCCAAGAAGGGATATTTTCCTTTTCAACAATCGCAAAAGCAACTGGGATACATTTTTTGTTGCCATCCTGGGCAACTGCAATTAGCAATATCTGCGTGTATCTGCCATATAAAAATGTACCGTCGATCTGGAGCATAGGTTTGCGGTGACGGAAAGCCTTTATGCATTGGGGGAACGTCCAGAAAAGGCGATGAAATTCGACCTCCCCTGGTACAACACGATCGTTGTAGTACTTCGGAACAGTCTCCAATTCCACAATTGTCCCTGGACTGTATTCCTGCATAACTTGAAGCCATGATCGCAGATCGTTGTATGATAGCTCCCATTGCTCGTACAATGTTTCGATGGCTTGATATCTTGCATACCATGCCTTATCGTAATTGACGGTGTACTTGTAAATGGATTTGATGGCAGCTATACACACTGGCACAGAAACACGTGGGTTTGCTTTCACGAGTGGAAGGATTGCGTCGGAAAGCACGTATACATCCAAGTTAGGATGGTCTTGGCTGAGGCTCCCAACGGAGCATGTATGAGGCCCTGTATATCTCGTTATTTTCCACAAGTTATTCAGCCTTTTCAATTGCGACACGCGAACCCTCCATTTACATTCGACGGACTTGTGAGGACACTCTGCAATATATTTCCTGGCCTCGGTCTTCCAAATGGTGGACATAACTGAGCGCTGAATGTTGTAATGCTTGATGGCAGCCTCCGCGAGCTTTTTTGTCCTGAAGACCATTCCAACATGTAGCTCAGTCGAACCCACATTCCATTGGTTGAAATGGTCTAAATGTGGATGTTCTGGGAATTCAGTATCGAAGAAGCCATCCACATCCACTGTTGTGAAGTGCGAAGGTGGGTCGTAATATGTTGCGCAACTGGTTGGTCCATGCAGTTGCGTCGAACGAACATCACCGTCCTCATCATCCTCAGAAGAGTTTTCTGTGCTCTCCTCTGATTCCACCGGCTCGTAAATGTCAGATGGTTCAGAAGGAAATAGACACATCTCATCACCATCAGGCCCAACCTCTGTACGCGGCTCTTCATCAGAAAGCGTCCCATCAAACTAGAAAAGTTCTGCGTCATCATAAACCTGTGCGTGAACAGGTTCTGAAGTCATAACCGGATCGACAGTAGTGGCGGTTGAATATCTCCCCGCGGATAACATATCATCCACATTTCGGTGACTTGGGATGTATGTTGAGTGGCGCCCGGTAGAGACATCATCGAACGGGTTAAACTGTTCATTGTACGTTGAAGACGTCGTGTATGAAATGTATGTTGAGTGGCGCCCCGTAGAGAAATCATCGTAGTTTGGAACGTATGGACTGTATGACGACTCTTGGGTTGGTGGCAAGTTAAGGTCAAATTCGAACCTTGGAATGGAAGAACGTCGTTGCCGCGAAGACGAAGACGGTGAAGCTTCATCGGTTCTTGTTTGTAGAAGGTTGAAGTCACGTCGTAAACTCGATGTCAGACTAATAGCATTTGGATTGAACTCGAGATTTCCTCGTAACCAATTTGGTACCACATTTTGAGCACCAACATGAACTTCAGCAAATGTTACAAACAGCTCCATGGCCCATCCCATTGTGTACTGGCTATGTGTATCTATCATCATTTCTATAGAACTGTCGTCTTCAACATCGAATATTGTGTAATACAGTGGCTCTATCGACGTTGGACATCGATACTTCAAAGACTGCAACTCCCTCCCCGAGCGATTGGGAACCTTCCTGGATATTGAGGTCCTAAGCGACTGGAACGTTGATCATCTCGGAATGTTGATCGTAACAGTATTTTCAGATTGAAATATGATCTCAATGTATGAATCGGGGACCATCTGACCATCGTAGTATATTATAGCTTGAATTCGTGGTGCCATTTCTGAAAATCGATGAGCTTTGTGATTCTAAGTTTTGTTAGGGTGCATCTAGAAATTCTGCACACCCTCAATTATAAATAGAAATGTGCCTGGTAAAGCATTTTGTGCATACATTGAATTATTGGTGAATTCTGTAGCACCATAATGCAATTGTCAGCCCAAAGCCTGGTAAAGCATTTGCCAGTCCAATAATTTTGGAATTCGCGTTTTGGAGAACGCGAATATCATTATTCGTACTGAATTCACGTTCTGTAGAACGCGAATTCTACAGGAATCTCTAGAATTCGCGTCGTACAAAACGCGAATTCAGTACGAATAAAGATATTCGCGTTCTCCAAAACGCGAATTTCACAATTATTTCTGATGAATCCGCGTTTCTAACACGCAAATAGGACCCTGCATGCCTACAACCACCTGTATAAATAGGCTGTATTTCTGCCTTAGGCATCCCATCAAACTTATTACTTTCCTAACTTCACGAAATTTCTGCATTTCTTCCTTAGGCATCCCATCAAACTTATTACTTTCTCATCAAACTTCTGCCTTTCTAAAAGAGAAAATGGCTCGATTTTCAGCTACTGTATTTTTTCGTGGAACATACTTCTACACATCTTTTAGTGAAACGATCACAAGAAATGAATTATTTGAGTTGATCTCGAAACGAGTTAAAGAGTCGACCAACGCAAAAATAGAGGCCTTGCAAGTGAAAGTACCAGTCAATGAGCCCGGCCCCGAGGAGCATTATATGCTCACACTATCAGATAAGAAAGATATGCGAAAGATGTTTCAGGCATACAAACGTGCTGGGGGGAACAAACATCGAGCTTAGCGTGAAATTTGATGACGGATCAAGTTCTTCAACAAATGTGGTAGTTGTCCAAGACGAGAATGCGTTAGCTGGCGAAGACGAGAATGAGTTAGCTAGTCCAGACGAGAATGACGTGTTCTTACAAATTTATCAGAGACGGCATGAGAAAGAACAAATAATTGAGGAACTAAACTTAACGTCTGACATAAGTACCGACTACGATTAGTAATGTAATTTTGATTAAGTTATGTAAGTTATTTATCTTGCATTCTTGTATTTTGTGAACTTGGTGCTTTCGATGTAGTGCTTTCGATGTATGTTTTTAAATATGAAAGTATCAATTAATAATTTCGAATATATAATACTTCAATTAAGAAAATATAAATTAACATTACTTAAAAACAACTAACATTAAAAAAACATAATAGTTTGCACAAACTAATTTCGAAAAACATAGAAAAAATATAACTATTGCCTATGCTTGCCGGTACCACAATCTGGTGGACGTCGAATTCGATCCGGATTGCGTCGTCCACGTTGAACCGGAACCTGTTGAGGACCATGATCGCGCTCGTTGTCGTTGTCGTCTCCAGCAATACCACTTGGTCCGACAGGCCCACTAGAAAAGAACAACGACTGTGGAGGTGTGTGCTGAACGAACCCGGAGCCCGAAATATCAGAAGGCCTAACATGAAACGGGTAGGGGGCAAAAGCAGAGGGAACATTGGTACTCGAAGATCCGCCGGTTATACTAGGAAATAACCTGTACGTAGTCGGCATCGAAGATCCACCCATCATTCCTACAATAGGAGTGAAAAAGCCTTCCTTCAGACTCGGGGGCCTCGACTGAATCATCAACTGGGTGGGGCCCTGGGGGCGAATCAGATCGGTAGCTCTGGAGGATGAAGCACTTGTTCCCCTTCGACGTTGCGATCCACCTGCTCCGCTCGTACGATGAGTCCGGGGGCGGTTGCGCTGAACAGGCTCAAACACATCTGCTTGTTCCTCCGGAGTGAAGAGATACGGTTTCCCACTACCAAAGAACCATGCAAAGTACTCACTGCTCACCATAGGCTCATCAAACATCCGGTACTCATTCAGTGCCTGCCGCTGATGCCTATCTTGCCACTGTGCAATCCACTGCACATGTTTCACCGACCAGTCCACCTACCACAAAACATCAACAAAATTATTGTTTATAAATTGTAAAATAAGTATAAATCGATAACTATTAAACCAAATTTAATTATTATACCTCAAGTTTTCCTTGTCAGGTGATCTTATGTAAGTCGTCGAAATCAGGAGGATCTAACGGAATTGTTTGAAGACGACCGAACTGGCGTTGGACGCGATCAACCGGGTGCCACTCAACTACAGCGTACCAGATGAGAGGTACCACGACCGTCCAAGCGGAAACCGTCCAGTACGGGGTCAACAAAAATTGTAAATTAAATATAGAAATGATTAAAAACAAGTAAACTAAACTATATTCATATTAAACTTCAACTTAATATAAAAATTAAAATATTTACCTCATTTGCAGACTTCTTGTCAATATCTTGCCTAATAGAATGCATCATAGTCGGAATCCCAATATGACTTAGAGCATGGAACCACCTACATAACATCAAAATATAACTTTAATATTTAAAAAATATATATTAGGAAAATAACCAATTTATAAATAAAATTTAGTTAAGATTATGTTCCTTACCGCAAACATAGTGGATAGGAATAGTCAGCTGCCGCGGACAAGTCAGGGCGTAAAAATGGCATTCTAAACCACGCCCAAGACTGAAGTAGCAAAAGACATCCTCTGATGTCGTGTCGATCAGCACTCGCAGCCCTGCACAACTCCCTATACAGAAATACAAGTACTGCCGAACCCCAACTTAATTTACCAGCAACTTCAAAATCCTGCAAGTGCCGCAACCACAACATGTGAACTTTGTTGCGAGTTTGTCGGCCACCAAAATTCCCCCGATGATCTGTAAGATATACGTCCGAGCATATGCCTAAAATATGAAAAAAAAATATATTAAAATATAATAATTTAATAATTTCATTACTACTAACAAAAAATTAATTTTTTACCTTCTTCACATCTTCATTGGCTCCAGCAGATAAATTAGAGAATTGCGTACGCAACCTCTTCAGAGTCACACATCCGCCCTGTAGTTTTTCTGGTTGATCCCCTAACAACTCCATACACAAGCCCTCCCAATCGTCATTGGCGGCACCGGTGATAGCCTCCCCATCTACAGGCAGGCCAAGAATATGCGGCACATCTTCTAATGTGATGGTCGCCTCACCACATGGTAAGTGAAAGGTATGTGTCTCTGGCCTCCACCTCTCCACAAGCGCGTTGATTAAATCAACGTCTAATTTCGCACCTCCTCCATTAATCTTCGACACATACCCAAATCCGGCTTGGGCTATGTACTCGGCTAGACGAGGATCCGGGGGCACCCTCATCCGAGTGATATAAACCTCCAACCGACGTTCTACTCCATTCTACAAATAATTAAAGACACACACAAATTAACAATCACATATTTGAATGTCACAATTTTTATAGTGTACAATAAAATACTAAACACATTCTAATTTTACTAATTTTTATTCTATAAGTCAATACCAAAGATATATTCGAATTTAACTAATTTTTTTAGTCTAAAAATAAATACTATTAACATATTCGAATTTAACTAATTTTTTTAGTCTAAAAATAAAATCTAAAGACATATTCGAATTTAACTAATTTTCTTAGTCTAAAAATAAAATCTAAAGACATATTCGAATTTAACTAATTTTCTTAGTCAAAAAATAAATACTATTAACATATTCGAATTTTATTAATTTTCTTACTCTAAAAATAAAATCTAAAGACATATTCAAATTTAACTAATTTTCTTAGTCTAAAAATAAAATCTAAAGACATATTCGAATTTAACTAATTTTCTCAGTCTAAAAATAAATACTAAAGACATATTCGAATTTAACTAATTTTCTTAGTCTAAAAATAAAATCTAAAGACATATTCGAATTTAACTAATTTTCTTAGTCTAAAAATAAATACTATTAACATATTCGAATTTAACTAATTTTCTTACTCTAAAAATAAATACTATTAACATATTCAAATCATGCCGGCAACACTAAATTAAATTTACATATTCGAATTAAAATAAAAAATAAAAAAAACTTACATTATTTCGACGATAATTGCATACGTGGCCTTCATCTAATCTCAGCAAACCCGCCATTATCGCACTCGCTTCAAATATGGGGTAAACTCTCTAACAATTCTTCAACCTTGCTTCAAAATCTTGGGAGAGAATGAAAATTCTCTCCCAACTTCACCCAATTTATAGAGAAAACGCGCTCTGGAGGCAGGGAATTCAAACCGAATTCGCGTTCTGCAGGACGCGAATTCGGTTCCCCAACCGTCCAAATTTACTCTCAATTAACTGCGATAATTTGGGATAAATCTCATGGAATTCGCGTTTTGCATGACGCGAATTCCCTTTTCACTGAAACGGCACATGAATTCGCGTCCTGCAGGACGCGAATTTTGAATTCGCTTTCCCCATGACGCGAATTCGTCCTACATGGCATGAAAGGGGGTATTTTTCCCAATATCAAACTTTGGGGGTTATTTTCCCCAATAAATTCTTAAAAAGGAATATTCAAACCATAAAGCCGGCTTTTAATACATGTTTCTTTATTTTTTTTTTTTACAATTTGACCCTTAAACTATAATTTATACCCAATTTGGTTTTCCACGTGTCACTCATAATTTGATGGACAGACCACTAGTTTTTTAACAACATCAGATGGAAGGGTCAAAACTGTGGACGAAATGAAACTTTAAGGTCATATTTGACCAAAAAAATTAAGAGCCAAAATAGGAATCACTCCGTACTTTAGGGACCCAATTGTTTATTAAGCCATAATGTTTGAATGCTATCGACAGTTAGCCGGAAACAGAAGCAAGTCCCAGATTCAGGGGCCAATACTCGTTTAGAATATGTATTTGAGAGTTTTTTTTCAAAGATCTAAGAGTTTGTATATTTTTTGTTTTTTTAAGTAATTTTTATTTTTCAGTTTTTGAAAAATATAAACCACGCTTGATTTTTAGAAATAAATACTTGTTTTTTAAAATGAAAATATGTTTGATATATAATTTTTCCAAGATAGAAACTAAGAAATAATTACTCAAAAATTAAATTAAAATATTATTAGTATAAAATATTATTATAACTATAAAAATAAAATATAATTAAACAAAGTAAAGTTTTAAAATCAATATAAATTTTTTTTATTCTTAATAAAAATATGACATTCAGACCATCTATTTTGACGTGTTATTTAAGTTTATACGAACTGCCAAAATAATTCAATTCATGTAATCTTTGATTTTTTGTTTCTATCTTGAAATGCGAACAATTGATTGTGTGAAGTAACAATTTTATTTTGATTTTAGTTGTTTTGTTAGGACATTTTCAGGGCTATATATATATATATTTATATATATATATATATATATTTTTGTTTCGAATCGAAGAGTTATTTGTGATTGTCGTGTTGTTAATGTAAGTTTAATATCGCTTGAATTGACGAAGATGATGATGGTAGGAATACAAAGTGAAGAAAAGAGAGAATTAAGGAGTAGGTTAATAGAATATCGATATGCATATGGTTAATATTTTAGAGTTAGGATCAAATTAAAATAAAGTGTAAAAATTGAGGACTAAATTTATTATCATGTCAAGTTTATTAATTGGGACGTCTTTTCAGTTAAAATTTTAACGATAGAAAACTAATTTGTTAGTTTTTTTAAGTCATGCCATTTCTGTAATTTTCCATAGTTAAGGGATTTAACAAAAAAACTATCTTATAGTTGGACTAATTATGTATTTTACCAAAAAAAATATTTTTATGATGATTTGAAACAATGATAAAACAAAATAGTTAAACGTCATTAAAATAAAAATATACATTTTAGAAAAATTTGACCTCGTGTCACTTAAGCATTGTTTCTATTATCACGTCTCTCGTTCTCTTTAGACAACTATTTTTGGCGATGGGCACCAGCAAGATAACTAGTATTTTAAAAAATTTGTTTGCAAAACAATGACGGAATCAAAATTTTCATATAACATGATCAGAAAGAAATATATGGAAGATTCTCATACCACTTCAATAAGTAGGTACTAAGTATTGTTGATCCCATATTATAATTATAACTCGAATATTTCATTCATTTGGTTTCTCCTCGTTGTTGGTATAATGAACATACAAGCTTATAATGAAACATCATGCATTCGTGATGTCTTTGACAAGTGAAAACATGTTTAAATTTTAATGTAATATTTAATTAATGCCCCTAATCATGGAAGAAGAAGAGGAAATCATATTTAAAAACCAACAGTTTAATCTAATCTTTTTCCCCCAAAGCTGAGTTTAAAACCAGAACTTCACCTACATTTTCTTTTCTTCTGATACATTATTAAAAAGTGCAAACTGAAATACGACCGTAGATCTGGTAGCATCGGTCGCTTGTTCTAATCTCGGATTGCTGCCAGAAAATCTGAAGTCGAAGACTTTTTGTTTTTAGATTTAGATATGGATAAATTACACAAGAAGCCACTTTGTTATAGGTTTAGTGATAAACATGTTGCTCTTCTTCTAAAAGTAACAATTGAGTTACTCAATTATAGGTTTAAAAACAAACATGTCACTCAATTAAAATTTTATGACAAACAAGTCACTATGTCTTTAAAAATGAACAAACATGTCACTCAATTAAAATTTTGTGACAAACAAGTCACTCTGCCATTAAAAAATGAAACAAGGGCTTGGTATAATAACAATTTTAGTCCCAAAAACTTATGCATTCAATTAATTTGGTCATAATTCAATAGACTTGATCATACATATTTAAATTTTTCATTAGTGAAGTAACTGTGTCTACTAGCAGGCGACGTTAAAGTGATAATGTGTCTATTTCATTAGTCTCTCAACTGTCCAGTAGTGAAGTGACTATGTCTGTCGAGCTATCACATTTGTTGTTTAACAGACCGATGGTCAATAGCGTGGAGTGTTGTAAGTTGTCGAAGGGTGTGTCAGGATGGTAAAGTGTCGAAATTTTTAAATTAAGTTTATTGAATTGTTTTGAACTACAACTAAATTAATAGAATGTAAAGGTTTTAGGTACTAAAATTATTATTATATTATGCCCTTATTTCAATTTTAATGACAAAAGTGACTTGTTTGTTTGTCACAAAATTTTAGTTGATTGACATGATTGTTCTTAAACCTATAATTAAGTTTTAAGTGACTTTTTCTTTTTTATTTATATTAAATTAATTAATTAATTGTGAATTTTAATTTTGGGTTGGATTAGGTATTTATATGGATTTAGATTTTGTAATAATTTAAATTAATTTTAGATTAGTTTGGGTTGAATATGTATATTGAGTATTTAGGTTTAGAAAGTTGTGTTTGGGTATATATACAATATTTTATGTATTTGTATTAAATTTATTTTATATATTTACTCATTAACCCTACGTATTTATCTTCCACTATTAACATTTATCCCTAAACTTTAAAACAAAGAATATCCATTGATCTTATAAATTATAGTTGTTGTTTGATCGTTGGCAGATAACTGACAACGGATTACATGAGTTGATAACGTATAGCAAATTGTATTATTTTATTGGATGAGTTTACCACGTTCGACGAACACCGCTGAACACCACTAACGACGAACACCACTAAATTAATTAATAAAGATTAAAAATCTCAAGGACTCAACATATAATTATAAATTATTTAAAATAAAAATTCAATTAAATTGTTTTCCATATATATTATATTTTTTAATTTTTTAAGAATTGGATATTTTCAGTAAATTATTTAAAAAATAAAAAATCATAAACCCAAAACCCTAATAATAAACCATAAATCCTAAACCCTAAAATAATAAAGATGTTTTTCAATTAAATTAATTAAAAATAAAAACACTAATCCTTAAATAGTAAACCTTAAACACTAGATAATAAACCCTAAATCCTAAAGTAATAAAAATATTTTCAATTAAATTATTTAAAAATAAAAAAACCCTAAATCCAAAACTCAAAACCCTAAAATATAAATTCTAAACCCTAAATCATAAACCTTAAGTCATAAATCGCCTTCTCCAAGCTTGTAACTGAGCCTCGAACGTCAATCAGAACATATTTAGCTTCATTGTTGCGACTTTTACGTCTTCTCCAAGCTTGTTTTCGGACGAAAAATCATCGGTAGCAGCCATTATAGAAGCAAAAGTAAAGACCTTCAAATCGTGGTCTTTCCTCCTATCGTTGCCGACCTCGTTTGAGGGAGTGAGTTCGAGTAATCATGACCTAAATTCGAATATTGGATTTAGAGTTTATAGCTTAGGGTTCATGGTTTATGTTTTAGGGTTTATTGTTTAGAGATTAGAGATTTTGATACGAGGTTTAAGGTTTTTTTTCATTTTTTTAATAATTTAATTGAAAAATATATTGTTGAAATATGTTTTGATATAATAATTGAAAAATGTTTTAGACTAATTTGAAAAGAATTCAGAACTTGTCTTTAAGTCCAAACAACTTGAATTTATGTTTGAGGGATCTTAAAAGATTTTTGGCAAAGTTTTTCATTATTTAAAATAGCCAAACTTGTATTTTCAAGTTGCCCGTACCGATACGGTTGAACTCGTATCGATACCTTTTTGCCCAGGTTTGGTCACTGCCAAAACCCGTATCGAAACATGCCTTGTTGTTTCGATACGGAGAGGGATCATATCGATACGCCTGGTAAGCGTACCGATTACCATTTTAACAACTCCAACGGCTAGTTTCCTAACGGTCTTTTAAATGTCATACCGTATCGATACGCCCTCAAGCGTATCGATACGCCTAGGCTGGCAAGAGCCTAACGGCTAGTTCTGATGAAGGCCGTACCGATACAGATCCACGCATATCGGTACGGAAGGCTGTAGAACAACATTAATGGTGGGAAATTAAGTCTCCAACGGCTCCAATTCAACCCTAACGGCTACAAACTCATTAAGGAGTATAAAATGGACCTCCAAGCATCAAGTAATGGTTAATGCTTCAATTGTCAACAACAAATGATCAAGAAATTGACTTAGTGCTAAATTATCATTTCTTTTTATAGACAAACACTAGTGAGCCAAAATTGTTAGATTTGCTCAAGTGTTTTAGGTTTTGGGTGAGAGCTATTGTGCAAAAAAATACCTATTAGAGGGATTTGAGTTTTCTTATCTTTTCTCTTATAAAGAGGGTTTGATCAAGGCTTTGGGTAGAAAGCTTGATCGGTGTATAAGGGTTTTCTCCTAAGCCTAGAAAAGGGGACGAATCAATAGTGGATTGATTGAAAATCCTTAGTGGGAAGCTAAGGTAGTGGACGTAGACCTTGGTTAGAAGGTTGAACCACTATAAACCATTGTGTCCTTAATCTTTTTAGCTTCCACACCACTTACACCCAAAGTTGCACTTCTCCACCACTTGGCAAGCAAGAACGGTTGAAGGAATTGAGCACCGTAAAACCCAACATATATTTATTATTTTAGGATTTAGGTTTTAGGGTTTAGAGTTTATGGTTTATTATTTAGGGTTTTGGGTTTACTATTTAGGGTTTAAGTCTTATTATTTTTAAATAATTTAATTGAAAAGTATCCAATTATTAAAAAATATAATATATATAGAAAATTATTTAATTGAAATTTTATTTTAAATAATTTATAATTATATGTTGAGTCCTTGAGATTTTTAATTTTTATTAATTAATTTAATGGTGTTCAGCAGTGTTCATCGTTAGTGGTGTTCAGTTGTGTTCGTCGAACGTGATAAATTTTTTTATTTTATTAGACTTGCATGTTGTATAAAAAGCATTTAATAAAATTAACTGACAGTTCATAGTTGTTTGACTATTTAAACAAACAAAATGACATGTAAAGACATAATTATATTCAATACTTTTTTAAATAGTTTATTAGTTATCAATATTTTGTATCTATTAATATTAATTACATTATGAAATCATTTTTTCTTAATATAACATTAATTTCTTATATGTATAATTATCTTTTTAATACAATTTAATTAATTGTTAAATTAACCGTCTTCCTTTTTTTTC
Organism: Hibiscus tridactylites; assembly: GCA_958450335.1. NCBI lineage: Eukaryota > Viridiplantae > Streptophyta > Magnoliopsida > Malvales > Malvaceae > Hibiscus > Hibiscus tridactylites. The sequence goes on from OY288266.1 coordinate 77,707,712, forward strand.
TAAACCTAAGTTTTCTCTCAATACTTTTGTGTTGTATTTCTTTTTTCTTTAATTTTTGTTTAGCTGACGGTGCCACCAATTTTAAGTTGGTTGCCGACAGCCGATGTTTATTATTTCTCTTAATTTTTTCATACTATGCCCTTTATTTTTTTTAATTTTAAATAAGAACCTATGTCCTTGTGACACACTTTTTTCTGCTCTTGTGGCACGTTCCTTATGATTTTTAATACGTTTTTGCATACCTTTGCGGTCATTTTGGTGCTCGCACAAAGACTCTCACGTTTTTTTTATTATTATTTTTTGATTGGTTTATCGGTGGTCAAGTATAGTCAGATCCGCTCTTTGGTAAAAGGTTGTTTGCGATATAATCAAAATTGTGTAGCGAAGCAGCCTGCCAGATAGTTTGGTTCACTCACCACTCTTTTTATCACTTCGTAAAGTGTCTCGTTTAATAGAGACATTTAGTTTTTATGAAAGTTATTGAATTCTTTTAATGTTGGACGTCAATCTCACGAAAATGTTTTGTTTTTTTCGTATCTTTGGGTTTAATTTTTTTGTTTTCTGTATGAGTTTTTTTGGTGACTATTGTCCCTATTTTTCTCTCCATGCTTGTAATTTTGATTCCTTCCATTATTTTTACTAATGAAATCCAGTTGTCATTGTTCAAAAAACAATTGATTGTTAAATTTAAATGATATTTGAAGCATGTGTATTAATCTTATATATGAAAAATAATTATTTAAATTATATACAAAAAAATGTTTTATTTCAAAAGAGCATATTTAGGTTATTTGGATAGTTTTTGTAATGGTTAAAAATAATTAGTTAAATTATATACAACTTTTATTTCAAATTTTTTAAACTCAAAAAACTTCTCATAGTAGCTTTTTTTTTTTAATTTGAGAGGTCTCATCTCAATCTACTGTTACAATTATTTGTTTATCAAACAGTTAAATTACGGATGTGATTGGTCCAACATCTAATTTTGATTCAAAATGTTGTTTACCAAACATATATAATAAATGGTACAAGAACAAAGAGGCAAAAAATCAACTGCCAAAACTGTTGCTTAGTGAAACAAGAAGCACCATACAACAAAAACCTGGAAGAAATTGGTAGAAAAGTTTACATTTTCCTATCAATTTTGAGAAATTTTGCAGAAACCTCGAAGTTCAGTTATTTTCACTCAAATTTGCTCATATTCAAAATTATTGTTTTGGATTAACAAAAACTATACACAAACCCTGGAACGGGAACAGTGATATTATGTCTATGGTTGTCTTTAGAGATCCTAATAAGTAATATGGGCAGTGGGCAGCAGCAAGAGAAGTAGTAGTTTAAGCTTTGTTAGAGCCTAGAGGATTAGCCTTGGGAGCAGAGAATAGCAACAATTTTTAATTGGTTTCATATGTTGTATGTAGCTTGGGCGTCTGTTTTCAGTTTGATTCTGCTGTTGCTTCTATTTGTAAATTGTAAGGGTGCGAGCTGCGAGGGGGGTTCTTGTTTTCTCCAATTTCTATTCTCGTACCTTGTTTTTTTTTTATCACTAATAATAATAAATAAATAAAAACTTTTACCGACCAATAAAAAAAGATGATGCCCAAGGAAATTGCCAATGCGTCAGCGTCAGCGCCAGCGCCAGCGGTAGTATTACTATTTATTCATGAGAAAATATGAATGAATTGAGAAAATTTCAAAATTCCGTTGCCGGGACTTGAACCCGGGTCTCTCGGGTGAGAGCCGAGTATCCTAACCAACTAGACTACAACGGATAGATGTGAATTGTACTTTCTAAAGTAATAACAATAATGTACCAACAGCTCAGATAGTGTGGCTTGCAGCTGCAGGTCATCATTGTTCCGCAGCTTCAAACACGATATTGCAACTAGAGGTGACAATCAGGTCATTCGGTTCGGGTCGTTTTGGTTCGGGTCTAACTAGAATCGGTTTAGATTCGGTTCGGTTCGGGTTCGGGTCTAATTCGGGTCTGTGATGAGTCGGATTCGGTTCGGGTATTGGATCGGGTTAAAATCGGATCGGTTGTTTTCGGGTCAGGTCAATACCGGATCGGTCGCTTTCGGTTCGGGTCAAAATCGGGTCGTTCGGGTCGCTTTCGGTTCGGGTTAAAATCGAGTCAATTTCAGGTCGGGTCAATTTGATTTGAGTTGGGTTAAAGGTTTGAGGTTTAGTATTTATGGTTTAGTTTAGAGTTATTGGTGTATGAGATTAATTCTGATTCAACTTTTCAATCTATGCATTTGAATTTGATTAAATATTTAAATTAAAGCTTTATGTATCCATATAATTTTTTTGTATAATTATATTGAATCAAAGTTTATAATAATAATAATAACAATAATAATAATAATAATAATAATAATAATAATAATGTCTGAAATGAATTAATTTATTAAACTTAGGATCTAATTGAACTAACTAAAATCTAAAAAGCATAAATCACGGACATAATTAAAATAATTTTAAAATTAAATGTGAAATTTCAATTAAATTAATCTAGATTGAAACTCAATTAAATCAAGAAAAATAGAAAGACAATTGGTAAAAATAGAGAGGGAAAAAACAAAATTTTGGAGGGAAATAAGCCACCAATTTTTTAAGCTAGATTGAAAAAAAAAAGACAATTGTAAAAAATAGAGAGAGAAAAGACAAAATTTTGGAGGGAAATAAGCCACCAATTTTTTAAGCTAGAGATTAATTACTTTTTAGGTCATGTTGCATTTAAAATGTTACATTTTAGTCAACTTTAAGTTTTAGTTTAATTTAATTTAGTCACAAGTATTCCCATGGTTTAGACTTCGGATATAGAAATCCCCTCCCCGTAGTGATATTTAGTCTCTAAAAATTTATTTTTAGTTGAAATTGACTAATCTTTGTAATTTAGTCTATTAATTTAATATATTGATATTTTCGTTCATTTTAATTTCAAAGATTTAATTTTTAGCCAAAATTGACCCCTATTTATTTATATGGTATAATTACAAAATTGATCATTGAACTCTTAAATTTCTCCACTTCCAAATTGTCAATTTAGTCTACAATTTCAATTTTATGCTATATTTTATGATGAAATTATAAAATTGGTCACCAAGATCTCAAATTTCTGTACTTCATTTTATTATTTATTATATTGTTAACAATAGATATTCGGGTCAAAATCGGGTCGATATTCGGTTCAACTTTCGGTTCAGTTTTCGGTTCGGGTAGCATTCGGTTCGGGTCCATTCGGTTCGGGTCCATTTCGGTTCAACGAAAAAATTCGGTTCGGTTCGGTTCGGGTTTCGGGTCAACTTCGAATCATCATGTTCGGGTCAAAATCAGATTTCGGTTCGGGTTTCAGGTCTCTGGTCAAGTTTGCCCGGTCTAATTGCAACCTCCAATAAGCTCACTTTTTAATATGGTTGAGGAAACGACGCTCACTTCATCTCCAACAATTTTGTCTACCACAAGACATGACAGTTAATATCCGTTAATAATATAAAATTTTAAAAAAATTAAAGGCGTAAAAAATCCTTAAACTTAAAAAAAACTAATTAAGTTTTTAAATTTGAGCTCTTGAACTAAAAAATTTAATTAAATAAGTTTTTAAACTAATAAATTTAATTAATTAAGTCCTCGATTTTTTTTCCATTCAATTAAGCTCTTGAACCAAAAAAAATTAACCAATTAAATTTTTTGACCAATTTGAATTATTAAATCTTAACAGATTTTTATTTGTTTGTGCCGTGCGTCGTATCACAATATTTCCACTTGACATTTTTAGGATTTTTTTTAATTTTATTTAAAAAATTCTTTAAAATTTCTAAAATACTTATAAATGGATATGGGTTATGATCCACTTACACAATGTAAAACTCAATTATTTTTACACCTTTTGGAGCGTTATATAAGGGTAATAAATATTTAAGCCCTTGTTTGGTAAATAGCGATTTGAGCTAATATTAGAGGTTTCACCAGTCAAATCTGTTAATTTAGATGTTTGGTGAATAACATATTTAAATAGCGGATTGAGATGAAACATTTAATTTTGAAAAAACTACTAATAAGAGCTTTTTGAAATTAGAGGTTATAACATAAGACTTATAAAAGACTATTATACCCTTAACAATTATAAAAAAAATCTCTAAATAACCCAAATTTCAACATTTTCTATTTTAATTTTTCACCGTCACCTATTTACATTGTAACATATGTAAACTAATTTTGTTTTTTTATTCTCACACATTTATATTTGTATTTAAATTTAATAATTAATTAAATTATATTAAAAATAATTATATAAATAATAAATCAATATATAGATCCTTCAAATATGAATGTTATATTAAAAAATCATTTTTCATAATCAAATTAATTAAACAAGTATCAAATATAATCATGTCATTTTACTTGTTTAAATAATCAAACAACTATAAGCTATCAGTTAATTTTACCAAACACTTTTATACAATCAGCTGATACAATATGTTAATGCAATCATCTATAAGCTAATTGCCAAACAATGCCTAAGATTATTTCCTTATTTCTTTTTTTTTCAGTGATAATCTTCATATTTTTTACGGTTAATCTCATCCAACTATTCACCTTCATCCAATAGTCCTCAAAAGAAAAAAAGTTATACATAGTATAAGATGATCCCCTCTCTGTATATGAACATCTTTTTTGGGCTTTGATCAACTAATACTTGGACAGGAGATGAGCCCAGACCCTGAAATGGACATGCGAATTATTAGGTTAGACCATATTATAAGTTGTTTATGCTGTTTAAAATTAAATTGAGCATTGGATATAAATATATATTCGATATAATTATAATCATTTTATTTTCAAATTTATATTTAAGTATTGTTTTCACGTGATAGTAAAAGCCGTGAATTATCACTTTTAAAAACAAATAATTAAAATTAAACTAAAATATCATATAAATTAATAAAATTAAACTCAAATTTTGTAGACATTTTCCCAGAAAACAGGAGAACATTTATTTAATTGAAAATGAGTTTCCAGTGGTTCAGAATTTATTTTTGTTTGGAAAGTGTGAAATTTAGCTTCCTTTTCCCACTCGTGTAGACCACCATGGATTGTCCCGACTTTAAAAAGTTCCAAGCGGGTTAGTGTTAGGTGAAAATGATTGACATGTTCTTCAATTTAATTAATTAATTAATGTAGTAATTTAATAATATTTTCCTCTCTTTTTCCTTTGTGTATATTACATCAATGGTCAACTAACTTTTAGGGTGCTTTCATTTTGGTCACTGAACTTTTAAAATTTTTATTGGGGTCACCTAACTTTTATTTTGCTTTCATTTTGGTCCTTTCCGTTACATTCCGTTAGAAAGTGTTGACGTGGCCCATTAGTTTTCTTTTTCTTCAAGGGTAGACTATATAATTGGTCACCGAACTTTTAAAACGCTTTCATTTTGGTTACTGAATTTTAAAACTTTCATTGGAGTCACCTAACTTTTGTTTTGCTTTAAAGCAACTCGTTGGTTTAAAAAAACTAATTTCTGATCCAAAGCCTAATTTTGCTTTGCCGGAACTTGCACCTAATTTTAAAATTATTGTTTATGGTTTTTTTTTAAAATTGAAGAATATTTTAATTTTTTGTTAGAGTTCTCACTTTGCTTATTTTTAAAATTACCAAAGACCCAAAGGATATTTACATCAACTTGTTAACTAATTTTTCATATATTCTGTTTGTAAAAGTTTAACCCGAAAAACTAAATTATTTTTTCAATTTTATTCAAGAATTAAAATAAACCGAGGACAAAATTGCTGCAATTGAATGATTTAAAAGGCAAAATTGCATGAATGACGTCATCGTTAACTGCCACGTCAGCACTTTAACGGTCAACGTCAGTTAAAGAGCAGCATTGCTGCAATTGACTGACTTTGAGGGCAAAATTACGAAAAATAAAAAGTAGGGACAACATTACTGATTTCGAATTACTAAAAAGGTAAATTTGACCCTTTAACTTTAATTTATCTTATGTTTTGGGGTTAGATTTTATTTAAGATTAGTCATTTTCTTTTTTATCATCATTCTTTTTAGCTTTCTTTTTTGTGTGATGATAGGGTGACATTAGTTTTGTGCTGGTTGTTAATTGCTGGTGATTTTTTTATTTTTTATTTTTCAGTACAATTTTTCTCTACTTTGTGACACATTTTTCGTTTGTCTTATAGCATGGTTCTCATCTACTTTTGTGGTAGTTTGACGTTCGTGTAATGATCATCATGACACACATCTCGAATAAGGGAAGATTCATATAATTAGATGTTTTTTGATAGTTTACCGATGATATCAGAATTATTAGTGGAGTATTCAAGATTAATTTGTTGATTACTTCTCACACATCATTGCTTAAGTGTCTAGCTAGATGGAGATAAAAATCTGTTCGCTGAATTTCTTTGGATAATAAAGTTCGTAGTCAATAGAAGATTTTGATTTTTCTTTTCACACCTTTTAGATTTTTATGTTTATTTTTTATAAAATTTTTGGTGAACTTAATCGTCAAAATTTTCTTCATGATTTGGGTGTGTTTTGTTGTACTTCTCTTTATTTTGATGAAATTAATTTTTTTGTCGGACTAATCTGGATCAGGTGCTGCATAGACCTATTATGGGGTGATTCTTCTAATTTAATTGCTTCATTCACAATGTTATGACTCGAACTCTTAATCTTACTCAAAAGATTTAATATTTTATTTTACTAAATCAACTGATTTAATTGCTACTAAGGCACGGCCTTAGGTAGTTGCCGGAAAGCACATGGGCGTGTCTCCATTGTCTGATTCGAGAGCCGCCGTGGGGTCGTAGCCCATCAGCAGAGGTGGGGGTGGCTCACCGAATGTATGGTGGGGCCAATAGCTCCTTCCTCCCTCGACCATACTATGGCATGGATGGACCCCTTCAAATCTTTTTCCAACTACAAAATCACTTAAACTGAAAATGGGCAACAAAGAAGATGTCGTTTGAGTAGACATTATATTATAGGCATGTCCCTGTTATATTATCTATAGTCTTAATTAATAAAATTACCTATTTCATTAATTTTTTATGTATTTTTTTACCAAATAAATTTTTACATGATAAAGATTATTTTTAAAACTTGATTTATAATAAATATGAGTGAATATTCACCTGGTAAAAAGATGGCATGAAAAAAATTAATGAAATATGTAATTTTCATTGGTTGGACCATAGATGACGTGACAGGGCGAGCCTATGATATAATTTATAATTTATGGTCATCCAAGGTTGTTTTACAAACCACATTCCGACAATAAATGAGTGCTTGTAACTAACTCTGATAGCTAGAATTTTCATGTTCTAGGTCTAGGTAAGGCCGAGTGACTGAATCAAAAAGTGGAATTTTTGAGTCGAAATACTCGTTTTGTTTCATCACTTCATGATTACTACAATCTAAAAAACTAAAAAAACCAGGGTAAATATACATTTTAGTACATACATTCAGTTTTATAGTTCAATTAAGGATATACACTTTTTTTTGTTGGTTTAATTAGATATATGAATTTGATTTCTTGATTTAAATTGATATCTGAACTAGTTTTTTTGGTTCAATTTGGCATTTATGGTTTTCTTTGGGTCCAAGTAGAAAATTAGATAGCTAACATTAGTTTCTTAAGATTGATGGTAGATACCAAACGATCACATCAATATAACCTGAGGGTGGTATAAGCTAAAGAAACGACCTAAGCATTTTCATGGTAAAACATTGCCCAGATGACTGAAAAATTATTAAAGAATACCAATAGAAACCCAGAATCATCTAAAAGCCATTGTTTCATTATTAACATTAGCAGACAGAGAGGAGAAATGCAGAATGGAAGTGGAATCCAGATGCAATTATGTTACATAATGCTGAATTCTGTACCCTCTAATGATACATGCAACATGTCTATGACACAGATTATGCCTACAAGGGACGCTGAACATTGATGGTTAAATTTCCCTAAGCCGGTCAGTTAAAGAATTTACTAACCCTTCCAAGCCTAAACACAGTCAATTAGTCAACTAGAAACATCTACATGTGAAGGCTTATGTTGCCCCTCAACACTTTCCTGATCCTGTTCGGCAGTAGCACCACCACCACGCTCTTTTAAACCAGAACAATCAGTACCGTTGCTTACTGCTTCAATCTGAGGTTGAATGCCATTTCCAGGTAGATCACTGTTGCCACCAGGAACCTGATTCCATTTCCCATCAATTCCATTGAACCCACCACCTGCAGCTGTACCCATGAGACCAACCCCACTGTTCATATAAGCAGGATAGATGGATGGACTGCCGTAAGACAGCGGAAAAACTCTAGGTCCGAGCATTACGGGGGCATATAAAGGGCCTCTAGGAGTAGCTGTAGTGACACCATAACCGATCCTACCATACCCTACCATAGGGTACCCAGAGCCATAAACACCTGTTCCATATAAATAATCCCCAACCGGATTATGCACAGGAAGAGGAGCATAGCCAGGAAATATTCCGTATCCAGAACCATTAGAAGTGAACTCAACAGCCTGAAAGCCATTATAAGGAGACCCCCTTACAGCATTGGGCTTCATGTTTTGACTACTGTAACGACCATTACTTCCCTCTTTCGGCACTGCACGCTTGACTTCCACGAGCCTATTATTCAACTCGTGGAAATTCTTCTGCATAACATTCTCCACCGACTCCTCTGAGTCAAAAGTAACAAACCCAAATCCCCTAGGCCGGTTAGTCATGCTGTCATGCATCACAACAACGTCTGTTATTCTACCAAATCTTTCAAAGTAATTCTTAAACTCTTCCTCAGTTAGAGTAGCAGATAAACCCCCTACGAAAAGTTTCTTCGTCCTAAAGTTATTGTCAGCAGCATCACTACCATTCGTACTGAACCCACTATTCTGTTGTTGATTTGGATAGTGGTGCTGTTGTTCGCTTCGGGGTATGGCTTTTTTCACTTCTACCTACAAAAACCCATTCATAAACAGTATATCAAACAACCCAAAATAGCCGCAAATTATCATTTCCCAAACAAATTCAAAACCTTAAACCTCATCAATTTGTAAGAGTAAGAAAATAGAGTATAAAATGAGGCAAGAGAGCTTTGAACTGACCGTTCTCCCGAGGATAACATGGGTGTCCCGAAGAGCTTTATGAGCTGAAGAAGATTCAGAGAACAAAACAAAGGCGAAACCACGGGGGCTTTTGGAGTTCCTGTCTTTAGCTACAACGGAGCCCAATACAGTGCCGTATTTGCTGAAATGATCCTTGAGAATAGCTTCAGTTGTCTCCCGAGATATCCCTCCCACAAATAGTTTGCCTTTCTCAGATTCCATGCTCGCCTAAAACCCTACTCCCCAAATCCCTACCTACTCAAACAAATAAAAACAATTCCCAATTACAACAAAACACGATTTACATTACTTTTCGCGAGGAAAAAAAAACTTAACGCGGTGAGAACAGTAGAAACCCTAACCCTAAACCACACGAAATAAAACTGAGCCACTGGAAATAAAGAGAGTGGAAACCCTAGAACTCCCACATACAGCAGATACCAGAAATTCCCAAATGGAGTAAAACTCCAGAAACCCTAATTGATAGTAATGGATATGAAAATCCCCAATTTACACGAGAATCATAAAATCCCTAAAAAACACAGCGTAAGCTTGTAAGTTGTAATGAAACAGGTGAAAACGCGTGAAATTTGTTTGGAAGAGGAAAGGGGTTAAAAAAGGAGGGTGGGGAATTAGGAATTATTTACAATTTCTGGGCTAACAAATTGAATCTCTCGTTCAGGCCCATGAATCTGCTTGCTTATTGGGCTTGTTTAAGTAGTATCCATGTAATTTGCCATTTCTTTTCCAGCATATCATCATCATCATCATCATTTAAGGTCTTTGCGTTTAATTTGTTTATATGGAAATGGAAGGGAATTGTCTGAATTAAAATAGTTTTGTCTTTTGAGATGGTGTATTTGTCGGATGATGTGGGATCTTCGAGTCACTCTTAATTGAATGAGTTTGTCAATCTTGAAGATCATGACAGTAAAGTTCTGTTTTTTTTTTTTTAATTATTAAATTTATGTTTTGTCATTGTTAGGGGACAACTAGCTTGATGTTTAGACTATTGTAGCTGTGAATCCACGGAAAAAATGAAAAAACCAGAGGAAGTTCTCTCTGACTGTTGCTACCGGAGCACCTGTTCTCCCTCTTTCATTGGTCTGTATCAACCGCGGCGAGGATTGATCGTTTGGCAGCCTCAGGAGCAGGGTCTCCCTCCCTCAGCTCCATCGTCGCCTTTGTAGTGGGTCGTTGAACAGCTGTGGGAGGTGGTTTGGAGACTGTGTGGCTCTGGGTCGACGCGTCTGGTGAGAACGGAAGGCTGGTTTTTGCTGGTTTTCGCCGAGGATAGGAAGGAAGCTGTCATCGGCTGTCCGCCGGGCTTGGTCCACGCCGGTTCCCTCTACCCTCGGACTTTTTCTCTCCCGAAAGAGGCACCTTTTCTCCTTCATGCTTGGATTGAACGTGGATTTCATTCCTATCCGAGGTCTAGATCGCTGCTAGTATTTTGTTTTTGCTCCCTGCTTTCTGTCTCTGTATGGACCGGAAACCGGATCCTTCTCTTGGAGAAGGCCGTTGGAGACGCCCTTGCTAACGGGGCTGCGCCTGGATGCCCCTGGCGGAACAGAGGAGGGACGACCATCTTTGCTGTTCAGAAGGGTCTCCCGTCTATCGAGACGACACCGTCGCTCCAAGACGCTTCTGCCGGAAGCTCGGAAACCGACGGCCCCTGTTCCGTCAGAAGTGTTTGGATTCTTGGCTGGTTTGTCAGCACCCCGTTCAAATTAGGGGCCGGGATTGATGATGAAACACCAAACCAAGGCTGGCACTGCGAAGCTGGGCACGATTTTTGTCTCACTGCCGGAACTGGTCCAACTCTAACGTTGGATCATATTCTCGACCAGCTTGTGGGCCTACAGACGCTGAAGAAGTTTGCTGAGGCGGTGACGATCGCAACCCAAATCCCCATTTACGGTTCTTTATTATGCTTGCTCGTCGGAGAGAAGCCGAAATTTTTTCTGGCGCCGGTCTTCATCTTGTTTGGGGGTGATAGCAGACTGATGGAGACAGTTTTGTCAGGTTATGTGCTTAAGGTTGCTGTCATGCCAACAGGGACAACTTTGTCTCCTCCCATCTCGTACAATCGGTTTACTCTCTTTGGAAAGGTTGACTCTGCATTAAGGGCCAGCTGGGTCTCTTCTTTTTTCAAGCTGCGCACCGGATATTATGGGATTTGGGGTCCTCTTTTCCATTTATGTACCGGTGTTAAAGTAAAGGAAGCTTGGATGGTCAATTCTTGCTGCAAATATCACCTTTTTAAGCCAAACATATCTTGTCCTCAAGGGATTTGGATATCCGATGATTTAATGTTTGCATGGGATCCAGGTATTTTAAGGTTACCTCCAAGGACCCGTGAACCAGGGTTTTTAGATATGTTATCTACGGGTTTTGGTTGTTATTTTGAAGATTGGAGCATTCCGTGCTAGACGATGCAAGGTTCTTTAGTTCGACCGTTAAGCTCACTGATGTTGTCCGTTGATGATTGCCGTGAAAAGGACCGACCAATTTTGGTAGGAAGCCTGTCTCTGGATAGAGCTCTCCGGTATCGACAATGGACTGTCAACTACAGTTGGTGGTGGCGAACTAGTTTTGTTCCTTGCCGATGGAGTCTGGCTTGGATGGTCTTGAAAACGCAAACCGCTTTGTGCAAGTTAGTCGCGTTGTTTATTGCGGTATCTCGTTGGGCTGTTGTCCCCGATCGCCGTTGTCCCTGGTCGCCTGAGTCGCGACATCGTCTTTGCTCCTTGTTTCGGTGTTCTACTTTTAGGATTGTGGTTGAGGCCTGCGTGCCAGTTGTTTTCCTTTACTGTTCCTTGTTTAGGTCGGTTGCTTTTCCTTTTTCGGATTGTCTGTTAAGGCTTTTGCCTCCTTCGGTTTAATTAATGCAAGTTATCTTTGATAAAAAAAAAACTAGCTTGAGGTTTAGACGTTTTCTTAAAGCTTTTCAGTGTGAGCATAGACTAAATATGGTGGTTTTATTTGAACCTCCGGTCAGAGTTGATTTTGAAATTTAAGTTCTTTAATACCTTTCGGGTTGAGACACATGACTTTCGCTGAGACATTTGGCTGTTGTAGGAAGTCGGTTGTTGTAGAAATCTTGCATATCTCTAACCAATTCATTAATGCATGTAACCAATTCATTAATGTAATATTGTGAGATGATAATAGAGTTGCTGATGATATAACTGAATGTGCGTCAACTGCAAGTTTTGACGTAATTTTTCTCCCGTCATTTTCAAAGGTTTTGATTCTATTGCATACGGACATGAGTTTTTAAGCTACTTGACCAAGCTTGTGCCATCTGTGCATATAGTCGTTCTTTGACTTTCGGTTATTTGTTTTGATTTGCTTTTTTTGTCGAGTTTAACTTATATGTTTTTTTGTATTTATTATTATGTGTATTATTGTTTTGAATAAGTTTAGAGAGTTATTAATGAAACACGTGATAACATTTTTTTTATAAAAATAATATATTTTACCAATACATCACAAACTTAGTAAAATTTGTGTTTAATTTTGACTTTTTTTTTTTTTTGAGTTTATAACTTATGTTTCAAGAAGATGCTTATCCTTAGCATTGATACATACACAAGCTAATATATGTCTTCAATACATATAATTTGTGATTCTTACTTTTGGACAAAGTTTACAATAATTTCTCCCTTGGTCATCGTTGTTTTTCTCTCTTTTATTTATTTTGCATTTCCTTAGCGTCACAAAATTGACCTCAAGAAAACCTTTCATGGTTCCGGTCAAAATAAGTAAATAAGTATAATAAAGAATTTTACATGCATTTCCAATAGTTTCTAGTTCGTATTGAAAACTTTCCATAAAATGGAAAAAAACTGTTTTATGACGGAAAGTTGAAGATATATATTTTACAATTTTGAACAAATCTATTAAATATAATTAAATAATACCTTGTAATACTTTTATACGTTCTTATACCAATCATTTTTTTACCTTTAACTTTTATATATATATATGGTTAGGATCAACTTACACTGTGTAAAACTCAATTACTTTTACACAGTTTTTGGACCGTTAGATGATAGTAACTAATGGCCTAGATTATTTCTTTATCTTTTTTTCCCAAGTGATAATCTTTACATTTTTTTACTGTTAATCTCATCCATACATTTCACTCATCCAACAGTCTTAGATTAGTGTAAAACTAAATGAGTTTTACACCATGTAACTTGATCTCATCTCTCTCTCTCTATATATAATTGGATGAGTCTACCACGTGCGACGAACACGGCTGAACACCACTAATGTTGAACATCGTTGAACACCATTAAATTAATTAATAAATATTAAAAATTTCAGGGACTCAACATACAATTAATAATTATTTAAAAAAATTTAATTAAATTATTTTTCATAATTTTTTTTGAATTTTAAGGGTAAACTACACCATTAGTCACCCATAATATTTTTTTTATTTTGATCACTGAACTAATTTTTTTTGACAAAATCATCCATAATGTTATGTTTTAATTCTGTTTTGGCCACAGGCCATTAATTTTCTGTTAACACTTAACAGATATTGTGATGTGTTTAGTCCTTAAAACTTATATATTCTATCAATTAGGTCCTAATTCAAAATATTTCATCAAATTTATCCCTCATTTTAGATCTTTGGAACAAAACCCAGATTTTCCAACTTTTCTCTTCTTCCTCTGTGCTTCAACATCCAAATTCCCACGATGAATTCCATGTGGGTTTCTGCATTTCTACATCAATATTCCAATCATATAAAGGGCAATAACAAAAGCAAAGTGGAAAGGAAAAAATACAAATTATAGGACATATAAGCTCACTTTGAAAGATTTTTTTATTTTAATTTAGTTTTAAAAAAATTCCGTCATTATCATTAGTTACAGAGTGAAACAATATTTGAGTTTTTCAAAGCGTGATCAGTTTTAAAACTTATGGCTCGATGAATTGAAAAGAAAAAGCAAAAGCCTAAATTTTCTGATTTTCCCCTTGTGATTTTGGGTTTTAAGTTTTAAAATGCATCTTGTTTTCTTTTCTGGGTTTTTGAATATTTCAGATTTTCATCTCATTTATCATTTATGATGATTTCAGTTATAAATTTAAGTTTTATTTGTTTGATGCATGATATATTGTGATGAAAAATTAAGACCCAATTGAATCGGTTTCAAAAGATCGACATTTACTTTCATAGTTTTGTAATTGTAGTTCAAGATGTTCTTGGAATCGTTTATTGGGTGTAGAAAAATGCACGAGAACTTAATGTCCATAGCATTGTAGGGGTAAGCATCCACGATATCACGGATTAACTCGAATTCCTAAGTCTATTTCTTATCTCAAACTTTCCTTACGCATTCAAATTCACAATATTCGAAGAACTATTAAAAAAAAACTCAAATCCTTTAAACCTACAATTACTAGATGAAAACACCAATAGTTACCCATCTCCAAAACAACAGAAGAAACCCCATATCTTGAAAAACAAATTAAAGCTTTAAAAAAAATAACAAAACTAAAGAGCATGAGATATTACCCTGGAAAATAAAAAATGTTACAGTTGATGGCAAAAGAAAAATAGAATCAAATCAAAATATGTAGATGCTTTAAGAAATTAAATGAATGACAATAGCAGGATTGTATTGTTTTTCTTTAAAAGAATGGAGTTGATTGGAATGGTTATAATTTTTACCAATTATGAACATCAAATGACGACAAAAGGGGATAGTAGCATATCTCATTTTAATTTCAAACGACAGAAAGGGGTTGATTGACATGGTTATAATTTACCGATTATGAACATCAAATGACGACATAATGGGATAGTGGCATGTCCCATTTTAATTTGAAGAAATCCAGCAAATTTGGGGAATCGACTACGACAACACGGTGGATATAATTTTTTGCGCTTCTTGCTCTTGTAGGTTTTAGTTGATTTTTACTTTTCATACATTACTTTATTTTTGTTGTTAATAAAGCCGATATTGTTTTTGGAGGAATTATAAAAAGTAATCGATAAAAATTTGTAGGAAATTGTAGTGACAATGAAGAAGATGTTCGATATTTAGTTTTTCATACTTCGAATGGAAGAAGAAGAAATAATAAATTTACATTTTAATCTAAAAATTAAAAATGTTTAAATTGATAATATTTGGACTAAATTGATAGATTGTATAAGTTTTAAGGACTAAAATTGTTATTTGATCAAGCAACGTCATTTTTCTGTTGATTTTTAACAGTCAGAGTACTAAAATAAAAACAATACATAATGTTAAGTATCATTTGCTAAAAAAATTAGTTTGAGTACCAAAAATAGAAACATAGAAATATGTGAGGTACTAAACATGCAGTTTACCCTTATTAAAAAAATTCAAAATTTTAATATATTTAAAATTATTTAATTGATTTTTTTAAAATTAATAATTATATGTTTAGTCATTCAAATGTTTAATCTTTATTAATTAATTTAATGGTGTTCAACAGTGTTCATCATTAGCGGTGTTCAACAATGTTAGCACATTGTAGAATTTTCCTATATAATTGAATTATTTATGAATTTGTCCACCT
Source organism: Hibiscus tridactylites (assembly GCA_958450335.1). Taxonomy (NCBI): domain Eukaryota; kingdom Viridiplantae; phylum Streptophyta; class Magnoliopsida; order Malvales; family Malvaceae; genus Hibiscus; species Hibiscus tridactylites. The sequence continues at coordinate 77,723,416 of OY288266.1, forward strand.
ACTCTTAAAATTCATATTTTACCCCGACCACTCATCTCTGTTATTTACCCAAACTCCCTATTTGATATAATATCTGCACTAATTGAAATATATAATATTTAAGTTAAGAGTAATTATACCATGCACGGGTAATAGAAATAATTTTTTTACAAGTGCCTTAGTTTTAAGTTTAGAGATTCAATTTAGGATTAAAGGTTTAGGGGTTTAAAATTTAAGGGATGTAGTTAGAATTTAGGATTTAGGGTTATAATTTATGGGTTAAACCCTAAATCCCTACCACATTACCTTAAACCTAAACACTAACCTATAAACTTTAAATTCCAACCTTGAATTTTAAACTCTTAAATACTAAACCCTATAACTAAAGTATTTTGAAAACTTTTTACTTTCGTCACCAATGCATGAAATATTTCCCCTTCAATTAAATAAAAACATCCTAATAAAATCCATGGTGATTGGAAAGTATAAATTTAATATTTCTTACCCAAACTGTTTTTAGGTCATTTTCTTGATTTTTTTGGTCATTTTCTTGATTTAATGGTAGGTTGAGAAAAATGGGTTCAGGAGCGGAGCTAAGAACTTATTTAAAGGGTGTCACTTTTAAAATATTTAAGGGGTTTATTCTTTATAAAATAGTATTATTTTATTTATAAAAGGGATGTCATATATATATATATATATTATTTTCATATATAAATTATATAAGAAAAAATATTCCAATTTTTTTGGGATGTCTGTTCTCCCATGTGGCTCTGCCCACGGTTAGGGTAAGTTCCCCGTTTGCATGTGGAACCAACACACCCTCTTTAATCAATAACTAATTGATCCATGAGATGAAACACCAAACAAGTTCACAAGTTCGAGTATTGACATTGTGATTTGTAAATAGAATAATTGAGTTGAGAGAGTTATTCGGTAATGAACCTCTTCAATATCATATTTAAATTAGCCACCCAATAAAATAAAAATCGATGGTTATATATTAAAAAACACCACCCTCCTTAATTGTGCAACCTTTATGTCCTTGAATGCTAGTTTGTTTAAGAGTGTATCTTGGCTACGGTTAGTGCTCCACATTTTGAGGTACCTGGTTCAATTTGAATCGGGCTTAGTAAAAAAAGTAGACCCGTGTTAAAGATCCGAGCAGAGATTGGACAATAACAAAGAATGTTAATTTTCTCCTACTTAAGTTCGGTCTGAACCCAACCCTCAAATTGATGTATTCCAGATCCAGATAAACCCAAAGAGACCATAAAATTTCTTGGCGTCTTCAGTTTGACAAAAACGATTATGCATCAAATTTTCTACATGTTTAGCTACTTTACTATCACGGAAATGAATCTGAAGTTAGGACAGGAACGATCCAAATGTATGATTGAAACAAGCACATTACATCTTAGCTATGCCTATGAAACATGAATACCATGTCCATTACAACTTCAGTTATAATCTCATCTGCAATGGCGTTTCCAAGTAGTACCCCTACATGCTTTTTCTCCTGTTCATAATCATCCCATTCCCGGGTTGATCCCATTGCATCTACTTCCAGCAATTTCACTGTGTTTGATAATTCATCTCCATATCTCTCCCCCACAATCACAGATCCTAAACACTCTTTCCTTTCATCTTCCTTGAGCTTCTTTGCTTGCTGCAAAACCCTTTTCGATATCGAAAATGGCGGAGAATTAGACCCGTCAGCCTCCTGTAATTCTCTTACACAATTTGGTTTGTCTGGTGTGGCTTGAAGCAGTAAATTCCACAGTAGCTTACTCAAGAACAAGCTTTTCTTCCTTGCAGGGATATCCTCTTTACTGTCGTCGATGGAACTCCATTGAAACTTGGAATCTGTTAGCTTTATAAGTAGCAAAATATCAAATCTCTTGTTTTATGTAAAACATAAAAGATAAAACTATAAAGCTTTTTCTACCTTCTTAATCATCGATGGTTCATCTATGTCACTGTCTGTGCATGAACTATACACAGTTGTGGTGCTAGCGGCGGAGAATCTATCCGGCTCGGCAGTTTCTGGGTCATTTCTCTTCATCTCAGTGACACTAACCTTTCCATTTTCATCATCAGAATTCTTGGTCTTCAACCCTTTAAATGCAAACAGCTTGTTACACATGTTTATCTTCAAAAACTTGGCTGAACTGCCATGGCAGCCAATGGATTTGTATTTTAACTTCTTCTTCCTCAAACACCCTCTTTCGGAAAGGTAAATCTCTAAGACGAAAGGTTCTTGTTGTTGTTTGAGGAGTTCTCCGAGTTGCCTTGCTGCTGCTGGCTTGGATGATTGAGTAGTTTTAGTAGTGGTGGCCATTAGAACAGTGTTGTTTGAGCTTGAGCTGAAGGGGTTTGAATTGAATAATGAAGCCTTGGGTGGGTTATGAGTTTAAAAGTTGAAGGGTGTTGATTGAGTGCATGTGCTAGGTTATTAAATGGGGAAAACAAGACATACCTGTCAGTTTGGGACTGAACAATACCAGAAACACGAAGGAAGATTGGGTTTTTAAGGCGTTGAAAGGGAGATGTGGGGGAAACACAATTGTCAGAAGACAAAACTCAAGGCTAAATTGCTTTAATGCCTAAGGTACCACCCACAGGCTTCCAAACATTATCTTTCTCTGCTTATATTCATAATCTTTTACCCTATTATCATCTTCTGTTCCGGTGTTTTCATCATTTATTTAAAAATTGTAGTTTAGAAGTTCACAAGTGGTCCAGTGGAAAAGCAGTTGATGTTTATTATAGGAGACCCGAGTTTAATCCCAATGTCGACAAAGTGTGTAATTTGTCAAAGGGTTGAGAATATCTATAAACATATACTACCTTTAATCACTTTAGACTATTCAAAAACAAAAAAATACAGTTTTCAAATTTGATCGTTTAGAGGATAGAGATATGGGATTCAGGTTGTTTGTTCTCCGGGATCTGGTCTGAATCCTCCCTTCTTCCCCTTGTCCTTGTTTTTGGATGTATGGCTCCTTATAAGGGGTTGGACGAGGTGAGGACACGTGTCAATCGAGGATGACATGTGTGTTAGTGAGTTGGGTTCGTTATGACTCAGACATTGACGCGAATCACGTGACTATGCACGTGATTTGGACATCGTTCGCATGTCTAGTCCACAACGAAATAACTTTGGCCCTGCTAGTATGTTCGCAAAGGGTTGTAACTGGGTATTCACATGGCCGTAGTTCGCCGATACTAACAAATGCCCCTCAGGTGAGGGAAGGTTATAAAGTGACATTTGCACACCTGGGAAATTTCAGAGGCTTTTGGAAGGCGGGAGTTTCTATGAAAATTTTGATATGCTAGGAAAATAGTTTACTGTATGTGAAACGTCACATAACATATCCTTTTGGTGAACCAGTCAACTCCTTTCAAGGATAAACCATTCCATATGAAACATCATAAAATTTTACTTTATTAGGGGGAGTTAGGGGTGGGGCATGTTGAGATTGTGCAAAAAGAATCTTCTTGTCTTGATGACTAATTCATCTGTTGTAATCAGCGACGAATATGAGTGTAGTATTGAGTTTGATGAAATGAGTAAGGCTCTAGAATGTAGGGGTCTTCGTGTAGTGGATCATTTTCGCTATCAGTTTGGGTTGCCATAAGGAACATATTGCTTGAGTGTGTGTTCTGATGAAGGTGAATCGCATTTTTTTATCCCCATGTTTTCTTTTGAAGTTAGGTTCCATTTTTCGTTTCATCTGTTTTTTGTGGATTGATTGAACTGGTTCAATGTGGCCCTAGGTCAACTAATCGGGCTGAGTTGGTGGATTTTGATGACATATTTCCTAGACTATAAAAATTCTTGGTGGTGAACCTTCTATCAATGTTTTCTGTCACTTCTATAATGTAATGGCCGATGATGATAAGAGTGCGAAGGGTTTTGTATCAGTTGGCCTGCGTACCGGGGAGATGTCAGCCATGAGCAATTACGCAGACAATCTTCTTTTGGACAGAAGTAACTATATTAAGGTGGAGTGTAAAGTTGGGGGTTTTCCTTTTCCTTTTGTTTGGCGTCGCCTGGCGAAGGATAGAGTCGAACTGCCCGATTTAAAGAAGTTAACACTCGGTGAGTTAAACCTTCTTGAGAGGTTGGAAGGAGGTCCTCCATTGCGATTTGAAGAAGCAGGGACTCTGAGGAACGTGTGGGTGCATTGCATGAAGGGTAAAAGTCTGAATGGTTGGGATGAATTAGATTTCAATGTGTTTTCCGAGGGGTCCTTGGCAAAAGTGCCAAAACATATTGAAGCTTGGCCCTTCCACGGACATGATCGCGTTGCGAGGATTCTTTTGGGCCGTGAGGCAGAACTAAAGAACTTCTTTTATCTTCATAATGACGTTCATATTTTCCCTTGGAAATATCGGACAAATGCTGGTAGTAGCAAGGAGAAAAAACGAGTATCTTCACGCTCGTCCATTCTATCTTCTTCTTCGGAAGAAGAATGTGAATATGTTAACTTAAAGAGCAGGACAAAGAGGCGTATGAATGCTGGTGGCGCTTCGTTGTGTGCTTATGAAGGTAATATGAGACAACCAATATTTTCACTTTAGGTTAAAATATGATTGCTTTCTTATTTTATTCTTAATTTTGGCTTGTTTATTTCATATTTTCCTTTTGTTCACAGGAGTGGTAGTGGCCCCGTTGGAAGTTATCGAGGGCAATAATCTGCTAGAGGTATCTCTTTCTGTACCTACTAGCGATCGAATAGGTTTGCATGCTTTAGAAGAGGTGGCCTCTTTGCATATCCCTACTGACGAACACATAGGTTTGCCTGGTTTGGTGACCCCCTATAATCATTGTCGCATCCTCGAGAAACACGATTGTTGTTGTTTCGTTCTCAACAAGCTCTATTGGTGTTTTTATTGTTCCACTTTTGGGGAGCCTGAGTGCAGTAGCCAGGGGTTCGGCCTCATTAGATGTGCTGGAGGTGGCGAAACAAAGTGTGGCTAGTCGGTTGAGAACATATAGTTCGAAGAAACTTTTGATGGCTGGCCAGGATAAGAGCTTGGGTAAAAGGCCGATGTTGAGTGTGGAGGATGGAATTCCTGCTTTTGTGGATCTTACAACTCCTATGCTTCCATCCTCGATTCCCTTAAGTTGGTTGTTTAATTGTGTGATTTTTTTACAAGTTGTTGTTTTGTTTCAGATTGTAAACTTGTCAACTCATTAACGTTTTTGCAGAAACCATTGTTGTGGATTATGCTATCGTGCATTATACCATGGGGAGTGCGTCGATTGCCGTTGTGCCTGTGTACATTGTTGCACATGTGGATATCCTACTTCTGTATATGAGCGCAACGGTCCCCCTTTTGGTGAAAGCTTAGAATTTCTCACTCTATGGAATATGTTCTACCCTTAGAGGGCACTTGGGGAGACGATGGGTTGGTTTCATCTTGAGGCTGCTTCCCAGAGATTGTCAGAATTATTTGCAAATAGCTTTGCTTCCCTTATGCCTTGCGCTAGCATGAGGATATCTATTGAAAGAAGTTGGGGGCCTTATTCAAGAGTTGGATTATGTTCAATATAACATGGAGATTAATGCTACAACGCTCGTAGAGAAGAATGAAGGATTGTGTTTGCAAGTGAAGAAATATGTTACTAACCTAAAGGAGTTGAGAAGAAAACATGAAGCAGAAATGTGGTCACGAGTGCAAGAGCTGAATAAAAAACATTATGAATGAGTATTTCAGGTGGAAAAGGACTTTGATCTAGCTGACAGAAAGAGGAATCTAATCCATATTGTTGTGGAGAATAGTCTAAAGGCTTAGATTCAAGAACTTTAAGAAAATTTGGAGCATTCGCAGGTCGTGGCGGACGAGAGCAAATTTAAGTTCGTAAGGAAGTTGATGGAATTAAGACAAAATCATAAAAATAAAGTGATGATGCTGGAAGCTGTCAATGGGGTAGAGGTAGCGAAGAAAGTGAAAGTGACTGTAGATGCCACCTTTGCTTTGATGATCGGAGGGATGAAGAAGGCACGAGATGCTGCTATTTGAGTTTTCAAGTAGCATGTGGTACCTTTAATGTGACCAACGTGGAATTTAATGCTCTATGTGAGGTAGATGTGGACTTTGATGTTAGGAATCCCTCTGGGTCCTCTTGGGAAAGCTTTGTCGCGGACTATAAGGAAGTGGTATCTCCTTCTACAAGGAACCAAGTATGCCAGCGCCCATGAATGACCCTGCTGTTATCATTGGCGATTATGTGGTGAATAATACTGAAGCAGCGAGCGACTCCAGTGGGCTGTATAGTTTTTATGTTATTGTGTTGTGTTTGATGTGATTCGTGCTTTGAAAGTCTAATTAAAAGAGAAAAAAGTTGTACAACGATTATTTTCACTTGTTTTCATTTATCTAAAATTGATGTTGTTAAGGCATATGCACCTTGAGCCTAAACTTTGACATTGTTCCTTTTGAGTTTTTGTCGGAATGTGCGCTATAGATGCCAAGTTATATAATTAACAAATTATTTGCTAATTACACTTTATGTGTGATTGGGTCCTTTGCGTTCGCTTTTAAGAGCGATAAGTAACATTCATTAACGCTTGTTGCGAAGTTTATATGGTTGGTTCAACGGTTGTAGAGTGTTGGCGTGTTCTCTAAATATGAGCGCAATTGCACACTCTTGTCAAGTTGTAATATAAAAGATATCGTCTCCCACGAGGATTGGACAACTAACTTGAAAGTAAATTCTTGCACATAAAATATTAAATGCACAAGTAAATTTCAGTTGTTTAAAAGAAAAGTAAATAAACACAAGTAATTAAGAGAAAATATTAAATTGATAGAATGGGTCAAGTTATGCTGCTCCATAATGTGAAACTGCGTTGAATAGGTTAAGTTGTATTGCGCTGCCAGACTTTATTGCCTCGACGAAAGATGGCAGATTGATGCTTCGACGCTTTCGCTGCCTCGTCAGGTGGAACGAACAATTGGCTCGGCTGCAAACTCGGTAGACCTTCAAGGCTCGGCATAATGCTTCGATAATGATTCAGATTATGTCCAAGTTAGAATACCGTTGACGCCTACTGCAGATAATACCCGTCGGTGTGAATCTTGCAATGAACAACAACCTTTAGTTCGTCCTCTTTTAGCCGCCTTAAACCCTAACCTATGTCTAGGCTAGATTGATCAACACCTGGTACTGATGAGATCATGCTTACTTCTTTCGTGAGTTTGGCTCTCTTGATGCTAAACAAATGGATTGCTCACAATCGATCTCTCGACTCAATTGAAAACAATAGAGAACATGAAATAAACAAACCTTAAATTTATTGCAAAAACAAACTTAAACCGAAACAACCATTCTCACAACTACTTTACAACACAACCCAAACCCTAGAGAATTTAGAACATAGTGGCGGCAAGAAAACTCAAGAGAAACCTAAGCTATGCCGACTATGAGTTGTCTATGATACAAAGTATGATCAAGTATATATAGGGCATGACCTAGGTCAAGTCCTCCTTGGAGTAGAAGTATTCCTCATGATAAAGTACCTTTTGCATTGAATGCATCCTTTAATTCCGACTTTTTTACTTGAATTTGGACTCCCTTTGACGTTGCCTTGTACCGTAAGTAAGCTTAGGCCGCCTTGATTTTCTCATTTGGCGGGCTCTGTCCCTTGTTTCCAGCATTAGTAAATTGCGTGGATGGGATCATTGGACTAAAAAAATTATGCTCCATCAATCGCACTCCAATTTGCCAATTGCTCAAGTTGCTGCCCTGGGCGGCAGATATTGCGGCGGGAGCTACTCGGCACCATCTATCTCTGTGTTGAGCTGCTTCAGTACAACTTCTTGGCTTACTGCCTCAGCATCAGCTCCTCAGCTCCTCTCTCCATCTGACAGCTTCTAGCACCTAAAACCAACTAAACTAAAAAATATTTAGAGTGGACATTTTAGGACTTATGAGCACTTTACACACACCTCCCAAACTCGAACTATTGCTTGTCCTCAAGCAATGCAATCCTAAACATACTTGCCCTTGCACTAATCATAAAGAAGAACATGTTTTAAACTTGATTTAGCACCTCAAGGCTGTGGTACCTATTATTAGATTAGTGGAAGGAGAATACCATGGATTACCTCAGAATTAAACTATAATGCAGTGAAGTGTGTGCAGGAACTGTATACAAACTTAATCTGAAGAATATTCTAAGTAAATAAAGATGTTGTCAAGGTAATATAAGGTTGTTGCCGAGACAGCATAATTAAGCACAATTTATAATCGTGGTAGTATGGGCTTCAGCTCATCACAACTACTTTTTAGGTCTGAAATTAAGATAGGAGCAAACTACAAAACCCTGAACCCATTGAGTAGAGTCATCTCGTGAAGACTTTCATTCACTCATGCTAATTTGTCTGTCACTTCAAAATTTTTTAGATACATGATTCTTCCTAGAGCCCGTTTCAGGCACCTCTAGAGAAAAACAACACACACACACACACACACACACACACACACACACACACACACACACACACACACACACACACACACACACACACACACACACACACACACACACACACACACACACACACATATTTCATGTCGTGGCAGTGCTTTTCTTTTTCTGTTTGTTGCCTGCCATGGCAACTTGTGCAATCATGTTAGAATTTTGCAAATAATTCAAGCAGGCAATGTTTATTAGAAATTTAATCAAATTCAGCAAGTAACAGTAGTGTTTTTGATTTTTTGGCATTTATAGAAAAATTCTAAGTTTATTTCATACTTTTCCCAAAATTAAGTTTTTTTTATTATGGTGCGGAAAATTTAAAATCGGTTATTCTATCATAGAAACAAATTCTAACAAATTTTCTTTTGATTAATTTTTAAGGTAAATACATATGCAACCTACACGATATAAATATACCTAAACAATGAATGCGTGCTAATCCCCCCCAAACTCGAGATGGGCATTGCCCTTAATGCACAAAATAAAAATTAGAAAATGAAAAATAAACATGAGACATGGAAAGAAAACTTAGACTTACTTGCTGTTAGATGGTGAAGATGATTCGGAGGAGTTATCTGCGATGCCATCAATTGCGGGTTGTGGCAGCTGGCTGAGCAGGGCTGCCCTCTGTTGTGCACGACGGCTTGATTATTTAGAGTCTAAATCTGGATAAATAGTTGTGAGACGGGAATAAAAAACATTGCAGCTAAAAATAAAATCAAGTCATAAGTAATTAAAATCTACTCCTAAATAATAAAGATGTGGAAAAATAAAAATTATGTCATAGTGTGGTGGGCATCCCTCAGAGTGAATACTTCCTGTTCTCTCGGGATAGAATCTCCTGCATAATGCTTTAACCACTGCCCATTAACTTTGAATTCTGCCCTTCCGTTCATTGGATTTACTGTCACGACACCATATGAGAAGGAGTGGACCACTTCAAACGGTCCTGACCATCTGGATTTTAATTTTTCAGGAAACAGCTTCAGGCGGGAGTTGAACAACAACACATGCTGCCCGGGCAGAAACTACCTTTGTTGGATCTTGCTGTCGTGCCACCTTTTTACTTTTTCTTTGTACAACTTGGCATTCTCGTATGCTTCCCGTCTGAATTCCTTTATTTCTGTCAGATCCAGCAATCTCTTTTCGTCAGCACGCTTCCAATCCATGTTTACTGCCTTGACTACCCAATATGCCTTGTGTTCTATTTCAACCGGGAGGTGGCAGGCCTTTCCATATACTAGTCGATAAGGGGACATTTCGAGTGGCGTCTTGTACGCTGTTCGATATGCCCAAAGGGCATCGTCTAACTTCATGGACCAATCTTTCCTATTTGGGTTGACAACTTTTTCAATATGGTTTTAACTTCTTTGTTCGAAATCTTTGCCTACCCATTTGTTTGCGGGTGGTATGCCACGACAATCTTGTGCGTGACACCTACTTTTTGAAGTGCCTTGGCAATTAACTTGTTGTCAAAATGGGTGCCCTCGTCACTAATGATGGCTCTTGGGATCTTGAACCTTGTGTATATGTTCTTATGTAAGAATCTATGGACAACCATTGCTTCATTATGAGGGGTGACAATGGCTTCCACCCACTTGGAGACGTAATCAACCGTTAGGAGGATGTACATGTTGCCACAACAAGATGAGAATGGTCTCATAAAATCAATTCCCCAAACATCGAATAATTCAACCTCCAGGATGGTTTGCAAGGGCATTTTGTTCCTTCTTGAAATGTTTCCTGTTCTTTGGCATCTGTCGCACTGTTTGTAGAAGGCTTGGGCATCTTTATGCAATGTTGGCCAGAAAAAACCCGATTGGAGTACTTTTGCTATCGTGTGCTGTCCTCCAAAATGACCTTCATATGGTGCCGCATGGCACTGGGATAATATGGCTTCTTGTTCATCCTCAGGGACACACCGTCTAATGACCTGATCTGCACAGTTTTTAAACAAGAAGTGTTCATCCTAAAAATAATGCTTAGCATCATATTGAAATCGCTTCTTTCCTTAGTAGTTAAGGTCATAAGGCAAAACATCAGTTACTAAATAATTAACAATGTCTACATATCAGGGTGTTGACGTTGCTGTTGTGACATCTGCGTGGGCGGCAAGTGAGATGCCTTCAGCTTTAAAGGCAACAACCAGGGCATAGGCAAATAAGAGCTGTTCTTCAGGGAACGCATCCTGGATTTCGATGTTTGGTGCCTTTCCGTGTTCATTCTCAAGCCGAGATAAATGGTCTGCCACTTGATTTTCTTTGTCCTTTTTTATCGGATTTCTAGATCGAATTCTTGCAGAAGAAGGATCCAACAGATTAGACGAGGTTTAGCATCATTCTTGGCGAACATGTACTTTAAGGCTGAATGATCTGTGTGGACGATCACCTTTGTTTCAATTAGATAGGGCCTGAACTTATCGAAGGCAAACACTACTGCCAATAGTTCCTTCTCGGTGGCAGTGTAGTTGGTTTATGCATGATTCATCATTATTCTGGTGTAATAGATGACATGTAAGATTTTGTTACTACGCTGTCCAAGGGCGGCACCGACGGCAGTATCGCTAGCGTAAGACATTAACTCAAAAAGGGTGGCTCCAATCAGAGGGAACTACCACAAGTGCTGTCACGAGCTTCTCTTTGAGGGTTTTGAATGCTTCTAGGCATGCCTCATCGAAGTTGAATGGTTTATCCTGTTCCAGCAAGGTGCACAACGGTTTAGAAATTTTAGAAAATTTTTCAATAAATTGACGATAAAAACCTGTGTGTCCTAGAAAACTTCGAATGCTCTTGATAGAGGTCGGCGGCGACAAATTGGCGATGACTTCAATCTTAGCCTTATCCACTTCTATTCCATGTGCTGAGATTTTATGCCTCAGGACTATGCCTTTATCGACCATGAAGTGACATTTTTCCCAATTGAGCACTAGGTCTGTGTCCTCGCATATGGTAAGTACTTTTTCAAGGTTGTCGAGACAACTATCGAAGATAGAGAAATCGTCCATAAATATTTCCATAAAGCCCTCTATCATGTCGAAGAAAATGGCTATCATGCAACGCTGGAATGTGGTATGGGCGTTGTATAATCCGAACGACATTCTTCGGAAGGCATAGACGCCACAAGGGCATGTGGATGTTGTCTTTTCCTGGTCTTCTAGTGCAATGGCAATCTGGTTATACCCTGAATATCCATCCAAGAAATAGTAGAAGGGTTTGCCAGCAAGGCAGTCAAGCATTTGATCAATAAAAGGTAGGGGGAAAGTGATCATTTTTGTTGCTTTATTTAACTTGCGGTAATCCATGCATATTCTCCAACCGGTTATTGTTCTAGTTGGTATTAACTCATTATTATCATTGCTTACCACAGTTATACCACCTTTCTTTGGTACACATTGTACCGGGCTTACCCATTCGTTGTCGGATATAGGATATATGATGCCAATATCTAACCATTTGACTACCTCCTTTTTGAAAACTTCTCTCATGGCATCGTTCAGTCTCCTCTGGGTGTTGACAAATGGTCTAACCTATTGCCTTTTTCTGCTACCGCATCAGTGCTATCAATTTATGTTCATGTTTAGGCTACAACTTGGAGGAAATTATTACGGGCAACATATCATTGGGTCCCAAATAAGCATACTTAAGTTGCGCATGTATGGTTTTTAATTCAAGGGTAGAGGATTGTTCAATAGATGGTTTGAACATTTTGCCACCCTTTTCTGTATAATTTAGAGGTTCAAAATACTTTCCTGGCCTGTTTGCTATCCAGTATACATCTTCTTGCTCCCCCAGTTCTTGTTCTGTCCATTCACTGCATCGTTCATCCTCTGAGCAAGTATTTAAATGGCTACCGAGACAATTATCAAAGTTGCACCAATGGTAGATTGATTTTTAAGAACTACCACTGTCTTGAATTCCCCGATTCTTGTTCTTTTGGATACCATATCTTTTAGGAACTTAGCATAGTTGGGCATCTGTTTGATCAATTCTACCAATGGTAGATTGATTTTTACTTGCTTCAGAACATCTAGAAATTTCCTAAATTGCATGCCCTTCTTCTGTTTTTTCAATCGTTATAGGAATGGTGGTGGAGGTTTAGTATCTTCGATTTTCTCCCTGGTCTGAATCTTATTCCGGGAGCAACAATTGGTTTAGATTCTATTAGCCCTGTTTGTTTTTTCGTGTTATCCTTCTCAGAGGCTGCCGCGGCAGGGTTTGTGATGGCATGAACTGGATTTTGTTTAACAGGTAACTCGGCAGGTGTTGTTTCCTTGGCAGCAAAATTTGACAACTCTTGTAACTTTATCCCACTCCTGGTTGTTATAGCCTTGCATTGCTCTTGGGTTTTGCCCTTCGTGATTTCAGTATCAGTAGGTAGTCCACCCATTGGCCTAGTGTTAACAATCTGGACGAACCTTCCAAACTGAGTCTCCAAATTCTTTATTGCTGCCTCCTGGTTGTTCATCCGTATTTCAGTCTTGTCCATAAAAGATTCAGTCTTATCAACAAATTTATTAGTATAAACAATAAAATCACTAGTGCGAGCTATAAAAGTATGTAAAGTAGATTTTTAATGAATTATTGTTCATATTCTGTTGCTGCTGAGGCTGCTACCGTGACAGGTTCTGCTGCTATCCACTTGGTTTCTAGTTTGGATTTGCAGCCGTGTTAGGGTTACTCTAGGAGAAATTTGGATGCTTTTTCCAGTATAGATTGTACGTGTTGGTGTTGGGTCTGCTATTCCTCTTATAGGTCCCCATAAAATTGGCAGATTCGTTGCATTCAGAGGAATCATGGTTTCCCCAACACGCATCACAAAAGGGTTCCACAGCCTTAGCCTCATATGTTTTCCCAGCAGGTTTGGCCATATTCATCACCAGTTGTGTCAGTTTATCCATCCGGGTATTTACAGATTCAGTGGCTTCTACTTCATTCACAACAGTTGGCCGCCTTATGCCGCCGTGGCGGGCTGTAGGGAACTTGTAGTCATTCTTTGCAATTTTGTTCAGAATCTGTAGTGCCTTCTCAGGTGGTCTATCCAGGATGATTCGATTAGCTGAAGCATCGAGCACCATTCATGTTGGTTGATTTACTCCATTATAGAACATCGACACTTGAGTCTAGGATGGGAAACCGTGAAGCGGGCAGTTGTTTAGCATATGTTGGTATCTCTCCCAAGCTTTATACATCGGTTCGTTATCTCCTTGGCGGAAGGCAGTGATTTCGTTTCTTAATCTGTCAGTTACATTTGAAGGGCTGAAACGATCAAGGAAGTCCTTGCACAACTTCATCCAAGTGTTGAATGATCCTGCCGGTTGGTTGTTTAAGCACTGTTTTGCCCTATCCCTCAATCAATAGGGAAACAGTCTCAGCTTAAGCACATCTTGATTGACTCCATGTATCTTAAAAGCTCTGCAAATGTCAAGGAATCCCCTCAAGTGCTACCGAGCATCTTCCGTGGCAGTTCCTCCAAATTTCCCCAATGTGTTTATCATATTGAACATCACGGGCTTCAACTCGAAGTGATCTGCTTCAATTTCAGGCTTAGCCACAATTGGATCAAATCCTCTGAAGTCCTGCTCCAGATTCCCTAGTGGTTCGCATATACTAATGCTATCTGGGCGGAATTGGTGGTTGTTGCCTAGGTGGTGAATCTTGTTGCCCATCCCTGTCGTTTTGAGCATTGTTGGCAGGGTTGTCGTCTTGGCCGTTATGCATGGCTGCCTCTGCTTTTCCTTTTTCCTTAGCTTTTCCGATGGCTTCTCTTGCTTCTTTCTTTAGTTCTCTTGCTCTTCGTTCGATCTCGTCTATGAAAATGATTTCGATTGTTGGGTTGGCTCCATGCACTAGACAAGAAAATTGTAAAATTCTCATATTTCGAATAAAAACTGAAATTAAATGCAATAAAATAAAAGTACAGAAAAATAAAGACGAATTTACTGTTGTCAATCCCTAGCAACAACGCCAAAAACTTGTAGAGCGTTGGGGTGTTCTCTAAATATGAGCGCAAGTGCACACTCTTTTCATGTTGTAATATAAAAGATATCGTCTTCCACGAGGATTGGACAGCTAACTCGAATGTAAATTCCTACACAGAAAATATTAAATGCACAAGTAAATTTCAGTTGTTTAAAAGAAAAGTAACTAAACACAAGTAATTAAGAGAAAAGATCAGATTGATAGAATGGGTCAGGTTATGCTGCTTCGTAGTGTGAAACTGTGTTGAATAGGTTAAGTTGTATTGCGCTTCTAGACTTTCCTGCCTCATCGGAAGATGGCAGATTGATGCATCGACGCTTTCGCTGCCTCGGCAGGTGGAACAGACGATTGGCTCGACGACAAACTCGACAGACCTTCAAGGCTCGACAGAATGCATCGATAATGATTCATCTTATGTCTAAGTCAAAATACACATCGGCGTGAATCTTGCAATGAACAAAAACCTTTAGTTTATCCTCTTTTAGACGCCTTAAAACCTAACCTATGTCTAGGATGGATTGATCAACACCTGGTATTGATGAGATCGTACTTACTTTTTTCGTGAGTTTGACTCTCTTGATGCCAAACAAATGGATTGCTCACAATCGATCTCTCGAATCAATTGAAAACAATGAAGAACATGAAATAAACAAACCTTAGATTTATTGCAAAACAAACATAAACCTAAACAACCGTTCTCACAACTACTTTACAACACAACCCAAACCCTAGAGAATTTAAAATATAGAGGCGGCAAGAAAACACAAGAGAAACCTAAGCTATACCGACTATGAGTTGTCTAAGATATAAAATATGATCAAGTATATATAGGGCATGGCATAGGTCAAGTCCTCCTTGGAGTAGAAGTCTTTCTCATGATAAAGTAGCTTTTTCATTGAACGCATCCTTTAATTCTGACTTCTTTTACTTGAATTTGGACTCCCTTTGATGTTGCCTTGTACTGCAAGTAAGCTTAGGCCGCATTGATTTTCTCCTTTGGCGGGCTCTGTCTGATGTTTCCGGTATCAGTAAATTGCGTGAATGGGCTCATTGGACTCAGAAAATTATGCTTCATCAATCGCACTCCAATTTGCTGCCCTGGGCGGCAAATATGGCGGCGGCAGCTTCTCGGCAGCATCTATCTCTGTGTTGAGCTGCTTCAGTACAACTTCTTGGCTTGCTACCTCAGCATCAGCTCCTCAGCTCCTCTCTCCATTTGACAACTTCTAGCACCTGAAACCAAAACTAAACTAAAACAGTATCTTTTCTTACCAAATCAAAGATATTCAACAAAAACAAGGCAAAGCAAAGAATACTATAAATAATGCATGTATGCACCTAATATACCTATAATGCACTTGAAAATAACAATAATATGAGATGGAATGCATACAAAATATAGGACTTATGAGCACTTTACAGCGGTGAGTTATATTATATGTATATAGTTGTCTTGTTCTATTGGTGAATAAACATTTATCTGATTCCTTGTGTTTCATATCCATTGGTTTGCTTGGGCGGCTTTAGCAATGAGTGGTTGTTTCATTGCCATTTGTGATTGGAAGGAGCGTTTCAGACTGTATAGAGAGAGGTTCGGATTAGTTGCAATAGGTGCACGCTTTGTCTAATACATTTATGGATTGGAAGTTTCGAGATTGCGGGATTTGAGGCGCCAATTCATGATTCGAAAATCTTGGAATTAACAACTTGTCTTAGCGGTTTCCAAGATTTGAACTTTAAACATTTAGCCTTGACTTTTATTTTGTATTATAAATAGGAATCCTTTATATTCGAGTTTTTGTAACCCAACTCGTGGGGTACTATATTCTTTCTTTTGTAACTTTTTCTATGTATCATTGTGTGTGTTGGTATGGTTGTCGCTTGCGGAGATGAGTGACATATAGAGGCTTTACTTTGTAGATCTGGGATGAGTGTCGATCGCTCATTATGATTGTTCGTGTTGACAAACAATGGTATTTGGAAGGCCATGACCGGTCATTTGTGGTGATGAGCATCAACAGGCAGAGTATTTGGAAAACCTTTTCCTCAAGATTTTCCAAATACTATTGTTTGTTGTTGTTTGGAACTACGTTAGGAGGCGGCCAATGTGAAGAAAATTATCAAAGTTGTTGATGTGTGCTTGGCGTTGGTCGTCGTTCGCATGCATATTGTCAAGGTGGTTGTTCGTTTGTCAGTTGTGGTGCTTGTGACGATGAGAGCCGTGACAATAAACAAGTTGCACTGGTCGATTTACATGGCTAATTCACTAAACTGGAGAACACAGAAGGGTTTGTCATTTTCATGTGTTTTAGCCTGGTACTATAACGAGAGGTAATCGGAGTAGAGGCGTTCAATCGAAATGATGTTTAAATTTGAGAAACAAAAGAAAAGTACATATTTTCAATATGTTGGCGTAGTGAACTTGTGATGATATTTATGTCTAACATGTATTTGATTCCTATAGAGGAAATTTTTAGGAATTTTTTGTTCCTTTTGAAGGGCGTAAAGTTGTAATATTTTGTTATCCCTAAGCATAAAGAAAGGGTTTGTTTTTGCATTGCCATTCGAGTAAAAGTCTGTATTTTATGCCGGTGACTCATTTTTCCTTTGGGTTTTGCTTATATTAATAATGTCGCATTTCCCCATTCGATTTGTGAGTGTCGCGTTTCACAACTGTTTCTTTCCTAAAGATGATATATTAACTTCTATCCTTTGGAAATTTACAAAGTAAATAAACAGAGGACACGATTTGAGAATTAACTACATTTCTTAACATATGATTCATCATACGTTTACTTGGAAGCGACATATACCTAACATTTTTTTTTAGATTTTAGTGTGATTTGGGGATGGTTTGACTCTTCTTAGAGAAATAGTTAATTACACCCTGTTATTATTCTTGAGGGGCTTTGTATATTATTTATGTTTCTCTATTTTGTGCAAATATGTGGAGTAACTTTATTATTTTATTCACGTTTCCTCTTTGTGATGAAAAACTCATGGAGAATAAGTTATAAAGTTATGCTTATATTCTGGTATGTGGACTATGTTTCTCTTTTTATGCCAACGCATAAATATAAACTTCTAATTATTACAAACTTGCAAAGTGAATGGATAGTGAATGCTTGCCCCTTGTGAGGATAGTTCATGGGAGAGTTCGTTGTTTGTCATTTTTCTCATGTAATAACGTTGCTCTTTCAGAGCGGATTGTACATTTGTGTAGCTACCTTGAGTTGGGAAGGTTCTTTCTCTTCGGGTGAAATAACTTTGATCATTATAAGCTTATTTGTACGTTTACTATTTTGTCGCTTCACTATGCGCACTTGTTGTGGAAGTGGACATCGAACCTTTTATGTTTGCAGTTGCATTACTATGTACACTTAGAGTGGAAATGGCTAGCAAACCTTTCATATTTGAGGTCGCTTTACTATGCACACTTACTATGGAAGTGGCTAGCGAACCATTCATCTTCACGATCACTTTACTATGCACACTTACCGTGGAAGTGGCTAGCGAACCATTCATCTTCACGACCACTTTACTATGCACACTTACCGTGGAAGTGGCTAGCGAACCATTCATCTTCACGATCACTTACTATGCACACGTATTGTGGAAGTGGTTAGCAAACCATTCATCTTTGCAGCCGCTTTACTATGCACACTTACTGTGGAAGTGAATGGCGAACCTTTCATCTCTGCGGCCGCTTTACTATGCACACTTACTGTGGAAGTGGCTAGCGAACCTTCCATCTTTGCGGTCGTTTTACTATGCAAACTTACTAGGGAAGTGGCTAGCGAACCTTCCATCTTTGCAGTCGCTTTACTATGTGCATTTACTATGAATGTGGCTAGCAAACCTTTTATCTTTGCGGCCGCTTTACTATGCCCATTTACTGTGGAAGTGGCTAGCGAACCTTTCATCTTTGTGTCGCTTTACTATGCATACTTAATGTGGAAGTGGCTAGCGAACCTTTCATCTTTTCGGCCGATTTACTGTAAGCACTTACTATGGAAGTGGCTAGCGAAGCTTTTATCTTTGTGGTTGCTTTACTATGCACACTTACTGTGGAAGCGGGTAGCGAACATTTCATCTTTGCGATCACTTTACTACGCACACTTACTTTGGAAATGGCTAGCGAACCTTCCATCTTTGCAGACTGCGGTCGTCGTACTTAGGATTGCAAAAGAATATTAGTTCAAGGAATATTTTCATCAACTAAGGCAATTACGTCTTTCATGCAAAAATGATTCTTACGTTTGAAACTTTGTAATAGAGCGTAGACGTGATCTGTAGTAGTCTATTTTGCTGGACTCTATACAAGAAAATTTGAAACAAAATATTTGTAGGATCAAAATTTGAAAGTGGAATGCACGCTGAATAGCATGAGTTAGATCGTACCTTTGCTTGTTTAGTGTTTTCTTGCTTGGCGACAAGTCATTACTCTCTCGCGTCCTCACTACCATATTGAGCCTTATATGGCATAGAGCTTTGCCTCGGATGCCACCCGCGACTACTTGTCTCTACTGCCGGGGAGGTCGTGAGGGAGCAGCTTTGCTTACGAATTCTATCAGCATAAATCACTTCCTCTCTTTTTGCAAGGTAACCACAAGGGCTCATTACCTCATTCATTCAGACTTCCTGCTTCTTGTGCCTGATGTCTCCCCCGTGCTACCACTAATTCTTACATCTCTCACCTGGACTTCTTATACTTTTCACCCCTACTTCCGTTGAGCACCTCCTATTTTGAGCGTAATAAACATGTCCAACGTTCCCTTTCTAGCGGAGGACTCTATTGCATCCTTCAAATAGATACACTCATTTGTGTCGTGGCCTTATGCCCTATGGAATTTGCATATTTTATCCAACCCTTCTCTATCTGGGTTTGGCCTTATTTGCAGTGGGGGATCTGATACTTCTAGGTGTTTTACCTAATATAGAATACGCGATGACAAATCTCTAAGAAGGTGGTATGTTCAGAAACTAGGTGGTGGTCCCTTTCAGATTTGGCTTTCTACCTGCCACGTGTTTAGTTGTAGTTTCCCACGATTGTTTTACCATCTTCTCGTCGTGCTCTATTACTGAATGTTGCATCTGCCTTCTGATACACTCTTGCTGCTATCGAAGTTGCTTTAACGCGGTACGAGTGTATTCCTACATAATTTCTAGTCTACATTGCATGTTAGCTAGCTGGTTGTTTCTGGCTTGGGAGGAGGGAGTTTCTTCTTGTACTTCCTCCATAATTTCTCGTCGGGGGTCGTTCTTCGTCATTTCTCGAGAATCGAACTAAAGGCACGCGTTCGATCCACGCTCACTGCACTGATTGTTGATCACTAATGTGAGCAATCCTTTTGCATGACGACTCTTGGATCGTTTAGACGATAGAGATATGAGATTCAAGTTGTTTGTTCTTCCAGATCTGGTTTGAAATCTGAATCCTCCCTTCTTCCCACTGTCCTTGTTTTTGGATGCATGACTCCTTATAAGGGGCTGGACGGGGTGAGGACACGTGTCAATCAAGGACATGTGTGTTAGTGAGTTGGGTTCACTGTGACTCGGACATTGACGCGAATCACGTGACTATGCACGTGATTCGGATAGTGTTCACATGTCAAGTCCGGAACGAAATAACTTTGGTCACGCTGGTATGTTCGCAGAGGGTTACAACTGAAAATTCGCATGGCCGTAGTTCGCAAATACTAACAGGTGTGAGGGCTTGTCCCTTATATATTTTTTTCTAGTTAATTATTTTTAAGACATCACTTTTGAAATTAAACTAATTGTGATTTCATGCCTAGATTTTAATTTAATTACTTTTTAGTTTCTTGTTACTTTTTGAAGTTTAACGATTTGGTTCTGTTTTTATCCGAATTTTGCTAATATTTACTTGCAGAGTTTGACATTTTATTCAATCTCCCAGGCTTTGTCGGGATCTGTATCTTATTGTATATGCATTCGAATTTATATTTTGTTTTGTGTACTTATTATGGTCCCAAAAGCAGTTGTCTTTTTTGTCTGAGTGGCGTCCATAACTAGTCTACATTGCTGATGGGAACAAAGGCAAATTGAATACTGAAATTAAACATGTCAAACCACGCCGAAATAATATAAATAAACAATTTATCAAAATTTATACTAATATAAACGAAAATGAAACTAGGTACCGTATTTATTTTTTGTTTAAAGACATGTATTTAATTTAGTGACTGATTAATTTGAATCAAGTATTGAAGAGACTCATTATAGAGGTGACTAGTTTAATTTTAGTCATTCACAATATCAATATACAAATTTTTAACCTTACTTAAAGAAATTAATATATCATTCTATTAGACCAATTGATTGTGTTTAATTATAAACATAATATAAAATTTAAATTTATTTATTAATTTATGGTGAACATGCGAGCATGAATTTCCCCTTATTTTCTCCCAACTCAAGGACACGAAATTTGCATGTCTTTATCATGTTCTATCTCATTGCCCATGATTTTGTAATCCTCAACTGACAAAGTAATTTTAAATTCCAAAAATAGAAAAATTCAAAATATTCCAGCCTTTTCTAATACTGTTATTAATTCATGATCTACAACAGGTCCAAAATATTAATTCATTTTCGACCATAAATCACTATAATTTGATGGGGAAAAGAACTTATTACTAGCCAGCGACAGAACTTAGAGTAAGTGTTTGGGGATTAAAATAATATTTTTTTTAATTTTCGAGGCTTAAACAAAATTTTTTAAAACTTTTGAAAGTTTAACTAAAATTTTTAATAATTTTGAGAGATTTAATTAGAATTTTTAAAATTTTAAGAGGGAGTTTAATTAAAAATATTCAAGCTTTTAAAGTTTAATATGCATTTTAAAAACCATGAGGAGGCCAAATTAAAATTTATAAAAAATTAAGAAAATAATTCAAATTTCCGAAAATTTTAGAACGCCATAGCCCCCTCTAGTCTTATGGAGGTTCCGTGTAACACCCGTGTTTTGGGGTTAGGAGTTAGTCGGGTTTGTAGTCCGGGTCAATGAAATTTATTAAAATAAATTCAACTTAAATTGTGATGTAATCGAGCTTTATTAATGAGGGAGGGACCTATGTTGCAATTTTCCCCAAAAGATTTTAAAAGGATGACAACTTTTGAAAGTTGTCATCTTCTCCCCTTTTCCCATTAATTCCAACGTGAAACCCCTTTCCCCATCTTCAAAACTCTCCTAACTTTCAAGCTACTATTCCCTTTGATTTCTTCATCAATTCAAGGGGCTTTTGAAAGGTAATCACATATTTGAACTCTCCTTTCCATTTCCTATTCATACATTGTCTTAGATTTTAAAAATATGAACTTTTGAAAATTAGGGTTTATACCAAGTTTGGTTTTTTAAGGGGGTTTTCCAATTGGTTTTGATAAATTGAGTTGGGGCTTTAGTTAATCATATTAAAAGGTGTAACATATATTGATTTGGTTGAATTTTGATGAATTTCCGAAGTGGGTTCTTAGACCCATTTTTAAGGTGTCAAAAAGTTGATTTTTGGTGGGTTTTAGGGTGTAATTAGAGGGCTGATGGTATATGTATGCTAAGGGGATGATTTGGGACCATTTAGATGTCATTTGGGTGTTTAAAAACATGATTTTCTGCTGGGTAAAATATTAGTACGAAAATGGTGTTTTGGAGGGTTTTGGGTGAGTTTTGGGGGTTGTTCTAGGTGGTGTTTGATAGCCCAATGGTAGTACTATGGTTAGAGATTGATTTGGGATCATTTGTGGGTGCAATGGATGTTGGAAACAAGGTTTTTGGAAGAGGTATTGGGGCTGTCCGAAATTGCTAAGTATGGGGTTTGGTCATGACTTGAAATGTTGGGTTTGCTATTTGAATTTGTATTCCGGGTTGATATTTTGATGTTGGGCTGATTTGAGGATTATTTGAATTGTATTGAGGTTGTTTAGAAGCGAGAGTTTGCATTGGAGAAGCTTCGGGAAGAAATCCGGAAACTTGAACGTGATGCTTGCTTGGTAGTTGAGCTTGGAGTAGAGGTGAGTGGTTAAATATTTTCAAAATGGTTTTAAGTATTTGGTTCAAGCATGTGAACCTAGGATGGGCTTGGTAAACCCACCTAGAGTTGGGATTAGAGTGGTAGCCTAATCCCAAGCTTTGATTAGAGACTTTGGTTTCACTTTTTAATGGTTGTATATGCCTCGTATTAAATTGTGATGGTGTTGATTATGTATATGTTGTATACATGTATGTTGAGGCATGTTTGATGCATTGTTATATGCATGTTGAAGATAGATATGACATGGTTATACACATGTGTAAAATATGATGTGATGTGGGTGTTAATTGTGTACATGTGGTGTTGATGTGTGAAATGATATTATGAGGTGGTTTCATGATCCGAGGATCATGGTGAGTACATGCTAGGCATGGAAATGTAGTTTGTGCATGACGGTAAGTCAAGGTGAGTACGTGCTAAGCACGAAAGTGTTATGAATTAATATTGTGAAAGAGTAATGAAATGTATAGTATTGGCACTAGTATGCCTGGGTACAAATGATCGATCATTAGGATGTTAGTGTGTACACATGAGTCAAAAGTCGCGCGTGGCCTTGGTGGCGTTGAGTCACCAAGGAGGAGTACAGGTTCGCCCGGAAATTGTATTTATATTAGTCGATGATGAGTGGAATCCCATCGACGGGGCGTGAGGATGAGTGGAATCCCCTCCGCGTGAAATGAGGCGTGAGGATGAGTGGAATCCCCTCCGCGTAAACGGTGATGAGTGGAATCCCACCGTCAGGTAATGGTTGAGTTGTTGGATGTGAGTTCCAACGGTTATCCGCATATTCGAGTCATAGCTAGGTGCCAATACGGATTGTAGTTTATGTCGCCAATATGTGGTTAATTGCGAGCCAATGTGTTTTGGGATGTGTTGCTAACATGGTTTAATATATGTAATTTCATATGTTGTGGATTTAAACATGTTGAGCATGACGTGATATTGAATATATGTTCATGCATCATCTATATTTATGGCTCGCGTGGATCGGAGGTAAGATCATGCATTTTATCTTGGTTGTAGCTCGTGCTTGGACCCTGCATTGTCGAAGGTTTGTTTTATGAGCTTACCCTCACTAAGCTTTTATGCTTACGCTCTCTTTTGTTCGACAATGCAGATAAATAGCTTGTGGGTGGCAAAGGCAAGGAAAGGACACCAAGTGTTGCTTACGGTTAGCTCAAGTATGATAGTTAAATTTAAAGATTGTAATAGTAAAGCAATGGGATAGGTGTCATGTTATGATGCTTTTGGAATATATGGTTGTTGTTGTTGTTGTTTAGGAGCATGTTAGACTCCTCATATGTGTTTGTTAATTTGGCTTTTAGGATGTATGCCTTGCTGAAATCATGTTAGTATTTTGCTATCTGGAATTGCCTAAGTGTTGGATATGTTAAGCTTAATATCTATAATGACATGTGTGGATGTGTGGCTTGTGATGTTGTGCTTTGATGTTTAGTCTTGATATGATGTTGCTCAAGCATGCTTGAATGTTAGGTTGCCTTAAGTTTCATTGCTAGTGAGTTGTTATAGGTTGTGGAGGTGTTTTGGGGCACCCTTGTGCCTTAAAACAGCCCAAACGAGTCTGCAGACAGGGGGTGTTTCGAAACGGGCCACCCTGTTTCGATACGGCCCCTTTGCATTTGGCCAGCCGTTTCGGAACGGATAGGGGTTGTTTCGGTACGTTTTTGCTACTGGAATTTTGAGAAATTGACGAGATATAGGCGTACCGAAACGGGTCCTTAGTGTTTCGAAACGGTCAAATCTCGTTGACCACAAGAAGTTGACCGTTAGGGTCGTTTCGATACGGGTCACCCCTGTTTCGAAACGGTCACCCTATGGTTGACCCTGGCCTGTTGACTAAGTCAAGGCGTTTCGGAACGCCCTCAGGGCGTTTCGAAACGGCCTGCTGTAAAAGACTAAAATGAGCTGTTTAATGTTTTGGTTGGTCGGAGTATGCTGCATTATTCGTATTTTCCGCTGCTGTGTCCTACATAGGATTAAATCATGCCTATAGACAAGATAATTAAAAAGAAAATTTTCTGGGTCGTTAACCGAGG
Source organism: Hibiscus tridactylites (assembly GCA_958450335.1). NCBI lineage: Eukaryota > Viridiplantae > Streptophyta > Magnoliopsida > Malvales > Malvaceae > Hibiscus > Hibiscus tridactylites. Next base: position 77,747,976 of record OY288266.1, read on the forward strand.
GGAAGCCTTAACGGGTTTCGCTTCGGTTTTCCCCGTGTGGCCCACTCGGACCGGTCATCCGACCAGACCGGGACGAGGGGGTTACATTTGTTGGTATCAGAGCATAAGGTTTCCGAGACCTTGGGCAGGTAAGTGAGGTAAGTTTAAGTTTTGAATTGATATGCACGGTGTTTGCTTGCTTTGTAAGTATGATTGCTTGTATGACAAGTATGTTGATTTTTTGTTTAAAAGCATGTTGCTCGTTACCCGTGTATGCTGTGATGTGTGATTGTTTGATTGAGAATGCATTATGTTTGATCGTACACATGTGTTGCTTGTTTAGCAAGTAATCCTTGTTATATGCTTGGTTAAGCATGTATGTGTGCTGATTTGTTTGAAACGTGTTTAGTAGAGTCCCATTGCTTCTATTACATCGGAAAAAGGATTTTTAGTGAGGGAAATCATACTTGAGCCACTTGGACCTTTCCTTTGCTAACCCAACTTGTATGTTAAATTGTTGACTGATTTATTGCTTTTAGTAAGTTTAGGGCCAGTGTGTGGGCCGTGAATCGGTAAGTGGAAGTTGTGGTTTTGAAAATAGGGATGATGTAGAGGAAGTTCTTTGCTATAGTTAGAGGAGTATGGTTGTACCGGAGTTGAGGAACAATTTGTTTGCTTGAGTCCGCGTGCACGTGAGTTGATTCTTGTTGGTGGGAGATGACGAGACCGATTCTGGTATTAGTTGGTGAAAAGAAGTGAAGACCTATGAGTGGGAGTCAGGTGGTATCTATGTTATAGTGGATAAGCCCTTGGTACAGTTTTGAGTTTGTCTCTTCTGATTGGTTCTGAGTTCGTACTTCCGTATGTTGTTAACAAGCATGCAAGTTTGAATGTGCTCGATGAGGCAGGTATGAGTACCTTAGTTCTTTTTGCGAGACCTAGGTAGGGGTCTCGTATGAGTAATCTGAAATTCAGAAGTGTTAGTTGGTGACCGTTGGGGTTCAGCCTATGATTTCGATGCAAGACAGCCGATCAGTATCCGTGAATGGGAACCGATTTGTGTGTTTGGGGCTAGTGTGCGTCTGGGTGGTTTTCTAGCATGGTTGTCTGTGTGTGCTCAGAACTGCGTTTTTGAAGTTTTGAAATACTCTAGGAACAGTTTAGAAGAGTCAGATTCTGTTGAAGAACCAGTCTGAAAAACAAGAGGACCGAAGACTATAAGTTGTGTACATGTGAAGTTGCAATTTCTGCGAATACCTCCTTTTGCGTGAGCAGGTAAGAAATTGGATATACTTGTTGAGATCTTGGATGTAGGGACGCATGTGACTAGCCCTCTTTGGGGGACAGTAGTGATCAGAAAGATGTACAGAAGATGTTTGTTGGTGGTTTAGAGTTACTAGTTTCTAGTAGGTGTGAAGCGATCGTCTTCCTACGGTTTTGATGTAACCTTTGACAAGGTTCGGCTTGAAGAGCATGGAGTTAGTGTGTACGTTGAGACAAAGAGAGAGTTGCCTTGAAATTGCAGATTTTTGTGTGACTGTAGTGGTAGGTGAGGATGTGAGCTTCTTATTGAATGTTGATCCAGTTTTAGAGATCAAAGGTTGATTGAGTTTAGTTGACAGACTTGCTGAGCAATTGTGATGGATTTGATTTTTGAACGAAGATTAGACCGCAGAATGTTAAAATAGTTTGTGATTCTTCCTAGAAGTGTTTAGAAGAAACGCCCAGTTTGTCTCCTAACAGCGAAGAAGAGTTTATTATTGATGTCGTCTCCGAGTTTGCTCGTGTTTTAGTTTGCTCTGTATCTTATGGTTTCCGACAGAATTGAGAATGTTGAAGAATTAGCTTCGAGACTTGTTAGACCTTAGATTCATTAGGCCTAGTGCATCATCTCAGAGTTCTACAGTGTAATTTGTGAAGAGGGAAGAGTGACAGTACGAGGATGTGTTTAGATTTCGGATAGTTGAAACAAGTGACAGTGAATGATTAACATCCGTTTCTGAGTGTCAGTGATTAGTTGGTCAGTAGTGTGTGCTTCAGTCTTTCGAAGATTAATTTGAGATCCGTCTACTACCAGTTGAAAGTGAGAAAATTTGAAGTACCGAAGACAACTTTTGAGGCAAGATGTGACCGTTTTGAGTTCCGAGTTATGCTGTTTTGTTGGACTAGTGTGTTGGTTACTTTTATAGAGATGGTGAGCAGAATATCTTCCTAAGTCCCTTGATCAGTTGTAATAGTTCTCATAGATGACACATGAGTATATTCAAGTACCAAAGAAGACCATGACAAGCTTTAGAGTTAGTATTGTAGATTCTATTAGAGAATCAGTGGTATGCCAAGTTGAGCCAACGTGAACTCCGAGGTAATGAAGATGTTCTCCTAGGATATGTAGATCAGCCGAGTGTGTTAGAGTAAATCCCTAGTGGGCAAAAGAAGATATGAGTTGGAAGAAATTGAAGACTGTGACAGATACCTATAGTTACTAGGTCTAGCATTGTTACTTTAAGAGAATTGTAAATAGTGTTTGAAGATAGTTGCTCCGTTGATGGATTGCTACAGAAGAATGTTCAGTTGTGTGGTTAGATGCGAGACAATGAGCCCTTGAGAAGCTGAAAGAAACTTTGAAGAGAGCTTCGACCTTGAATCAACTTATGTCAGAGAAAGGGGTTGTGAACCACAGTGATGCATTACATGTAGAGTTAGGTTGTGTGCTTATGCAAGACGGAAGATTGCGACTTGTTCATCGAGTTAGTTGAAAGACCGTGAGAAGAGTTATTCGATATGAGACATAGAGTTAACTACAGTTGTAATTGCTTCGAAGACTTGGAGACAAGCTTGTATAGTAAGAAATGCGCAGTGTATATGTACGTATCATTAGAGCTTGAAATATTTGAAGACTTGGGAATGGTTGGAACTTGAACAACATAAAGTGTTAGAATTGCTTGAAGACTGTAATATCAAGATTGAGTACCATCCGAAGATAGTCAACGTAGTGACCGATGTTCCGAGTTGTAATTGTTGTTAGATTAGTAGTTGAGTTGCGAGTTGTATTTGCTGAATTCAGTTACCGAATGATAGTATTCTTGTGGCCGAATTTCATGTTGAACCTACATTGAGTCAGAATGCTTGAAGAGAAACAGTTGCGAGACAGATTCGTGGCACCTCACGTGCAAGACATTGTGGAAGGAAGACCGTCATAATACAGTTTCAGAGATGATAGAATTTTGCATTTCAGAGACAGAATAATTGTACTGATTGACATAGTGTTATGAGACATATTGTTTTGGCCGAAGCACACGGTATTTCTTTTGTATTGCATCCGAGTAGTATGAAGACATATTGTGGGTTGAAGATGAGAGTTTCTAGATTGAGCGGATGAATAATGTGGTTCAGTATGAGAGTCAGTGTGTAAATTGTCAGCGTGTCAAGACCGAGCGTTAGTTTTCTTCTAGTTTGTTACATCCGTGGAAGGTTCATAATGGAAGCTAGTAATAGAGATTCGAGATTTCAACTAAAATAATTTTGAATACGTCTGCATAGTGTTTGGTTAATTGGTGAAGACAGAGGATCAGTCAGAGAAAGTTGTGAGTCAAGTATTCAAGCAGTATTGTATGAGTTCGTGAATCGGGCTAGTTCTGTTGTTATCTGTTGCGGTTACCACCAGAGTTAGAAAGGGATTTGAGATGTGTTCCGTGTATCCATGATTCAGAAATGTGAGTCAGATCTGCTCCGTGCTATGTTTGTTGAAGAGATTGAGTTGAGTTTGAAATTGTGCGCAACGAAGAATCAGTTGAGATCTTAGCATCAGATATCTATGTTGTGTGGTAAGTCATTCGAGTTGATTAAAATGTTGTGGTGAGAAGACAAGGGAAGTACGAAGGAGCATGGTTCAGTGACTCTTACTGTTCGATGAATTTCGGGGACGAAATTTCCTTAAGTGGGGGAGAGTTGTAACACCCGTGTTTTGGGGTTAGGAGTTAGTCGGGTTTGTAGTCCGGGTCAATGAAATTTATTAAAATAAATTCAACTTAAATTGTGATGTAATTGAGCTTTATTAATGAGGGAGGGACCTATGTTGCAATTTTCCCCAAAAGATTTTAAAAGGATGACAACTTTTGAAAGTTGTCATCTTCTCCCCTTTTCCCATTAATTCCAACGTGAAACCCCTTTCCCCATCTTCAAAACTCTCCTAACTTTCAAGCTACTATTCCCTTTGATTTCTTCATCAATTCAAGGGGCTTTTGAAAGGTAATCACATATTTGAACTCTCCTTTCCATTTCCTATTCATACATTGTCTTAGATTTTAAAAATATGAACTTTTGAAAATTAGGGTTTATATCAAGTTTGGTTTTTTAAGGGGGGTTTTCCAATTGGTTTTGATAAATTGAGTTGGGGCTTTAGTTAATCATATTAAAAGGTGTAACATATATTGATTTGGTTGAATTTTGATGAATTTCCGAAGTGGGTTCTTAGACCCATTTTTAAGGTGTCAAAAAGTTGATTTTTGGTGGGTTTTAAGGTGTAATTAGAGGGCTGATGGTATATGTATGCTAAGGGGATGATTTGGGACCATTTAGATGTCATTTGGGTGTTTAAAAACATTATTTTCTGCTGGGTAAAATATTAGTACGAAAATGGTGTTTTGGAGGGTTTTGGGTGAGTTTTGGGGGTTGTTCTAGGTGGTGTTTGATAGCCCAATGGTAGTACTATGGTTAGGGATTGATTTGGGATCATTTGTGGGTGCAATGGATGTTGGAAACAAGGTTTTTGGAAGAGGTATTGGGGCTGTCCGAAATTGCTAAGTATGGGGTTTGGTCATGACTTGAAATGTTGGGTTTGCTATTTGAATTTGTATTCCGGGTTGATATTTTGATGTTGGGCTGATTTGAGGATTATTTGAATTGTATTGAGGTTGTTTAGAAGCGAGAGTTTGCATTGGAGAAGCTTCGGGAAGAAATCCGGAAACTTGAAGGTGATGCTTGCTTGGTAGTTGAGCTTGGAGTAGAGGTGAGTGGTTAAATATTTTCAAAATGGTTTTAAGTATTTGGTTCAAGCATGTGAACCTAGGATGGGCTTGGTAAACCCACCTAGAGTTGGGATTAGAGTGGTAGCCTAATCCCAAGCTTTGATTAGAGACTTTGGTTTCACTTTTTAATGGTTGTATATGTCTCGTATTAAATTGTGATGGTGTTGATTATGTATATGTTGTATACATGTATGTTGAGGCATGTTTGATGCATTGTTATATGCATGTTGAAGATAGATATGATATAGTTATACACATGTGTAAAATATGATGTGATGTGGGTGTTAATTGTGTACATGTGGTGTTGATGTGTGAAATGATATTATGAGGTGGTTTCATGATCCGAGGATCATGGTGAGTACATGCTAGGCATGGAAATGTAGTTTGTGCATGACGGTAAGTCAAGGTGAGTACGTGCTAAGCACGGAAGTGTTATGAATTAATATTGTGAAAGAGTAATGAAATGTATAGTATTGGCACTAGTATGCTTGGGTACAAATGATCGATCATTAGGATGTTAGTGTGTACACATGAGTCAAAAGTCGCGCGTGGCCTTGGTGGCGTTGAGTCACCAAGGAGGAGTACGGGTTCGCTCGGAAATTGTATTTATATTAGTTGATGATGAGTGGAATCCCATCGACGGGGCGTGAGGATGAGTGGAATCCCCTCCGCGTGAAATGAGGCGTGAGAATGAGTGGAATCCCCTCCACGTAAACGGTGATGAGTGGAATCCCACCGTCAGGTAATGGTTGAGTTGTTGGATGTGAGTTCCAACGGTTATCCGCGTATTCGAGTCATAGCTAGGTGCCAATACAGATTGTAGTTTATGTCGCCAATATGTGGTTAATTGCGAGCCAATGTGTTTTGGGATGTGTTGCTAACATGGTTTAATATATGTAATTTCATATGTTGTGGATTTAAACATGTTGAGCATGACGTGATATTGAATATATGTTCATGCATCATCTATATTTATGGCTCGCGTGGATCGGAGGTAAGATCATGCATTTTATCTTGGTTGTAGCTCGTGCTTGGACCCTGCATTGTCGAAGGTTTGTTTTATGAGCTTACCCTCACTAAGCTTTTATGCTTACGCTCTCTTTTGTTCGACAATGTAGATAAATAGCTTGTGGGTGGCAAAGGCAAGGAAAGGACACCAAGTGTTGCTTACGGTTAGCTCAAGTATGATAGTTAAATTTAAAGATTGTAATAGTAAAGCAATGGGATAGGTGTCATGTTATGATGCTTTTGGAATATATGGTTGTTGTTGTTGTTGTTTAGGAGCATGTTAGACTCCTCATATGTGTTTGTTAATTTGGCTTTTAGGATGTATGCCTTGCTGAAATCATGTTAGTATTTTGCTATCTGGAATTGCCTAAGTGTTGGATATGTTAAGCTTAATATCTATAATGACATGTGTGGATGTGTGGCTTGTGATGTTGTGCTTTGATGTTTAGTCTTGATATGATGTTGCTCAAGCATGCTTGAATGTTAGGTTGCCTTAAGTTTCATTGCTAGTGAGTTGTTATAGGTTGTGGAGGTGTTTTGGGGCACCCTTGTGCCTTAAAATAGCCCAAACGAGTCTGTAGACAGGGGGTGTTTCGAAACGGGCCACCCTGTTTCGATACGGCCCCTTTGCATTTGGCCAGCCGTTTCGGAACGGATAGGGGCTGTTTCGGTACGTTTTTGCTACTGGAATTTTGAGAAATTGACGAGATATAGGCGTACCGAAACGGGTCCTTAGTGTTTCGAAACGGTCAAATCTCGTTGACCACAAGAAGTTGACCGTTAGGGTCGTTTCGATACGGGTCACCCCTGTTTCGAAACGGTCACCCTATGGTTGACCCTGGCCTGTTGACTAAGTCAAGGCGTTTCGGAACACCCTCAGGGCGTTTCGAAACGGCCTGCTGTAAAAGACTAAAATGAGCTGTTTAATGTTTTGGTTGGTCGGAGTATGCTGCATTATTCGTATTTTCCGCTGCTGTGTCCTACATAGGATTAAATCATGCCTATAGACAAGATAATTAAAAAGAAAATTTTCTGGGTCGTTAACCGAGGGGAAGCCTTAACGGGTTTCGCTTCGGTTTTCCCTGTGTGGCCCACTCGGACCGGTCATCCGACCAGACCGGGACGAGGGGTTACATTCCGCCTCTGTTATTAGCTTTCATAAATTACAAATAAAATAAAATAAAATCCGACAAATTTCAACGGTATCTATAATTTACCAATATTCAAATTTATGTATTATCTTAATCATCTATCCACATAGTACATTTATTCTGAAAAAGGATGGTTATAATAAAGTTTTTATTTAAATTTGTAATAAAAATTACTATAGAAGAAATGTTATAACGTAGAGCTAACGAATTGATAATTATCTTTGTATTCTTATGTAATTAGATGCGGATGTCTCAACAAACTTGTTATCATCTTTTTAAAGTGTCAATGTGTGAATTTAATCTTGAAATTTTATCTCTCGTGCCATATGTGGGTTGTAAAGACTAAAGAGTGCCTAGTGAAAGGAGTGGTCAAGGCTCTCCCACCAAAGGATTTAAATCTCGGTCACAGCGGGATTTGAACCGATGTTTAAAGCTTATACAAAAAAATAAATAAATTTAAGTGACATAATACTATTAGGGGTGTTCATGGTAGATTAACCGTACTGTTTAGCTTAAACGGTTGGTTAACCATTATAACAGTTATTACTCGTAATTTAACCATTACTAACCGTTAAGAAACAGTTAACTGTTAATTTTTTAAATGGTTAACCATTATAGTGGGTAACCGTTAAGGAACGGATCGGTTACAGGTTAACTTGTAACCTATTAGGATTTTCTTTTCAAATGTTCATTATTTCTTTTTTAGAATAATAAATATATCTCTTCGATAAATATTGTATTAATTTTTTAAAAAAAAAATTAACTTAAATAGAGAAATTTTAAACACAAACTTTATACTTAGTTAAAATAAAGTACCTATAGGTTAACCATTAACCGTCTTTTTTAGCGCTTTGATTAATCGAAACTGTTTAACCCTAACGGTTAGGTTAATTAACCAATAAAATGAACGGTTATACCAGTTAACAGTTACGGTTTATTTTGTACACCCCTAAATACGATAGATAAATATTTGAACTAAAACTGCACATAACACCTCAAAACACAATACTAGACCTATCAAAGGGTTTGCAACTAATTAACTAACAACGCTTTTAAAAACTTCTCTCAAACGAGTTGGAAAACATATTCCTTCAAACTTATCAAAAATAGTGAATGATTACATCAATAAATATATATATTCATTTGGGTATATTCTTGTACGTGAAAGCTGCCTTCTTTTTCTTCCTTTAGTTTGAGCATAATAAACTTATCAAAACTTTTCTTTTTCGTTGATGACATTATATCCGAGAAGTCCCACTCATACTATGATGTCTGATTATAAAATAAAAGTAAAAAGAAAACATGGTTTCTTTAGAATATAGACATGAAAAAGGTTTGATTAATTTAAAGGAGGAAAACAACAAGTGGTAAAAGAGAATCGGTGTCCTTAGTATTTGTTATGGAATAAATTAGATAACATTTTTATGTCAAGTAACTTCAGACATACAGTTTGTGATTGAAATTGGGATAAAAAAATTTGCCCTCAGTGCACCTTTATATGACCTAATACTAAAAAATATTAATAATTAAATTTCAAGTTCTAACCTAAAATTTTAAATTCTAAATCCTATATTCTAAAAAATACACCATACTCTAAACCATAAACCCTAAACTTAATTTTAAGCGTGGAAGCATAAGTAAAGGTACCAAAAAGGAGCAGAGGATGTCCATCCTTGGAACGAATAAAAATCCTCTGCCCATCCTTGGATCGGATAAAAATCCCATGCAATTTTAATGTCTGGTTGTGCATTTTACTCTCCTCAAACTATTTTTTAAGATTATATTTTTATTATATTAATATGTATAATGACGAATTAAAAATTTAAGAATGAGCTTTAAAATTAGTGTGTAATTGCTCCCCTATGTGATTATGTATATTGTCACGGTACATTTGTCGTGATATGTGGGATCGTGACAAGATCTTTGCTGATTGTGCTTTATTTGGGGTGCGGGATAGTAATAAGGGTGTAGTACGTGCCGTACAGCCGTTCAGTCCTCGGTGGGCGTGCTGGTTAGGCACCACACTGGTCGGGAGTTGTCCCCATTTCCCTGATGAGCCCATGGGAGGACGAAACCAGTAAGAATCGGAGATGGAGAAGGCTGAGCCTCGGGCGTGTGGGAGCCATGAGGTGCCGCACGGGGGAGATGTCCCTGCGCCAAGACTCTGACCCCGTGACAAGTGGTATCAAAGCCAGTCTGTGTGCTAGCTGTGAGTTTACCAAGCGTTCCTTGTGCTGCGTAGCGAGTCAAGTGGACTAGCATGTGCCTCGCACCCTAATGAGGGGGTGTTCGCGAGTGGGTCCTCTAGAAAGATATTGAGACGAGGACGGGTAGGCAGGAAGCCGCAGTAAAAGTTCGCCAAGCACTCGTAGCCGCATGTGTCGGAGCCTCAGTGAAGAGGGCGAGCAGGGAGGGAATTGCACACGAGATCTGGGAAAGAGCTTTCTCCCCATGCACGAGGGCGTGCATGAATTGAGTGGGGATATTGTCACAGTCTGTTTGTCGTAATATGCGGGACCGTGACGAGATGCTTGCTGGTTGTGCTTTATGCGGGATAGCAATAAGGGTGTAGTGCGTGCCGTACATCCGTCCAGTCCTCGGTGGGCGTGCTGGTAAGGCACCACACTGGTCGGGAGCTATCCCCGCTTCCCTGATGAGCCCATGGGAGGGCGAAACCAGGAAGCATCAGAGATGGAAAAGGCTGAGTCTCGGGCGTGTGGGAGCCCTGAGGTGCCGCACGGGGGAGATGTCCCTACGCTAAGACTTTGACCCCGTGGCAATATCTACCCTTGAGTATGTATATACATGTTTTGGGTGTAATTAGTTCAGAAAACTAATAAGTTAGATGTTGCTCGTTATAAAAAAAATAAAGGTCATGTTTGGTAAATAGTGGTTTGAGTCAAAATTAGAGGTTTGAGTTAATATTAAAGGTTTGTCCGGTTAAACCCGCTAATTTGAATGTTTGGTGAATAGCGAATTGAAATAGCTGATTGAGGTGAAACCTCTAATTTTGAAAAAGCTGCTAATAGAAGCTTTTTAAAGTTAGCGGTTTGACATAATAGTTACCCTTTTACCCTTAAAAATTATCAAATATCTCTAAATAACCTAAATTTAACATTTTTTATTTTAATTTTTCACTCTCATGTATTTATATTTTGACATTTGTAACGTAATACTTTTTGTTTTTTTATTCTCACACATTTATATTTTTATTTAAATTTAATAATTACTTAAATTGTTTTAAAAATAATTATATAAATAATAAATTAATATATATCTTCAAATATGCTTAGTATTGTTATATTAAAAAAATATTTTTTATAATCTAATTAATATTAATAGATACAAAATATTTTTTTGAACGGTAATAGATACAAAATATTGATAACTAATAAACTATTCAAACAAGCATCAATTATAATCATGTCCTTATATGTCATTTTTCTTGTTTAAATAATCAAACATCTATCAGTTAATTTTACCAAATATTTTTATACAACCAGCTAAGACAATTCACTAGTCAAATAAGCTAATGCAATCACCTAATGTAATCCGCTATCAGCTAATTGCCAAACATGGTCAAAGTTTATAAATGATTGTTAAATTATTTTTAAATATTTATTCTAGTCACCTTACTGTTAAATATTACAAAATGATCATTAAATTTTAATTTTTGCTATAAAATGGCCATTCAACTGTTAGTCGGTAATGTAACAGTTAATAAAATTTATATAGAAGTACATTTAGTCTTTCATATTTATAGATCCAATTAATTTAGTCCTAATTTAATAAATTTATCCATGGTCATATTTTTAATTAGAAATAATTAAAAAATGTTAAATTTACGCTTGCATTTATTTTTCTAATAAAAATATCAAATTGATAGAATGTGTAAATAATAAGGAATAAATTGATGTGATTTTTTTCGAATTAAAACTAAATTGATTGAATCTATAAATATGAAAGACTAAATGTGTTATTGTATAAAAATTCTTAATTTACACAGCACCCTTAACGACTTTTAAGGCCCCAACGACCAATTTGTAAATTATCATTTTGTAACATTTGAATGTTAAACGATTAAAATGTACATTTTAAGATAGTTTAGTAGTGCCTTTTTGTGAACTGTACCCTAAAATAGTAGAAAACCAATAAACCATTTTCATTTCTTATTAAAAAAATTTAAGAAATCCACTAATTAACCGAGTGACTAAAAATGTTCATATTGTTTTATTTTGTATGTGTTTGAATCAAAATATTTTATTGAAAATATAAATATCTTTATATTTAATAAAAAAATAAAGATATTAGGAAAGTTTGATTATTGTAAACGGCCCTTTTATCCTAGGGCTAATAAATGGTGAATAGGGACCCATTCTCCTTAGGTTAAAATGTGGGGGTGGGGGTATCCATACTGTTGAGAGAAAACCATGATAGGATAAGGGGACCTTTGTCTGCTTCCAACGCAATAATGAAGATGCAACCTTTTTATCTTTCGGCTTAAGCATCTTCTTCCTTTTTCTTATATTATTCATCCACTCGAATGGGGAGATTTCTTGTCTGTTTCCGTTTAACAATAACCTCGTTTTGTTGTTTCAAAATCACAAAAGGATAACATGTTTCTCATGTCTGTTTTCAGCATTAACATGACTCAGTGGCCAATCCAAGTATCTCTTAGGGTGGGCAAGTGTCTATCTTCAACTTTTTAAAATTTTCACATTTACTTTTAATGTTTTCTTTTTTATATTTTTATGAATTAATTCTTTAATTCTTTAATCTCTATAAATTGTGTTCACTTTAAAATTTTATGTGAACATTTTTTTAAAAAAAAATTAGATCCATCACATCAAAATATCATATTTCATAGGCATGCAGTCATAATTCAATACGTTAAAGCACAGTCCAAACACGAATGTTGTTTTTAAAAAAGAGAACAGAATGGGAATAAGACAAACCCACAAGGCCACAACCCAAGGTTTTTTTTTTGAATCAATGGCTATTGTCTAATCTTTGTATTTGATTATAGTATTATCTAGGAAAGACAATATTTCGTCGATACTTGTCCTGAGGAGCAAAGCCAAAACTTTTATAGCAATAAAATACTCTTTTTGTCACACTCAACAAGTTTAGTATTAATTTTTTAAAAGTTAAATTTTTTAAATTTTGACCATAATTATTTTAAATATTTTAATTAATTAAATTTTATAAAATATATTTTTAAACTACTTGATTAAAGCTTTCTAAAACATGTTTTTTTCACTTTTTTATCAATAATAAATTTAAAATAATAATAAGTCAAAATTAAAAAAAAGTAAATACTGAACATATGAAATGAGACAATAAGAGTAAATTTTATCATGTAAAATCATACGTGAAAATTAATGGATTTTTATTCGGGAATTAAATCATTAAATTCTAAAAGAACTTTCAAACGAAAAATGAAATCATACTTTATGAAAGGCTTTGACTTTTTTATTCCTTTATTAAGAATAATCTCCATAAGGATGATTATTGTAATTGTCGTTTTGCTGAATCTAAAAGTACATCACATGAAAGATAAAATAGTTATTTTAAATAAAGATCTTGATGAAAAATTTTATATAGTATAACTTGAGGGCCAGACAATTTCAGTTCAAGATAAGAATGTTTGTAGGTTGGTGAAGTCTTTGTATGAACTTAAACAAGCACCAAAATAATGACATGAGAAGTTCGATAGTGTCATGATTACAAACGACTTCAAGATTACTGAGTGCGAAAAATGTGTGTATGTCAAAACTATCGACATTGGATATATCATTTTATGTTTTTATGACATACTCATTGTTAGAAGCAACAATGAAATGGTAAAATGTATCAAAGACATGTTAAATTCAAGATTTGACATGAAATACAAGGGACTAGATGATATGATTTTGGGCACCCAATCAAACGGTCACCTGATATCTCATATTGACCCAATCACACTATGTTGACAATATTTTTTAAAAATTTGACAAGGATGATTCTGGTATAGCTAGAACTCTAATATATACGAGTTAACATTTCTCCAAGAGTAAAGGTCAAAGTGTTGACCAAGTGGAATATGCAAGGGTCATAGGCAGTCTAATGTACCTCATGAGTTCCACTAGACCATATATTGCTTTTATTGTGTGTAGTTTAAGTAGATTCACAAGTAAATTAGGAGAAATCACTAGAAAAAGATTGTGAGGGTACTAAGATATATTAGATATACTTGGGACTATGAATTGCATTATGTAATGACTCGGGTTTCAGAATATGAATGTCGATTTATCCCGAAACATGAACATCATGTTTGGGTCAAGTTATGTGGGCCTTGAGAGCTTTTATTGGCTTATTTTTGGGTTTTTGGGTTTGGGAATTGTTGAGTGGATCGAAAGATCGAAATAAACCAAGAGGGGGTGAATTGGATTTTTAAAGGTTTAGGTGGTGGAATTTGCAAATTTAAAAGATAGACAAGGAATTTTAGAGTGGTTCAAGTTCCAAATGAACTCTACATCCACTACCTTAGCTTCACTAAGGATTTGCAACAATTCCACTAATTGCTCTTCCCCTTTTCTAGGCTAAGGAGGCAACCCTTACAATTTTCGGTTAAATTTTCTACCCAAAATTTAACCTAATCCTCACACAAAGATAACAAAGAGTTTGATGGCTAAGATAGTATCTCTCAATACAAATTGTAGCCCAATTACAAGCACTCAACCCAATTGAAACCCGAGTTTGATGGCTAACATATAAACTCTACAAAAATAAAATTTTCTAACCTAAGATTCGAACATAAATCGAAGGAAAAAGAAAAAGAGGAAAATACCTTACTTTGGGATTTTTGATGAATGGATGAAAATCCTTGCACAATGTTGATGAATCTTGCTTAGACTAGTGTTTTAGAGAAAAACCCCTCAAGATTTGGTGAAAAACAAAGAGGTTTAGAGGGTTTTTATAGGGAAAAAGTCGGGTTAGGGTTTTTAGGGTTTTAAAGAGTTTTAATTTAAAGTGAACTTTATCATTAAAAGCCCTACTTAAAGCTGTCTGTGAAACCATTTCGGAACGGTCCTGACCGTTTTGAAACGCGAGCACGAGAGTTTGACTGTTTTTAGAATTCCAGCTGACCGTTTCGATACGGGGTTGATCGTATCGAAGCCCCGTTGACTCGTATCGAAACTTGTTTCGATACACCCCTTGGCAGTAGCAAAAACGTTTCAAAACCCTTTTGAGGCATTTCGAAACGCCCTTCTCTCAGACAAGATTTTAAAGCATCCGTATCGAAACTGGTTGACCCGTTTCGATACACCTGAGCCTGGAAGTGCAGATGAGGCTCTAAAAGTGCAGAAAATTGAGTTTTTCTAAGGCCTAACTTGCATGAATGACATGAATGAGCAGGCAAAACATATGCAAACATAAACATACTCCCACTAGCTATAAGCATGGATGAAATTAGGAGTCAAAACACATAAACATGGCATTTCACAAGATCAAGCAATTTTAAGCACAAAAGAGGTCCTAAAAGGTCAAGACAGGCTAGCTAGACATAACTCTCTCCTAAGGGACCAAAAGCGCTCTTTGTCTAAAGGTTTTGTAAATATGTCCGCTAATTGATTTAAGGTGTCTACATACTATATAACCACATCTTCTTTAAGGACATGATCTCTAATGAAATGATGCCTTATTTCTATGTGTTTGGTTCTAGAGTGTTGGATGGGATTTTTTGTTAGACATATAGCACTAGTGTTGTCACATTTTAGGGGTATGGTTTCAACTTTAATTCCATAATCTAAGAGTTGTTGCTTCATCCAAAGGACTTGAGCTCAACAACTCCCTAAGGATATGTACTAGGCTTCGGTGGTAGATAAGGCTACACTATTTTGTTTCTTACAGAACCAAGATATGAACATACTACCTAGGAATTGACAAGTTCCTGAAGTACTTTTCCTATCGATTTTGCAACCCCCATAATCCGCATCCGAATAAGCATGAAGGTTGAAGGTAGAGTCTCTAGGGTACCAAAGACCTAAACAAGGAGTATCTCTAAGGTACCTAAAAATTCTCTTAACGGCTATAAGGTGAGACTCTCTAGGACTAGCTTGAAACCTAGCACACAAGCAAACACTAAACAAGATATTCGGTCTACTTGCGGTAAGGTAAAGCAATCATCCAATCATAGAACGGTAAAGCTTAGAGTCAACACACTTACCTCCTTCATCTTTGTCAAGATTTGTAGATGAGCTCATAGGTGTGGCTTGAGGCTTTGCATTCTCCAAGCCAAACTTCTTGAGCATATCCTTTATGTACTTTGCTTGATTGATGAAGGTGCCATCCTTCTTTTGCTTGATTTGGAGTCTCAAAAAGAATGAGAGCTCCCTCATCATGCTCATCTCGAATTCACCTTGCATTAACTTAGCAAACTCTTGACAATGACATTCGTTAGTAGAACCAAAAATAATATCATCAACATAAATTTGAACTACTAAGATGTCATTTTTATACATTTTTATAAAAAGTGTAGTGTCAACCTTACCTTTTTCAAAACCCTTTTCAATTAAAAAGTTTGAAAGTCTTTCATACCAAGATCTAGGAGCTTGTTTTAAACCATAAAGAGCTTTGGTGAGTTTGAAAACATGATTTGGAAATTTTGAGTCTTCAAAACCCGGTGGTTGTTCCACATACACTTCTTCATTTATAAAAACATTTAAAAACGCGCTTTTAACATCCATTTGAAAAAGCTTGAAATTATGATAACATGCATATGCAAGCAACATCCTAATGGCTTCCATTCTAGCTACGAGTGCATAGGTTTCATCAAAATCTATTCCCTCTTCTTGAGTGTAACCTTGTGCTACTAGTCTAGCTTTATTTCTTACAATGTTACCACTCTCATCTAGCTTGTTCCTAAAGACCTATTTAGTTCCTATGGTAGATTGATTACTAGGCCTATCAACTAATGTCCAAACGTTACTTCTCTCAAATTGATTTAACTCTTCTTACATAGCCATAATCCAAAAGTCATCTTTCAATGCTTCTTTTATATTCTTAGGCTCCATGCATGAGATAAATGCAACATGATTCATTAATCTAAGAGAAGATCGAGTGGTTACCCCCTTGGATGGATCACCCAAGATTTCACCATCTTTGACATAGTTGAACTCCCTTGGGTAGCTCACATCCTTTTCCTCAAGAGCCAAGTCCTTCAAGGCTTCAAGAGGCGAATCTTGTGTGTCCTCTTCTTTTGTTGGAATCTCATCCTTCCTTGGAAGGAGGTTATCATCGAATACAACATGAATAGATTCTTCTACTACTAAAGTTATTTTGTTAAATACTCGATAGGCTTTAGAGGTTAAAGAGTAACCTATGAAAATAGCTTCATCACTTTTTGCATCAAATTTACCTAAGTTGTCTTTTCCATTATTTAAAACAAAACACTTGCAACCAAAAGGGTGAAAATAGCTAATGTTAGGCTTTTTAGATTTTAAAATCTCATAAGGTGTTTTCTTTAAAATTGGCCTAATCATTACTCGATTAATAATATAGCAAGCGGTGTTTGTGGCTTCCGCCCAAAAATATTTAGGTAAATTATTTTCACAAAGCATAGTTCTAGCTATTTCTTGCAAAGTTCTATTTTTCCTCTCAACTACCCCATTTTGTTGAGGAGTTCGAGGAGCCGAAAAATTGTGGCTAATACCATTTTCATTTAAAAAATCTTCAAACCCTAAATTTTGAAACTCGATTCCATGATCACTTCTAATATGTGAAATTTTTAGTTCAAGATCATTTTGGGTTAGTTTTGAAAATGTGATGAATTTTTCTAAAGCCTCATATTTAGTACTTACAAATAGAACCCAAGTAAATCTAGAAAAATCATCAACAAGTACAAAAGCATAAGACTTACCACCCAAGCTCATAGTTCTAATTGGCCCAAATAAATCCATATGGATAAGTTGTAAACATCTACTAGTAGAAACATCATTAATGGATTTAAAGGAAGACTTATGTTGTTTACCCTTAGAGCATGCATCACAAATTTTATCATTTGAAAATTTTATCTTGGGTAAACCTCTAACTAGATTAAGGGAAACTAGTTTTTCTAAAACACTAATGCTAGCATGTCCTAGTTTCCTATGCCACAACCATGCATCATTTTCATTTTGTGCTACTAAACATGCATGAGATGTATGAATGTCATCTAGATGCACCATGTATATGTTCCCTATGCGATGACCTATGAGCATATATTATTAGATTTAATGTCTACAATTTTGCATCCATTTTTATCAAATAAAACATTAAATCCTTTATCACACAATTGACTTATGCTCAATAAGTTGTGTTTAAGACCATCGACATATAAAACATTTTCAATGAGAATAGTAGAGTGATTACCTATGGAGCCAATACCTTTAATGTGGCCTTTGGAGTTGTCACTGAATGTTACTACTCCTCCACTTTTTGACTTTAGATCCACGAATCTACTCTTGTCTCCGGTCATATGCCTTGAGCATCCACTATCAAGGTACTATGAGTTTTGACTTTGTGCTTTGGCCTTGTAGCAATGCCCCCCTACAAACAAAGATATTAAGCTTTTGTTTTTGGTACCCAAATCATTTTGGGTCCATGAGTGTTAGCTCCCAAAACCATGGTTCCCTTAGTAATCCAAGATGACATAGCAATAATGTTATTAGATTTAACAATTTCCTTAGGAACCCATACACTTCTAATTCTTTTAGCTTGAGATTCACCTATTTCATGCTTGACACTACCAACATTTTTAAAAGACTTTTTGAGCTCATTTAGCTCATCCAACACCTTTTGGTGTTCACTATTACATTGAGACAAAAGATTATTAAGGTCAACATTTTCATCTTGAAAAAATTTTAGTTCATCTTTCAACCCTAATATCTTTTTCTCAAATTTTGAATTCTCTTGAGAGAGTGAGTCATTTTTCTCATTTAGTTCCAAAATAATTTTCTTATTCATAATGACCGACTCCTTATATTTCTCAACTAATTCATCATATACCTCTTGTAACTCATCATATGCATCATTCAATTCATCATATGTGAAATCTAAAGTTGATGAGTTAGAGGTTACCATAGAGGAATCTTCCTCAAGAGCCATGAGGCAAAGGTTGGCCACTTCTTGTTCGTCATCCTCTGGTGACTCCTTATCACTCCAAGTAGCAAGCTTGGCTTTGAGCTTCTTCTTCTTCTTAAAGCCCTTCTTCTTGAGTTGAGGGCACTCCGAACGTATGTGGCTGGGTTGTTTGCACTCAAAGCAAATGATTTGATCCCTTGCTTCTTCTTTGTTCTTTCCTTTGAAGTCCATTTTTCTTCCCCGGTTGGACCTCATAAAGCGTGAGAATCGTTTGGCTATCATAGCTAATTCTTCTAGCTCATCCTCTTTACTAGAAGAGCTCTCCTCATGTAGTGAAGCTTTGAGAGCTACTCCCATCTTCTTCTTCTTTTCAACCTCTAGCTTTTCTACTATTTTCTCTTCTTTCTACTTCTCTTCTTCCCTTCCTTGCTTCATAATCTCATGAGTAAGGAGAGAACCCACAAGCTCATCAAGCTTTAAAGTCTTCAAATTTTTAGCTTCTATGATTGCGGTTCTCTTCCCATCCCAAGATTCCGGAAGTGAATAGAGTAGCTTCTGGACAAGCTTGTCTTCCGGTATGATCTCTCCAAAACCTTTGAGCCCATTGACTATAGTGGAGAACCGATCAAACATTTTGGACACCGTCTCATTGGGCTCCATCTTGAAATTCTCATAACTAAGATTGAGAATTCCAATCATAGTTTCTTTGACATCGTTGGTTCCCTCATAGGTAGTCTCAAGAGTGTCTCACACTTCTTTGGTACTCTCAATGGCTGACACTTTAGAATAGATGTCTGGATCGAATGAACAAAAGAGCATGTAAAGAGCTTTGTCATTTACTTGAATCTTTTTCCTTTCTTCTTCACTTATCTCCACCTTTTTCTTCAAGACCATCTTGCCTTCACTATCTTGCTTCAATGGAATGTAAGGGCCATCTTCAATGACATCCCAAACTAAGTAGTCATTGGACTTGATGAAGATACGCATTCTATTCTTCCAAAAAGAATAGTTGTCACCATTGAAGAATGGAGGCTTTGTAGTGGATTGAGACTCATACATGCCCGAACCGGAGGTTGAAGCCATCTCTTGATATTTGATGATCACACTCTTCCTAGTAACTCCTCTTGTGGTTGTTAATCCTCAAAGAGGTAGGCTCTGATACCAATTGTTGAGTGGATCGAAAGATCGAAATAAACCAAGAGGGGGGTGAATTGGATTTTTAAAGGTTTAGGTGGTGGAATTTGCAAATTAAAAAGATAGACAAGAATTTTAGAGTGGTCCAAGTTCCAAATGAACTCTACATTCACTACCTTAGCTTCACTAAGGATTTGCAACAATTCCACTAATTGCTCTTTCCCTTTTCTAGGCTAAGGAGGCAACCCTTACAATTTTCGGTTAAATTTTCTACCAAAAATTTAACCCAATCCTCACACAAAGATAACAAAGAGTTTGATGGCTAAGATAGTATCTCTCAATACAAATTGTAGCCCAATTACAAGCACTCAACCCAATTGAAAAGGATAAGAATTAAAATTACAATTGGGGTTTCTAGACAATTTTGGGATTTAGGCACAAATGCTTGGATTTGATGTTTGGATGTTTGCTTTTTGGATCAATAGTTGTTTCTGGAGCTTTTAGAGGCCCCTTTTATACATTCTCATTGATTTCTAGCCGTTGTAGTTGTTGCATTCATCAATAGAGTCGTTGGGGGTGTTATCTCACCTCCATAAATGCAGCCTGCAACCACCCGTTTCGGAACGCGGGAACCTGTTTTGAAACAGACCAAAATAGAAAGAGCCGTTGGGGTATATTTAAGAGCCCGTTTCGAAACGGATTGAACTCGTTTCGAAACATTTTTGCCACTGTCAAGGGTCGTTTCGAAACAGCTTGAGCCCGTTTTGAAACACCCTAACGGTTTCTGAAAAATCAGTTAAAAACTTTGCAACGGTCATATTTTTCAAATCAAAATGAAGAACTGTTTCGAAACACTTGAAGTCGTTTCGATACGGGTTCTTATGTTCTAAATCCGTTTTGATACCCGTTTCAGAACAGGGGTTGGCAGTGGTGACATCGTTTCGAAACGCCTTAGGCCGTTTCGAAACAGGGACTTGAAAAACACTGTTTCAGCTTTAAGAACACTTAGAAAATATTTGAAAGTCTTAGTTTTTAACTTTGGCATATTCTTAAAATCATATGGGGATGTTTGAGGACTTAAAAAATAGTTTTGACATTTTCAAATTAGTTCTTAGGTTTTTTTAGTTATATCAAAATTAAAATATCGGTTTCACAGGAATGTTTTAGATGGTAGATGAAAAGGCATAAATGTAATTACCCTCTTGAGAAGAGAGGGAAGGCTATCCACTTTTTAATTTTTTTGCAGATGGTAAAGGGAAGATGATATCATCTTGTTCCCTTCATAGTTCTTCAACCCATCCCTTTATTTTCTCTAAAGGAAAAACTGAGCAAATGTGTGACCTTTACCAATTCTTGTGGAAATCTCAGAATTTTTGTAGAGCGTAAAGGAGTTCTCTAAATTGAGTGTAAGTGTACACTTCTGTCAAGTTATAGTATAAAAGATTATCGTCTCCTCAGAAACTGGATGGCTACTTCAAGATTAAATTCATGCACAGAGAAAAGTAAAAACACAATTGATTTGAGTTGGTTTGTGAAAGTTGCATAAACTAAAGTGATCGAATAATAAAAAGATTGAGTAATCAGAATAAGAAGATGGGTCAGATTGAGTTGCATCGTAGTGTGAAACTGCATTGAACTTCGAAAAAGTCTTAAGATGCAAAGTCGATATCGCCGCCACAACGGGTAACGAATTGAACACTGCCACAACGGGGAACTCGGCGGGCCTTCAAGGTTCGGCAGAACGTCCTAAGCTGAATCCGACTTATCTCTAAGTTTGAATACTGTTGATGCCCACTCTTTGACAATACCTCTCGGCGTAAACCTAGATTGAACAACAACCTTCCCACGTTTCTTCTTAGGCGCCTTAAACCTAGACTTATCTCTAAGCTAAGTTGATTTTCACCTTAATTGGAGAAAATCATGTTTATCCATTTCTTGAGTTTTAACTCTCTCGAATTGAAACAAATGGATGTGCTCACAAGGATCTCTCGATTCTATTGCAAACAAAGATGAAGAATATGGAATAAACAAACCTTGAATTCAAATTGCATTAAAAACTTTAACCAACTATAATCGTACTCACAACTACTAAACAAAACAATATTAACCCTAAGAAAAGTTTAGAACATAATGTGAATAAGAAAACACAAAAATAAATTCTAAAAATCCTAACCTCTCCTTCTTGTCTTCCAATCGGTCAAACCCTCTTTTTTATATGCGGTTACATGTGAAAACCCTATTTGGGGAAGAAGTCTCTCTTTGGGAGGAGTTTAAGTTGGAATTAAATGTTGTTAAACGTCCGAGTGTTTTATTCCAAAATAACTCTTTTGGGCTTTCTTAGGCTGCAGCTTCATCCTTGTTTGGGTCTTCTCAAGTCGTCTTTGGATGCTCCTGGGCTCCATTTATCATATGGCTTGGTTATGCTGATCCAGGAAATTCTCCTCTTCCTATCACACTCCCTTTTGTCCAATCTCCAATGTGTCGTCATGGCGGCAGCCTGTCTCGAGGGGATATTCTTTGAACTGCGTCAGTACAGTTCTTCTCTGCAACGATGGTTGGTCATGTATGACTGGATGTGATCGTTCTATTTCCTCCTCTTCGATCATTCTTTTGTCATGCTGCTGCAGCGGGTGCCAGCGGCAGTCTCGTGTAACCTGTAATGCAAATGCAACTGAAAACAATGTCTTTTCTCCACAAATAATCATAAACACAATAATAAGTCGAGTGAAGGAAAGTTACTGTAAAATATGCAAGAAAACCTAAATATGAACTAAAATGAGCTTAATAACAGTAACAATATGGGCTAAAATGGGCATAAAATATAGGACTTTTAAGCACTTTAAACACCCCCAAACTCAAAACTGCTGCTTTTCCTCATGCGATGCAAAACCTAATAAGTACTTGCCCCTATTCCAAAAAAAGGAATCCGTATTTAACTTGATTTCACGCCTCAAGGCCGTAGCACCTATATCATTTTAGTGTGTAGGATAACATGAATTTTCTCGGAAACAAACTATAGTGCTTGTGATTAAGTGTGTGCTGAATTGTGTACAAATTGATCTTTAAGAACTTTTTAACTGAACAAAAGACTTAACTAATTTCGGGTACATTTAAGCAACATACCAGTGATTTTTTTTTGCTCCGACTAGAGTCAATTTTGGGCACCTCCAGTCGCATAGAGCCTGTTTCGGGCACCTCTAGGATTTTTTTACCTGCCGCGGCATCCTTCCTTGCAGTATTGACAACTTCAGATGCCGAGACGGCGTCCTATAATGCATGTGAATTAAAAGTACCAAATAATTAAACAATCTATGTTCACTACTTCATTCTATCAATCAACCTACCATAATTGTGTTAAGGATAAATAACACTATAGTACATTTCTATGTCATCTTCATGCTACCAAAAAATTAAAGTACTTTTTAATGGTGCGAGATGTATTTTGGGCCACTTCGTCTTCGTCATCGGATAGGTCCAGCTGCCGCAAGTTGTGCTGCCGTGACAGGTGGGGAGTCGTTGTCAGAGTCATCAGAGGAGTCGTTAGACGGAGGAGCTGTTGGCAGATTATGGCTGTTGGGCGGCTATTAGGCTGGGTTAATGGGATGCTTTCTTAAATCATGAGTCTCATCCTAAACATAAACACAATGAGAAAAAGAAATTATTAATTAACTTAACTAAAATAAAACTGAAATTTATATGTGCATGAAATAAATGCTGAAATTGAAAATCTAATCCTAAAAACATAAAATTAAAAACTGTGGAAACTAATTCCTAACATTCATAATTTAAAGATGTGGAATGCAAAAATAAAAGAGAATTCAGCTACTAAGGGAGTGCATCAGATTGCATCTCCTAAAGTAACCATGGCCTTATCCCTCATAACATGGCCTATAGTGTAGTGCTTCAAGCGGTGCCCATTGACTTTGAATTCATGGCCATCTTTTGGTGATTTAATTGCGACTGCCGAGGTTCGAAGAGATGGCCATGAATTCGAAGTCAATGCTTCTTGACGTGCCTTTGTTCTGGCTTTTCCTGTTGGGGCTGAAGCTTAGAAGAGATGGTTACGGGTAATGGGTCATTAATTTTTAGATGGCTAGCTATCCGGTTGGATTCCTCATGTGTGAGCTTATCGTGGTCCTTTTGTTCCTTCGAATTTGGGTTATTTCTGGGATGCCCGCCGTGGTGCATGCCTTGGTGGGTATTGCTAGAATGGTCTGTTGCTGTGTTAGGGTCAATTTTTGCCGAGGCATGGATGAATTGACATTCCTCTGGGTCGTCGGCTCTTTTAAAAGCTTGTAGGATGTTCAACTTGATTTGTTGGTCATTCACCCTCATTGTTAGCTCCCCTTTTCCCACATCTATCAAGGTCCTCCTAGAGGCTAAGAATGGTCTCCCAAGGATGATGGGTGCATTCTCATCTACTTCACATTCCAAAACAAGGAAATCAGTAGGGAAAATAAACTTGTCAACTTTTACCAGTATGTCTTCGATTTTCCCCTCTGGTTGAACGTAAGACCTATCCACTAGTTAGAGCATGACACTAGCTAGTAGGGCGGGCCCTTCCTATCTCTAGTTTCTAGAAAACAGATTTTGGCATTAAGTTGATACTTGCCCCCATATCACATAATGTTTGCACCGTATAATTGCTACAATTTTGTAAGGAATGATAAAACTGCCCGAATCTTTTCTCTTTAGTGGGGCTTTGTTGTGCATCATGGCCATGCATCCTTTTGTCATGGCAACCGTTTCGAACTCCCCTATTCTTGTTCGTTTAGAGACCATGTCCTTCAGGAATTTAGCATAATCTGGCATCTGTTCAATGGCTTCCACCAATGGTATGTTTATGTGCATCTATTTAAGAATACCAAGGAACTTTTTAAACTGATATTCATGCTTCTGCCGCTTCAGCCACTGTGGGAAAGTGGGGCGGGGGGGGGGGGTAAGCGGATGTTTTCTATTATCAGGAATCTGATCTGTAGAAGTGCAGGAGCTTCAGGTTCTGTGGTTCTATTATCAGGCTCTACTGGGACATCAGTGGGGAATGACAAGGCGGAGGGACCTAGATCTACCGAGATAGGGGGTCTGCTTCTGCCTCGACAGCAGGCTTAGTTGGTTGTTTCTCTTTAGGATCATGGGGACGGGTCTCCTTAAGTTGTTTGCCACTTATGGTAGTGATTGTTTTACATTGCTCATAAGTGGGTCCCTTTGCGACTTTAGTATCGTTGGGCAGTCCTCCCATGGGTCTAGCACTCAGAACATGTACAAACTATCCCATCTGAGTTTCTAGTGACTTTAAAGTTGCCTCATGGTTTTGCATCCGCACTTCAGTCATGTCCATGAAAGCATTAACCTTATTAACAAACTTGTTAGAATTGGCAATATAAGCACTAGTATGAGGCATAAAAGTGTTCAGAGTGACCTCTAGAGAATTGTTTGTTGTAGGTTGCTGTTGTTTTATCTGCTGTCGGGGCGAGTTCCTTTGATAGCCCGTATTCTGATTGGTCGGGTTTTCTGCAGTGTTAGGGTTACTCCATGAGAAGTTTGGATGTTTCCTCCAACATGGGTTGTATATGCTCGTGTTTGGGGTGCTATTCCGGTTGTAGGTTTCCATGAAGTTTCTAAATTCTTTGTATTCTGCAGAGTCATGGTCTCCACCACATTCATCACAAAAGGCTTCTACTGCTTTTGCCTCATATGTTCTTCCTGTTGGCTTGATCATGTTAACCAATCTAGTCAGCTTATCTATAGAGGTGTTTACGGACTCTAAGGCTTCCAACTCATTCACTGTGGCCCGCTGTCTAATGCCGCCACGGCGGGCGGACGAAAATGGGTAATCATTCTTGGCCAACTGATTCAGAATGCTCATTCCATCTTCTGGTGCCTTATCAAGGAGTATGTCGTTTGCTGACGCATCTAGCATCATCTTGGTGGGTTGATTGACACCATTGTAAAACATAGATACTTGTGTCCAAAGCGATAGCCCATGGAGCGGGCATTTGTGCAGCAATTCTCGGTAACGCTCCTATGCTTCGTACATTGCCTCGTCATTAGCCTGTCTAAAAGAGGTAATCTCGTTGCGTATATGATCCGTGACATTTGATGGATTGAAACGAGCCAGAAAATCTCGACACAAGTCTGTCCAGAACTCAATAGATCCAGTCGTTTGGCTATTTAACCACGTTTTTGCCCTATCCCTTAGTGAATAGGGGAATAGCCGCAACTTCAGAACATCAGGGGGTAGTCCATGTATTCTAAAAGATTTGCAGATCTCTAAGAATAACTTCATGTGATACCTAGCATCCTCATTTGTTGCTCCCCCAAATTGCCCCAATTTGTCGATCATATTGAACATAACAAGCTTGAGTTCAAAATGATTGGCATCAATGTCTAGTTCTACGAATGCAGAGTCAAGGCTGTCTATGTCCTCCTCCATGTAGTCTCGAGTGGTACAGACTTTTTTTTGCTGACCAAGAGGAGGAAGTGGTGGTAGCTGGTGCTGATCTTGCTGCCTATCATCTGCCGCAGGGTCTGCTACGACGGCATTATTGCCATCATTGTCGTTATACATTGCTACTTCTGTTGCTCCTACTACTTTCACTGCTGCTAATGCTTCACGTGCCTCTCTTCTGAGTTTTCTTGCTTCTCATTCGATCTCGTTAATAAACATGTGTTTAGACGATGAATTTGCTCTGGTCATAAAATAAAACAAGAAGATGTGAGAATTTTGTTTATAATAAAGAAAACTAAACTGGAAAATAAATGCAATAAAGAGAAAGTGCAGAAAGTAAAAACGAAGTTTCTGTTGCCAGTCCATGGCAACGACGCCAAAATCTTGTAGAGCATAAAGGAGTTCTCTAATTTGCGTGCAAGTGTACACTTCTGTCAAGTTATAGTATAAAAGATTATCGTCTCCTCAGGGACTGGATGGCTACTTCAAGATTAAATTCCTGCACAGAGAAAAGTAAAAACACAATTGATTTAAGTTGGTTTGTGTAAGTTGCATAAACTAAAGTGATCAAATTATTAAAAGATTGAGTAATCAGAATAATAAGATGGGTCAGATTGAGTTGCGTCATAGTGTGAAACTGCGTTAAACTTCGAAAAAGTCTTAAGATGCAAAGTCGATATCACCGCCACGGCGGGTGACGGATTGAACACTGCCACGGCGGGGAACTCGGCAGGCCTTCAAGGTTTGGTAGAATGTCCTAAACTGATTCTGACTTATCTCTAAGTTTGAATACTATTGATGCCCACTCTTTGACAATACCTCTCGACGTAAACCTAGATTGAACAACAACCTTCCCACATTCATTCTTAACCGTCTTAAACCTAGACTTATCTCTAAGCTAAGTTGATTTCCGCCTTAATTGGAGAAATCGTGTTTATCCCTTTCTTGGGTTTTAACTCTCTCGAATTGAAACAAATGGATGTGTTCACAAAGATCTCTCGATTCTATTGCAAACAAAGATGAAGAATATGGAATAAACAAACCTTGAATTCAAATTGCATTAAAAACTTTAACTAATTACAACCGTACTCACAACTACTAAACAAAAAAATCTTAACCCTAAGAAAAGTTTAGAACATAATGTGAATAAGAAAGCACAAAAATAAATTCTAAAAATCCTAATCTCTCCTTCTTGTCTTCCAATCGGTCAAGCCCTCTTGTTATAGGCAGCTACATGTGAAAACCCTATTTGGGGAAGAAGTCTCTCTTTGGGAGGAGTTTAAGTTGGAACTAAATGTTGTTAAACGTCTGAGTGTTTTATTCCAAAATAACTCTTTTGGGTTTTCTTGGGCTGCAAGCTTCTTCCTTGTTTGGCTCTTCTCGCGTCATCTCTTGATTCTCTTTGGCTCTATTCGTCATGTGGCTTGGTTCTGCTGGTCTAGAAAATTCTCCTCTTCCCATCACACTCCCTTTTGGCCAATCTCCAATGCGCCGCCGCGGCGAAAGCCTGTCTCGGTGGGCTATTCTTTGAACTGTGTCGGTACATTTCTTCTCTGCAACGATGGTTGGTCCTGTATAATTGGATGTGATCGTTCTATTTCCTCCTCCTATTTGATCATTCTTCTTTCCTACTGCCGCGGCGGGTGCTGGTGACAATCTTTTGTAACCTGTAATGAAAATGCAACAGAAAACAATGTCTTTTCTCTATAAATAATCATAAACACTATAATAAGCCGAGTGAAGGAAAAATACTGCAAAATATGCATGAAAACCTAAATATGAATTAAAATGAGCTTAAGAACAATAACAATATGAGCTAAAATGGGCATAAAATATAGAACTTTTAAGCACTTTACAATTTTAATTGAGGAAAAGTTGATCATCACCTAAGGATCTATCTAGCAAGGTAAGTTTGAAGGGGAATGGTGGATGTGAGAGAAAATTGGGTTTTGGTGAGGGTTGAGGAAGATGAATAGAATTGGGGGGTTTTTAACTCCATTTCTTGTTGTTGAAACATATCTTTAGCTCCTTTTAATCTCCCAACAATGTTGTAACCCATCTTTCAACATTTTCTTGTTGTTAAGGGAGTGTGGGGTTCTTCCAAGGAGCTTGGGAAGAGGAAGCTTGAAGGCTTGCCTTGATTTTTTGGTTGTTTAGGAGCTTGTGACCCCTTTTAATGGCTAAATTTGAATTTGATGTTAAAATAGTATAAGAATAGTAAGAAACCACTTAAAATCCCTCCATAACTTGTAGGCTCGATTTGGGGTATTACTTTAAAGGTTTAAGGGTGTTTGAAGTGAATTACAAATTCTAAAAAATGAATTCTGGGTTCAAGTACCGATACGAGTTGAACACTTATCGGTACCCTATGTTAAAATTGTTAAAACTAAGTAAAATTTGAAGAGTGTATCGGTACACCTAAGGGCGTATCGATACCCCCATGTTTCACCAAATTCTAGTAGCAAAAATAGGAATCAGTACGCTTGAGGGCATATCGGTACCCATTGAGTATCAATACATGGCCTCGTGTACCGGTACAATGCTTTAGTTAATAAAGAAGTGTATCGATACTTTTATGCGAGTATCGATACTCACTAGGCATTTTTCCCAGAAATTACATTTTTAGTTTGGGGGACCTATAATTCGAGGACTAAGGCCTAATAGGCTTCTAATGTGGTAAAATGAATAGTAAAACTGAGAAACCAAGATTTAAACCTCATGTACAAGCATAATGAGTAATATCTTGGCAATACCTTAGGTGACTTGTTTGTAATAGTAACTGTAGGGATCCTTGGTGGATTGTGTGATATTGCGTGTTAGGTAAGGGCACATGTTGGTTAAGTCACCATTGTTTGGTGGTATCCGAATACCCAGTGAGGGTGTTGAAACATTGAGAGGGAAGCTCCCAAATGTACGTTCCCGAGGCTGTGTGACACCGGGTCTGACTAGGAGTGTACGTTCTTGAGGTTGTGTGACTCCGGGCCTCACTCCAGGTTTGCTGGTATCATGTGTATGTGCTATGTGTATGGTTCATATCTCTTATTGTTGATATGTGTTTAGGCGGTTAGAGGTAGCGCAAATATTGTTATTTTATGCCATGATATCATTTTTCGCTACTTGCTCTTATTTATGATTTTCATGAAGCATGGTTCAGTGGAAGTGTATTCAATGAGCTTCATTAGCTCAGCGTTTGAAATTGTTGTTTCCGTTCACAGGTTTGTAGGTTGACGTGCATCATCGAAGCACCATCAAAGTAGGACTTCAACATCGATCTGTGTCCGAGTACATTACTTAGATATTTGGGCTTTGTATTTGTAGAACCCTATGTTTGTATTGTAACTCTTCTTTTGGATTTTAAATTATGAGTTGAATGTTTTAATTATGTAATTAAAAAACAGAGCTCCCACGTAACGTTTTAACTATTTTGTTGTGTTAAATATTTAAACTTGATAGATTTTATGAATTGAATGTGTTGGGCTAAATCTAGTTGCGAAGTTTTATGGTTTTGAGTTCAGCTTAAGGCCCAATTTGTGACATCCGAGTTGAGGGTGTTACACATTATTCTAAAGATCCTACTATTTTAAAAGGATACTCTGATGCCAGTTGGATATCTGATATTCAAGATACTCAAGGCACATGTAAAAATTCTCAAGATAAACAATTATAATTTGATTCACAATGGAATATGAGTTTGTAGCTCTAAACAAGTCTGGAGAAAAAGTTAAATAATTTCATAATTTTTTGGAGGATGTTCCTGAATGGTCAAAGCATGTGCTTAGAATATGCATTTATTGTGATACCAAGCAACTATTGGTACAACACATAACTTTATGTATAATGGTAATTGTAGAGTGTCCATTAGTTCTATATTTTGTACACATTCCTGCCCTTATTATTGATGTTTTTAAGTTCATTTAGGCATATTTAGGTGCATTGCATGCATTGTAACAATATCTTCTCTTATACCACGCTTTTATTGAATATTTCATATTTGGTTGAGAAAAGTTATTGTTTTAGTTTAGTTTATATTTTTAGGTGCTAAAGCTAGGGAAGGAGAGGAAATGACATGACAAGATAAAAAGCTAGAACCAGAAGAAGCTGTAATGAAGCAGCTCAGGATGCCTCCAAGGACGCTGCCGAAGCAGCATTGCCGCCAAGAGCTGCCCGGGCAGGAGTTACACCGACTTAGCCAAGATGGGATACGATTTCAAGATGACAATTTCCTAAACCCAATAAGCCCAGTCTTGCAACTTCCTGAAGCCTGTAGCGGTCGGTAAAGTTTACCCAAGATCGATAAGTGGAAGCACTTATCCTTACTTGAGGAAGAAGGCAAAGTCCAAAGAGTTTCTATTCAAAGCATAAAGGAGTTTGTATTTAATGTAATTTACTTTTATAACTCCTACTTCAAGGAGGACTCAACCTAGGTCATGAGACCTATATATACCCAATGTATGTAAGTGTATAGGGACATATCTCGTAGAGATCAACGACAACTACCGATGAGAGCGAAGATGGGGGGTTAGCTAGATAAGTTGGAGTGTTGGGGGTCACGGCCCAACTCTCCTAGGGTTTAGGCGCGTGTATGTAAAGTAAATTGTGGAAACAATTGTATAGTTTTGAGTTGTTTTCAATAAAGTTTTGAGTTTGCTTAATCCATGCTTCTTGTTCGTTCAATTAGTCTTGTAAAACTAATGTTTTGATATAATATTTGAAAAATGTTTTGGACTAATTTGAAAAGAATTTAAAATATGTTTTTAGTAAAAAACAACTTGAAAATATGTTTAAAGGTTTTGGAATGATTTTAAAGTACATTTAAAGTAGTCAAAATCAGCCTTTTCAAGTGCCCGTACCGATACGCCTTAGGGTTTCAACTACCTGATTTTTCCAGTAGCCAAAACCCATATCGATACGCTTAGCCGTATCGATACGGTGTGATTTGAAATAGCCCAACGGCTAGTCGCGTACCGATACGGGTGTATCGCGTACCGATACGCCTAACTACGCCAACGGTTATTTTCCCAACGGTCTTTTAATTGCAGAACCGTACCGATATGCTAGGTAAGCGTATCGATACGCATCAGCTGAAGAAGCCCAACAACTAATTCCTCATTGAGATCGTATCATACGGTTTGACGAGTATCGATACGCTAAGCTGCAGAACTGCATTTATGGTGGGAAATAAAGGCTCCAACGACTCCAATTCAATCCCAACGCTAGTAACGGCTACAAACTCACCAAGGAGTATAAAAGGGACCTCCAAGCATCTTGTAATGGTTAATGCTTCAATTGTTACAACATTATGATGTCAAAATTTGTCTAGAGCTTTAATTGTATATTTCTTGCTTAGACAACACTTGTGAGCTTAACATTGTTAAATTTGCTCAAGTGTTTAGGTTTTGGGTGAGTGCTTAGTATTGGAAACACATACCTATTAGAGGGATTTCTAGTTTGTTAAGTATTTCTCTTGTAAGAGAGTGTTTGATCAAGCTTTGGGTAGAAAGCTTGATCGTTGTAACGTTTTCCTCCTAAGCCGAGAAAAGGGGACGAATTTCATAGTGAATTTTTTTGGAAATCCTTAGTGGGGAGCTAAGGTAGTGGATTTAGACCTTGGTTAGAAGGTTGAACCACTATAAATCCTTGTGTGAAATTGCCAGTTTTTCATCTCCCACTAAAACACCCAATTATCCAACTTCTCCACACTTGGCGAGCAAGAACGGTTGATCGAATCGAGCCCCTCACATCTCAACAATTGGTATCAGAGCTTGTCTCAATTGAAGGGGATTCACATCCTATTGAGAAGATCCGACAAGCTCGATCAACATTTAAGCAACCGGCTCGAATGGCTCAATCCAACGACAAACCGCCCTTCTTCGACGGAAATCACTATGCCCATTGGAAGACAAAGATGAAATTCTTCTTGAAGTCAAGAGACTACAAGCTATGGGACATAGTTGAAGTTGGTTCGTTCGTGCCTATAGGAATCAAAGCGGAATGGAGTGCCGACGATCGCAAGAAGATGAAGCTTAATTGCAGAGCCTTGCACATGCTCTTTTGTGCATTTGGCCCAACCATATATGAGAAGATGTCTTCTTGTGAGAGTGCCAATGAGGTATGGGACAAGCTTGAAGTCACATACCAGGGAACCGATGAGGTCAAGAAGACCAAGATTGGGCTCTTCACCTTAGAGTATGAGAACTTCAAGATGAATCCGAAAGAGAACATCGAGAAGATGTTTGATAGGTTCTCCACTATCACAAATGGACTTAAAGGTTATGGAGAAGCTATCCCGGAAGAGAAGCTTGTCCGAAAGCTCATCTACTCCCTTCCCGAGTCATGGGACTCAAAGAGGACCGCCATCATCGAAGCCAAGAATCTCAAAACCTTGAAGCTTGATGAACTAATGGGGTCTCTTCTCACTCACCAAATAATGAAGAAAAACAAAGAAGAGGAGAAGAAGATGGAAGAGATTAGAGCGGTGGGGAAGAAGAAGATCATGGAACTAGGCATCAATGCAAGTGTTGTTGCTCTCAAATCCTCCACATGCCATCATGTATATTCAAGTGAGGAGGAAAGTGAAGATGAAGAGATGGCCTATCTCTTCAACAAATTTGCCCGGTTCATGAAGAGCAAAATGGAAAAATCCAAGCATGAATCGATGAAGAAGATGAAGGACTCCCACAAATCCAAAAAGAAGGGATCATCTTCAAAACAAGCATATGTGGCCACATGGAGTGATGAAGACTCCACCGATGATAAAGTAGCCCACCTATGCTTGATGGCCCTCAATGAGGGGGAGGTAAATTCTAACTCATCTATTTCAAGTTCATATACATTTGATGAGTTGCAAGATGCCTATGATGATTTGCTTTTGGAATTCAAGGCATCATTTTCCAAGAACAAAAAGTTGATTTCAAAAATAAAAATTGAAAATGATTTGCTTTCCAAAAAAATCTTGAACTTGAAGCAAAATTGAAAGATTTTGAACAAAAATGTTTTGATTTACAAAATTTGCTTTTTAAAGTTCAATAAGAAAAAGATTTGATTTCCAATAAACTTGAAAAGAGAAATAATTTTGGAAAATCAAATTTTTATGTAAGACAATCTAGTGCCCCTAGATTTGTGAATGAAAAATGTTTTAGAAGTGTTTGGGTCCCAAAAGGACTAACCACTTCAACTAAAAGGGATGAAATTGAAAAATGGATTCCTAAGGGGACTAATTTTTGTGCTACTAATGTCTATGGATCCAAAGCAATTTGGATACTAAAAATTACTTGATTTTCTTGTGCAAGGTGTGATGGAGAGTGATCAACAAGTCAAAAATTGAGGGGGAGCTCCATGCACACAAAGGAAGAACACTTGAAGAAGGAAGGCTTCACATCCTCCCTTGAGTTCAAGTGTGGTAAAATCTAGTTGCTTTTGTTTTTATTTGATTTATCTTCATTTATGTCAACTAGATAATCATATATGTTGAACTAACATTCTTATGATGCTTTGAGTAAGGGGAGCCAATTTTTAAACCAATTTTTTTTAAGTGTGTCAAATTTTCTTTTCTTTTTTACCTCCTAAGTTATTTTGAGCTCAATGTCATTTTAAATTCTTTTTGATATAACAAAAAAGGGGGAGAAATGATTTGAAAAATCAAATTTTCAAATGAATAAGGGGGAGCTTTATTTGATTTCGTATCTTTAATCTCTTATTCACAATTTTAAAGTTAAAGGGGGAGAATCCCAAACAATTTTTCAAGTTGGTTTTATTATATCAAAAAGGGGGAGATTGTAGAAATAATGTTTTGATATAATATTTGAAAAATGTTTTGGACTAAATTGAAAAGAATTTAAAATATGATTTTAGTCAAAAACAACTTGAAAATATGTTTAAGGGTTTTTTAAAGGCTTTGGAATGATTTTAAAGTATATTTAAAGTAGTCAAAATCAGCCTTTTCAAGTGCCCATACTGATACGGTCTTGGACCGTACCGATACGCCTTAGGGTTTCAACTACCTGATTTTTCTAGTAGCCAAAACCGTACCGATACGCTTAGCTGTATTGATACGGTGTGATTTGAAATAGCCCAACGGCTAGTCGCGTACCGATACGCCTAACTACCCTAATGATCATTTTCCCAACGGTCTTTTAATTGCAGGACCGTACTGATTCGCTAGGTAAGCGTATAGATACGGATCAGCTGAAGAAGCCCAACGACTAATTCCTCATTGAGATCGTATCGATACGGTTTGACGAGTATCGATATGCCCAGCTGCAGAACTGCATTTATGGTGGGAAATAAAGGCTCCAACGGCTCCAATTCAATCCCAATGGCTAGTAACGGCTACAAACTCATCAAGGAGTATAAAAGGGACCTCTAAGCATCTTGTAATGGTTAATGCTTCAATTGTTACAACATTATGATGTCAAAATTTGTCTAGAGCTTTAATTGTATATTTCTTGCTTAGACAACACTTGTGAGCTTAACATTGTTAAATTTGCTCAAGTGTTTAGGTTTTGGGTGAGTGCTTAGTATTGCAAACACATACCTATTAGAGGGATTTCTAGTTTGCTAAGTCTTTCTCTTGTAAGAGAGTGTTTGATCAAGCTTTGGGTAGAAAGCTTGATCGTTGTAACGGTTTCCTCCTAAGCCGAGAAAAGGGGACGAAATTCTTAGTGAATTTGTTTGGAAATCCTTAGTGGGGAGCTAAGGTAGTGGATGTAGACCTTGGTTAGAAGGTTGAACCACTAAAAATCCTTGTGTCAAATTGCCAGTTTTTCATCTCCCACTAAAACACCCAATTATCCAACTTCTCCACACTTGGCGAGAAAGAACGGTTGATCGAATCGAGCCCCTCACATCTCAACAAGTTTACACTAGTCAGTTGAAGAGAAAATTCATTTATCGGGCACGAAAGTGCAAGGCTCACGAAAGGGTTAAGCACGGTCACAACTCACAAAGGGGTGACTAACTTGGTTCCACACTAGTCCACAAGTTTCAGCGGCTAAAAGGGATTACCAACCGAGTTGTCTAATTTGGTTCCACACTAGTCCTCAAGTTAAGCAATCTCGAGCATCCTAACCTAGAAATAGGAAGGATCACTGTCGACTATCTTGTCGAACTCAGAATGTTTGCTATACTTGCCGCCAGGACTTCTTTCCATTCCACCTGCCGAGGCAGTACACACCCCTGCAGTGGCAGTGACCTGCTGCGATCGGGTGACAAGGTCGTACTTTGCCGCCCACCGTATCCGCCGAGGCAACAATTCATGGTAGCGCAAAACTTATTCTAGGCTATACAATGCAGTCCACAAGCTACTAAGATGCACTTGTCTTACCCAGCTTATCGCCCAATCTCTCCCTATCATTCCTCTCATTACTATCTTTATCTTTACTTGTGTTTTTATATTTCCACATCATGAGATTTAATGTTGCATTAGCTAAATCTGTGTGCAAGAAGCCATTCTTAGGAGATATTCCAATCCATGTTGGAGACGATATCTTTTATACTTTAACTTGACAAGAGTGTGCACTTGTGCTCATAAAAAGAGAACACCTAAATGCCCTACAAGTTTTTGGCGCCGTTGTCGAGGACTGGCAACAACAACTACGTTTGAATTTATGCACTACAATTTAGTTTTTGCATATTAAATCTCTTTTTATTTATTTGCTAAAAAACAAAAAAGACTCTTTGTTTTCTTGGTGTATGTCCCGTCAGGGCAGCAAGGTTGGCAGCAACATCCACCTGAGGAGGGGAAGGACATGCCCAGACGAATATCCAAAGACAAAGACCGTCAGGAAGTGGTTATGCTTGGGAAAAGCGCAGCCCAACATAACCTAATTATTATTATTTTTATTTTTAATTTATTTTTATGTGTTAGAATTAGGTTTAATTTTTAATTCTTTTATTTATTTTATTTCAGGTTAGGAAGGAAGGAAGGACCAAGAAAGAAGAAAGAATAAAGAATAAAGGAGAGGCCCAACTAGCGACCAAGGCAGATAAGCATAACGACTAGTCGCAACGGCTATATTTTCCCCAGCGAGCGGAACGAATATCTATGTAACGGCTAGAATCTTGTTATTTGTGCCGCAATAATTGTCGCATGTTAACAGCGTGCCCGCCAAGGCAGTGGAGAAAAACGGCTATATAGGCCAACTATTCTACCACTAGTTCTTCACTTTGCTCTCTCTTTTCTCCGAATTCTTTCTACAGTCTTTTCTTCCAAGATTTCTTTGCTTTATTTTTCTTTCACATTCTTTTTACTTTCTTTAGGAAAACAACAGTTCCCCAAATGATGGCCTCATCACAGAAACCTGCCACCACCTTCAAAACCCAGTACAAGAGGTTCTTGAAACTTGCTGTCGAGGAGACCTACAACCAATTCTACAAAAGACAGACAACTATGGGAAGAGATGGGCTTCCACTACACCCAGCCCGATGGAGATTTCAGATTGGAACCTTCCCTGTTCGTGACGATCCATAATATGGGCTGGGATCGGTTCGCACGACAGCCAAAAAAGATTAACAACAACCATGTGCGAGAGTTATATGCCCACCGGCCTAACCCATAGAGCCGTTTCGTCTACGTCCGAGGAGAAGGTGTAAAGTTGACCGCTAACATGATCAACAACTTTTACAGCATAGAACTCAGGGGCGACAAGCATGAAGAGTGTGAATCATATCTGACCGGGGCTGACTACAGCAAAATCAAGAAAGAGCTCTTCCAGCCAAACACCAAATGGCTGACAAGCAAAAATAATGGGTCAGTCAACCGTAGAACTTGCTACCAGAGGCAGCCCTTTGGAGCTACTTCGTCCAGCGCCACCTGATGCCAACCTCACACGGATCGACAGTAAATAGGTCGCGGCTCGCCCTTATCAGCAGTATTATGAAAGGGTGACAAATCAACATTGACGATGTAATACTAAAAGAGATTTACGCCCATGTAGAAAAGCCAACCATCAAAGGCCCACTCTTCTTTCCTGCACTCATCACCGGCCTCTGTGCCAATTTTGGCGTGCCGCTGTACCCAAAAGATAAAATTCTTACTGTCAAGGAAGGATGAACAAGAAGAGCACGTCAACAAATGATGCATAGTGCAGAGCCAGAGACACCTTCCACCTCCCAACCGTCGTCCCAAGCTGCCGCCACCCTAGCCGCAACAGGCAGTACTGATGCTGCCCTTACGTCTACCGCAATTCCCCTACTGCGCAGCCTAGTGGAAAGTTGTCAGCGGATCCAGCACAAGCAGATGATATTTACCAAATATGTAGCAAACGTGCAGGAGGCCTTCGTGGCCTACCTGCTGGACAAATACCAAGACGCCAGACCACAATTGCTCGCCTTTCCAACGGAGCTAGCAGCATCCAAACCAGTCCATATCACTCCAAGACCAACTGCTGCTCCTACCGCCGACGACAGCGAGGGGCCGCACTACCGCCCCAAGAGAAGAACCTCCCCGACTCCCATCTAGCCTTATGACCTCACCTCTTCCTCAGAATCAGAGAAGGAAGAGGAGACAACTACTACCTCCCAGTCGCCAAAACGACCGCTGCCAAGGATACCGGCTACTCTGACTTGGAGATTTATGACTCCCTTGACGATGAACCGACAGAGGCAGCCAAAAAGAGAAAGCAACCAGCAACAGATCCTCAGGGTGGAGAAGCTGAAAGACAAACCAAGAAGGCCACCCCCAGCCACATCCAGCCGTCGCGTAGCTTGAAGAAGAGCCCTGCAGAAATACCATCCGCTACGCGCCGCCTTGTCCTGCCTGCCTCCTCAGATTCTTCCTCTGACGCGACAACAACAGAGGGGAACTCCCCCAGTTTATAACACCATTTTTTTATTTTCTTTTTTTTTTAATTTTTTATTTTATTTTATTTTTCTGTTTTTAATTTTTCTTTTTATTTTCTTTTTATATATGTTTTATTTTTAATTCTTGTTTTGTAGAGGCATTGAGGACAATGTCAACCTTGAGTTTAGGGGGGGTAGTCCTCTTTGTTTTAGGTTCATAGCATATAGATGCATTTGTAAATTCTGCCCCTAGCACTTAATGAAATATAATCTTTAGTTTAAAACTTGTGCCTATGATAACTTAGCTGATTACTTATATTCACACCATTCTAAATTTTTTTAATCTAACTTTGGGAAGAAGCATGAAAAATACTTAGATTGTTTTCTTTTTGCCAATTATCCTTACACTTGTCTGTTAAATGCTAAATTTTTGTTTAAAGTTTAACATTGCATGCCTTACTTAATAAAAGTTTCTTGACTGAATACAGGTTTGCCGTCACGGCACCACAGGGTAGCAATACAAAAAGGATGAAAAAACCCTAGAGGTGCCCGAAACAGGCTCTAGGAAGGATCATGAGCAAGGACACTCCACTGCTATCAAAGTCCATGAATCTAAGCTAAGTGACAGACAAATTAGCAAGAGTGAATGAAAGTCTTCACGGGATGACTCTATTTAAAAGGGTTCAGAGTTTTTTAGAGTGTACCTACCTTAGCTTCAAACCCAAAATAGTTGTGATGAGCTGAAGCCCTAAATCCATGATCAATAAAAGAGAATAAAAGTGCCCAACTTTGCTGCCAAGGCAACAACTCGTATCCTTTCCAGTAACTTAATTATTTTAGGCATACTTTGTTAACTTTGTGACTTCAACATGTTTAGCATAAACACAAACATGCACACACTACAATGGTATTAGAAAAATTTAATCTAAGTTATTTCATGCCATTCCCTATCACTAACATTAAATAGGTGCCACGCCCTTGAGGTAAGAAATCAAGTTGAAGGTTATTGTTTCTATTAATTTTGTGCTAAGGGCATATTTACTAGTTAGGTTGCATTGCTTGAGGACAAGCTATAGTTCGAGTTTGGGGGGGTGTAGTGTCCATGGGTTCTATATTTTGTACACATTCATGCCCTTATTATTGTTGTTCTTAAGTTCATTTAGGCATATTTAGTTGCATTGCATGCATTATAACAATATCTTCTCTTATACCACGCTTTTATTGAATATTTCATATTTGGTTGAGAAAAGTTATTGTTTTAGTTTAGTTTATATTTTTAGGTGCTAAAGCTAGGAAAGGAGAGGAAATGACAGGACAAGATAGAAAGCTGGAA
This sequence comes from Hibiscus tridactylites, assembly GCA_958450335.1. Taxonomy (NCBI): domain Eukaryota; kingdom Viridiplantae; phylum Streptophyta; class Magnoliopsida; order Malvales; family Malvaceae; genus Hibiscus; species Hibiscus tridactylites. The sequence continues at coordinate 77,786,937 of OY288266.1, forward strand.
CCAGAAGAAGCTGTACTGATGAGAGTGAAGATGGGGGATTAGCTAGATAAGTTGGAGTGTTGGGGGTCGCGACCCAACTCTCATAGGGTTTAGGCGCGTGTATGTAAAGTAAATTGTGGAAACAATTGTATAGTTTTGAGTTGTTTTCAATAAAGTTTTGAGTTTGCTTAATCCATGCTTCTTGTTTGTTTAGTTAGTCTACACCAGTCAGTTGAAGAGAAAATCTATTTTTCGGGCATGAAAGTGCAAGGCTCACGAAAGGGTTAAGCACAGTCACAACACAAAAAGGCATGACTAACTTGGTTCCACACTAGTCTGCAAGTTTCAGCGGCTAAAATGGATAACCAACTGAGTTGTCTAATTTGGTCCCACACTAGTCCTCAAGTTAAGCAATCTCGAGCATCCTAACCTAGAAATAGAAGGGATCACTTTCGAATATCATGCCGAACTCAGAATGTCTGCCAGACTTGCCGCTAGGACTTCTTTCAATTCCACCTACCGAGACAGTACACACCCCTCCAGTGGCAATGACCTGCTGCGATCGTGTGACAAGGTCGTAGTTTGCCGCCCGTCGTACCTGCCGAGGCAACAATTCATGGCAGCGCAAAACTTATTCAAGGCTATACAATGCAGTCCACAAGCTACTAAGCTGCACTTGTCTTACCCAACTTATCGCCCAATCTCTCCCTATCATTCCTCTCATTACTATCTTTATCTTTACTTGTGTTTTTATATTTCCACATCATGAGATTTAATGTTGCATTTGCTAAATATGTGTGCAGGAAGCCATTCATAGGAGATATTCAAATCCCTGTGGGGGACGATATCTTTTACACTATAGCTTGACAAGAGTGTGCACTTGCGCTCATAAAAGGAGAACACCTAAACGCTCTACAGTAAGTCGAAACATATGCATCGTCGACACAATACAGTTAGATAATTGATCTCAAATAGAGTTATCTCTATTGATTTTGTAAGATTAAAAGATAACATTGTGGATCCGCTAATCAAAAGTTTAAATCTAGATCAGATTTAGATAACATCAAAAGAAACGAGACAAAAGCTCATGAAAATTTAAGGCGCCATGTGAATGAAAGCTCTACCTACTTAACTGGAGATCCCAAGATCTAAGTTCAAATGGAAAACGTACTTGTATAGACCTTGTGCGTTCACTATAGAGTTTTTATCCCCAAGTTAGTTCCTATAATGTGAATAGTGATAAAAAGAAGGAATAAGCTAAAAAATGCTTTTAATGACTATTGTGTGTTTTAGTGAGCCGAATAATACAAGTCATCTATGTGAGAGTGAAGATAGACTCCTTTAAGGAGACTATTGGGGCATAGTTCTCTCAAACTTTTGTAGAACAAGGACGATGTTCACAGTTATATGAACATACCCATGGGAACTAAAAACCTCGCCATTTAGGTAGTTTTGTGAGGTATATTATCATTTACACAAATGACAAAACAATTCAAGGACATCGCGTTTACAGTCAGCTATTGAGTAAATATACTTTCACAAGGGAAAATTCAAGGGTGGACACCTACTTATTATATGTAGCTATCAATCATAGAATCTATCATCACATCAAGTAAAAAAAATTCATGAAAAACATCAATTTTCTTCATGCGAGGATTATTAGAAAAATATGTGTATTTGGAAACTTTGAGACATGTTTTCAATGGATAAATGTGGAGATTTGAATAATAAATTGGAAACTTTGAGGTATATTTTCAATGGATAAAGGTGGAGAAATTGATGCTCAAAATACGCTATAAATGAGAAATAAATTCTCAAAGTAGGCTAATTGTGAATTGTGTTAAAGAAAAAAGAAAGCTTATATCTCATATTGATGTGATACCAAGTGTGAGATATGTTTATGTACATGATCCAACTTGATGTTTATTGAATGATTTAATCTGATATAACACGGGTGACACAAATGTTTGGACTAATAGGGCTTTCTGAGGGCATACAAATATTTTAGTCCACTAGGAGATAATTTTCTTTAAACATTGCATTATCTTTTTGAATATTTCGAATTAAAAGAATAAATGAATCATTTAAGTCAAATATTATTCGATAATCTTTTTGAATGTTTTTTAATTAAAAGGGTAAATGACTCCTTTAATTTGAATATTTTGAATTAAAATGATAAATGACTCCTTTAATTCGGGTATTATATTGATAATTCTACCTAATTCAAAAAGAATATATTCGGATAAATCACAAATATTATGGCCTTTAATTCATGAATTTTATTTCCAGTAAAACTCATATGTGAAAAAACCCTATAAATATCGTGTAAACACACTAGGTTTACCACACATAGAGAGAGATGTTTCTATCATTTTAACTTTGTAATTTTTAAACTATTTTCGATTATAAGAAAGGACAAGGTTACAGTTTTATGATCACTTCAGACGTGCTACTGATGTGCTCATTCCGTTGTTGTATTTTGGGAGATAGTCTCCAAATTATTATTTTAATATTCAATTTTATTTTTTAATATTTTTGTATTTATTTTTATGATCAATTCGATACAATAATAATTTTAATATTTTATTTTTTAATTTTTAGATTAAATACTTTTCTAAAAAAAACACACACAAATAACCTATATTTATGTTACAACGGCTTATCTGAAATTTATAAGCTCCACAAATTTGGATATTCCTGTTGCATTTTCGTGGGCCTGAACTGGAGGATTAAGACCCAGTGGAACGGGTCTCTTGGCCCATATTGACATTTTAAACGGACCTGGTAGTTTTTCATCTATTCCACCATATGCTAAAATTTAAACCAAGCTCTTCATATTTAAAATGCCGTCAAATTCAATCGTATTTCGTTCCAAATTTGAATTTTTCTCGAGTTCAAAAAATAAATTTGATGCATGAATAGATCTGGTTAATATATTATGCTATTCTTTTTTGTATTTTTCATATCCATTTCTCTGTCCATATTTTTAGTTATTCAATCTAACAGTTAGGGCTAGGCGTTCAATCGAGCCGAGTCGAGTTAATTTTTTTTTGAGTTATTCGAGTTTACATGTCTTACTTTACGATTCAAATTTTATTTGAAATTTTTCGAATCGAGTCGAGTTTATAAAATTCGAGTCGGGTTTTCGAGTTTCTGTACAAATTTAATTGTACATATATATATATTTCTTCATATATATTTCTATATGCATATACGTAGCGGTGCACATATATATTTCTATATGCATATACTTAGGGTTGGGTGATGCACATGTTAATTCCAATTTTAGTGGCATTCTATATGCATATATAATATACATATATATTTCTTCATTTTTCACATGTGATATACATAATATATCATGCAGAATTGAAAAACTCGACTCGAATGTGAAAACTAATTAACTAATTCCTAAAAAATTTGAGTTATTCGAATTTCTATTTCATAATTCAAACTTTATTTGAAATTTTTTCGAGTCGAGTCGAATTTATAAAATTACGAGTCGAGTCAAAATGAGTCGATTTTTTTTGCCTCGAGTCGAATAATTCAATATTTTTCACTTCGAGACGAGTTTTGTCCACCCTACTAACAATATCACCTCTAAGATTCGAGCTTAAATTCTATTGTTAAAACGTAACGTAATCACATTTAATAATTATGTAAAATCCGGCACTTGTAAATATATTGACGTAATGTTTTAATAGAGCCCTACATAATTCTAAATTCTATTTAATATCACTTTGAAGAATTTAGGTTACAAACCGAAAGACATGGTCCTTATAGGTTGCATAATCAGTAAGATTTATGAAGAGAAATGAGTTGAACGGATTTAAAGCATTTCTCCCCAATACACCTTTTACTCTTTCTCTCTCTCTAATTAATAAAAAATGTAAGATTTACGAATCATCGAAGTACGATGATATCAGATATTGTGGTCCTTGTGTTCTTGCCTAATGTTGAATTTATTATTGAAATTTCTAATGTTTTATGGGGTAAAAAAAGAGATGTGGAATGGGAACACTTGTTTTCTTAAATATACAATTTTCTAATGTTTTTACTAAATATTCATTGGAAAATAGTGGATTGTTCAACAGGTGACCTGGGTTCAAAACCTAGCTAGTGTGCATGGGTTATCTAAAAATACAAGTGGACTCAAATATTACCTTACAATTATATTTTTTTAAATAGAAGCCGATTGTTTTATTAAAAGGAAGAAATATCTAAACTTATAATAAAAGTATACAATTATGAAGGTAAATTAAATGCATAATATGAACATTTTAATAATACCATCATTTTCCTTTAATTATAGAAACAAAAACTAGCTACTTGAAGATCATAAAAGGAAAATGTTAAAAAGCCAATCAAAAGACTTGAACAAGAGATAGATATAAACAATCACGATAAATCATCGATGAAGAATAAAAACCATCAAAACAAACATGAAAACACATATAACGATGAAAGTACGTTGACAAAACGATCATTACCACATCATAATCGCAAACAAGAAACGGTGATTGTGAGCGCATATGTAAATCTAGCTCGAGGGTCCAAAGCAGGGAAAATCAGTAGGATATCCAAATAAGCTTCATCTAGATCAGAGAGACAACATTAAATCTAAACCAAAGAGAAAAAAGAGAATGAAAAACGTCCTAACGACCGACAAAGAAGACAAAAAAGTGCCAAACAGGGGCAGAACATTCCAAGAGTTTACGGGGATGTGCCCCCTGCCAACTTTTTATGTTCAACAGTAATAATATACCATTTCTTTAGTAAAAAGGGGTAAAACCAGTGTTGTAATCCTTCAATTTTTTAAAAATTTTATTTTGACCCCTCCAATGTTTTAGTTTCATTATGGTCCCCTCCTTTACAAAATTCTATTTCTGCCACTGGTGCCAAAAGGTAGAAAAATATGTGACGCAGATTCGAAATTATTCTTATTAAAACTAGAAAATAACAAAGAAAAAATGTGATACAGAAAAGTAAAGAAAAAAAGATTGTTGAGATGTTTGTTTTGATATAATAATAGAAAATTTGTTTTAGACTAAATTGAAAATATTTCAAAAATATTTATAAGTCTAAACAACTTGAAAATATGTTTGATGGATTTTATAAGGCTTTGGAATGTTTTAAAATGTCTTTAAAGTAGCCAAACCTGAGTTTGTTTTTCAAGTAATCGTACCGATACAGTATACACCGTATCGATACGGTTTAGGGTTTCAAGCTACGAGAAAATTCTAGTAGACAAAACCCGTACCGATACGGCTTGTTCGCATCGATACGGAGCACAGTCGCATCGATACTCTTTGTAGCGCACCAATACGATTTTAACTACCCACAACGACAAGTTTCCCAACGGTCATTTGAATTGCAGGTCGTACCAATACGCTCCCAGTCGTATCGATACGCATCAGCTGAGAAGAGCTCAACTACTAGTTCTGAAGATGGGTGTACCGATACGGCTACCCGCGTATTGATACGAACAACTCCAGAACTGCATTTATTGTGAGAAATAAAGGCCCCAACGACTAGTTTCCCAACGATCATTTGAATTGCAGGTCGTACCGATACGCTCACAGGCGTATCGATATGCATCAGCTGAGAATAGCTTAACGACTAGTTCTAAAGAAGGGTGTACCGATACGGCTACCTGCGTATTGATACAGACTGCTCCAAAACTACATTTATTGAGGGAAATAAAGACCCCAACGGCTCAAATTCAACCCCAACGGTCTCCAGCGGCTAGAAGCTCATTTGGAAGTATAAAAGGGACCTCCAAGAATGTATGCAAGACTAATGATCCACAAGTCAACCACATTATGATGTCAAATGTGTCTTAGTACTTAAATTCCCAATCTTTGTATATACTACACTTGTTGAGCTTAATTGTCAATGTATACTCAAGTGTATTAGGTTTTGGGTGATGCATTATTAGTGCAAACACATACCTTTTAAGGGATTTCTAGTTTGCTAAGTTTTTCTCTTGTTAGAGAGTGATTCCAAAGCTCGGTTTGTGAGCTTTGGTTGCTATACTTGGTGATTGAGTCTAGGTTGTAATTGGTTGCCTCCTAAGCCAAGAAAAGGGGAAGAATTCTTAGTGAATTGTTGAAATCCTTAATGAGAGCTAAGGTAGTGGATGTAGAGCTTGTTAGAAGCTTGAACCACTATAAATCCTTTGCCTTTTGTCTATCTTTTGCTTCCACCAAAAACACCCAAAAATTAATCTTCTCCACACTTGGCAAGCAATTCGGTTGAAGGATATCGAGCCTAACAATTGGTATCAGATCAAAGCTCAATCAAGAAGGTGTAACCACCTATTGAGACGATCCGGAAGTTCGACCAATAAACAAGTCAACCGGTGATAAATGGTACAATCAATCGACAAGTCACCATTCTTCACTGTCTATGGGATCTTGTTGAAGATGGATTTTTCGTGCCTCAAAGAAGGAATGTAGATTGGAATGCCAACGACAAGAAGCTGATGGAGCTTAATTGCAAGGCGTTGCACATTCTCTTTTGTGCTTTTGGCCTAGATGTATATGCAAAAACGTGTTCTTGTGAAAGTGTCAAGGAAGTATGATGTAACACCCGTGTTTTGGGTTAGGAGTTAGCTAGGTTTAAAGTCCGAGTCAATAAAATTTAATCAAAATCAATTCAACCTAAATTTGGACCTAATTGAGCTGTAGTAAAAAGGGGAGGGACCAATGTTGTAATTTGACCCAAAAGATTTAAAAGCAAGACAACTTTTAGAGAAAAGTTGTCTTCTCTTTCCCATCTCCCCCATTCCCACGTGAAAACCCAAACCCCATCTTCAAAACCTCTCCAAGTTTCTAGTTACTATTCCATTGGGTCTCTTCATCATTTCAAGGTGTTTTCAAAGGTAAAAATGTTTTCTAACTCTCCTCTTCATCCCCTATCCATACATAGTCTTAGATTTCAAAAATATGAGCTTTTGAAATGTTAGGGTTTTGACAAAATTTGAGTTTTTATGAAGATTTCCTTCTTAATTCGAAATATGGAGTTGGGTTTTTGATTCTCCACACTAATATGTATATTATATGTCAATTTGGTTGGATTTGGGTGAAAACCCGAAATGGGATTTTGAAGCAATTTTAAAGGTGTCAAAAACTAAAATTTTGGTGGGTTTTAGGTTAAAATTAAAGGGCTGATGGTCTATATAGGTTAAGAGGTTGTTTTGGGGCCTTTTGGGAGTCTTTTGGGTGTTTGGAAATGGAAATTTCAGCCAGGTTTTAGGGGAGATCGAAAATGGGTATTTTGAATTGAAATTCGGTTGAAGTTGGCTTGTGTTTGTAAAGTGAGTTGGTGGTTGAGTTTTAGCATCAAATTGTGAAGTAATGAATGTGTTTTGTATGGCTAGAAGCAAGAGGAAGCGTCGAAGGAGCATTGGGACTGAATCCGAGTTCGTAGGAGATTTGCATTGGTTGCTAAGGAAGGGCGGTGAGTGGTTTCAATCTTGTTTTAAAGTTTGGTTCGAGTGTGAGTAGAGTGTGTGTGTGGAATGTGCTTGGTAGGCCATTTCTTTATCTCAAGTTGTTAATTCTAGCCATTGATTTCATTGAATGCTACTATGTTTGCCTATCTATGCTCTTGTGAAATGTGGTTAAATTGGTGCATGTATATCATGAAATGTATATATTTGATGAGCATGGGATGTGGTTGATGATATGTGATGTGGTTATGAAAATTGGCACTAAATAAATTACCGGTTGTAAATGATCGATCATTAGGATTAGTGTGCACACAAATTGAGACACATCGTACGTGGCCTTGATGGCATTAAGTCATCAAGGAGGAGTACGGTGATGTAATATTCCACCGGAAGCTTTTATATATTTCTACGGAATGATGAGTGGAATCCCATCCGTAGGGCATGTGGCGATGAGTGGAATCCCGCACATGCAAGGTCCGGTGATGAGTGAAATCCCACCGAGGTAATGTGAATGTTGAGGTTAAATCCGCACATCTGGGTAATTAATAGTGGCCAATTAAACTTGTTCATATGTTTGTGATATGATGTGGATATATAGTGATGTTATATGATGATTGAGCTTGGTAGGATATGAGAAACCATATTATGCCACTTGAAAGACTAGCTAGGTCTACTCGTTTACTTTTCCAATGTATGTTGTATGTGAGGATAGGATTTACATGCTTGAACCCTGCATTGTTGATGTTTTTCGTTTTAGAGCACCCTCACTAAACTTATAGCTTACGCTCTCAATTTTCAACAATGCAGATCATTAGCGTGGCGTTAGTTCGGAGCAAGGCAATAAGGGCTTTCCAAGTTTGTGGCTCAAGTACGGTGGTTAAATTTTGTATTAGTTAGCAATGTGGCAAGGGTATTTGTATGAGCCATGTATGACTCATTGATATGTTGATGTTTAGGATTGACTACGGTTTGTAAAGCATGATATGCCTTGATGAATGATTGTGTGTGATGGCTTGTTCCTTAGGTGTTTAGGTTGCCTTGTTGATGGGTGCAAACCTTATATGCCTAACTTGTGTCATTTTGGCCTTTTGAGCTTTCATGTATGCCCATTTATGCTAAAATGTTGCCCTTGTGTGAATGCTATGATTAGATGCCTTGTTTCATGTTTGATTGCTTCCTTTGGCTCAAGTATGGTTGCTTGGATGTTTGTATGTGCATAGGAGAGTTTGAAAATGCATCTAGAGTCTTGTTTCAGGTCACCAAGTTCGAAATTGAGGAATTGCAGAGCAGGGGTATCGATACGGTTAGACCTGTATTGATACGGCCTTCTTGTCTTAGGCCACGCGGTTCGATACGCGGGGAGGTGTTTCGATACCTTTTTTGCTACTGGAATTCTGAGATTTTGGTGAGATGTTACCGTATCGATACGGTGGGTTAGTGTATCGGTACGGGTGTATCTCGTTGACCACGAGATGTTGACTGGGAAGTGCGTATCGATACGTTCAAGGGCTGTATCGATATGGTCTTCCTGCGTTGACCCTGAGTGTTGACTTTGGTCGAGGCGTATCGATACCCTTAATAGGTGTATCGATACGACCTGCTTAAGCACAGAAAATGGGCTGTTTTATGAGTGATGTCTTGAATGGTTGATCCCTGTATTGCTCTTGTTTCCGCTGACGTGTGTCACATAGGTAATGGTAATGCATTTAGACAAGATAAATAAAAAGAAAATTTTTAGGGTTGCTAACCGAGGGGGAAACTTAACGGGTTTCGCTTCGGTTTTCCCCGTGTGGCCTACTCGGACCGGTCATCCGGCCAGACCGGGACAAGGGGGTTACATTTATTGGTATCAGAGCCTGAGGTTACCGAGACCTCGGGCAGGTAAGTGAGGTAAGCTTGTTACGTTGAGTAATTGTGTTGTTCGATGCATGCCTTGCCATGATTTTTTTTTATATTTGAATGTTCGCATGATGTTTTGAAGCATGAGTTGTTGTGTCTGGTGTAGAGTGTGTGCCCATTGCTACTATTACTAAATTGAAAAAGATTTTTGATACAAGGAATACTTGAGCACTATTAGACCCTTGCTTTAACTAACGTAATCCCTATCTGTTTGTTGTTGTAGTTATTTCCTTGCTAGCTGTACCATGAGACCACGTGGGAGGCCTAGGATGGTTCGACCGGAACCACTGGCAGCGGCTCCAGGAGTTGAGCCAGTAGTGAGAGTTGAGGCTCAAGTGGGAGAGCCTGTGGTTGGAGTTGGAGCTCCTCCACCACCTCCACCACCACCACCTCCTCCACCTAGAGCAGGAGGCGAGGCTGGGGCCGAAGGAGAATGACCTCAGGGAGGCCAAGGTGGCCAAGGACCGGCCAGGATAGACTTAGCTCTGTTGGTTCAGGCGATAGCCGGGGCATTTCAGGCTGCTGTAGCTAGAGGTCCGGCAGCACACCATCAGGGTGAGGGCACTGGTTTACCTTTGGAGAGACTTCGGGGCCTTGGGGCCGAAGAGTTTAGATGGGATACACCGGAGAGATCAGAGTTTTGGTTTGAGAAGACTGTTCGTATCCTTGTTTAGATGGGGTGTACTGGTGAGCACAAGTTGGGATGTGTTGAGTCCTTGCTTCAGGGTGATGCCTACACTTGGTGGGTCACCATTACTATGGGTATGGATGAGGCCGAGATCACTTGGGAGTTCTTTGAGACAACATTTCGTAAGAAGTATCTGGGTCTGCGATACCTCGATGAGAGGAAGAGGGAGTTTATGGCATTGCTTCAGGGGAGTATATCCGTGACAGACTATGAGATTCGATTTGTCAGACTGAGTCAGTATGCACCAGAGCTTGTTCCTACTGAGGTGGAACGTTGTAACCGTTTCCGTTATGGGCTGAGTGAATAGATCAAGACATATACTCTAGCTTCAGATTACACTGATTTTGATGTCTTGGTCACGAGGGCCAAGGACTTAGAGCACAACTTGAGTTTGACCAGGCGGTCAGGTGGATCTAGTTCGGGTAAGAGGTCAAGTAACTTTGATAGAGGTGATGCCAAGAGGCATCGGGACAACAGGCATCACTATGATCATAGACGTGATGGCGGTAACCACGGGAGGGGCCAACAGGGCCAAAGAGCTGGTGGGAAGTTGCCCACATGTGCTACTTGCGAGAGGAACCACACCGGTGAGTGTTGGGGAAATTATCATTCTTGTTGTAGTTGTGGAACTAGAGACCACATTAGGCGTGACTGTCCACATCAGGTGGGGCAGGCACCAGCTCAGGCTCCTGCTAGAGCCAATGACTTTTAAAGAGGCCGCGGGCGCAGTAGAGGTAATTTCCAGCCGAGGAACGATGGTCAGAGGAACATAGTACATGTAGTTGCAGTTCAGCCGGAGGGCGGAGGTCAGGCCAGAGTTTACGCTCAGCGTAGGGATCAGCATGACACCGATGTGATCGCAGGTAACTTCTCGATACAGTCTTTGGGTTTGCTTTCTTTGATTGACTCTGGGTCTACACATTCCTACATATTGAGTGAGCATGCACAGTCTTTGAATTTTCCTTGTGAGATGTTAGAGGTATGAGTTAGTGTTACTAGTTCCTTTGGGGACACGATAGTAGTTAGGAAGATGTACCGAAGGTGTCTGTTGATGGTTCAGGGACATATGTTTCCAGTGGATATGATGGAGCTACCTTTCTATGGTTTTGATGTGATTCTGGGTATGGACTGGCTCACGGAGCATAGAGCTAGGATAGACTTTGAAACTAAGCGGATTTCTTTGAGGCTCACAGATGACTATGAGATTGTAGTGGTGGGTGAGAACGTGAAGTTCTTGTTCAATGTGGTTTCAGTGTTAGAGGCTAAGAGATTAGTTGAGTTGGGGTGTGAAGCATACTTGGCGTATGTGATGAACCCTAACATGAGTGAGGTTAGACCTCAGGACATCCGGACAGTATGTGACTTTCCTAGTGTCTTTCCGCAAGAGTTGCCAGGGTTACCACCGGACAGAGAGGTAAAGTTCACCATTGAGACTTATTCTGATTCAGCTCATGTTTCGATTGCTCCATATTGCATGGCACCGAAAGAATTGAAAGAGCTGAAGACTCAGTTGCAAGAATTGACATATAGAGGTTTTATTCGGCCTAGTTCTTCACCTTGGGGTGCACCAGTTTTGTTTGTGAAGAAGAAAGATGGAAGAATGAGAATGTGTATAGATTACAGACAGTTGAATCAGTTGACAATGAAGAATAAATATCCGTTACCCAGGATTGATGACTTGTTTGATCAGTTGAGGGGAGCATCAGTCTTTTCGAAGATTGATTTGAGATTGGGTTATTACCAACTAAAGGTAAGAGAGGTTGATGTACCGAAGACGACCTTTAGGACTAGATATGGTCACTATGAGTTCTTAGTCATGCCTTTTGGGTTGACTAATGCACCGGCTGCTTTTATGGACATGATGAATATGATCTTTCATCAATATCTAGATCAGTTTGTAGTTGTGTTTATTGATGATATTTTGGTGTACTCGCGAACTGAAGAAGACCATGTCCGACATTTGAGACTAGTTTTGAAGACTTTGCTAGATCATCAGTTGTATGCAAAGCTAAGCAAGTGTGAATTCTGGATCCGAGAGGTAGTCTTCTTGGGACATGTAGTGTCCGCCGATAGGATTAGAGTTGATCCGAAGAAGATTGAGGCCATTGTTGAATGGAAGCAACCGAAGTCTGTGACAGAGGTACGTAGCTTCCTAGGCTTAGCCGGATACTATAGGAGATTCATAGAGGGTTTCTCTAAGTTAGCCGCTCCATTGACACAGTTGCTTCAGAAGAGTGTTCAGTTTGAGTGGAAAGATGCAAGATAGAGAGCCTTTGAGAAATTGAAAGAAGCTTTGACCCAAGCACCGATCTTGATTCAGCTAGAGTCCGGGAAGGACTATGTAGTTTACAGTGATGCTTCTTATGTAGGGCTAGGGTGTGTTCTAATGCAAGACAAGAGAGTAGTGGCTTATGCCTCAAGACAGTTGAAGACCCATGAGCGCAACTATCCGACTCATGATATAGAATTAGCTGCAATTGTGTTTGCTCTGAAGATTTGGAGGCACTATTTGTACGGTGAGAAATGCACAGTGTACACCGATCACAAGAGTTTGAAGTACATTATGACCTAGCGAGATTTGAATCTCAGACACCGTAGGTGGTTAGAGTTGCTAAAAGACTATGATCTTACCATTGAGTACCATCCGGGTAAGGCCAATGTAGTGGCCGATGCATTGAGTAGGAAGATGGACGTGGACTTGAGAGCCATGTTTGCTAGATTGAGTTTGTCCGGGGATGGTGGCTTGGTAGCCGAGCTTCAGGTTAGACCACTTTAGGTCAGTTGATTAGAGAGAAAACGCTCTTAGATAGATCTTTGGCACCTCACGTGCAAGATATAGCCGAGGGTAGATCTTCAGACTATAGTTTCAACACTGATGGGGTTTTGTGTTTCAAGGATAGAATAGTTGTGCCAGAAGACACTGACTTGAGACGTACGATCTTGACTGAAGCCCACAGTAGTCCGTTTGCTATGCATCCTGGAAGTACGAAGATGTATCGTGATTTGAAGAATGAGTACTTTTGGGTTGGCTTGAAGAGAGATGTAGCCGACTTTGTGAGTAAGTGCTTAGTGTGTCAGAGAGTGAAAGCGGAACATCAGGTTCCCTCAGGTTTGTTACAGCCGTTGAGGATTCCGGAATGGAAATGGGAGAACATCACCATGGATTTTGTTTCGGGTTTGCCTTTGACTCCTACGAAGAAGAACTCATTTTGGGTGATAGTGGATCGTTTTACGAAGTGTGCTCACTTCTTGGCTGTCAATACTACTTACACTTTAGATAGATTGGCCAATTTGTACATTGGTGAGATTGTTAGACTGCATGGTGTGCCGAAGTCTATTGTGTCAGACAGAGATCCGCATTTTACTTCTCGATTTTGGGAGTGTCTGCATACAGCTTTGGGTACCCGTTTGAACTTCAGCACGTCTTATCATCCTCAGTCAGATGGTCAGTCAGAGAGAGTCATTCAGATCTTAGAAGATATGTTACGTTGTTGTATCATTGACTTTCAGGGTACTTGGGAGAAGCATTTGCCTCTAGTAGAGTTTGCGTACAATAATAGCTTTCAGTCGAGCATTCAGATGGCTCCGTATGAGGCCTTGTATGGCCGAAAGTGTAGGACTCCAGTGTGTTGGGCCGAGGTAGGACAGAAATTGTTACCTATGCTGGATTTGCTCAAGGGGACAACTGACAAGGTAAAATTGATTTGTGATCGTTTGAAAGCTACTTCGGATAGGCAAAAGTCCTATGCCGATTTGAAGAGGAAGGAAGTTGAGTTCTCAGTGGGTGAGAAGGTGTTCTTGAAGGTGTCTCCGTGGAAGAAAGTGATGAGATTTTGCCGAAAGGGGAAGTTGAGTCCGAAGTACATAGGACCGTATGAGATTGTGAAGAGGGTTGGTCCGGTTGCTTATCAGTTGTGTTTGCCATCCGAGCTAGAGAAGATACACGACGTGTTCCATGTTTCGATTCTTCGTAAGTATAGGTCCGATCCATCACATGCTATGCCAGTAGAAGAGATTGAATTGAATCCGGATTTGACTTATGAGAAAGAACTGGTGGAGATCTTAGCTTCTGACAGTAAGGTGTTGGGGGTAGATCGATCGAGTTAGTAAAGGTGCGGTGGCAACGTCGAGGTGTGGACGAGGCCACTTGAGAGAGGAAGGAGGATATGGAAAAACAGTTTTTGTATCTCTTTCAGTTAGGTAATTTCGGGGACGAAATTCCTTAAGTGTGAGAGAGTTGTAACACTCGTGTTTTGGGGTTAGGGGTTAGCCGGGTTTAAAGTCCGAGTCAATAAAATTTAATTAAAATCAATTCAACCTAAATTCAGACCTAATTGAGCTGTAGTAAAAAGGGGAGGGACCAATGTTGTAATTTAACCCAAAATATTTAAAAGAAAGATAACTTTTAGAGAAAAGTTGTCTTCTCTTTCCCATCTCCCCCATTCCCACGTGAAAACCCAAACCCCATCTTCAAAACCGGTTGTAAATGATCGATCATTAGGATTAGTGTGCACACAAATTGAGACACATCGTACGTGGCCTTGATGGCATTAAGTCATCAAGGAGGAGTACGGTGATGTAATATTCCACCGGAAGCTTTTATATATTTCTACGGGATGATGAGTGGAATCCCATCCGTAGGGCATGTGGGGATGAGTGGAATCCCGCACATGCAAGGTCCGGTGATGAGTGAAATCCCACCGAGGTAATGTGAATGTTGAGGTTAAATCCACGCATCCGGGTAATTAATAGTGGCCAATTCAACTTGTTCATATGTTTGTGATATGATGTGGATATATGGTGATGTTATATGATGATTGAGCTTGGTAGGATATGAGAAACCATATTATGCCACTTGAAAGACTAGCTAGGTCTACTCGTTTACTTTGCCAATGTATGTTGTATGTGAGGATAGGATTTACATGCTTGAACCCTGCATTGTTGATGTTTTTCGTTTTAGAGCACCCTCACTAAGCTTATAGCTTACGCTCTCAATTTTCAACAATGCAGATCATTAGCGTGGCTTTAGTTCGGAGCAACGCAAGAAGGGCTTTCCAAGTTTGTGGCTTAAGTACGGTGGTTAAATTTTGTATTAGTTAGCAATGTGGCAAGGGTATTTGTATGAGCCATGTATGACTCATTGATATGTTGATGTTTAGGATTGACTATGGTTTGTAAAGCATGATATGCCTTGATGAATGGTTGTGTGTGATGGCATGTTCCTTAGGTGTTTAGGTTGCCTTGTTGATGGGTGCAAACCTCATATGCCTAACTTGTGTCATTTTGGCCTTTTGAGCTTTCATGTATGCCCATTTATGCTAAAATGTTGCCCTTGTGTGAATGCTATGATTAGATGACTTGTGTCATGTTTGATTGCTTCCTTTGGCACAAGTATGGTTGCTTGAATGTTTGTATGTGCATAGGAGAGTCTGAAAATGCATCTAGAGTCTTGTTTGAGGTCACAAAGTTCGAAATCGAGGAATTGCAGAGCAGGGGTATCGATACGGTTAGACCCGTATCGATACGGCCTTCTTGTCTTAGGCCACGCGTTTCGATACGCGGGGAGGTGTTTCGATACCTTTTTCGCTACTGGAATTCTGAGATTTTGGTGAGATGTTACAGTATTGATACGGTGGGTTAGTGTATCGGTACGGGTGTATCTCGTTGACCACGAGATGTTGACTGGGAAGGGCGTACCGATACGCTCAAGGGTTGTATCGATACGGTCTTCCTGCGTTGACCATGAGTGTTGACTTTGGTCGAGGTGTATCGATACCCTTAACAGGTGTATCAATACGACATGCTTAATCACAGAAAATGGGTTGTTTTATGAGTGATGTCTTGAATGGTTGATCCCTGTATTGCTCTTGTTTCCGCTGACGTGTGTCGCATAGGTAATGGTAATGCATTTAGATAAGATAAATAAAAAGAAATTTTTAGGGTTGCTAACCGAGGGGGAACCTTAACGCGTTTTTTGCTTCGGTTTTCCCCGTGTGGCCTACTCGGACCGGTCATTCAGCTAGACCGGGACGAGGGGGTTACATATGAGGCATGCTTAAAGTCGTATACGAGGGAACAAAGAGAGTAAAGGAGACCAAGATCGGTCTTCTCAACCTTGAGTATAAAAACATCAAGATTGACCCGGAAGAAGACATCAAGAGCATGTTCGATCGGTTCTCCGCAATCATCAACAAACTTAAAGGTTTTGGAGAGGAGATTCTGGATGACAAGCTCGTTTAGAAGTTGATTTATTCACTTCCCGAATCATAGGAGGGCAAGACGACGACTATCATCGAAGCCAATAATCTAAAAGAGCTCAAACTTAATTAGCTAATTGGGTCCCTTATTACCCATGAAATGATGTCTACACCCTTGAAGAAAGAGAAGGAGAAGAAGATCAAAGAGCAAGGCATTGATTTTAATGTCATTGCTTTCAATTCCTTCAAATGCCAACATGAAAAATCAAGTCAGGAGGAACGTGAAGATGAAGAGATAATTCATTTCTTCAAGAAACGTGCCCGATTTATGAAGACCAAAGTGGAAGAATCTAAGCATGAATCGAAGAAAAAGAATATGGAAAGCTCTTCAATCCATAAGAATAAGGCATATGTGGCTACTTGGAGTGATGATGACTCCATCGATAATGAACAAGCCAACCTTTGCCTTATGGCCATCCAAGAAGATTCAAGGGTAACTTCTAATTTATCTACTTCAACTTCTTATTCTTTTGATGAATTACAAGATGCCTATGAGGATTTGGTTTTAGAGTTTAAAAATCACATTTTGAAAAACAAGAAAGTGGTTTCAAATTTAAAAATTCAAAATGATTTGATTTCTAAAACCAAAATTGAACTTGAAGCAAAACTCTATGAGTTTGAACAAAAATGTGTTAATTTACAAAATTTTCTTCATAAAGTTCAAGAGGAAAAATATTTGATTTCCAAAGAGCTTGAAAAGAAAATCAATTTTGGAAAATCAAATTTTTATCAAATACAATCCAGTGCCCCTAGATTTTTAAATGGTAAATGTTTTAGAAGTATTTGGGTCCCAAAGGACTAATTACTTCAACTTAAAAGGATGAAATTGAAAAATGGATTCCTAAGGGGACTAAATTATGTGTTACTGACGCTTATAGATCCAAAGCAATTTAGATACAAAAAATTACTTGATTGTCTTTAGGTGTGATGAAGATTGGTAAATAAAGTACAACATTGAGAGGGAGCTCCATACACACAAGGAAGATCACTTGAAGAAGGAAGGCTCACATCCTCCCTTTGGTTCAAGTGATAAAATTAATTTAGTTGAATTTATTTACTTTAATTCAATTAGATAATCATATTTGTTGGACTAATCTTTTGATGATGCTTTGAGTATGGAGCATTTTTAAAACCAAAATTCTTATTTTTGTCAAAAAATTTTAAACCTCCATTATTATTTTGAGCTTAAAGTCATTTAATTTCGTTTTGATATAACAAAAAATAGGAAAATGGTTTGAAAAAATAAATTTTCAAGTAAATAAGGGAGAGCTTTAACTAAATTTCATTTTTAAAAATCTCTTATTCAAATTTTTAAATACTGAGGGGGAGAATCACAAACAATTTTTTAAGTTGGTTTTATTATATCAAAAAGGGGAGATTGTTGAGATGCTTGTTTTAATATAATAATAGAAAAATTGTTTTGAGCTAAATTGAAAAGATTTCAAAAATGTTTATAAGTCCAAACAACTTGAAAATATGTTAGATGGATTTTATAAGGCTTTTGAATATTTTAAAATGTCTTTAAAGGAGTCAAACCTGAGTTTTTCAAGTAACTGTATTGATCTAAAAAATGTGTAAAACTATGAGTTTTACATTCAATGTAAGTGGATCCTATCCCTACACATGTGCGTGTTATGGTGGATATCAATATATTAAATGAAACTTTAATGTATATTAGGGTTTAATACCCATTGGAATTAAGGTTTCCATCTTATGCCTATAAATATAGAGCTTGGAGAAAATATAGTAGACTATTATACTTTGAGAATATAATACAAGTCTCTCTCTCTTTGTCTTTCATCTTGTTCTTGTTCATCTATTTTGTTCTTGCTCTTTACTTTATTCACAACAAGTTATCAACACGAGACTCTAATCAACTGAGGCCTTCGTCGTTCGAATGCAAAAGAAGTTACTAGAAAAATTCGATTATATGATAAACCAAAAATAAGTTTTTTTTTTTTTGTAACACCCATTACCGATTTAGAAGTAAACTGGGTTCATGAATGTTACTTTAACAACTAAAAACATAACTTACGTGAGCGTAAGCAAAGTTTACTAGCAAAAATTTTGAACTTATAGCTATAACACACTAAGCATGAAATTTTAAAGATCTTTTCCTCACATTAACTAACAATCACATAAACAAAAGACTACTTCAATCGAACAAAACATGTGAAGATGGATCTTTTTAAAATTTGTTCACTCAACCGAAACAGAAGAGGACATTCTAGAGGAAAAATTCTTAAACCTATATAAAATTCGACTTCCATATGTACTCAACCTTGATTTTCAAGTTTTCTTATCATATCCTCTAGCCGATTTATAATTCATTGGTAAACTATGATAATATATGATTATTGTTGGTTCTTTTGTAACATGTAATTTACCAAAACCATTGCTAAATCTCTTGACATTAACATACATCTTACACCGGGGCATATAGATCAAGAATCAATAATACCAATGTCTTCAAGCTACGTTCCAAACAATTCAACATCGAATCAAGTTATCCAGATAGAATTTCCTAACCTAATTCCAGATCAAGATGATGTGACCTACTACTCAACTTCTAACCTTTAAGCAACAATATTCATATAAAGTTATCACCTAAGCACATCCATTTGACTCTACCACATTCAACCAAGCCAGTCAAAAGCTTAATAATAACATGACTTATACCGAACTTCCAAGCTTATCATACCCATAACATCAAACACATCAACCATGAACAAAGCCGAATCATAGCCAAATCCAAAGCTGAATGCTAAGGGGTTTACGGGCCATTACATAAAGACAACTTCAAATCAAACTTGGAAACACATATAACAAAATCCAAGTCTATATGCATTGTACACAAATTCTAGCAAATATGCCACCTATTAGGAGTTCTAAAGGAGTTACAAAACATACTTCTTTTATCTTGTGATCTTGCCAAGTCCCAGCAGACAATGGTAGCAACTTAACCTGAAGGATGAAAATAAAGATTTTGTAAGCACATAGGCTTAGTGAGGTAGTGTTAAAGAAATAAGAGCAAAAGGCATTTGAAATACAATTAACCTTTCCATTCAATTGTCTAATCAAATCTTAAGCTGAGATAAGGTCTAAATTCATGCTTAGTTAAATCTTTAAACCAAACTATCAATCAAACAATAACTAGCTTTTGCAAGATATCAAAATAATTTCATGAACCAAATTTGGTCTAACACAATCGAAACTAGCAGGGAACATCTTAATATAACATATAACCATGAACCAACAATAGCAATGCATAGCAAATCATAATCACATACTGACTCTTTATCAAAGATACTGTGTGCTTAAAGTCAACAAATCAGAATGTGCATCTCTTGATTTTCAAGGTATTAAGCTTACTTAATTGATACAACTTATGATTATTTTATTTCTTTAATTTATCATAGCCTTGAAATAAAGCATCAACGTAGGTACTCAAATCCCCAACCAATTGTTTCCAACAGAAATAGGTACCCATGGTACTGGTCAAACCCTCCTATTGTCGCCAAGTGATTGTAATCACCTATTTTGTCCAGAGTGTTAACCCGTTTTTTTAAATAATGGACTTTATTACTCTTTTATATTTATATCGAATAATTAAAAAAATAATAAGAACAAAAAAAAAGAAAAAACAAACAGTATATATATATATATTATTAATGTTGTATACATATTTATTATATTATTATTACTATTAGAGTTATTAATATTATTATTATTATTAACGTTATTACCGTATTATTACCATTTATTATCACCTATTATTACCATATACTAATTATTACCATCTATTATTATACATTATCATTATTATAATCATTATTACTATATTATCATTATAGTTGTTTATATTATTATTATTATTATTATTATTATTATTATTATTATAAAAAACAAAAAGACTAATATATATATATATATATATAGTTTGCCCATATTAAATAAATAAAAACCCAATTAAATAATAAAAGCTCAAGTCTTATTAAGAGTTCATTACAATTTAAAAGCCCCCAAAAAAGATATATTATACATAATATGAGACCTGTTTGGCCCAAACCCTAATGGTTTCCTTATGTTTTGCGCAGCCGGCTACCAACCGTCAGATGGCCCCTAATGAAGAAACCCTAGAAGTTTCCCAAGTCCCTCAGCGTCGCCCCGATCAGGGCCGTTAGATCGGGCACACGACCGGGTGGCCAGGAGCAATCCCCCTCGCACGTGAGATCCACGCGCGACCGTCCATCTCTTCCACGCGCGCGTACGAGGCACGCCCAAGCCCATTCAGATTTTTCTAAACCGTCCAGATCCCCAACGACGGCACAAATCGCTCCGCGTCGTCCGGCCAGCCTCACTCGTCCTTTTGTCCCCTCCTCCTCGTACGAGCTATCACATGCACACAAAAAAACAAATGTTATAGAAATGCGCAACGCACAAAATAACCGAATCAAACAGAGGCAAAAATCAACAGAATCGCGAAGATGAATACAAACAAAACCAACAACAACCAATGGAGTGTTTTTCCTCTTTTTTTTTCTTCTAAATCAAATATGTAATATTTTGGGCTATATAAAGCCGAAATCAACCATTGTAATGCCAGTTTTTGAAAAACGAGAAATTATCCAGAGAGCAATACAAGCAGAAACAAAGTTTTTCAGAGGTATCCTTGTTATTTTCATTTTTATTTCGAAGTAAAAAAGGGGAAAAGTTAGGGTTTCAATTCTTACCCTTGTCGATCCATCTTCTCTTTCTCTTTCTGTTGCCCATCTCGCTGGTGACAAGCTGGTGATAGGAAAACATCGAAAAAGGGTTTTTAAAATTTTTGGTTTTCAGTTTTCAAAGGATAAAAAAGATAGATTTCGGTTTTAGTTTCATGAAATGAAGGGCTTTTTTGGTTTTGAGGTTTTGGAAAGTTAGAAAAAAGGTTTTTTAGGGTTTCGGCGCCGACAACGGCGAACAGAATGATGACGACGCTGGGAAAAACAGAGGAAAAGGAGAAAGGCTCTCTGTGTTTAGGGTTTGTGAAAAGAAAAAAGAGAGGATTAAAATGTGTATTACATAGCTTTTATATTGTTTTTTATTTTAAAATTGGCCTAATTGCGTTTTAAGGGCCTCCGTGTCGTTCTAATTACGCGGGCAAGGGTTTCCGTCTTTTTAAACCCCTTCCGTAGTCCCTACATCTTTTCACATGTTTTCAATCTCGTCTCTAATTTGGCTTTAATCAGTTTCGGGTGGTCAAATCACCATTTTGGTCCATATAGTTTTTCGCGTCCTTTCAATTTGGTCTCGTTTTTTTGTTTAAATTAGCTTTTTAAATGGGTAATCTACTGTTTTGGTCCTTCAATTTTAGTTTTTTATTTTAATTAGCCCCGATCAATTTGCCTTTCTTTTTACTTAACATTTGTAACCCCCTTAGCCCGTCCTAGACGCTTGACCTGAACTACGAAGATTACACGGGGAAAACCAAAGTCAACCTTGATTAACGACCTTTTTTATTTTTAATCTTGTCTAGATGCACGTTAAGCCTATGTGAATGATCACGAAACAAGGAAGAAATAGTCACAGCGATCGGAAAACATTTAGGGACTCAATTGCTTCTCTGTCAAATTTCAGCTTAAAAAGACATCCCAAGCTCAAGCAATTGCAATTACAACATTCGGGACTAAAACGTAATGCTTGGAAACTTAAAACAATTCAAATCAGCATCCAACGGTCAACTGTATCGGAACGCCTACCCACCGTACAGAAACGCCCGTATCGAAACGGTGTTGAACGTTTTAGTACTCGGGTATGTTCCGAGACTAGTATCGAAACAGGCTTCACCAGTAGCCAAACTGTTTCGAAACAGCTTCATCTGTTCCGAAACACCTTGGCCATTACAGGCCCCTGTTTCGGAACATGTGAGGGTGTTTCGATACACTTTGCCCAGTGATGTGAAGGAACCAATGATGTGAAGGAAACCAAGATTTGAATTCTCAATCTTAGCTATGAGAATTTCAAGATGGAGTCCAACGAAACGATGTCCAAGATGTTTGATCGCTTCTCAACCATTGTCAATGGGCTCAAAGGATTTGGAGAGACTATTCCGGAAGACAAGCTTGTCCGGAAGCTACTTTACTCACTTCCCGAATCTTGGGATGGGAAGAGAACCGTCATCATCAAGGCCAAAAACTTGAAGACTCTAAAGCTTGATGAGCTAGTGGGTTCTCTCCTCACTCATGAGATTATGAAGCAAGGAAGGGAAGAAGAGAAGAAGAAGGAAGAGAAGAGAGTTGAGAAGCTAGAGGTGAAAAAGAAGAAGAAAATGGGAATATCTCTCAAAGCTTTATTACTTGAGGAAAGATTTTCTAGTGAGGAGGATGACCTTGAAGAATTGGCTATGATAGCCAAGAAATTCTCTCAATTCATGAGGTCCAACCGTGGAAGAAAAATTCAAAGAAAGATGGACTTCAAAGGTAAAAACAAAGAAGAAGCGAGGGATCAAATCATTTTCTTCGAGTGCAATAAGCCCAGTCACATTCGTTCGGAGTGTCCTCAACTCAAGAAGAAGGGCTTTGAGAAGAAGAAGAAGCTCAAAGCAAAGCTTTCTACTTGGAGTAATGAGGAGTCATCCAAGGATGACAAACAAGAAGTGGCCAACCTTTGCCTCATGGTACTTGAGGGAGATTCCTCCATGGTAACCTCTAACTCATCATCTTTAGATTTTACAAATGATGAATTAAATGATGCATATGATGAGTTGCAAGAGGTCTATGATGAATTAGTTGAGAAATACAAGGAGTAGGTCATTAGGAATAAGAAAATTATTTCGAAATTAAATGATAAAAATGACTCACTTTCTCAAGCTAATTTAAAATTTGAGAAAAAGATTTTAGGTTTGAAAGATGAACTTAAATTCTTCCAAGATGAAAATGTTGACGTAGACAATCTTCTTTCTCAATGCAATAGTGAACACCGAAAGGTGTTAGATGAGCTTAACAAGCTCAAAGAGTCTTTAAAATATGTTGGTAATGTGAATCATGAAAGAGGTGAATCTTCTAAAACAAACCAACCTAAGAAAAAGACTAATAACTACAAACAAAGTAGCTTTCCTAGACATAGTAAAACTAAAAGGATTAGAAGTGTATGGGTTTCTAAGGAACTTGTAAAATTCAATAATATTGTTGCTATGTCACCTTGGATTCCTAAGGGAGCCAAGCTATTGGGAGCTAACACTCGTGGACCCAAAATAATTTGGGTACCAAAAACAAAAGTTTAATATCTTTGTTTGTAGGGGGAGCATTGCTACAAGGCCAAAGCACAAAGTCAAAACTCATGGTACCTTGATAGTGGATGCTCGAGGCATATGACCGGAGACAAGAGTAGATTCATGGATTTAAAGCCAAAAAGTGGAGGAGTGGTGACATTTGGTGACAACTCCAAAGGCCACATTAAAGGTATTGGCTCCATAGGTAATCACTCTACCATTCTTATTGAAAATGTCTTGTATGTCGATGGTCTTAAACACAATTTGTTGAGCATAAGCCAATTGTGTGATAAAGGATTTAATGTTTTATTTGATAAAAATGGGTGCAAAATTGTTGACATTAAATCTAATAATATTATGCTCATAGGTCATCGCATAGGTAACATTTACATGGTGCATCTAGATGACATGCATACATCTCATGTATGTTTAGTAGCTCAAAATGAAAATGATGTATGGTTATGGCATAGGAAACTAGGACATGAAAGTATAAGTGTTTTAGAAAAATTAGTTTCCCTTGATCTAGTTAGAGGTTTACCCAAAATTAAGTTCTCAAACGATAAAATTTGTGATGCATGCTCTAAGGGTAAACAACATAAGTCTTCCTTTAAATCCATTAATGATGTTTCTACAAGTAGGTGTTTACAACTTATCCATATGGATTTGTTTGGGCCAATTAGGACTATGAGCTTGGGTGGTAAATCTTATGCATTTGTTCTTGTTGATGATTTTTCTAGATTTACTTGGGTTCTATTTTTAAGTACTAAAGATGAGGCTTTAGAAAAATTCATCACATTTTCAAAAATAACCCAAAATGATCTTGAACTTAGAATTTCTCATATTAGAAGTGATCATGGAACCGAATTTCAAAATTTAGGGTTTGAAGAGTTTTTAAATGAAAATGATATTAGCCACAATTTTTCGGCTCCTCGAACTCCTCAACAAAATGGGGTAGTTGAGAGGAAAAATAGAACTTTACAAGAAATGGCTAGAACCATGCTTTGTGAAAACAATTTACCTAAATATTTTTGGGCGGAAGCCACAAACACCGCTTGCTACATTGTAAACCGAGTAATGATTAGGCCAATTTTAAAGAAAACACCTTGTGAGATTTTAAAATCTAAAAAACCTAACATTAGCTATTTTCATCCATTGAATTGCAAGTGTTTTGTTTTAAATAATGGAAAAGACAACTTAGGTAAATTTGATGCAAAAAGTGATGAAGCTATTTTCATAGGATATTCTTTAACTTCTAAAGCCTATCCTGTATTTAACAAGAGAACTTTAGTAGTAGAAGAATCTATACATGTTGTATTCGATGATAACCTCCTTCCAAGGAAGGATTCTTGTGATGATGATGATGTAGGAATCATAAATGCTTTTAATGGAGGACAAACTTCAAAGGAGGATGAGATTCCAACAAAAGAAGAGGACACACAAGATCCACCTCTTGAAGCCTTGAAGGACTTGGATCTTGAGGAAAAGGAAGTGAGCTACCCAAGGGAGTTCAACTATGTCAAAGATGGTGAAATCTTGGGTGATCCATCCAAGGGGGTAACCACTAGATCTTCTCTTAAACTTATGAATCATGTTGCATTTATCTCATGCATAGAGCCTAAGAATATAAAAGAAGCATTGAAAGATGATTTTTGGATTATGGCTATGCAAGAAGAGTTAAATCAATTTGAGAGAAGTAATGTTTGGACATTAGTTGATAGGCTTAGTAATCAATCTACTATAGGGACTAAATGGGTCTTTAGGAACAAACTAGATGATAGTGGTAACATTGTGAGAAACAAAGCTAGACTAGTAGCACAAGGTTACACTCAAGAAGAGTGAATAGATTTTGATGAAACCTATGCACTCGTAGCTAGAATGGAAGCCATTAGGATGTTGCTTGCATATGCATGTTATCATGATTTCAAGCTTTTTCAAATGGATGTTAAAAGTGCACTTTTAAATGGTTTTATAAATGAGAAAGTGTATGTGGAACAACCACCGGGTTTTGAAGACTCAAAATTTCCAAATCATGTTTTTAAACTCACTAAAGCTCTTTATGGTTTAAAACAAGCTCCTAGAGCTTGGTATGAAAGACTTTCAAACTTTTTAATTGAAAAAGGTAAGGTGGACACTACACTTTTCATAAAAAAGTATAAAAATGACATCTTAGTAGTACAAATTTATGTTGATGATATTATTTTTTGTTCTACTAACGAATGTCATTGCAAAGAGTTTGCTAAGCTAATGCAAGGTGAATTCGAGATGAGCATGATGGGGGAGCTCTTATTCTTTTTGGGACTTCAAATCAAGCAAAGGAAGGATGACACCTTCATCAATCAAGCAAAGTACATAAAGGATATGCTCAAGAAGTTTGGCTTGGAGAATGCAAAGCCTCAAGCCACACCTATGAGCTCATCTACAAAGCTTGACAAAGATGAAGGAGGTAAGTTTGGCTTCCAGCCGTATCGATACCTTTTTTTACAAATTTGGCTACTAGAAAGACTTGTTTCGATACGCCCCTCACCGTATTGAAACAGCGTATCGAAACAGATTGCATCTATATCGATATGCCCCTCTGTAAAACTGAAGGAGTTTGAATGGTGTACCGATACGGCTTCACCTGTATCGATACAGTTTTAATTGAATTTTTAATTCGAACTATTTTAAATGTATCCGACCGTTGGTGTTAGTTGTTAGGTAACCAACATTTAAAATGGCAGTTGACCCGTATCGATACGGTAAACCCTCGTATCGAAATGGAAACTTCCAGTGAGCTAAGTTGAGAAAAAGGTATCGATACGGTCTTATCCGTTTCGATACACTCCCTGTCCCGTACCGATACGCTTACGTGTGTTTCGATATGCCCTCTTTATTATGTACAACGGCTCTTTCTTTTTTGAGATAGGTATCAATACGGCTCCCCGTGTACCGATACAAATAGCTGCAGAAGTTCATTTATGGTGGAAAGGGAGGGTTCCAAGGGCTCTAATCAATTCCCTAACCACCCAAACAGCTAGAAATGATAGAAGAGGTATAAATTGAAGCTCTTTGAAGACCATCAACAACCATTGCATTAAAGTCAAACATTCAAGCAAAAATCCAACCTCAAGTGTGCCTATTTTCCAATCTCTTGTAATTCCCAAATTGAGTTGTATCCAATTCTTATTTTATCTTCAAATTTGGGTTGAGTGTTGTACTTCAAGGGACAAAATTGTATTTGAGAGATATACTTCTTGTCCAATTTCTTCTTTGTTTATTTGTGAGGGTTTGGTCAAATTTTGGGTAGAAAATTTGACCGGTTGTGTAAAGGTTACCTCCTAAGCCTTGAAAAGGGGAAGAACAAATAGTGAACTGTTGCAAATCCTTAGTGGTAGCTAAGGTAGTGGATGTAGAGTTCATTTGGAACTTGAACCACTCTAAAATCCTTTGTTCTTCATTTTAAATTGTGCATTCACTCTCACAAAGTTTTAAAATCCCAATTCACCCCCTTTTGGTCTTGATCATTCAATCGATCCACTCAACAAGTTCTTTCAGCCAAAACTCACATTTGCTCAGCTTAGCATAAAGCTGATTTTCCAACAAAGCTTGTAAAACAATTCTCAAATGGCCTTCATGATCCTCCTCAGTACGAGAGTACACAAGGATATCGTCGATGAACACCACAACAAACTTGTCCAAGAATTCATGGAACACCCTATTCATCATGTCCATGAAAGCAGCAGGAACATTCGTCAAACCAAACGACATCACAAGGAACTCATAATGCCCATTCCTCATTCTAAAGGTTGTTTTCGGCACATCCACATCCTTCACCTTTAACTGATAGTACCCTGACCTCACATCAATCTTGGAAAACACAGCCGCTCCTAGAAACTAATCAAAGAGATCATCAATCCTCGACAAAGGATACCTATTCTTGACGGTCAACTTATTCAGCTGATGATAATCGATGCACATTCTCATCGTGCCATCTTTCTTTTTCACAAACAAGACCGGTGCACCCCAAGGTGACACACTAGGCCAAATGAAGCCATAGTCAAGCAACTCCTGAAGTTGCATCTTCAACTCCTTCAACTCTTTGGGTGCCATGCGATAGGGAGCAATGGACACCGGAGTTGTATTCTCATACAGCTCAATTCCAAACTCAACCTCTCTACTAGGCAGCAAACCAGGTAATTCCTTCGGAAACACTCTAGGGAATTCACACACGGTCCTTATATCTTGAACACGCACCTCCTTCGAACTGGGATTCATAACAAAAGCCAGGTAAGCTTCACAACCTTGCCGCAACATCCGGCTTGCTTCCAACGTGGACACTACATTGGCAAGAAATTTCACATTTTCTCCCACCACCACCATCTCATAATCATCAACAAGTTTCAACGAAACTCGCTTGCTTTCGAAATCCACAACGGCTCTATGCTCAACAAGCCAATCCATGCCAGGATTACATCGAAACCATAGAATGGAAATTCCATAAGATCAACAAGAAAAACATGATCTTGCACCTTTAAGGGACGTCTTCTATACAACTTTCTTGTTACAACCGTCTCACCAAAGGAACTAGTGACACGCATACCAACATCCAAAGACTCAACAGGCAAACCAAGCATTTGAGCATGTTCACGCAATATGTACGAGTGTGTAGATCCAGAATCAATCAAAGAAAGTAATGACAAGAATTGCCAAGTAAAGGTACATGCGATCACGTCCGTGTCATTCTTTCCCTCATGATGGGCATACACTCGAGCCTGACCACCACCCTCAGGTTGGACAGTCACAACATGCGCCACGTTTTTTCGACGATCATCCCTACGCTGAAAATTACCACGGCCGCGCCAACGACCTCTCTGTGGATCAGCTGCTCTCACCGGAGCTTGTCCCTTTCTCAGCGGCTGAGGACAATCTCTCTTCATATGCCCTCGGTTAACACAGTTCCAGCATGTCGCAAGGTTACCCTAACACTCACCAGCGTGTCTCCTACCACACTGGTTGCACTCAGAAGTCCTCAAGAATACATTAGGTCCTTGCTGACCTCTACTAGGGTTACCACTCCCACTTCTAGCATCATAATGTAGCTTTCTGTCCTTATGCCTCTTGTTGCGATCTCTACCATAATCGTGTTCAGCAGCTCACTTTCCCGAGCTTGATCCACCAGCTCGGCTTGCCAAACCAAGATTCAATTCAATGTCATTGGCTCTAGTGACCAAGACATCGAAGTCAGTGTAATCAGCTACAAGCATATAGGTCTTGACATCCGCTACCAGCCCATAACGAAACCGTTCGCACCTTTCCCTCTCACTAGGAATTAGCTCAGGTGCATACTGGCTAAGGAAAACAAACTGAATCTCATATTCAGCCACATACATGTTCCCTTACATAAGAGACATAAACTCTCTCTTTTTCTCGTCAAGATAACGAACTCCCAGGTACTTCTGCTTGATAGCATTCAAAAAGAATGTCCAAGTCACCTCGTCATCCTCCATTCCGGAGATAGTGGTCGTCCACCACGTATAAGCATCACCATGCTGTAGTGACACAATGCATCCCAGTTTTTGCACATTGTTGCAACTCAACTGACCAAGAATTCTCTTGGTGCTCTCCAACCAAGACTCAGATCCTTCAGGTGACAAACCTTTGAACTCAATTCCACCCAGACTGCGGAGACGCTCTAATGGCAATCTAACATTAGCACCATCCTGAGGTGCAGCTTCATGAGCTCCAGCTACTGTTGCCTGGAAAGCTCCAGTAATAGCCTGTATCAGCATGGTCATATCCAGAGCAACTTGCCCCTGACCATTCTCGGGTCCAACAACCCCAACACCAACTTCCGCATTACCAACCTCAGCTCCACCACCACCAGGTGGTACACCAGGAGGAGGAGGAGGTAATTCCTCAACATTCTCCATGTTCTCATTCTCAACCATAAATTTAGTTTTGATTCTCAGCTCTCTACGTGGCCCCATAATAAAAACAATACACTGACAAAATGCATTAAACACAATTAGGCATAATAAGGTAAGTAATCCAAGTACTCAAGCTCATTTTCGAAAACAATTCTTCTCATTAGTAATGATATGGCAATGGGATCCCCAACTATACTCCAAACCTAGCATAGCATCACCAATTCACCTCAATTGAATCATACAACAATATTGTTGCATCAAACTTCCACCAAAAAGACACAATCATACATAACCACATTCAACAACCACATACCAAGCCCCAATTATTCGATAACCTGGCTATGATACCAACAAATGTAACCCCCTTAGCTCGGCCTAGACGCTTGACCCGAACTACGAAGATTACACGGGGAAAACCAAAGTCAACCCGAAAGTCAACCTTGATTAACAACCTTTTTTATTTTTAATCTTGTCTAGATGCATGTTAAGCCTATGTGAATGATCACAAAACAAGTAAGAAAGTGGCACAGCGATCGGAAAACATTTAGGGACTCAATTGCGTAAATTACGCATTTTAGGGACCAAAATGTAATTTAAGGAAATTAGAAGGACTTAGCTGATTTTAGGTTTACCAATCAGAAATTAATCATGTTACAAGCTTCTCCGTCAAATTTCAGCTGAAAAAGACATCTCAAGCTCAAGCAATTGCAATTACAACAGTCGGGACTAAAACGTAATGCTTGGAAACTTAAAACAATTCAAATCAGCATCCAACGCTCAGCTGTATCGGAACACCTACCCACCGTACCGAAACGCATGTATAGAAACGGTGTTGATCGTTTTGATACTCGGGTATGTTCCAAGACTAGTATCGAAACATGCTTCACTAGTAACCAAACTATTTCGAAACATCTTCATCTGTTCCGAAACACCTTGGCCATTACAGGCCCCCGTTTCGGAACAGGTGAGGGTGTTTCGATACACTTTGCCCAGTGACAGCAGAAATTGCTAGTTTTTTTTTTCACTTTTAAGCCATTCAAACATATCTCAATGATCATCAAACTATACTAGCAACTCATTTTGCCACTAAGGAACATATTTAAGACCCCTGGACTAGAGCATGGCATCAAATACAAGATCACACAATCTAAAGGCATGCTTCCTAGTCTCAAAACCAATATAAGCAACCAAACCTCAAACCATACAATTAGAACCGTTTACAATCCATAAAATCCAGCACAAACATGCCACAAACTCAAGGAGTTCAAACACATCTCCCAAATACACCCTTGAGGTCCCATTGCCGATATCAAAACTAAAGTGTATAAAAACATCACCATACATGAGCTTTGTACTTCCTTCGATGTTCTTATCCTTTTCGCTGCCCAAAAACACTTCAATTATCTGCATTATTGGTAAAAGAGAGTGTAAGCACAATTGCTTAGTGAGGCGGGCTCTAAAGAAAACCAACAGAATAATGCATTTCATGAAAACACTTTCTCAAAAGCTTTTTCTACAACATGCTCATTCTATCTCATGCTTGAAAACCATTTCAAAGCAACTTCTCATTGAAAACACATGTACCTCAATTCTATCTCATGCATTTAAACCAATGTAAATCTCATGGCAAGGCCATACACATGCTTGTAAAACCAAAGCATTCCATATACAAATCTCATATGCATTTCTCATAGCATATATCATCTCAACAATAGGTACATGTGAATCAAAAGCATTTTCATATATTGTATTGGCATTTCACATCTCATTATTACTCGGATATGTGGACAACTCACTAGACACTTCTGGTGGCATCTACCATCACCGTACTCACTTGTCTAGTAACATAATTTCCGGTGGTATCTACCATCACCGTACTCAAATGACGGTATCTCTCATCGCCACAAAACTTGGGTATTTCACCAAGTCCTTCCCGATGGAATGCCCATCATCGGTTCTCTCCCTTTGGATTAACCAAAGAGCACATACGAATTTTTAGTTTATAGTGCACTCTCATCTATTGATCGATCAATTATATTCGGTAAGTATCTCATCTTTTATGCCAATATAGTATGTCAAAACATCATCTCACCTACTGTTTTTCATGCAACATTTCTCAAATCATTCTCATGTCATTTCAAAACCATAGCATTTGCCATACTTTAAAACAAGAGTTCAAAACTCATCAATGCAACATGATATTTAATTAAATCATCGCTAGCATCATCTCATGCTATAATTCATTCATGAAAACAGTAGGAATTTATCTATCTCAAACCATGAGCATGTAAAAGCATTTTAGAGGCAATCCACCACATATAAGAGAGTAATCTAGCTAATACTTACTTTCAGACTTAGGAAGGTGTTTCAAACCTTTCCTAAATCCCCAAACCTTGATTCTTATCCCTCAAGGACTTCTAAAACCATACACACTCACCGATTACGTTTCGCTTGCTCGCCGAAACGCTATCTAGGCTCCCGGATCAACACCAAAGGCGTCCGAAGATGTCTCCCATGTTTATAACACATAAGAGCAGAGGATTAATGCATCATCATGCATTGAAATCATCAGCCACACACCTAAACTCGTTGCTCTACTCAAAAACCACATTTCGGCTACCAAACACAACTGAAATCATCTCAAAACTCTTCCACAACAAAGCCCAGACAAGATCTACCACTTCTAATCATTTCTAAACATCAATGAACATAAAAAAATACCACAAACTCGTCCTTATACCTCCAGCTATAACATGACACAAAAACACCCCAAAACCACCATTCTAGCAAGCAAAACTTAAGAATCCAAGCCCATTCGGGATTTTTTTTATAAAACCTCATTTATAACTTCAATTAACATCAAAATACATTAGAAAACAACCTCAAAATAGAGTCTAACCATCAACCACGAAAATCATCAAGATTCCTCCAAGAACCTTGAGTTTTAAGACAATTTCTTGTTTCTAACATTAAAGCAACTCAAAAATCATTAACAAAGGATTGATAACTTGAGAATTTCAGTAAAGAACTGATCATTAGAGGATAAGGACGAAGCTTACCTATAATGGCTGATTTCTCCTTGATTTGGGTAAGTTTTCTTGAAAATCCAATGTAAAATCAAGAGGTTTTGATGAGGAGAAGATTAGGAATCAAAAAGGAATTGAAATCCAGTCAAAAGGGATGAAAATCAATAACCAATTGAAGCAGAAAGAGTGTTTAGCTGAAAAGAATTTGAGAGAAAATGGAAGGAGAGAAAATTGACGTAAAGTAGTTATGAAAAGTCAAAGGTAGTTTTCTTTTAATTAATCTTTATTTTCCTTAAATTAAACATTAATAAAATCACCCAAATTAAGAAGAAATCTGATTAAAAACATTTTGGTAAAATTAGCTCCTTAAAGATTCAAAGTTTCAATCCTTTATAAAACAGTCACTATTTAACTTTAGCAAAAACTACGATTTGGTCATTACACCGAAATGTAGTATTTCCAAATATTATTTTGTAAAATTGATTTCACCATACTTATTCACATAATAAATGAGGATTTTTAGATATTTTTCCATATTTTTAAAATATCCCGAACTAGGTATTCCCTAACTCTCTCTTTTATATTCGAACCGTTCTTGACCGGTCTGAATCGGACTCTAAATCATCTAGGCTCAAATTTGGGGTATTACAACATTTTCTTTTCGTTATATTTTGCTTTTTTATTTATAATTTTGCCATCTTATTTGTGTTTGTCTAATATGCATATTTGGTTCTTTTAAGGTGGCATGCGCGTATTATTAAATATGCGATTGTATGCCTTTTATATTTTCCGGGTTAAGCATGTGTTTTTGCAATATATGTTTTTCTTAGTACGATATAGTTTAATATGCAATCTATTGTTTTTAGTCTGTACGTATCTTAAGTTGCTTTGATGTCATTCGAATATATGTGACATGCATTTTAAATGGTCATCATGTGACTTTTGATATTTTGATGTGCATGATAACTAATTTTAATTATAAAAATGAGGTACTTATTAATTCGTGTATTTAGGTCGAAATATCCTAGCTTATTGGACATTCCTCGAATATTCAGATTAATTCACATCGTCTAAAGGTAAATTCGTAATTAAAACGATCAAGACCATGTCATCATATTTTATCTGCTTGCATCATGCATAAAGGTGACATACGGGATCTGAACCCTAAACTAGCACGGCAGTCAGACTTATATAATGTCGGTTTAGTCTTTGGTACGGTGTACCATCATCCTTTTTAATCAAACGTCAAATTAATTCGAAACCACCAATTTGATAAAGCTCATCCGATTAAAGTCTCATTTTCAATTAAGAACCCCTAATTAAACTCATTTTAAATTTTGGATAATTTCCATCAATTAAAAGCAATAATTGTTTTGGTACCGATTTCCGGGCGTGATGGGGGGTGTTAACCCTTCCGCCACACGTAACCAACTCCCGAACCCTTTCAAACGAATCTATGGTTTTGTTTTTACGGTGTCCGGCCTACCTTAGTGGTCGGTGACGACTCCAAAAAGATTTTTTAAGGTTTTTTCAAAAACGCGAGTTTTCCCCTTTTACTTAAATGTTTGAAAAAGTAGGGGACACTTAAATGTTTTTGAAATTTTTAAAAGAAAAAACCTTATCACAGCGTGGCAACTCTACTGGGGACATTTTGTTTTACAGAACAAAAAGAGAGTTAAGCCGATAAAATAATTGTTGCTTTTAAT
Organism: Hibiscus tridactylites; assembly: GCA_958450335.1. Lineage (NCBI taxonomy): Eukaryota > Viridiplantae > Streptophyta > Magnoliopsida > Malvales > Malvaceae > Hibiscus > Hibiscus tridactylites. Next base: position 77,821,103 of record OY288266.1, read on the forward strand.
GATGTAAATATTTGAAATTTAATTTGACTTTAGCGAGGTGGTTCTTCCTTGAAAATGGGATTTTAATTACACGAGCTTCGATAATTGGTGGTCTTTGAATTAATTTTTCATTTAATTTCAAAGGAATCATCGACATGTGTTGCATCACGATCATTAAGCTCTATCCCCGAGCTTCGTCCTTTAAGTGGTAGTGAAACGCCCATACCCACGTGAGCGTCCCTCCACGGGTCGGGAATTCACTTATGGAATCCACGCCTTTGACACGTGAGCAGCCCTCCATGTCATTAGGTCGTGCTTTCCCTCGAACCGAAACCAATTCGCAAGCTTGTAATGGGCCAGAATTGGGGCTTTTGTTACCTTAGTAGGTGATAAGATAGGTTTGGGTACCCTTGTTAGAACTGAACCCACATGTGTGAGAATTTAAGAAGCCCACCCCGATTAGAGCCATGCAGATAACCGTATAATTAGAATTCATGCTAGTAGGCCTTGCATTGTCAATTTGCTTTGGTGTGTTTTCGTTTATTGTATTCAGTATTCATTATTGTTGTTACTAATCCAGTTGCCTTTTTTTGCCTTGGTTTGCTTATTTTTGCATATTCATCGCATTTTCATACGAAGTGTTGATTCAAGAACAATCTAAAGTTGAAAACTTTCACAACGGGAGAAAGAGTCCATAGCAACGGAGCTTCCGGAACCTTAGTTTAAAGGGGTGCGAGCAAAATTTATTGAAAATTGTACCCTATGTATTTATTCTCTTGCCTCGTTGTAACAAGACTTGATCTCCGTTATAAAAAGTTGTTTAATGATGATGTTTGTCGAATCAACATTTCCTTGCATTCGATTGTGTTTTTTAATTTGTTGCCTTCAATCATTTGTTTATGTTATGCATACTCATTTCATGCATTAAATCTTAAAGTCATGAGATTAATTGTTCGGGGTCATGACAGTATTTTTGACTATCGAAGATTCCGCATCCACACTTTACCCGCCATCAAAGGAAGCAAATAGAGGAGAGTTTTGCTAAGTTAGAAGCCGATTTGAGAGGGCAGTTGGAGCGAGCTCAACAAGAATTGAGAGACACCATCATCAAGTCCCAACAAGATATGATGAAAGAAATATCTCAGTTGCTACAAGCCAATCTGAAAGGAAAGGGTACGGTTGGAAACCCTAGTTAGGAGAGAGGGGACCCTTCATTTTCCCCGGGCTTTGTCACCGATACCCCTAAGCCCTCGCAAGGAGCGGCTAATCAAGAAGATGGGGCAACATCACATCAGGCGGGCGCCTCTACCCATGCTCCATCAGGTATGGTTTTTAATCATGTGGAAAATGTCGGGGATAGTGTCCCAGACTTGGATGAGATTGAGAATTTGAACAAGGTCAAGGCAGAGTTCTCAAAACAACTAGAAGAGACCCGGAAGGACCTCGAGGAGAAATTCCGAACAAAAAAGGGAGAAGAGGGGTCATATGAGATGAATGCTAGAGATCTTTGTTTGGTTCCAGATCTGATAATCCCACCCAAGTTCAAGACCCTAAAGTTTGAGAAGTTTGACGGGACGACTTGCCCTACCTCCCACATAACCATGTTATGTAGAAAGATGACGGGTTTCATCGACAACGAGAAGTTGCTAATTCACTACTTTCAAGACAGCTTAGCGGGGCCCGTAGTGAGGTGGTACAATCAGTTAACCCATGCTTAGATTAGGTCATGGAAGGATTTGGCCAAGGCTTTCACAAATCAGTATATGCACATAACCGATATGGTCCCAAACTAACTCATGTTGTAAGGTTTGGAACAAAGACACAATGAGAGCCTCCGTGAATACGCCCAGCATTGGCGAGATATCGCGGCACAAGTCCAACCTCTACTCCGTGAGAATGAGATCTCTCATATGTTTGTTGACACTTTGAAGGGGACCCTCTATGACCGCATGATAAGCAAACATATCGAGAATTTCTCGGATATGGTTATGACCGGTGAACGTATTGAGGTGGTAGAATTGATGGAGGAGAGAATGCTCGGAAGCAGTTCAAGAAGAAAGATCACGAGGTGAACAACACCAGTATCTTCGAGCCTTCCAAGCACCTCACAATCTCACCACCTCGAGCCGCAAACGGGAATGCACAAAGCTCAAACCGAAGAGAAATTAGGGCTCTCAAGAAGGAACAAGAGAAGTTTTCATTCACCCTTCTACCCATGCTATACAAGAAGGTGTACAAACACTTATACGAGGCTGATCTGGTTCGTCCGTATCATGTTACCCCCTTCTAGCTGCCTTACCCTTCATGGTACGACGAGAAAGCACATTGTGAGTACCACGGTGGAGTGTCGGGGCACACGATAGAAAATTGCATGACATTCAAGAAGCTCGTGCAAAACATGATCAACAATGGGGTCCTCGAGTTAGAGAGGCCCAATGTGACGACCAATTCGCTTCCAAACCATGGAGGACGAGGCGTGAACGCACTCGAAGAGGTAGATACGGAGAAGGTGAGGGTGGAAGTGTCGGAAATCAAGTCCCCTCTGACTTGGGTGTACGAACAGTTCTGTACAGCGGGCTTAATTGAGAAGGGTCCGAATGGGGCATGTGACGGCCATGAGTCATTTTGCGAGTACCATCAGATTCATAGAAATCCGGAATTTAAGCAGTTGGTTCAGGAACTGATGGACAATAAGGAGATCAAGTTCCTCGAAGAAGCTTAAGGGATGGGATGGATGGCCAGTCTAGCAGTAGTCAAGGGTTTTATGCATCCAAGTTTGCTTGTTTTCATTTCATTGCATTTTAATCTTTTCTTTGAAGTAATGTGTGGAATCAACTTTGCTACCCTTTGCACGAAGGTAGCAAAGATCTTTTTGTAAGGGCCTAAGATTGCATGTTTTTAAAATTTCAATGAAAAGATGCATTGTGTTTAGTGTTTCAATTACCTCTTCATTTTGTGTATATATTTGTCTATTGAGTCCCCGTATATCAATTGCACAAGGGACATTGACCTTGACCCCAAAGGTTGATTTCGAGCAGCTTTTGTTTAGTGGAAATCGAAAGCTGCGAAGATGATGAATATGTGGCTTACACTCCTAGTTAATTTGGTCATCTATTGAGTACACATACATTGGGGCCTTCAGGAGAGCAACCGGAAACCTCATGTGCTAAAAAAAGGAAGAAGAAAAAAAGAAAAGGAGAAGAAAAAAAAGAAAGAAAGAAGAAGAAAAAAGGGTAAACTACTGCAGGGGTCACTTTCATTTCCCGTTTTTACAGATTTAGTCACCACTTTTGAAAAGTGCCAATAAGTGGTCATCTACGTTTTCGATGTGTAAAGACTTGGTCACTCCGACGTTATAGTCCGTTAATCCCCTAACAGATTACTGATGTGGCGGAATTAATTAAATGGCAATATCCACGTGTATTTCCACGTGGATAATAACATCGGAAATCTTCCTTAATGAAAACATATCCAACGAACTCTCCACTCTCAAACTCCCATTATTCAACTCAGTAACAGCAGATGAAGACGACGACTGAAAATGCTTCTCTTCTTCCACACTATTCTTCGCTTTCTCAATGATCTCCACTTCTTCAACCCTAAGATCATATGTAACCATTCACTTTTCCTTCTTATCATCATCCTCCACAAAAATCACTTCTTTTTCCTTCTTAAAATGGCTCAAAGCATCCCAAGCTGGCCTTTTCACATTACTGAATCTACTACTCAAGAAATTCCCCATATCGCTTTTAGCCGAATCCTGTTTGTGTTTTGAACCTGGTAACCCAAATTTTATATGTCTGACAAGGGCGTGGACTGCTCTAGGGAAAGGTATCTTAGGTTCTGGGTAACGAGAGATTCTCGAGGCATTGCTGTTGTGGGGTAAAATTGCTTTTTCTGGGCTTTGGTTCAAAGAAAATTTTGGTTTTTTGAAAAACTAAAAATCGATGAAAATTGGATATGGAGATTTCTTTTTGTGGTTAAAATTGGAAATGAAATATTCATCTCCACCGCGTTTACGATTACCTGCTAAAGCACCCATTGACGAAATTCATAAAATTTAAACCCTAAAGTTCCAATACCCATTTAACGAAAACCATGAAACTAGATTTGAGAGGCTAGGGTTTTTTTTCTAAAAACCCCTAAATGTTATAACCCAGAATGACTACTTTTAAAGCGAAAACATTGAAACCCAGAATTTGGAAAATCCAAAATATTTCAAAACACAACAAAAGGATCGGATTTTTCTTAAAACTAAACCAAGCCCAGAAAATAAAAAGGGAGAATGCGGAAGAAAATTGATGAAAAATTTTAGGGGAATACACGTGGATATTGTCATTTAATTAATTCCGCCACATCAGCAATCTGTTAGGGGATTAACGGACTATAACATCGGAGTGACCAAGTCTTTACACATCGAAAACGTATATGACCACTTATTGGCACTTTTCAAAAGTGGTGACTAAATCTGTATAAACGGAAAATGAAAGTGACCCCTGCAGTAGTTTACCGAAGAAAAAAAGAGTAAAAAAGGAAAAGAAAAGACAAAAGAGAGAGAATAATGAAAGCGTAACAAAAGTACTCCCATGTTCGAAGCCTGGTAATAGGCATTTTCGGATATGAGTGTGGAATTTTTTAGGCACTCCGTTGTAGCAAAAAGACTAATAAGGTTTCTATGCACCATTTGAATCAAATTTTTTGCTTCATGAGTGATGGTAATATTTTCAAATCATGACAATGTCGAGTAGCTCGGGGTTTTGTTGTTTGCTCCATCATTTATTTCGAGCCAAAGAAATGTGATGAGTTGACTTCCCCAAAATCAAAGAATTGAGACAAAGTAATAATGACAAAGGCGAAGCCTATAGAAGATAAGTCTAATTGATTAAAAAACTGAAGTAACTCGGAGAGTATGTCACATTTTCAGGCATCCGCTCAACTTTCGAGGTCTCCTAGACATATGATGCTTGAGGCAATCCCCGATAAGCCATAATAGTGTCGTTCGTGCACTTGATATTCGGGGTATTTAATCTGGCTTGATGTATCCATGATTTGAAAAGAAAGCCTAGTTTTCGAAAATGCATCTCATTTTGAAGTCAGAAGATGCAATCTAAATATTTAGTGGAAACAAAAATATTTCTTCCCATTGTTTCGGGGATAAAGTATTAGAACGCAATGTCATGAATGCAAATGATAGCTCACCGGTGGCCATGGTGAGGACAATAGTCAAATTCCACATGCTACAGTTAAGGGACTCGAGGCAAATTTCTGTCAAGGTGCCTTTATTGGTTCAGAAAATGAAAATGGACCTTAATGAACTTAAGAGAAAAGTTCAGGGGCTTGGGGGCATGTGTTTCCCCTAATGTTGAGAAAAGAGAAAAGTCATCGTGTTGAGTCAAGACAAAGAGAATGGTTGAGCACCAGCTTGAATAGGGGCCAATGTTTTGAGAACGAGCACTACGAGAAGTATAGTTGAGCACCCAGTTTAAATAGGGGGCAATGTTTTGAGAATGAGCACTACGAGAAGTGTTATGTCTAGTATGACTAATGGAAGTCAGTAGTCATCTCTTGAGAAGAGACCCGAGATTGAGATCTGGCAAAGATGAGAAAGCCCGAAGAGATCGAGAAGAAGAAGAGACAAGAAAAAGGTCAAGAGTGACCGATCTGAAAAGTGGAAGCGGCCGAGCAATTTTGATATCATAATTTATGCATCATTTGTAGTTAGGCATCCCTAGGATTAGGAGCATGCTAACTCACATCATCATATCATTTTGCCTATTTTTTACAGGTATATTAAAGCTTTTCCCAGTAGAAGAGAACCCACTTATCCGTTCAGGCATGAGGAGAATGGAACCCACATATCCGTTTGGGCTTTTGGAGAATGAAACCTGTCTATTTGTTCAGGCATGAGGAGAATGAAACCCGCCTATCCGTTCAGGCATGAGGAGAATGGAACCTGCCTATCTGTTCGGGCTTTTAGAGAATGGAACTCGCCTATCCGTTCGGGCTTTTGGAGAATGGAACCCGCCTATTCATTCGGGCTTTTGGAGAATGGAACCCGCCTATCCGTTCAGGCATGAGGAGAATGGAAACCCGCCTATTCTTTCAAGTATGAGGAGAATGGAACCCGCCTATCTGTTCAGGCATGAGGAGAATGGAACCCGCCTATCCGTTCAGACATGAGGAGAATGGAACCCGCCCATCCATTCAGGCATGAGGAGAAGGGAACCCGCCTACCCGTTCGGGCTTTTGGAGAATAGAACCCGCCTATCTGTTCGGGAATTTGGAGAATGGAATCCGCCTATTCGTTCGGGCACTTTGAGAACGGAGCTTTTATTCGGACCTCGAAGGGTTGAAGAATGTTGAAATGAGAAGAACAGCTCCAAGCCTCTGCGACCGTTACATTTTCCCGTACTGACTTCCAAACCGCTAGTAGTTCAAGTGCATGGCGACTCAACATCCAAACAGGGAAGTTGGACAAAATTGGTGCTTATGGCCTTTGCTTTATTCTTGTTCCACAAGTATAAGCAAAGGGGGGCAACTGTAATCACCTATTTTGTCCGGGGTGTTAACCCATTTTTTTTTAAATAATGAGCTTTACTACTCTTTTATATCTATATCGAATAATTAAAAAAAATGAGAAAAAAAAGAAAAGAAAAAACAAACAGTATGTATATATATATATATATATATTATTAATGTTGTATACATATTTATTATATTATTATTACTATTAGAGTTACTAATAATAATATTATTATTAATGTTATTATCGTATTATTACCATTTATTATCACCTATTATTATCATACACTAATTATTACCATCTATTATTATCCATTACCATTATTATAATCATTATTACTATATTATCATTATAGTTGTTTATATTATTACCGTATATTATTATTATTATTATTATTATTATTATTATTATTATTATTATTATAAATCTATCAAAAAAAAGACTAATATATATATATATATAGTTTTCCCAAATTAAATAAATAAAAACCCAATTAAATAATAAAAGTCCAAGTCTTATTAAGAGTTCATTACAATTTAAAAGCCCAAAAAAGATATATTATACATAATATGAGGCCCGTTTGGCCCAAACCCTAATCACATCAGAACCCTAATGGTCCAGCTACCAGTCGTCAGATCTAATCAAGATCTGACGGTCCAGATGGCCCCTGATAAAGAAACCTTAGAAGTTCCCCAAGTCCCTCAATGTTGCCCCGATCAGTGCCGTTAGATCGGGCACACGATCAGGTGGCCAGGAGCAATCCCCCTTGCACGTGGGATCCACGCGCGACTGTCTATCTCTTCCACGTGCACGTACGAGGCACGCTCGAGCCCATTCAGATCTTTCGCGACCGCCTAGATCCCCAACGCCGGTATAGATCGCTCTGCGTCATCCGACCAACCTCACTCGTCCTCTTGTCCCCTCCCCCTCGTACGAGCCGTCACATGCACACAAAAAACAAATGTCATAGAAATGCGCAACGCACAAAATAACCGAATCACACAGAGGCATAAATCAACAGAATCGCGGAGATGAATACAAACAAAACCAACAACAACCAATGGGGTGTTTTTCCTTTTTTTTCTTCCAAATCAAATATGTAATGTTTCTGGCTATATAAAGCCGAAATCAACCATTGTAATGCCAGTTTTTAAAAAACGGGAAATTATCCAGAGAGCAATACAAGCAGAAATAAAGGTTTTCAAAGGTATCCTTGTTATTTTCATTTTCGTTTCGAAGTAAAAAAAAGGAAAAGTTAGGGTTTCAATTCTTACCCTTGTCGATCCATCTTCTCTTTCTCTTTTGTTGCCCATCTTGCCAGTGACAAGCTTTTCGGTCTCTCCCGAGACCATACACGGTGAGCTGGTGAGAGGCAAACATCGAAAAAAGGGTTTTAAAGTTTTGGGTTTTCGGTTTTCAAAGGATTAAAAAAGAGAGATTTCGGTTTTTGTTTCGTGAAACGAAGGGCTTTTTTTGGTTTTGGGGTTTTGGAAAGTCAGAAAAAAAGATTTTTTAGGTTTTGACGCCGGGAAAAATAGAGGAAGGGGGAGAGGCTCTCTGTGTTTAGGGTTTGTAAAAAGAAAAAAGGGATTAAAATGTGTATAACATAGCTTTTATATCGTTTTTTATTTTAAAATTAGCCTAATTGCGTTTTAAGGGCCTCTGTGTCGTTCTAATTACGCGAGCAAGGGTTTCTGTCTTTTTAAACCCATTCTATAGTCCATGCATCTTTTCACATGTTTTCAATCTCCTCCCTAATTTGGCTTTAATCAGTTTTCGGGTGGTTAAATCCCATTTCGGTCCCTATAGTTTTTCGCGTCCTTTCAATTTGGTCCCATTTTGTGTTTAAATTAGCTTTTTAAATGGGTAATCTACTGTTTTGGTCCCTCAATTTTAGTTTTTTTGTTTTAATTAGCCCCTGTCAGTTTGCCTTTCTTTTTACTTAGCATTTTCTTTTCGTTATATTATGCTTTGTTATTTATATTTTGCCATCTTATTTGTGTTTGTCTTATATGCATATTTGGTTCTTTTAAGGTGGCATGCGTGTATTATTAAATATGTGATTGTATGCCTTTTATATTTTTTGGTTTAAGCATGTGTTTTTGCAATATATGCTTTTCTTAGTACGATATAGTTTAATATGCAATTTATTGTTTTTAGTGTGTACATAGCTCAAGTTGCTTTAATGTCATTCAAATATATGTGACATGCATTTTAAATGGTCATCATGTGACTTTTGATATTTTGATGTGCATGATAACTAATTTTAATTATAAAAAGGAGGTACTTATTAATTCGTGTATTCGGGTCGAAATATCCTAGCTTATTGGACATTCTTCAAATATTTAGATTAATTTGCATCGTCTAAAGATAAATTCGTAATTAAAATGAACAAGGCCATGTCATCATATTTTATCTGCTTGCATCATGCATAAATGTGATGTACGGGATCCGAACCCTAAACTAGCACGACAGTCAGACTTATATGATGTCAGTTTAGTCTTTGGTCCGGTATACCGGCATCCTTTTTAATTAAACGTCAAATTAATTCGAAACCACCAATTCGATAAAGCTCGTCCGATTAAAGTCTCATTTTCAATTAAGAACCCCTAATTAAACTCATTTTAAATTTCGGATAATTTTCATCAATTAAAAGTAACAATTGTTTTGGTACCGATTTCCGGGCATGATGGGGGTGCTAACCCTTCCCCACACGTAACCAACTCCCGAATCCTTTCAAACAAATCTATGGTTTTATTTTTACGGTGTTCGGCCTACCTTAGTGGCCGATGGCGACTCCAAAAATATTTTTTTAAGGCTTTTTTCAAAAACGTGAGTTTTCCCCTTTTACTTAAATGTTTGAAAAAGTAGGGGACACTTACAAGTTTTTGAAATTTTCAAAAGAAAAAACCTTATCACAGTGACCACATACTTCCCTCCTACTGTCGCCAATAGAAGGACCTTAGTCCCGGACCGTGGTCCTCTCAAACACAAGAACTTTATGAACTCTATGACATGCCAATTATACCTAAGACCGACTTGAGACTAAGGCTCAAGTAAACATGAACTATGTTTCACTTCTTGTGACATATCTGACTGAATCGAGCATTGCTCTATAACTGAATTTTAAAAGTATCATTCATGTAGTTTAATACATAATTCATTCACTTAGTTAAACATGTGATTCATTGTCGAAATCAGAGGATCACTTAAACCACATTCATAATAAGATTTTTTCTACTTAAACACACAATCAATGTCACTAAAACATAATTTATTTCAAACATAACTTACAATCCATACATATCATGACATGTTTGAACAATAAGTAACGCACCTCAACTCTCAACTTAGCTTAGCTTAGCATTGGTTAATACACACACATTTTGCAAACAAACAAGTTCATTAACATAATGCTCAGAATATCTTTTAAACTATTCCGAGACATTAAACCTACACTCACAATATATCCGAGCTAACTTGATCCCTGAATCACTACCTCGAGTTGTCCCTCTATAGCTTTACCCATTTTGGTCCTTGCTTCCTCAATTACCTCTTGTTTTAACCATAATACAATGTACAAGCATTAAACTTCTATTACATTTGAATGAGGCAAAATAGTCCAATGAGTAACCATTTAATCTATAAGCAGTCCAATGTTCACAAAATATCCCCTAAAGAAATATATTTGTATTCTTATACACAAATAGGTCACGCATTCTTGTATCATTATAGAATGTTTAAGCATGCATTACAAAGTAACCAATCAGTTCCGAAATACATTTAAAAACAATTAAATCACCTAACATTTGTTTTTGGTATTAAACTGACATGTTTGATTTATGTAGTTTTTAAATTGTTTCAATATCTCCATAATAACCCCAAATCAGATTCAAACAACCTATACTTATTAATCTTTACCAAAACATCTTTTTATTTAATCAAATCTGCCCCTCTTTCAAATCAAAACAGTTTTAAGATTTCAATTCCTATCACAAACCTTTTATAATCACAAAATTATGCTTTCATTTAAATGATTTCAGCCCCAATTCTATGTTCATCTATCTTCATTCTCAACAATCAAAATAGTTTGCAAAATACTTCTAAACAGCCCACAATTTGCATTTTTGTGACTATACATATTTCATACAATTTGCCTCTAATTCTATATTGATGTAACCCCTCGCCCCGGCCTAGACAAAAGACCGAACCGAACGGGTTACACGGAAAAAACCGACGCGAAACCCGCTAAGGCCTCACTCCGATTAGCAACCCTATTTTTTCATTTTAATTATCTTGTCTAAATATCATTTTAATCCTATATGTGAAGGGCAACCAACGGAAAAGCGAATACATATACGAACAGAGCAGAGGGCATACGATAATGTAAACTTACCAAGTAGTTTGTTAGTCAAATTACATGCACACGAGACAAAACCATCACAAAGGTCACATATAAACTCATATAGGAAGCATGCAAGCCTTAGGGACTAAAATGCATCATTTGAAAACCTTGAAGATGCCTTTTGAACGTTTTAACTGCATGCGTTCCGAAACAGGCTTGCCCGTTCCGAAATGCGGGCTCCATTTAAAAAGCAACATCCAGCCGTTTCGGAACGGTCCCACCTTGTTCCGGAACGAAAACCTCCAGTGGCCAAACGTACCCGAACGACCCTATATGGTTCCAAAATAAGAACCTCCAGTGGCAAAACATACTGAAACGGCACCACCCCTGTTCCGATACGGATACCCCTGAGGCATCGACTGTTCCGAAACCATATCGAGCGTTCCAAAACGCCTGGGCAAAGTTTTGCCCGAAAACATAATTTAACATCTCCAAACGTCCCCAAATTTTCCCCGAAACATCACATACCACATGGCAACTCAAAATACAATTAATCTAGAGGCAAGACACCCTAAATGCGACCTCAAACATGCATACACACAACAAAAGGGGTTTCATGTCCAAAGCACATAAGAGCACTTTGCATTCAAAACGCCAACAAGCCAAAATACAAAGTAATCCACCAAAAGCATAACAAACTTCAACTTAACATGGCATCAACATTTAAAACATGCGAGCAACATAAACAAGGCCAAACATAGGAGTTTGAACACCAACTCTCTAACATAAAAGCCTAGTATTCCCATTGTCTAAGCATTGTTACAAACACAAAATCATACTTGAGCTTAGCAAGAACTCCAAGAAACTCCTCCCTTGCCCACTTGCTTCTCGAAGCTTCTAATGATCTACATTGTTGGAAAAAGAGAGAGCGTAAGCTTAAAATCTTAGTGATCGGAGCTCCAAACACAATAACAATGCAGTTTAAAGCAAATATTTTAGTTTTGAAAATCAAACCATATAAGTAAGAGATGAAATAAACACAAGCATAGACCAAACATGGTTTGCAAATGCACAACCATTTCCGGTGGGACTACACATCAATGTTCACACAACTAGTAGTTTTTCGATGGGACTACACATCATCGTACTCTTCTACTAGTCACTACCGGTGAGACTACACATCACCGTAAGCAACGACAACCATCACGTGAGGCTTGACATCAACAACGACTACACAACAACACTAAAACGGAAAGTAAAGACAATCCACATTTCACACAGCATCACAAATAATCGCACACACCAACACTTAACGAACAAGGTGAATTAGAAAACTTACACTTGGGTTTAGGTTAGCCTTTAGGGTTCCACCCAAACCCCCAAGAAACCACTTTGAAACATTTTAAACTTCAAAACATTACCACTCACAGATTAAGCCCAACCAAAAGCCAAAACACTGATCTCAAGCCTCCATAACACCAGGTATCGCGCCCAAAGTACCCGAATCAATCTCCTCTGCTTCAAGAAAACCCAAAACAAACTATTAGGATGCTAATACACTTGTAAACCAGCAAAAACCCGGAAACTCACTCCTTGCAACCAAAACACATTGATTCGAACTCAAATTTCATCCAAAACTCCACCAATTTCGTTCTAACCAAACCCCAAACTGAATCCATCAATTCCAACCATCAAAACACATCAAAAATCATCTAGGAACATCCCTCAACATCAAAGGAACCACCAGCCACGTTTTCAACCCAAAACCAAGCTAAAAACTCAACCTTTTCAACCCAAAAATCCCATTTTTATACATTTTGGGTTCCCCACTATTAGCCACCATTTTAACATTTTTTAAAACACCAAAGCACGATTAAAAACACCCCTTAACATGACATTAAAATACCCACACGAAAATCCCATAGAAAAAAAAACATTTCTTCAACCCAACACCAAATTAAAAATGCATTTTAATGGGTTTTGAAAGAAGGTTTTCAATGAGTACAAGCTAAATACGTAAGAACCTAAGCAAGAAAGAGATTACCTTGAAAAATCTTGCTTGGATGAGGGATTTGAGGTAATGGAATAGTGAAATAGGGTTTATGAGAGGTTTTGTGGGAAAAATGGGATTTTTTCGGAGAAGATGACACTTTTCAAACTTTCTTTTCTTTATTTCATTTAACTCAAAATTCTCATCTTTAAATTTCATTAATGGTATTATTGTAAATAATGTCAATTTTTATAAAATCATCATTTTAATCTAAATTTAACCCGAAACTAATCCTAGATCAAAACCGATAAATTTTTGGGCCCTAAATCGGGGCGTTACAATTGAGCAGTCTACGTATCAACACATCTTTTACAAGATTCAAAATTGATTCAAACAACTAATCACACAAAGAAATCAGTCCCAAAACTCATATAAACATCAACACCAAACAACACAGATTCGATTCTAAGCTTAATTGAACTCATGGAAAGCTAATTCCCAAGTATAATATTACTATAAGCATCGGTCAAACAAAGCATTTGTAATGAGATCATTTTCTTTTGATTCTAGCATATTCTCATTATACTGTCCAAATTCCTAGAGATGAAGAAAAAGAGATTTATACCTTTAAATCCAAATGTTGTCAACAAAGGCCCTTACTCACTAGATTGAGTCTTAGCTCAAACTTTCCTCTCTCTTGTTCATTTCTAAGGGAAAATGAAAGAGAAGATGATGGTTCTCCACAAGGAATCGATTCTCCATCCCAAACTTACATTTGATTAAGGTACATGGTGACACATGTACAAACCACTATCTAGAATTTAATTAACAAGCATCACTCTAAGTTGCTTGTTTTACAATTTGGTGCTCACATAATTGTCCCTCAATTTAATTACTATTCAATCGGCTCCCAATTTTTCTAGTTAAAATTCCTTATTTGCTTGGACTTTGTTGAGTGTGTAAAAGTTCTATTATTTACACCCTTTTTAACCCATATTTCTGCTGCATTCAAGCATTATTCATTGCATTTAGGTTAGTTTACAGAAAAACATCACAAATACATTAAAAGGCACAGATTCTACTAAGAATGGTTGTTTTTTCAGGTTGCCGCCGTAGCAGACGGTGAGGGCAGGTGCTGGGCAGAGAAGCAGAAGAGCTGAACTGGACAAGCAGACAAAGAGGACGATGTTGCCATGGTGCTGTCGTGACAGCAGAGGACGACAGCAGTTTTTCGGAGAAGAAGCAAAGTGGACCTCAAACAGATAGAGAAAATTCAGCCCGTCTGTCGTGTGAAAACCTCATATTTTTCCAAGCCCTAGAACAAAAGATATGTCAAGCCCAAAGTTCAAGGCGGGAAAATCCCAAGCAAGAAAATGACGGCTGGAAAGTAGATTCCTTGAAGATTTAGTCTTTATTAGAATCATACTTTCAATTAAAGTTGTATTCTTTCTAATTTAGATAACTTGAGCCCAAAGCTTATATAAGGGCATGTATTTTAACCTAGGAGGAGATATCCCAGATCCCATAACCGATAACCGATTACCCTAGCCTCCTTCCCAAATTCTAGTCGTTTTCCTGCCCTCGACATGTTCTAAATCCTTCTAGGGCCACGGGTTGATTTGTAAAGTAGTTGCAAGGGTTGTTTTGTTTTAGGTATTTTCAGTTCAATAAAATAAACTTCAAGTTCTCTTATTTTGGTTATTAATATCTTGCAAGAGCATCGGGAGAGCATTGTGAGGTTATCTATTTACTTAGCATCGAGAGAGTTAAGTATACAAAAGAAATAAGAGCAAGTTCTCTAGTTTATATTTGAACTATCTCGGGCCTAGAGATAGGACGAGGTTAAGTGGCTAAAGAAGAATTCATACACATCGGTGTTCATCCTTCGATTCACGCCGGGAGGTATCATCAAAGACGTGATCATCGACAGACTTGGACCTAGGGATAGGCCAAGGCACGTATGGGATTCTTGCCAAACTTGAAGTACTGAGTTTAGTGTTTGCTGCCGTGACAATCAACGGACTGCTGCCGCGACGGGAAGCGACGATAGAACTGGATTTCCTAAACTCTGCAATACCTGCACTACTGAGCAATTCAATACCAGCCCATTCTCTCTATCTTGATATCTTTACTCTTTTATTTATGTTTACTTTATTATTTTCGTGACAATTTCTTAAATATTTCCTTTACTTTCGTGTAGTGAATTAAGGTGAAGCTATTAGCCTAATCCCTATGGAGACGATATCCGATACTTCGCATCACTTTACTACTTGCGTCGCGTATACTTGCACTACCATTGCGATAGACTATTTTACACACAACAGACTCGATTTCTTTAATTATGTACAACCGTCTAAGTTGTAATTTAGGGTATTACATTTTCCCCTCAATTTTTTCTAAGTTATTGATTTCCATTCTTTTTATATATTAACTTAGTTTTTAATTTTTCGAGTTTGAGCGCAAGATCGAAACATTTAATGTTCGAACTAAATTCAAAATATCAATTCCAACCGTGTTGTTCATTGGCTCTTGGTAGTTGTTTGAGCCCTTGCACGTGGTTCTTTTTACATGGTCTTGAAGGTTGTAAATACCCTTACTTTTATAGAAGATTTTGATGACAAAGCAACGAGAATTTGATGTTGGGAGGTATTTCTGTCCTTGTACTATTTCATCATGCTTATTTGAGCGGAATTGTATTTTATTTATTTTTTATTTGAGCCCTTGCACAATTGAGTATTATTAAGAGGTAAGCTTTCGTTTTTAATTAATATTCTTATATATAAGGAAAATAGTTTTAATGAGATTTGAATCATAAACGTATTCTAACCATTTGACTATTTCGATTATTATTGAGATTTGTTTCCAAGGAACCACAAATCACATGTGTATATGTATTATTGTACTAGTTTTCTTAACGGTGCATGATTGATAGTTTGTGGTTAGTTATTTGCTACTTAATATTTATTTAATGAGATTTTGTATTTTAACCGTGTTTTAAGTTTTACATGATATCTTTAAATGGCTTGTAAAGAGACGAGACATAAAGAGATTATGAGAAGTTGTCCTTGAGATGAAAATCAATGTCGGTAAACTCTATTTTTATTTTATTTTTATTCTTTAAATTATGATTTTAAGGTATAATAAATTATGGTGATTTATGATCTATAAGAAGATTGTTATAAATTATGGTGATTTATGTTCTTTATTTTGATGGTTTAATCCGAGTATATTGGCTGGGCATCCCGTTCAGCGAGGCTATTGGTCTCAAAGGAGGTATTTTCAAAGGACCTTGTGGACTGGTTTAACAATGTCGCGTATGATGATTAAATCTTTGTTCTCTGTAAGTATTATATATATTGGTTGATCAATTATTCTTTAATAGTATGATTGTTATAAAGTCTATATTTGCTTGAAAACAATAATTCTTCTGTGTCGAAAAACTCGACTATAGACTTATCCCAAGTTCAAGTTACAAAAATTCATCTTGATCCAATAATTTTTATGGGAGGCATTCCCTAAAGTGAATGCAAGCATGATGTAAATGTTGTTTATTCCATGCGATTGTTGGATTTATCTCATTCCATAGAGTAAATGCAAGCATGATATTTATTCCATGTGATTATTAGATTTGTTTCATTTCGTAAAGTGAATGCAAACATGATGTGTTATTCCATGCGATTATTGAATTTGTTTCATTCCCTAAAGTGAATACAAACATGATAATTCACTATATGGTTAGTGAATAAAACTCAGTTATGTGAATATTTCAAAATAAAATAAAATTTAATGGTCAGAGTAACACTGATGAGGACATGTTATAAAAACATACTCCACTTTTCACACAATTAATGTTGTCCTATAGACACAATATCGTGAAAGGGTTTTAAAGACCTATTAGCTTCGCTCCATTCCCTGAAATGAATGTGACATTTATAGCGGAAAGAATAAATGTCACATTAGCAATTGTGGTCGCAATTGAAGCCATGAACATAGACATTGGCAAGATGATCATTTTAAGAATGTTTATAACCACTAGAAGTGAGTTTATAAAGATGACAAGAATATATTAAGAAAGTAATTTTTTTATGCCATGGTACAAACTATTACCATTGATCTCGTACTTGTCATACGCCAAAGCATTATGGACCTTTATCCACAATCATGAATGATAAAGGAAAGATACTATAAACTAATTTTGTTTACGAAAATGGCGAAAATAATTATGGCGTTGTTGGTCCAACTCAATTTTTTTTTATCGGCAACTGTATGATTTTATTATTAATATAAAAAACATACAGCTTGACGGATCACACGCCTCGTTAAAAACCTCCCTAAACCTAATGGGGGAAAAGAGTACGATGCGATCTGTCGAATACAAAAAGAACAAAACACCAACTCATATACATGCCACAAAAGTCGAAATTCTGTCCACACCCTCTTTCGCTAAGATATCCGCGAAGCCATTTGCCTCCCTCGGCACATAACAGAATTGAATGTCATACGCGACTTGACAGGCCTGGTCTATCGCCAAGAAAACCTCCCACAACCGCCAAGGACGTTTTGCGGATTGTGTAACCCAACTCAACGCCACTTGAGAGTCCGACTCTATGATAACACATCCCTTCTGCCATTCCCTCTCCTATATCATACCCAAGGCAAAAGCTATCGCTCGCACTTCCGCTTCATTCGATTCTATCACACCTAAAGGTCATGAGAACAAACCCAATATACTACTATCTTCATCTCTCATTACGCCACCAAAGCCCATTGGACCCGGCTTACCGCGCGCCGATCCATCCGTATTGAATTTTAACACGCCCTTTAAAGGAGGCTGCCAGCACCGTCCCACCCTCACTCTTTTTGGTTGCGCACTAACCTCAAAATAAGCAGGACATGTCCACCATATGGATTCCGGGAACAACTCACCTCGCCTATCAACTTTTATCCAGTAGTATGATCTCAATTTTACCAAGAAGCATAATTCAGCAAAATTCAAACGTTTCCCACGGAAGATATATTCATTTCTCGCTAACCACAGCGACCACAATAATGCAGCAACACTCGCTATCCACCACATTTTCATGCAACTCGTAAAAACGCTATGGAAATCAATCACAAAAAATGCATCAAAACTAACCGGGAAAGTTGTGTCGATTCCCCACCATTGTCGCATCCATACCCAAGCTGATCGCGCAAAAGAACATTCGTACAAAATGTGAGCGATGCTCTCCTCTTCCGTCGTACACCAAGGACAACGTCCTTGATCATCCGATAATGGAATCCCACGAGCACGCAAGAAATCAGCCGTGGGTAATTGCCATAGCCATGTGAACCACAAGAAGGCCTGAACCTTAGGCGGTACCAGCACTTTCGAAGCAAAGCATTCACCTAAACCCATATCCCCAACTTTATCAAACATAATCAGCTTCGACAAGGTCTGAACCGAAAAATTTCCATGATCATCCGACCTTCAAATCAACGTGTCCATCTTGCCTTCCCATACCCGAAAATTAGACACCAAATTATGCAACTTCCGCAGCTGCCCGAGCTCGAAATCCCTTAATTGTCTCCTAAAGAAACCGACCCAATGCTGGTGAGATAAACTATCGTCCATCGTGTAGTCACACACCCTCGCTAATTTGTCCATCGCCAACGAGAAAAGACGCGGGAAAACATCTTTTAAGGCCAACTGTTCAACCCACGGATCGAACCAAAAAAGGATTGATCTCCCATTACCAAGTTTCCACAGAAAACCGGTCATGCCCATGTGTTTTTCTACATGTGTTGCGCATAAATTTGCAACAATTTGTCTCTATACAATCGACATTGACGACATCTTCTCTGTATTAAAACGCCATCACTGCGTATGTTCACCATACTTCGCTACTATCAAACTACGCCATAGAGAGTCTTTATCGCGAGCGTATCTCCAAACCCACTTAGATAGCAAAGCCATGTTCTTTACCCTTAAATCCGCAACTCCCAAACCCCCAAACTGTTTTGGCCGACATACCACCTCCCACCCTACTCTACTCATACGTCGTTCCAATCCAACACCTCCCCATAGGAAAGCCCTCTGTATCCTATCTATCCTGTCAATCACCCCCTTTGGAGCAAAAAATAACCCCATATAAAATATAGGTAGAGAGGAAAGTACCGAGTTTACCAAAACAACACGAGCATCAAAGAAAAAAGATGATCGTTTCCATCCTGCTAGCTTGCGCCTAAAATTAGCAATTATTGGCTCCCAAGTAGCAATCAATCTCGGATTCGCTCCTATCGAAAAGCCCAAATACACAAACGGAAAATCTGCTCTTCTGCACCCCATCACCTCGGCCACACTAGCACTCAATTCATCTCCTATACCAATCGAATATAAGGAGCTTTCACCGAAGTTTATCGTCAAACCCGAACAGACTTGAAAAAAATGCATAATCCGTTTTAAGCTTTGCACGATTGCTAAAGATCCCTCAAAAAATAACAATGTGTCGTCAGCAAACTGCAGATGTGTCAAAAATATTCCTGACGCCAATTCCACCCCACGGATCAATCCTCCCAATTCGGCACTTCGTAACATCAAGTGCATCGCTTCCGCGACAACCACAAAAAGTAATAGCGATAGCGGACAGCCTTGTCGCAACCTCTACCCATTCGGAATTCTTTTGTAGCATTACCGTTGAGTAGCACCGATAGCCTGGCAGAGCTGATACATTCACTAATCCAGTTTCTCCGTAAGTCGCTGAAACCCATTTTACCTAGTACCTCATCCAAAAAACGCCAACTAACACAGTCGTATGCCTTTGCGAAATAGAGTTTCAATAAAAAACCACTAGCTCCCCTCTGACCCAGGGAATGCACAACCTCAATAGCCAGAACTACCCCATCCACTAATTGACGACCCTTTATAAAGGCTGACTGCGTGTCGCTTATCAAATCACCGAAAACTAACTGCAATCGATTCGCTAGACATTTTGCTAATATTTTATACACCGAATTCACCAAACATATAGGCCTATATTCACCAAGAGTCTTAGGAGATGATACCTTAGGCAATAAGACAATGAACGTGCAATTTGCATCTTTTGGTAACCGACCACTAGCATGGAAACTTTCGAAAAATCGTAGAACATCGCCGATGACCACCTCCCACCCTTTCTTATAGAAATCCAAAGTAAAACCGTCTAGACCCGGCGCTTTCAAACCATCACATTCCCTCACTACGCCATGAATTTCCTCCAAGGAGAATACCGCGACCAACCTCTCCCTAGCAATCGAGGATAACTATCGGAACTCTCCATCGAAATGCCATACACACTCCCGCGTATCACTAGAAAAATGTTTAGTGAACGCTTGCACCACATGTCGGCACATCTGAAATGGTGCAGTGATCCACTTGTCATTAATCAAAAAACCCAGAATAAAATTCTTTGTTGCTCTCAGTTTAGCGGATCGGTGAAAGAATGTCGTATTTCGATCACCCAATCGAAGCCATGTCGCTCGCGATTTTTGTCTCCACATTGCCTTCTTATGTTGCATAGCTCTCCATAATGCTTGTAGCCACTGGCGTCTCTCTACCTCAACTCCTTCATCAACACTATTTGTATTTGTCACTACATCTGCCTGATCGATCTTGCCTTGCATCTCAGAAATAATCGTGTTCACATCCCCAAAACTGTCACGGTTCCACTATTTCAAGAATGATTTCAGATGTCGCAGTTTCACCATAATGTTCACGTTGCCAATGCCCAAAACTATCAATCGGACCCATTCTTCTACGATTTGCCGAACATGATATCGACCCTCCATCCAGCAATTGAAGAACCTGAAAGGCCGAGGTCCCCAATCGTTCTCATCACACCTCAACAACAAGGGCGTGTGATCTGATATGCCCCGCGCTAAAGCCTCTTGTTGAATTGAGCTAAAAGCATCCATCCAATTTGTCGATATCAAAAAGCAATCAATTCGGATGCATCTATTTTTTGGACCAAACCATGTGTATCGTTTTCCTAAAAGTGGCAAATCCATTAAACCCGCATGTAGTACAAATTCACCAAAAATTTCCATTTCCATATCCCTGTCCGACACCCCAATTCTATCCGATTCATGTAAGATTGCGTTGAAATCCCCCGCAATACACCACAGCCCCTCTTGATCTCTAATTTTATCCAATATCGCTGCCCAAACTACTTGTTGTCCGTCCAACTCCGATGGGGCATATACGGCAACAATCCCACAAGCCATGTCATCCTGTAACCATCGGCCTCTCATCACAATAAAATTTTGTTCCACCTCCAATTGTTCTATATTAAATTTGCTTACTTCCCACACCACTAAAATACCTCAAGAAGCACCAACAGATGGCGCAAACACGGATTCAAAATTGTATGTTCCCCATAAGTTTGCTATCCAAGACTTCGGCCACTCCTCCATCTTTGTTTCTTGCAACATCGCCATATCCACATCATTTTTCCGTAATACCTCACATACATACCGTCGCTTAGCACTCCCACCGAAGCCCCAAACATTCCAAGATAGCAATTTCATAAGTCACAAACCCCGACAGTCCCCGCTAATTACTCTTTATATGTCTCGGATTATCTCCTCTTCGCGGTCGTTAGAATTTACGCCAATCAATGAACCCAATTTCACTATTTTGATTGCTTCAGTTTCCATAGTTTTGTTTGTAATCACATCGATTGCACCCTCCCTTTCACCATTCAAATTTTCTTGTCGAAACCCACTCGAACGGTTGTTCTTCTTTTTTCGATATACCCGACAGCCTTCTAAATTTCCTCCTAGAACCCGTATGATTTTGAAAAAAGCCCGACCCACTTGGAAAATTTCGGTAGTACCCAGATCCGGTTGTGCAGCTGTCGAATATAGAGGTGGATATGAATTTAATTCTATCTTATCCTCAATTTGTATTTGAGACTCCAATCCCACTGAAACACTTGATTTGGAGTTTGATATCCCCGCTATATCCAAACTCTCACACTTTTGAATGTTCCCTATCACCGCAAGACTTCTATCACTATTGTCTTTCTCACCGCTCAGCCCTCCTCCCGTCGACAACTCTGTCCGTTCCGGCAGCCCCACCGTTTGCCTGTCCGGCGATCGGTCTAAATGTTGTAATGACTCCCATTCCTCATTAGCAATTAAAACAATTTTCTGTGTTATATTTGTCGCACCGTTTGAGTCCCCTTGTTGTCCTTCCCAAACCTTATTTGCTAACCACAACACCAGTGCAATGATCTCCCTTTTATTTCCTGTGTCCTCAAAGTTTTCTACAACCTTTGCGATGTTATTTGATTTATTGTGATCACAACTCTCCTCTCCGTCGGTCGACTCTAGTTCACCGCAATCGCATTCGACCGCCGGAGTTTCGCCATCCATCTCCAGCACACGGACTGGATATGATTCCACCTCAAATTGCACGTCTTTGTGATCCTCAATTCGATTAAAATTGGTTGTCTCCACCATGATTCTTCCGCTATCGAAAGAAGACGGTGTTTCCGTTAAGTGAATAATTCTCCATTTATCTTATTTTTTACAATCTCTAAATGGAATTATTGATATTTTGATTTATTTTGATTTATGCTAATTTATTTTACATATTATTTATTTATGTTTTTATATTATATATATAAATATATTAAAAACATTTATTTATTTTGCTTTATATTAATTTGTTTTATATATTCTCCTTTGAAGAATATGTTTACTTTCAAAATAAAATATGCAATGAATTGTGACGATTTATGCTTATCAGACAGTGCAAGTACCCATACTATACTTAAGCATAAGAAATATTTTTCACATTTAAATGCAAGGGGAAAATGTGAGTACTATATCTCAAAGTACTGAAATATCAATGCTTCGGAAGAGTAATAAATTATTGTGACATTATCTTTGATAGATAATTGATTTAATGTGCTATATTTAATATTTTTCATTCCCTGAAGTGAATGGTACAAAGTACATATTTTTTATTCCCCAAAGTGAATGGAACAAAGCATGTATTAAAAGGTGCATAATTATGCATATTTTCCCATTTAGCAATGCAAGGGAATAATGCGAGTACTATATCCGAAAGTACTAATATCATAGAAGGCTTCAGAAAAGCAAATATGTTATTGCCAAATGGAACTCAATTCCATATTCCCATTGAGTTATACTCGTCAAAGTCGCACAAAGACTTATTGAATTTTAAAGATATTCGCAGAAATGAATATCTTATTGAGACTATTAGTCAAGGAGATGCTGACTATCTCCATACTCGAGTATAACCAAGGCAATAAGAAAATCTTAACAAAAATACATGCATCGTCATTCGGATTGTTGTTGAAGCTCCAAAAGTACTAAATTTTATGCTTATTTTACATGCTCTTTCATGTCTTTTAAGTACATTTAGTTGCATTTAGGTTGTAAAATCATGCATTGCATAAAGAGTTGGGATTTGGTGTTATGCCAGTGTGAAGGGGTTGTTTTTAGCACCGTTTTGCAGGTTGACATAGATGATGGCACAACAGCTGATAAAGCAGGAGCAAGAGGCGACACCAAGGAGGATGTCGAGTAGCCTTTGGCACAGAAAGACCTTTAATGCCAAGCACTGGTCGACAGAGAAGAACATTTGATTCTAGACCAAGAAGATGTTGACCCCGAAAAAATAGGACCAGATCAAGCTGGGAGAAATAGAGATTGGATCAATATCTGAGAAAATAGCAGGCAAGTAGTGCGAAGAGCAGTTGGCAGTACCATGCCAAGCTGCGATGCCAGAAGAGCAATGGCACAATGGCTTCAGCCCTAACATGATCAGCCTAAGGATTTAAACGCTAGATAAGATGATCACTTTCCTTATCCCTGAACGTTCAAATTCAAATCCAAGATAATCCTAGGCTATCCATGGAGTCCTATTTAAATCCGATCAAAGAAAAATGAAGGAGAGACAAAAAAACGAGGAGAATGATCGGAGATATGGTGCAACATTTGGGAGCCTGGCCGTGAAGAGCTGCATCGAGAGACCCTCTTCTAGCATATCCTCTTTGTTGTTATTTTTCTTAGATTTGATGATGATGGATGTTAAAAATGATTATTTTTTGGTTGATACCCTCACTATGAACTGATTTCGTAGTTTGTTGAGGGTGTTTGCGTTTGAACGCTATTCTTGTTTTAATGTTTAGTTTTTAATAAATCAACACTACCTCCACACTGTTTTTCTTATCTCGCATGTTTATTATTTTTGAGTGTGTTGCCAAGCGACATCAAGCACTCCCTTTCTAAAATATTATGCCAAACGACGGTTGGCATAATTGGCCTATTGCAACTCAATATCATAACTGACTTGGGTAACAACGATCAATTGCTAGATACTAAGGAAAGATGCTTCGAAAGAAGATGTTAAAGTAGATGAGCTTACTTCGGGAGCGAAATCTATCCCTTATGAGTAAAGATTGATACTTAATGGAGTTGATTTATGAAAAACATTCACTATAGACATATAGGGTTTTTCCATAATTAATTTAGGGCAATGCCATCGACAGAGGCATTGTTACTTTTGAATCTGCTCGGAAAACAATGCCAAGATAGGATTTATTAAAAGCTAGCATTGCACAAATAGCATGAAAACCAGGCACTCATTCCAACACTCGTCATTTCCTAAGACACCGTCCTTGCCAACGTTTTAATTACTTTTAGTATTTTCACTATCTTTTCATTTTCAAAACCACTTTACATCTAAAACATCTTTTTCACAAGAAAAGTAATTAACAAAGTAATTGAATCCCAAAACGCAATCCATGTGGGATCGACACTCAGCTTAACCGTTGTATTACTTACAGACCGTGTATACTTGCACGCAATAGATTTTCTTGGCACTGCGTTAACACTTTTCCAATATCTTTTTCGCCCTATTGCCAGCAATTAATCATTCACGTCGAGAGTCTACAATTGTACTACACAAGAATTAGTACAAATTGAAACTCATATTATTGTAAACTAGAAGTTCACTGATAATTTTATTTGGCGTGACCGGTTATGCCATCCCAGTTCAATAATGATGTGAAAAGCTATTGATGCTTCATGTGGTTATTCATTGAAGAACTGATATATTCTTCAAAGCAATGTTTTTCATGTATAGCTTGCTCTCAAGGCAATTTGATTATTCAAACATCACCAGCTAAGATAGATTATGAATCTATTAATTTTCTGGAACGGATACATGGTGATATATTTGGGCTCATACACCCTTCTTATAGATCATATAGATAATTTACGGTTTTAATCGATGCATCGACTAGATGGTCATATAAATCCTTGTTATCAACTCGCAACTTGGCGTTTGCGAGGTTACTTGCTTAGTTGATAAAATTAGGAGCACATTTTCCAAATTATCATATGAAGACAAATCTTCTCGATAATGATGGTGACATGTCATTTTATATGCAACATCACTAATTTGCATCAAGCCAACAAATTATCATAAGTTCTCCCCATTACATATGGTTTTTTGTCATGAACCAAATATTTCTCATCTTAGAATTTTTTGGGCATGCGGTATACGTTCTAATTGCTCCACCACAACGCACAAAGATGAGTCTTCAAAGGAGGTTGGGAATATATGTCATATTTGAATCCCCATCGATAATTAAATATATGAGCTCTCGATGGGCAATTCATTTATAATTCGATTTGTTGACTGTCATTATAATGAGTCAGTTTTCTCAACATTAGGGGGAGAAAATAATTAGTTGGGTAAAGAAATAAGTTGGGTTGAAATATGACAGTCATATAAATCCTTGTTATCAACTCGCAACTTGGCGTTTGCGAGGTTACTTGCTTAGTTGATAAAATTACGAGCACATTTTCCAAATTATCATATAAAGACAATTCTTCTCGACAATGCTGGTGACATGCCATTTTATATGCAACATCACTAATTTGCATCAAGCCAACAAATTATCATAAGTTCTCCCCATTACATATGGTTTTTTTGTCATGAACCAAATATTTCTCATCTTAGAATTTTTTGGGTGTGCGGTATATGTTCTAATTGCTCCACCACAACGCACAAAGATGAGTCTTCAAAGGAGGTTGGGAATATATGTCATATTTGAATCCCCATCGATAATTAAATATATGAGCTCTCGATGGGCAATTCATTTATAACTTGATTTGCTGATTGTCATTTTAATGAGTCAGTTTTCTCAACATTAGGGGGAGAAAATAAATAGTTGGGTAAAGAAATAAGTTGGGTTGAATTATCATTATGATCCACGTACTCAACAATGTGAACCATAAGTTCAAAGGATAATTCATTTATAAAACTTAGCAAATTGCCAGGTGATTTTGCTGACCCTAAAAGAGTGACTAAGTCACATATACCATCTATAAATGCTCCGATTAAATTTGATGTCCTAGAAGGACAAACTCTAGTTGCTAATGAGTCTATCTTATGCTAGTAGCGTGGTAGATAAGTAGGTTCCAAAGATAAAAATCCTCAAAAAATAGAAAGAGCTATATTTTATGATGGTCTGATCGAGGAATCAACGTATTATGAAAATCTCTAGAAGAGATTAAAATGTCTCCAACAGAGGCATTGACATGACTCAGGTACCAGATAATGAAGAAATTCTCAATAGATTATGTCATGTCTAGTAATAAGTGGAACCGAAATCAAATCGACATCGATAATACATTTGAATGCAATATAGCACTAGAGATTTTGATGTGGATCATGAACTATTTTCATTTGGACAATGTAAACAAAGAAATGATTTGCCAAAATAAAAAGAGGAAATTGAAGCAAAACTAAAATCTCTTTCAACATATAAGTATTTGCCAGATATAAATGGAGCTTTGTGAGAAAGAGAAATCAAAAAGGGAAAAATCACGAGATATAAGCTCGTTTGGTTGCACAAGGATTCTCATAAAGACATGAAATCGATTATGAGGAAACATATCCCTCAGTGGTTGATGCAGCTACTTTTAAATTTTGATTAGTCTGGCAATAAATGAAATGACTTAATTTCCACCTAATGGATGTTGTTACATCCTATTTGAATGAACCACTTGATATTAACACTTACATGAAACTTCCGAAAGGACTTATACTGCAGAAATAATTAATTCAAGTTCTCGAGAATGTTATTCAATCAAATTGAACATATCTATTTATGGATTACACAATTTGGGCACATGTTGGATAATTACCTCAGTGAATACTTATTAGCGAAAGGCTATAAGAATGATTCAATTTTCCTGAGCATTTTTATTAAGAGGTTTAGCTCCGGATTTGTTATTATTGTGTATGTTGATGATTTGAATATCATTGGGACTCATGAAGAGATCTCTCTGACAATAAAATCCTTGTGTATCAATCGACATACATGGAAAATTGTTTAAAGAGACTTTACATGTACAACACACATCCGCTGAGCATGAGGCAAAGCTGAAAAATAATTGCTACAAGATCATTACCTTTAGATCTTTCAAAACTTGTTGGCTCTCCAAATCATGTAAATAATTGCTATGCATGAGGCAAAGCCGAAATATGTGTTTAGCTAAACATATCCGGAAGACATGTGAATTACTTTCACAAGATAAGATGCAAGTTATCTTGTGTAGAGATAATGTAAAATTTATATCTCAATCAAAAAGTTTAGAAGATTTTACATTATCTCTAGTGGATAAATCTTTAAAGTTTCGTCACCCGTGATCTTCAAAAGAATGATATTCGATGAATCATTTCAAGCAATAGTTTGGAAGATTTATCCACTAGTGCATACTCTACTTCAACATTTGAAGATTGTATTTAAGATTGAATTATGAAGATTCAAAAAATCTTATGTGATGTTTTCATGATGGGGAGTAAATACGCGTTGCACTCCTTTTCCTTTAACCGAGTATTTGTCTCAATGGGTTTTCCTGGTAAGGTTTTTAATGAGGCAGCATGATATACATATAAATATAGAGTTTAGAGAAAGCATTGTAGACAACCATACTTTGAGAATATAATAAAAGTCTCTCTCTCTTTGAGAATATATATAGGGATAGGATCCACTTACACAGTGTAAAAGTTTTTAACTTTTACACATTTTTTGGATCATTGGATAAGTAAAACGGATGGCTCAGATTAACAGTGGGTTATGTGAAGATTATCACTTGGAAAGAAAAGGTAAGGAGTTAATCTCATCCATCTATTTTCTCCCATCCAACGATCCTAAAAACGTGTAAAACTATGAGTTTTACCCATCCAACGATCCTAAAACGTGTAAAACTATGAGTTTTACCCATCCAACGATCCAAAAAATGTGTAAAACTTAAAAACTTTTACACTGTGTAATTGGATCCTATCCCTATAACGAGAGGTCTCCAATTACAATCATCGATTTTTAGGGTAAGGGTGACAATTAATGTAATTATACAAGTATTTAAGCTCTTCATTTTATGAATATTATTATTACTATTATTATTTTCACACATTAGGATTTTACAATAATATTATTACTAGGATTTAATAATAATTAACAATAATTTTATACATACACTTCTCTTTTATTATACTCCACGTCAACTATATATCCGAGCAAACAAAACTATATATATAATTTCTTTTTATTTGTACATATGTGAAGTATAGGGATGGCAGACAATCCGTCTCAATTAGGATGAGTATGGGTATAAATTTGGTAGGTAGTTGACGAGTTTGAATGTCAAAAGTCATATCCACTATAGGTAGTAGGTAGGTGGTAGATATGAGACTTTACCCGCCCCGCATCCGTTCACCCACTACCCACCATATGAATAAGGTTATTTTAATGAAAATAAAATATAAATTATATATATATATATATATATATATATATATATATTAGATGGCGTAGGAGTTGCAGACACCAACCTCCCATTCCCATCATATAATTTCTCTCTAGATGCTATGTGATTCATGTATGTGTGATTGTTTGATGGATGGATGTGTGCCATGTGAAATATGTTTGCAAGCATTTAGAATGATTTTAGAATGATTAATGGAGTAAAAGTAAAGTTTATGAAATCCATCGAGGATTTTATGCATATATAGTTAACTCGAAAAATCACCAAAAAATTCTATATAAATATTTAGAAAATGATCCATACATAGTTGTAATCGTGATTAAATATAGTTTCGTTTAGAACAAATGAAAATCGACCAGTTAAAAACCCAAAACTTCCATAGACTAACCAGCTTAATTTTATCCCCCCGAGGCGGCCGTGATAATGTCAGAGACGATCGAAAGACCTTGCGACTCCATTGTGATTAGGGACAGAACTATATAGGGGTGGGGAGGGGCAATCCTTCCACCCCGAAAAACTATATTTATGAATATGTTCTCCCACTTCTAAATATTAATGTTTTACCCCAACCCTAAATCTTAGCTCCGTTTATGATTGTGACCCTATGACAAGTGGACACCAACAATGGTAAGAACCTCATTGTTGATAAATCTAACCAACTTGCCAGTCTCCACAACCTGCCATCCCCATACAGTCCCTACAGATTACTCCACCAAGCGAAATTAGACGCCGAGCAGACTTCCTTGCTCACATTTAACCAAAACATTTATATCACAATGTTGTTTCCTAACACGCCATGGAATTTAATTATATGTTTTAAACAAAAAAATAAAACCTAATACGTACCTAATGTGGTCTAATCGTGTACGTGTAGGTGTCACGCCCCCCTAGAGAGTAGAGAGGTGAGGTCATTACTCATTAATCCAAAATTGGAAAAGAAAAGAATGTCATGGAGTATAAAAACAATAACGTTTGTGAAAATAGAATAATAACCTGTGACACAAAGACATGTATGTTTTTATAATGTAAATCAATTAATTTTAATTTTTTTCAAGGTTAGTCGTGTAGGGACATGGAGATTAGTCGTGCTTAGAACATGTTCCATATAAAAATTTCACTAAAAAAGGAAAATAAAAAAGTCAAAAGAAAATAAAGAAAAAGGTAGGCTTTCTTTACTTTTTTTTCTTTTTTTTACTCCGATGCTTTCCATTCGTTGGTTTAATTTTTGAAAATTTGATACTTCGTAAATTTAAAAAATCAATAAAAATTACTATACAAATGAATCAAATTCAAATGTTAAATAAATATATAATGTTTATAATACAATTATAATGAAGAAGTATTATGAAATAAAATACTTTGATACACAAACTTGTGTAAACTTTAGGTTGTGGTTTAGGGTTTAGGGGTTTAGATTGTAGGGTGTAGAATTTAAAGTTTGTAATTAGAGTTTATGGTTTAGGTTTTAGGGTATTAAGGCTAGCGTTTAAGCTTTAGATTTTTATAGCTTATATATATATATATGAAGAATTGTGTAAAAAAATTTATACAATTTATATATCAAAATTTAACTCTAATATGAATATATTGATTATCGGGTCGATAAAAGAAAGATTTCCTTTAGGTGGGGTATTATGCTGTGACTTTGATGAGGAGACAACCCAAGTGTGTGATTATCTCATCAAAATTTTGGATCTTAAAAGCACGAAGAGTAGGGGCGTAAATGAATAGAGCGTTCGACGAATCGTTCGTAAAAGGTTCGTTTATTAAGCTAAATAAACGATTATGCATAAAATTTTTATGTTCATTTAATAAACAAACGAACTAGAACAGAGGTGTGTTCCGTTCGTTTATATTCATGAACAAGCTCGTTTATAAGCTCATTTACAAGCTCGTTTATTTTGTTGCTTTTGTTTTATTTATTTATTTATTTATTTACTGTAAATTTATTTAACATTTCTGAACATAAAAACAATCATGTTCGAGAACGAATAATGAACATGTTCGTGAACACTTAAACGAACATGTTTGCAAACACTTAAATGAAAACGTTCGCGAACACTTAAACGAACATGTCCGCGAACACTTAAATAAACACGTCCACGAACACTTAAATAAACAAGTCTGCGAACACTTAAACGAACACGTCCGTGAACACTAAACAAACGAACACGAATACCTTCAAAAATAAATAAGCAAACACGAACACAATATTAAAAATTTAAACGAACACGAACACCTTGAAAAATAAATAAACGAACACGAACACAATATTAAAAATTTAAACGAACACGAACATGAGCACCTTCAAAAATAAATAAACGAACACGGGCACAATATTAAAAATTTAAACGAACATGAACAAAAAATGAACACATTTAAAAATAGATAAATGAACACGAACATAATCGTATTCGTTTAAACTCGATTCATTTACACCCCTAACGATGAGACATAATATCATTGGAAGATCAAAATAAATACAGTGAAGGGATTTGTATTTAATAATTGTTTAAAAATATCACATCATTAAATATTTAATAAATACATATATATATATATTAAAATAATTAGTTATAAATTTCGAATATAAACGATAAAAAAGAGGTAAAATATAAAAAAATATTAATTATATATCTATATATATATATGGGGATTCTTTAGCATTCAGTTTTAAATTTACATAATAAATTTGTGTACACCTAAAAGGCATATTGTTTTATTAAAAAAAGCATATTTTTTGAATTGATATCATCTAAGTGAAACAACGTCCAAGTTTATGATTAGACCACTAAATAAAAATAGCACATGATTTGTTTTGGGAATCATGAGGGTGGCTTTTGCTTTTGGGCATGGACCCCGGTGAAAGTCCTCCCTTTTCACTAGGGGTGTGAAAAACTGACCCGACCTGGTAACTTGCCTGAAACCCGATCGAGTCAGAACCTGGTTTAACCCGAGAATTCAAAGACCGAACCCGACCTGCACCCGACCGAAACGAACCCGAACCCGAATTTGACCTGTTACTGTAGTAACCGAACCCGACCTGCACCCGACCGAAACGAACCCGAACCCGAGACTAACCTGCCAGATAACCGATTTAACCCGACCTGTTTGGACCCGACCTGAAATGAACCCAACCTGAAATGAACCCGACTTGTTTTGAACCCGACTTGTTTTGAACCTGAACTGTTATTGACCTGAACTGTTCTTGACCTGAACTGATATTGACCTGAACTGTTATTGACCTGAACTGTTATTGACCTGAACTGATATTGACCTGAACTGATATTGATCTGATATTAACCTGAACTAATACTATTATTTGATTTGCTAATAATGATAATTATCTGACATTTAAAGAAGTTATATTTAATGAATATAAAATAATGTCAAGTATTGAAAATTTTTAAAATTAATAATAATTTCAAGTATTAATAAATTAATTAACTTAACTTCAATTAAAAGATAAATTGAATTAATAATAATTTTAAGTATTAATAAATTGTATTTCTAATTAATTTAATTATTATTTTAAAATAACTTCAAAGATAAACTATTATACTTAATTAACTTAAGTGGAATGGATAATCATTATTAATTTAAAATTTTATACTTAATAAAATTAAGTTAAATGAGTAAAAATTATTAAATTAAATCTATATTCTTAATTAAAATAAGATGACTTAAATTTTTTATTATAGGAATAAATTAATGCTAAATAATTATTTTTTTATACATTCTGACTCTACAACAATGTCGGTTCGGTGCCAGGGCAATTCACATGGCCGGTAAAATTCCCAAAATACCTTTTTCTCTCTCTATCTTGTTATTTATTACTTACTTATTTTATTATTAATATTTATGGTATATTATTAATATGGTCATTAAAATCTGACAATACTCTCTCTCCTATTTATAGTAGTTGACTGAGATGATGTAGAGCTGACATCAGTGTGCCAACTGGATCCAGCTAATGGGGAGAAGAAGAACATAATTTGTGGCAAAGCTTACGGACCAATGAATGAGCGCCACCTGTCATATTTGAGCGGGAAAAATGGGTTTTCAGCTTTAGTTGTGTTTGTTGTGCTATTGTTTACCAAATTTGGGCGGGAATAATCATTAGGAACTTAATTTGTGGTTTAGGGTTTAGGTTAAATGTTTAGGGTTTAGGGTATTAAGGTTTAGTGTTTATGAAGCCTTTAGGTTTAGGGTAATCCTAGATTGAGGGTTTAGTGGTTAAGGTTAATTACTCATGCTTTAGGGTTTAATGCTTAGGGTTTAGAATTAGACATTAGGGGTTTAAACCTTAAACCCTAATATTTAATCAATGAACCATAGTCCCTAACCCCAAACCCTAAACAATAATCACTACCCTCTAAACCAAAAAACCCTAATATTTAATCTATAGCTCATAGTCCGTAATCCTAGATCGAGGGTTTAGTGGTTAGGGTTAATTACTCATGTTTTAGGGTTTAATGCTTAGAGTTTAGAATTAGACATTAGGGGTTTAAACATTAAACCCTAATATTTAATCAATGAACCATAGTCCCTAACCCTAAACCCTAAACAATAACCACTACCCTCTAAACCATAAAACCCTAATATTTAATCTATAGCTCATAGTCCGTAATTCTAGATCGAGGGTTTAGTGGTTAGGGTTAATTACTCATGCTTTAGGGTTTAATGCTTAGGGTTTAGAATTAGACATTAGGGGTTTAAACATTAAACCCTAATATTTAATCAATGAACCATAGTCCCTAACCCTAAACCCTAAACAATAATCACTACCCTCTAAACCATAAAACCCTAATATTTAATCTATAGCTCATAGTCCGTAATCTTATATCGAGGGTTTAGTGGTTAGGGTTAATTACTTATGCTTTAGGGTTTAATGCTTAGGGTTTAGAATTAGACATTAGGGGTTTAAACCCTAAACCCTAATATTTAATCAATGGACCATAGTCCCTAATCCTAAAACCTAAACCCTATACATTTAATTACAAATAATAATAATAATAATAATAATCATAAAACTAATAATAATAATAAGCATAGTAAATATATAATAATAATAATAATTGTATTTAAGTATATAATAATAATAATAATAATAGTAATAATAGTAATAATAGTAATAATATTACTAATCATAGTAATAATAATAATAATAATAACTAATAATAATAATAATAATAATAAAAACTAATAATAATAATAAGCATAGTAAATATATAATAATAATAATAAGTGTATTTAAGTATATAATAATAATAATAATAAACCCTAAACCCTAACCACTAAACCCTAAAACCTAAACGCTAAAACCTAAACGCTAAAAACAAAAACCATTAATCCATCAATATATATATTACATGTACGTATGTACGTATCATTTTATGAACAGTAAACCCTAAACCCTAAACCCTAAAAACCATAATCCATCAATATATATATAATACATGTAGGTATGTTTGTATTAATTTAAGATCAATAAACCCTAAACCCTAAAAACCATAGTCCATCAATATATATATATAATTAATGTAGGCATGTTTGTATTAATTTAAGATCACTAAACCCTAAACACTAAACCCTTAACCCTTAACCCTAAACCCTAAAAACCATAATCCATCAATATATATATATAATTAATGTAGGCATGTTTGTATTAATTTAAGATCATTAAACCCTAAACCCTAAACCCTAAACCCTAAAAAACATAATCCATCAATATATATATAATATATGTAGGTATATTTGTATTAATTTAAGATCAATAAACCCTAAACCCTAAAAACCATAATCCATCAATATATATATAATTAATGTAGGCATGTTTGTATTAATTTAAGATCACTAAACCCTAAAACCCTAAACCCTAAAAACCATAATCCATCAATATATATATATATAATTAATGTAGGCATGTTTGTATTAATTTAAGATCAATAAACCCTAAACCCTAAACCCTAAACCCTAAAAACCATAATCCATCAATATATATAATACATGTAGGTATATTTGTATTAATTTAAGATCAATAAACCCTAAACCCTAAACCCTAAACCCTAAAAACCATAATCCATCAATATATATATAATTAATGTAGGCATGTTTGTATTAATTTAAGATCACTAAACCCTAAACACTAAACCCTTAAACCCTTAAACCCTAAACCCTAAAAACAATAATCCATCAATATATATATATAATTAATGTAGGCATGTTTGTATTAATTTAAGATCATTAAACCCTAAACCCTAAACCCTAAAAACCATAATCCATCAATATATATATATATAATTAATGTAGGCATGTTTGCATTAATTTAAGATTACTAAACCCTAAACCCTAAACACTAAACCCTAAACCCTAAAAAACCATAATCCATCAATATATATATAATTAATGTAGGCATGTTTGTTTTAATTTAAGATCATTAAACCCTAAACCCTAAACCATAACCCATAAACCTTAAAAGCCATAATCCATCAATATATATATAATTAATGTAGGCATGTTTGTATTAATTTAAGATCAGTAAACCCTAAACACTAAACCCTAAACACTAAATCCTAAATCCTAAACCCTAAAAAACCATAATCCATCAATATATATATATATATATAATTAATGTAGGCATGTTTGTATTAATTTAAGATCAGTAAACCCTAAACCGTAAAAATAAAAATCATAATCCGTCAATATATATAATACACATAACACAATAAACCATAAACCCGAAGGAACCCGACCTGAAATGAACCCGACCTGAAACGAAATCGACCTAAAATGAACCCGACCTGAAACAAAACCGACCTGAAAAGAACCGACCTGAAACGAAACCGACCTGAAACGAACCCGACCTGAAACGAAACCGACCTGAAATGAACCCGACCCGAAACGAAACCGACCTGAAATGAACCCGACCTGAAACGAAACCGACCTGAAATGAACCCGACCTGAAACGAAACCGACCTGAAATCAGCCTGTCAATTAACCGTTTTGACCCGACCTGAAATGAACCGACCTGAAATGAACCCGACCTGAAATGAACCCGACCCGAAATGAACCCGACCCAAAATAAACCCGACCTGAAATGAACCCGACCCGAAATGAACCCGAACCCGAACCGAATCGAGTCAAAACAAAAAATGACCCGAAATGACCTGTAACCGATTTGACCCGACCTGACAGAGCCCGACCTGAAACCCAACTGTTGACCTGTTTTTACATCCCTACTTTTCACGCATGCTTGCTTCAAGATTTGTGAAGTGAACACGTATCTTCCATTGAAATTTTTATTACTACTAATTTTGTATTCAATTTTGGAAGGTTGGAATTATATCTTTCCTCTGGCAGAGGACAGACCTTTTATTAAAAATTGTAAATTTATAATTAAATGTTAAATAAAAATATTATTAAATAGTAATTCAAATTAAGCTGACTTGTGTTTAAATAGTAATTCTAATTGGTCTAGTGGTCAATGATACTCATATTATCTCATTTTGTATGAGTTCAAATCTCAATAAACACCCTTACTACTAAGCCAACTGTTCATTTCTTATGTATCTTGCAACATATTTGCTTATATGACATTGTTATTGCGACCTACACTGCTATGTAGGTTTGTCATGCCATCTCAAGCCATTTACAGTTGGTTGACTAACTGTTTTCATCCGCAGAAGGGTCATTTTGACCCAAAATGAAACGTTAAAGGCTAAATTACTTCAAAAAAAAAGAATATGGGCCAAGATAACAATTCAGTCAAACGTTAAGTGCATTTTTTTAGCATTATGCCATTAAAAACTGTAACGTCGACAATTTGTTAAAGATTCAATGGAAGGTGACCAAAATATCAGTTTTTGTGATATTGATTACGAAATCGGGAAAAATGTTAAATGACGGAGATAGAAACATAGTAATAATTAAGTGACCAACTGTATAATTTATCTAATATAAAATAGGGTAAACTACTTAAATGACCACTTAATTATTAGGTTGGTGTTAATATGACCATTATACTTTCAATTGTGTCAATATGACCACAACATTATTTAAGCGGTAACAATCAAGCCACTGGTCGTTAAAATCTAACAGGATGGTGATGTGGCAGTTAACATAAATTTATATAATTACATATCTAGTCCCCATTACTTACACATTCTATCAATTTGATCATAATTTTAATTTAATCATTCAATTAGTCGGTGACACGTGTCACTTGATTCTTGGGTGAGATTCGAAACGATCTCTAACTAGGAAAAGTGACGCACTCTTCCCACTGAACCAACAATTAATTTGCGATATAAATTACAACATCAAATATATATTTGTAATCGAGCGGCGGTGTTATTTGCAGCAACGAGAGCAACACGGGTACTCTGCATTCTCAACCAAAGTAAGAACAATAAATGATAATGGGGATTATAAATTCTCCGTCAAGAGATATGGTAGTCTTCTTTTAATGGAGATGAAGGGGTATATCAAAAAGCATGTTTGTACGGAGTAATCAAAGAGAAATTGTCATGGACACACATAGGACAAGAGCTAAACTTGGGGATTTGAACTCTTAGGATATTACCCAAGAAACTCTAATTAAGGAGGACAAAAAGGAGCAAAGGAGAGTAAGAATTGGTCGGGGTGACAGGCTTCACATGGTTTTGAAAGAAGTAGATATTGTTTATAAAGCTGTATGAGAGAGTTTATAACACCCGCGTTTTGGGGCTAGGAGTTAGTTGGGTTAGTGGTTCGAGTCGGTAAAAATTTAATTAAATCAATTTGGCCTAAGTTTGACCTAATTGGGTTTTAAAATAAAGAGGAGGGACCACTTTGGTGATTTAACCCAAATGTTTTAAAAAATGGAGACAACTTTTAAAAAGTAAAAAGAACAAAAAAAAATGTTATCGTCTTTCCCATTCTTCCTTCTTCACCGTGGAAACCCCACCAAACCCTCCCAAATCCCAAATTTGTATTTCCATCAAATTGCTCCATCAATTCAAGGGCGTTTTTGAAGGTAATCACATATTTGAACTCTCCTCTTCATCCTCTACATTTACATAGCTTTATATTTCGAAACTACCCACTTTTGTAATTTTCAAGTTTAAAGAAAGAATGGATTTTTGATGGGTTTTACACTTGATTTTGATTTATTAAGTTGGTTTTTGGTTTAATCTCATGAAAATACACATAATATGTTAAAATGAAGGATTTTGGGTGAAAACCTAAAATGGGTTTTGTGGCTATTTTTGAAGTATCTAAAACTTGGATTTTGGTGAGTTTTAGAAGGGCTGATGGTTTAAGTATGTTAGGAATGTGTTTTGGGACCATTTGGGTGTTATTTGGATGATTGAAAATGGAATTTTCAGCTAGGGTTTGAAGGAGCACGAAAATGGGCATTTTGGGGGTTGTTTTAGGTTGTAATTGGTGGGCTAATGTTAGTGCTATGGTTGGGGGTTGCTTTGGTATCATTTGTGGGTATAAAATGTGTTGGAAACTTGGGTTAGGTTTATGGGCTGCTCGAATTTGATAAAGTTGGGGTTTGATCATGACTTGAAATGTTGAGTTTGATGTTTGAATTGTATTCCAGGTTAGCTACTTTGATGTTTGAGTTGATTTGAGGTTGTTTTGCTTGTGTTGAGGTGATTAGAAGCGAGGTTTTGAGTTGGTGAAGCCGTGGGAACAAATTCGGAAATTGAAGACCATGGTTGCTTGGTATTTGAGCTTGGAGGTGGAGGTGAGTGGTTAATGTTTTTAAATTGATTTTTAAGTGGTTGGTTCAAGCATGTGGACTAGGTCGGGCTTGGTAGACCCACCTAGAGTTAGGGTTAGGGTGGTAGCCTAATCCTAAACTTTAGTTAGAGACATTGGATGAACTCTTTAATTGATTTGTGTTATGATGATTATGTATAATGTGATATACATGTATGTCGAGGCATGGCTTAATGCATTGTTATATGCATGTTGATGACAAATGTCATGTGGATATACATATGAGTGAAATATGATGTGATAATTGTTTGGATGGTATACATGTAGTGTTGGCTTGTGAAATGAGGTGGTTGCATGATTTTGAGGATCATGGTGAGTACGTGCTAAGCACGGAAATTATATTGAAATTGATGTTGTGAAAGGTTGTGGATTTAATTTATATTGGCACTAGTATGCTTGGGTACAATGATCGATCATTAGGATGAGTGTGCACACGAGAGTCAAAACGCACATAGCCTTGGTGGCATTCAGGCACCAAGGAGAAGTACGGGTACGCCCGAAAATATTTATATTAGTCGATGATGAGTGGAATCCCATCGACGGAGCGTGAGGATGAGTGGAATCCCCTCCGCGAGAGCCGGTGATGAGTGTAATCCCACCGCAGGTAATGGTTATGCTGGAAACGCGTTCCAACATATTATCCGCGTATTCGAGTCATAGCTAGGTGCCAATATGAGATTGTATGTATATGCCAATATGATATAAAATGTCATCTTACCAATATATATATTGATATGTCTATAAAGGTGATGTGAGATGTGATTCCTTTTTGGATGATTATATGTGTTTACATATGTTGTGGAAATGAGCTTATTGAGCATGACATACTTTTGAATAATTTTTCATGCATCATTGACATTTGGCTCTTGAGGATTGAAGGTATGAACATGCATTTTACCTTAGCTGAGATCGTGCTTGGACCCTGCATTGTCGAGGTTTGTTTTTAAAGAGCTTACCCTCACTAAGCTTTATTTCTTACGCTCTCTCTTTGTTCGACAATGCATATCCTTAGTTCGTAGGTTGCTAAGTGCAAGAAGGGGCCTCCAAGTGTGCTTCGTGGTGCTTGATTATCTATCAAGTATGAACATTTTAGTTATGGTGTAATGGTCTAGCAATGGGACATGTATTCGTGCTATAATGCTTTTGAAGTATGATGTTGATGTTTAGGAGCATGTTAGACTCCTATATGTGTTTCATGTCTATGATTTGACTTGGACTGTAAACATGATATGTCTTGCCAAATGCTCGTGTGATGTATGCCTATGGAGGTTTAAGATTGCTTGTTGGCATGTAAACTTATTTGAGATGTATGATGCCTATTGGTTCTTTTTAATGTCTTCAAGCATGACTTGTATGAAAGGCTACTAATGTGTAATTGCCATGTATGAATGATTTACCATATGCCTTGTGTGTGTTGAGTATGCTTGATATAGGATATATGCCTCTAGACTTTGCTTGCTTGAGTTGTGTGCCCTAAAGGTTGTTTGGGACCTTTAGGACTTGTTAAAATCCGCCTAAGTCTGATTTTCAAAGGTTGCAGACAGCCCGCGTTTCGAAACGGGATGGGTCGTTTCGGAACGGGTAAGGCTTCAGGGACCCCGTATCGGAACGCGTTTCGATACGGTTTGGCCTTTGAAGCCCCTGTTCTGAAACGCGTATCAGAACGTTTTGGCTACTAGAATTCTGAGAAATTGACGAGATGAAGGCGTATTGAAATCAATCTAAGGGTTTCGAAACGGTCAAAATCTCGTTGACCATGAGAAGTTGACCGTTGAGGGAGTTTCGGAACAGTTGGCCTCCTTTTCGATACGACCCCTTGTATGGGCTTTGGGGCAGTTGACCTGGTCAAGGCGTTTCGATACGCCTCAAGGGTGTTTCGAAACGGCTTGTTTAAAAGATTAAAATTGGGTTGTTTAAATACAGTTTTGGGTTCGAATGTTTATCTCCTATGTTTTATTTCCGCTGTTTGATCACAAGGGATTCGAATGAGCATTTAGAAAAGAATAAGTTAAAGAAAAAAATAGGGTTGCTAACCGAGGGGGAACCTTAACGGGTTTTACTTTGGTTTTCCCCATGTGGCCTACTCGGACCGGTCATCCGACTTGTAACCCCCTTAGCCCGGCCTAGACGGTTGACCCGAACTACGAAGATTACACGGGGAAAACCAAAGTCAACCCGAAAGTCAACCTTGATTAACGACCCTTTTTTTCTTTTTAAACTTGTCTAAATGCATATTAACCCTAAGTGTATTCTTGAGAAGAACATACTCAAAAAACACAGCATTCGCAAAACATTTAGGGACTCAATTGCACAACATACAAATTTAGGGACCAAATTGCAAATTCAGAAAATTGTGAGGACTTTACCAAATTTTAAGTTACCAATATGAAATTAATCATGTTTCATGCTTCTCTGCCAAATTTCATCTCAAACGGACATCTCAAACTCAACCAATTGCATATACAAAGATTGGGACCAAAACGTGAGAGTTTCAAAACATTTAACCATCAAATTCAGTGCCCAACGGTCGAGTGTTCCGAAACGAGGAAGATCCGTTCCGAAACGCGGGACCGTTCCGAAACGAGTTGCGGAACAGGGCTTGGCAGTGGCAAATCTGTTTCGGAACAGCTCTACCTGTTCCGAAACGCTAAGGCCATTTCAGGCCCTCTATTCCGAAACGGTAGCACCCGTTCCGATACGGGCTGCCCAGAATTGCAGAATTTTGCTGGTTTATCAAGCAATTGACCCATCAAACATGTTCTGATGAAATCCAAATCGTACCCACAAGTCATTAAACACCCAAGGAACATAATAGCATCAACTAATCTCAATCATGGCATCATTCAAGGAAAAACCCAATTCTATAGGCATGCATCCTATATTGAAAATCATGCAACCATCCAATCACCAAATCAAATAC
The DNA here is from genome assembly GCA_958450335.1 of Hibiscus tridactylites. Classification (NCBI taxonomy): domain Eukaryota; kingdom Viridiplantae; phylum Streptophyta; class Magnoliopsida; order Malvales; family Malvaceae; genus Hibiscus; species Hibiscus tridactylites. The sequence goes on from OY288266.1 coordinate 77,862,462, forward strand.
CAAAAGGCCATTTACATGTTCCAACATCATCAAAGGCATAAAACCAACTTAGGGAGTCCAAAACATCTCCCAAAAACACAAACTAGGTTCCCATTGCCAAATGCCCAAAAGCTAATAGTGTTAGGAAAACATTCACCATACATGAGTTTAGTCTTTCACTTGGATCCTTGACCCCCTTGCTGCCCTTTATGCACTTCAATGCTCTGCATTATTGGTTTAAGAAAGAGAGAGCGTAAGCACTTAGCTTAGTGAGGAATGCTCAATTAAAACATCACAATAATGCATTTGTAAAAACACCTTTTCAAGACCTTTAGTTTCAAAACAACATTTATCATGCAATTATGCATACAAAGCAAGCATCTCATGCTTCAAATCATCGACATGTCATATTGGCTTTCAAGTGATAAACATAATCATTTTACAATTCAAAACATAATCGGATACACGGATTACAAGCGTTGTCTCATACGCTTCATACACACTACCAATATCAAGGTGGAGTATACGGTACAATCACAACCCCTCAACACCCGTGATGGAGACTATGATACAATCACAACCCCTTCACATCACTCATTGGTAGTTGTATAACATCACTAACGAGAACACGGGACACACAACACAAGGTCCACACATGGACTTTTAACCACCATTGTGACCTTAACACAAGATCCACTCATGGACTTTTAACCACCATGGTGATCTTAACCATCTCGTTAGTGTACTTGGATGGAGTTTACGGTACAATCACAACCCCTCAACATCCAAGGCGACTTTATTCACGGTGCACCCAATCCTATAGCCGGCTAACTATATCCGATTCAAGTACTTTTAAACCAACACATCACTTGCCAATATACATCATTTAACATCATTAATCCACTGTTTTAAAGCATTTATCAAAGCCATTACCCATCATGCATTACTATGCATCAAAACCACATTTATCAATGTTCAAAACAAGGATCCCTTACCTTGAGCATCCTTCAACACATGGCTTATAAAACCAGCACTTAACATGCTAAAATATGCTTTCAAAATAGAATTTAAACATGCAAATAAAACACATTGCATTCAACCATCTCATGGTTCATCAACAAGAGAGTTTTTCCGAAAACTTACTCTTGAGCTTAGCTAAGTTGTTTAGACTTAAACTAAGCTCCCATAACCTTCAAACATTGGTTTCAAAGCTGAAAACCAAACTTCACTCACCGATTCCGTTTCGCAAGCTTGCCGAAACACCAATCAAGCTTCCGGATCAACACCACAAGGATCCGAAGATGTCTCCCCTGTTTTAAACACATCAAAGCAGAGGATTAATGCATCATCATGCATTAATATCTTCAACCAAAACACCTAAACTCGCTGCTCTCATCAACACTCACATTTCAGCTACCAAACACAACCGAAATCACATCCAAACACCTCTACAACATTACCCAGCCAAGATCCATCAATTCCAAACATTCTTAAACATCAATTAACATCCAAAAAGGATCTAATCACGTCCTTATACCTCCAGCTATAGCAGAACATCAAAATCACCCCAAAACCACCATTAACTCAATCAAAAACTTAGGAAAATCAACCTATTCGGGATTGCATTGATTAAACCTCAATTACACATCATTTATACATCCAATTTACATCAAAAAGACATCTCAAAACAGAGCCCAATCATTTAATGCGAATTTCTTCAAAATTAAATCCAAATCTTGCATTTAAAGCCAAGATCAAGAACACATCATTAAAACCTTTAATAAAACTCAAATCAAGGATTGAGAACTTGGGAATTTCAGTAAAGAACTGAGTATTTAGAGGAGAAGGACGTTCATACCTCTAAATGTGAGTTTCTCCTTGTTTAAAGCCAAGATTCTTGAAAATTCAATAAGCAAATGATAAGGATTTGATTTAGGAATGATTAGAGATCAATTAGAGATTGAAATCTCATCTTTAGATGTTAAAATCAGAGGAAAAATGGCTGGGGAAATGTGTTTGGCTGAGAGAAAATGGAGAGAAAATGAAGTGGGAAAAATTTGAGAAAAGTTAGTTATGAAATCAAAAATATCTATTTCCCCCTTTTTCCTTTTATTAAATATCATTTAATAAATGTTTAATATTAAGAAAAATATGGAGAAAACTCTTCTTGGGTAAATTATGTAACCCCCTCGTCCCGGTCTGGCCGGATGGCCGGTCCGAGTAGGTCATACGGGGAAAACCGAAGCGAAACCCGTTAAGGTTCCCCCTCGGTTAGCAACCCTATTTTTTTTCTTTTAATTAATCTTGTCTAAATGCATTATTACGTCCTATGTGAAGCACGACAGCGGAAACACGAACGATATATCAACGACCAACCAAATCAGCACATTAAAACCACCCATTTATCCTTTTTAAGCAGGTCGTATCGATACACCTTCAGAGGGTATCGATATGCCTTAACCAAGTTCAACACCCTAAGGTCAAGACAAGAAGACCGTATCGATACAGCTCTCGAGTGTATCGATACGCCCTTCTCGGTCAACCCCTCTTGGTCAACTAGGTCGAACCGTACCGATACGCATGAGCCCGTATCGATACGCCCTACACTCCACAACTCCTCAAGATTCTAGAGAGTTGGGACCGTATCGATACACAGGGTATCGATAGCCAAAATTGTAACCTTTAGGCAAGGTCGTATCGATACAGCCCTTAGGCGTATTGATACGCCCTCCACTGCAAGACTCCCAATTTCAGCAAAAACATACAAGACTCGAACCTAGATGCGATTTAAGACATCCCTATACCCAATCAAGCATTCATACAACATCTATTAACCATAAACTATTCATACATGACACCCAACATGAGCATACCTCAATCAACCAAGGAAATCATGCATTCGTTCAAAAGAAGGCAAACAAGCACATACAGTCTCATACTTCAACATCCATACACTTAGGCATTCTCACAAGGCATATGACCAACACACATGATAAGCAATTTAGACATGATTTACAATCCAAACATGACATCGACAAGCCAATAAAAAACAACATAATTAAGGAGTTTAAACATGCTCTTAAACATCCAACATTAACTCAAATCAATAACAACTATCCCATTGCTTGACTATTACAAACTACAATTCAAAGATCATACTTGAGCTAACCATAGCAGCACTTGGAGACCTTTCCTTGCCCTTGCCACCCACAAGTTATTTATCTGCATTGTCGAACAAAAGAGAGCGTAAGCATAAAAGCTTAGTGAGGGTGGCTCATAGAACAAACCTTCGACAATACAGGGTCCAAGCACGAGCTATTTCCAAGATGAAATGCATGGTCTTACCTCCGGTCCGCCAAGCCAAAATGAACATGATGCATGAACATATAGTCAACATTATGCCATGCTCAACAACCATAAGCTCAACTTACCATGATACATAATCCAAAGCATTAACCACATCATATATCAATTCATAAGGAAATCACATTTCATGTCATATAAGCACATAAGCATAATCCCACATTGGTATATACATACAACCTCATATTGGCACCTAGCTATGACCCGAATACGCGGATAACCCATTGGAACGCATTTCCAACAACAAAATTACCTCGGTGGGATTCCACTCATCACCGGTCCTTGCATGTGCGGGATTCCACTCATCGCCACATGCCCTACGGATAGGATTCCACTCATCATCACGTAGAAATATATACAGCTTCCGGTGGAATATTACATCACCGTACTCCTCCTTGGTGCCTTAACGCCACCAAGACCACGCACGTTTTGACTCAATTTGTGTGCACACTCATCCTAATGATCGATCATTGTACCCAAGCATACTAGTGATAATATAAATCAAACTACACAACTTTTTATAATATCAATGTCAATATAAATTCCGTGCCTAGCACGTACTCACCATGATTCTCCAAAATCATGCAATCCACAACATAACCTCATTTCACAAACCAACACCACATGTATGTCATCCAAGCAATTATCTCATCATATATCCACATTTTATTTGTCATCAACATGCATATAAAATCAATACATTAAGCCATACTTTCACATACATGTGTATCACATTATACATACTCATCATGAGGCATAACAACGATTAAAGAGTACATCCAAGGTCTCTAACTAAAGCTTAGGACTAGGCTACCACCCTAATCCTAACTCTAGGTGGGTCTACCAAGCCCAACCTAGTTCACATGCTTGAACCAACCACTTAAAAATCGATTTAAAAACATTAACCACTCACCTCTACCTCCAAGCTCAACTACCAAGCAAGCATCACCTTCAAGTTTCCGGATTTCTTCCCGAAGCTTCTCCAACGCAAGCTCTCGCTTCTAAACAACCTCAATACAATTCAATTAATCCTCAAATCAGCCCAACATCAAAATATCAACCCGGAATACAAATTCAAATATCAAACTCAACATTTCAAGTCATGACCAAACCCCATACTTAGCAATTTCGGACAGCCCCAATACCTCTTCCAAAAACTATGTTTCCAACATCCATTGCACCCTCAAATGATCCCAAATCAATCCCTAACCATAGTACTACCATTGGGCTATCAAATCACACCTAGAACAACCCCCAAAACTCACCCAAAACCCTCAAAAACTCCATTTTCGTACTCATATTTTACCCAGCAGAAAATCATGTTTTTAAACACCCAAATGACATATAAATGGTTCCAAAACATCCTCCTAGTATACATAAACCATCAGCCCTCTAATTACAACCTAAAACCCACCAAAATTCAACTTTTTGACACCTTAAAAATGGGTCTAAGAACCCACTTCGGATTTTTACCAAAATTCAACCAAATTGATATATGTTATACCTTTTAACATGATTAACTAAAGCCCCAACTCAATTTATCAAAACCAATTGAAAAACCCCTTTAAAAAATCCAAACTTGATATAAACCCTAATTTTCAAAAGTTCATGGTTTTAAAATCAATGACCATGGATAGATAGGAAATGGAAAGGAGAGTTCAAATATGTGATTACCTTTCAAAAACCCCTTGAAACGAAGTTGAAATCGAATGAAATATAAGCTTGAAATTTGAGAGAGTTTGGGGAATGGGGGAGGTGTTTCACGTGGGGGATAATGGGAAAAGGGGAAGAAGATGACAACTTTTGAAAAGTTGTCATCCTTTTAAAATCTTTTGGGGAAAATTGCATTGTAGATCCCTCCCTTCTTTATTAAAGCTCAATTACATCACAACTTAGGTTGATTTGTTTTAATTTAATTTTATTGACTCGAACTATAAACCCGGCTAACTCCTAGCCCCAAAACACGGGTGTTACAACTCTCCCCCACTTAAGGAAATTTCGTCCCCAAAATTTATCGGACAGGAACCCACTTTCTTTCACACCACAACACACTAACCAACCTCGGTGGACTTACCACACAACAATAGATATTTGATGCTAAGATCTCAACTGGTTCTTAGTTGCGCACAATTTCAAACTCAACTCAATCTCTTCAACAAACATAGCACGGAACATATCTGACTCACATCCCCGAATCATAGGTTCACAGACACATCACAAACCTCCTTCTAACTCTGGTGGTAACCGCAACAAATAAACAACGGATCTAGCCCGACTCACAACTCATACAGCACTGTTTAAAAAATTGACCGACGGCTTTCTCTGACGGATCATCTGACCTCATCAATTAATCAAACACTATTCAGACGTCTTAAAAAACAATCTAATTGAAATCTCGGATCTCTATTACCCACTTCCATTAAGAACCTTCCACGGATGTAACAAACTAGAAGAAAACTGACACTCGGTCTTAATACGCTGGCAATTTACACACTTACTCTCATACTGAACCACATTATTCATCAACCCAATCCTGAAGCACTCGTCTTCAACCCACAATACGTCTTCATACAACTCAGATGCAATACAAATGAACTACCGTGTGCTTCGACCAAAACAATACGTCTCAAAATACCATGCCAATCAGTACAACAATTCTATCTCTAACAATACAAACTCTATCATCTCTGAACTGTATTCTGAAGGTCTTCTTTCCGCTATGTCTTGCACGTGAGGTGCCAAGAATCTGTCTTGCAACTATTTCTCTTCAAACATTCTGACTCAAAGTACTCTCAACTCGAAACTCGGCCATAAAACTACTATCATTTGATAAACTGAATTCGGCAATTGCAACTCGTAACTCAACTACTAATCTAACAACAAATACAACTCGGAACATCGGTTACTACGTTGACTATCTTCGGATGGTACTCAATCTTGATATTACAGTCTTCAAGCAGTTCTAACACTTTATGTTGTTCAAGTTTCAACCCTTCCTAAGTCTTCAAATATTTCAAGTTCTGATGATACGTACATATACACTGTGCATTTCTTACTACACAAGCTTGTCTCCAAGTCTTCGAAGCAGTTACAACTGTAATTAACTCTATGTCTCATATCGGATAACTCTTCTCTCGGTCTTTCAACTATCTCGATGAATAAGCTACAATCCTCTGTCTTGCATAAGTACACAACCTAACTCTACATATAATGCATCACTATGGTTCACAACTCTTTCTCTAATATAATCTGATTCAAGGTCGAAGCTCTCCTCAAGGTTTCTTTTAGTTTCTCAATGGCTCATTGTCTCGCATCTAACCACACAACTGAACATTCTTCTGTAGCAATCTATCAATGGAGCAACTATCTTCAAAAGACTATTTACAATTCTCTGAAAGTAACAATGCTAGACCTAGGAACTATAGATATCTGTCACAGTCTTCCATTTCTTCCAACTCATGTCTTCTTTTGCCTACTTGGGATTTACTCTAATACACTCGGATGATCTGCATGTTCTAGGAGAACATCTTCATTAACTCAAAGTTCACGTTGCATAACTTGACATACAACTGATTCCCAAAAAGGATCTACCACACTAACTTCAAAGCTTGTTGTGGCCTTCTTCGGTATGTGAATATACTCATGTGTCATCTATAAGAACTAGTACAACTGATCAAGGAACTCAGAAAAATATTCTACTCAACGTCTTCATAAGGTAACTAACACACTAGTCAAGCAAGGCGGCATAACTCGGAACTCAAAGCGATCATCTCTTGCCCCTAAAGTTGTCTTCGACACATCAACTTCTTTCACGTTCAACTGGTAGTAAACGAATCTCAATAAATCTTGAAAAGACTGGAGTACATCTCAACTGATCAACAAATCACTGACGCTCGGAAATGGATACTAACTATTCACTGTCAATTGTTTCAACTGTATGTAATCTGAACACATTCTCGTACTGTCACTCTTTCTTCTTCACGTATTACACTATAGAACTCTGAGATGATGCACTAGGCCTAATGAATCTAAGGTCTAACAAGTCTCGAAGTTAATTCTTCGACATGCTCAATTCTTCCGGGATTCATAAGTTACAGAGCTAACAAAACAGAAGCAACCTCGGAGACGGTCTCAATAACGAACTCTTCTTCTCTATCAAGAGACAAACTGGGCGTTTCTTCTAAACGCTTCTAGGAAGGATCACAAACTATTTTAACATTATGCGGTCTAATCTTCATTCAAAAATCAAATCCATCACAATTGCTAAGCAAGTCTGTCAACTAAACTCAATCAACCTTTGATCTCTAAAACTAGATCAACATTCAATAAGAAGCTCACATCCTCACCTACCACTACAGTCACACAGAAATCTGCAACTTCAAGGCAACTCTCTCTTTGTCTCAATGTATACACTAATTCTGTGCTCTTCAAGCCAAACCTTGTCAAAAGGTACATCAAAGCCGTTGAAAGACAATCACTTCACATCTACTAGAAACTAGTAACTCTGAACCACCAACAAACATCTTCTGTACATCTTTCTGATCACTACCATCTCCCAAAGGCTAGTCACACGTGTCCCTACATCTAAGGTCTCAACAAAGATATCTAATTTCTTACATGCTCACGCAAAAGGAGGTATCCGCAGAAATTGCAACTTCATATGCACACAACTGATAGTCTTCGACCCTCTTGCTTTTAGACTGGTTCTTCAACAAAATCTGACTCTTCTAAACTGTTCCTTGAGCATCTTGTAACTTCAAGATTCAATTCTGATCACACACAACCTAGATTCAAAGCTCAAGACTCCCTTCCCGGCTCAACTGTATCGGAAGTGACTTCATCTCTTCCGCTTGCTGAAAGACAACTCAACGTACACTGACCCAATTACACAAACTAGATCCCACTTACGGACACTGACCGGTTGTCTTGCATTAAAATCATAGGCCGAACCCCAACAGTCACCAACTAACACTTCACCAGGCATGTTCAAACTTGCATACTTGCTAACGATGTACAGAGATACGGATTCGGAATCAACTGGAGGAAACAACTTAATACTGTACCAAGGGCTTATCGGTTAGAACATCAACACCACTCTAACTCCCACTCATGTGCCTTCACTTCTTCTTACCAACTGATGCCAGAGTTGATCACACCGTCCCTCATCCACATGAATCAACCCACATACACACTGTCTCAAGCGGACAAATTGTACCTCAATTCCGGTACAACCATACCTCCCTAACTACGGTGATGGACTCCCTCAACATCGTCCACCCTTTCAGAAACTACGACTTCTACTTACCGAAAAGCAATTAAATAAACAACAACATCAATAGTAAAACATACAAGATTGGGTTAGCAAGGCAAGGCTTCCAAGTGGCTCAAGTATGATTCCCTCACTTAAAAATCTGTTTTTCAATGTAATAGTAGCAATGGGACTCTACTAAACATGCTTTAAACAAATCAACACACATACATGCTCAACCAAGCATATAACAAGGCTTACTTGCTAAACAAGCAAACATATGCGTACTATCAAACAACATTCATTCTCAATCAATCAATCATTCATCACAGCATACACGGATAACAAACAACATGCTTTTAAACAAGCAATCAACATACTTGTCATACAAGCAGCCATACTTATAGAGCAAGCAAACACTGTGCATATCAATTTAAACTTAAACTTACCTCACTTACCTGCCCAAGGTCTCGGAAACCTTAGGCTCTGATACCAACAAATGTAACCCCCTCGTCCCGGTCTGGCCGGATGGCCGGTCCGAGTAGGTCACACGGGGAAAACCGAAGCGAAACCCGTTAAGGTTCCCTCTCGGTTAGCGACCCTATTTATTTTCTTTTAATTAATCTTGTCTAAATGCATTATTACGTCCTATGTGAAGCACGACAGCGGAAACACGAACGATATATCAACGACCAACCAAATCAGCACATTAAAACCACCCATTTATCCTTTTTAAGCAGGTCGTATCGATACACCTTCAGAGGGTATCGATACGCCTTAACCAAGGTCAACACCCTAAGGTCAAGACAAGAAGACCGTATCGATACAGCTCTCGAGCGTATCGATACGCCCTTCTCGGTCAACCCCTCTTGGTCAACTAGGTCGAACCGTACCGATACGCATGAACCCTGTATCGATACGCCCTACACTCCACAACTCCTCAGGATTCCAGAGAGTTGAGACCGTATCGATACACCCCCGTGTATCGATACGCCCAGCCAAAATTGTGCCCTTTAGGCAAGGTCGTATCGATACAGCCCTTAGGCGTATCGATACGCCCTGCACTGCAAGACTCCCAATTTCAGCAAAAACATACAAGACTCGAACCTAGATGCGATTCAAGACCTCCCTATACCCAATCAAGCATTCATACAACATCTATTAACCATAAACTATTCATACATGACACCCAACATGAGCATACCTCAATCAACCAAGGAAATCATGCATTCGTTCAAAAGAAGGCAAACAAGCACATACAGTCTCATACTTCAACATCCATACACTTAGGCATTCTCACAAGGCATATGACCAACACACATGATAAGCAATTTAGACATGATTTACAATCCAAACATGACATCGACAAGCCAATCAAAAACAACATAATTAAGGAGTTTAAACATGCTCTTAAACATCCAACATTAACTCAAATCAATAACACATATCCCATTGCTTGACTATTACAAACTACAATTCAAAGATCATACTTGAGCTAACCATAGCAGCACTTGGAGACCTTTTCTTGCCCTTGCCACCCACAAGTTATTTATCTGCATTGTCGAACAAAAGAGAGCGTAAGCATAAAAGCTTAGTGAGGGTGGCTCATAAAACAAACCTTCGACAATGCAGGGTCCAAGCACGAGCTATTTCCAAGATGAAATGCATGGTCTTACCTCCGGTCCGCCAAGCCAAAATGAACATGATGCATGAACATATAGTCAACATTATGCCATGCTCAACAACCATAAGCTCAACTTACCATGATACATAATCCAAAGCATTAACCACATCATATATCAATTCATAAGGAAATCACATTTCATGTCATATAAGCACATAAGCATAATCCCACATTGGTATATACATACAACCTCATATTGGCACCTAGCTATGACCCGAATACGCGGATAACCCATTGGAACGCATTTCCAACAACAAAATTACCTCGGTGGGATTCCACTCATCACCGATCCTTGCATGTGCGGGATTCCACTCATCGCCACATGCCCTACGGATAGGATTCCACTCATCATCACGTAGAAATATATACAGCTTCCGGTGGAATATTACATCACCGTACTCCTCCTTGGTGCCTTAACGCCACCAAGACCACGCACGTTTTGACTCAATTTGTGTGCACACTCATCCTAATGATCGATCATTGTACCCAAGCATACTAGTGATAATATAAATCAAACTACACAACTTTTTATAATATCAATGTCAATATAAATTCCGTGCCTAACACGTACTCACCATGATTCTCCAAAATCATGCAATCCACAACATAACCTCATTTCACAAACCAACACCACATGTATGTCATCCAAGCAATTATCTCATCATATATCCACATTTTATTTGTCATCAACATGCATATAAAATCAATACATTAAGCCATACTTTCACATACATGTGTATCACATTATACATACTCATCATGAGGCATAACAACGATTAAAGAGTACATCCAAGGTCTCTAACTAAAGCTTAGGACTAGGCTACCACCCTAATCCTAACTCTAGGTGGGTCTACCAAGCCCAACCTAGTTCACATGCTTGAACCAACCACTTAAAAATCGATTTAAAAACATTAACCACTCACCTCTACCTCCAAGCTCAACTACCAAGCAAGCATCACCTTCAAGTTTCCGGATTTCTTCCCGAAGCTTCTCCAACGCAAGCTCTCGCTTCTAAACAACCTCAATACAATTCAATTAATCCTCAAATCAGCCCAACATCAAAATATCAACCCGGAATACAAATTCAAATATCAAACTCAACATTTCAAGTCATGACCAAACCCCATACTTAGCAATTTCGGACAGCCCCAATACCTCTTCCAAAAACTATGTTTCCAACATCCATTGCACCCTCAAATGATCCCAAATCAATCCCTAACCATAGTACTACCATTGGGCTATCAAATCACACCTAGAACAACCCCCAAAACTCACCCAAAACCCTCAAAAACTCCATTTTCGTACTCATATTTTACCCAGCAGAAAATCATGTTTTTAAACACCCAAATGACATCTAAATGGTTCCAAAACATCCTCCTAGTATACATAAACCATCAGCCCTCTAATTACAACCTAAAACCCACCAAAAATCAACTTTTTGACACCTTAAAAATGGGTCTAAGAACCCACTTCGGATTTTTACCAAAATTCAACCAAATTGATATATGTTATACCTTTTAACATGATTAACTAAAGCCCCAACTCAATTTATCAAAACCAATTGAAAAACCCCTTTAAAAAATCCAAACTTGATATAAACCCTAATTTTCAAAAGTTCATGGTTTTAAAATCAATGACCATGGATAGATAGGAAATGGAAAGGAGAGTTCAAATATGTGATTACCTTTCAAAAACCCCTTGAATCGAAGTTGAAATCGAATGAAATATAAGCTTGAAATTTGAGAGAGTTTGGGGAATGGGGGAGGTGTTTCACGTGGGGGATAATGGGAAAAGGGGAAGAAGATGACAACTTTTGAAAAGTTGTCATCCTTTTAAAATCTTTTGGGGAAAATTGCATTGTAGGTCCCTCCCTTCTTTATTAAAGCTCAATTACATCACAACTTAGGTTGATTTGTTTTAATTTGATTTTATTGACTCGAACTATAAACCCGGCTAACTCCTAGCCCCAAAACACGGGTGTTAAAAATTAGCTCCTTAAAGATTTAAAGTTTCAATCCTTTTAAAACAGTCACCAACTTTTCAAAAATTACATTTTAGTCACTAACTTGAAATGTCACATTTCGAAACCTCATTTTGTAAAATTGATTTCACCACTCTCTTACATATAATAAAAGAGGATTTTTAAATATTTTTCCATATTTTCAATGCATCCCGAACTAGGCTTTCCCTAAAATCACCTTTTATATTCGAACCGCAATTTAAACCGGTCCGGTTCAGACCCTAAATTCCAAGCCCAAAATTGGGGTGTTACACGACTAGTCCAGGACGAGGGGGTTACATTCGACCAGACCGGGACGAGGGGTTTACAGAGTTATTATATAATAAATGTTGCAAAATACATAAGAAATGAACAGTTGGCAGTAAGGGTGTTTCATTTTTTTCAGATACGTGTCATCACCCGATTAGAAGAGGAAAATAAATTTATTAAACTAAATAAAAATGTTTAAAGTCTTCTAATGAGGTGACGACATGTGTCACTGACGAATTGAATGATCAAATTAAAATTATAACCAAATTGATAGAATGTGTAAGTAACGGGGACCAAATGTATAATTATACCAATTTATGTTAACTGTCACGTTATCGTCTCGTTGGCCGGTGGCTTGATTGTTACTACCTAAATAGTTTTATGGCCATATTGACACAATTGAAAGTATAGTTTTCATATTGACACTAGTCTCATAGTTAGGTGGTCTTTTGAGTAGTTTACCTATAAAATATTGTAGACAATGTTATAACATGATAAAATTATATACATACGCAGTACGACACCAAATACACAGATTACCAGACGCATTTACAATATTCCTTCTCTTTAACCCTAACTTGCTATAAACATGCAAAAGCTAGCAACTAAAAAGATGGGAAAAAAAAGTAAGACTCGAAAGCTACCTTTTCTTACAAGACAATAAACGTGGGGTTTATCTAAACCACCATTTTTTTTCTGACCAGTGTGTCCGAATATTTATATTTTTAGGAAAAAAGAGATAATTAGAGCTTAATTCGTCTGTTTAGATGAAATTAAAACTTGATAAGAATGTCGGCTATTATCGTGATTGCATTGCATGGTGGCTGAAGTCCAATATAGATCCAACAGCTTGGCCCAAAGAGCATCGGATTCGAATCTTAACCGTTCATTCTCTTGCCATGCAACGTGATATTGATTAATAATTAAACTGAGCCGGTTTTTAAGTCGTCGATTCTTTATGTTCAACCGGTACACTTGGTCCGTGAGGTTCTCTAAATGTCTCTTTTTTTCTCCAACGAGGCCGTTTGGCTGACTCTCGGTTCGATCAGGGGCGGAGTCAAGATTTGGGATTGGAGGGGCAAACTATAAATATTTAAAATTGGGGGGCAAATTTATAAATAAACTAATTTTTTTAAAAAATTAAACAGGGGGCGGGGGCGATTGCCCCTCCCGAAGCCTTAATGGCTCCGTCCCTGGGTTCGATACCTTTCGTATTTGCTTTCTCTCATTAGGTGAATATATCACCAGGCTCAAACCTTCCGAACTGGAATTCGAACTAACATGTTCTTCGGATTCGAAAAATGATAATAACTCTAAGAGTTCTTCGGGTGCAAAACTGGTTTCGTGAACCGAGACTTGAAATTGATCAGCTTCTTTAGCTAAAAACATTGGGTTAATTAGACTCAACCAAATATAATGAGAAAAATCACCAAAATAAACTTACCAAAATGGGAGTAGAAATTAAGAAAGAAAAACCTTAATTTTAAATTGATACTAGGAAGTAAGAGAAGAGGGGAAAAAAGGAAGGATAGAAGAGAAGGGAGAGGGTATTTATATGAGGGAAGGGAATGTAGGGTCCTTTGTAAACAAATTAAAGATTTTTAAAAGATCATTTGGATACTTTCTTAAGGTAAAGCAAGAAAAAAAAGTTTCCATTTCAAGGTAAACCTTTTTTGTGAATTTGAGATCTTTTGATGTTCATTAATCATATATGTTCTAATTATATTGAAAGTCGAATTAAATTAGATATTTAAACGGGAGTAAAATTCTTCCAAAGCTATATCTTTCACAAAAACTTTTAACTTAATACTTTATTTGGAAGACAAACCTTTTATCAATCTATCCGACAGACACATAAATATATAATTAAATTATCAAAATTATTCTTGGTTTAAAGGGAGTGGGAGTCACTTTTTTGAGAGAGAATTGATGGGTCATCAACAAGATTAGGTTTACCTTAATCACGAAGGATCAAGCCAAAATAGAAAAGAAAAATGCTTGAAAAAAATGATGTTTGTTAGAAAGACAAAGACGTACGTCATGTGGGATACACATAGGGATAGAAAGGTAGAAGCCTACAATATTTTCTTTAAATATATGATATTCAAGTTTTTTTTAATTCAATAAAAAATAATTTATTGAATATAAAAGATTTTATCCTAATGACTGTAAGCACTAAATTTTGACCGGATCAAACACTTAACCCGAATTAAATTAAACCCAAGTAAGCCTAAATATATCTGAACCCAATATATCTTCCCAAAATATTCCTCAGTCAAATTCGATTCCCCTGTATCTCCATTCTTACGAAAATCTCTCAAGATCTCATAGTATCTCAATCCACATTCCCAAAATATCTGAGATTTTATTTTGGTGAAGCACTTATAAATGGATGAATTAAAAGATGAAAAAAGGGGGGAGAACTCGAACGAAAAAAGCTCCCGGCCATGGCTCCCATCGAGCCTCATCACCACACCGACCTGTTGCTTTGCCCGAGCATTGCCTTCTATCAACACACCACACTCGATCACCCCTATTCTCGAGGCTTTCACCCCCTAAACCTCACCATCAATTCCTACGTGACCACCTCTATTACATCCAAATGTCCAACGCCTAACGTACACCATTGAGCCTTACGCGCACACTGCCCAGTGCCCACCACCAATCTGAAACCCAAACTGAGAACAAAAGGGAAGAAGTCAGACAATGCAAAATCGAAATGAAAAAGGAAAAGGAAATAGTATTTACCCATTCGGCCGGAGCTCGTCACCGGTGATCGGAATCTCGTCAGGTTCAATTCATTAAACATAAATTTGTTGCTCTCTTTTTTTTTTGTCCTATTCCTCTTTTTCAAGAAATGGACAAAGAGAGGCAACTGTAAGCACCAAAATTTGACTGTATCAAACATCTAGCCCGAATCAAATTAAACCCAAGTAAGCTCAAATATAACTGAACCCAATACATCTTCCCAAAACATCCCTCAATCAAATTCGATTCCCCTGCATCTCCATTCTCACGAAAATCTCTCAAGATCTCATAAGTCAAACAAACTAAATCAACCACCCTTAATATCTCAATCCACATTCCCACAATATACGGGATTTTATTTCTGGTGAAGCACTTATAAATGGATGAATTAAAAGATGAAAAAATGGGGAGAACTCGAACGAAAAAAGCTCCCGGCCATGGCTCCCATCGAGCCTCATCACCACACTAAGCTGCTGCTTTGCCCGAGCATTGCCTTCTATCAACACACCACACTCGATCAGCCCTATTCTCGAGGCTTTCACCCCTTAAACCTCACCATCAATTCTTACGTGACCACCTCTATTACATCTAAATACACAACGCCTAACGTACACCATTGAGCCTTACGCGCACACTGCCCAATGCCCACCACCAATCTGAAACCCAAACTGAGAACAAAAGGGAAGAAGTCAGACAATGCAAAATCGAAAATGAAGAAGGCAAAGGAAATAGTATTTACCCATTCGGCCGGAGTTCATCACCGGTGATCAGAATCTCGTTTCGTAAAATTGAACGCTGAGGAGGAAGCCCGGACGACAAAGAGTGACATACTCTAAAATCAAGTTGATATGATGGTGGAGGATGGAGATCGACGAGGAAGAAGCCGAAGAGTTCAATGTCGAATTCGAGGAGTTTGAAGTGTTTTTCGTCGAAACCGGCCCAGATTCGAACTTGGGGCGTTGTGACGAGTTTCCTAATAAAATTTAAAGTTAACTGGCGGCCTTCGACGGCCAGCGGCGGCGCGAACAGTGGCCGGAGATGACAGTGTACAATAGTCGAAGAGAGCTCTCTATTTAATTTAAAATGAAAGAATAAAATTAATTAAAAAACGTTAAAAACTCTTTTAATGGGAGTTGGGAAATGGTGCAGTGTTGGTGAAGGGATTCATGCAAATCAACACGCCTGCATTAAGTTTAAGGTTTATTTACACCTTAAGTCCTTCTTCTTTTAGGTGCTTTGCATTTATATATTTTCTTATCCTTTAGGTTTTGGTTTAATTTATATTAGTCTCAATTTTAAATTTAAATTAATTATTTTTTGGCCTTTAGGTTTAGGTTCTTTCTTTGATTAGATCTTCTTTCATAAAATTAATTAATAATTAAACCTTTTAATTCGCTTTAAATTTTCTTTGATGATTGATTGACTTTAATAATTTGGTTAATTTGTGAATTGGTTTCTAATTAAGTTTGGCTAGGTCTAGTTAGTTGAATAATTTTAAACTTGATTAATAATTTAATTTTAATTTTCGATTTTGTTTTTTTCTGATTTAATTTTTTTTGTTTGTGTAATTTTTTTTCTCCCATGCATTTGCATTTTTTACTATACCACATCATTTTTCATATTTTTAGTAGCATAATATTTTTTTAGTAGTACTATTAACCCCTTTGCTTGAGATCCTGTTTCAGACAACCAATACCTTTAGGTATCAATTTTGGGTGTAATGGGGGTGCTATAACCTTCCTCACTCGTAACCGACTTCTAAACCCGACGACGATTTTGGTGTTGACGCAGACCAATCTTACAAGTTTTTCAGTCGTACCCAACTCAAAACGACCGATGGCGACTCCAACAGTTTGACGAGCTTTTGAAGGTCCAAATTATCTTGGCCTGGACGAAAAACGGTGTCTACAATGACAATTCTGTCATTAATTCAGATTCGATAAAATGTCGGTATTGTCGTCGTGGTTGGCAACATTAAGCAAATTGAAAGTAAATGGATCTTAAATACTTATCCATTTCGGCTATTTTAATTATTATTATAATGGGGCATTGGCAAAACATGTATTTGGCATGCATAAACCTTCACACTCGGGAGCTTTATAAGGGTCTGTCAAGAAAATGGTATAATCAACTGTATTTAATCCATTGACTTATTAATCCAGATTGAGTATTGTATAAGTTCATTATGAGAACGATCCTCCCAACAACGTCATGATTCGAACTCTTGATCTTGTTTAAGGGATCTAATGTCTCATCCACTAGTTGTTGGTTCGCCAAAACTTTATGGCCACGCGTTACAACACCAGAGCAGAAAATTCAGCCATTTCCCGCATTTGGGTATCTACTTAACCCCGTAGGCAAACCAATTGCAGCTTTCCTCTCCCCCTTAAAGTACAGTGTACCCAAAAGCTTAGCTCTTCTAATCCCCATTGCCCCCCCCCCCCCCCCCCCCCCCCCCTTTTTTTTTTTGCTTATTTTCAGAGGCCAGCACTGGTTCTTAAAGGCATACTGAGTCCTCAAAGATCAAAAGTGATTCACGTCGAAGTTACCCACCAGCATAACCTCGTAACAAAGCTACACCACTTGTTGGTGGCCTGTCTGGTCTGGTCTGGTCAAGTAACTCGAAAAAAAGCAGCTTCTTCAGGCATGCTAGTAAAGGTGATGACTGATTTAACTAGTTATGGATCACATTCTTCAGAAGTGAAGACCATGGCTGACCATGGCTATCATTTGTATCATTTTCATTAGAAAAAATGCTGCAGCATCGAGTGAATTACGAAGCAGGCAATGGCCATGATCCATATCTGTCAAGACCTGCACAGGGAGAAAAAATAAATGTCGCAGCTATATGCTCGAGGGACTACAATTAACAAAAAGTACTTGTTTTTCATGAAATCCTACAGCAGAATCAAAGCTCATTGATTATGTAACACAGCATCCTAATGTGGCATCGGCATTTTGGAATCCTTGCAAGAAGAATGGGTACAGTAATTCATGCACCATATGGGAAGCAATGGGTTGAATGTTTTTCTCTATTCTCATAAAAGAATTCGGTCAGATTTCTCCATGAAAATAGATATTAGTATTCATTAGGTTACATAAAGATCTGCTTGATACGAAAACTTGTTAAGCTAATGGTTAATCTACAAAATAGGAAAGTGGTTATGAATCTTAACCATTTGATTAACAAATTTTCGATCCTCAATCCTTTTCATCCTTCATACCAAGCAAAGTCTAAAGCAGGAGTTAACAAGTATATAGCAAACAATTGTGTATCTCGCTCTGCTAGATGATTTCTTGGGGCATAAGACTGGAAAATGGGGAAAAAGAACTCATACACACTGAAACTATCGATAAAGAAAAGGAAAAGGGGAAAACCCCCTTAAGCAGCAAATAAATATCTCTTTTTTCTTTCTTAAGCTACAACATTCATATTCAGAGACGGAAAAAGCTAGTTCACCTAGGAATAAGAGGAGAGGAAACAAATGGACATTGTAAGTAAGAAAAAAACATAATAGACAATTTAACTTTAGGAAAACATTAACCCTTCAGATGGTAACAACATGAAGCTGATATACTGCAAATAATCAGAATATGCATCACATTGCACAGATAAGACACAACACAAGGAAGAGAAGTTACCTGTCACAAGCTATGACAACAGGCAGGCAGAGGGTCAAACACGGCTATGCAATTTGACACCATTTACAGGTATCACTCAAGAATATGCCATTGTTGCACAGAAAAAGGATAGTCATTCTACTGAGTGCATTGAAATACAGTTGTACATGCATGTTCAACATCCATCAGTGAGACCAATAAGATAAAATTTTGTTTCGGTTATAATCCCCTCTCAAAACTATTATACTACTTTCATCAACCTAGAGTAATTAGGAAATTATCAATGAATCGCTAAAGATCAAAACCTAGTTGGTAAACAGCGGTTTCTCTTACCAACTAGATTTATCCCATCTGGGTTTATTCTTGAGACTTATGTAAATATAAATCTTAAGAAGTCGAATAAAAGATACAAAAGAAGTTCTTATAATCATAGAGCGCAGTTTATACAGAGATCATTTGTTGGGAAGAATTTGTTTTACTTTTTAGTGGAAGACGAATGGGAAACTAAAGATGAAAGCATATATCCAGCCAGGAAGTTCCAAAACAAAGATCATGGCAAGTAGTTCTACAGCTGGTAAATTTATCAATATGATAGGAGGATTCCATATCCAAACTGCATAGTCCATACTCATCATTTTCTTCTCATAAGTTTAAGCATCCGATATTTGAATGGACAGAATAAACAATCATTACTACTTTGGGATAATGCATTTGCTTCTCATAAGCAGAAATGTGTGATGATTGCCTCAATCACACAATTTTCAGGTTCAACCCTATCAACTTGAGAAAAAAATATTACTAGTAGCATTAACATTGGAGATTATAAGCCAAAAACAAATCCTCTAGGAGTAACTTATCATCTAATACCGAAGGTTTAGTTGAGAAAGAAATACAACTTCCTCTCTCAAGCTGTTTCTCACTGAAAACAAGCTCGATTTATATGAACCGAGACTTATATTATCAAAATAATAATAATAATAAAGACTGAAAAATGGACTAGGCTGAAGGATAGCACGTTAGTCCACTCCAATCATTTTGTGATTGCTTTTATTCTAACCTTCTGTGATTAAGATTGTCCAATGTCTTGATCTTTTCCAGAAAAATAAAATGATTTCTATCTCTATCATAATCCAGTCATCATGTTGATTTTGTGAGATCAGCTAAATTTTCCTTAGCAGAGCTGATGCTCCAGAAGAATTGGAATTATTAATCCCGACACACAATTTTGTTTCTAAAACATTGTCAGTCAATCTCTAATAAGAATTAGATTGCAGAAAAACAAAATAGCACTAGTTCTGGCATACAGCAGTGAGAAATGAGATTATTGAGTATACATTTGGATAAGGCAAATAAATTTGAAGGAAGCTGAGTATTGCTAATGCTATATACAGTTTGCACGAGAGAAATATACGTACAAGACCTTCTGATATAAGCAGCTTCAGTAAGATTTCGTTGTATTTCAATGAAAAATTGGAATAAATGCTCCTTCAAGCAGGCATCGCAACGCCACTACCACCCAGGATATGTAAATACAGAGCAAGACAAAAAGTGACTATAATGGAAGACTTAGCACCAACATATCTGATAACATCCAGTCCCCTTTCTGCAACCTCGTCACGAGCAATACAAATGCTTCTTTTCAAACCCTCTGAAAGCTTCCACATTATAAACACCGCCAAAGACCTTAATGTTTCGAAGGTCACCCTCCCAGTCACGTCAAGCACAAACTTCATGTTGGCGGGAACCGCCCGTGAGGAAGAGACATTATTGACCCACCCATTATTCTGAATCCCATCAAATGAGCTCCCCCTTTCCATTCCTTTTAAAGATAATTCCTTCTCGAAACCATCTCTCATTCCACCGGCATCCACGCACCGATCAAGAACCAAACAAGTAGAACCCGACTTCGAGTCCGAACTTGTCAACACTTGATGAGACGTTCTCACCAGTGTTGCCACAGCACCATTACAAATAGAAACCAAAATGTCTCTAACAGGTTTTTCATGTTTAGGATTAGTCATCCCAGCAAAGATTTCATCATAAGTATTAATGTCCATGGTCTTGTCGAGATAAACCGCAACAGCCGTGCTTACGAATCTTTGAATGCAATCAGCAATCAGCTCTTTACATTTATCATCACATAGCAGCAAATTAACCCATTTGGGCACATCAGAAGACCCATCAGTCCCATTCAACCGCTCCATTTCTCCACCGCTTGAGTAAAACCCCAGAACCAGATTCCTAGCAAAGCTACCAACAACAACAGATACAAAACCAGTCCCAGCATTAGAGAAAACCCTATCCAACAACCTATCGGTAAAGCCGGGATTCTCCGAACCTGTTGTGAATTCATTCCCATTCCCACTCCCTGATTCTAACTTATTGCCTCTTAAAACCCCAACTGTTAAAGCCTCTGTAATCCTAATTAAAGACTGGGAAAACTCCTCTGATCTCACAATCTTTGAGATTTGCTTCAAACTGTTCGGAACTTGATCGGAATCGGATTGCAAAAACTCCTTCAACTCCTTGGAGACAGCATTGACAGTCTCGGCGGATTCCGAGACCAATTCAGCTAAGGAAATCAGGGCTCCGAAGAGCTTGAAAAACCTCTTCCTTTTCTTCACAACAGAGGGCAAATTATAGACCTTGTAGGCCCCATAACCAGAGACGCCACATATAGCTAGCAATATAAGCCATTGTTTCTTCCTGCGCGAAAAAGTCAACGCCTTGTTCACCAATTGCAAAGCCATTAACTTAAACGGAACCCTTGGAACCAAGAGCTTTCCGAAAACAAAAAGGGAAAGATATATTGACCAAGAGAAGTTTGGTTTTTGGATAAGTTTCACAACTCGAGAAATCTAGGGTTTCGTTTCAAAGTAGATGGATATAAGAGAATTGTTTTTATTTTATTTTTGCATTTCCTTTTCAACAAGATGTAGATAACTGTTTCAAAAAAAATGTCGATAACAGGTTTTTTTATGGGTCTAATTTTAATATACAGGCGTGTAAATTTTATTTTATATTTATATTATAAATTTAAATTCTAAATTATTAAATTTAATTTTTAAAAATTTAAACCACAAAATCTAAATTCCAAATTCTAAATATTAATCTTAAATTTTAAACCCTAAACTAAATTTTTAAACACAAAAATTAAAAGACTTGAAAACTTTATAAAACATGTGTATTAAAGTTTTTCTTATATATATATATATAGAAGAGAGTATTGAGTGACTAATAATAATTTTATTAATAATTAAGTGAATTTTGATGTATTTTACTTAAAAAATAATTTTTCTTATATTTAAAAAGTCTTAATAGTAAAATAAGTGCTTAAATTATACATGTTATTTATTTTTTGTCCTAAACTATTTTTTTTTTGCACAAAACATACTTCTAATATTTCATTTCAGAAATTAACAGTTTTAAATATTTACAAAATAATTTCAAATCTCTAACTCAAAAGTAAAAACCCTTAAATTGTCCTCATTATTGTCGTTGACTACCCTGTTGGAACCTACCACTATCGTCGTCGGATACCTTCGTCTATTTCTTTTAACCATTCATCGTTGTTTACCGATGGTAGGTGTACCAATCGACTTTTTGTTGCGAGTTCGACTTCCTTCGATGTTAGGAAACCAATGGACATACCTGTCGTTAAATTTCGACGATTTTGGTTGAGAAAAATAGGTTGCGACATCCAACGATGATATTGTGAGATCCGAAAAGACAGTCAACTGCGATAATGGAAGCAATTTGGGGGTTTAGATTTGGGGTTAGGGATTTGAGAGTATTTTGTGATTTTTATGAAATTTAAATTATTTTATTAAAATTAAGTTAAAAATAAAGGAAATTAAAAAAATAATGGTAGTTAACGACATATACCTAAAATTATCGAAATGAAACATTAGACACATCTTTCGAGTAAAAATAGTTCAGGCATTAAAAGTAAACGACATATATAATTTAGGCACTTATTTTACTATTAAGCATAAAAAAGAAAGATATGTGGTTCAACACTTGAGTATTTTTTTATAAGAAAAAGGGCAAACTACAAGTCTCGTTAAAAGCCCTATAAACCTAAATAGTGGTAAAGAGTACCTATAAAATACCTTACAAAGTAATTCTAACGATCAAACGAGTGCAAACACACAAACTAAAATCAACAAACTAACCCTAAACAAACAAATAACAAACAATCTATTTTCTAGGATCGTAAGGCAACTCATTGTGCCCATATGTACCAGCTCCAGGAGACATCAAATGCTCCAACTGCTCCTCATTCACCATTTCAATGAGACAAGAAGGGGTTCAAGGAATGTCATTGATGCCATAGGATCGCACGACCCATCGAAGCTAATTTATCTGCAACCCTATTGTTCTCCCACCCAACATGGGTGACCACGATTCTCCAATCTTTTTTAGAAGCTCCTAGATTGAATAAATCAGCGCACTTTCATTCAACGCGGCCGACGTAAGATTGACAATCCGCACTGCTTCCAGACAATCCGACTTTAACTCAACACAATGATATCCGAGCAACCAAGCATGCAAGAGACCATCATGTATTGCCCACAACTCAGTCAGCAAAACATGACATCGACCAACAAATCGAGCAAAACCATATAACCAAACCCATTGGCCGTCACGAAACACCCTTCCAATCACGCCCTTGGTATCCGTTGTGTTAACGACAACGTCTACATTCACTTTCACCCAACCTATCGGGGGACCAAGCCACCTTGGGACCATATTATGCCTTACTTGATCACCTATATGGGGGACAAAAGCACGACCACACTTCTCCACCATTCGATTTCTCCTTGTTAGAATATCTTCACATTGAGTGTAATCTGTTGCTAATAACAAACTAGACCTATTTTTTATAGCAGCCAACATAATATCAAAAAATAGATCGCTCAATCTCTATCATTTGTCAAGAATGAAGCATCAAACAGGTTTTGTAAAAGCCAATCTCTGAATGGTAAGTTGAAAACCCCCTCAACGTGACCGGGAGGAACCACTCTTAACCACATTTCACGAGCCGTAACACATGACCGCAGGACATGCTCAACATCCTCTCTTCCCCCATCACAAATCTCGCATACATCCGAATATGCAAGATGCCTTCGGACACGCTCCACATTTGTTAGAAGACGTTCATGCATTGATACCATAAAAAAACACGCACCTGCTACAAAACGTGTATCTTTCAAATCCTCCTCCACTTGGCATTACTGCTAGTTTCTACACCACTAGTAAGGTAGGAATAAGCAGATTTAGTAGAGAAAATCCGCTTATCCTTCCAACACCAACCCAGTTTGTCCGTGCCTAGATTGTTTTGAGGTGGCTGGACAGTTTTTAAGTAAATTTTTTTATACAAAGGCTGTGAAAAACTAATTTTACACAAGCCTGCATATTTACACTATAAAACTCAAATATTAAATTTCTAACAATAACCCTAAAAATTAAAGGATTATATTTTGATACACAAATTGTGTAAATAAAATTTACACAACCATTCTATAAAATTTAAAACCTAAATCCCAAACCTTAGTACCTTAAAACCCTACAACCTAAACTCTAAATTCTAAGCATAAACCTTAAATTCTACACCTTACACACTAAACCCACAAACCCCAAACCTTAACCTAAAACCCTAAACCCTAAAATTGAAAATCTTGTATATCAAAGTATTTTCCAAAACTAAACCCTAAACCTTAAACCCTAAATTCTAAACAATAACCTTAAATTCTAAGCCCTACAACTTAAAACCTTAGATTTTAAACCCTAAACTAAAAGGCACATATAAACTAAAGTTGCTATAAAAAAAATTTTACTGACTTTTTACCTTTTGGCCATTTTTTTGGTGAAAGAGGTGTGATTCCATTACTCAATAAACACCTAGCATGTTAGCATATGCCTCGTTAAAAACCTCCTTAATCTAGGTGGAGGAAAAGAGTACATATGCTAACAATCCAATTACAAGAATTAACCTTGATCTAAAATGTCATCATGTAACAAAGGAATAACACAATAAGGAGGATTATCCCAAAACACCACATTAAGATCCACACAATCCACAAGTTTAGCCAACGCATCCACCAAACGATTCCCATCTCGCCAAACATATTGTAGGCGAACCGTCCAAGGTCGTTGTCGCAACTCCAGAAAATAAAAATCCAACACACAAGAGGGTAAGGAATCTGAAACAATCTGAAGAATCTCCACTGCCTCCAAACTATCCATCTCTAAAATAACCTGACGATAACCAGCCTCCCAAGCACAAATCAAGTCGATATAGGCACCTCATAACTCCACTTCCAACACCGAACATATATCGATGAATTTTCCAAAGCCCAAAATCCAATGTCTTGAATGTTCTCGAATGATTCCGCCACACGTCATATATCCATTACCAAGACAACTCGCACCATCAGAATTAATTTTAACCCAATCAACGGGTGGAAAACACCAATTTCCTTATCGACTACCAACTCTTCGCAAAACTGTAACAGGTAAGCTCACGACATTCATTGACACTGTTGATGTCGCTAACCAAGCACAACTACGGTCCAGTACATGGCATCGATTTTCCATATTCCCTGCATCAAAGAGTAATGCATTTCTATGCAACCAAATGAACCAGCAAACCCCTCCAAACATAAGATCCCAATTAGTTGCTTCCTTTGCAAATGTCGTAGTGTTGAGTGGATCGAAAGATCGATATTTACCAAGAGAGGGGTGAATTGGAAATTTAAAGGTTTGTGGTGGAAATTGGCAAATTAAAAATTGATGGACAAGAGATTTAGAGTGGTTCAAGTTCCAAATGAACTCTACATCCACTACCTTAGCCTCACTAAGGATTTGCAACAATTTCACTAAATTGATCTTCCCCTTTTCTAGGACAAGGAGGCAACCCTTTACAATTTCGGTTGATTCTTCTACCCAAAAATCAACCCAACCCTCACACAAGTGAACAAAGAAATTTGAAGGCTAATAAGGTATCTCACAATACAAATGATAGCCCCAATACAAGCACTCAACCAAATTTGATAAAATATGAATGAAGATTACAAATTGGGAATTCTACACAAAGTGGGATTTTTGCACAATTGCTTGATTTTGATGTTTGGATGTTTGCTTTAGGATCAATAGTTGTTGCTGATGCTTTTGGATGTCTCTTTTATACCTTCTCATTGATTTCTAGCCGTTTGAGTGGTTGGGAACATAAATGGAGCCGTTGGAACCCTCTCTTGCCACCATAAATGCAGTCTGCACCAACCCGTTTCGGAACACGGGGTACCTGTTTCGGAACGGACTAAAATAGAAAGAGCCGTTGGGGTGCATTTAAGAGCTCGTTTCGAAACTCCTTAGGGCCGTTTCGGAACGATTTTGCCACTGTCAAGGGTCGTTTCGGAACGGTCTTAGCCCGTTTCGAAACGCCTTAACGGTTTCCAAAAAGTTAGTTAAAAACTCTTAACGGTCATATTTTCAAATTAATATTGAGACCTGTTTCGAAACGATATGAATCCGTTTCGAAACGGAATTGCTACTGTCAAGGGTCGTTTCGGAACGACCTTGATCCGTTTCGAAACACCCCTTTTATATTAAAAAAACTCAGCAAATATTTGAACCGTTGGTCTTTTTCAAATCAAAAATGAAGAACAGTTTCGAAACGTGTGCTACCGTTTTGAAACGAGTTAAAGTGTTTCGATACACGTTTCGGAACGGTGGTCGACAGTGATGAAAACGTTTCGAAACGCCTGAGGACCGTTTCGAAACAGGTGCTTGAAAAACACTGTTTTGGGCTTGAAACACTTAGAAAAATATTTGAAAGACTAGTTTTTAACTTGGGCATAATCTTAAAATTATATGGGGATATTTTGAGGACTTAAAATTTGTTTTGACATTTTCAATTTAGTCCTTAGGTTTTTAGTTATATCAAAATTAAAATACTTGTTTCACAATCTCCCCCTTTTTGATATAACAAAACCAAAGTTAGAATTTTTGAGAATTTTGAAAGTTTTGAAAATATTCTAACTCCCCCTTAATTTAAGATAGGTTTTTAGAGTTAAAAGAAATTTTTGATTTGAAATCCAAGTTGTAAACCTTTAAAAACCTTTTAAAATTTAAAACAAATTTTTTTTTTGGTGTGGCTCTTAAATTTCTTCTCCCCCTTTTTGTTAGATCAAAAAGAACAATAAAAGCTCATAGAGAAGATAAAGGATTAGTACCAATAAGCAATAATAAGCAACCATAAGATTAATTCATAATCAGAATATCCAAAACATAAATCAAACATTAAGTTCAACATAAAATCCCAAATAAAAAAGGCCAAATAGCATAGGTTCCTAAAACATGAGAAAACATAAAGATGCAATCTTAATCCTAAAATGCATAGATAATATGATATGATATGATATGGAGTTCCTAAGCCTCGTCATCATCATCCGAAGTATCATCATCGCTCTTGGCTTGAGAACGGTGAAACTTCGTCCATTGCCCATAGAGCGTAGAGAAGGATAGGTCCAAGTTGGAATGAGAAGTCTCAAGAGTAAGAAGGCAATCCTCGACATTCTTCAAACGATTGTCCATGGCCGAAAAACGATTGTCCATGGCCGAAAAACCCGAAGCAATGCTAGTGTCCAAAGCATTGAACCGCTCGGTAATGAGAGCCGTGAGGGCTTCATTGTTTGCAACTGGAACTTGCGGTGGAGGAGCAACGGGAGGAGGAACCGCTTCTCTATCAACTCTTTCCCAAACACCATTCACATATGTGAACCCGGACTTGCGAAGGGATGACTCACCAATCTTGGTCTTGCGAGGGACCGGAGAGTCGTAGGTACAGTCAATGCCAAGATCATGAAATAGGGCGCTCAAGACAATACCATATGTAAAAGACTTCAACTCATTAGTGTCAATAAGCTTGATATTATTTACTATTTCCGCAAAGATTATCTTAGGCACATTTGGGCGCTCACCCTTACGGAAACACTCTAGCCAAAAATAATCAGTGTGACGGATATGAGAGTATTTACCTCCGGAAGGACGAATAAACCAAGAAACCATCAAGTGAAGAACTCGATCGTGCACATCCAAGTGAAGTGCCTTACCGGTGAAAGAGCCAAAGTGGCGTTCATCCTCAAGACCCTCATCCTTAAGTTTAAGAGCAGACTCCAAAAGATCAACATTAACAACAAACTTTCTGCCTAATAAGGATGATTCAATTCCTATGATCTCGGTTTTGGTCTCATCATAAATAAAACGAGCATTAGAGTAAAATATGAGTACCATGTTTTTGTAGCAAACATCCAGAATGCTCAAGAAATACATGAGATTCCACTCATCCAAACGAGCGAGATAACGGAAAAGGAATCGCTCGGAATTGAGGAACTCAAGATCAATGACACGTTCTTTACGGACCGCGAAATCCTTGACATAAGAGAATCGAGCACACGCCTCCGGATTTTTAAGGGATTTCTGAAAAAGCAAGGTGAGATTCGGACGAATGCTCGAATCACCGGATTGAACGGCTTTGCGCTTCTTGTTAGCTTGATCCGCCATCTAAAAACATTAAGCAAGTGTTTTAAAATTAAGTGTATGCATTGATATTTAAAATCAATCCAATAATAAATTCCACTTAGGTTTTTGAAAGCAAAATTAAAATAAAAAAAACAGTTTAAAAAAATACGACTGAAAAATTTTATATTCGAATAAAAAATTTTGAGATTTGGAAATTTTTTTACAAGATATTGAAAACCCACAACTAAAAACATATAATTTATACAAAAATAAAATTTTCTAACCTAAGATTCAAACAGAAATTGAAAGAAAAAGAAAAATAGAAAAATTACCTTAGTTTGGGATTTTGGATGATTTGATTAAAATCCTTGCACAAGATTGATGAAACTTGCTTAGACTTGAGTTGTAGAGTAAAACCCCTCACAATTTTGTGAAAATCAAAGAGTTTGAGAGGGTATTTATAGAGAGGGGGGCGGTTTAGGGTTTTAAGAGTTTGATATAAAGTTAACTTTATCATTAAAAGCCCTAATTTAAAGCAGTCCGCGATGCCGTTTCGGAACGGTCAAGACCATTTCGGAACGGGGCGGCTAGGGTTTTGACCGTTTTAAGACCATAAGCTGACCGTTTCGATACGGTGTTGACTGTATCGAAACCTCTTTGACCCGTATCGGAACACGTTCCGATACACCCCTTGGTAGTAGCAAAAACGTTTCAGAACGCCTTGGAGGCGTTTCGAAACGCCCTTCTCTCAAAGCTGGATTTAAGGTATCCGTATCGAAACAGGTTCACCCGTTTCGATACACCTAGGCCTGGAAGTGCAGAAAAGGCTCTAAAAGTGCAGAAAAATGAAATTTTAAGAGGCCTAACATGCATAAATGTCATGAATGAGCAGACAAAACATATTCAAGCATAAACATACTCCCCCTAACTATAAGCATGGATGGAATTAGGAGTTTAAACACATCAACATGGCATTTTCACAAAATCAAGCATATTTAAGCACAAAAGAGGTCTTAAGAGGTTAAGATAGGCTAGCTAGACCTAACTCTCTCCTAAGGGACCAAAAACGCTCTTTATCTAAGGGTTTTGTAAATATGTCCGCTAATTGATTCAAGGTGTCTACGTACTCTATAACCACATCTTCCTTAAGAACATGATCTCTAATGAAATGATGCCTTATTTCTATGTGTTTGGTTCTAGAGTGTTGGATGGGATTTTTAGTTAAGCATATTGCACTAGTGTTGTCACATTTTAGGGGTATGGTTCCAACTTTAATTCCATAATCTAAGAGTTGTTGCTTCATCCAAAGGACTTGAGCACAACAACTCCCTAAGGATATGTACTCGGCTTCGGTGGTAGATAAGGCTACACTATTTTGTTTCTTAGAGAACCAAGATATGAGCATACTACCTAAGAATTGGCAAGTTCCCGAAGTACTTTTCCTATCAATTTTGCAACCCCCATAATCCGCATCCGAGTAAGCATGTAGGTTGAAGGTAGAGTCTCTAGGATACCAAAGGCCTAAACAAGGAGTGTCTCTAAGGTATCTAAAGATTCTCTTAACGGCTATAAGGTGAGACTCTCTAGGACTAGCTTGAAACCTAGCACACAAGCAAACACTAAACAAGATATCCGGTCTACTTGCGGTAAGGTAAAGCAAAGATCCAATCATAGAACGATAAAGCTTAGAGTCAACACACTTACCTCCTTCATCTTTGTCAAGCTTTGTAGATGAGCTCATAGGAGTGGCTTGAGGCTTTGCATTCTCCAAGCCAAACTTCTTGAGCATATCCTTTATGTATTTTTCTTGGTTGATGAAGGTGCCATCCTTCTTTTGCTTGATTTGGAGTCCCAAAAAGAATGAGAGCTCCCCCATCATGCTCATCTCAAATTCACATTGCATTAACTTAGCAAACTCTTGACAATGACATTCGTTAGTAGAACCAAAAATAATATCATCAACATAAATTTGAACTACTAAAATGTCATTTTTATACATTTTTATGAAAAGTGTAGTGTCCACCTTACCTTTTTCAAATCCTTTTTCAATCAAAAAATTTGAAAGCCTTTCATACCAAGCTCTAGGAGCTTGTTTTAAACCATAAAGAGCTTTGGTAAGTTTGAAAACATGATTTGGAAATTTTGAATCTTTAAAACCCGGTGGTTGTTCCACATACACTTCTTCATTTATAAAACCATTTAAAAATGCGCTTTTAACATCCATTTGAAAAAGCTTGAAGTTATGATAACATGCATATGCAAGCAACATCCTAATAGCTTCCATTCTAGCTACGGGTGCATAGGTTTCATCAAAATCTATTCCCTCTTCTTGAGTGTAACCTTGTGCTACAAGTCTAGCTTTATTTCTCACAATGTTACCACTCTCATCTAGTTTGTTCCTAAAGACCCATTTAGTTCCTATTGTAGATTGATTACTAGGCCTATCAACTAATGTCCATACATTACTTCTCTCAAATTGATTTAACTCTTCTTGCATAGCCATAATCCAAAAGTCATCTTTCAATGCTTCTTTTATGTTTTTAGGCTCTATGCATGAGATAAATGCAACATGGTTCATTAATCTAAGAGAAGAACGAGTGGTTACCCCCTTGGATGGATCACCCAAGATTTCACCATCTTTGACATAGTTCAACTCCCTTGGGTAGCTCACTTCCTTTTCCTCAATAGCCAAGTCCTTCAAGGCTTCAAGAGGTGGTTCTTGTGTCTTCTTCTTTTGTTGGAATCTCATCCTCCTTTGAAGTTTGACCTCCATCAAAGGCATTTATGATTCCTACATCATCATCATCACAAGAATCCTTCCTAGGAAGGAGGTTATCATCGAATACAACATGAAATATTCTTCTACTACTAAAGTTCTTTTGTTAAATACTCGATAGGCTTTAGAGGTTAATGAGTAACCTATAAAAATGGCTTCATCACTTTTTGCATCAAATTTACCTAAGTTATCTTTTCCATTATTTAAAACAAAACACTTACACCCAAAAGGGTGAAAATAGCTAATGTTAGGCTTTTTAGATTTTAAAATCTCATAAGGTGTTTTCTTTAAAATTGGCCTAATCATTACTCGATTTATAATATAACAAGCGGTGTTTGTGGCTTCCGCCCAAAAATATTTAGGTAAATTATTTTCACAAAGCATAGTTCTAGCCATTTCTTGTAAAGTTCTATTTTTCCTCTCAACTACCCCATTTTGTTGAGGAGTTCGAGGAGCCGAAAAATTATGGCTAATACCATTTTCATTAAAAAATTCTTCAAACCCTAAATTTTGAAACTCGGTTCCATGATCACTTCTAATGTGTGAAATTCTAAGTTCAAGATCATTTTGGGTTAATTTTGAAAATGTGATGAATTTTTCCAAAGCCTCATCTTTAGTACTTAAAAAGAGAACCCAAGTAAATCTAGAAAAATCATCAACTAGCACAAATGCATAAGATTTACCACCCAAGCTCATAGTCCTAATTGGCCCAAATAAATCCATGTGAATTAATTGTAAGCATCTACTAGTAGAAACATCATTAATGGATTTAAAGGAAGACTTATGTTGTTTACCCTTTGAGCATGCATCACAAATTTTATCATTTGAAAATTTTATTTTGGGCAAACCTCTAACTAGATTTAGAGAGACTAGTTTTTCTAAAACACTTATGCTAGCATGTCCTAGCTTCCTATGCCACAACCATGCATCATTTCCATTTTGAGCAACCAAGCATGCATGAGATGTATGTATGTCATCTAAATGCACCATGTATATGTTTCCTATGCGATGACCTATGAGCATGATATTATTAGATTTAATGTCTACAATTTTGCAACCATTTTTATCAAATAAAACATTAAATCCTTTATCACATAATTGACTTATGCTCAATAAATTATGTTTAAGACCATCGACATATAAGACATTTTCAATAAGAATGGTAGAGTGATTACCTATGGAGCCAATACCTTTAATGTGGCCTTTGGAGTTGTCACCAAATGTTACTACTCCTCCACTTTTTGGCTTTATATCCATGAATCGACTCTTGTCTCCGGTCATGTGCCTCGAGCATCCACTATCAAGGTACCAAGAGTTTTGACTTTGTGCTTTGGCCTTGTAGCAATGCTCCCCCTACAAACAAAGATATTAAACCTTGGTTTTTGGTACCCAAATCATTTTGGGTCCATGAGTGTTAGCTCCCAAAACCTTGGTTCCCTTATGAATCCAAGATGACATAGCAATAATATTATTAGATTTTACAAGTTCCTTAGGAACCCATACACTTCTAATTCTTTTAGCTCTACTATGTCTAGGGTAGCTACCTTGTTTGTAGTAATTAGTCTTTTTCTTAGGTTGGTGTGTTCTAGAGGATTCTCCTACT
This sequence comes from Hibiscus tridactylites, assembly GCA_958450335.1. Lineage (NCBI taxonomy): Eukaryota > Viridiplantae > Streptophyta > Magnoliopsida > Malvales > Malvaceae > Hibiscus > Hibiscus tridactylites. Next base: position 77,895,278 of record OY288266.1, read on the forward strand.
TCATGCTTGACACTACCAACATTTTTTAAAGACTTTTTGAGCTCATTTAGCTCACCCAACACCTTTTGGTGTTCACTATTACGTTGAGATAAAAGATTATTAAGATCAACATTTTCATCTTGAAAGAATTTAAGTTCATCTTTTAATCCTAAAATCTTTTTCTCAAATTTAGAATTAGCTTGAGTGAGTGAGTCATTTTTCTCATTTAGTTCTAAAATGATTTTCTTGTTTTTAATGACCGACTATTTAAACTTCTCAACTAATTCATCATATACCTCTTGTAACTCATCATATGCATCATTTAACTCTTCATATGAAAAATCTAAAGTAGATGAGTTAGAGGTTACCAAGGAGGAATCTTCCTCAAGTGCCATGATACAAAGATTAGCCACTTCTTGTTCGTCATCCTCCGATGACTCCTCATCACTCCAAGTAGCAAGCTTGGCTTTGAGTCTTTTCTTCTTCTCAAAGCCCTTCTTCTTGAGTTGAGGGCACTCTGAACGGATGTGGCCGGGTTGTTTGCACTCATAGCAAATGATGGGATCCTTTCCTTCTTCTTTGTTCTTCCCTTTGAAGTCCATCTTTCTTTGGATTTTTCTACCCCGGTTGGACCTCATGAAGCGTGAGAACCGTTTGGCTATCATAGCCAATTCTTCAAGTTCATCCTCATCACTAGATGAGCTCTCATCAAGTTGTGAAGCTTTAGCCTTGAGAGCTATTCCCATCTTCTTCTTCTTCTCAACCTCAAGCTTCTCTACCCTTTTCTCTTCGTTCTTCTTCTCATCTTCCCTTCCTTGCTTCATGATCTCATGAGTAAGGAGAGAACCCACAAGCTCATCAAGCTTTAATGTCTTCAAGTTCTTTGCTTCGATGATAGCGGTTCTCTTCCCATCCCAAGATTCGGGAAGTGAATAGAGTAGCTTCCGGACAAGCTTGTCTTCCGGTATGATCTCTCCATAGCCCTTTAGACCATTGACAATCGTGGAGAATCGATCAAACATCTTTGACACCGTCTCATCAGGGTCCATCTTGAAATTTTCATAACTAAGATTGAGAATTCCAATCTTAGTTTCTTTAACATCATTGGTGCCTTCATAGGTGGTCTCAAGAGTGTCCCACACTTCCTTGGCACTTTCAATTGATGAGACCTTTGAGTAGATGTCCGGACCGAAAGCACAAAATAGCATGTGGAGAGCTTTATCATTGACTTGAATCTTTTTCCTCTCCTCTTCACTCATTTCGGCTTTCTTCTTCAACACCATCTTGCCTTCACCGTCTTGCTTCCATGGAATTTATGGCCCATCCTCAATGACATCCCATACAAGATAGTCACTAGACTTGATGAATAGACACATTTTATTCTTCCCAAAAGAATAATTGTCACCATTGAAGAAAGGAGGCTTTATGGTCGATTGTGACTCGTACATGCCGGAACCGGAGGTTGAAGCCATCTCTTGATATTTTGATGATCGCACTCTTCCAAGGATCTCCTCTTGTGGTTGTTAATCCTCAAAGAGTTAAGCTCTGATACCAATTGTTGAGTGGATCGAAAGATCGATATTTACCAAGAGGGGGTGAATTGGAAATTTAAAGGTTTGTGGTGGAAATTGGCAAATTAAAAATTGATGGACAAGAGATTTAGAGTGGTTCAAGTTCCAAATGAACTCTACATCCACTACCTTAGCCTCACTAAGGATTTGCAACAATTTCACTAAATTGATCTTCCCCTTTTCTAGGACAAGGAGGCAACCCTTTACAATTTCGGTTGATTTTTCTACCCAAAAATCAACCCAACCCTCACACAAGTGAACAAAGAAATTTGAAATGATAGCCCCAATACAAGCACTCAACCCAATTTGATAAAATATGAATGAAGATTACAAATTGGGAATTCTACACAAAGTGGGATTTTTGCACAATTGCTTGATTTTGATGTTTGGATGTTTGCTTTAGGATCAATAGTTGTTGCTGATGCTTTTGGATGTCTCTTTTATACCTTCTCATTGATTTCTAGCCGTTTGAGTGGTTGGGAACATAAATGGAGCTGTTGGAACCCTCTCTTGCCACCATAAATGCAGTCTGCACCAACCCGTTTCGGAACACGGGGTACCTGTTTCGGAACAGACTAAAATAGAAAGAGCCGTTGGGGTGCATTTAAGAGCCCGTTTCGAAACGCCTTAGGGCCGTTTCAGAACGATTTTGCCACTGTCAAGGGTCGTTTCGGAACGGTCTTAGCCCGTTTCGAAACGCCTTAACGGTTTCCAAAAAGTTAGTTAAAAACTCTTAACAGTCATATTTTCAAATTAATATTGAGACATGTTTCGAAACGATATGAATCTGTTTCGAAACGGAATTGCTACTGTCAAGGGTCGTTTCGGAACGACCTTGATCCGTTTCGAAACACCCCTTTTATATTAAAAAAACTCAGCAAATATTTGAACCGTTGGTCTTTTTCAAATCAAATATGAAGAACAGTTTCGAAACGTGTGCTACCGTTTCGAAACGAGTTAAAGTGTTTCGATACACATTTCAGAACGGTGGTCGACAGTGATGAAAACGTTTCGAAACGCCTGAGGGCCGTTTCGAAACAGGTGCTTGAAAAACACTGTTTTGGGCTTGAAACACTTAGAAAAATATTTGAAAGACTAGTTTTTAACTTGGGCATAATCTTAAAATTATATGGGGATATTTTGAGGACTTAAAATTTGTTTTGACATTTTCAATTTAGTCCTTAGGTTTTTAGTTATATCAAAATTAAAATACTTGTTTCACACGTAGGCTTCGACAAATTGAGTTTCACCCAATGCTTAGTATCAATGGACATGAATTCCTGTAGTAAATCCACACGAATGAGCTCTTTCCAAACCGTAAATGCATGTGGGAACTTACGCAACACATGATCGACATTTTTAATATCCGAATCGTATAAGCTGCACCGTGCATCATTAGAGAAGTGTCGGCGCACCCTCTCTTGATTCGTCATGATTTTGTCACAACAAACAAGCCAAAGGAAAATTTTCATACGCTGGGTTCCCCGAAATTTATCAACAATCCACCATACATCCTCATGAGGGCCTTCCTCAATGCCATGATAAATCCTATAAGCGGATTTAACAGGAAATCGGCCAGAATGTGTGCTTGCCCAGGCAACTTCATCACTAGGAACCATTGTAAGGGGCATTTAACAGCTGCAATCTGTAGCAAAATATGTGCCGAAAGTACTTGATTTAGAGCAGTCCAATTCCACTCACCCTCCGAAGTCACCAAAATTGCGATCATAATTTCGGGTGATGGAAGAAAAGATCCCGGTAATAAATGATCCACTAGGGGGTTAATGGAACGAATCCAATTATCGTACCAAAAACTCACCTTTGAGCCCAAGCCTCCAAAAAATATTATTTTGTACATCCTCCCAAACGACACTAAGGCCTTTCCATAGCCGGGATACATTGCTAGTAGCCAAAACACGCGAAACATCTTCATAACATCTATATTTGTTCTGAAGAAAGCGAACCCAAAGGGCCTCTTTCTTTGTGAGCAGACCAAACACAAATTTCATTAAAAATGCTTCATTTTGGCGAAAAAGGCAACGAAACCCCAGCCCCATTTATTCACTGGTTTACACACATCCTTCCAACTCACTCCATGTACACCTGATTTGCCGTCCTTAATGCCCCAAATGAATCGGCGAATAAGTTGTTCAATCTCGTCACAAGTGACCTTAGGCAATACCGTCGTTTGCATAGTGTAGTTCGAAATTGCTGCAAGGACCGCCTTAGCAAGTGTGATCCTACCGACTAAGGAAAGCGTTTTAGTACGCCACCCATTCAGCTTCCTTTCAACCATAGAAATAAAATACCCATAAGACACATATGTCATTCTCCGATGTAAAAGAGGAATGCCTAGATACTTACCCAAGTCATGAACTTCAGAAAAACCAAAGCCTTGGCTAATACTATCAAGTATGGTCGGCAAAACATTTTTTGAATAAAAGATGTTGGTCTTTGAAGCGCTCACTCGATGTCCTAAACCCTCGCAAAACTCATCAAGAATTTCCTGGATAATTTGCATTTGATTAACAGATGCCCGGCCAAATAGTATCATATCATTTGCAAAGAAAATATGCAAGATAGACGACCCCCCTACTCGAAGTTCGAAAGGCCTCCCAGCGCCCATCGGCCACAACAGCTTCAATATCATGTGCTAACCGCTCTAGACATAGGACAAAAATATAAGGAGACAGGGGGTCACCTTGGCGAATTCCCCTAGATGGAATAAAAGCTTCGGTCAGCGAGCCATTCCAAATGATATGAGTAGAGGTGATACAAATATACTGCATGATCAGAGACTGCACACGCTGTGGAATACCCAAATCAAGCAACGTATCATTCACATAGTCCCATTCCAATCTATCATACGCTTTTTCGAGACCAATTTTAATAGCCATCCATCCACTTACATCTTTTTTCTTTTGCATCGAATGCAAAATATCCCGTGCAATCACAATATTATCCGTAATCGACCTTCCCAGAATAAAACTAGTTTGTTTTTTGGAAACCCATCTGGGCAATAAGAGCTTCAACTGTTGCACTAAAATTTTGGTAATGGCCTTGTAGAGGACCTGACAGAAACTAATAGGACGAAATTGACTCATATATTCAGGGGTGTTAAACTTCAAAATTAGTACCAACAAGGTACGATTCAGATCATGTGGTAGAATGCCACTAAAAAACACATGACGAATAAGATCACAAGCCGTAGTCCCAACAGTGTCCCAATTTTTCTGGAAGAAGCCAGCATTAAACCCATCAACCCCCGGTGCCTTAAGCTGGCCTAAATCAAAAATAGCACGTTTAATCTCCACATAAGAAACCGGATCCGCAAGACGTGCTAAAGTTGCACCATTGACTTGTGGAAACCGACCATACGGTGGAAAATGCGTAGAAGCTCGCGTGGTTCTAGTAAACAAGTTGGCAAAGTAAGCATGCACCATTTCGGATAATTCCTCTTTGTGAAACCAATAAATTGATTTTGATATAACAAAGGATTTAAGGACTAAATTGAAAAAGAGAAAATGAATTTTTAAGTCCTCAAAACCTCTCTATGTGTTTAAAGAAAAATGTATAAGTCAAAACATCAACTTGTCAAATATTTTCTAAGTGTTTACCAAGTCAAAATAGTGATTTTCGAGTCACCGTTTCAAAATGGCATTTGGGCGTTTCGAAACATTTTGAAACTGTTAACCTCTGTTTCGGAACGAGTTTTGAAACGAATGAAGAACATCGGAACGGTTTGAACCGTTTCGATACGACAGTATCGGAACGACCTCAAACGTTTCGAAACGGAATTCAAACTTGGTTTTAAAATATGACCATTGAAGTTTTATAACTTACTTTAAAAATATCCTTAAGGTGTATCGAAACGCTCCTAAGTCGTTTCGATACAGGCTTTGACAGTAGCAAAATGTTTCGAAACGAGTTTCGAAATGGGCTCTTAGCGTATCAAAACGATCGTGCCCGTTTCGATATGGTCTATTTATTATACTTCAATGGCTCTTTCTATTTTGGTATGTTTCGAAACAGGGTCGGGCGTTTCAGAACGGGTAGTTGCAGACTGCATTTATAGAGAGAAGATAACATCCCAACGGCTATTTTAATGAAGGCAACATCCCCAACGGGTAGAGTTCAATGAGAATGTATAAAAGGGACCTCTAAAAGCTCCAGCAACAACTATTGATCTCCAAAAAATTATCCAAACATCAAATCCAAGCAATTGTGTAAAAATCCCATTATTTCTTGTAAACCCCAATTGTGAAATTTGTAATTTCCATTCTTATATGTTCAATTGGGTTGAGTGCTTGTAAAAGGGCTATATTTTGTATTGAGAGCCACTAGTTTTAGCCTTTATCTTCTTTGTATCACTTGAGTGAAGATTGGGTCAAATTTTGGGTAGAAAATTTGACCGGTATTGTAAAGGTTACTTCCTTAGCCTAGAAAAGAAGAAGATCAATTAGTGGATTGTTGGAAAATCCTTAGTGAATCTAAGGTAGTGGATGTAGAGTTCAATTGGAACTTGAACCACTCTGAAATCCCTTGTCTATCAATTTTTAATTTTCCACTCCACCACCAAAAAGTTCTAAAAATCCAATTCACCCCCTCTTGGCTTATATCGTTTCATTGATCCACTAAACAATTGGTATCAGAGCCTACCTTTTTGAAGGATTAACAACCACAAGAGGAGTTAGTAGAAAGAGTGTGATCAACCACAAAGCAAGCCATGGCATCTACCTCCGGGTCAAACATGTACGAGTCTCAATCAACCACCAAACCGCCTTTCTTCATCGGTGATAACTACCATTTTTGGAAGAACTGGATGCGTCTCTTCATTAAATCCAACGATTATCTAGTTTGGGATGCCATTGAAGATGGTCCCTCTATTCCGATGAAGAGAGACGGCGAAGGAAGACTTGTGCCAAAGAAGAAAAATAAGATGAGTGAAGAAGAGAGAAAGAAGATTCAAATTAATGATAAAGCTCTTCACATGTTGTTTTGCTCTTTCGGTCCCGACATCTACTCCAAAGTTTCCTCCATCGAAAGTGCCAAGGAAGTGTGGGATACACTTGAGACTACATATGAAGGAACAAGTGATGTAAAGGAGACAAATATTGGAATTCTCAATCTTAGCTATGAGAATTTCAAAATGGAGCCCGACGAAACCGTGTCAAAAATGTTCGATCGTTTCTCAACAATCATCAATGGGCTAAAGGGTTTTGGAGAGACAATCGTGAAAGACAAACTAGTCCGGAAGCTACTCTACTCACTTCCCGAGTCTTGGGATGGGAAGAGAACCGCTATCATTGAGGCCAAAAATTTGAAGACACTTAAGCTTGATGAGCTAATGGGTTCTCTCCTAACTCATGAGATAATGAAGCAAGGAATGGAAGATGAAAGGAAGAAGGAAGAAAGAAGAGTGGAGAAGCTTGAGGTAGATAAGAAGAAGAAATGAGTGGCTCTCAATGCTTCTCTACATGAAGAGAGCACTTCTAGTGAGGAGGAAGACCTAGAAGAATTGGCTATGATAGCCAAAAGGTTCTCATGGTTTATGAGGTCTAGCCGAGGAAGAAAATGGACTTCAAGACCAAAAACAAAGAAGAAGATAGGGATCAAATCATTTGCTTTGAGTGCAAAAAATCGGGTCATATTCATTCTGAGTGCCCTCAACTCAAGAAGAAGGGCTTTGAGAAGAAGAAGCTCAAAGCCAAGCTTGCTACTTGGAGTGATGAGGAGTCATCCGAGGATGAGGAACACAAAGTGGCCAACCTTTGCCTCATGGCTCTTGAGGAGGATTCCTCCATGGTAACCTCTAACTCATCATCTTTTGATTTTACATTTGATGAATTGCATGATGCTTATGATGAGTTACAAGAGGTGTATGATGAGTTAGTTGAGAAGTATAAGGAGTCGGTACTAAAAAATAGAAAGATCATTTCGGAACCAAATGCTAAAAATGACTTACTCTCTCAAGCTAACTTAAAATTTGAGAAAAAGATCTTAGGTTTACAAGATGAACTTAAATTCTTTCAAGATGAAAATGTTGACTTAACAATCTTATTTCTCAATGCAATAGTGAACACCAAAAGGTGTTAAATGAGCTTAATGAGCTTAAGAAATCTTTCAATAGTGTTGGTAATATGAAAAATGAAATAGGTGAATCATCTAGATCAAACCAACCTAAAAGAAAGAACAATAACTACAAACAAAGTAGCTCCTATAGGCATAATAGAACTAAAAGAGTTAGAAGTGTATGGGTTCCTAAGGAACTTGTCAAGTCTAATAATATTGATGCCATGTCACCTTGGATTCCTAAGGGAACCAAGCTTTTGGGAGCTAACACTCATGGACCCAAAATGATTTGGCACCAAAAATCAAAGCTTAATATCTTTGTTTGTAGGGGGAGCATTGCTACAAGGCCAAAGCACAAAGTTAAAACTCATGGTACCTTGATAGTGGATGCTCGAGGCACATGACCGAAGACAAGTGTCGATTCATAGACTTAAAGCCAAAAAGTGGAGGAGTAGTGATATTTGGTGACAACTCCAAAGGCCACATTAAAGGTATTGGATCCATAGGTAATCACTCTAATATTCTCATTAAAAATGTTTTATATGTCGATGGTCTAAAACACAATTTATTGAGCATTAGTCAATTGTGTGATAAAGGGTTTAATGTCTTATTTGATAAAAATGGGTGCAAAATTGTTGACATTAAATCAAATAATATAATGCTCATTGGTCATCGCATAGGTAATATATACATGGTGCATTTAGATGACATTCATACATCACATGCATGTTTTGTTGCACAAAATGAAAATGATGCATGGCTATGGCATAGGAAACTAGGACACGCTAGCATTAGTGTTTTAGAAAAATTAATTTCCCTAAATCTAGTTAGAGGTTTCCCCAAAATTAAGTTCTCAAATGACAAAATTTGTGATGCATGCTCTAAGGGTAAACAACATAGATCATCCTTGTAAAAGGCCTTTAATTGGTGTTTGAAGTTTTGGTTTGAGTATTGACTCTTGAGTGGCTTTCTTGTTAGGATGCATGCCTTTAGATTTTCCTTGATGCAATTAGCCATGCTAGAATGCTAAAACTGCTGCTTATGTTTGAGGAATAGTGTTTATGTTTGACGTATGCATGTTAGAAACATGTTAGATTGGTTTAAGCTTGAATTTGGGGTGAAAACCAGCAAAATCTGTCATTATAGGCCTAGGTGTTTCGAAACACTCGAGCCTGTATTGAAACGGGGTGCCTGAAATGGCCTTGGTGTATCAAAACGAGTAAGGTCTGTTCTGGTACGATTTGCTACTGGAAACCATGGTTTCGAAACACTTCAATGGCGTTTTGGTACCAGCCCGTGTTTTGAAACAGGGTTTAGTGTTTTGAAATATGTGACAGTTATGTTAGTTAATGGAACACTTTGTGTTTCAGAATAGGGTCTAGTGTTCCAAAACGAGTGGTAGTTAAGTTGGTTAATGACATGTTCTAAAGTTCTGATTCTTTGCGTTTTAGTCGCTGAATGTTGTGGATGTAATTCAATGAGCATGAATGATTTTTTTGAGCTGTGATTTGACAGAGATACATGCAATAAGACTAATTAAAGGTTGGCAACACGAATTAGCTTAAGTCCTTGTGAATCGGGAAAATTACAAATTAGTCCCTAAAAATTGAATTGGACGAAATTGATGAACGTTTGAGTTGTGTTTGATCCGCTACAATGTTAAACTCATATGAACCTAATTTGCATCTAGATAAGTTAAAAAGAAAAAAAATAAGGTTGTTTATTGAGGTAAATCTTCCTAGTTTACTTCAATATTCCTCGTGTGACCTGTTCGGTTCGGTCTATCGCCTAGGTCGAGTCAAGGTGGTTACATTTGGTAGTATCAGAGCTAGGTTTGCGATAATTGAGAGGTGTAATGATTGTTGTACTGATGTTTTGCATTGATTCTTGATGTTGTTATATGCACATTGATTGCTTTATGCCAGGTTTTGAAAGAATTGAGAGGTAATATTAATGTGATATTGTTGTTTGGTTGAATTCTTGATGAATGCTATGCACAGTGATTGATTATGCAATGTTTTGATCATTGTTTGACTTGTGTGAGATGCACGGTGTTTGATATCATGAAATATGATTGTTGTATGCTGTTGGGAAAGGAATTTAGGATACCCATTGCCATATTATTACTAATGTAAAGAGAATTTTGGTTTGAAAAGTAAAAACTTGAGCACCTTGGATTCTTGCTTTGTCTAGCCTGATTGTTTTAATGTTGCATTTTTAGCTATATTGTTTTGATAATGGGACCGAGACAAGAGCTGAGAGGCAATGTACAAAACGTGGTCAAGAATGAGATGGATGAGAACGTTGAGAATTTTTTCGCCTCCTCCTAGTGGAGTTGGAGCGGGAGCTAGTGTTGGAGGTGTTGGACCTCAAGCAGCACAAGCGAAAGCTACTGCAGATATGACACCTTTGATTCAGGCTATTGCTGGATCCTTCCAGGCAGTAATGGCAGGCATGCACGCGGCTACACCTCAGCCTGGTGCCAATGTTGGGTTACCCTCAGAGCGTATGCGTAGTCTAGGAAGGATGAAGTTTAGAGGTTTATCTCCTGAGAGCTCTGAGGCTTGGTTTGAGAGTACCAAGAGGATTTTGGGTCAGATGAGTTGCAATGATATACAGAAGTTGGGTTGTGTTGTCTTCTTGCTTCACTGAGATGCTTACACATGATGGATGACTATCACTACTGGAATGGAACCTGTCGAGGTTACTTGGGCATTCTTTATAAATGTCTTCAATAATAAGTATTTGTGTGTTCTTTATTTGGGTGAGAAGAAGAGAGGATTCATGTCCTTGGTGCAAGGAAACATGACTGTTTCTGAGTACGAAATTCAGTTTGTCCGGTTGAGCCACTATGCTCCTGAGCTGGCTCCTGATGAACAGAAGAGATGTGATCGTTTCTGTTATGGGCTGGTGAAGGATGTTAAGACTTAAATGTTGGCTTCAGATTACGCCGGTTTTTATGTTCTAGTCACTCGAGCTAAGGACATCGAACAAAATTTTGGTATGGCTACTCGTTCGGGTGGTTCTAGCTCCGGCAAGAGGGTTGTTGAGTATGATGAAGGAAAGGATCATTATAAGAGGCATAAGGATCGGAGGTATCAACCGGATCCTAGGAGAGGTGGTGGTAACCCTGGACGAGGTCATCAAGGCTAGAACGCTTTCATTCGTACTCCAGATTGTAACTGGTGCGGTAGGAGGCACACAAGAGAGTGTTGAGGTAATTTCGGTACATGCTGGAACTGTGGATCATGAGGAAACCTGAAGCGTGATTGTCCACAGCCCGTTAGAGATAGACAAGCTCCGATGCGAGCTACTGAGCCACAGAGAGGTTGTGGGCGCGTTCGTGGCAATTTTTAGCGTAGGGATGACGATATGAGGAATTTTGCACATATAGTGGCTCTTCAGCTTGAGGGAGGTGGACAGGATAGGGTGTATGCACACCGTGAGGGAAGGAATGACACGGATGTGATCGCAGGTACCTTTACTTTGCAATCCTTGTCATTACTTTCTTTGATTGATTCTGGTTCAACTCATTCATATATTTTGCGTGAGCATGCACAAGTGCTTGGTTTGCCTGTTGAGTTATAAGATGTTGGTATGCATGTAACCAGTTCTTTTGGTGAAACCATTGTTACAAGAAAGTTGTATAAAAGATGTCCTTTGATGGTTCAAGATCATGTGTTTGAAGTTGATCTAATGGAGCTACCTTTCTATGGTTTTGATGTAATTCTCGGTATGGATTGGTTAACTGAGCATAATGTTGTGGTTAATTTTGAGACCAAGCGAGTTTCGTTGAAGCTTGCCGATGATTATGAGGTGGTGGTTGTAGGTGAGAATATGAAATTCTTGTCCAATGCGATTTCAGCTCTGGAAGCGAGTCAGATGATGGAGTTGGGTTACGAACCTTTTCTAGCTTTTGTGATGAACCCTGGTACAAAAGAGGCATGAGTACAAGAGATACGGACGTTATATGAGTTCCCGAGTGTTTTCTGGAAGAACTGCATGGTTTGCCACCGAATAGAGAAGTTGAGTTTGGCATTCAGTTGTATAAAAATATGACTCCAGTGTTTATTGCTCCTTATCGGATGGCACTTAAAATATTGAAAGAGTTGAAAACACAACTTCAGGAGTTGCTTGATCGAGGGTTCATAAGGAAAAGTGTTTCACCTTGGGGTGCACTGGTCTTGTTTGTAAAGAAGAAGGATGGCACGATGCGTATGTGTATAGATTATCGGCAACTGAACAAGTTGACAATTAAGAACAAGTAACCTTTGCCAAGGATTGACGATTTGTTTGATTAGTTCCGAGGTGCTTCAGTGTTATCAAAAATTGATTTGAGGTTTGGATATTACCAATTGAAGGTTAAGGATGTGGATGTACCTAAGACAACTTTTCGGACAAGGTACGAGCATTATGAGTTCTTAGTGATGTTGTTTGGGTTGACGAACACACCGGCTACATTCATGGATATGATGAATCGTGTATTCCATGAGTTTTTAGATTAGTTTGTGGTAGTGTTTATCGATGAAATTCTCATGTACTCGCGTACTGAGGAGGATCATGATAAGCATTTGAGGATTGCGATGCAAGTATTGTTGGTGAATCAGCTTTATTCAATGTTGAGCAAGTGTGAGTTTTGGCTTAGGGAAGTGGTTTTTCTTGGACATGTAGTGTTGGTCGAGGGTATTCGGGTTGACCCACACAAGATTAAAGCAATGATTGGATGGAAAATGCCTAAATCAGTTACGGAAGTGCGTAGTTTCCTCAAGTTAGCTGAATATTATCGAAGGTTTGTTGAGGGTTTTTCTAAGATTGCTGCTTCTTTGACTAAGTTGTTGTAAAAGAAGGTTCACTTTGAGTGGACGGATGTTAAGCAACAAGCTTTCGAGAAGTTGAAGAAAGCTTTGACGCAAGCTCCTGTCTTGATTCAACTAGAATCGAGTAAGGAGTTTGTGGTTTACAGTGATGTGTCATATGTTGGTTTAGGTTGTGTGTTGATGCAAGGTGGGAAGGTTGTAGCATATGCATCTAGACAATTGAAGGTGCATGAGCGCAACTACCCTACTCATGATCTAGAGCTTGCTGCAGTTGTGTTCGCCTTGAAGATTTGAAGGCATTACCTTTACGGTGAAAAGTGTGTGGTTTACACTGATCATAAAAGATTGAAGTACCTCATGTCTTAAAGGGAGTTTAATCTTAGGCAACGAAGATGGTTGGATTTGCTTAAGGATTATGATCTTACGATTGAGTATCATCCTGGAAAGGCCAATGTGGTGGTCGATGCCTTGAGTAGGAAAGTGGTTGTTGAGTTGAGAGAGATGTTTGCTCGGTTGAGTATATCGTATGATGGTGGGTTGATAGCCGACTTACAAGTGAAACCTTCCTTGATTCAGTTAATTAAGGATAAACAGTTTCTTGATGATTTGTTGGTGCAACATGTTCAGGATATAGCTGATGGTAATGCGACATATTTATGTTTCAATGATGATGGTGTTTTATGCTTTAAAAGTCGGATAGTTGTGCTAGAGGATGTTGAGTTGAGGCGCACTATTTTGACTGAGGCCCATAGCAGTCCTTTTGCTATGCATCATGGTTGTACTAAGATGTATCGTGGTTTGAAAGATGAGTACTATTGGGTGGGGATGAAAAGGGATGTTGCTGATTTTCTGAGCAAGTGTATGGTTTGTCAGCGTGTGAAGGTTGAGCATCAGTTTTCGTCTGGGTTATTGCAACCTTTGAAGATACCATAATGGAAGTGGGAAATGATTACGATGGATTTTGTGTCCGGTTTGCCTTTGACCCATCAAAGAAGAACTCCATTTGGGTGATTGTTGATCGTCTTACGAAGTGTGTGCATTTCTTGGCTGTGCATACTACATATACATTGGATAAGTTGGTAGAGTTGTATATTGCTGAGACTGTGCGTTTTCATGGTGTGCCTAAGTCTATAGTGTCAGATAGAGATTCGAGGTTTACAACGAGATTTTGGGAGTGTTTACATCAAGCGTTGGGTATGCGCTTGAACTTCATCACCTCGTATCATCCTCAGACTGATGGACAATCAGAATGATTTATCCAGGTGCTAGAGGATATGTTGAGATGTTGTGTGATAGATTTCCAAGGTTCTTGGGAAAAACAGTTGCCCTTGGTGGAATTTGCTTATAATAATAGTTTCCAGGCGAGTATACAAATTGCTCCGTATGAAGCTTTGTATGGAAGAAAGTGTAGAACGCCTCTTTGTTGGGCGGAGGCAGGGCAAAAGTTAGTTTCTTTACTGGATTTGCTTAAGGGAACAACTGAGAAGGTGAAGCTCATATGTGAGCGATTGAAGGCTGCTTCGGATCGTCAAAAGTCTTACGCGGATTTAAAACGTAAGGAGATTGAGTTTGCGGTTAGAGATCACGTATTCTTGAAAGTATCACCTTGGAAGAAGGTGATGAGATTTGGACGTAAGGGTAAGCTTAGTCCAAGGTTTATTGGACCTTATGAGGTTGTGGAGCGAGTTGGTATTGTTGCGTATCGGTTGAGGTTTCCTCCCAAGTTGGAGAAAATTCATGATGTGTTTCATGTTTCAATGTTGCGAAGGTATAGATCGGATCCGTCTCATGTGATGCTTGTTGAGGAGATTGAGTTGAATCCGAATTTTTCCTATGATGAGGAACCAGTGGGGATTCTTGATTCTAGTAGCAAAGTTCTTCGTGGTAAGACGATTGAACTTGTAAAGATGTTGTGGCAACATCGAGGAGTTGAGAAGGCCACGTGGGAAAGCAAGGTGGACATGTTGAAGCAGTTTCCGCACCTTTTTCCATCATGTAAAATTTTAAGGATGAAATTTCCTAAGTGGGGGAGAGTTGTAATGCCCCGGTTTTGGGCCTAGGTGTTTTAGGCATCGGTTTGGGTTAGTCAAACCTAGAGTTGAAGATTAGAGTCTTTAAGGACGATTCAGGGAAATCATGATTCGAGATAAGGTAAAAATATGGGAAATTTTATAAAATCATCTAAAATGATATAGATGGGTTTGGTAAAATCAATTTTATAAAATGAATTTTGGAACGTGTACATTTTGGGCAGTAACCAAATTGTAAAGATTTAAAACTGTGGAAAATGGTGATTTTTAAAGAAGAGTCAAATTCTTAGAATCTTTAGGGAGCTTTATGGCAATTGAGTCTTTTCTCTATTTTGGCATGTGTTTTAAATGTTTAATTAAAAATTAAAGAGTGGATTTATTAATTTAAAAGAGATGTGGTTATTTTATTAAACAAAATTTCACGTAACTCGCTCATTTCTCATTTTCTCTTCAGCCAATCACTCTCTCTTTTCTCTCAATTTCCAGATTTCTTCATCTTTCTTTTTCTCACTTAATTTCCAACTCTTTCCTTAAGACCTCTCTTGATATTCCTCAAGTTTCTTGAAGTGAAAACTTTCCAAATTGGAAGAAAAGCAAGGATTGGAGGTAATTTCGTGCTACTCTCTAATCAAGGTTCTTTAATGAAATTCCAAAGTATTTGACTCTTGATTTATGTTTTTAATTAAGGTTTTAATGATGGATTTAGTAAAAATGCATAAATCTCGCTAAAAGATGAAATTAAATGTCATTTTCGTTTGAGCACTGTTTTGGTTGATTTAAGAATGATTTAAAGGTTGATTTGGATGTTAAATGATGTTAATAATGAGCCTTGATCATAAGAATCCCGAAATCATTGAGATCTCTAATTGTCTAGGTTGCTAGTTTTGGGTCTTTGGTTTAGAAATGTGAAATGTGAGTTGCTGGAGGTATAAGGATGATATTAGGATGATTTTAGATGATGATTTATAGTTAAAATGTGTTGGAAGTGGTTGTTGATGGCTGGGTTGAGTTTAGTGATCAATTGAATGTGATTTAGGTTGTTTCGGATGGGTATTTTGATGCCTTTGGGTAGAGCTGCGGGATTTTAGTGTTTGCTAGTGGTTTTAATGCATTGAGATGCATTAATCCTCCGTTCTTATGTGGTATAAACAGGGGAGAATTCTTCAGAAACTTTTGACAAAGTTCCAGGGGCTTCATACGCTTGATTTTCGAGTCGGCAATTGAGGTTTTGCGTGTCAGAGAGTGTAATTGGTTTAAAAGCTTTTCAAAGGTTTGAAAGCAAGGTTTGGGAGTTTAGATTAAGCTTAAAACACTAATCTAAACTCGAAAGTAAGTTTGAGATGTTTCGCTCTCGTTTCTCGGTTTTATCCTATTGGTTTTATGATCATGCTCTTGTTTAGAAGATATGAATGCACCTACTGTTTTATGCATGTTTTGAGAAATGATTTGATGATTTATGCAATCCCATAAGATAGATTTATGCTTTCCAAGAGATAGAACTTGTTGAGAAAATGCTATGCATTGTTTATGCTTTTGAAATGGGATGAGAAATGGTTTATGTTTATGCATTGAAAAACGGTAGGTAAATGATGTTGAAAATAAGTATATTAGCATGAGATGAGATTATTGTTATCGGATATAATTGGTCAACCAATAGGATGATAAGTGCACTATAAAATACAAAATTCGTATGTGCTCTTTGGTTCGAGCAATAGGGGTAGTGCCATCTCGTTCCAAAGTGAGAGTTTGATGATGTGAGGTTCCATCGGGTAGTTCTTGGTGAAACACCCAAGCTTTGTGGCGATGAGAGATGCCGCCATGAGAGTCCGGTGATGTGAGATTCCACCAGGGTAGGAATTGACATTTAGTCAAGTTATCTGCATATCTGAGTAATGTTGTTAAAATGCCAATATATGAGATTGACTCTGAGAATATGATTTGAGAAAATGCTTTTTGAGATTTAAGCATGTAAGGCTATGCCTTGAGACTTTGCATTTGTCTAATGCATGAGATAGATGGTACATGTGACGTAAATGATGTGGTTTTGCTATGAAAATGATTTCAAGCATGAGATAGAAAAAGCATGATGTGATTGAGATTTCTAATTGAAAGATTGTTTTGAAAAGCTGCATTATTGTTGTTTAGAATGAGCTTTCCCTCACTAAGCAAATATGATTACGTTTTTTTTCCAACAATGCAGATAATTAGCTTGTGGGGACAGCTTAGAGGCAAGAAGGTTTTCAAGGAATTTGACTAAGCTCAAGTATGATTTTATATTTGCTTATTAGTAATAATAATTGGCAATGGGTGGATGCTATATGTTGGGAGATTGTGTTTTGGAACTCCCTATTTTAAGGCATGTTTGTAATGCCCTTAATGGTTTGTAAAAGGCCTTTAATTGGTGTTTGAAGTTTTGGTTTGAGTATTGACTCTTGAGTGGCTTTCTTGTTAGGACACGTGCCTTTAGATTTTTATTGATGCAATTAGCCATGCTTGAATGCTAAAACTGCTGCTTATGTTTGAGGAATAGTGTCTATGTATGATGTATGAATGTTAGAAACATGTTAGATTGGTTTAAGCTTGAATTTGGGGTGAAACCAGCAAAATCTGTCATTACAGGCCTAGGTGTTTCGAAACACTCAAGCCTGTATCGAAACGGGGTGCCTGAAATAGCCTTGGTGTATCGAAACGAGTAAGGTTCGTTCCGGTGTGATTTGCTACTGGAAACCATGGTTTTGAAACACTTCAAAGGCATTTCGGTACGAGCCCGTGTTTCGAAATAGGGTTTAGTGTTTCAGAACAAGTGATCGTTATGTTAGTTAATGGAACACTCTGTGTTTCAGAACAGGGCCTAGTGTTCCGAAACGGGTGGTAGTTAAGTTGGTTAATGGCATGTTTTGAAGTTCTGATTCTTTGTGTTTTAGTACTTGAATATTGTTGATGCAATTCAATGAGCATGAATGATTATTTTGAGTTGTGATTTGACAGAGATGCATGCAATGAGACTAATTAAAGGTTGGTAACACGAATTTTCTTAAGTCGTTATGAATCGGGAAAATTACAAATTAGTCCCTAAAATCAAATTGGACGAAATTGATGAACCTTTGAGTTGTGTTTGATCCGTTGCAATGCTAAACTCATAGGAACCTAATTTGAATCTAGATAAGTTAAAAAGAAAAAAAATAGGGTTGTTATTGATGTAAATCTTCCCGATTCACTTCAATATTCCTCGTGCAACCTATTCGGTTCGGTCTATCGCCTAGGCCGGGTCGAGGGGGTTACACTTCGCATTGCTCCTTATCCTCATGCCTTGGGATGTCAGTATCCCCAAGACTTAATTGTTGGTACATGTTATCCATGTCATATGTGAGTCTTCTCATTTGATCTATTGAATCGCTCATCAATGCACCCATCCTAGCCATCCTTGCTGCCATAGAATTTGATAGCTCTTGATTGGATTCGACGAGAGATTTAGTTCTAGCCATGAAAGCTTGAAGCGTGTCCTCCAAGGATTTTGAATGCTCTTGAGGAGGACTACATTATCCTGGCATATTTGTTGCTACAGAAAAACTGTTATAGTAAAAAAAATTGAGGTTTTTTATCATACCATGAAGGATTTTGCCATTGTGTTCATCTTTGGTCCTCCTTGTAGCCATATGCATCGAGATTGTAAGGGCAATTTTCAAACGCATGATGTTCTCCACAACAAGTGCAAGAGTTTTCCATGGTATATGGTTTTCTCGAGTGATTCCTATCTTCCAACATCAACTCTCGAATAGATTTACTCTTATTTCCCCACATGTTGATGTCCCTTAACTTGTAGCACACCTGATTTTTTTTAATAAAACAAACAAAAAGAAAAGTTAGTAAAACTAATAAGAAAAATGAAATAACAAAAACAACTAACACCAATTGCCAATCCCCGGCAACGGAGCCAAAAACTTGTTGCATATTTTGAGTGCAACGCAAACGGCGCAAGTATACATGTCACAAGTAATAAAGTGATATTATAAGTACCGAGTATCATCTCCACAGGGATTGGTTTGGGCCACTTTGCTTAAGTTACTGATTTGAAAAATAAATAGATTGATAGAGATGATAATAAGTAGAATAAACTATGCAAAATAAAGAAAATAGAAAGGAGTGATCGATTTAAAAGAGTAGGCCAGATTATCGTGAGTCGTGTAGTGATAGTTGAATGGATCATCTTGGTAATTGAGTGCAAGAGCAACTCAATTGCCTTGGAACCTGGCAACAATTGGATTGCCTGGGCAACTGGTGGAACAATTGCCTGGGCAACTTGGCAGCAACCTTCAAGGTTCAGTTAAGCGTTCTTCAATGAGTTCTCCTTATCCCTAATTCGAAACACTAGTTAATTGTACATGCCTTGATAATACATCCATGTGTGAACCAAGGGTGAACAACAACCAATCATGCGCTCCTTTTAGCCGTTGAAATTCACAACTTATCCCTAAGTCGAAATAGTCTTCACCATCGATTGATTGGATAAAGACCGTGATCATTCATTTCTTGAATCTAACTCTCTCGATATTAGATAAATGGATGAATTCACGAGATCCTCTCCCAATTCACTCGTAAACAAAATTAAGAACCAAGAATGAACAAACCTTGAATTAAAATTGCAAACTCAAATACCTAAACAAACCCAATCATTGTCACAACCACAAAAACACAATAACACAAGCCAAATAAAGTTTAGTTCATGGCTAGGTTAGAAAGATATACAAATAATAATCTCCCTAGCATGAATGTAATCAAACAAAGAGGAAGAAGAAGAAGAAGAATTCGAACAGCCCATTGGTGTTTCTCTCTCAATCGAACCTCCTTGAAGTAGGCGGCTTGGTCTTCTATTTTTAGGAGATGACTAGGTCAAAGTCTTTCTTGAGGAGGAAGTTAAGTTGGAATTAAATAGCATTAAAGTGATAAATCTCTTTTATTTATTTATCCTCCAAAAACTCCTCATATTTTCATGGAATTTAATCTCTTTTTGATCTTTTCATGGAACTCCAACTCTTCTAGGATTTATCTTTGCTTCACGTCATGTTGGTTTTATCCAATCATCAATTTCGGCTACCACTTCATCTTATCATCAATTGTCGGTGATTGCCTCAGAAACTGGTTCGGCAGGTCCTTCCTGAATTGTCGAGGCAATTTGCACTTTACCACAAAAATCCTAACCTGCGCAAACAAAGCACCAAATCAATATCTTTTTTCACAAAACCCACCAAACTATGTAATCAAGCTTAACTGTGAAAAGAAACATGAATTAATGCATGAATGACTAATTATGCAACTAATATGAGCCTAAGTCTAACAATAATATGAGTAAAAATGATAATGAAAATGGTATTTTTGCACACTCATCACAAGGGGTGTCGAACAGTGATAATGGATGCAAGGACGACGAAGATGGGAGAGGATTTTCTACCACGGTGAGTGGTTGGTGGTTGAATTGGTGCTAATGCTTGATTTAGGGATTTATGGAGTTTTTTAAAGAAATGAAACTTTGGGTTTTTTTTTAGAAAAAAATATTATTTTATGTTTTTATAGAAAAAAATAAATTAATTGTATATTTTCACTTTTATGAATTTTTATAGATTTTTTTATAATTTTGTATAGATTTTTTTTAATTTTTAGAATTTGTTATAATTTTGTAGATTTTTTTTAAAAAAATCATTTTTGATGATGTGGAACTTTCAAAGTGTGCTACATGTCCTTTTATCTTTGACCGTTAGAGGGAATTGACGGTTAACGCGGTAACGTAACAGAGGGGATTAATTGGGTGAAATTTGAATTTTGAGGGCTAAATAGGGTAAAAAAAAATTAAAAGACTTGATTGATTTTTTGATTTTTCGTTGAAGGTCAATTTGGCCTTCAAACCTAAATTTTATGTATAATTTTTTTTCTCCCACGTCATTAGTGCAATAAATCTAAAAAACATTTAGTGTTATCCGAGACTCAAATGAGGTATAGCTTGCTGGTTTTTCAAAATATAAATAATCAACTTTGGAAGCGAAATTTTGGGTCGTATATGAGGGACTTTAGTGTGCCATGAGATTAAATGCAAGAGATGTGGTGGTGGAATCCGATAGTCTCAATGTTATTCGTGCTTTGACGGATCCTGGGCGGGTCTTTCATTACTTTTTACTTGGCTCAATCTGGTCTTTGATTGAAAGACAACGACAAGTTGAGTTTCAGCATGTTTTTAGAGAAGGCAATAAGGTGGCAGATGCAATGATGAGATTGTTTACTATAGATAGTTTTCAACCGCGTATTTTCATGTACCCTCCAAATGAGGTGCTAGATATTTTAGATAATGATTATAATCGTTAGCTTGAGCTAAATGTCTGTGAAGTTATGCCGAGTGTTATCTCATAATATGCTTATGTAAAAGTTAGCATAGATAGTCTTTTCCTCCATTTAAGTTTATAAGGGTTTTAACGAGGCCTATGCTAGCTTTCCCTTATTTATCAAAAAAGAAATCTAATGTTTTAAAACTCGGACATAATATGTTATATATTATTCAACTATATTTTAATAATACAATCATTTAAAAATAAAAATATTTGTTATCCAGATAAATAAGTTTAAAAAATTTAAAATATAAATCATTTTTCTTTTATTTATAAACTTATACTTCTTTTAGTTTAATTTTTATTTTAATCATATTTTCATATTTTATGCTCATTCAACTAACATTGTTTTATATAAATGAGCTCATACATTCAAAATAAAATTATAAATTAAAAATAAAAAAGCATACTATTAGAAAATGCTCTCAATTTTTTTTTTCAATTGCGCTTTTTTAATAGAACTGCGCCTTTTAATATTGTCATATCATGTAAACAAAAATATTTATAGTTAGTTGATCCACTAGAAAAAAAATTAAAAATTAAAATTTTATGATTTAAGGATTAATATTTTATACACTGGCGATGGAAACTGAAAGTTTCTACAAGCGCCTTAGTTTTAAGGTATAAGGAGTTAGTTTAGGGTATAGGGTTTAAGGGTTTAGGTGTAGGGGTTTAGAATTTAGGGATAGTTGTTTCAATTTAAGGTTTAGGGTTATAATTTAGGGTTGATAAGTTAGGGTTTAGTTTTTAGGGTAATATGGTGAGGATTTAGGTTTTAACCTATAAACCCTAAATTATAACTATAAACCTTAAAATGAAACAACTATCTCTAAATTTTAACCCCTACACCTAAACCTTATACCTTAAACTAACTCCTTATACCTTAAAACTAAGGTGCTTGTGGAAACTTTCAGTTTACACCGCCTGTGTATAGAATATTTATCCATGATTTAAATAGGAAAAAAAAAACTTTAAGAGCGCTGTTGAAAAATCAACGAGTATTAGAAGGGTTTTTTTTTGCCATTAGGTCAAAATCAAATCGGGTTAGGGCCCAAGTCTAATGGAACAAGCCCACGCTTCTACCCGGATCACAAAAATATGAGGGTACATGTTTGTTTCATGTCAACCTTGACAGAGACGGAAATGGGGGGATTGTGGCTCTCAATTTTTTTGTATAATATTATTTTTATTTTTAATATTAATTAAATAAATTTATATATTTTTTGAATTCTAATAAATTTATAATTTTTATTTCTTAGGTTTAGATATTTAATTTATCCTTATATTTTTGATGAAAAATAATTTTATCATCTCTTAATATGTAGTTCTAGTTTCATCTTTACACCGTGACATCGTGTTATTTTTTTAGTAGTATCTTCTTATATTTGATTAATTGGCCGATTAATACAAAGGTGATACTGTAAAGACTCATTATGGTGGGGACAACTCTCTCTATCTAGTTTACTTCATTCACAATACCAAAATTTAAACTTTATATATTATTTAAGAAACCCGATACATTATCAAAACTTATGTAGATATCTCAAAGTCAACTTACTTCACACATCAAAATTCTAACCTCCAACGTTAAATTATTTTGAAAATATGTTTTGTAAATAAAAAAGCATGTCTCACCTATGTCCGACTCACTTCAACAATCCAATTTCAAAACCATGTAAAGGAAGGGGAAATATGTTGCAAACCCAAAACAAGGTGAAAAGTAAGTAAACTTTCACAAAACCTCGCAGAAATGAAGGGAATCAAGGGATAAGTTTAAGTGAGGCAAAGGCTACCCACTAAAGTTAATGTTTTTTTAGTGTTATAATTGTGTTTAAAGTTTCTATATATTTATATAAATGTTATTTTTTACACATCAACTAAAAAACTTTATTAATAAATAAAAGTAAAATAAGAACATAATTTATCAAATGTTTTAAAACAACCAAAAATAATAAAAAATGGTAGATTTAAAAAGAAAAGATAAGCGTTGCACTGGTCAGATTAAAAATTTCCTCTTTGCACCAAAGAAAATCTTTGTGGTCCGTTGTAGGGTCACTGTGAGTTGTCAAAACACGAACTAGATGAATTCCCAAAACCAGCAACCACATCTCACGTATATTCCCAAATGCAACATTCTGCTACACTGTTATGATTACATCGGTCAACAACCCCAAAAATGATCAAACTATCCAAGATCACCGGAAAAACACGAATCAGAAACAAAGTTGTGTGTATCACCCTCAACTCGAACGTCACATTCGGCCCCCAAGACCAACCCATTATCATAAACTTTTTGACCTAGTTTAGCCAAATCCACAATCACGTCCATAAAATCCATTAAGTCAAATATAGTCAAATCAAAATAAGTGTTTAAAACGTTTACACGGGAGCTCCAAGTTAAAACAAGTATTAAAAGCATTCGACTTATACAATACGAATCTGAAATATAAGTTACAATACAAAACATAGGGTCGTACAAATACATAGCCCATTTCATCTATGAATTGTACTCTGACAAAAGTCGATGCTGAAATCCTACATTCGATGGTGCTCCTCCAACACAACGATCAACCTACTGACCTGCGAACGGAAACAACGATTTCAAACGCTGAACTAATGATGCTCAGTGAATACACTTCCACTCAATAATGTTTCATGCAAATCATAAATAAGAGCATGCGACTAGATATGATATCATGGCATATAAAACAAGTGGCGCTACCATAATCACCCAAACACATAGTAAATAACGAGTACATATACTTACAAAAGAATCATATGTACAACCATAAACCTGAAGTGAGGCCCGATATCATGTATCCTCGGGATCGTACACTCGGGGTGAGACCCGGTACCACATACACTCGGATCAAGCACCCATACTTAGAATCTCTCATCGACTATTAACGAATAAGGTCCGGAGTCACATGGCATCAGATCACTCATTCAAGCCACTAACCATGGTGTTGCAACACTCTCGATGGGTATTTGGATGTCATCAATCAAAGGTGACTCAACTAACTAGGTGTCCATTTTAGCATTAGAAAAGATATGACTACCATACATCACTCGATCCACCCATAATCTCCTATGGTTCCTATTACAACAATTCACTCAAGGTTTTACCAAGTCATTACATATTTTGCTCATAAATGAGGGTTAAATCTTGTTTCTTAGTTTTACGGTTCATTTTACCACATTAGAAGCCCATCGGGCCATTGTCCTCAAATTATCAACCTCTCAAACTAAAAGCGTAAATTTCAGGTAGATTGCCCAGTGGGTACTCGTACTGGCCCTCGCGTACAAGTACGGTACCCCTTGTGTAACCCCTCGACTCGGTCTAGCCAACATACCGAACTGAACGGGTTACACAGGGAAAACCGAAGCGAAACCCGTTAAGATCTCACCCCGATTAGAAACCCTGTTTTTTCTTTAATTATCTTTTCTAGATGCATTTATTATACCCTATGTGAGAGGACACGCAGCGGAACACAAACACAGATACAAAACAAGCAAACATGCAATTAAGATAACCATTTTTCAATTTTTCAACTGGTCGTATCGGTACACTAAAGGACCGTATCGATACGCATGTACTTGGTCAACACCCCAAGTCAAACCTAGGGAAATCGTATCGATACCCACAAGGTGCGTATCAATATGCCCTCAATGGTCAACTTTCACATGGTCAACTATGAAGATCATACCGATACCCTCAGAACCCGTAACGATACGCCAAAATCTCGTCGATTTCGCAGATTTCCAAAGAGCATTTTGCGTATCGATACGCCCCCGCATACCGGTACGCCTTGCCCCAAACAAGGGACCGTATTGATACCGCCTTTGAGCGTATCGATACGCCCTGCACTGCAAACAAATTTTTAGCTATCGAAAACACAAGGGACTCAACACGAAGGCATTTAAGCAACATATAATCATACATATGATTCAAGGCAAGCAATAAACATTCATTTAAGTCATTCCAACACAAGACAAAGCTCAAATCATCACCCAAGGTATAACGTCCAACCAAAAATGCTTAACATACATCAAAAGAGTTAAAGACCATAACAAAACATGCTTCAACACTTAAACATGTCAACAACATTAGTAAGAACAAGACTTAAGAGTTTGGACACCAACTCCATACAAAAGCCTAATATTCCCATTGTCTAAGCATTATTACAAAACATAAACCATACTTTGAGCTTAGCAAGAACTCCAAGAAACTCCTCCCTTTCCCACTTGCCTCTCGGAACCTCTAACGATCTGCATTGTTGGGAAAAGAGAGTGTAAGGTTATAGCTTAGTGAGCGGAGCTCTAAAAACAACAACAATGCAGTTTAAAGCAACTTTAGTTTTGAAAAGCAAAATCATATAGTAAAAGATGAACTAAACACAAGCATTGACCAAACATGGTTTGCACATGCACAACCATTCCCTGTGGGACTACACATCACCGTTCACAACAACTAATAGTTTTCCGATGGGACTACACATCATCGTTCTCTTCTACTAGTCACTACCGGCGGGACTGCACATCACCGTTAGCAACGAAAACCATCACGAGAGGCTTGACATCAACAACGACTACACAACAACATTAAACGGAGAGTAAAGGCAGTCCACATTTCACACAACAACACCAATAATCGCACACACCAACACTTAACGAAACAAGGTAATTTACCAAACTTACACTTGGGTTTATGCTACCCCATAAGGCTCCACCCAAACCCCCAAGAATCCACTTTGATATCGTTTAAAACTTCAAAACATTACCATTCATCGATTGAGCCCAACGAAAGTCGAAACACCGTTCTCAAGCCCCCGTATCACCTGGTATTGCGTCTAAAGGGTACAAACTCGTTTCCCATGTTTCTCATCAACCAAAAACAAAGTATTACTCTCCCATTCTTCCATAAATTCACTGTCAAACATCAGTTCACAAATCCACAACATTCTCTTAACAATTCAAAGCCGAAATTCATCAAAATACCACCCAAACCCGTTCTTAAGCAAAGTCCAGCAATAACCCATCAAATTAAACATCCCAAACACACCAAAATCATCTAAAAACATCCCCCAACATCGAAGGAACCACCAGCCACGATTTCAACCCAAAATCAAGGAAAAAACCCAACCTTTTCAACCTAAAAATTCCATTTTTATACCCATTTCGGGTTCCCCACTATTAGCCACCATTTAAACATTTTTAAAACACTAAAGCATGATTAACAACACCCTTAACATGACATTAAAATACTCACACGAAAATCCCATAGAAAAACCCTTTTCTCCAACCCAACACCAATTTAAAAATGCATTTTAATGGGTTTTGAAAGAAGGTTTTCAAAGAGTACAAGCTAATATGTAAGAACCTAAACAAAAAAGAGATTACCTTGCCAAAAATCTTGCTTGGATGAGGGATTTGAGGCAATGGAATAGTGAAATAGGGTTTTAGGGAGGTTTTTGGGTGAAAATGATTTTTTTGAAGAAGATAGCTTTTTCTCTCAAAGGATTTTAGGGAGGTTTTTGGGTAAAAGGGATTTATGTTCGCTTGATCGGTGAGCCAAAAAGAGAGTTGAATGATGTTTAAGTAGAAAAGAGGGTGATTTGTAAAATTGAAGTAAAAATACAAATTGTAGAGAATATTAAAAAGAAGTAAATTCAATACAATGAAGACTAGCTTCAGGCTTTTGCTTTGACTCAATTTTCTCAGATCATCGGAAAAAGGTTTTTACTTCAGGATTCATGTCGGTTACTTGCCCACAAGGATCAATCCTTGAGACTTGTTTTTTTTCTCCGGTAAACCGATAATCTAAAATCAATTTTTAGATTCTAGTTTTCTGGTTAGATTAACCGCGGCTATCGCTATTAAAAATAAACAATTTTAAAGTTCTGGAAAAACCCGACTCGGATTGTGTTATTTCAATAACAACGATTCTGATCTTAATCTTCTCCTAGTAATCAATTTACTATGTGTGTTCCCAGGAAGTCAAATGTGCTTCAATAGCCGATCCTTCCTCCCAGATATTTAACCAAAAACCGCATCCTGACCAAAGTCAATATTTAGTTTTGAAATCATTTTTATTTTTGAAATTAAGCTTAGAAAACTGAGAGAGAAAACATGAAGTTATTTAAGTACTCTTCATTCCTCACGTTGGAATCAAGTCATCGCTTTAGCCTTTTTCTATGAAAAAACAAAACTTTATTAAAATAAATTTCCTAAGAACAAATAAAAACTAAGAACAAGAGAGATGAGAGATGAGATGCTTTGAGTCTTACCCCAAGGGGGTATTTATACTAGTCTAAAACCCTAGGAATCACCTAAGTGATAAGAGAAATAAATTCAAATTATAAAAGATAAATCCTAAGAGATAATTCCTAAAAAATATTTAAATTAAATAAAACAGATAAATCCCAAGTCTTTATCCAAATCCTGGTCGATAAGCTATCATCCCGAAAAGGATAAGCTATCGGAATATCCTGATAAGCTTTCACTTTTGCCGCCACGTCATCATTTGATCATCACTGTTGCTGATGTCATCCTCTTGTGCTGCTGGCATCATTCGCTGACGTGTCGCCAAGTCAGTACATTCATGCACCAATTCATGCCCACTAATTCGGCCATGAATCCAGAAAACTTGCAGATTTCAGCCTTTTTCGTAGTATTTCGCAGTAGCGAGGTCCTGCACAGTAAATCATGTAATGAGCCACAATTCAGCACCACAAAGCAACCAATTGAGCATAATTAGCATGAAAATATTGATCAAACTAACTACTCATCAGAGGTTTTTGGGTGAAAAGGGATTTTTTTGAAGAATATAGCTTTTTCTTTCAAACTTTTCTTTATTTCATTTAACAAATTCCCATATTTAAATTTCATTAATGGCATTTTTGTGAATAATGGCAATTTTTATAAAATCGTCATTTTAATCTAAATTTAACCCGAAACTAATCCTATATCAAAACCGATAAACTAATGGGCCCTAAACCGGGGCGTTACAACTCTCCCCCACTTAAGGAATTTCGTCCCCGAAATTACCTGACAGAAAAAGATACGAAAAATGTTTCTCCAAGTCTTCTTTTCTCTCCCAAGTGGCCTTTTCCACACCTCTGTGTCTCTACAAGACCTTAACTAACTCGATAGACCTCCCACACAATACTTTCTTGTCTGTAGCAAGAATCTCAATCGGCTCTTCATCATACGATAGGTCAAGGTTCAACTCAATCTCTTCCACTAGCATTACATGAGACGGATCCGATCTATACTTCCGAAGCATATAAACGTGGAACACATCGTGAATCTTCTCTAACTCGGTCGAGAGTCTCAATCTATACGCAACGAGACTGATCCTCTCAACTACCTCATAAGGTCCAATGAATCTCGGACTCAACTTACCCTTCCTACCAAACCTCATCACCTTCTTCCAAGGTGAGACTTTCAAAAACACTTTTTCACCCACGACATACTCAATCTCCTTTCTCTTCAAATTGGCATACGACTTCTGTTAGTCTGAAGCTGCCTTCAAGCGATCACAGATCAACTTTACCTTCTCGGTAGTGCCCTTAAGCAAGTCTGGCATAGGTACAAGCTTCTGTCCGGCCTCGGCTCAACAGATAGGTGTTCTACACCTCCTACCATATAGAGCCTCATATGGTGTCATCTGAATACTAGCCCGATAACTGTTGTTGTATGCAAACTCTACTAACGATAGGTGTTTCTCCCAAGAACCCTGAAAGTCGATGATACAACACCTCAACTTGTCCTCCAACACCTGAATAACTCTCTCCGACTGACCATCTGACTGCGGATGATACGAAGTACTGAAGTTCAACCAAGTACCCAAGGCACGATGCAAACACTCCCAAAATCTAGCTGTAAACCTCAGATCTCGGTCTGATACAATCGATTTCGGTGCCCCATGCAACCTCACTATCTCACTGATGTACAGATCGGCCAACTTATCTAAGGTGTAGGTAGTATGAACAGGTATGAAATGGGCACACTTAGAGAATCTATCGACTATCACCCACACTGAATTCTTCTTTGAATGAGTCAACGGTAAACCCGACACAAAGTCCATGGTAATACATTCCCACTTCCATTCTGGAATCTTCAATGGCTGTAACAAACTTGAAGGGAACTGATGCTCGAATTTAACTCGCTGACATACCATACACTTACTCACAAACTCGGTCACATCTTTCTTCAACCCAACCCAGTAGTAATCTTCTTTTAACCCACGGTACATCTTCGTACTACCCGAATGCATAGCAAAAGGACTATTATGTGCTTTGTTCAAGATAGTACGCCTTAACCCGACATCTTCCGGAACTACTATCCTATCCTTGAAACATAGGATCTTGTTCTCACCAAAGCAGAAATCTGTGGGTCTATTCTCGGCTATATCTTGCACGTGAGGTGACAAAGACTCGTCTTGCCACTATTTCTATCGAATCAACTGAGCCAACGAAGGTTTAACCTGTAACTCGGCTATCAAACCTCTATCTCGTGACACACTCAATCTCGCAAACATAGCCCACAACTCAACTACCACTTTTCTACTCAAATCATCGGCCACTATGTTTGCCTTACCCGGATGGTATTCTATCGTAAGGTCATAATCCTTAAGAAGCTCTAACCACCTACTCTGTCTAAGGTTCAACTCTCTCCGAGTCATCAAGTACTTCAAACTCTTATGGTCATTATAAATGGTGCACTTCTCACCATAAAGGAGATGTCTCCAAATCTTCAAAGCAAACACTACTACGGCTAACTCAATATCATGAGTGGGGTAGTTCTTCTCGTGAACCTTCAACTGTCTCGAAGCGTAAGCCACAACCTTACCCTCCTGCATAAGCACACAACCTAAACCTACATACGAGGCATCACTATAAATCACAAACTCTTTCCTTGGTTCAGGCTGAATCAAAATAGGAGCTTCGGTCAAAGCTTTCTTCAACTTCTCAAACGCTTGTTGTCTTGCATCCGACCACTCATACGAAACATTCTTCTGAAGCAATTTAGTCAAAGGTGTCGCAATCTTCGAAAACCCCTCGACAAACCTTCGATAATACCCAGCCAAGCCTAGGAAACTACGGATTTCCGTCACTGACTTCGGTTGTTTCCAACTCACTATGGCTTCTATCTTCTTGGGGTCCATACTAATTTCATGGGCCGAGATCACATGACCTAGAAAGACTACCTCCTTAATCCAAAACTCGCATTTTCTCAACTTGGCATACAACTGATTCTCAAGCAAAGTCTGAAGCACTAGCCGCAAATGCTCATCATGCTCTTCCTCGGTCCTAGAGTACACTAAGATATCATCTATGAATACTACCACAAACCTATCCAAAAACTCATAGAACACTCGATTCATCATATTCATAAATGCAGCTGGAGCATTAGTCAAACCGAAAGGCATTACCAAGAACTCATAGTGCCCATAACGTGTACAGAAAGTGGTCTTCAGTATGTCCACATCTTTCACCTTCAACTGATAGTAACTGGATCTTAAATCAATCTTCGAAAACACTGAAGCACCTCTCAACTGATCAAGCAAATCATTTATTCGAGGCAAAGGATACTTGTTCTTCATTGTTACCTTGTTTAACTGTCTATAGTCTGTACACATCCTCATATTGTCGTTCTTTTTCTTCACAAACAAGACCGAAGCACCCCACAGAGAAACACTAGGCCTAATGAACCCTCTATCGATCAGTTCCTGAAGTTGGGTCTTCAACTCTTTCGGTGTCATTCTATACAGAGCAATAGACACGGATGCAGAATATGAATACGTCTCAATAGCAAATTCAACTTCCCTATCTGGTGGCAAACTCGGCAACTCTTCCAGAAAAACACTCGAAAAATCACAAATTGTTCTGATGTCTTGTGGTCTAACCTCACTCATATTCGAATTCATCACATAAGCCAAGTACGCCTGACAACTAGAATCCATCAATCTCTGAGCTTCTAGAGCAGATACGACATTGGACAAGAACTTAATATTCTCGCCCACCACTACAACTTCAAAATCATCCGTAAGCCTCAAGAAGACCTTCTTGGTCTTAAAGTCTACCATAGATCTATGCTCTACGAGTCGATCCATGCCCAAAATCACATCAAAAACCATAGAACGGTAATTCCATCATGTCAACCAGAAACACATGTCCTTAAATCATCAAGAGACACCTCCTATACATTTTCCTAACTACCACGGTATCACCGAAAGAACTAGTAACATTTACACCTACCTCTAACCACTCATACGATAGACCTAGGGACCTTGCATGTTCACCCAAAATATACGAATGTGACGAACCCGAATCTATCAAAGAAAGCAAAGTCAAAGACTGTATCGAGAAATTAACTACGATGACATATGTGTCATTCTCAGCCTCTGTTTGTGCATACACCCTAGCCGGTCCTCCACCCTCGAGCTGAACTGCCACCACATGAGCTAAGTTCCTCTTACCATCATTCATCGGCTGAAAGTTACCACGACCGCGCCAACAGCCTCTCTGATGCTCAAAACCCCTAGCTGGAGCCTGTCCGCCCCTAGCTGGATGTGGACAATTATGTCTCAAATGATCTCGGGAACCACAGTTCCAACATACCTCAAAGGTACCCATACACTCGTCCTGATGGCGTCTCCCGCATCTAGTGCACTCAGGAGTGTGAACAACAACTCCTTGGCCCTGATGGCTCCGTCCATGGTTACCGCCCCTATGCCTCGAATCGAGCTGGTACCTTCTATCTCTATGCCTCTTGGCATGATCTCTGTCCCAATCTACAAGTCTCTTCCCGGAATCGGACCCACTAGTATGAGCACTCGAGCCTAAGTTCTGCTCAATATCCTTGGCCTTAGAGACCAAAACATCAAACTCGATGTAGTCAGAGGCAAGCATATAAGTCTTCACATCTCTAGTCAACCCATAACGGAAGCGCTTACACCATTCCCTCTCACTAGGAACCAACTCGAGAGCATACTGGATCAACCTCACAAACTAAACTTCATACTCAGACACCGTCTTACTACCCTGAACCAAGGCCATAAACTCTTTCTTCTTCTCATCCTGATATCAGACTCCAAGATACTTCTTCTTAAAAGTTGTTCGAAAGAATTCCCAAGTGACATCCACTTCTGTCATACCAAAAGTAACGGTGGTCCACCAAGCATACGCATCTCCCTGAAGCAAGGAGACAACACAACCCAACTTACGAGTGTCTGAGCACTCCATCTGACCCAAGATACGTGTAGTACTCTCGAGCCAAGCCTATGAACCCTCAGGAGTCAAACCACGGAACTCGAATCCACCCAAGCTACAAAGTTTCTCAAGGGGTAAACTAGTCCCTGCACCCTGAGGTGGTGCTGCATCATGCATACAGGCTAAAGTTGTCTGAAAAGCCACGGCTATAGTCTGAATCAAATGAGTCATGTCCACACCTGCCGGACCCTAACCTGTCTGAGCTCAATTACCCCCAACATTTGCACCGGCCTGAGGTCCATTACCATCACCTTCAACATTCGCACTGGCTTGAGGCACATTACCTTCGCCACCCACCCCATTACCATCGGGAGCAGGAGCAATAGGAGGCACATCCCCGGGTGCCTGGTCACCCGCTCTAGGTTGTCCTCTCGGTCTTACCATAACGAAGATAAAATCTAAAACAACAAACACACCACACACAAGAAAACATGAGGTTAGAAAGGGCAAGGATCCAAGTTCTCAAGCTCTTTAAACAAAAACCATTTCTCAATAACAACACCTAGCAATGGGAACACTCGACTAAACTTCAACCAACAACAAGATCATTAAAGCATGCTTTCATACACCGTGCAATATCAAACAAACCAACTTACCTGACTTACCTTCCCGAGAGACCTCGTAACCGAGGCTCTGATACCAACAAATGTAACCCCCTCGTCCCGGTCTAGCCAACAGACCGAACCGAATGAGTTACACGGGGAAAACCGAAGCGAAACTCGTTAAGATCTCACCCCGATTAGCAACCCTATTTTTTCTTTAATTATCTTTTCTAGATGCATTTATTATACCCTATGTGAGAGGACACGCAACGGAACACACTCACAGATACAAAACAAGCAAACATGCAATTAAGATAACCATTTTTCAATTTTTCAACAGGCTGTACCGGTACGCTAAAGGACGGTATCAATACGCCTGTACTTGGTCAACACCCCAAGTCAAACCTAGGGAAATCGTATCGATACGCCCTCAATGGTCAACTTTCCCATGGTCAACTACGAAGATCGTACCGATACCCTCAGGACATGTACCGATACGCCAAAATCTCATCAATTTCTCAGATTTCTAGAGAGCATTTTGCGTATCGATATGCTCCCGCGTACCGGTATGCCTTGCCCAAAACAAGGCCCCAAACATGGGATCGTAGCGATACCGCCCTTGAGCGTATCGATACGCCCTGCACTACAAACAGATTTTTAGCTTTCGAAAACACAAGGGACTCAACACGAAGGCATTTAACAAGCATTTAAGCAACATATAATCATACATATGATTCAAGGCAAGCAAGAAACATTCATTTAAGTCATTCCAACACACGACAAAGCTCAAATCATCACCCAAGGTATAACGTCCAACAAAAACATGCTTAACATCCGTCAAAAGAGTTAAAGACCATAACAAAACATGCTTCAACACTTAAACATGTCAACAACATTAGTAAGCACAAGACTTAAGAGTTTGGACATCAACTCCATACAAAAGCCTAATATTCTCATTGTCTAAGCATTATTACAAAACATAAACCATACTTTGAGCTTAGCAAGAACTCCAAGAAACTCCTCCCTTACCAACTTGCCTCCCGGAACCTCTAACGATCTGTATTGTTGGAAAAGGAGAGCGTAAGCTTATAACTTAGTGAGCGGAGCTTTAAAAACAACAACAGTGCAGTTTAAAGCAACTTTAGTTTTGAAAATCAAAATCATATAGTAAGAGATGCACTAAACACAAGCATTGACCAAACATGGTTTGCACATGCACAACCATTCCCGGTGGGACTACACATCACCATTCACGACAATTAGTAGTTTTTCGATGAGACTACACATCACCGTACTCTTCTACTAGTCACTACCGGTGGGGCTACACATCGCCGTTAGCAACGACAACTATCACGTGAGGCTTGACACCAACAAGGACTACACAACAACATTAAACAGAGAGTAAAGACAGTCTACATTTCACACAACAACACCAATAATCGCACACACCAACACTTAACAAAACAAAGTAATTTAGCAAACTTACACTTGGGTTTAGGTAGCCCTTAAGGCTCCACCCAAACCCCCAAGAACCCACTTTGATATCGTTTAAAACTTCAAAACATTACCACTCGCCGATTGAGCCCAACGAAAGCCGAAACACCATTCTCAAGCCCTTGTATCACCCGGTATCGCGTCCAAAGGATCCAAACTAGTTTTACCTGTTTCTCATCAACCAAAAACAAAGTATTACTCCGCTACTCTTCCATAAATTCACTGTCAAACATCAGTTCACAAATCCACAACATTCTCTCAACGATTCAAAGCCGAAATCCATCAAAATACCATCCAAACCCATTCTTAAGAAAAGCCTAGCAATAACCCATCAAATTAAACATCCCAAACACACCAAAATCATCTAAAAACATCCCCTAACATCAAAGGAACCACCAGCCACGTTTTCAACCCAAAACGAAGCCAAAACCCAACCTTTTCAACCTAAAAATCCCATTTTTATACCCATTTCGGGTTCCCCGCTATTAGCCACCATTTTAACATTTTTAAAACACTAAAGCATGATTAACAACACCCTTAACATGACATTAAAATACCCACACGAAAATCTCATAGAAAAACTCATTTCTCCAACCCAACACCAATTTAAAAATGCATTTTAATGGGTTTTGAAAGAAGGTTTTCAAAGAGTACAAGCTAATATGTAAGAACCTAAACAAAGAAGATATTACCTTGCCAAAAAATCTTGTTTGGATAAGGGATTTGAGGCAATGGAATAGTGAAATAGGGTTTTAGGGATGTTTTTGGGTAAAAAGGGATTTTTTTAAGAATATAGCTTTTTCTTTCAAACTTTTCTTTATTTCATTTAACAAATTCCCATCTTAAAACTTCATTAATGGCATTTTTGTGAATAATGACAATTTTTATAAAATCATCATTTTAATCTAAATTTAACCTGAAACTAATCCTAGATCAAAACCGATAAACTCTCAGGCCTTAAATCGGGGCGTTACACCTTGGGTACCGGTACTCACAATGTACCGATACGATTTGAGATTACTGAAAATTCACAAAGCCTAGGCGTACCAGGCGGGTCGACCTATACCGCTACCATATTGCATGGCGTACCAGTTGAACACCGTACTAGTACTCCAATAATAATTCATACAAATGAATAGTGTTCTTTAAACTCAGAACACTAGGGTACCAATACGAGCTCCACGCATACCGGTACTGAAGCCTATAAATAGCTTCCCAAGGAAATCATTTCTCAAGCCCACAAAATCATAACCATTAACCTCATAACTCGAGCCTACATCTTATGGAAGTATTTAGGGTGGTTTATTACCAATTTTACAAGCTTTTAACATAAATCCCAAATTTTACCATGAAAGGGTCTCTAAACACCTAAGCAACCAAAATAACAATTCAAGCACAAAGCAATCTAATTTATGATGCTCAAGAAGGCATAAGATTTAGTAGTGTACTAACCTTAATATAACCACTGGAAATAAGCCTCAAGCCAAGACCTCAAGCTTTCTCCTTTCCAAGCCCTTTGGAAGATTCTCCCCCACCTTTCACTACAACCAAACGTTGTAAAATGGATTGCAACATTGCTAAATGAAATAAGGGTAGTAAACGAAGAATTTAACAACTTGGAAAGGCTTAACAATCAAATAGGTACCCAAACTATATCCTTTTTTTCAGTTAGGTGCCCAAACTATTTTTCGGGCCAAATTGAGACCTAAAGTTTCATTCTGTGACCCATTTAAGGTTCGTCGTTAATTTCTACCGTTAAATGCCATGTGCCACCTCTAAAAAATCCAAAATTATATTGAAAATAAATAAAATTAATTAATTTTCAAAAAATCTCTAAATTTTCTAGATTTTACAAAACAACCCCTAAATTCCAAAAATCCCTAAACCCCCAAAACCTAAATCCCAATTTGGGTCGATTCTACTACCGATTGCCACGTTGTCGCCCACCACATCGATCGTTGGACCATCACGACCATTTCTCCCACTATCCCGTCTCCGAAATCGACCGACGCCATGTGAATCGGCGAAATTGTTGAATGGTTCTTTCAAATGATTCGCGACGAACGGCGGCAGGAGGGGCGACGAACGACGCGTGGGTTGTTCGGTAAGATGAGGGCACTTCATTCTGTCGCTGGCAACGCGGCCGTCACCGAAGGGAGTGGTCGAATTTGGGGGGTTTAGGGATCTGGGGACTGTTTTGGGAATATTTAAAATTTTCAGGATATATTTTTATTTTTATTTTGTTTTATTTATTTTTAATATAATTTTTAGAATTTTTAGGAGATGACACGTGTCTTTTAACAGAAAAATTAACGGAAAACCTTAAATGGGTCACAAATGAAACTTTAGGTCCCAATTTGGCTCGAAAAATAGTTTAGGCACCTAACTGGAAAAAAATGACATAGTTTGGGCACCTTTTTGCCTATTAAGCCGCTAGGAAATGTTCTAAATCTCCCATTCTCATTCATCTTCTCCAACCCCACCAAAACCTCATTTCTTTCACCTTCCACCATTTTTGACAAAATTTACCTTGAGATACAGATCTTTGAATGTAGTTTCCAACTCTCTTAACAAGAAATTCAAAAACCCAAATTAAAACCACAAATTTTGAATCCTTAACCTTCGATTCTTGGGAGGGAGATGAAAATGAGACATGGGAAAAAAGGGAGAAGACAAGGTGAGATCATCACTCTTGCTTTTTTGCAGAAGAATTAAAACCTCCCTTCCTCCTTCAAAAATAGGTAAATTTACCCCTTTACCCTTCCATCCTCCTAACCAGTAAGCACTCCCAAGCCCAAAGCCCCTAACCCAACAACAACATGCAAGCCTACAAGGGCTCTCAGAAGCCCAAACTCTTAGCCCAAAACTTAGGGCCCACGTTTCGAGTTTAATCGACCTCCGGATTTCGAAATTTGGGTCATTACACCGTGAGGGTCATCGAGCGAACATCAAACGCCTGCAATAGAAGTCATAAAATATGCCATAAAGCAGAGACGTGTCATAAAGGAAGAGAAAACATATCAGAGATAGAGGAACGCGCAACAAGATGTGCGAAGAAAAAGAAAATAAAATAAAATATTCAAATATAAAAAAATGAATAAAAATATGAACTACGGGCGGTTGACAACCAGCACTAAAATATAAACTATTGTCTTTATTTCTCAATATAAGCTGCTTATATATAGATATTGACAGATTCAATATTGAAATTCTTTATATATCTTACTTCTTTGAACTCTTCATGTTAGCAACATGCTTATATTGGAAAATAAAGACAGCACATGTGTATTATGTTACTCAATTATTATTTTTATCATATTCACATTTGATACTTATATCAAATGCATATTTGAATATGAATACAAGAGAAGGATAATCTAATTGTATGAAAATGTCTAAATGTGAGATATATTTATACTTGATGCATATATATATATATATATATATATATATATATATATATATATATATATATATATATATATTCAACATCCACTTAATATGGGATAGTGTTAATATTTTGACAATTCTATTAATCTCTCACTAGTAGTATTAGTCAAAAAAATATTTTAAAATTAGGTTATTGATAAGATAAGTATGCTTGGACTTTCCTTTGCGTTCTCATGGTATTCAAAAAATAATTTTATAAGACATAGGTTTGCTTGATTTTTCCATGAAAATGGTCTGGTCAATGGTCATACATACATGTCACTATTTTAAGTGGTTTAATTGTTTATTTATACGGGTTTGTTTATTTGGAATGGGGGAGTGGGAGTTTCAGTAAAGAAAAGGACCCTCTGCTGGTATGCCTGCAATTCAATGTTCTATGCACTGTTGTTGGAATCATATTAATTATCAATTTGCTTCTCATCGTCTAATTTCCGTGCGTCGGTCGATCAAGTCGCGTTTTCAGGCACCTTCACAGACAACTACATCAATTTCCTCGCAAGGACAGTCCATACAGTTCCAATGCTTCCAGGCTGATCAAGATGGCAATGGAAAATTTTCAAAATCAGCTGCGTATAGGAAACTTCGAAGATTCGGTTCTTCCAGGGTATTTTCAGTATAGTGTAGAATGTAATAAGACTGATCTATACTGTGTGCTTGATTCTGATACTTTGCTTTTCTGTACCAGCAACAACCAAGTAGGCCGTGGCTTGAACATGCTGGTATAGTGCTTAAACCTGAATACATAATACATGCTGGTATACTTTGCTTTTCAGTATAGTGCTTTTCAAAATAAAGTTTTCAAAATTTGGAATCAAGTTTAAATTTAGCAGCCAAGTCAGTTTTTTTCTTTCAATTTTTTCTTTTTCTTTATTTGATGAGATTAGGGTTTAACAGAATACATAATTTTTTAGGTACATGGTGAGACCGAACTCGCTTCAAATTTTCAAATGTGTATCGATTTATGCTTCATTCATGAATTCTTTTGGGTCATCTTTATATTTATAATTGAGTTTCGAAGAATTCATTTTTTAATTATATTAATAAAATCACACGGTCTAAAAGATAATTTCGAATTAGGGGTGAGCGTTCGATCGAGTCGAGTTAAAAAATTTCGAGTAATTCGAGTTGACGTGTCATATTTTACAACTCAAACATTATTTGAAATTTTTTCGATTTGAGTTTTCTATTATCTATACAAATTTAATTGTAATTATTTATCAATGTTATTGTACAATTTGATTTCAATTTAACGACTTTCTCTAATCATATAAGATATGCATGTATATTTCATCATATTATTTCATATGTGATATATATTTCTTCATATTTTTTATATTGGTATATATATCGTGAAATTTTGAGGGACTCGACTCGAACTTAAAAATCAGCCCATTAATTACTAAAAATTTCGAGTTATTCGACTTTTCATTTTACAACTCAAATTTTATTTGAATTTTTTTCGAATCGAGTTAGAACGAGCTGACATTTTTGCCTCGAGTCGAGTCAAAAATTCTAATTTTTTTAGTCGAGTCGAGTTTTACTCACCCCTATTTCGAATGCGTTTGGTATGTCACCATATAATTGAATATAGATATAATTATATGGTTATGATGTATTTATACAACCATCGTAATTATGAGTTCTGTTAAATGGAGCCTAATTTGACCTCCATTTACAAATATTCAATTCTTAAGAGGAGGATTGAGAATTATCGTAATTACACATCAATATTTGAGTAAAGTATCAAATGTTCACTAAACTGTCCTTTAAAAAATAAAATGGTAATTAAATTTTTAAATATTATGTAATGATAATTAAATTTTATGTTTTGTTATAAAATATTAATTGTGTCGTTAACATCTATTAAAGAGCTGACGTGACCGTTAATTTTTTTTGTATAATAGCACATTTAATCCTTCATAGTTACACATTCAATCAGTTTAATCATAATGCTAAGAAATTCAATAAATTTAACCCTCAATTTTTATACATTGCTATAATTTAGCCCTAATTCTAAAAATTTAATATTTCAAAATTACTTCAATTTAGTCCTTTTTCATCCATTCATCTTTCCATTATCTCTCCTACCTTTTACCCATCAATCTAACTAAAACAAATATATTATCAGTCAACATTTGCAGAATGATTGCATCAAACATCGGTACTTCGATAGGGGAATGCATGAATAACAAATAATCTACCAAACATAATTCAACATTTAAAGTACAGTTGCAAACTATGGCCACTGATTCTAACTTTCATTCAGTCATCATCGTCACTGCATTTAAAGTACAGTATTTTCGCTCTATTTGCAGCATCTGGCAAACTTATCATTAATCTGCCAAATCACCACCAAACCATTAGAATTTGGCCTCAAACTGAAGCAACAGAGGTGAAAAGAAGAAAATAATTTTCTTTTTCTTTTTGCAAAATTTTATATTTCGTAAAGAAATAAAGGTCTTTTCAGAAAAACATAAGATTGCATCCCGAGGAAATGATCTCGGGCAAAAAACTATGCAGTGTTCCCACAATTTATGTTAGTTGAATCTTTAAAAAATAATAAAAACAAAACGAACAGGGAGGGAGGGAGCATTAGGACTAAATAATAACAAGCTTTTTATCCATGATTTCCTTTCATCGCCTCTCGTTCTTTGCCTAGAAAACTACCACTCGAAAGAAAGAAAGAAAAACACAAAGGCTCCTTATGGTTAAAAGGTAAGAGAAATAATAGAAAGATGAAGGGATGAAAAGGGACTAAATTGAAGCAATTTTGAAATGTCAAGAGTTATTTTTTAGAATTAGGACTAAATTATGACAATGTGCAAAAAATGAGGATAAAATTTATTAAATTTCTTCTAATTATGACTAAATTAATTGAATATGTAACTATGAAGGACTAAATACGCTATTATACAAAAATTAACAACCATGTCACCTCTTAACGAAGGTTAACGACACAATTACCATTTTATAACAAAACATAAAGTTTAATTGTCATTATGTAACTTTTGAAAGTTTGATTACCATTTTGTTTTTTCGGGGATAGTTTAGTGACCACTTAGCTTGGCTACTTTACCCTTAATATTTTTGTTGTTATTTCCGACAATCAAATGGTCTAGTAGAATGAGGCGCTAGGTCCCTTAAGCAAGGTTAGAGGTTCAAATACTGACGTTGTGAATGGAGCAAATTAGGTTAGGAGGGTCGCCTCGCATAATGAGCCTCTGCAGTACTCGATTTGAATTATTAATCAATAAATGTATTAGATACCGGTGATTAAAAAATAGTTTTATTATTATTCAAAATTATTATCATTATTATATTGTTCACACTTTAAATAAGTATTCGACAATAAAATAACTAGGATTAAAAAAGGTGTTACTCCATAATAAATATTAGTAGTAGTATCAGTAATTTTGCTATCGAATACTTAAATATTTACAATATACGTTTAGGATTTAATGTTAGTTTCTTTTATAACAATTAATATTTTTTATCATTTAAACTTATATAACTGTATAATTTGTATACTCATACATAACAATATGCCGGATGAATATTATTAGGGGTGAGCAAAACTCGACTCGAAAAAACCCGAATTATTTGACTCGACTCGAGGTAAAAAAATCGACTCATTTTGACTCGATTCGAAAAAATCGAATATGTAATTAAATTGTGTTTGGTAAACATGTCGGATGAATGTTATTACGGGTGAGCAAAACTCGACTCTAAAAAAATAGAATTATTCGACTCGACTCGGGGCAAAAAATTGACTCGTTTTGACTCGACTCGTAATTTCATAAACTCGACTCGACTGAAAAAAAATTCAAATAAAGTTTGAGTTATGGAATGGAAATTCGAATAACTCGAAATTTTTAGTAATTAGTTGATCAATTTTCATATTTGAGTCGAGTCTGTCAATTCTGCATGATATACTATGTATATCACATGTGAAAATATGAAGAAATACCTAAAGGATATTTACATCATTTTTTAATTGATTTTTCATATATTCTGTTTGTTAAAGTTCAACTCGAAAAATTAAATTATTTATCCAATTTTATTCAAAAACTAAATAAACCAAGAGTAAAATTGCTTTGAGGGCAAAATTGCATGAATGACTTCGAAGGCAAATTTGCTCTGTTAGCACCGTTAACTTCCACATCAGCATTTAATGGTCACAATTGGTCAAAGGGCAACATTGCTGCAATTTGCTAACTTTGAGGGCAAATGATAACTTTGAGGGCAAAGTTACGGGAAAAAAAAGTATGGGCAACAATGTTAATTCCGTATTACTATAAGGACAAATTTGACCCTTTAGCCATGTTATTACAAATCAAATTAGAGAAACAATCCAAAAAGAAAAGAAATAATAATAAAAACTAACAAAACAAAATAAATCTAAATAGAAAAAAAAAACCTAAAAAGAAAATATTAAGGAAGAGGAAAAGCATGTCACAAAGACAAATAAACAACTAGAATTTTTTTAAAAAAAACATCGAAAAAAACAAGAACTAAATTTATAAAATCAAACGAGATTAAAATATCGGTGATGGTGTTACAGAGTAATCAATCCAAGACGATAAAAAATAAAATAAAACTTTAATCGAATAATTGAAAAGATCAGAAAATACAAAACCAGATTAAAGTTTAGTAGAGAAGGTGTTGAGGCCTGCGAGGAGCAGTTTTCTTAAGACAAATTTCGACCACTCCGCAGTGCTTGAGTTTGGTTGGTCGTTCATCTCCCATGATACAACAACCAGAAGAAGATCTTCGATAGAAGCACGAACTAAAGAGATCTCGAACTTGAACTCTTGACTTAGCCTATCACCGGGATAAAGAGAACGAGAGAAGGAAAACGGTTTTTTAGTGTGTTGAAACTGAAGAGATGCATGGTTTATATAAGGGAGTGGAGGAGGAAAATACAATATTCTGAATTAAAGGCCATTGACTTTATATCCGATTTAATT
Source organism: Hibiscus tridactylites (assembly GCA_958450335.1). Lineage (NCBI taxonomy): Eukaryota > Viridiplantae > Streptophyta > Magnoliopsida > Malvales > Malvaceae > Hibiscus > Hibiscus tridactylites. Next base: position 77,937,850 of record OY288266.1, read on the forward strand.
CAGAAATAATCAATTAAATGCCTTATTAAACGTAAATGTTTTCTGTGAATTGCTTTATTGCCTTCTAATATCCGAATTTAATGGAAAGTCAATAGTATCCTATTAAATTCAGAATATTCAAAAGATATGTAAGGAAAAAATTAATTCAAAGTGGGTAAAATATCCGCAGGTCAAAGCAAGGATTCGACCGGTCCGGACATTTGCGTCGCCCACGATGTGCGAGCGCGCCCCAACTTGAATAGGTTCGACGAGCTTCGATTTGCACCCCCATGCGCCTGCGCGCGAGGCATAGTGTTCATTCAAGTCATTTAATGACTTCCAAGTGGGTTGGTGCATTTAAACCATTCACAAGCTTGTTATACCACCCATGTGGGATACGGGGTTTTATTTTCCTTTACACAATTCACAACATCCTCACTTTGAGCATCAATTTCTCATTCATTTCTCAACCGTTTTGAGCATATGAGATATCGTTGTAAAGGTCTCATGGAGTAGAATATTAATTAATAAATTCATCATTCGAACCTCCACCTTTACCACTAGAAAATATGCCTCAAATTTTCCAATTTCTCACATTTTTCCAACAATCCCCCACATGAATGAAATTGATGATTTTATCAAAATATTTTGACTCGATGTGGTGATAGGATCTATGATTGATAGTTGCATAGGATAGGTAGGTTTCCTCCTTTGAACCTTCCCTTGTGAAAGTATATTTACTTTATTAGTTAACCAGTAGACGTGATGTCCTTGAATTGTTCAGTTGTTTGTGTAAACGATGATATACTTCACACAACTACCTCTCTAACAAGAGTATTCGTTCTCATGGTTATGTCCATGTGGTCATGGACATCGTCTGGTTCTGCAAGAGTTTGAAAGAACTATGCCCAATAGTCTTCTTGAAGCGGCCCCACTTCACTCTCACATAGGTGACTTATGTTGCTTGGCTCACCGAAGCATACAATGGTCATTAAAAGCTTTGCTTAACATGTACCACTTTTTATCACTGTTTACATCATAGGAATGGACTTGGGGAAAGATCCCCCACAGTGATCGCACAGGTCTATGTAATTAGGTTGTTCCTTTGAACCTAGATCTTGGGATCTTCAGTCAACTAGGTAGGGTTTTCCTTCACATAGTGCCTTTACTTCTTATGGGCTTTAGTCTCATTCCTTTAGATGTTTTCTCAACTAGATCTCGATTCAATCCTTTGGTTAGTGGATCCGCAATGTTATCCTTTGATTTTACAAAGTCAATAGAGATAACTTCATTTGAGATCAGTTGCCTGACGATGTTATGTCGACGACGCATATGCCTTGACTTACCGTTATACATGAAACTTTGTGCCCTATAAATTGTTGCTTGATTGTCGCAGTGTATACATACTGTGGGCATATGTTTCGACCATTCAGGGATATCCTCAAGGAATTGACGAAGCCATTCTACTTCTTCTCCAGATTTATCTAGAGCAACAAACTCAGATTCCATTGTGGATCTAGTTATAAGAGTTTGTCTTGAGGATTTCCATGACACGACTCATCCCCCCAAAGTGAATACATATCCACATGTGCCTTTGGTATCTTGAATATCAGATATCCAACTGGCATCAGAGTATCCTTCTAAGATAGAGGGGTCTCTGGAATATTGCAGTACGTAGTCCCGAGTATATCTTTAGATATCTCAGTATTCTCACAATTGCTTTCCAGTGATCTTTCCCTGGATTGCTTGTGAATCTGCTTAAACTACTCACAGTAAATGCGATATCTGGTCTAGTGCAGCTCATGAGATACATTAAGATTCCTATAACTCTTGCATATTCCACTTGATGGATACTTTCCCCATGATTCTTTGATAGATGTGAACAAGGGTCTAAAGGGGTTAAGGCTATGCCAGAATCCTCCTTATTAAATTTCTCAAGAATCTTATCCACAGAGTGTGACTGACTTAATATGAAACCTTCTGGCGACCTTTTGATTTGGATGCCCAGAATCGTATCGGCCAGTCTCATATCTTTCATGTCGAATTTCAAATTTAACATGTTTTTGGTACGTTTTACCATTTCATTGTTGCTTCCAACCATAAGTATGTCATCAACATATAAACATAGGATGACATATCCAATGTCTATAGTTTTGACATATATACATTTGTCACACTCGTTTATTTTGAAACCATTAGTCATCATGACATTATCGAATTTCTCATGCCATTGTTTTGGTGCTTGTTTAAGTCCATACAAGGACTTAACCAATCTGCATACTTTCCTTTCTTGACCTAAAACTACATAACCCTCAGGTTGTTCCATGTAAATTTCTTCATCAAGATCTCCATTTAGGAAAGCTGTTTTAACATCCATTTGATGTACTTCTAGATTTCGCAGAGCAGCTATTGCTAGTATCATCCTTATGGATGTTATTCTTGATACAAGGGAAAATGTATCAAAGTAATCAAGGCCTTCTTTTTGTCGGTATCCTTTGATTACCAACCTTGCCTTGTACTTATCAATTGTTCCATATGCTTTTATTTTCCTTTTAAAAATCCATTTTGAATTTAGTGGTTTGATTCCATGAGGAAGGTCCACTAATTCCCATATCTGGTTTTGCATGATGGGATTAATTTCGCTCTTAATGGCATCTTTCCGTAAGGTGCCTTCAGAAGAGCGTATAGCATCACTTTACGTTAGAGGTTTAGCCTCGAACATAAAGGTTAAGAAATTAGATCCAAAGCATTTTTCTACCCTTGCTCGTTTGCTTCTTCTTGGCTCTATTTCATTTTCAGCCTCTTGTTGATCACTTGAAATCATTTCATCCAAAGTTTGTTTTGTTGAACTTTGATCAAGTTCCCTAGATTTATAAGGGAATGTATTTTCAAAGAGTGATGCATTCTTTGATTCCATTATTGTGTTCTTGTGAATCTCAGGATTCTTTGATTCATACACAAGAAATTGATAAGCATTGCTATGTTCAGCATAGCTAATAAAAATACAATCCATGGTTTTTTGACCTATTTTCATATGGTGTCTTATCCTTTTCCTTTCGAGGAACCTTATTCAAAAGGTAATTAGCTGAAAGAACCGCTTCCCCCCACATGTTCTGTGGTAACCCAGAGCTTCCTAACAAAGCATTCATCATTTCTTTTAGAGTCTGATTTTTCCGTTCGGCTACTCCATTAGATTGAGGAGAATATGGTGGTGTTACTTCATGAATAATTCCATGTTGTGAACAATATTCACCAAATGGATTAAAATATTCACCACCACGATCACTTCTTACCACCTTAATCTTTTTATTAAGTTGGTTTTCGACTTCTTGCTTATAGAGTATAAATTTCTCTATAGCTTCGTCTTTTCTTTTAAGAAAATATACATAGCAATACTTTTGGGATTCAAAAGCCATTTTAAAATCATGAACACTTAAAAGTGTTCCAGAAACAAGGTTTTTGCGTACATTAGGCACGTACAATACATTCTGCAACTTGAGTTCTTTTCCAGAAGTCGTCTTTAAGACCACTGTTCCCTTCCTTTTGATCTTGGAAGTCGCAACATTTCCCATGTAGAGCTTCTCCCCATTGTCGCAAGGTATCAACTCAGAGAAGGAGTTCTCGTCACAACATTTATGACGTGTGGCTCCAGTATCAAGCCACCATCCCCTTGGGTTAGAGTCAACCAGGTTGACTTCAGAAATCACCGCGCATAGATCTTCATCCTCCACAACATTGGCCTCCTTGGCTCTAGCTCTTTTTGGATGTCTGCATTCAGAGGACTTCTGCCCCACCTTGCCACAGTTGAAGCACGACCCTTTGAATTTCTCCTATTTGGAGACTCCGCCATTAGGCCTCAGATTTGGCTTGGCTTGATGATGTTGATGTTGCTTGCCCTTCTTGACTTCGACAGCATTTGCCTTGGCCTCTTTGAAAGTAAGTTTCTTGGCATTACCTCTGTTTTCCTCTTCAATTCGAAGTCTGGTAATCAGTTCTTCCACTGACATTTCCTTCCTCTTGTGCTTCAAGTAATTTTTAAAGTCATTCCATCTTGGAGGCAGCTTTTCCGTGATGGCGGCTACTTGGAAGGATTCACTAATAAGCATCCCTTCTGCAAGAATTCCATGAATGATTAGTTGGAATTCTTCAACTTGACTTATTACTGGTTTTGAATCAACCATAGTAAAATTTAAGAATTTGGCCACTAAAAACTTTTTAGCACCAGCATCCTATGCTTTGTACTTATTGTCCAGTGCTGCCCACAGCTGTTTTGATGTTTTGTACACATCATATACCGGATACAACGAGTCTTGCAGTCCATTGAGGATGTAGTTCCGACATAGAAAGTCGGCATTGTTCCAAGCCTCTGTGATACTGAAGGATGTAAGATCATCCACCTCTCCTTCTTCATCCCCTATGTAACCCCCTCGTCCCGGTCTGGCTGACTGACCAGTCCAAGTAGGCTACACAGGGAAAACCGACATGAAACCCGTTAAGGTCCCACCTCGGTTAGCGACCCTAAATTTTTCTTTCATTTATTATAGTCTTATCTAGATGCTTTTACTAAACCTATGTGTGAAACGACATCGGAAACAAGGCTCACGAGAAGCCTAACAGCAAACAGGGCCTAAGCCCAACCCTTGGGACCCATTAGAGATGTCAAACAGCTCATTTTTAGGCATGTGTTTCGAAACAGACGTCACCCGTTTCGGAACACGGGCTTCAGTTTAAAAAAGCAAGACACCCGTACCAAAACGCTTCCACCCCGTTTCGGAACAAGGTCACGTTTTGCCTAGGCGTTTCGATAACCGTTTCGAAATAGGCGTTTACAGTGGCCAAAGCGTTTCAAAACCTGTTTCGAAACAGGGGCTCACAGTGGCCAAACCGTACCGAAACGTGTTCTGATACGGGGGACCCTGGAACCACACCCGTTCCGAAACGACACAACTCGTTTCGAATTACATGCAGCCTGCAGTTTTCCAAAATCAGTTTTACACATCTCTAAACGATCCCAAACGCCCTAAACGACCCCAAGAAGCACACACAACATACAAACATACTCTAGAGGCATACACCCTATAGCAACCATGCTCAAGATACACAAGATATAAGATAGGCATCCAAACACAAGATCATACATTCACCACAAGGAAGCATACATAGCTTTTAAGGTTACATGCCTTAGCCAACAAAACATATAAGCATTCAAGACATGCAACATAAACAATGTTTACAAATCAAACAAGGCATCCAAGAGCCAAACCAAATCAACATACATCAAGGCATCCAAAACAACAACACATATCCCATTGTTTGACTACTACAATCTACAATTTAAAGATCATACTTGAGCTAACCAAAAGCAACACTTGGAGACCATTCCTTGCCCTTGCCACCCACAAGATACTGATATGCATTGTCGAACAAAAAGGAGCGTAAGCATAAAGCTTAGTGAGGGTAAGCTCATAAAACAAACCTTCGACAATGCAGGGTCCAAGCACGGGCAAGAATTAAAATAGAATGCATGGTCTTACCTCCAATCCTCAAGAGTCAAAATAAAAGGTGATGCATGAACATATTATCAAAGTCATTCCATGCTTAACAAGTCCATAACCACAACATATAGAAACACATATAACCAACATATGAGCAACATAATCCACAATCTGTATTGGTACCTAGCAATGACTCGAATACGCGGATAACCGTTGGAACTCACATCCAACAACACAACCATTACCTGACGGTGGGATTACACTCGTCACGGTTCACGCGGAGGGGATTCCACTCATCCTCACGCCTCGTTTCACGCGGAGGGGATTCCACTCATCCTCACGCCCGTCGATGGGATTCCACTCATCACCGACGAATATATATAATAAGATTTCCAGGCGAACCCGTACTCCATCTTGATGACTACCATCATCAAGACCACGCGCACATTTTGACTCACGTGTGCACACTAAACATCCTAATGATCGATCATTTGTACCCAAGCATACTAGTGCCAATACTACACATTTCATTAATCTTTCTCAATATCATTTCATAACACTTCCGTGCTTAGCACGTACTCACCATGACTTACCGTCATGCACAAACCACATTTCCATGCCTAGCATGTACTCACCATGATCCTCGGATCATGCAACCACCTCATATCATCATTTCACATGTCAACACCACATGTATATCATTAACACAAATATCACATCATATTTCATACATATGTATATCCCCGTCACATTTATCATCAACATGCATATAACAATGCATCAAGCCATGCCTCAACATACATGTATAACAACATATACATAACCACCATAAACACTATTAAACATGAGGCATAAATCAACACTTTAAAGATCAACCAAGGTCTCTAATTAAAGTTTGGGATTAGGCTACCACCCTAATCTCAACTCTAGGTGGGTCTACCAATCCCAACCTAGTCCACATGCTTGAACCAATTGCTCAAAACCATTTAAAACATTTTAACCACTCACCTTCACCTCCAAGCTCAACTACCAAGCAACCAAGGTCTTCAAGTTTCCGGATTCGCTCCCGAAGCTTTACCAATACAATTTCTTGCTTCTAATCATTTCAACACAACCAAAATAGCCTCAAATCAGTCCACACAACAATGTAACAACCCGGAACACTAATCAAGTAATAAACACATGAATTCAAGCCATGAACATACCCCAAAATCACCAAACCCGAGCAACCCTTATACCCAGCCCAAAACTTGTGATTTCAACACATTTAACACATTCAAATGCTTCCAAAACAGCCCCAACTATTACCCTAACATCAACCCTCAAATTCCAACACAAACCACACCCAAAACTCAACTAAAAACCCTCATAAAACTCCACCAAAACCCAAATTTGGGAATTCTTATAGAACACTTTAAAAATTATATATGTTGGACCATTTGGTTCATAAACACCATATCTAACAATATCAAATCAAAATCATAAGTTAAAAACAATAAAGATATCATTTTTATTCAAATCTTCCAAAAACCCAAATTCTAAAACATTGATGAAAATGAAATCTATTTGTACTTTCAAGTAGAGGAAGATGAGAGCAAGGTGGGGATGTGTTTACCTTTCAAAACCGAGCCAAAATGAGGGAGGAAGGAGATGGAATAGTGAAAACCATGGAAAGGGAGAGGTTGTCGTTGGTTTTGATGTTTGGAGAAGAAGATGGGATTTTTGTTTATTTGAATAGTAAGGAATTAAAAATAAAAATGGGTTTTAGTTGGAATACCAACTATTTACTAAAATGCCATTAATGAATGGCCAAACCCACATCTCTTAAAGCCCATGGATTTGGACTTAAGAGATAGGCCCAACATAGCCTTAAACATTTTGAAATCCTGAGGCCCATAAAAATATTTTATTATTTAAATTGCAAAACCGAACCCAACATAATATTAAAATATTATTTTCACCTGACCCCTAAACCTGGGTGTTACACCTTACGGCGACAACTGGGGGATCTTCTTTTAAATACTTTGCCAGATTCAGCATGGTCAGATAAAACATCATCTTCTGTTGCCATGTCTTGAAATTCTGTCCGCAAAACTTCGACGACTTCTCATTGTGGCTCATTGCCACCGTCGTTGCATTCAGATTCGGTATCGGTTGTTTCGAAGTTTGTGCAGGTACACGGACCTTAGTAGTGGAATCGACAGAATCTCCGATAGTCATTGTTTCTGTTCAAAAGAAACAAAGAGGAATTAAAATAAATTCTAATAAACATAAACTAAATTTCTCATTTATTACCGACAATTTTTGTAACCAGATTTGTCCAACTTTTAGATTTTAGCAAATCCGTTAAAACGGCAGGATGAATCCTGAAACCAATTTATTTGATATCTCTATCACGAATACATCGTCTTGGATTAGAAGAAAGGTAGAAGAATAATTTGTCTTAAGATTGTTACAGAGTAATCAATCCAAGACGATAAAAAATAAAATAAAACTTTAATCGAATAATTGAAAAGAGCAAAAAATACAAAACCAGATTAAAGTTGAGTAAAGAAGGTGTTGAGGCCTACGAGGAGCAGTTTCCTAAAGACAAATTTTGACCACTCTACGGTGCTTGAGTTTGGTTGGTCGTTCGTCTCCCATGATACAACAACAAGAAGATCTTCGATAGAAGCACGAACTAAAGAGATCTTGAACTCTTGACTTAGCCTATCACTGGGATAAAGAAAACGAGAGAAGGAAAACGATTTTTAAGTGTGTTGAAACTGAAGAGATGCATGGTTTATATAGGGGACTGGAGGAGGAAAATATGGAAAATACAATATTCTGAATTAAAGGTCATTGACTTTATATCTGATTTAATTCAGAAATAATCAATTAAATGACTTATTAAACGAATATGTTTTTTGTGAATTGCTTTATTGCCTTCTAATATGTGAATTTAATGGAAAGTCAATAGTATCCTATTAAATTCGGAATATTCAAAAGATATGTAAGGAAAAAATTAATTCGAAGTGGGTAAAATATCCGCAAGTCCAAGAAAGGGCCGATCGGTCCGGACATTCGCGTCACCCACGACGTGCGAGCGCGCCCCAACCCGAATGGGTTCGACGAGCTTCGATTTGCACCCCCTGCGCCTGCGCGCGAGGCATAATGTTCATTCAAGTCATTCAATGACTTTCAAGTGGGTTGATGTATTTAAACCATTCCCAAGCTTGTTATCCCACCCATGTGGGATATGGGGTTTTTATTTTCCTTTACACAATTCACAACATCCTCAATTTGAGCATCAATTTCTCATTCATTTCTCAACTGTTTTGGGCATATGAGATACCATTGTAAAGGTCTCATGGAGTAGAATATTAATTAATAAATTAATCATTCGAACATCCACCTTTACCACTAGAAAATATGCCTCAAAGTTTCCAATTTCTCACATTTTTTCAACAGATGGTACCAACCTCGACGACCAGCACTAAAACTCGTACCACCACCGAGCAACCAAAATTAAGAAAGAAACGATATCTGACTGCATCGGCAAACGAACCAGAAAAGGGGATTAATCTATTGAAGACCACCGACAAATCGCAAATCAAAATCGAGTGTCGTGAAAATATATCCACGAACGCAAATCTACTACAACGGTAGACTATAACGTGCCACAAGATAGAGGAAAATATGGCACAAAGCAGAGGAAAAGCGTGCCACAAAAATAAATAAACAACTAAAAAAACATCGAAAAAACAAAAACTAAATATAAAAAAATCAAACGAGATTAAAATATCAGTGATGGTATCAACCTCGGCGACCAGAACTAAAACTCGTAACACTACCGACCAACCAAAATTAAGAAAGAAACTAAATAGGAAAGGCGCTTGAGAGAGAAAAAAAACCTAAAAGAGGAGCCGTTTGGTAAACATGCCTAGATAACTAGAATACTTAAAATTTACATCATAATGTAGTTACTAATGTAATAATTATATTTTCATATAATTGCACTATGGTGTCACATGCTTAACATATTTTTGTACTATAAAGTATTGATATTCAAATATAAGATTTGAAACGTGGAATCTAACTGGTAATGAAAAATTCATTTTTTAATGATTATTGACTTTTAATTTTGAAAAAATCAAATACATAAGTTTGAACACCTAAGCAAAGTGAAAAGGGAGGAAAAAAGCTTTACAAGAGTTGAAAATGAAGGCGCGACGTAAGTTTTGTTCATATTTAGTATCCACTTGGCATGTTTTAAGTCTAATTTTCATTTTTTTTCATGGTTTACTATAATGACGGTCAAATATCGTCATAGCGAAGAAAACACATTCTGTGAGGAATTAATAATAAATATATTTTTTAAAAATATGAGTATATTATGTTTATTAAAAGAGAAAGAAATTAAAAAACAATGAGATTTTATCACTCAAGTAAATAAATTTGATCCATATATATTTTTATAAATAAAAAATACGAGATTTAACATCTCTAGATCATAAACAGGATCATACAAAGAAAATGTAAAAAAAAAAACTAACCCAAAAGCTCGAAACAAAATAGATACAAACATCATCAAAGCTCAACGATGAAAAGTAAAAATCAACAACAAACACCATTAAAAAGAATGCATATTACATTAATAAGACGCGTTGACAATATGATCATTACCACAACTCAATCGCGAACTATAACAGTGAATGTAAGCTCGTATTCAAATCCAATTCAAAAGTCTAAAATCAAGAGATTTAATTCGATTGGTAATATTATTATTTGAAGGTTGTGAGTTAAATTCCATGTGAAATTTACACACAGTTGCCTAAAGATTACGAAATCCAAACAATAAGAAACATTTTTAATCTCATTTAAGTAATGTTATTAATACTTACCTAACAAGCATAAACAAAATAAATGGGCGAACTACATTATTAGTCATTGATTTTTAGACTTCGTATTGTTTTCGTGATTGAACTGTGAAAAGTTTCGATTTTAACCTTAAACATTTCAAATTTATTTTTGTCCTTAGACATGAAAGTTAAGAAATATTTTTTTATTTATTTTTTTATTGATGTGATATTTGTCTAATCGTCCTCAATCACTCAATTAGTTTAATTATTTTTAAATCTCTTTAAAAACACGAGATTGAACACATAAATTTATTATTTTTAGGATTTTAGATATTTCTCGGATTTGAGGTATTTGCGAAGTTTATCTAAAAATTTGAACAGTAGAAAATATTCTTTTAAGAAGACGAAGACGAACAACACACATCAAAACTACTCTCATCGGATAATCGTCGAGGGAGTTTGAAACATTAGAAGATCATAATTTTAGATGATTTTCTTAATAAATTTTTAGTGGATTTGTTGAAACTAATTTGAAGAGAAACCAGATGAACGAAATGCATATGTTTTGATACTGGTCTTGTCGCAAATGAAGACGAGTTGTAGGCGACAATTGACTAATGATGACAATCGAATGAACTTATAATTTTCTATAAAAAGATGGAGATATTTATTATGTCATCACATTGTTAATTATTTAATTTTTCAGTGATAAAAAATCTAAAAATTTAATGATAAATTGATTTTTTATTGTTCTTTGACCAGAAATAGATAACAGCTAATGTTAGTGACGGTATCTTTAAGGGACCGGCGGGGTCACCGCCTCTCAAAATTAAAAAAAAAAATAAGTTGGAGTAATAATAAAATTGTACTTTCCTAAAAACATAAAATTTATATTGTTGATCCCTTCTAAATTTAAAATTTTTTAAATGACCTACTCAGTAAATAATATTGAGTATCGTCACGGCCTTAAGACTAATGTAATTTTTTTTTTGACAAATCTTAAATCTAATTATAATTTTACTTAAACAAGAGGAGATGATGAGACTCTAGAGGAAGAAAATGAACTGCTTTTAGTGGATCTAGAATTTATAATCTAAGAAAAAAAATATAAACAGCTTTGTCAACCAGCTAAATGTACTTACTCGATTAATGATGTAGTTATCCATAATAAATAGATACATATTTATTTATTTATAGGTTTACCCTTTTTTTTTTTCTTGCAAAAGGCATTGTGGTTTGGAAGCGACGGTACCCAATAAATGCAATTTAATTATTTTGACATTTGGAACCTTATGGTCAGATACCGGTGTGGTACGAAATTTTATTTTTCGCTTCTAAATTCAAAGGCATTTACTTAAGTTTGATAATTTAAATGTGATAAAAAGTTATTTATTTAAATTTATTATTGTATAATTTTTGTTGGGTAAACTACTCCAATGACCATCAAATTATAGGGTTGATGTCGATTTGATCACTATATTTTTAATTTTGTCAAATATACCACTTAATTATTTAAATGGTTCCAATTAAGCCACCCGCCGATAAAAAACGAAAAAGTTGACGGAACTGTTAAAAAATTAGTATAATTACACATTTGGTCATCTATATTTATACAATATATTAATTTAGTCCTAATTTTAATCTAATAAAATAAACTAATTGTCCAATAACGTGTCACCACCTTATTAGAGGTCTTTAATTATTTTTATTCAATTAATTTCCCGCCTCCAATCAGGTGGTGACACGTGTCACACCCATTTGAAAATGGAAAAATGCTAACAGATTGCTTCCAGGCTGAATCAAACATGGGGCCTTAGAATGCAAAGGGCGGGTGCATAAACTAGGCCAAGCACTTTTTTGTGTTATGATATACAATCTTTGATATATATATATATATATATATTTAAATGGTATTAGTGCTTAAAAAATGGAAGAAGAGAAAATGATGTTGGGCAGATTTGAACCTGGAACATTAGAGTGGAAAGCACACATGCTTACTACTAAGCCAACCTCATTTTTATGATATAAAACCCAACATTTAATATATGTCATATATGGATTTTAATGCTCGAAAAAAGAAAGAAAATGTGGTTTTAAAAAATTTGAACATGACATATATGTATAAATATCTAACCTAATTAAATAAACCTAATAATTAAATTAAAGTTAACAATATTTTATATATTTTTTAAATTATACTTCGTGCACTATTTAAAATAAAAGATTTAAAACTATATGAAATTCATTTTGAATTATGTTCATGGTTTGGATTCCCTAAATAAATTTACTATAATTTTAATTTTTAATATAATTATATATAATAATTTAATTAATTTTTTAAAATATTAAAATTATTAAATTGATTTTTAACTTAATTAATCTTTTTAAAAATCATTTTAATAATTTTAATTTTTTAATATAATTATATATAATAATTTAATTAGTTTTATTAATTAAAATTATTAAATTGATTTTATAAATATTAATTAAGTTAAAAATCATTTTTTTAAAAATCAATTTAATAATATTAATATTTTAAAAAATAATTAAATTATTATATATAATTATATTAAAAATTAAAATTATATTAAATTTATTTAGTGAATCCAAACCACGAACATAATTTAAAATGAATTTAATATAATTTTAAATCTTTTATTTTAAATAGTACACGAACTATAATTAAAAAATGAATTAATATCCTATACATTGGCGGTGGAAACTGAAAGTTTCCACAAGCATCATAGGTTTAGGGTATAGGGAGTTAGTTTAGGGTATATGGTTTAGGTGTAGGTGTTTAGAATTTAGGGATAGTTGTTTCAATTTAAGGTTTAGTGTTATAATTTAGGGTTTATAGGTTATGATTTAGTTTTTAGGGTAATATGGTGAGGATTTATGTTTTAACCTATAAACTCTAAATTATAACCCTAAACCTTAAATTGAAATAATTATCCTTAAATTCTAACCCCCTACACCTAAACCTTATACCCTAAACTAACTCCCTATACCCTAAAACTAATGCGCTTGTGGAAACTTTCAGTTTCCATCGTTTGTGTATAGAATATTTATCCTTAAAAAATATATAAAATATTGTTAACTTTAATTTAATTATTAAGTTTATTTAATAAGGTTAGATGTTTATACACATATATTAAATGTTGGGTTTTATATAATAAAAATAGGATTGACTTAGTGGTAAGCATGTGTGCTTTTCAATCTAATGTTCTAGGTTTAAATCCACCCAACATCTTTTTCTCTTCTTCCATTTTCTGGGCACTAATACCATTTAAATATATATCAAAGATGCTATCTCATAACATAAAAAGGTGCTTGGCTTAGTGGCAAGCACTTACCCCTTGCATTCTATGGTCCCAAGTTTAATTCCCCTTGGAAGTAATCTCTATGTTAGTATTTTTCCACCTCCAATAAGGTTGTGACACGTGTCACTATCTTATTGAATAATTAATTTATTTTATTAGATTTAAAGTAGAAGTAAATTGATATATTGTATAAATATAGAGGACCAGATGTGTAATTATATTATACCAATTTTTTTAACAGTTCCGTCAACTTTTTCGTTTTTTTAACGGCAAATGGCTTAATTGAAACCATTTAAATAGTTAAGTGGTATATTTGACAAAATTAAAAATATAGTGGTCAAATCGACATCAACCTTATAGTTTTACTCATATTTTTTTAATTCAACAAGTAGTTTCAGTGAAAAGGTAGATGATATTTTTTTAGGAGACTCGGGTTCAAATAATTTTATCTGTAAGATGTGTACACATTATCCAATAGTTAAAAAATATATAAACATATGCTACCTTGTAACTAACTTATGACTATTCAAAAAATATAATTATATGTTTTTTTTTTAATTCAAGTCAAACACAGAAATATATAACCAAACTAATAAACGATATATTATTTATAAATAATGAAACTCGAATTTAAAATATCAATTATGTCCTATATAATTGTATTTAAATCAATTAGTCAAATGACAGTTATTATAAATCATTTATACCCTCAAAACAAAATTTTAAGAAATCAAGTCTATAACAGCTTAACGTGATAATCAAAACTTCGATATGTATACAACTATTATTTTTATATTCAAGTTGACTTAAATCCATTAATATGTTTACATAAAACAAAATTGAATAGGCATAATGCCAAAAAAAACACTTTGATATCTATTTTTAAGTAATTTAATTCTTAATGTTTTATTTTAGATCAAAATAGTTCATCTGTAAATAAAAATTGTTAGTCAACTGACGATAAACAATTTTTAAAATAACTTTAAATTCGAGCGTACTTACAAATGTAATTAGAGGGGACCATGACCCTCTATATTAGTAAAATTGGTAAGTGACCCCTCTACAAATTATGTACAAGATAATAATTGGTAAAATTACATTTTGCCACATTGAATGGTGAAATGGTAATTTAATTCTCCTAAAAGTTAAACAGTTAGAAGTCAGTATTTTGATAAAATTAAAGTCTCATAAGATTTTATAATTCAAGTTTCATCCTAAAAAGAATTCTGACTTTACTCTAGTAATATACTCGAATTTATTTGTTATTGTTTTTTGAATAGTTTTAAAATATTACAATGTAGCATATGTTCATATTTTTTAATCTTTTGATAAATCACACATATTTTACAGACAAAATTATTCGAATTTGAATTTTTTAGGATGATTATCATATTTTTTTTATTGAGACTACTTTTAAGTTGGATATATTTGAATTTATGAATGGGAAAGAGTAGACAATAATAAATAAATAGATAAGGGTGAGGAAGGCAGGCGAAGCCGGTTTGAAAATTAGGCAAAGAGATATGAATTAGGAAAGGGTGAGGATGGAGGGTTTGGCAGTCGAACAAAAACTTTGTTCAATCAGCGGCTGCCGTTATTCTTTTAATCCCATCAATCATAAATTGTATCATATATTAAACATCAAAATATAAATATATCAAAATATCTAATTGTAAATTTTATCTCTCCCTATTTTACAACGGCTAAAACAATCAACTTTTGTTCACTTTAATTTCTCAGAATTTGATCCTTAAACTTTCTGAAAACTAAGAAATTATCTCACTTATTAATAAACAAATTAATTTAAAATGATATTTTTGACTAATTAGTCGTATAAATTGTAAAATTAATAATTTTTGGCTTGCCAATTCTTATAATAGAATTTGTTGAATTGTAACTTTTTTAGGTTAATATTTTTTTTGTTACCTTTTTAATTTTCAGGGCTTCGCTCTGATTAATTCAGACGACCCGCTTCATATATATTTAAAGTAATAAAATTATTGACCGGTAAAATAAACAAGAATCAGAGACGGTGGTCCGATAATGGTTCTGGAGAAGGCATCGAGTCAAGATTCAAGTATGATCTCTCTGATATGGGGTCTTAGTGTCTAAAGGTAGAAGATTGTATCGTCTCTATGTTGCATGCTCCCTTTTATACTACTCAGACAGGTGGCACTATGAGGTCTCTCTGGTAAAATAAAGAATAATGTTTATTTAATCTTCAAATTCTAAATCTTTAACCTGAAAACTTTAAATTTAAAATCTATAAACTCTAAGCTTTAAATTATAACCCTAAACTCTAAATATAAAACACAAAAATATAAACATCTAAACTCCAAATCAAAAACAAAACCTTTAACCTATAAATTGAATAGGTTTATGAAGGAATGAAATATAAAATAAGTTGTATTTCTAATGACACACTCCACATATGCTCGGTCTTATCTGATGGTTTTGTCTAATCTGCGTGCTTGGGAAATAGTCAAAATCCAACAAAGCATCAGGCTGCGTCCATTAATGCAGTTCCCCTCAACTACCTTATAAACCCTTCCAACTATACCAAT
Organism: Hibiscus tridactylites; assembly: GCA_958450335.1. Taxonomy (NCBI): domain Eukaryota; kingdom Viridiplantae; phylum Streptophyta; class Magnoliopsida; order Malvales; family Malvaceae; genus Hibiscus; species Hibiscus tridactylites. The sequence goes on from OY288266.1 coordinate 77,954,049, forward strand.
TACCTTCCATCAACTCCACCTTCCCATACCTAACTCTCCCTCCTCCATAATAATAATCCTTTGTTTTTCAAGCTTTGAAATCTCCAATCTCCAATCTCCATAACCACTGCAAAGAATGAGCCGCAAAGTGCATGCTCAGAACAAGTTCGTGAGGTTCATCACGATTCCCTTTAGAGCCTTGGGGAAGGCAAGGGATCTTTACGTTAAGAGCTTGACGAGTTGCGCTGCAGGTGTCAGCTTCGGCCAAGGCGGCGGCGATTACACGGGACAATACCCGGGGTTGCCGAGGAGCTTCAGTGAGAGCTCGGCGGCATCCAGCTATGATAACGAAGATCTTAGAGATCTCATCCGGGCTGCCTCGGTTAGGAGCTTGGGTCATAAGAACGAAGTGGAGATGTTCTTGCAGGAACAGTTGAAGCAGATGAGAGCAGCCAAAGGGTTGCCCAAGAGTTCCAGTGTTGGCATGGGGAGAATCGACGAAGACAAACCCTTTGAATCCCAAGAAAACAACCAAATTCATCATGTTCATAACAATAAGAAACAGGATTCTTTGTTTAAGAGAAGTAAAACCTACGCTGTCACCAAAACAAGTAGTGTTTCTTTTGATTCTTATTGATTTTATGTAAATTGTAATTTTTATTGCAAGCCAAGTGTGTTTTACACATGTTGATATTAAATTTGAGTATCAAAATTTTAGAGCTTAAGCTCAATGTATCATTTGATAATCTTCCTCTTTATAGAGTTTATATGCAAATAGAATGAGCCTTCTCATGTGTACAAATTAGTCCAAAGCTATGAGATTTTGATTATCACTGCAATGTCAAAGTTGGAGGCCTTAGCCTTCTTTAGCATCTGAAGAAAAAGGCTGAAAATTGTCTAAAGAACATGTAGTTGTCTAGTTTTGGACATAAATCCATGCTATGGTCTAGGTTAGATTTTTCTTTTTCATACCATTCATTCATGTCAATTTTATAGTTTATGTTTAAGATTTTTTATTGTCTCTCGATAATTTTGTGCCTAAAATTTAAATTTGAATGATTTTCTTGAAATTACAATATATATTATAACTGCAATAAATACTTATTGATTTAGATGAGATAATCTGAAATTTGGTTTTACTCTATTTTGTAGTTTGATGTTGATTTCAGATGGAAATCAAAGGACAATTGTTATCTCTGATTTTAAAGAAGAAATCTATTGAATGCACTCTATTTGTTACAAATTCATGAGCCGATACATATGCAGTGAAGAATATTGTTGTCGTTAATCATGATTCAGGGGAACAACATCATCCAATGTTTTGATTATTTAAAAATTCACTAAATGCGATTCGAAAATACAAACATATATATACACGTGCTTATATCTTATATTCAAGTTTGTGTAACATAAATTGGTACTAAAATCCTAGGAGCCTAAATTATGTGATTAGTCAACAACTTCTAGAACAAGTAGTTAAACTCTCAGTTGACACTCTTCCATCACCCTTGCCTAGGTAAAAATTATTAAAAAAATCATATGATTAAATTAATCTTGCTTTATCTATTTTGAGTGGAGCACTATTTTAATTAAATCTTAGCCTATGTGAGTGACCAGCAATTGTTTTATTTCACAATAATTAAATTCTACATCCTTAATGAAAAGACAAATGGGCGCTTGGTCTAGTGGTATGATTCTCGCTTTGGGTGCGAGAGGTCCCGAGTTCGATTCTCGGAGCGCCCCTTATTTCCCCATCTGTTGTCCGAGCGGCTATTCGGTTTTCCTACTATTTGTTATGGACTATGTTGCTTGCTTAGTTTCAATTAAAGCCAAAAGCCCAAAACCCACAACTGTGTCTGTAACACATTTTGGACGCGGTTCATATAGATTCCCACTCTCTATACACACAAGTAGTTTTCATGCTTCAAAATATATAAAACTTATTTCAATATCAAAATTTATATTTGGATAATATATTTTAATATGATTTTTGTTTATTTTAATTTTTGTTCTGTATGGATTTTTTAGCTGGTAATTGTCACTGCATGAATTATATAAATGTTGAAAGTGAACATTTTTAAAATAGTCTGGATTTAATTATCTCTAATGTAATATTTTTATATTGAATTTGGTAATTAAAATTTCATTAATCTAACTTATTAAGTTGAATAAAAACCAGAAAGTTAGCATAAAACTTCTTAAATTTGATACTACTATTGTTTGATTTTTAATCATATACGTGAACTATTGATTTACAACTTGAATTGTTTTCAAACTTGGAGATAACCGAGAAAGTTACATATCTAATATCGGGTAATTTAAATTCTAAACCATTGAACATAGCAATCACTTTCGTTTGCACCACAAACGTTTAATTAATCAAATTATATTATTAAACTTTAATTATTAATAAACTAATTCAATTGTACTAACACTGTTAAACAAGTCCAACAAGAAATTGAAATTAACACTTTTACCTAACATATTTCTTTTACATATCATCATCAAATATTGTTTAATTAATAATTTTAATAATTTTTTTAAGAATTTTATAAAACATTTCATTTATATAAATTGAAAGCAAAAATAACCAATTTTTTTTTTTATAAATCCTAACAAAACAATATTTAAGTTGCCAAATAAACATTAGTTATTGATGATATGTGAAACCTATGTAAATAATGAAAGATGAATAATGTAATTTAATTAAATAAAAGATTTATGATCTAAATGAAAATGGATGCTACATTTAGTGATCTAAATGTAAATTGCTCTATGATATTCTAACATTAATTTCTTTTTGATAAATAGAGAAGAGAAAAATTAATATGAACAAGTGCCTCGTTAAAAAACCCTCCTCGTTAAAAAACCCTCCTAAGCCTAAGTGAGGGAAAAAGAGTGCACTTGAACGTATTCAAACAAATATACATCAGATAGTAACATCACATAGTACCTAACCCAAATGACAAGTCCTCGTGAACCAAAGATAACACCTCAGGCGGTGGTAGCGGAAACAAGCGGGTTGTGAGATCCACCTCCCCAATAGGCGAAGGCACATGTGCCTGAGAACACTTAGCTAGCCTGTCGGCAACCCTGTTCGCCGATCTCTGAATATGCGCGAACCAAACCTCCCAGTCCCTATCTAATAGCGCATATACAATAAGCAATAGCGATGCCAAACCATTAGGCAAATCTCGATTCTTGATAATACGATAAGCATCCATACTATCAACCTCGAGCAGAACCCGTCGAAAACCGTCCGACCACGCCAATCTGAGCCCTTCAGCAATACCTCATAACTTTGCTTCAAGGACCGAACAAATCCCTATATACTTACTAAATCCAACAAGCCAACCACCATCACTATCGCACATAACACCACCACAAGATACAACACCACTAGGGGATCGAGGAGACCCATCCGTATTTAACTTGCACCAACCAGTCGAAGGTGGCTGCCAACGCTCACCCAATAATCTGTTACCGTCACCCTGCTGGCCATGCTGAGTTGCGGAATTTACACTTAAGATACACAGACCATACATGCGCTAACACGTCTCCCATACACTGAATTCACCACGCTGATCCGGTTCAAACACACACACACACACATTTTGATACTTCCACAACACCCATAAAGCTGCTCCAAAGTGAAGGTCCCAATGACGTACCTGCGAAGAAAATGACGATGAAGATACCAAATTGCAACGAAGCCAGCTAATAAAATTCATGGACAGAAACTCTGTAAGATGCGCTGCAGGTATCAAAGCTGACAACAATGCAGTCATCGTTGGACACTCGCGGACTAAGTGGTCGATAGACTCGATCGGGCTGCCACACACTCTGCAATCCATGGTATCCGCCATATGACAACGGAAACGCTCCGCGTTGGTTAGCACTCTACCACGCACCACGAGCCAAAGGAACCAACGTATGCACGGTAACCCCTTAAAATGTGCTAACACTCTCCATAAATTATTACCCGGGAAGTCTTCTGACATGGTACACTAATCATAAGTCGAGCGGACAGAGAATTTATGCGCAACAATCCATTTCCAACCAATTCCATTAGCCAAGACATCCGGCCAAGAAGCCATGATGGCAACCAAATGATGAACAACTTCGATAGGGAGAAACGCGGCACAAGCTTGCCACTTCCACTGCTCCGTAACGTCCACCATATGGGCTATAGAAATCCGAGGGAGAATCGGAATACAAGTTGGATCAACAATGACACTAATTAACGGTCCAACACCCCTAACCATGCATCCCTCCAAAAATAAATAGTTTGTCCATCTCCCAACGACCAAACGAAACTATCACGCACCTTGCACCAAACCAAACTAATCCCCCTCCAAAGATGTGAACAGTTAGGACGATGAATCTCCATCGAAATGATCTCCGCCCATTTATATTTCGATCGTAGTACCCGCGCCCAAAGTTGATCCGGATGGGCCACAAGATTAAACGCCAATTTCATTAGGAAAGCAAACTTTTGCTGTTCAAGGATTTTAAGGCTGAGACCACCCTTCAAAATTGGCGAGCATACCGTCTTCCAATTAACAAGATGAACGCCACGTCGACCCACCACATGACCCCAAATGAAACTGCAGATTATTTTCTCAATTTCAAGACAAACACTCTTCGGCAAACAAGTAGATTACATCGAATAATATGGGTTAGACGATAGAACCAATTTAGCCAACACCAAACGTCTTGCAAAGGATAAGCTCTTGACCGGCCAACCAGAAAGCTTGTCCCGAACACACTGAATCACATATTGGTAGATTGCTTTCAATACCCTTGAATGTAAAAGCAGAACGCCCAAGTAACGCCTTAAGTCTCCAACATCACGAAAACCAAACTGATTACTAATGTTAAAACGTAAAGGAGCCACTACATTCTTAGAGAAAAAACAGTGATCTCCGAAACACTTAACATTCTGTTCAGAGGCTGCACAAAAATCCTGTAAGATCGCCTTAATAATATTAACCTGCTCCACTGATGCTTCCGCAAAAAGGAAGATGTCATCCGCGAAAATGAGATGTGAGATCACATGTCCATTACAAACGAGCCTCAAAGGTTTCCACACACCATTACTCGCCGCCTGATGCACCGACTGCACTAACCACTCCATACACAAAACGAATAAATACAGAGACAACAGACCACTCTGACGGATTCCCTTAGAGGGAAAAAATGTATCTGAGGCAGAACCGTTCCAAAGAACTTGCATAGAAAAAGACGATACACAACGCATGATCAAACGGCAAAACTCATCAGGCATACCAATATCTTGCAATGTGTCATCGATAAACGCCCACTCGAGTCTATCATAGGCCATTTCAAGGTCAATTTTAAGCGTCATAAAACTCTAACTTACCCTTTTTAATCTGCATGGAGTGGGTAACTTCATGTGCAATGATAATGTTGTCCGTAGTAGAACGCCTAGGAATAAAACTCGTTTGGTTCATCGAAACCCACTCCGGTAAGTATGCCTTCAGACAATTCACTATTATCTTGGTAATGATTTTGTACATCACAGAACACAAACTTATCAGACGGAATTGAGTGATATTTTCAGGCAATTGAATTTTTGGCAAAATAACCAATAAAGTATGGTTCAAAGCGGGGAGAAAAGGTTGCCCTGCAAAAGTATCAACGACTAAACGACAAACTTATGGTCTCACTGTAGCCCAATTCTTTTGATAAAACACTACATGCAATCAGCTCCAAGTGCCTTTAGGGGCCTCATATCAAACACAAAATTGTGCACTTCGTTATCTGTGACAGGAGCTAGAAACGCCCTGCGCATAGCCTCTGTACATAGGAGAAACTGACCCCGAAGTGCAGCGCTGACCCCAACAGAACCAGCTCTAAAAAATAGATCCTTGTAGAAACTCACGGCCATACTCTGCAGTCAAGTCTGATCCAAACACCATTCACCATTCGAATCGCGCAATTTTGTGACAAAATTCTTCCTCCTCCTTTGCATAGTGCATCTATGGAAATAAGTAGTACTCTTATCCCCACAGTGTGCACATTGTACACGTGATTTTTGCAACCGGAGGCTTTCCTCATGCCGTAACACCTCAGCCAACTCAGCGCGCAGCTCAATATCCAGCCGAACTAGAAAATTAGAGTGGGAAGCACGCAAAGCCCGATCAATACCTCTAAGGCGCTCCAACAACTCTTTCTTCTTTTTACCAATATGCCCAAAGACAGTCATTCCATTCCCGCACCTTTTCTGTAAAAACTTGTACATTAGTTTCCACATCCAAACTAACATCCCAAGTGTTAAGAATGAACTTCTCAAACCGATGATGATCTGGCCAAGCGACAATAAAATGGAAAGGCTGAGAAGCACGATCACCCCATGCCGCGGATAGTGCAAAAGTAACGGGCAATGATCCAATCTCACTCAATCCAGATGAGAAAGTAGTGATGAGGGGAAGAAATTCACCCAGCTCTCATTATACAGGAAACAGTCCAAACGTTTACGAATACGACCATGCTTTCAAGTGAATTCCTCACCTCAAAACTCCGCTTCCACTAACCCATTTTCAAAGATAAAATCCTGAAAGAGTTATCTAATTCCATTGTCACGAGAAAAACCGCTATTATGTTCATTCACCCGTAAAATAGAATTGAAATCTCCCCTAGGAGCCAAGGTGCGCCATCGCAGGGTTCAAATTCAATAAACACTCCCAAAGCCCTCTTCTAATCGTAGCATTCAGACTTGCATAAACAATTGTAAAAATAACCTAGTGAGGCCATCTAGAGAGACGAACCTGCCCATGTACAAACTGATTAGAGACTTTCAGAATCTCAACATCGATCCCATCATTCCACAAAACCCAAATATCACCACTTAGTCCACTAGCCTCAACTCAGAATGAGTTAGAAAAACCAAACCGAGATGTTACTTTATCCGCACGAAGGCCACTAATTCTGTGCTCCATAAGCGCAACCAAATGTGGGTTATGGTGCTTGAGAAAATCCTTAAAATAATGTCGAAACTCAGAGCTAGCTGCTCCATAGAAATTCCAAAAAAGAAATTCGATCATTGATAATAATAAAATACGGAACAAAGTGAAAACCTTATTGATTACCAACATCTGGCGAACCCGTAGCATTTATATCCTCTAAAGTAATTACAGGTTCCCCACGTCCAACAACCCAGGAACCTGTATCGAGAGGCCTATCAGCCCTAGAAATACTAGTCGAGCCAATCTCAGAGTGACCAAAGCTCGCTGGTAACCAATCAGTAAGTAACGACCGATCGAAGAGCTTATTTTCTTTGCCCTTATAGATTTTCAAACCATTTTAGGAGCCCCCACTACCACTCTTTCTTGTATTACCCGACTTAGCACTGTCTATCGCCAACCTTTGCCCGCGCTTCTCGTTTGCGGCATCCAAGATTGAGATTGCTGTATGATTACCCGTTGCGGATTGCACCACATGCGATAAAACTTGTGGAAATTGACTCCCTTCTTACGAAAGAATCTGAATAGGAACGTGAACATTACCATCAACCTCTTTCAAAACTTCCCTACCCGAGTACTAAAGGCATCCATCCGTCACAACAATCGTCGAATGAGTTCCCGGATTGGTAGTAGCATTCTTCTTCGGTGGCAATTCCTCAATAGGCTTAGCCACTGTAGTCACACCAACCCCAACTAGACCATTACTCGAATCCTCTACCTGATCGAAAATCTCACTCTAAAAACACCCTAGTTGAAAATCCTAAGAAATTAGAAAGGAAAGTGTAAACATTTTTACACTTGAACAAAGATTAGAATGGTTCAATGTGTAACTATCAAACTAAAGTTAAGTCACACTTAATTTACATTGAAATAATCTTAACATGTATGTATATATATAAATAAGCTTATGGTGATAATAGAAATCAACATGTAAATTATATTATATGTATAAAATAGTTGGACTTAATGTTAAACTAACATTATAATATGATGTATATTATAAGATAGTGGAATTTATATTAGATTAAACCTTATAATAATATGATATATAGTATAAATTAGTGGGAATTAAATTATTAATAGATATAATATATGTTTATAGTGGGAATAATATATGGTGCCTAATGCAACCATGTGTCCCACTCAATAAAACTAGGGGACACACGGCAATGTAAGGATTAACACCCAAATTTTATTGTCATCTTCTTCATTTCATCAAAACCACCGAAACTAAGAACCATAGAGAGAGAGAGAGATCTGAAAGTTTGAAGAAGTTTGGGCTAGAAATCCATCTTAGAATTTGTATGCATGTTCACTTAAAATTCATGAAAATGTTTATGTTGTTACCGATCTTGTTTTTGAAAGTTTGTTTGTTTTTATTGAATTCTGGGTAATGATGCTGTAGAACTAATTTTTTGATATAATAATTGAAAAATGTTTTGGACTGATTTAAAAAGTATTTAAAACATTTCCAAAGTCCAAACAACTTGAAATTATGTTTAGGGAAGTTTTTAAAAAGAGTTTTACATGTTTTTCAAAGCCAAACTTTACAAAACTGTCCAGGCGTTTCGAAACACCTTAGAGAGTTTCAATACGGGGGATTCTAGTAGCAAAAACGTTTCGATACGAGTATCGAAACGGGTTTTCCCTGGATAAGGATTTTGCCCAGCGTTTCGAAACGGGCCATGCCGTTTCGATACGCCTACGTGGCATTGACCACAACGGTCATAAACCCCAACGGCTATTTTCCCAACTAACTTTTAAATGCATGTGTTTTGATACGGGTCTAGACATTTCGATACGTGTTCCGAAATGACTAGGGGGCGTTCCGATACGAGTGCCCTGACAGACTGTAACGGCTCTTTCTACTTAGAGAGCGTTTCAAAACGGGTTCGAGCGTTTCAAAACGGGGAGCTGCAAAACTGCATTTATGGTGGGAATTAAAGTCCTCAACGACTCCAATTTGATCCCAACGGATAGTAACGGCTACAAACTCAATTGGGAGTATAAAAGGGACCTCCAAGCATCAAGTAAAGGCTAATGCTCATATTGCCAAACAACAAATGATCAAATATTGTCTTAGTGCTTCAATTGTCAATTCTTGTATAGACAAACACTAGTGAGCCCAAATTGTCAAATTTGCTCAAGTGTTTTAGGTTTTGGGTGAGTACTAAATTGTGCAAACAAATACCTATTAGAGGGATTTAAGTTTGCTTATTGTTTCTCTTTGTAAGAGAGGGTTTCAATCAAGGCTTTGGGTAGAAAGCTTGATTGTGCATAAGAGTTACCTCCTAAGCCTAGAAAAGAGGACGAATTAATAGTGTATTGATTGGAAATCCTTAGTGGGGAGCTAAGGTAGTGGATGTAGACCTTGGTTAGAAGGTTGAACCACTATAAAGCATTGTGTCACATTTCAATTTAGCTTCCACAACCCTTCCACCCAAAAATCCACCTCTCCACCACTTGGTGAGCCTTATCGGTTGAACGAATCGAGCCCCACACATATCAACAATTGGTATCAGAGCTTGGCTCAATCGAAGGGGATTCACATCCTATTGAGAGGATCCGGCAAGCTCGATCACTATTTCATCAACCGGCTCAAATGACGCAATCCATCGACAAACCGCCTTTCTTTGATGGAACCCACTATGCCCATTGGAAGACAAAGATGAAGTTCTTCATCAAATCTAGAGATTACAATCTATGAGATATAGTTGAAGATGGTCCGTTCGTGACTCAAAGAAGCAAAGCGGAATGGAGTACCGACGATCGCAAGAAGATGGAGCTTAATTGCAAAGCCTTGCACATCTTGTTTTGTGCTTTTGGCCCAACCATCTATGAGAAGATGTCTTCTTGTGAGAGTGCCAAGGAGGTATGGGACAAGCTTGAAGTCACATACGAGGGAACCGATGAAGTCAAGGAGACCAAGATTGGGCTCCTAACCTTAGAGTATGAGAACTTCAAAATGGATCCGGAAGAGAACATCGAGAAGATGTTTGATAGGTTCTCCACTATCACCAATGGTCTCAAAGGCTATGGAGAAGCCATCCCGAAGGAAAAGCTTGTTCGAAAGCTCATCTACTCACTTCCCGAGTCTTGGGACTCAAAGAGGACCGCCATCATCGAAGCCATGAATTTGAAGACCTTGAAGCTTGATGAACTCATGGGGTCACTCCTTACTCATCAAATCATGAAGAAGAACAAAGAAGATGAGAAGAAGAGGGAAGAAATTAGAGCTATGGGAGAGAAGAAAATCAAAGGGCTTGGCATCAATGCAAGTGCCATGGCTCTCAAATCCTTCACTTGTCATCATGTCTACTCAAGTGAAGAGGAGGATGAAGATGAAGAGATAGTTCATCTCTTCAAAAACTGTGCCCCGTTCATGAAGAAAGCCTTGAGAGAGCTTGAACGAGATTCCAAGAAAAAGGAGAGGGCAAGCACTTCAAGCCATAAGAAGAAGGCACATGTGGCTACTTGGAGTGATGAGGACTCCACCGACGATGAACAAGCCAACCTTTGCCTTATGGCCATCGAAGAAGATTCAAGGGTAACTTCTAATTCATCTACTTCATGTTCTTATACTTTTGATGAATTACAAGATGCCTATGATGATTTGGTTTTAGACTTTAAAAATCACATTTTGAAAAACAATAAATTGATTTCAAAGTTAAAAATTCAAAATGATTTGATTTCTAAAACCAAACTTGAACTTGAAGCAAAACTCGAAGAGTTTGAATTAAAGTGTTTTGATTTACAAAATTTGCTTCAAAAAGTTCAAGAAGAAAAGGATTTGATTTCCATAGAGCTTGAAAAGAATTTTTTTTTGGAAAATCAAATTTTTATGTAAGACAATCTAGTGCCCCTAGATTTATTAAAGGAAAATGTTTTAGAAGTGTGTGGGTCCCAAAAGGACTAACCACTTCAATTGAAAATGATGACATTGAAAAATGAATTCCTAAGGGGACTAAAATTTGTGTTAGTAATGTTCATGGATCCAAAGCAATTTGGATACCAAAAATTACTTGATTGTCTTTTTCTAGGTGTGATGGAGATGTTCAACAAGTCAAACATTGAGGGGGAGCTCCATGCACACAAGGAAGAACACTTGAAGAAGGAAGGCTTCACATCCCCCTTGGGTTCAAGTGTAGGTAAAAATTATAGTTGTTTTTGATTTCATTTGTTTATTTAAGTTTAAATTCAACTAGATGATCATATATGTTGGACTAACATTTTTTATGATGCTTTGAGTAAGGGGGAGCCATTTTAAAACCAAATTCTTATTTTTGTCAATTTTTTTACCTCTATTGTTATTTTGAACTTAATGTTTTAAATTCTTTTTGATATAACAAAAAGGGGGAGAAATGGTTTGAAAAATTGAATTTTCAAATGAATAAGGGGGGAGCTTTATTTGATTTCATATCTTCAATCTCTTATTCACATTTTTAAAGTTAAAGGGGGAGAATCCCAAACAATTTTTCAAGTGAGTTTTATTATATCAAAAAGGAGGAGATTGTAGAACTAATGTTTTGATATTATAAATGAAAAATGTTTTGGACTGATTTAAAAAGTATTTAAAACATTTCCAAAGTCCAAACAACTTGAAATTATGTTTAGGGAAGTTTTTAAAAGGGTTTTACATGTTTTTCAAAGCCAAACTTTACAAAACTGTCCAGGCATTTCGAAACACCTTAGGGCGTTTCGATACGAGGGATTCCAGTAGCAAAAATATTTCTATACGAGTATCGAAACGGGTTTTCCCTAGATAAGGATTTTGCCCAGCGTTTCGAAACGGGCCATGCCGTTTCGATACGCCTACGTGGCATTGACCACAACGGTCATAAACCCCAACGGCTATTTTCCCAACTAACTTTTAAATGCATGTGTTTTGATACGGGTCTAGACATTTCGATACGTGTTCCGAAATGACTAGGGGGCGTTCCGATACGAGTGCCCTGACAGACTGTAACGGCTCTTTCTACTTAGAGAGCGTTTCAAAACGGGTTCGAGCGTTTCGAAACGGGGAGCTGCAAAACTGCATTTATGGTGGGAATTAAAGTCCTCAACGACTCCAATTTGATCCCAACGGATAGTAACGGCTACAAACTCAATTGGGAGTATAAAAGGGACCTCCAAGCATCAAGTAAAGGCTAATGCTCATATTGCCAAACAACAAATGATCAAATATTGTCTTAGTGCTTCAATTGTCAATTCTTGTATAGACAAACACTAGTGAGCCCAAATTGTCAAATTTGCTCAAGTGTTTTAGGTTTTGGGTGAGTACTAAATTGTGCAAACAAATACCTATTAGAGGGATTTAAGTTTGCTTATTGTTTCTCTTTGTAAGAGAGGGTTTCAATCAAGGCTTTGGGTAGAAAGCTTGATTGTGTATAAGGGTTACCTCCTAATCCTAGAGAAGGGGACGAATTAATAGTGGATTGATTGGAAATCCTTAGTGAGGAGCTAAGGTAGTGGATGTAGACCTTGGTTAGAAGGTTGAACCACTATAAATCATTATGTCACATTTCAATTTAGCTTCTACAACCCTTCCACCAAAAAATCCACCTCTCCACCACTTGGTGAGCCTTATCGGTTGAACGAATCGAGCCCCCCACATCTCAACAGATGCTGCTGGAAAATTAATGTTGAATGCTTCGTTGTGTTGAAATAATGCTGGGTTAATAGATTTATTGAACAAAATCTGAAAATTTTGCATAAAACACAAAAGGATACAAAACTGCCCAGAATTCGTACTTGTAGAACACCCTGTATAAAATTTGATTTTTTAGCATGTTAGAGTTCGATTTAGAAAAATTTATGTAGGACAAAGTTGTAGGAAATTGAATTTACTGAAGGATAGAGGTCTTGGAATCATGAAAATGTTCATAAAATTTCTGGAAATTGAGTTAGAACAATACTGGTCACATGAAGAATAAAACTGGAAATAATTTGGGTATTCGGTAATTTTGGAAAAATTAGGGATTTAATTGTTAGTTGATAAATTCTGGAAATGTTGTTTAGAAACTGAGGGAAAGTTGAATGAATGGATTATAAACTGATTTTTTTTATTTATGGCTTATATAATAGGTTGAAAGTGAATAGAATGCTAACTAGGGTAATCTGGTAAACATAGGCTAAAATTTTGAATTTAAACTATTAAGGACCTTGGCTAAAATATACACTAAAGTTACTTAAGTTACAAGCTGGTAAATTAGGCCCCTGTAAAATGCCTTGTTTTCAAATATTAAACTATATTGATTGAGAAATGAGAAAAATATGTGACATACATGATTTTAAAGCTATGTGAATAAGCGTTCTGGATTGGTAAAGAAATTGAAATTTGGATTTGTGGTTGAAAAGTTATGACCATATTAGTGAGAGTTACTCAAACTGGCAGATTAGGGTCATTTTCAATTTGTCTAAATGTTGATGTATGTTTAAATGAGTATATATGATTGAATTGAGTTCTAACATGATCCTTGTATGTTTTTTAAATGTTTAAGATCAAGATTGTGAGGAATATTTGGAAGATACAAGAGCTAGACATTCAAATAAGAAGAGCAAGGGAATAGTGATCAAAGATTCAAACTAGCTTGGAGTATTGTGAGTGTAGTTATCTTTAGGGTTGGGATTCATATCCTAACCAATGTTTTTATGTTACTTGATGAATTAACATGAAGCATGAAATGAATCTAATGAAGGTTTGGTAATTTTAAAATGTAAAGGAAGAAGGATTAAAGGAAATGAATAATATGTTACATGTTTAGTGCTAGTTAAGGATGTTAGTGATCTTTGTGGTTTGCTATGATATATTGGCTAATTGAGCTTCATGAGATGGATTGATATGTGATCTTAAGCTACTGTTTTGATGTGTATTTTAGTGAAATAATATGATAAGCTTGCTGGAAATTATTTGAATGAAATTCATGTATAGATTTGGTGAAATGGATAACATGTATTAGCTATATGACCTTATAATGTGTTTGTGAAACCTTTGGTTGATATTACTGAAAATTTAAAAGACTTAATAAGTCATTGGTTGACTAGTGGTCCTTAGGTAGAAGGGCATCCCTTAGAGTCTGAGCTCTACTGAATTAAAGGAGGTTAGTCACCTATTGATGCTTTGAACTTCTTTCTGCGAAAAAGTACAAGAAATTCGTGTATCTGAACAATACGTCATTGATTTATGCAAATATTGCAAGTATGGCTCGGAATACATCAAAACCGAGAAAGACTAGTGCAAAATGTTCATTGATGGGCTGAGCGATGAATTAAGTCCGATGTTTACCGCCCTCGATATTACAGACTTTCAAACCCTTGTGAATCGAGTCACCGCCACTGAATCTAAAATGAGAACCGCGGAGAAATGGAAAAGCGGTTATCGGACTGACAAGAAGCGAGAAGGCGATGATAAATCCCAGTGGTCGAAGAAACCTAAACATAAAAAAGAAGCCTTCTCCACCTATACTCCTGTTACTCGAAGTAACTATCCATCTAAAGCTCAACACTCGAGTAAGATGGCCATCTCGGTCGTCTCTGTTAATAGCACAAGAAATGTGGAGAAAGTTCCTACCTGCAAGTTCTGTCAGAAGCAACACTTCAGCCAATGTTGAATCCAATCCAATCTTTGTTTTGCCTGTGGTGGTGATGACCACTATATTCGGGACCGCCCGAAAAGAAATGATGAATCTTCTGCTCGATATTCTAATCCGAGCTCTATGCCACATGGTAGAAACAAGAACCCGAGACAAGCTTAGTCGGGTAATCAAGGAAAGGCAAGGTTGTCCATTCGAAAGCTTCTATTCACCAAGAATCTGGAGCCCCAGCTCGTGTCTACCACATTCGTGGCAAGGAAGAAGAAGAATCTCCAGATGTTATCGCAGGTACGGTTGAGCTAAACTTTAAACATGTTTACGCTTTGATAGACTCGTGATCAACACATTCATTTATTTGTTCATATCTGTTAGATGAACTAAATTTGAAACCTGAAATAGTAAAATCAAGCCTTATAGTTTCAAACCTGATAGGAGGAAAGTTGCCAATTAACTTGATCTGTAGAGACTGCCAAATCACTATTCGAAATGTTCCTTTCTCTAGTGATCTATACGTGTTACCTAAATGTGAATTCGATCTAGTTTTAGGACTAGATTGGTTGGGAAAACATGAAGGCTGGGTAGATTGTCAAAACCGAATGTTATACTTACGGGGTTTAAGAAAAGAATCCATCCTATTGGTAACAAGAAACCGACCTCTATTTTTGCCGCTTTGGCACTGCAAGATGAGCTTGACTCTGGTTTACTTGAAATGCCTGTTGTATCTGAATTTACCGATGTTTTTCCCGAAGAACTTCCTGGCCAACCTCCAACTCAAGAAGTTGAATTCAAGATCGAAGTTCAACCTGGAACTAATCATGTGTCCATTACGCCCTATCGTATGGCACTGATTGAACTGAAAGAATTGAAGAAACAAATCCAAGAACTTGAGCACAAGGGATTCATCCAACCCAACATATCTCCCTAGGGTGCTCCTGTCATATTCGTGAAAAAGAAAGACAATACGATGCAGCTTTGCATTGATTATCGGCAGCTTAACAAAGTAACCATCAAGAAAAAATATCCTCTACCAAGGATCGAAGATCTGTTCGATCAACTCAAACACGCAGTTGTATTCTCCAAGATTGACCTCCAATCCGGTTAGTATCAGATGAGGGTAAAAGAAGAAGATGTGCCCAAAACAGCCTTCCGAACTCGATATGGATATTATGAGTTCCTAGTAATGACATTCGGGTTAACGAATGCCCCTGTTGCATTCATGGATTTGATGAATCGGGTATTCAAGCCATATCTCGAAAAGTTCGTTGTCGTATTTATCAGCGACATCCTTGTATACTCCAAAAATAAAGAACAACATGTTAATCATCTTCGGATTATGCTTCAGACGCTTCGAGATCACCAACTATTCGCCAAGTTCACTAAGTGTGAATTTTGGTTATCCGAAGTCTCATTCCTCGGACACGTCATTTATGTCGATGGAATCAAAGTCGACTCCAAGAAAATTCAAGCTATTCTTGATTAGAGACCTCTGAAAAATGTGAGCGAGGTCCGAAGTTTTCTCGGTTTATCCGGGTATTACCGAAGATTTGTGAAAGGGTTCTCAATTATTGTCGCGCCGCTAACCAAACTCCTTTGAAAGAACGAAACCTTCGAGTGGTCGGAAAAGTAGCAACGGAGCTTCGACCAACTTAAACAAATTCTGACACATACCTCGGTTCTTATTCAACCCGAATCGGGTAAAAAGTTCGTTGTGCATAGCGATGCATCATATTCAGGCCTTGGTTGCATTCTGATGCAAGAAGACAACGTGATCGCTTACACCTCCCGACAACTAAAGCGACACGAAGTAAACTATCCTACACACGATCTCGAGCTTGCGGCCATTGTGTTCACGCTAAAAATTTGGCGGCACTACTTGTACGGTGAAAGATGCAAGTTGTTCATCGACCACAAAAGTCTGAAACATCTACTCACTCAGAAAGATTTAAATCTTAGACAAAGAAGATGGTTGGAATTACTCAAAGATTATGAACTGACAATCGACTATCATCCTGAAAAAGCCAACGTGGTTGCCGACGCCCTGAGTTGAAAACTGAACCTCTTTCTTTGGCTATCAACGCTCACTTCCGACTATACAAGGCTCAGAATTATCTGAATGAACTTCAAATTCAATAAACTTTGATTTCAAGGATCAAAGAACTCCAACAAGTTGATCCAGAACTTCTGAAAATCAATTCTAAGCTTGAGTCTAATCCCGACTTCTCTGTTACGTTGAATAGCCTTCTATACTTCAAAGATCGTATTTGTGTCCCTAATGATAAAGAATTACAGGATGAAATCCTACAAGAAGCGCATCAAAGTCCTTTTTCGATCCACCCTGGATCGGTTAAGATGTACAAGGATCTCTGTTGTTGAGTGTGTAAAAGTTCTATTATTTACACCATTTTTAACCCATATTTCTGCTGCATTCAAGCATCATTGCATTGCATTTAGGTCAATTTACAGTAAAACATCACAAATACACTAAAGGCACGGATTTTACTAAAAGATGGCTGATTTTGCAGGTTGCTGCCATAGTTGACGAGGAAGGCAGGCGCAGGGCAGAGAAGTAGAAGAGCTGAACTGGACAAGCAGACAACGAGGATGAAGCTACCATGGAGCTGTCGTGACAGCAAGGTGACAGCAACCTTATGAAGAGGAAAAGTAAAGTGGACCTCGATAGATAGAGAAAAATCTGCTCGTCTGTCGTGTGAAAGCCAAATATTTTTCCAAGCCCTGGATCAAAAGATATGACAAGCCAAAGCTCAAGGAGAGGAAATCCCTAGAAACAAGGATGACGGCTGCAAAGTAGGAACTTTAGAGATTAAGTCTTTATTAGAATCTTACTTTTAATTAAAGTTGTAATCCTTGTTAACTTAGAATACTTGAGCCCAAAGCTTATATAAGGGCATATATTTTAACCTAGGAGAGATCATACATCATACCCCATAACCGATATCCCAAAACCCCTCCGCCGTCTGTCCGTCGCCGACATGTTCTAAATTCCCCCTAGGGCCACGGGTTGTTTTGTAAAGTAGTTGCAAGGGTTGTTTTGTTTTAGGATTTTCCAAGTTCAATAAAATAAACTTCAAGTTCTCTTATTTTGGTTATTAATATCTTGCAAGAGCATCGGGAGAGCATTGTGAGGTTATCCATTTACTTAGCATCGGGAGAGTTAAGTATACGAAAGAAATAAGAGCAAGTTCTCTAGTTTATAGTTGAACTATCTTGTGCCTAGGGATAGGACAAGGTTAAGTGGCTAAGGAAGAATTCATACACATCGTTGTTCATCCTTCGATTCACGCCGGGAGGTATCATCAAAGACGTGTTCAATGACATACTTGGACCTAGGGATAGGCCAAGGCAGATATGGGATTCTTGCCAAACTTGAAGTACGGAGTTGGTGTGTTTGCTGCTGCGACAGCCAACGGACAGCCGCCGCGACAGGTGCTGCCGCGACGGGCACGACGACAGAACTGGAGTTCCTAAGCATTGCAATACCTGCACTACCGAGCAATTCAATACCAGCCCATTCTCTCTATCTTGATATTCCAACTCTTTTATTTACGTTTTTCATTATTATTTTCGTGACAACTTTCTAAACTATTTTCTTTACTTCGTGCAGTGAAATAAGGTGAAGACTATTAGCCCAATCCCTGTGGAGACGATATCCGATTATTCGTATCACTTTACTACTTGCGTCGTGTACACTTGCACTACAATTGCGATAGACTCTTTTACACGCAACAAGTTTTTGGCGCCGTTGCCGGGGATTGGCAACATAACTACACCTTTATTTTATTGCACTTTTCGTTTTTGTTTTTCTTTTAATTTTTCTTTTTCTATTTTTCGTTAGTACTATCGACTCTTGCTTTTCACGAGGTTTTCTTGTTTATGCGCAGATCTAAAAGAGGTGAAGATCCTGAGTTTAAATTAGATCCGGAAGTTGAACGTTCCTTCAATCTCAAGAAACAACTTCACCACCTTTTAGACAGGAACGAATACCTTGAGGAACAGCTAGAGAAGATGGCCCGTAATCCGCCCGCTGGTGATGGTATACCGCCTGTCGGCGATCCGCCCGCAGCAGCCGGACGACGGTCATGTCGTGACTACATGCTGAACGATCATGTAGAGCTAGAGACCACGCTGCCAAATATTGATGTTGACAACTTTGAGCTTAAACCTGTCATGTTCAGTATGATCAACAACGCCGGGCAGTTTAGTGGTGCTGTGACAGAAGATGCTAGAGAGCATCTCAAAACGTTCCAGGAGATCTGTGGTTCGTTTAGACTACCAGGAGTTAGTCCGGAGATACTGAGGCTTCGGTTATTTCCCCATTCATTGAGGGACAGAGCTAAAACTTGGTGGAATAAACTTACACCGGGTTCAATCGTAACTTGGGCAAATTTATCTCGTGAATTTTTATCTCGTTTTAATCCTTCGCATTTATCTGAGCGATTACGTAACGAAATTGCTACTTTTCAACAGGAAGATGACGAGCCAATGCACGAGGCCTGGGACAGATTTACTACTCTTCTTCGAAACTGCCCAATGCATGGATTTCCCGTCTGGAATCAGGTAACTAAGTTTTATAATGCTGCCAACTTACAAACTCGCATTCGAATTGATTCGGCACCAAACGAATTATTATTGGATAAAGATCCGGACGAGGCATTACAAGTCTTGAAAAATCTAGCTAAGAATGAGGAGCAGTTTCCGACAGCAAGAAGAGGGGGTAAACGGGTACTTGCTGTCAAGGACTATGAGGCCGACAGCACTATGAAATCACAGGTAGCATTCCTTACTAAAGCGATGAAATGGTTATTGAATGAAGATGAATTACAAGGATTTGCTGTTGAGGAAGTTTGTACCATCTGTGAGGGAAATCATAGTCGGGATGAGTGCCCAATCCAAATAGAAGAGGGAAAATATGTTGGAAATTACAAGCCAAATTATAATTCCAACAATTACAATCCTAATTGGAGGAAGGACCCCAAATTTTCCTGGAGTAATCCTAACAACGCCCTGAATCCGCAAGCACACAATCAGAGTAAGGGAGGACCGAGATTGCTGATGCGACAACAACTGCCGCAGCACCTGCCGCCGCAGCAGCAACATCAGCCACCACCTGCCATGAGCAGCATATTGGAACAGACACTGGCCACTTTTATGTCTCAGACCGGTACGTATATGGAGAATATGAATCAGTTTGTCAAGAAGACAGAAACCTTTATAGATAAAACCGAGATGAGGATGACAAACCATGAAGCAACCTTGAAATCTCTAGAGACACAAATGGGTCAGGTTTCTCAACATATTAAGCCGAGGCAGAATGGAGGATTTCCTAGCAATACTGAAAATGCTAGACCGCCCACACATGAGCAATGTAAGGCAATTACTACTAGGAGTGGGAAGAAACTACCAGGGCCGAAAAAAGAAGTTGAAACAGAAAAGGAACCTGCCTTGGATAAACCTGCCGAGGAAGCTGCCCCGACAGGTGATAAATAGACTGCTGCCGATGAGCCTGTCACGACAGCAGAAGCGACAGAGGAGAAAAAAGATGATTATCGTCCTCAGATTCGCATGCAGTGGGAAGGACGTATTGCTGATTATCACCCCCCACCGCCTTTCCCTCAACGGATACAACAAGCTAAGCATGAATCTCAACTTAAAAAGATTTATGATATTTTTAAGCAAGTTCATATTAATATTCCGCTGTTAGATGCTGTTAGGGAGATGCCCGATTATGCTAAATTTCTTAAGGATGTCATGTCAAAAAAATCTAAACTTGGGGAATTCGAAACGGTAAAGATGACAGAAGGTTGCATGAGTATTCTTCATCGGCAGCCACCCCAGAAAAAGAAGGATCCGGGGAGCTTCATCATACCTTGCGTAATCGGAAACAAATTTGTGGGTAAGGCACTTTGTGATCTTGGTGCTAGTGTTAATTTAATGCCAAAGTCTGTTTTTTCAGAAATTAGGTATTGGAAAGGCGCGGCCCACGACAGTAACTCTGCAGCTGGCAGACCGCTCTTACGTTCATCCAGAGGGGAAGATTGAAGATATTTTGGTAAGAATGGATAAGTTTATTTTTCCTGCTGACTTTCTTGTTTTAGATTGTGAGGCAGACGAAAACGCACCAGTCATCCTTGGACGACCCTTCTTAGCCACGGGAAGATCACTAATTGATGTGGAGAAAGGAGAACTCACCATGCGAGTGAACGATCAAGAGATTAAGTTGAATGTTCTCCAAGTGATGAAACATGCTGATGTGGACGAGGAATGCAAGGCTATCACTGATGTTACCCTTGATCAACCCTGCATCAGGTCGGGCTGTCACGATATTAAATTTGGACACTGCTGCGGCAGCCACCTGGAGGACTGTCACGACAGCAACGACGACAGCACCGACGACAGCAACTCCTCTGAATCCGATACATCTGATATTGAAGATCAGGAGGAGGTAAACTGGTTAGGCAATCGTCCATGTAAGTTATTCGAACCTTTGAATTATACTTCGGATAACCATGTAATCCAAAAGCCATCTATTGTTGAGCCACCTGCCTTAGAACTTAAACCCCTGCCAGGGCAGCTTAAATATGCTTTTCTTGGTTTAAATCATACGTTTCCTGTAATCATCTCTTCTAAGCTGCCGCAGGAACAGGAACGACAGCTAATCGACATGCTAAGGCAGCATAAAAAGGCGATTGGATGGACGATAGCAGACATTCAAGGCATTAGTCTTGCGTTATGCATGCACAAAATCCTCATCGAGGAAGATCATAAGCCGACTATAGATGCCCAAAGGCGGTTAAACCATGCGATGAAGGACGTAGTGCGTAAAGAGATAATCAAATGGTTAGATGCGGGTATTATTTACGCCATCTCCGACAGCAAATGGGTGAGCCCGGTGCAATGCGTTCCAAAGAAAGGAGGAATGACCGTGATAACCAACGAGAACAATGAGTTAATCCCAACCAGGACTGTGACCGGTTGGAGGGTTTGTATGGACTATCGGAAGCTCAACAAAGCTACCCGAAAGGACCACTTTCCTTTACCCTTTATTGATCAAATGCTTGATAGATTAGCGGGTAAACCTTAGTATTGTTTTCTTGATGGTTATTCAGGTTACAATCAAATCGCTATCGCACCAGAGGATCAAGAAAAGACGACTTTTACATGCCCCTACGGAACATACGCGTTTAGGAGGATGCCGTTTGGACTCTGTAATGCACCTGCCACCTTCCAAAGGTGCATGATGGCCATATTCTCCGACATGGTAGAAGACTTCCTGGAGATTTTCATGGATGATTTTTCCGTCTTTGGAGACGACTTTGAGAGCTGCCTCGGCAACCTACAAAAGGTACTCGAAAGATGTGAAAAAGCGAATCTTGTTCTAAATTGGGAAAAATGCCACTTTATGGTGGATGAAGGGATAGTCCTTGGCCATAAGATTAGCTGTCGTGGGATAGAAGTCGACAGGGCCAAAATAGAAGTAATTGAGAAGCTGCCACCGCCAACCACAGTCAAGGGCATTAGAAGTTTTTTAGGGCATGCTGGTTTTTATCGGAGATTCATTGCAAATTTCTCAAAAATCACGAAGCCCCTATGCCATCTCTTAGAGCAGAACCGACCCTTTGACTTTAATGATGAATGTACTGAAGCATTCAAGGTTCTGAAGGAAAAACTAGTGACAACCCCCATAGTACAGCCACCAGACTGGACACAGCCATTTGAGATCATGTGTGATGCTAGTGACTATGCTGTCGGGGCAGCACTTGGGCAGCGCAGAGATAAGCTGTTTCATGTCATATATTATGCCAACAAAACATTAAATGACGCCCAAGTGAACTACACCACCACAGAAAAGGAGCTGTTAGCTGTGGTATTCTCCATCGACAAGTTCTGTTCTTACACACTTGGGACGAAGGTAATAGTGCACACGGACCATTCTGCCCTGAAGTATTTGTTCGCGAAAAAGGACGCAAAGCCTAGATTGATACGATGGATCTTGCTATTACAAGAATTCGACCTTGAGATCAAGGACAAAAAGGGGACAGAAAATCAGGTGGCAGACCACTTGTCAAGGTTGGAGAAGGGACAGAGTCTACCAATCGACGAGACAAACATACTGGAGACCTTCCCAGATGAGAAGCTCTTTGCTACCGCAATCGCTGCCGTGACAGCCATGGCGGCAGGTAAGTCTTCTGAACTCCCTTGGTATGCTGATTTCGTTAATTTTATAGTTAGCGGAATACTTCCTTCTGATCTTAATTATCAAGCCAGGAAGAGGTTCCAAAAATGATGTTAAACATTATTATTGGGACGAACCTCTTCTTTTCAAAATGTGTGCAGATCAGGTTATAAGGAGGTGCGTACCACAAGAAGAGCAAGAAGACATACTCCATCACTGCCACGCTTCACAATATGGAGGTCACTTAGGAGGAAATAAAACTGCTGCCAAGGTGCTGCAGTCAGGGTTCTACTGGCCGACACTGTATAAGGATGCACAGGACTTCTACAAGAACTGTGACAGGTGCCAGCGGACAGGTAACATCTCGAGGAGAAACGAGATGCCACTGCAAAACATTCTAGAAGTCGAGATCTTCGACGTTTGGGGGATTGATTTTATGGGACCTTTTCCATCGTCATGTGGAAATCTATACATCCTCCTAGCAGTGGATTATCTCTCTAAGTGGGTAGAAGCTATCGCAACTCAAAAGAATGATGCCAAGACAGTCCAAATTTTTTTGCACAAAAACATTTTTTCTAGATTTGGCATCCCTAAGGCGATTATCAGTGATGAAGTGAGACATTTTGATAATAGGGTAATTGCTGCCGCCTTGAAGAAATATGGTGTCAAGCACAGGATCGCGACAGCATACCACCCACAGACCAATGGACAAGCTGAGATATCCAATAGGGAAGTTAAGAACATTCTTGAGAAGATGGTTAAGCCAACTAGGAAAGATTGGTCTTTACTCCTTAACGATGCATTATGGGCATATAAGACAGCTTTTAAGACTCCATTGGGCATGTCTCCATACCGACTGATCTATGGAAAAACCTGTCACTTGCCTGTCGAGATCGAGCACAAAGCATATTGGGCAATCAAGGCAGTGAATATGGACTTGGACAAGGCAGGCCAGAAAAGGCTGTTAGATTTGAACGAGATTGAGGAAATACAGACAATGGCCTACGACAATGCGAGGATCTACAAGGAGAAAACAAAGCAGTGGCATGACAAGAAGTTGCTGCCACGACAATTCTGCCCAGGGCAGCTAGTGTTGTTGTTCAATTCTAGGTTGAAACTCTTCCTAGGGAAGTTAAAATCTAGATGGTCTGGCCCGTTCCAAGTGGTACAAGTTTTTCCCCATGGTGCCATCACAATCCGATCATTAAAAGACGGGCACCAATTCAAAGTCAATGGACAGCGCCTCAAGCATTATCGGGGGACTGAAGCCCCAGGAATACAGGAAGTGGTTACTTTAGGAGATGCCCCACAAGGCATCCCTAATTTAACCTAAATTTTATTTTTTATCTATTTTATTATTTATTATTTATTAGGAAATTAGGTTTATTTAATTCGAATAATGTTTTTACATATTCTGTTTTTAGGAAATAAAGGAGTCAAGAAGAAAAGGAGAAGTGACCCAAGCCCACCACCCATCCATCAACCCAACAGAGCCCATTTATTGAAGCCTGTCGTTCCAGCTGCCGCCGCAGACGGATAAGACAGGCTGTCAACAGGCTGACACGGCAGACGCAGAAGCGTGTGACAGACGCGTAACAGACACATTAATGCGTGACAGACGCGTCAGACACGCAAAATCGCATCAGCCGCCCCGTTATTCACGCCTGCCGTTATAGCATTAAATGGGCAGCAACTCGACCGCTATAAAACCCCGTTTTCATTTTCATTTTTTATCACTTCTGCTTATTCTTACTTGCTTTCTCCTCTCGTTTTTATCTGCTTTCTTTAGTTTCACAACCCTTGCAACTAATATATCGTCTAGACAAACCCGCCGCAGTGCTGCCTCAGCCTCTTCTTCAGCAGCAGTGTCGCCCTTCGAAACCAAAGAATTGTGGGAGGAAAGGGGTTTCATTTACATCTGAAAGGCACCCAACATGGGACTCCGACCATTCATTGCTAGGGCGATAAGGAATTTGTTATGGGAGCAATTCGCCGAACAACCGGCAGAACTGAATGATACATTAGTCCGGGAGTTCTATGCTGCCATCGACAACAGAACGACAACATCTGTCACTGTCCGAGGGGTAGAGGTGCCATTTACAGCTGACAGCATCAATCACATGTATGGCCTATATTTTGGCCCCGACGATGACGCCCACCAGCAATTTTTAGAGACCCTCGATGCTGCCTATCAACGTGGGCCGCTATATGAGGGAAAGCATCTTGGACTGCACATTCCGCTCCTCTTCCCGTCTTTGTCTACCGTTCGCGATCACCCTCCTTTGCCGCTGCGCTGCTGTCCCAGAGGCCACCACCGACAAAATAATCAAGGGCAGAGGCTGGACCGACAACAACATCACCAGCCTCATGGAGCTGATAGTGGCAACACCCCTCAACTCCTACAACCCAGCTGCCTCCCCAGCAGACTCAGATGAGGAGCCTGCCCCTGAACCTGCCGCCGCCACCACCCAGGCAGACCAATCTGCCCACATCCTAGCTGCGATACAACGGGTGGAAGAAAGACAAATGGGGCTGATGACATTCATCCGGGACTTCACCAACTCGACGGTAAATTTTATTACCCACACTTTAAATTATCCCGATATTATTTTCCCCACTTTTTCTGCCCATTATTTCCACATCCCCTCCCCTGTCCACACACCTACACCTCCTGCCTCTCCACATACCCATTCCACCGCTTCCACCCCATCACCTGCCCCAACGGCAGCTGCGAGTCCTCCGGCCGACAACCCCGCACGTGGCACAAAGCGGCCAGCTAC
This sequence comes from Hibiscus tridactylites, assembly GCA_958450335.1. Lineage (NCBI taxonomy): Eukaryota > Viridiplantae > Streptophyta > Magnoliopsida > Malvales > Malvaceae > Hibiscus > Hibiscus tridactylites. The sequence goes on from OY288266.1 coordinate 77,979,577, forward strand.
AGCCGACAGCGAGGAGGAACCTCTGATTCAGAGGAATTTGGAGAGGGAGTTTACGCCTGTCAAGAGGCAGAAGCACGTGGCCGACAGAAAATTAATGCCCAAGGCTAGTACCACCACCGGCAGCACTTGGGATAGCGGCAGCAGCTCCGACATCCAGCTCGTGGAGCAACCTGCCCAGCCTCCACCACAGCCCAGACGCCGCCGCCAGATCCGTGTCAGCAGCAGCATCGAGGACATCGATTGAAAATTTAAGTCTTTTATTTTTCTTTTCTTGCTGCCTGTTTTATTTTGTTTTGTGATGTACCTGTCTTCATCTTTATCTGTCATTTTGCATTGAGGGCAATGCAACCCTCAAGTTTGGGGGTGGCAACCCTCCATCATTAATGGAGTCGTAGTACATCTTTTTATTATTATTGTGTCTTTTACTCTTCTTAAAAAAAGATTAAACTGTTGGCTTAAAACTGTGAAGTTAACTTACCTGTCATGACAGCTCTGTCGTGGCAGCATCTTTAGGACAGTTTAAGGAGAAGTTTAGAGCCTTTCTATAGTTCTGAAAAAATTAAAACACCATTGTGACTGTTATATTGCTTAGATTTCTTTTAGCCAAACTAGAATAGGATGCTTAGTACTTGAATAGCCCCTAGAGGTGCCTAACATTGGCTCTAGGAAAGAAGTTTAAGAAACTCAAAAACCTAGAGGTGCCCGAAACCGGGTCTAGGAAGCTAACTAGAGGTGCCCAAAACTGGCTCTAGAAAAAAATTTTAGCTTGAAAATAGAAGAAAAAGAAGCATGAAAATGTGTCTTCAAGAAAATAAACTTTGGCATAAATATTCGAGTTAAAAAAGTTGAATATTCTAGTGAAACTAAGAGAGTCTTAGCATATAACTGTTCACAAGCATGCACACACTGCACGAGAGCTATAGGGAGATTCCGGATAGATCCTAACCTTTCCGACAGGTTGCTGCCGCCACAGAGATTGAGCGACGGGTAAGGGACAATTCACTGTTTGAAGGCCAACACAAAAATTTTCATTTTTCTTTTAAGTTTAATTGCTTGAGGGCAAGCAAAAACTTGAGTTTGGGGGTGTGTTGAGTGTGTAAAAGTTCTATTATTTACACCCTTTTTAACCCATATTTCTACTGCATTCAAGCATCATTGCATTGCATTTAGGTCAGTTTACAGTAAAACATCACAAATACACTAAAGGCACAGATTCTACTAAAAGATGACTGATTTTGCAGGTTGCTGCCATAATTGACGAGGAAGGCAAGCGCAGGGCAGAGAAGTAGAAGAGCTGAACTGGACAAGCAGACGACGAGGACGAAGCTGCCATGGAGCTGTCGTGACAGCAAGGTGACAACAACCTTATGAAGAGGAAAAGTAAAGTGGACCTCGATAGATAGAGAAAAATCTGCTCGTCTGTCGTGTGAAAGCCAAATATTTTTCCAAGCCCCGGATCAAAAGATATGACAAGCCAAAGCTCAAGGAGAGGAAATCCCTAGAAACAAGGATGGCGGCTGCAAAGTAGGAACTTTAGAGATTAAGTCTTTATTAGAATCTTACTTTTAATTAAAGTTGTAATCCTTGTTAACTTAGAATACTTGAGCCCAAAGCTTATATAAGGGCATAGATTTTAACCTAGGAGAGATCATACATCATACCCCATAACCGATATCCCAAAACCCCTCCGCCGTCTGTCCGTCGCCGACATGTTCTAAATTCCCCCTAGGGCCACGGGTTGTTTTGTAAAGTAGTTGCAAGGGTTGTTTTGTTTTAGGATTTTCCAAGTTCAATAAAATAAACTTCAAGTTCTCTTATTTTGGTTATTAATATCTTGCAAGAGCATCGGAAGAGCATTGTGAGGTTATCCATTTACTTAGCATCGGGAGAGTTAAGTATACGAAAGAAATAAGAGCAAGTTCTCTAGTTTATAGTTGAACTATCTTGTGCCTAGGGATAGGCAAGGTTAAGTGGCTAAGGAAGAATTCATACACATCGTTGTTCATCCTTCGATTCACGCCGGGAGGTATCATCAAAGACGTGTTCAACGATAGACTTGGACCTAGGGATAGGCCAAGGCAGATCTGGGATTCTTGCCAAACTTGAAGTACGGAGTTGGTGTGTTTGCTGCCGTGACAGCCAACGGACAGCCGCCGCGACAGGTGCTGCCGCGACGGGCACGACGACAAAACTGGAGTTCCTAAGCATTGCAATACCTGCACTACCGAGCAATTCAATACCAGCCCATTCTCTCTATCTTGATATTCCAACTCTTTTATTTACGTTTTTCATTATTATTTTCGTGACAACTTTCTAAACTATTTTCTTTACTTCGTGCAGTGAAATAAGGTGAAGACTATTAGCCCAATCCCTATGGAGACGATATCCAATACTTCGTATCACTTTACTACTTGCGTCGTGTACACTTGCACTACAATTGCGATAGACTCTTTTACACGCAACATCTGTAACCCCCTCGACCCGGCCTGGCTGATAGACCGAACCAAACGGATCACACGGGGAATATTGAAGCAAACCAGAAAAGTTTACCTCAATAAATGACCATTTTTTTCTTTTTATCTTGTCTAGATGCAATTTAGGTACCTAGGTGTTCGTACACAAGTCGCAGATAAGACATCAACACAATTACCCACTAATTAGAACAAATTAAGGATTAATGACCATTTTTTAATTAGAACAAATTAAGGATCGGTTAAGATGTACAAGGATCTCTGTAACCCCCTCGACCCGGCCTGGCCGATAGACCGAACCAAACGGATCACACGGGGAATATTGAAGCAAACCGGAAAAGTTTACCTCAATAAATGACCATTTTTTTCTTTTTATCTTGTCTAGATGCAATTTAGGTTCTTAGGTGTTCGTACACAAGTCGCAGATAAGACATCAACACAATTACCCACTAATTAGAACAAATTAAGGATTAATGACCATTTTTTAAATTTGTCAATTTACAAGGGATTTCACCAAATTCAAGTTACCAAATTTCAATTAGGTTCATTACATACTTTTTGGTGAAATTTCAGCTCAAAAAGACATTTACAACTCATTCAATTGCACGCAAGGGAAAATAGGGACCAAAATGCAAGAACAGAACTCAGGACAATTCAAACACAGATCCAACGGTCAAGTGTTTCGAAATAGAATTCCTCGTATCAGAATGAACATTTCGAAACATGACTAACTGTTTCGATACGGGGGTTCGTTTCGAAACCCCTGGAGACACGTTTCGGTACAATGGTTCATAGAGGCAAAATGTTCCAGAACGATACTTACTGTTCTGTAACACAAAGGTTCAACACATCAAAACAGAGGTTCAGTGCATTAAAATGCATCCAAAACTCCAGCACACACAAGAAATCTCGCAGCCCTGCTCTAAAGCACCTAAACACCCATCTGAAACAACCGAAAACTCAATCGATTGATCTTAAACTTTAGCCCAGCCATTACCCAACTCATCCAACATATTCTAAGCATTAATCAACATCCAAAAACAACGTAAAACCCACCTTATACCTCCATCAACTCGAAATCCTCAAGAACACCTCAAAAACTCACCCAAAAACATCTTAAAAACTAAGGATCTCAAGGATTTCGGGATCTATATGATAAAGACTCCACTTCAACACCAAAAATCTTTCAAAACTCATTTAGAAACAATATCAAACTAGCCAAATAAATCAAAATCCGAAAATCACCTTTTAAACCAATTTTTCATCAAGATTTCAAAAGTTTATCACTCTAAACACAAAACCTCAATAAAATTTAGTATTAAAGAGTCAAATATCTTTGTAATTTCATTAAAGAACTTAGATTAGAGGGATAGCACGAAAATGACCTCCAATCCTTTCTTCTCCTCTAATTTGGCAAAATTTGCTTGAAGAAACTTGAAGGAAAATGAAAGAAATCAATAGAGGAAAGATAGAAATCAAGAGAGGGTTTAAGAGAAAAGATTTTCTGGAAAATTGAGAGAAAATGAGAAGTGTTTGGCTGATGTGAAAGTGAGAAATGAAAAGCTCGTCAAAAGTATTATTAACCAATTAACTACCTCCCTTAATTAATTAAGCAAAACCTTTTTAATTATTTTATAAACATTTAAAACACATGCCAAATTAGGGAAATGCATAATTACCAAGTAGCTCCCTAAAGATTCTAAGATTTTGACTCTTCTTGAAAAACATATTTTTCCAACTTTTAAATCTTTACATTTTGGTCACTACCCAAAATGTATACTTTTGAAACCTCATTTTGTAAAATTGATTTGACCAACCTCTTAAATATAATTTTAAAGGATTTTAGGAATATTCATCATATTTTTATCCTATCCCGAACCTCGATCTCCCTAAACCACCTTTTAACAGTTTGAACAACTAACACCGGTTCCACCAGCCCAACTCGACTCGCCAAAACATCTAAGCCCAAAACCGGGGCGTTAAACTCTCCCCCACTTAGGAAATTTCGTCCTCAAAATTTTACCTGAAGGAAAAAGATGTAGGAACTGCCTCAGCTTGTCCGCCTTGCTTTCCCACGTGGCCTCCTCAACTTCTCGATGTCGCCACAACACCTTTACAAGCTCAATCGTCTTGCCATGAAGAACCTTACTACTGATATCCAGAATTCTCACCGACTCCTCATCATAGGATAAATCCGAACTTAACTCAACTTCCTTATCTGGCATCACATGTGAAGGATCTTATTTATACCTCTGCAACATAGACACATGAAACACATCATGAATCTTTTCCAACTCGGGAGGCAACCTCAACCGATAAACCACATGACCAACTCGCTCCACAACCTCATAAGGTCCAATAACCTCGAACTAAGCTTTCCTTTACGTTCGAACCTCATCACCTTCTTCCAAGGCGATACCTTAAGAGACACATGATCTCTAACCGCAAATCCAACCTCTTTACGCTTTAAATCCACGTAAGACTTCTGACGATCCGATGCAGCCTTCAACCGCTCACATATGAGTGTTACCTTCTCTGTTATTCCCTTGAGCATATCCAGCAAGGAAAGCAACTTTTGCCCCGCCTCAGCCCAACAAAGAGGCGTTTTACGATTCCTCCCACACAAGGCCTCATACGGTGCCATTTGAATACTTTCCTGAAAACTGTTGTTTAAGAAAACTCAACCAGCGGCAGATGCCTTTCCCAAGAACCTTGGAAATCAATCACACAGCATCGCAACATATCCTCAAGCACCTTGATAACTTGTTCCGACTGCCCATCTATCTGAGGATGATATGAAGTGCTGAAATTCAGCCGCGTACCCAACATATGATGAAAACATTCTCAAAACCTCGCTGTAAACCTTGGATCTCTATCTGACACTATGGACTTGGGCACACCGTGCAAGCACACAATCTCAACAATATACAACTCTGCCAACTTATCCAATGTATACATAGTATGCACTGCCAATAAATGTGCACACTTCGTAAGACGATCCACAATCACCCATGCAGAATTCTTCTTCAATGATGTCAAAGGCAGCCCGAACACAAAATCCATCGTGATCCTTTCCCATTTCCACTCCGGTATCGTCAAAGGCTATAACAAACCGGAAGGAAACTGGTGATCAGCCTTCACTCGTTGGCAAACCATACACTTGCTTACAAAACCAGCCACATCCTTCTTCAAACCCACCCAGTAGTACTTATCCTTCAAGCCTCGATACATCTTAGTACTAACAGGATGCATAGAAAAAGGACTGCTATGAGCCTCAGTCAAAATAGTGCGCCTCAACTCAACATATTCCAGCACCACTACTCGACTTTTGAAACATAGAACCCCATCATCATTAAAGCAGAAATCCGTAGCCTTACCATCAACTATATCTTGAACATGAGGCACCAACGAATCATCCCTCAATTGTTTCTCCTTAATCAACTGGATCGAGGAAGGTTTCACTTGTAACTCGGCTATCAAGCTACCATCACGCGATATACTCAAACGAGCAAACATAGCTCTCAGCTCAACATCCACCTTTCTACTCAAAGCATCAGCCACAACATTCGCCTTTCCAAGATGATACTCAATGGTTAGATCGTAATACTTAAGTAACTCCAACCATCTTCGTTGCCTAAAACTCAACTCCATTTGAGACATAATATACTTCAAACTCTTATGGTCGGTATAAACCACACACCTTTCACCATAAAGGTAGTGTCTCCAAATCTTCAAAGCAAACACCATTGCAGTGAGCTCAAGATCACGCGTAGGATAGTTGCGCTCATGCACCTTCAACTGTCTAAACGCATAAGCCACAACCTTCCCACCTTGCATCAACACGCAACCCAAACCAACTTATGATGCGTCGCTAAAAACTATCAAAAGCTTGCTGCCTAACATCCGTCCACTCAAAGTGAACATTCTTTTGCAACAACTTAGTCAAAAGAGCAACAATCTTAGAGAAACCTTTTACAAACCTTCGATCGTAACCAGCCAACCCAAGGAAACTACACATTTCCGCCACTGACTTAGGCATCTTCCAACTCATCACCACCTCAACCTTATGTGAATCAACTCAGATACCTTCGGCTGACACCACATGTCCAAGGAAAACCACTTCCTTGAGCCAAAACTCGCACTTGCTCAGCTTAGCATAAAGCTGATTCTCCAACAACACTTGTAACACAATCCTCAAGTGCTCATCATGATCCTCCTCGATACGTGAGTACACAAGAATATCATCGATAAACACAACCACAAACTGATCCAAAAACTCATGAAACACACTATTCATCATGTCCATGAAAGCAGTCGGTGCATTTGTCAAGCCAAACGACATCACCAAGAACTCATAGTGGTCGTACCTAGTTCGAAAAGTTGTCTTAGGTACATCCGCATTCTTAACCTTAAGCTGATAGTACCCAGACCTCAAGTCTATCTTTGAAAACACCGGAGCACCACGAAACTGATCGAACAAATCATCGATCCTCGGTAAAGGGTACTTGTTCTTAATCGTCAACTTGTTCAGCTGCCAATAATCAATGCACATACGCATGGTACCATCTTTCTTCTTCACAAACAAGACTGACGCACTCTAAGGTGAAATACTTGACCTTATGAACCCTCGGTCAAGCAACTCCTGAAGTTGCGTCTTCAACTCCTTAGGTTCCATGCGATAAGGAGCAATGGACACCAGAGTCGTGTTCTCATACAACTCTATGCCAAACTCAACCTCCCGGTTGGGTGGAAACCCTGACAATTCCTCTAGAAAGACACCCGAAAACTCACATACAATTCATATGTCTTGCACTCGCACCTCCTTCGTACCATGATTCATCACATACACCAAGAAAGCTTCATATCCCGACTCCAACATGCTACTCGCTTCAAGAGCCGAAATCGTGTTAGACAAGAACTTCACGTTCTCGCCTACGATTACAACTTCGTAATTATCCGCAAGCTTTAGGGTAACATGCTTAACATCAAAATCTACCACAGTTCGGTGCTCAATCAACTAGTCCATTCCAAGAATCACATCAATGCCATAAAAAGGTAATTCCATCAAATCAACGGAGAATACATGAACTTGAACAGACAAAGGACATCTCCTATATTGTTTTCCTTGTAACAACAGTTTCACCAAAGAAACTAACCACTTTTACCTCCACATCTGACACCTCCGCAACAAACATTCGAGTCACAACTTCCAAAGCAACTTACAACAACATGCACGAAAAGCTATACCCCACCGATCAAACGTGGACAAGCTCGCCTATCATGGTCATACGATATTCAAGTGCTCCCATGAACCACACGTCCAACAGTACTACAACCTCGCCTCAACCCATGCAATATTCCTAAAACATGGTCATTCGTACACTGGCTACTACTAAACTAAAGTTCCCAACTCACTTCCTAGCTCTTGAACCTCTCACACCAGCTATTAAACTAAGCTTCCGCTAAAATACCTCGCCTGTGTTACCCACATGTCGAAAACAACATAGCCAGTAAATCAACAATTATGGCTTATTAACATGAATCAATCCATAAAGGTGCCAACACAACAATGTCTCATATCCACTCCTAATCCAGGAACACACATGCTCAATTAAACAATATGTACCTTAACTCAACCACAACTTATGATTTCGAACCCCAAACCACAAATTCACATTTCTCGTCATTCAAGTATCTAACCCCCAGATACTCCTCCTTTTAACTGTTCAAAAGAACTCTCAGAACACAACATTAGGTTCTACGCCCACAACTACAGTTGTCCACCAACTAAACACATCTCTATATAACCGGGATGCGATCCATCTTTACATTATGGGCATCACTACCCTCTATTTATTCTACAATCTTACTCATACAGGTCATCCACTCCCTGGATACCTCTCGTGCCAACCTTCGAGCTCAACTACTACTCGACTTGCGTAAGCGCTAACCGCAGATCACAAACATCCACCAGCTAGTGCAGTCACATGCACCTTAGCATTAACAGCTTCACAATCTTTAAACATCGCCTATATACCTGGTGCCATACAATCCATCACTTACCCAACCAACACATGATGTACTTACATCAAGGCACATCGAGGCGTCTCGCCCCAAGGAGACTTTACACACTCCTATATTCCTTGCCCAAAGGCAACAACAATTATACCAGATCGCTACTCTCTCCTCAGTTTATTGTGCTATTATTTTTAATGCATGATAACAACTTACAAAACAAACAAAACAAATTGCTCAGGCCAGCTCCAAGCAAGGGTCCAAGACTTTGATTTCAACTTAAAACATTTTACTAGGTAATCAGGCAATGGGCATCCCAATTTCCCCCCAGCATAGCACAAAGCATACTACATGCATATCTCAACCATCATGCAACTCAAGCATCAAGATTCAGCCCAATCAAACATTATATCTGTAACCCCCTCGTCCCGGTCCGGACGCTTGACCGGTCCGAGTGGGCCACACGAGGAAAACCGAAGCGAAACCCGCTAAGGTTCCCCCTCGGTTAGCAACCCTAGAAAATCTTTTATTTATCTTGTCTAAATGCATTACCATGTCCTATGTAAAACACGTCAGCGGAAACACAAGCAATCATAAAAACGATCATTCGAACATCACTTGCAAAACAGTCCATTTTAGATTATTAGGCAAGCCGTTTCGAAACACCTTTAAGGTGTATCGAAACACATTGACTTGGTCAACAGCCCCAAGCCCAAACGAGAAGGCCGTATCGGAATGGAGATCAACCGTTCCAAAACACCCCCAACGGTCAACTTCTCGTGGTCAACGAGACATTGACCGTTCCGAAACACCTAGACTCGTTTCGAAACCGCAACATATCGGCAATTTCTCAGATTTCCAGTAGCTAAAGTGTTCCGAAACTTGTTTCGAAACAGGGGTTCACAGTGGCCAAACCGTATCGAAACGAGTTCCGATACGGGGTCCCTGGAGCCATACCCGTTCCGAAACAGCTCAGCCCGTTTCGAAACACTGGCTGTCTGCAACATCCCAAAGCCAACTTTAAACATCTCCAACCAACCCCAAAAGCCCTAAACAACTCCAAGAAGCACACATCACTTACAAGCATATTCTAGAGGCATGGATCCTATGGCAAAACATACTCCAATCACACAAGGCATAAGATGAGACACCCATACATGGCATTTAAAAAGGGCATTTAGCTTCAATAGGGCCAACACTTAGATAATTAAGATAGACAAAACCAACATGGTTTACAAGCAAGGCATTCATCCAAAAGCCAAATTAACAAACATATAAAAGGAGTCTAACATGCTCCTAAACACAACATCACCATACTTCAAAAGACATCACACCACAATCGCATGTCCCATCGCTTGACCATTATATCTTAATTAAAATGTTCATACTTGATAGCTAAACAAACACCACGAAGCACACTTGGAGGCCCCTTCTTGCACTTAGCAACCCACGAGCTACTGATCTGCATTGTCGAACAAAGAGAGCGTAAGCAATAAAGCTTAGTGAGGGTAAACTCTTTAAAAACAAACCTCAACAATGCAGGGTCCAAGCACGAACTCAACCAAGGTAAATGCATGATCATACCTTCGATCTCAAGAGCCAAAATGTCAATGATGCATGAACAAATATCCAATAACATGTCATGCTCAACAAGCTCATTTCCACAACATATGTAAGCACATATAATCGTCCAAATAGGAAACACATTTCCACATCACATTGATACACATATCAACTTATATTGGTACCTAGCTATGACTCGAATACGCAGATAAACACGTTGGAACTCACATCCAACAACCACTTTACCTCACGGTGGGATTACACTCATCACCGGTCTCGCGGAGGGGATTCCACTCATCCTCACGCCCCGTCAATGGGATTCCACTCATCATCGACTAATGTATATATAACAATTTCCGGGCGAACCCGTACTCCTCCTTGGCGACTCAACGCCACCAAGGCCACGCACGAATTTGACTCATGTGTGCACACTAACATCCTAATGATCGATCATTTGTACCCAAGCATACTAGTGCCAACATTTAACTCAATCCACATAATCAATTACAACCAATTTCGTGCTTAGCACGTACTCACCATGGTCACAATCATGAACAATCCACGTGCATATCGCAATGCATCACAACCATGCTTCATCACACATGTATAAGACATTATACATAAATCATCATATCATAAACATCACGAGGCATAAACATCAATTAAAAGTTCAACCAATGTCTCTAGTTTAAGCTTAGGATTAGGCCACCACCCTAATCCTAACTCTAGGTGGTTCTACCAAGCCCGACCTAGACCACATGCTCGAACCAAACACTTAGAAAACACTTAGAAAACATTAACCACTCACCTTTACTTCCAAGCTCAATTACCAAGCAAGCAACCACCTTCAAGCTTCCGGATTCACTCCCGATGCTTCACCAACACAAGTTCTTGCCTCTAAATAACCTCAACACAAACCAAACAACTTCCAATCAGCCCAAGCATCAAAGTAGCTAACCCGAAATACAATTAAAACATCAAACTCAACATTTCAAGCCATGAACAAACCCCAAATTTACCAAACTCGTGCAACTCATAAACCTCAATCAAAACTCATGTTTCCAACACTTTTTATACCCCCAAATGATCCCAAAGCAACCCCAAACCATAGCACTAACATTAGCCCACAAATTCCAACCTAAAGCAACCCAAAAACCACTCTAAAACCCTTCAAAAACCCCCCACAAAACCTAAATCCGGGAATGAGCTTAAAACCATGTAAAATTCATATATGTTGCATCATTTGACTCATAAACTTCATAACTAACAACATTAAATCAAAGTTAAACATCATAAAATTATCATTTTTAACCAAATCCTCTAAAAACTCAATTTCCAAAAACTTAATGAAAATAAAAACTATTTGTACTTTTGAAGAGAGAAGGTTGAGGACAAGTCAAAAATGATATTACCTTTCAAAACCGAGTTGAAATGAAGAAGAAATGTGATGGAATAGTGGAATGAGGGTGAGAGCTCTCTTTAACGTTGGTTTTTTGTTTTTGGAGAAGAGAATGAATAGTGAAAAGATGATAAAAGGGGATTTAAATTGAAAATTGCATTATTTACAAGTTTGCCATTAATGAATGTCTATTTTCCATTTTCTTTAAAATCTCTCCAAATTGAATTTCATTTCAATTTAGTCCAACACAAAATGTTTGTTTTTGAAACTCGAGGCCCAAAAGATTATTTTAATTATAAAACTGAACCCGAAATAATATTAAAATATTATTTTCACCTGACCCCTAAACCCGGGTGTTACAATATCAACTTGTATTCATGTCCAATCTTCATATAAATCACATCACTATCACATACCTAACCTTAACATGCTTTAACATTCACTGAGCAAAGCAAACATCCCCAAAACATACATGATTAAAAGAACGTCACTTACCAACAACTTACCATCATCCCATCTTTTCGAACCAGGCTCTGATACCACCAAATGTAACCCCCTCGACTCGGCCTAGTCGATAGACCGAACCGAGCAGATCACACAGGGAATATTGAAGCAAACTAGAAAAGTTTACCTTAATAAACAACCATTTTTTTCTCTTTTTATCTTGTCTAGATGCAATTTAGGTTCTTAGGTGTTCGTACACAAGCATCGGATAAGACATCAACACAATTACCCACTAATTAGAACCAATTAAGGATTAAGGACCATTTTGTAAATTTGTCAATTTACAAGGGCTTTCACCAAATTCAAGTTACCTAATTTCAATTAGGTTCACTGCATACTTCCTGGTGAAATTTCAGCTCAAAAAGACATTTAAAACTCATTCAATTGCACGCAAGGGAAAACAAGAACCGAAATAAAAGAAACAGAACTCAAGACAATTCAAACACAAATCCAACAGTCAAGTGTTTCGAAACAAAATTCCCTGTATTGGAACGGCCGTTTCGAAACATGGCTGACCGTTTCGATACGCGGGTTTGTTTCGAAACCCCTGGAGACACGTTTTGGTACAATGGTTCACAGAGGCAAAATGTTCCGGAACGAGACTTACTGTTCCGAAACACCAAGGCCATTACAAGCCACTTTTCTAAAACATGTAAGGGCGTTCCGAAACGCCTGGGCCTGCAACTTTCCAAAAAGCTGGTTTAAATCATCTTTCGCCCTCTGAAACCACCCCGAGACATGTCCTAACATGCGTACAACTTAAATACACATCATGACCACATATACGAAGCACAAGCATCATCATTCGCTTAAGCTATGGAACTAAAGGCATGCTTCCTAGATGTCAAAAGCACCAAAAGGTTAAAATCCAATATCAAGCATATACCAAAACTCAAAGGCCATTTACAAGTACAAAAGTGCATCACAAACTTGCTCAAAACCAGAAATCAATAAATCATTAACATTCAATGCATCAGACACCCCCATTTCCTTTATTACACAAGTCTAAAACCAAAGCTTACCTTCAATCAAAGCCTTCCACTGATTCCCCTTGCAAGTGCTGCCTCCAAAGCTTAAATTGACTATATTAATGAACAAAGTGAGCATAAGCATTCAAGCTTAGTGAGGATTGCTTAAACTGAAAACATCATCAATGCACTAAACCAGTTTCACTCTTTTCAAAACCATCAAGCTTCCTTTGACAAAGCATGAACTTTAACCTCAAAACAATTTTAATAAACATCATGTAACATGATACATATAAACTCAGCAATTAAACCATTGCTACTCATAATACAAGCCTTCCAAGCATAATCACCTTTATGCTAAGCTTAAACCAAAACATGCATCTTTCAAATTATGCATTAACAACATTTTCTACAATGTTTCATTTCATTATATTGGCTCACAAGTGATAAACAACAAACTCAAAAACAAGGTATCAGATGCACGAATTACCAAGGGTTATCCCACACCCTTCATACACTCTACCGGCATTACAAGGCTTAAACACAAGAGCGACCCTCCATCGTTGTGACACCCGTGGTGGAGTATTCAGTACAATCACAACCCCTCAACACCACTCATCAGTAGATGTATAATCTACTAACGAGAGATGGGACAAAACACAAGGTTCGCACCTGGGAGCTACCCTCAACCATTGCAACCTTAAACAATCCTCAATCGTTAGGGGTATTTGGATGGAGTATTCGGTACAATCACAACCCCTCAACATCCAAGGCGACTTGTTTATAGTGCACTCAATCCTATAGCCGGCTAACTATATCCGATTTCATTTATAAAACATTTTATACAACATCACTTGCCAATATAATCCATATCATATGCATACCTCACTGTTTTTACAAAGCATTCATGATAAGCCATAAATCAAGCATTAAACCATGCTCCAAACCTCATGCATCAACACATGAATACAAGGATCACTGACCTAGTGCATCCTTAAACCACATGGCATCATCAACTTTATTTCACATATTCAAAACATGCTTTAAAACAGTAGGTGAATGCAATTAAAACAAAGTGCAATCAAAGGTTCAAAACTACCACAATTCGAGAGTAAAATTCACTTTACTTACTTCTGAACTTAATAAAGTGTTTCAAGCTCTTATTAAGTTCCCAAAACCTTTTATAAAACGTTTCCACGCTGGAAAACCAAATTCCACTCACCGACTCGCGAAACCACGCTTGCCGACGCAACTACCGATCTTCCAAAGCCTCCAAAAACACTTTGTTTGCTTCCGGATTAATATCCCCTGTTTTCAACACATCAAAACAGAGGTTCAATGCATTAAAATGCATCCAAAACTCTAACACACACAAGAAATCCCGCAGCCATGCTCTAAAGCACCAAAACACCCATCCGAAACAACCGAAAACTCAATCGATTGGTCTCAAACCTCAGCCCAGCCATTCCCCAATTCATCCAACATATTCTAAGCATTAATCAACATCCAAAAACAACCTAAACCCACCTTATACCTCCAGCAACTCGAAATCCTCAAGAACACCTCAAAAACTCACCAAAAACATCTCAAAATCTAAGGATATAAGGGATTTCGAGATCTATATGATTAAGACTCCACTTCAACACCAAAAACCTTTCAAAACTCATTTAGAAACAATCTCAAACCAGCCAAATCAATCAAAATCCGAAAATCACCTTTTAAACCAATTTTTCAGCAAGATTTTAAAAGTTCATCACTCTAAACACAAAGCCTCAATCAAATTCAGTATTAAAGAGTGAAATATATTTGGAATTTCGTTAAAGAACTTAGATTATAGGGATAGCATGAAAATTACCTCCAACCCTTGCTTCTTCTCTAATTTGGCAAGATTTGCTTGAAGAAACTTGAGAGAAAAGATTTTCTGGAAAATTGAGAGAAAATTAGAAGTGTTTGGCTGATGTGAAAGTGAGTGAAAAGCTCGTCAAAAGTGTTATTAACCGATTAACTACCTCTTTAATTAATTACGCAAAACCTTTTCAATTATTTTGTAAACATTTAAAACACATGCCAAATTAGGGAAAAGGCATAATTTCCAAGTAGCTCCCTAAAGATTCTAAGATTTTGACTCTTCTTGAAAAACACATTTTTCCAACTTTTAAATCTTTACATTTTGGTCACTACCCAAAATGTATACTTCCGAAACCCCGTTTTGTAAAATTGATTTGACCAACCTCTTAAATATAATTTTAAAGGAGTTTAGGAATTTTCATCATATTTTTATCCTATCCCGAACCTCGATCTCCCTAAACCACATTTTAACAGTTCGAACAACCGACACTGGTTCCACTGGCCCAACTCGACTCACCAAAACATCTATGACCAAAAACCCGGGCGTTACAATCTCAGAACCTTATATTGGTGGTCGGGAATAAAAATGGCTATCAAAGACTTTGTAGCGAAATGTCTGAACTATCAACGAGTTTAAGACGAGCACAGTGTCCCCACCTGTTTGCTCCAACCTCTTAAATTTCCGCAATGGAAATGGGAACGGATCACAATGGATTTTGTGACTGGACTTCCTTGTGCGCCAAGAAAATACGACGCTATCTGGGTGATCGTTGATCGTTTCACCAAGTCAGCACATTTCTTCCTGGTGCGAATGAATCTCAGTCTTGAAGCCTTGGCCAAAATGTACATTCAGGAAGTAATCCGTTTACAAGGAGTTCCAACTTCTATAGTCTCCGATCGAGATCCCTGATTAACAGCTTGATTCTGGAAGACACTACACAAAGCCCTCAAAACTAAATTGAACCTTAGCACAACTTTTCATCCGCAAAGCGACAGATAATCCGAACGAGTGATTCAAGTTCGTGAAGACATGCTCAGAGCTTGTATCATCGACTTCGAAAAGAACTGGGAGAAATCGCTACCATTGGTAGAATTCGCTTACAACAATAGCTATCAGTCTTCCATTCAAATGGCTCTTTTTGAAGCGTAGTATGGAAGAAAATGTCGAACGCCCCTATGTTGGTCCGAACTCAGAGATAACAAAGTGTTAGGACCACGATTGCTTCGGGAAACTGAAGAACAAGTTCAATCATTCACTCTCGATTGAAGCAAGCTTTTGATAGACAAAAGTCGTACGTTGATCTGAAGCGTAGGGACATCCAACATGAAATTAGAGACAAGATGTTTCTTAAAGTCTCCCAGTGGAAGAAACTATTCCAATTCGGTAAAAGAGGAAAGCTAAGTCCTTGATTCATCGGACCATTTGAATTGATCGAAAGAATTGGTCTTGTAGCTTATCGACTCGCACTACCTCCTGAATTCAATAAGATACACAATGTCTTCTATGTCTCGATTCTACGGCGATATAGATCCAATCCAACTCATATTCTTGTGCCTGAAGAAGTTGAACTTAATCCCGACCTTTCAAACGAAGAAGAGCCTATCCAAATTCTTGAACGAGAAGTCAAAAGACTTTGAAACAAGAACGTTCCCCTCGTCAAAGTTCTTTGGAGGATTCACAATGTCGAAGAAGCGACGTGGGAACCTGAGGACACGATGAAGAAGAAATATCCTCATATGTTCGATTCAGGTAAATTCGAGGACGAGTTTCTTTTTAAGGGGGAGGAGTTGTAACTCCATAAAAACACCCTGGTTGAAAATCCTAAGAAATTAGAAAGGAAAGTGTAAACATTTTTACACTTGAACAAAGATTAGAATGATTCAATGTGTAACTATCAAACTAAAGTTAAGTCACACTTAATTTACATTGAAATAATCTTAACATGTATGTATGTGTATATATATATATATAAGCTTATGGTGATAATAGAAATCAACATGTAAATTATATTATATGTATAAGATAATGGGACTTAATATTAAACTAACATTATAATATGATATAAAACTAAGAGCCATAGTGAGAGAGAGAGAGAGAGATCTGAAAGTTTGAAGAAGTTTAGGTTGGAAATCCATCTTAGAATTTTCATGCATGTTCACTTAAAATTCATGAAAGTATTTATGTTGTTACCTATATTGTTTTTGAAAGTTTGTTTGTTTTTATTGAATTCTGGGCTATGACGTTGCTGGAAAATTAATGTTGAATGCTTCATTGTGTTGAAATAATGCTGGGTTAATAGATGTATTGAACAAAATCAGGAAATTATGCATAAAACACAAAAGGATACAAAACTGCCCAGAATTCGTACTTGTAGAACACACTATATAAAATTTGATTTTTGAGCATGTTAGAGTTCGATTTAGAAAATTTTATGTAGGACAAAGTTGTAGGAAATTGAATTTACTGAAGGATAGAGGTCTTGGAATCATGAAAATGTTCATAAAAATTGCTGTAAATTGAGTTAGAACAATACTGGTCACATGAAGAATAAATCTGAAAATAATTTGGGTATTCTGTAATTTTGGAAAAATTAGGGATTTAATTGCTAGTTGATAAATTCTGAAAATGTTGTTTGGAAACATGGGGAAAGTTGAATGAATGGATCATAAACTGATTTTTTGATTTATGACTTATATAATAGGTTGAAAGTGATTAGAATGCTAACTAGGGTAATATGGACCGATCTAGAAACATGTATAAGTTGAAGGACTAATCTGACCTGTTTAGGGACCAAATGAGACATAAAATACAGGGGATATACATGGTAAACATATGTTAAAATGTTTAGTTTAAACTATTAAGGACCTTGGCTAAAATATACACTAAAGTTACCTAAGTTACAAGCTGGCATATTAGGCCCCTGCAAAATGCCCTGTTTTCAAACATTAAACTATATTGATTTAGAAATGAGAAAAATATGTGCTATACATGGTTTTAAAGCTATGTGAATAAGATTTCTGTATTGGTAAAGAAATTAAAATTTAGATTTGTGGTTAAAAAGTTGTGACCAGATAAGTGAGAGTTACTCAAACTAGAGGATTAGGGCCAGTTTCAATTTGTCTAAGTGTTGATGTATGTTTAAATGAGTATATATGATTGAATTGAGTTCTAACATGATCCTTGCATGTTTTTTAAATGTTTAAGATCAATATTGTGAGGAATATTTGAAAGATACAAGAGCTTGACATTCAAATAAGAGAGCAAGGGAATAGTGATCAAAGATTCAAACTAGCTTGGAGTATTGTGAGTGTAGTTATCTTTAGGGTTGGGATAAATATCCTAACCAATGTTTTTATGTTACTTGATGAATTAACATGAAGCATGAAATGAATCTAATGAAGGTTTGGTAATTTTAAAATGTAATGGAAGAAAGATTAAAGGAAATGAATAATATGTTACAAGTTTAGTGCTAGTTAAGGATGTTAGTGATCTTTATGGTTTGCTCTGATATATTTTCTAATTGAGCTTCATGAGATGGATAGATATGTAATCTTAAGCTACTGTTTTGATGTGTATTTGAGTGAAATAATATGATAAGCTTGCTGGAAATTATTTGAATGAAATTCTTGTATAGATTTGGTGAAATGGATAACATGTATTAGCTATATGACCTTATAATGTGTTTGTGAAACCTTTGGTTGATATTACTGCAAATTTAAAAGACTTAATAAGTCCTTGGTTCACTAGTGGTCCTTAGGTAGAAGGGTATGCCTTAGAGTCTGAGCTCTATTGAATTAAAGGTGGTTAGTCACCTATTGATGCTTTAAGTATCTACTATTACAAGTTACAAGTTGAATGGTGTAGTTAGACACCTTGATACAATTTTGTATCTACTGATTACTGATGCTTGTGCATCTACCGTTATATGTTGGTACATGGTACCTATTGACTTGATTACCTGGTCCATTAAATCATCCAAGGCAAAACTTAATGATTTTTCAATAAGACTATACATAATGTTTGAGATAATGAAATGTTATGTGTTTATATGTTACATGAAGTGATATGTTTAAAATAGATAGTGGCTCTAATAGAATGATATGAGAATGTGATCAAATGATATGGTATTACATGAATTGAAAAGGATCTCTTTGAGAGTGCACCCGTTCGAATGGTATATTGAAGATGATATCATGTTTTAACATATTGTTAAATGATTGAATATGAACATTGATGTTTGAATCTTGTTATCGGATTGTGTTATACAATAGAAGGAATGTTTTTTATGGATTATAAGTATGCCTTTATGATTTGTTCATATGATATGAATGAAATTAGTTAAGATTACTTGAGCATGAAATGGGTTAGCTAAGTGAGCTTTGTTTGTTCTAAGCCTAGCTAAGTAACCTTGGATATATGAAATAAGACATTAAAAGGTTGAATTAGTAAATCTATCTATTTTGATCCGAGAGCAATCACAAGCCAAGACTCAAGTATGATATAGTTTTGCTCATACTCCTAGATGGTGGCATAGTTACAAGTTAGTTGTCACTTGCATTTTGGAAATTTGAACATGTTAGTAGGATTGTACATATGAAAGATATGTTAAGTTTGATATGTTATATGTAAACATGTGTATGACTATGTTTTGGATGATGTTTATATACGAAAGGTTAACTATGTCTTGATGGAAATCCATGAAAGGTTATTTGATGTTTAGGTATATGATAGAATAGAATGATTTGGTAGGATTGATATGAATGTTTATAGGACAATGGTATAGAGATTGATTGAATGATTATGAGATTGATTGTATACATGTTTGATAGGTCTTAAATGATATGCTAGATGATCATGTGTATGTTTTAATTGAATTCTAGGTTATATATCATGGAAGTCGAATGCTTGCAAGCTTGATTTGGGTTTAGTTTGGTTGAATATTGATTAGTATGATAGTTAGGATTGATAGCAGTGTATGTAACATGTGTATATATTTTTTATGTGTAATAACCGATTGTAATATAAGAATATTTGAATTAGATTGAGTCTTATATGGTCACATGAAAGGGTAAACACGAATAATAAGTGATATGGTTGTATAGCATGTATATATGAATGAGATGTTAATATATGATAGTTAATGTTATGTGATTAACATGTTTAAATGGTTAGGTTGATTTGAAAGTGATCACATGACTAGTACGAATGATATGTTAAATGATAATTCGTATGAAAGTTTTTCTTGGCTCACCTATATGTATAGATATTATATGGTTCATATGTTGTGCACTTTGATTACATGTTCTGATTACATGTTTATATGATTGAATGATATGTTATATGTGTTCTGTTTGTGTTACACCTCTCGCTCCTAACCCGGGCGTGGGGTGTTACATAAATTCATACTTTAAATGATAAAGTTTGCCATCAATCTTCACTCCAGAAACTAAAGGACTATTGAGGGACACCATTATCGAGAGCCTTGCAAATCGGCCTCGATTACATGTATGCGTGTTGTAGTCAATCTTCACCACCTTACCTATAACACTAGCAATGTAACGAAACAATGATTTTGAGTAGTACTGGTAGTGAAGACTCGGGATTCACACCCAAGCCCTAATCTGCTCCGGAAAGGACTCCGAAATGGAAAACTCCCTCGACCATATCTGAACCGTGAGATAGCTCCCAAAAACAGTCCATGGACCACCTTTTAACACCTACTCATAATCATATTCATTCTCAAACATCACCAAATAATAATCATTGGTGAGATCAACAACTTGAAATGCCCTCTATGGTTGCCAAAGAACCCTAATCTACCCACGAGAGTTTTATAACCAATGGATCGGCCTAAGAGCAAAACAATAAGCGAATGGCGCATGCTATGATCAATTCTCTCGTGCACCTTTTTAGAAAAATTTACCGATGGAAACAGGTCGCTTTTCTCCACAGACACATCATTGGATTCCACAATCACATCATCTAAACTTGGAACCAGATCAACTACCTCATTCTTACCGACTCCTCAAACCACCCCCGCATAGGACAGAGCCGGTGAAACCAAACCCGTTTCTCCGCCAGCAACAAACTCCTCAGGACCAGCCTTAACAACCCCTCAGTTGGTGGGTTGTCACTTTCCATGCCTTTCGACACACTCATCTCAGAAACGGGCTGATCAAACTTACCTTTTTTTGCCACTTGGAGATCAACATCATGCAATGGCGAACCAGGGCGCTCAAGTGGAGGAACCTGCACCACATCCACTTCATGAACCCTCATACCCCCGATGACCCCTACTGAGCCAAGGTCCGGTGGAACGAGGCTTGGATCAGCCGGCAGCACAAGATTCTCAGACGAAAGCTCATTGACTGACCGATCGGGTGTAAAATGTTCATTAGTTATATATTTTGTGCACATTCCATCTAATATTATTGTTGTTTTTAAGCACATTTTAGGCAAAATTAGGTTCATACATTGTACTTTACAGTATTCTTTACTTTGCCATGTTTTTATTGATTATCTCTTATTTGGTAAGGAAAAGATATTGTTTTAGTTTAGTTTTAGTTTCAGGTACTAGAAGCTGGCAGAAGGAAAGAGGAGTTGAGGACATGATGCTAAGGAAGCAGACCTAGTAGTTGTACTGACACAGTTCCAAACAAAGACAACAGCTGCCGAGTAGCTTCTGCTGCCATACCTGCCGCCCAGGCAGCAAGCTGAGGAATTGGAGAACTGGAGTGCAATATGCAGAGCAAAAAATCTTGATTCTGACGATGCCATCCACTAAATTTTCTGATGCCTGTAGCAGCAGACAGAGCTGGCGAAGGAGGAGAATAAGATAACTTGCGGAGAAAGGCAACGTAAAAGAGTACATATTCAACTCAAAGAAGTCAGAATTAAAGATTGCATTTAATGCAAAAGCTACTTTGAAGACTTCTACTCCAAAGAGGACTTGGCCTAGCTAATGCTTATATATACTTTATGTATTTTTACTTCAAGAGAGCTTAGGTTTTCCCTTAGGCATAGTTTAGGTTTTCTTGCCGCCAATTATGTTCTAAACTCTTCTTTGGGTTTGGGTTATGTTGTAAACTAGTGTGAGAATGGTTGTTTAGGAATTAAGTTTTTTCTTTCAATAAAACTTCAAGGTTTGCTTATTCCATGTTCTTCATAGTTTTGAATTAAGTCGAGGGATTAGTTGATTACTATACATTTGTTCGGTATCGAGAGAGTCGAACTCACAAAAGGAGTAAGTACGATCCTCACCTTAATCAATTGTTGATCAATCCAACCTACACATAGGTTAGGGTTTAGGGTTTCTAAAGAAGAACGAACCAAGCATTGCTGTCTTTGCACAATTCACACCGCGACTGGTATTTTCTACAGTGGGCAACAACAACATTTTGACTTAGACAAAAGTGGGATCACTGTCGAAGCGTTATGTCGAGCCTTGAAGTACTGCCAAGTTTGCTGCCAAGACACACGTCCATTCCACTATCGAGGCACCGAAAGCGTCAAAGCAGCTAATCTGCCATCCCCCACTGAGGCAGCAAAGTTTGGCAGCGCAGAGCAACTTAACCTATTCAACGTAGTTTCACACTTGGGAGCAACATAATTTGACCCATTCTATCACCCTGATCTCTTTTATCTATTACTTGTGTTTCATTTACTTTTCATTCTTTACAAAACTAAAATTATTTGTGCATTTACGTTTCGTTGTGCAGGAATCACAATTCGAGTTAAGATGTCTAAACCCAGTGGGAAACGATATCTTATATACTATAACTTGACAGGAGTGTGCACTTACGCTCATATTTGGAGAACACACAAACGCTCTACAAGTTTTTGGCGTCGTTGCCGGGGATTGGCAACAGTAAAATTCATATTTATATTTCTGAACTTTCATTTTTATTTGCATTTAATTTTTAATTTTTATAATTTTTATTTTTATTTGAAAAAAAATAGAGTTTCTTTTGCTAGTGCATGACCAGAGCAAATCCAAAGGGAAAAATCATTTTCTTTGAAGACATCGAACAAAAAGCAAGAGAACTCAAGAAATAAGTCAGAGAAGCCCTCAGGAAAGACAAGGAAGAAGGGAAAGCAAAAGCAACAATGGTGAACGGCCAAGACGATAACCTTGCCATCGATTCTCGTATCGGAAAGGATGGGTAGCAAGATCCGTCGCCCAGAGGACAACAGCAAGTTCCACCCAGGCAGCGACCCCCAATTCCGCCCAGGTAGCCACAATATGTTCGAAGCACCAGGGATTACTTGGAGCATGACTTCAGAGGGTTTGACCCTACCGTGACAGAGCCTAAAATTGAAGCGGATCACTTTGAATTAAAGCTCGTGATGTTCAATATGATCAACACATTGGGGCAATTGGGAGGGACTGCCACAGAAGATGCTCGACAGCACTTGAGAGGATTCCTGGATATATGAAGAGCTTTCAAAATACACGGAGTCCACCAAGACGTGCTAAGGCTAAGGTTATTCCCCTATTCACTGAGGGATAGGGCAAAGCAATGGTTGAACAACCAGCCAGCAGGATCATTCAATACATGGACAGAGCTGTGTAAAGACTTCTTAGATCGTTTCAGCCCATCTAATGTCACAGACAGATTAAGAAACGAGATCACAACTTTCAGACAAGGGGATAACGAGCCAATGTATGAAGCATGGGAACGGTACCAACAGATGCTTAATAACTGCTCGCTTCATGGTTTTTCGGCTTGGACACATGTGTCAATGTTCTACAACAGTGTGAACTACCCAACTTGAATGATGCTCGATGCCTCAGCTAATGAAATAATCCTTGACAAACCATCAGAGGAGGCACTACAAATCATGAACCATGCCGCCAAGAACGACTATAAGTTCCCAACAGCCCGCCGAGGCAGCATTAGGCGGCTAGCAGCTGTGAACGAATTGGAAGCCTCAAATTCTGTCAAGGCCCGCCTCGACAAACGGACAGAGCTGGTTATAAACATGGCAAAACCCATTGGAAAAGTCTATGAGGCCAAAGCCGTAGAGCCATTCTATAATGAGTGTGGGGGCAACCACGATTCTTCTGAATGTACTGCATCTGCCAATTTCATAGGAGGATACGAGAGGAACAACAGGCCCACCACGAACACATACAACCCTGGATGGAGGAATCACCCAAACTTCGCCTGGAGCAATCCTAAAACTGCTACAAATCTACAACAGCAATAGGGAGGTTATCGGTAGAACCAGTCCAGACAGCAAGCTCACCAACCACAAAATAGTAATTCACTAGAAGCAACTTTACATACTTTCATGTCTAGAACTAGTGATTTTATTGTTCGTACTAATAAGTTTATTGATAAAACTGAGTCGTTTATAGACAGGACGGAGATGAGGATGAACAACTAGGAAGCTGGGATAAAGAACCTAGAGACCCAGTTTGGGCAATTAACGGAAATCATCAGCAGCAGGATAGTGAGTGCAGCATCCTGCAGTCTGAGGCAGCAACTAAACCCACATATAAGCAGTGCAAAGCCATATCAACCAGAAGTGGGAAACAATTGGATGAACCCAAAGTGGAAAAGCCAGCAGAAGAAAAGCCAGCACCAAAAGAACTACCTATCGCGGCAGCATCAACACCAACCGCCTCGGTAGATGAGACTGACAACATCCCTGAGGCAGATGATACTCCACAGATCAAATTCCCATGCAAGGAGCGTATAGAGGACATTCGCCTGCCGGCACCTTTCCACCAACGATTAAAGCAATAGAAGCAGGAGCACCAGTTCTTGAAATTCCTAGATATTCTAAAACAGGTGCACATAAATATCCCTCTCATCGAAGCCATCCAAAACATGCCCAACTATGCAAAATACTTAAGGGACATGGTTTTCAAGAGAAAGAGAATTGGAGAGTTCGAAACAGTTGTTGTGACAGAGGAGTGCATAGCTATGTTGCACAATAAGCTGCCACCCAAGCAAACAGATCAAGGCGGTTTTGTTATACCATGCAAAATTGGCAGCAACCATGCAACAAGAGCCCTATGCGACTTAAGAGCCAACATCAACACGATGCCTAAGGCAGTCTTCGACAAGCTAGGTATTGGGCAAGCCAAACCTACCTCCATTATGCTGAAACTTGCTAATCACTCATTCGTACAACTTGAGGGTAAAATCGAAGATATCTTGGTTCGTGTGGGCAGACTTATTTTCCATTATAATTCCTCATCTTAGACTGCGAGGCCAATGAAAATGCCCCTATCATTCTTGGGCGACCATTCTTGGCCACGGGCAGAACATTAATAGATGTGGAGAATGGGGAGTTGATCATGAGGGTAGAAAATCAGAGCATCAAGTTAAATGCGTTACATCCTTCAGTAAGGAAAAGGAAGGATGCCTGGACGCTCAAGATTCCAAAATCAGCACTGAGACAGGCCCAGACAGCAGTTATCACGGTAGACCCAAGGGCAGGTTGAAGGACCCAACAGCACACCACTTTACAGAGCATAAGGAACCCCCTAGAGGGAAAGACAAGAAATACCACCTCAGGATGTGGTTATATTTGGGATATACACCCAAATGCACTCCCAACATAACGTAATTTAATTTAATTTTTATTTTCTTTATTTTTATGTTTTAGGGATATAATTTAATTTATTGCAATTTATTTTCTGTCTTTTAGGATTAGATTTTAAATTAGTTAAATTTATTCTCCATATTTTTATTTTTCAGAATTTGTTTTATGATTTAATTAATTGTTTTATTTTAGACCTTAGGAATAAAAGAGTCGGACCAGGAAGAAGCCCAACAAGGAGCCCACTCACCATCTTGCCAAGACAGCTGAGGACAGCTCAATGCAAAAACTGCGTAACGGCTAGTTGCTCGCTAACGGCTAGCCGCCAACTGCTACAAAAGTAACGGGCAGAAATCCCGTAACGTGCACGAGACAACTTGTCTGTTGGACATTTAATGCCACCACGGCACCTCTCGCCAACATCTATATAAACCCCACTTCTCTCATTCATTTACTTTACTTTCATCTCCTTGTTAAACTCTTCTTGAATCCACTACTCTCTTTCTAATTACCTTCTTTTTTTAGTTTACATCTAAACCGTCTCACACATGGCATCAACATCAGCATCCAAACCCACCTTCCAAAGGTTCTTCTCCCATGATGATGCAAAGAGATACAGACCCTAGTTCGACAAACAAGCCATATGGGAAGAACAAGGGTTCCACTATTCAAAGCACACATGGGACCTCGTCCTTGAGCCCGCCCTGTTCGAGAAAATTCATAGCGAAGACTGGGAAATATTTGCACGGCAGCCGGAGGCGGCAAACATCATGATGGTCAGAGAATTCTATGCCCACAACCCCCGCCTTGAGTTGTCGTTCGTGTTTGTGCGAGGGGAACCTGTCAAGCTAAACGCCGTTGTGATCAGCAGTTTTTATGGCCTCAAGATGGACGACAACCCCTAAGAAGACTAGAGGCAGTCACTGACGGCTGCCGACTATGACAAGATCAAGGCCCAGCTATGCGAACCCAATACGCCTTGGTTGACAGGAAAACATAGCAGCTCAGTGCAACGCCGCCGACTGTTGCCCGAGTTGATGCTTTGAAACACCTTCATCAAAAGGCGTCTGCTGCCCACCTCCAACAATTCCACCGTTGGCAGGCCGCGTCTAGCCCTCATCCACAACATCATGGTGAACCGACCCATCAATGTTAGAGAAATCATTTGCAAGGAGATCCACAACTGCTTCCGTAAGTCAAAGGGCCAGCTGTACTTCTCGTCTCTCATCACCAGCTTATGTCCCAACTTCAATGTGCCCTCAGATCCCAACGATGAGATGACCGCTGCCAAGGAGGGTTGGAGAAGAAAAGTCTGCCTACAGATAATGCAGGCCCAAGAGACAGATCCCGTCACTCCCAGCCAGCCCTCCGCTGCCCAGCCAGCCACACTAGCTGCCCCAAGCAGTACTGAAGCTTCCTAGACGAGTGAAGCTATTGCTCTGCTACACACTCTCATCGACAACAACAAAAGAATAGAGCAGCAGCAGTTGACGTTCATAAAGTACGTGGGGGAGGTCCAAGAGGCTTTTGTAGCCTACCTCCTTCAGAAATTTCCCAGTGATGGCCCCACACTTCCCACATTCCCAGTAGATCTAGCCGCTGTAGCCGCACCCAGAGAAGTAGCTACCCACCACGCCGCCTTCCCTCGCTAAATGTCCTCTCCGACGCACTACCCATCATACTCTTCCACCTCCGCTTCCAACATGGTGGCAGACACTTCTGAGAGGCACCAGTAGCATCTCTTCTCGCTTGCACAGTGGAAACAGTGGCAAACACCTCTATATCCAATGAGGTCGAGCAGCAGTAGCAGCCCCAATCGCGCCAAAGAACCCTTCGGTAGAACCAATGGAGAAGGCAACCAGGAAGAGGAAGCGGCACATCATCTCCGCCGAGTCAGAGAATGAGGAGTCAGAATCCGAGCCAGAAAAGAGTGAAGCACCTCACCCCACTTCTAAGAGAGTCTAGCCGCCGCAGATAGCAAAAGTATCACCTGCCAAGTCTTCTACCCGGACATTTGCAACCGTCGCCTTGTCATTCAATCTTCCTCATCCTCCTCTTCCGCCAAGACCCAAGCCTTCTCTCAGCCCTCAGCCAACTTTTAGAGTTTCTTTTCTTTTCTTTTCTTTATTTTATTTTATTTTATTTTTTCTATTTTTATCTTAATTGCATTTTTTTCTATTTTTATGTTATTTTGTGCATTGAGGGCAATGTTCGTCTCGAGTTTGGGGGGTTAGCACTCATTTTAGTTAGGCATAACTAGTGCATATTAGGTTGCATTGTACTTGCCTTTAAAAATTAATCGAAAAGAAATTTTTTTAGAAGTTGTGCCTATGATAGGATAGCCAACTCTAAAAAAATTTCACACCAATTAAAAAGAACTTAATTTTGGGGAAGCATGAAATAAACTTAGGATTATTCTATAATTGCCAAAAATTAAAAACACTATTGTTACTTGCCAAATTTGTTTGAATTTCTGATAAACATTGCATGCGTGAATTATTTGAAAAACTCTAACATGGTTGTAGGAAGCTGTCGCGGCAGGCAACAAACAAGAAAGAGAAAAGCACTGCCACGAAAGGAAAGAAATCTTTATGATGTCTTTCCCTAAAGGTGCCCGAAACCGGCTTTAGGAAGAATCATATGAAAGCACACTCCGCTGCTATCAAAGTCTATGAATCCGAAAATCTTTGAAGTAACGGACAAATTAGCATGAGTGGATGAAAGCCTTCACGGGATGACTCTACTCAAAAGGTTCAGGGTTTTGTAGTTTGCTCCTATCTTAATTTCAGACCTAGAAGAGTAGTTGTGATAAGCTGAAGCCCTTATTGCCATGGTTATTAATTGTGCTTAATTATGCTGCCTCGGCAGCAACCTTATATATCATGACAACATCTTTGTTTACTTAGAATATTCATCACATTCAGCCTGTTCCTGCACATACTTCACTGGCATTATAGTTTAATTCTGAAGTAATTCATGTTATTCTCCTCTCACTAATCTAATGACAGGTGCCATGACCTTGAGGTGTTAAATCAAGTTTAAAACAAGTTTTTTCTTTCTGGTTAGTTTAAAGGGCAAGTATGTTTAGGTTGCATTGCTTAAGGACAAGCAATAGTTCTAGTTTGGAGGTGTGTAAAGTGTTCATTAGTTCTATATTTTGTGCACATTCAATCACATATTATTGTTGTTTTTAAGCACATTTTAGGCATAATTAGGTTCATGCATTGCACTTTACAGTATTATTTACTTTGCCATGTTTTATTGATTATATCTTATTTGGTAAGGAAAAGATATTGTTTTAGTTTAGTTTTAGTTTCAGGTACTGGAAGCTGGCAGAAGAAAAGAGGAGTTGAGGACATGATGCTGAGGCAGCAGACCTAGAAGCTATACTAACGCAGTTCCAGACAGAGACAGCAGCTGCCGAGCAGCTGCCGCCCAGGCAACAAGACGAGGAATTGGAGAACTAGAGTGCAATCTATAGAGCAGAAAATCTTGATTTTGACGATGCCATCCACTAAATTTTCTGATGCCTGTAGCAGCGGACAGAGCCGCCGAAGGAGTAGAATAAGATAACTTGCGGAGTAAGGCAACATGAAGGAGTCCACGTTCAACTCAAAGAAGTCAGAATTAAAGATTGCATTTAATGCAAAAGCTACTTTGAAGACTTCTACTCCAATAAGGACTTGACCTAGCTAATGTCTATATATACTCTATGTATTTTTACTTCAAGAGAGCTTAGGTTTTCCCTTAAGCATAGTTTAGGTTTTCTTGCCGCCAATTATGTTCTAAATTCTTCTTTGGGTTTGGGTTATGGTGTAAACTAGTGTGAGAATAGTTGTTTAGGAATTAAATTTGTTTTTGCAATAAAACTTCAAGGTTTGCTTATTCCATGTTCTTCATAGTTTTCAATTAAGTCGAGAGATTAGTTGATTACTATACATTTGTTCGTTATCGAGAGAGTTGAACTCACGAAAGGAGTAAGTACGATCCTCACCTTAATCAAGTGTTGATCAATCCAGCCTAGACATAGGTTAGGGTTTAAGGCGGCTAAAGAAGAATGAACCAAACATTGATGTCTTTGCATGATTCATGCTACGACTAGTATTATCTACAATGGGCAACAACAACATTCTGACTTAGTCATAAGCGGGATCACTGTTGAAGCGTTCTACCGAGCCTTGAAGTACTGCCAAATTTGCCGTCGAGACACACGTCCATTCCACTACCGAGGCAGCGAAAGCATCGAACCAGCTAATCTGCCATCCCCCACCGAGGTAGCAAAGTCTAGCAGCGCAGAGCACCTTAACCTATTCAACGCAATTTCACACTATGGAGCAGCATAATCTGACCCATTTTATCACTGTGATCTCTTTTATCTATTACTTGTGTTTCATTTACTTTTCATTCTTTACAAAACTAAAATTATTTGTGCATTTACTTTTCTTTGAGCAGGAATCACAATTCGAGTTTCACACTAGGGATGTAACACCCCCTTCCCGGCCTATTAATCTGCCATCCCCCGCCGAGGCAGCAAAGTCTGGCAGCGTAGATCAACTTAACCTATTCAATGCAGTTTCACACTAGGGATGTAACACCCCCTTCCCGGCCTGATCGAGAACCGGGTCGGAGCGTGTTACCGGTGAACAGTGCGGTGATCGGTGCTATAAAACTTCAACTTATTATCAAAACTTAATAAATATTACACAAACAAAACATTACCAATATACATGTTAGTCCATTTCATTCCTAAAAAGACCACATTTAACCATTTAGGACCAATTTATAACTTTTACAAGTTTTAGGGACTAATCTATGAAACTGACAAAATTAAAGGTTCTTCGATGCATTAAAATATACTACGATGAAATTCAATGTAACAATAATTAGCCTGCAAAATTTCATGCATAATGGTGATCATTTACCCATTCAAATTACACATGCAAATCTAAGTGACCAAAACGTAAACAATGCAGACTTTCAGATTAAGCCTTATAACCTCTTTAACTAACCTTGTATCGAAACGCTTATAGTCATTTCGATACGGGTGGACGACAATCAACCTTGTTGACTTTTCCTTTATGACAGTATCGATACGGCAAGACCTGTATCGGTACGGGTTGACTGCCTTTGACTTTGGCTTTGACCTGTTTCGATATGCTATGAACTCGTATCGAAACGGAGGTCTCCAGAGACAAAATTTTTCAGAACATCCCTAACCCCTTTCGGTACCCTTGTTTACTCAAGCTTAATTATGCTTACCCGTATCGAAATGTCATCACCCGTTTTGATACGGTCTGACCTGTAATGACAGTTTCTTGCTGGTTTTTATTCAATTTAACCTGTTGAACGATGTCCGAATGCAATAAAATTTTACGCACACCATTTCAATGGTATAGACTACTATCATGCTAAATTTCATGATCATATGAATGCATTTACTATGTTTTTACCTTTTTGAGCTATGTATGCAAATTCCATCCATTTTAAACTTCACCAGAAGGCCATTTAGAGCTATATAACAAATTACAACTTAGGCAACACACCAAAACATCAAAATAGGCACAAATGACTAGTTCAACTACTTTTCCACCTTCCTAGGAGTTTATAAGTCAAAAACACATTACTTGATGCTTGTAGTGACTTATCTTGCCTAGCCTAGCCAAATCTGGTCTTTCGATACTCTAACTTTCAACCTGAAATGTATGAGATAAGACACGTTAGGCATACATTGCCTAGTGAGGTAGTCATAAATACAACAAATGAACATAATATGCCATGTAACATGTTTCCATGATAATCATAATGCTAATTATGCAATAATCATGGCATATCCTTATTCACCTTAAAATCATAATAACATGTCATCAATAGCAATATCATAATTTCATAGCAAATCAATATCATTAATCAATAGTTCCCTTGGATCGATTCATGGTATATGGATACATGAATTCCACCTCATCGCCAAATCCATAAATGTTCATTCCCGCCGACATCGCCAATAAGACCAATACACAACACATCCCCCCGCCTCGCCAAATCAATATAGGTCGTAGCCCTAGGATCGTAGTCCACCCGTACCAATGAGCTCATTAATTCTATGGCATGCCAATTGTATCTAATACTTCGAATCCAAGGTTCAATAATCAATAGTTCAATATCCATGATTCATTAACAATATTTCTTCATCAATATCAATATCAATAATTTAATGCCAATAGTATCATATCAATAACTCAACAATCATGATTTCCACATCAATAAGCAATAACAATAATTCATGTCAATGATTCTTACATGTCAATGCTTCAATGATTTCTATGACAATGATAGCAATACCATGGACAATAAATCAATGCAATACTTACCAAAACTCACCAACATGTCTTACAATAATGCTTCATGTAAAGCCCTTAAAATCAATGGTTAGTAAATCAATAAACAATTATTTGAGATGGCACCTAGCAACTCTCGAGACTCCGACTACACTCACCTTGACAATCTGAAGCTCCCAAGGCTCTCGGATGGTGATTCCCTTATCTGTAGATTTCGATGAAGGAAACAAATTAATCTTTTCCACTTCTTGAGCTAGGAAAAGCAATAAGGAATCATTAGGATCAATATAACAACATCGACACTTGAATAGCCATTAGCTATAGACAAAGCTTATCTTTAAGCTTGAAATTGATCATCTAATAATCAAGAGAATCAATGATTAACTTAGGGCTTTCACTTACCCGATCGATAGCTATAACTTGGTGTTCTTAAAACAAGGAAAGCCTAAGCTTAAGGTTCTCAAATGGAGAGGTGTTTTCTTGAGCTTGGTGGGGAAGATGACAATGGAGGTGTGAGCTTATTTTCTTAAAGATGGAAAATATAATTAAGTTTCGGTGGAGCAAAGCAAAGATGACAACACTCCTTTCTCCAATTAGTTTTTAGAGAATTATAACTCTAATTATTACTCACCTCTCATATGGCCAATAGGAAGGTTTCCTCCCATAAAAGGTAAGCTATTTAATATTATTTATCTTTCTTTTATCCTTCCTAAAATAGACAGATAAATGACTATAAGTCATCTTTTCTAATCAAAATTCACGTGGAGGATGGCAGGAAACTAGGTGAGTCATCACCTAATCATTTCTTTTCAATTTATCCTTTAAACATATTCGAAACATGGGACCCATTTTGAAATTGGAGGAACCATATCGGAACGGTCAAGCAAAAGTCCAAAAGTTAGTTATTACCATTGGAATCTTATCGGAACGCCTAAAAACGTTTCAAAACATCTTTACAAAGGCCGTTTCGATACGGGTCTAATCGTATCGAAACGCTTAGCTTAAAAATATTGATTTAAGCCTTCACAAAGTAATCTTGACTAAGGACTTGGCTTTATTGAGATCCTATAACAATAAAATCTATAATAAAGATTCGGTGTTCAATATTTTAATAACATTACTCCGATCATCGGAATCAAATTCCGACTAGACCAGTTTTCGGGGTGTTACAAGGGAGCAGCATAAACTGAATCATTCTATCACCCTGATCTCTTTTATCTATTACTTGTGTTTCATTTACTTTTCATTCTTTACAAAACTAAAATTATTTGTGCATTTACTTTTTCTTTGTGCATGAATCACAATTCGAGTTAAGCTGTCCAATCCTTGTGGGAAACGATATCTTATATACTATAACTTGAAAGGAGTGTGCACTTGCACTCATATTTAGAGAACACCCAAACGCTCTACATCGGGGACTTTCGAAGATTTAGGAGGAAACACGAACATTCCTAGGGTTTTTTAAAACGTCAATTTTTCTCGACACTAACATTCTAACATTAATTTTATTGACGCTATTTCTTAAAGATAAATGAAAATAACCTATTATGTAACTTTAGTTTGGTAAGTCAGTTATATACTTATCGTTCTTTTATATTTTATTTGAACATTGATAGTCCCTTTTATTTTCAGAGTGTTTGATTTTTCAGCAATTTTGAAAAAGTAACAATGTGGTCACTTGCTTTTTTGGTTTTGGATCATTTTCAAATTTTTCATATTAAATGTTGATGTATTTTTCTTTTATATGATCATATATTTATCATTATCATCCGGTTATTAAATAACAATAACACTTTCTTCCCGCAACAACTCGAAAGTTCATCCGCAAACTACATGCATTCGTCAGGAGCGCAGCCGCCTACATGAGTAACTGACCATATTTTACTTCGATTCCAGCTCCTACGGATGAAGAACTGATGGTGTTTACACTTTTCAAACTTACTAGCCATACTGGCAGAAGATTTGGGTGAAGAATGCTAGCTTCTATATATGAAAGAAAATAGTAGCATAACTGCATGAAGCAATAAAAATCAGAAAATATGTTGCAACTTAAAACATCATCAAAAAATAGGTTGCAACTTAAAACATCATCAGAAAATAGGTTGCAACTCTTGGGTTGCTTGTTTGTTGGAAAAGGTTCTGCCATGCATTTATTGTTCCTCGTTTTTGTTGAAAAGCTATTTTGTTTTTGGCTTGTTTGTAGGCAGCTTATATACAACAAAAATCAGAACTTGAAGAGACAGAAAAAAGCTTACGTTTGAGAGAAAAATAAGGAGACGAAACGGTGTTTTTAAGGTTTGGTGCATCATTGATTAACTCTTCGATCGGAGGTCCATCCTTGGTTCGATTGAGCTAATTTTTTGACAACAGCTAGCAACAAGGTGTTCTTGACTTTATACAGTCGGATTTTTCATCTGAGTCTTTTAGCGTCAGAAATACCCATTTTACAGCAACTGCATTTTTTGGGTGATGTTCTCCATTTTCTCTTCTTTTGTTAAAGACTACTTGTTATTATTGTTGGAGTTGAATGCTTGTTGTAGGCTGGATATTGTAATCATGTAGTTGAACATTTGATGATAGTGGAGCATTTGATCGGACTCTAAAGTCCTATGGTTTTTACCCTTGATTTAGAGGGATTTTCTACGTAAAATTTCAATGTCTCGTTTTATTATTTTGTGGTTGCATTGGTTGATTTGTGGTTGATTAGTGTTTCTAGAGAACATATATCGTGTTATTGTTGTTGCCATAATTATTGACAAGAGTTATAGGGAGAGAAAGAACACCAGTTGTGCTTTCACTTTGTTTCGGTTGTTCAGTTTCTTCCCCAACAAATTGGCATTAGAGCTTGGTTACTGTGTCAGGTAATTCTGGAGATTAATACGAGCAAGATGATTATGTTGAATGGCACGAATTATCAAATTTAGAGGAATAAAATGAAAGACTTGTTCTTTGTAAAGGCTTTGTATCTTTCGGTCTTTGCTACTCAAAACCCTGATTCAAAAAGTGATGAGGAATGGGAATTTGAGCATTAGCAGGTGTGTGGTTTTATTCAGTAATTTGCTGAAGAGAATATTTACAACCACATTGATCAAGAGACATATGCTCGCACATTGTGGGAGAAGCTTGAAATCTTGTATGCTTCGAAGTCGGGCAATAACAAGTTGGTTTTGCTAAAGAAAATGATGGCATTGAAATATAGAGAAGGAACGTCTACAACTGACCATGTTAGCGAGTTTCAAAGTGTGATGAATCAGTTGCTTAGTATAGATGTCAAATTTGATGATGAAATTTTAGGGCTTTAGTTGCTTGCTACTTTACCGCACTCTCGGGAGACATTTCAGGTCTCCCTCATTAATTCTGCTCCACATGGTATCATTACTTTGGATTTGGCTAAGAGTGGTGTGTTCAATGAAGAGGTTCGAAGAAGATCCCAAGGTTCTACATCACATTCTGAGGTGTTGGTTACCGAGAATATGGGGAGAAATAGAGACAAAGATGGCAAGGGTAGAGATAAAAGTCGAAGCAAGTTAAGATTGAGATATAAGAATCTTAAGTGTCATTATTGTGGTAAGAAAGGCCATATCAAGAAATATTGCTACAAGTGGAAGAGAGAGAACAAAGGTGGTGGTGATAAAATGATTAGAATAATGATAAAAAAATCCGAGCGTGTTGCTACTGCTACTCGTGAGGATCTATTGGTCATTTGTGATGAGAATTTGGTCAACCTAGCATGCGGCGAGACTAGTTGGGTGATTGATACTGGTGCTTCACTTTATGTCACGTCGAGGAGGGATTTATTCACATCTTATACTCCTGGTGATTTTGGGGTATTGAAGATGGGTAATGACAATTTGGTTCCAATTATTGGCATGGGAGATGTTAGCTTGGTGAGTAATAATGGTACAAAGTTAACTCACAAGGATAACATACATGCACCGGATATTCATTTGAATTTGATATCTGTAGGAAAGCTTGATGATGAGGGTTTTTGTAACACCTTCAGTGAGGGGCAATGGAAGCTAACTAAAGGCTCTTTGGTTGTGGCTCGAGGAAAGAAGAGCTCAAATTTGTACTTGATGCAGGCTTCAACTTCTGGAGACACTGTGAATGTGACAGTGAATGACAGCTCAACTGAGTTGTGGCATAAGCGACTTAGTCACATGAGTGAGAAGGGGCTTAATTGTTTAGCAAAAAAGAATCAACTTTTGGGTTTGAAGAATCCTACACTAAATAATTGTGTTCATTGTCTAGCGAGGAAGCAAAAAAGAGTTTCTTTTAGAAGTCGTCCTCCTCATAGAAGATCAGAGTTGCTAGAGTTGGTTCATTCAGATGTTTGTGGTCCGATAAAGGTAAGGTCACATTGTGGTGCACTTTACTTTGTGACTTTCATTGATGATTGTTGAAGAAAGCTATGGGTCTATGCTTTAAAGTCGAAAGACCAAATTTTTTAGGCGTTTAAACAATTTCAAGCATCAGGTTAAAGAGAAACAAGGAAGAAGTTGAAGTGCATTCGTACCAATAATGGTGGCGAGTACACAGAGCCATTTCATGAGTATTGTCTGTAACAGGGAATTAGACATCAGAGAACACCACCTAAGACTTCGCAGTTGAATGGTTTAACTGAAAGGATGAACCGAACATTGATTAAGAGATTCAGATGTTTTTTGTCAGATGCGAAGCTTCTGAGATCGTTTTGGGCTGAATGTTTGAATACAATGACACATGTGATTAATTTGCCTCCTAGTGTTCCTTTGCAGGGTGATGTACCAGATAGAGTTTGGTTTGGTAAAGACGTGTCATATGATCACCTTCGCGTGTTCGGCTATAAAGCATTTGTTCATGTTCCGAAGGATGAAAGATCCAAGTTGGATGCTAAGACTCGACAATGCATCTTTATTTGTTATGGTCTAGATGTTGAGTTTGGTTATAGACTCTATGATCCAGTTCAGAAGAAGCTCGTAAGAAGTTGAGATGTTATCTTTTTTGAAGATCAGACAATTGATGACATTGATAAGATAGAGAAAGCGGATTCACAAGTTAGTGGTGACTTGACCAATGTGAATCTGGTTCCCCTAGACCCTTCACTGGATCCTATTAAGAGTGATGTCCATGGTGATGTTAATGATGACCAGCAAGATATATGTGACCTTGATGCTCCCCTTGATGATGTTGTGAATAATCAACAACAGGCACCTATAGCTCCACCAGCAGTTCCACTTCGAAGATTTTCTAAAGATCGAAGATCTTTTGTCAGGTATTCTTCTAATAAGTACGTTCTTTTGACTAATGGGGGAGAACCTGAATGTTATGAAGAGGCTATGGAGAGTGAAAGCAAAGATCAATGGGTTGAAGCGATGAAGCTGAACTTCAATCCTTGCATGATAACCATACCTTTAAGTTGGTGAAACTGTCTAAGGGCAAGAGAGCTTTGAAGAATTGGTGGGTTTACAGGATGAAGCAAGAAGAAATTATTCATCTCATCGATATAAAGCTGGATTGCTCGTCAAGGGTTATACTCAGAAAAAGGGATTAATTTTGAAGAGATATTTTCTCTGATTGTGAAGATGTCCTCTATCAGAACTATACTGAGTTTGGCAGCTTGTTATGACTTAGAGGTTGAACAAATGGATGTGAAAACTGATTTTCTTCATGGTGATTTGGAGGAAGAGCTTTACATGGAGCAGCCAGAGGGATTTGTTGCACAAGGAAAAGAGGACTACGTATGCATGTTGAAGAAGAGCTTGTATGGTTTGAAGCAAGCTCCTAAGTAATGGTACAAGAAGTTTGAGTCTGTTATGGGGGAGCAAGGCTACATGAAGACTACTTCTGATCATTGTGTATTTGTTAAGAGATTCTCTGGTGATGATTTTATTATTCTTTTGCTTTATGTTGATGATATGCTTATTGTTGGTCGCAATGCTTCTAGAATTGACAAATTGAAGCAAGAGTTGAGTAAATCCTTTGCGATGAAGGATTTGGGGCTAGCAAAGCAAATTCTTGGCATAAGGTTGACACGTGATAGAAAGGCCAAGAAATTATGGTTATCACGAGAGGTACATTGAGAAAGTACTTCAAAGGTTTAGTATGGACAAAGCTAAAGCGGTGAATACTCTCTTTGCTACGCACTTAAGATTGATTGTTAAGCATAGTCCTTCCACTGAAAAAGAGAAGGAAGAGATGCAAAAAGTTCCTTACTCTTAAGTCGTGGGTAGTTTGATGTATGCGATGGTATGTACAAGACCGGACATGGCTTACGCTGTTGGTATAATTAGTCGGTTTCTTTCTAATCCAGGAAGAGAGCATTGGAATTCAGTGAAGTGGATTATGAGATATCTTCGCGGTACTTCCAACATGAAAATTTATTTCGGCAATGAGAAACTTGTTCTTGTTGGATATACAGATTCAGATATGGCCAAAGATATTGACTCGAGGAGATCTACTTCAGGTTACTTGATCACTTATGCATGGGAGTTGTGGCATGAAAATTGAGATTGCAAAAGTGTGTTGCATTGTCCACCACCGAATCAGAGTTCATTACAGCGACCGAAGCATTCAAAGAGATGCTTTGAATGAAGAAGTTTGTGCATGAACTTGGTTTTACTCAAGAGAGGTATGTCTTGTATTGTGATAGCCAGAGCGCAGATCATCTTTGTAAGAAATCAACTTTTCATGGTAGATCTAAGTATATTGATGTGAGGTACCATTAGATACGAGATGTCCTTAAAGCTAAGTTGTTTGAGCTTGAGAAGAATCAAACTGATGATAATGGTGCTGATATGTTGACGAAAGCCTTACCAAGAGAGAAGCTTGAGGCATGTTGTTAACCTCTGCAATGGAGGCATTCCCCACATAGTTGGAGGGGGAGATTTGTTGGGTGTGGATCCCACTATGTGGGGAATCTATTACCAGAAAATAGGTTACAATTTAAAACATCATCAGAAAATATGTTGCAACTCTTAGGTTACTTTTTGTTGGAAAAGGTTTTGTCATGCATTTATTGTTCCTCGTTTTTGGTGAAAAGCCATTTTTGGCTTTTTTTTAGGCAGCATATATACAACAAAAATCAGAACATAAAGAGACAAAAAAAAGCTCACGTTTGAGAGAAAAAATAAGGAAATAAAATAGTGTTTTTAAGGTTTAGTGCAACAGTGATCAACTCTTCGATCGGAGATCCATCAATGGTTCGATTGAGCTAATTTTTTAACAGCAGCTAGGCGACAAGGTGTTCTTGACTTTGTACGGTCGGATTTTTCATCAGAGTCTTGTAGCGTCAAAAATACCCATTTTATAGCAGCTGCGTTTTTTGGATGATGTTCTCCAATTTTCTCTTCTTTTATTAAAGACTACTTGTTATTAGCCTTGTTAGAGTTGAATGCTTGTTGTAGGCTGAATATTGTAGTCTTGTAGTTGAACATTTGATGATAGTGGAGCTTTTGATCAGACTCTAAAGTCTCGTGGTTTTTACCCTTGATTTATGGGGGTTTTCCACGTAAAAAATTTGGTGTCTCGTTTTATTGTTTTTTTTGTTGCATTGGTTGATTTGTGGTTGATTAGTGTTTCTAGAGAACATATATCGTGTTATTGTTGTTGCCATAATTATTGACAGGAGTTATGGGGAGAGAAAGAACACCGGTTGTGCTTCCTCTTTGTTTCGGTTGTTCGGTTTTCCCCCCAACAAATTGGCATCAAAGCTTGATTATTGTGTCAGATAATTATAGAGATTAATATGAACAATATAATTATGTTGAATGGCACGAATTATCAACTTTGAAGGAGCATTTCATATGAAAAGCTGAAGGGCAGTAATCGCAGCAAATTAAGTCTCCCCCACAACAGCAAGCATAGAAAACACCATCATTCTCGTCTCGAAACAAATTGGAGGCCTTCGCAATTTCAGGGCTCTCTACAATAGAATGAGTACTCGACGTGGTGATCTTCATAGACTGACGAACTTGTGTTTGACAGTCGAAAAGTGACCGGCGAGTGCTGTCGTCCAAGATTATGTTAGCCGATGGCCAGTGATTGCTACTTCCAGCATAATATTCAAATGCAGTGAGAGTGAAAACCTTAAAATAATAGTGACATTTAATCCCTTCACGAGTTATTCGCCCTTTCATCAATGGAGTCCATGTCTTACTGCGATAATACACGTTTCCCAGCATCGAAACATCTTTGTTATCTATCAACCATGAGAGGAGATTTCGAGGTTTACGATTAGAACCCAGACCCTCGCGCACTCTTTCACTAGAAGTTACTACCCGGTGTTAGGTTTGGTTCTCTTGTTTCTTCAGCGTTTTTCTTATTTTCGACGATTTGGATTCAACAGGTTTTGATAATTGCTTATTCTCCAGACCCGTACACTTTTTTTAGGTTGCTTGGGCTCCACATTTCATGTTCTTCCACCTTCCAATGCTTGATGGGCATAACCTTGGCAAACCATTTTGAGCGAATAATAAACTTTTTTGGTGGGCGAGTGGTATCGGAGTTCTTGTCTTCTATTTTTTAGGGCATATCAGAAAACTCATCCCTTAGTTGAAAGATAGGTTTTGGCTTTGAGGGAAAGTTCATGGGAGTTCTTGGGTCGGCCTCTACCTGCACAGTGGTACCACTTCAGAATAGCTTCTTCGCATGCTTCACCTTCAACTGCTGACATGATCGATTTCTCCTCTATTGTTGATTTCCTGAAGACAAAGATTTTTTTTTTTCTGAGTACACTTGAAGAGAAAGAATAACCTAAAATTTTGGGGTAGATAGCTTAAGCTAGGGCTACATTTTAATTTATACTACTATTTTTAGTTGATTAGTATAAAATTAATATTTAATTAATAAATAATATGTATAATAAATAAATATTTTAATTTATAATATTTTTTAGTCGGTATGCTTGCAAGCTGATTTCACTATAGCAAAGAATATTTTTCATTGTAAAAATCGATAACGAGAAGAAAGGATTTCATTTTTTCACTGTAGCAATATATATTATTGTTCAAAGTTGGTTTGCAAACATGACTTTTTTTAATGAAAAAAATATAAACAGTGACTGACTTTACTTTTACAGTAACAAATGTCATAGATAAAAATAATGTCATGTGCTATATTTCTGAAAAAAACTCAGATGCAACATCATTAATGTTTTTGTCTTTTTGAACTAACAATATTAAAAATATATTTAGTTATTTTAGTCAATAACACACTGGCACGTGACAAAAATAATAATAAAAAATTCATATGTGAATCAACAAATTATATTTTTTGATTAATAATACTCACTTATTTTATTGAATAAGTAGAAAATACTTAAAAGGGAAAACTACACCACTGATCACCAAATAAATTGGGGATATTTATTTGGACCACCGAACTATAAAAAATGTCAATCAGACCACCGAACTTATAAAATCAACCTATTTTGACCACCGCCGTTAAAAATCTAACGGTGGAGTGACGGAACTATCACGTGGCAATTGACGGAAAATTTTAAAAATTACACATTTGGTCCCTATTATTTACACATTCTTTCAATTTAGTCCTAATTTTAAATTAATAAAATAATAAATTATTTAATTAAGTTGTGACACGTGTCAACACCTTATTAGAGGACTTTAATTATTTATATTTGATTTTATTAATTTATTTTCACCCTCCAATCAGGTGGTGACACGTGTCACCACCAATTTAGAGGATAAAAGTAATTTTCTCTCCTTTGCGTTTAGCATGAATCGAATCTAGGTCACGAGGTTGTAAAGCCCATGGCTTTGCCACTGCACCAAGCACAACCTTGTGCTATAATTCTCCAGATATAATATATACCTATTAGTAGTTTCCACATTTATAAGCCAAAAGCTCAAACATTAAACACTAATTTCACATATATATAAATCTCAAACCCTAAACTCTAACCCTAAATATTTCAAATTAATTTCACGTTAAATATTTCAAATTAAACCCCAAACCCTAAAACTTTCAAATTAATTACACGCTAAATATTTCAAATTAAACCCTAAACCCAAACCCAAACCTTAAACCCTAAAAATTTCAATTATTTCCATGCTAAATATTTAAAATTAAACCCTAAATATTTCAAATTAATTTCATGCTAAATATTTCAAATTAAACCCTAAATATTTAGCATGGAATTAATTTGAAATTTTTAGGGTTTAAGGTTTGGGTTGAGGGTTGAGGGTTTAATTTGAAATATTTAACGTGAAATTAATTTGAAATATTTAGGGTTTATGGTTTAATTTGAAATATTTAGCGTGAAATCAATTTGAAATTTTTAGGGTTTTGGGGTTTAGGGTTTAATTTAAAATATTTAGCGTGGAATTAATTTGAATTTTTAGGGTTTAAGGTTTGGGTTGAGTGTTTAGGGTTTAATTTGAAATATTTAGCGTGAAATTAATTTGAAATATTTAGGGTTTAATTTGAAATATTTAATGTTAAATTAATTTGAAATTTTAGGGTTTTGGGGTTTGGAGTTTAATTTAAAACATTTAGCGTGGAATTTATTTGAAATGTTTAAGGTTTGGGGTTTAATTTGAAATATTTAGGGTTAGAGTTTAGGGTTGAGATTTATATATTTGTGAAATTAGTGTTTAAGGTTTGAGCTTTTGGCTTATAAATGTGGAAACTACTAAGAGGTATATATTATATCTGGAGAATTATAACACAAGGTTGTGCTTTGTCCAGTGGCAAGGCCATGGGCTTTACATCCTGGAGATGTAGGTTTGATTCATGCTAAACGCAAAGGAGGGAAAATTATTTTTCTCCTCTAAATTGGTGGTGACACATGTCATCACCTGATTGGAGGGAGAAAATAAATTAATAAAATCAAATATAAATAATTAAAGTCCTCCAATAAGGTGTTGACGCATGTCACCACTTAATTAAATAATTTATTATTTTATTAATTTAAAATTAGGACTAAATTAAAAAAATGTGTAAATAATAGGGACCAAATGTGTAATTTTTAAATTTTTCTGTCAATTGCCAGGTGGCAGTTTCGTCACTCCACCGTTAGACTTTTAACGGTGGTGGTCAAAATAGGTTGATTTTATAAGTTCGGTGGTCTGATTGACGTTTTTTATAGTTAGGTGGTCCAAATAGGTATCTCCAATTTATTTGGTGGTCAGTGGTGTAGTTTTCCCTACTTAAAATTACAAGGGTCTACAAAGTAAACCATTGTCGGGATAAATACTATAAACACGGACATAAAAATACATATAACAACTATATCCCGTTGACAAAGCAGCTCAATCGTGGTCTATTTTCAGTAATTACGAACGTCAATCATTTATTCAATGAAGATCCAAAACAAAAATGGATAAATAAAAACATACCACAAGAGTAACACCACAATCTTCAAACTGGGTTTGCAAAGATTTCATACATTGTAGTTACTGAACACATGGTGGTGCGTGGTAAGGAATGGGAAGCAGACACAAATCTGTTTTTTTCCTAAGAGTAACACCAAGGTCCTCAGTCATGTCCAGATCCTCATTTCTCATCCCATTTGGGAATTTCCAATCAAAATGGTAAAGTAATTGTGCAAGGCAAAGCTCAACAACAGCCATACTATATGAGATGCCAGGGCACATCCTCCTTCCAGCACCAAATGGAATGAACTCAAAGTTAGCCCCTTTATAGTCAACTGAACTCTCAATGAACCTCTCTGGATCGAACTTCTCGGCTTCATTCCAGTAGTCGGAATCTCTTCCGATTGCCCACACGTTCACAATCACTTTGGTCTTGGCCGGTATCGCGTATCCGTTAATCTCACATCTCTCCATACTTTCTCTTGGAAGTAGCAAAGGCACAGCAGGGTGTAATCTTAGGGTTTCTTTGATGACAAACTTCAAGTACTGCAATTCATGAAGGCCCGATTCGTTGACATCCCCTGTTCTACTGTAGACTCGCCTCACCTCGGCTTGTGCTTTTTCCATGATTCTAGGATTTTTCATCATTTCCGACATCGCCCATTCTGCTGTAGTTGAAGATGTCTCAGTTCCGGCCATGAGCATGTCCTGAGAAGCCGGTCTACTTGGTTAAACTGCAGAACGTTTCTTATGGTTCAAGTTATCGAGAGATTCACAGGAAATTCAAGATGTGAGATGTGAGATATGAACTACTAACCAGGATAACAGCTTTTATGTTGTCAGTTGTCAAGGGAAATTCAAGGCCGCCATGATCCTGAAGGTTCAAAAGAACATCAACTAGACCATCGGTCACAGGATCGCCGTTCTTCGGATTCGCATTGCTAGCTCTATGTTCTTCAATGATGCTTTCGAGCATCGTGTCTAAGTCACGGTGAAACCTATTAAGTTTGGCTCTAATCCCACTGATCACGGGAAGGAATTTGATGGAAGGATACAGATCAGCCAGACTAAAACCATGTAAAGCTCCTAGAACGTTCCTGACAGTAGAAATGAAAGTTTCGTGTTGCTTGCATCTCACGGAAAAAGCAGACCTTAAAGTGATGTTGTATGATAAGTTGCAGAGCATTTCTCCAATGTTGATTTCTGATCCTGCATTGGAAAAGATTGATCTAATAAAACTTGTTACCTGCTCTTCTCGGATTGAACGGAAGGATTGTACACGTTTAGTACTTAGCAGCTCCAATGTGCAAACTTTCCGGAGCTGCCTCCAAGAGGCTCCATATGGTGCAAAGGCAATATCCGAAAAATTATACCATATGATTTCGGCAACGAGGAGAAAAGGCCTGTTAGCGAAATTGATATCATGTGATTTCAACACTTGTTTCGCAGCCTCCGGAGAAGAAACAACAACGTGTGATAATTCACCCAGTTGAAGGTGCATCACCGGACCTTGCCTTTCGGCTAATTCCCTCAAGCGCCGATGGGGAAGACAGAAAAGTAGA
Organism: Hibiscus tridactylites; assembly: GCA_958450335.1. Lineage (NCBI taxonomy): Eukaryota > Viridiplantae > Streptophyta > Magnoliopsida > Malvales > Malvaceae > Hibiscus > Hibiscus tridactylites. The sequence goes on from OY288266.1 coordinate 78,024,109, forward strand.
AGGTGCAAGTGGCCTATAAGAGGTAGTTTCCATGGTGCAGGGGGTAGATCTGTGGGAGAGTCCTTAGTTTTGGATCTCATTCTTAGCTTAAACACCATGAAAATGAAAAGTAGGAAGGTGAAGGACAACGGGAGCAACTTGAATTGGTTATCCATGGTAAAGCTATGCAACACTAGTGGGAAAAAGTGTTCATTAAATTGCATTTCTGATGAATTTATGCAGGCATGCGGACAATGGCGGTCACTCAAATCTACAACGCAGGTCACTCAATTATAGGTAAGGTTACATTTGGGTCACTCAATTATGGGTAATGTTACATTTGGGTCACTCAGTTATGGGTAAGATTACATTTGATTTGAATCACCCAATTATTAAAGGTTACATTTTGGTCACTCAATTATGTGTAAAGTTACGTTTGGGTCACCCTTCATATTTAAAAAATACATCAATTTAGTCATTTTTTCTTCCAAATCACTTGTATACCCTTGTTAACGTTAGAATACTTCATTTGAAATCATTAATTAATCTAATACACAAATTGATATACTTTTTTTTAATATGAAGGGTGACCCAAATGTAACATTGCCCATAATTGAGTGATTCAAATGTAACGTTTAATAATTGAGTGACCCAAACGTAACCTTACCCATAATTGAGTGCTTATATTGTAACTTTTAATAATTGAGTGACCCAAATGTAACATTACTCATAATTGAGTGCCTTTGTTGTAGTTTACCCATTTTTTATTACATAAATGAGAACAACTAAAATTTTAAGGTAAACCCGTGAAGTAAAATAAATAACTAATAAAAGAAATTTAGATTTGCAAGGTGAGCACGTTCAATTACATAAATAATCAATAGAAGATATTCAAATTTTTAATATCCACTCTCAACGTAACCTACATCCGTCGCTGCATGTAGACTATAAGCAATGAATAACATGGGCAATCTGTCGCAAAAATAAATTATTAAAAATCCAAATCACTTAAAAATATCAAAACAATAGAAAAGTGTGCAGATAGGAAATAAAAAATCAGAAGACGCCAAACCATCTTTTACATAAATCTTTGCTGATGCTTTGAATCATAATCTGGTTGCTTCAGTATGTTATCTCTCTGCTAAAATACATCCAAAGCTCACCTGCTTCTCTAGCCATGGGCCATACCTGAAATTATTGCTTATACATTCAGATTTATTATTTTTTTAACAAATTTTATTTAGAAGAGAATAAGAAAAATTTTATTCCTTTTTGAGTTTTGAATTTATAACCTAAAAGAAAGAAAAGTGTCAACGGAGAAATTTAACCATATGCTTTAGATATTATTAACTTCAGACTTTTATTTTTTTTATTACTTTAACAGTTTTAAAGATTTTGGGTATCTATATTACATATAAAACTATTAATTGTGTTAGTGTCACGCATTAATCGTACACTGATTTAGTTGGAAAAAAATATTTTTTTTATTTTTCTATAATTTTTAAATAAATAAATAAAAAGCGAATTTGAAAATATAATAACATCTAAGGATGAGATTAATGATATTTTGCATACAAATATTTTATCAGCCCTCCTATAATTAGGGGTGTGTAAAAAAATTCGATCTGAAATTTTGGATATCTGATCTATTTTTTTATTTTTTGGATAATTCAGATCGGATATCTGAAAATTTTGGATCTGATACGAATACTGATTTCACATTCGAATCAGATATCCAATTATCCGATATTCGAAAATTCAAATTTTTGTATAAGTATGAATCGTGTTATATTATATATTTTTACTTGTTATAAATGAAAATTGAAATTTTCATGGATCAAATATTGTTATATTCAACAATTCGATGATTTTTATATTCGAAAACCTAAAATTCTCATGGATAGAATCGTCAAATTAAAAAATAATCAAATAAAGTCATAAATTTCGGATATCTAATTTTTTTGGATCAGGTACGGATCGCTATTTTGGTGATCTGAATTTTTCGGATATCCGAAATTTTGGATCGAATCTGATCTGATATCTAAAAATGAACACCCCTACCTATAACCATTCGAAAAATATTTATTCTTCATGAAATATTTTTCTCACCTATGTTATGTGCAGGGTGTGCATTTTCAAATATCATATACCATCTAATCCAGAAAATTAGATGTCTGAAATTTTATATTGGTAAAATAGTTATCCATATCCGATCTGAAAAGTTAGATATCCAATTATTCAGATTAGATATTCGGATCAAGTATTTGTATATATAATTTCGTTTAAGTACATTTTTTAGATTCCGCGGTCACATTTATGAAAATTTCAAATTTTCGTATATAATAAGCAATAAATTGTTAAATATAACAAGTTTTGCATCTATGAAAATTTTGTGATTTTCTAATTTTTTGATATAACAAGCATTAAATTGTTAAATATAACAAAATTCAAATTTTTTTGAATTTTCAGATATTTTATATTTTTAGAAAATTTAAAACTTAAAATAATACAATAACTATAGGGTCCAAAAAAATAAAAATAAAAACGTATCAAATATCTGATTCGAAAATAAAAAATAAATAAAATATCTAAACTTTTAGATCGCATCGTCGTATTTTTTACACACCACTTGTTGTGGTTTTTCTGACATAATCTAATGTGTTTAGATACTAGTTATCTTACGTGTGTAATTTGGGATGTAAAAAGCTGATTCGATCTGAAAACCCGATTGAAACCTGTTCAAGTCAGAATTTGATTTGACCTGAAAATCTAATGACCTGAACCCGATTTGTAACCGACTGTTGTTGACCTGAACCTGAATTCGACCTGTTACTGTAGTGACCAAACCCGACTTGCGTCCGACTGAAAACGACTCGAACCCGAATTGGACTTGTTACTGTGAACCTGAAACCCAACCTGCGCCCGACTGAAACGAACCCGAAGCCGACCTAGCAGATAACCGATTTTACCCGACTGAATTGACCCGAGATTCGATTTTACCCGACCTGTTTTGAACCCGGCTTGTTAAGTGACCCGACCTGTTGTTGACATGAACTGATATTGACCCGAAATCTATGACTTGATGAATTAAAAACTTTCATAAGTTGATATAGATATATGATATATATACATATACACCTACATATATGATGTATATACGCGCGAGCATATATATATATATATATTAAGTACTAAAATTGAAAAAAAAATTAAGTAATTGATAATTTATCAACTACAAAAACTTAATGAATAATGATTATTAAAAAATAAAAATATTGAGCCAACTAATACAAATAATTTATGAAATTAAGAAATATTAAATTAGACATTATATTATACTTCTAATCTAATACATTAAACATATATTTTTTTCTTAATTATTAAAGACATTAAGTAATTGATAATTTGACAATTATTTTTAACTAATATTTACGTTACTTACCATATTTAAAAAAATATTTACGTTACAAAATAAATTAGATTGATTTTTTTAGTAACTTAAATAAAAATTTAAATTTACAAATTATAATAAAATATATGTTAAATTGTAACAGATTCAAGATAATTATTTTCTTATTAACCATATAAAATTATAAAGTTATTGATTATTCTTATGAAAAATATGGAACCATGAAAGAGACTTTTGCTTTTCCAAAGAGAAAGAAAGTCAAATAGTTTGGCTTTGGCATCCCACTTTTGCAGATGAAATCAAAACAATCTTAGCCGTTAGATGAAAAAGGTAAATGTTTATGTATGATATGTACCATCAACTGTTGGAGTGCAACAGGGCAGTCACTGAGGAATTTGACAGCTAGGGTCATTGCCGTGTAAGAATGGCAATTTGATCTGAATCTGATCCGAATCCGATTGGATTCGAAGGAATTTATTCGATTCATATTCGATTGAAAAAAAATTGAATTCGAATCCGAGTAAAATGTTCGTGTCCTAATAGGAGATGGGTTGGATATGGATCATGCCAAGATCCGTTCCGAATCCAAATTCGATCCATATCCGAGTTCGAATCAAAATATTTAGGGTTTTTAACTCCTTAAAACAAAATATCATGTATACATTAAAACAAGAAGACAACATAAATAAAATAAAAAGTTAAACTAAATACATTAAAAGAACATAACTACATATATTTTTCAAACGAGAACATAAATGTATACATTAGGTAATTTGGAATAATAGTAAAAATAATATTAACTTTATATATTAAAAGTGATAGTAAAAATATAAATGTCTTAAGAATGTAAGTTAAATAATAATAATATTTATTATGATTTATATATATTAATTAAACTTAATATAGTGTAATATATCTATTTATACCATATGCATGTATAAATAAATATGAAAAAAATAAATGCAAGATCAAGTCATAGATAAACAAACAATAAAATAAATACAATAGAAAAACAGATAAATGTAAATATCAATGAATTACTAAAAAAATAAGAAAGTTAGTGAATGAAATAGTAAGTAATGTGCAATCGATAGATAAAGTTATGATATATTATGCTAAAATTATGAATTAAAATAGAAAGCAAATTAAAATCATAAACAATAAACACAAAAAATTAAATGTAGCCAACAAATGAGAGATAAAAATGAACATGTGTAGAATTAAATAACATAAATTAAATGCGTAAGAAATTAAATATACAAAATTATGGACTGATTTGCACGAAAATAAAATTATTAGAGGGTCAAAACACAATATACCCTAAAGACGCTAAAATTCGCGAATCTACCCCTCAGACTTAGGTCAAGACTAGGGATGACAATTTAATCCGAATCCAAAAACTCTGATCTAAATGCGGTTGAAACAAATCCGAATCCGATCCGAAAATATCCGATCCAAAAACAATCCGATCCAAATCCGTTTGAAAAAAATCCGAATCCAAATCCGGAAAAAATATCTGAATCCGATTGTAACAGATTCGGACTTAAATTTTATACAATTCGATTCAAATCTGATCCATTGTCATCCCTATCACCGTGTGTGTCATTAATTATATTTATTTTGGTAACAAAATATTTATTCTTTTGAAGTCTCTAAATTATAAGTAAATTATATATTATTTCCTTTCCTGGGACCTTGTAAAAATATAGAGAGCTATTAAATTGCAAAAAAAAAAAAATAACTCAAATAATAATATCAAACAATAAATAATTATATTACCCCACAAGTTTATGTTTTTTAGTTTGAGTTGCATGTTACATGATTTGATTTGATAGATGAGAGAATTCTTTTTATATATTATAATAATGTTCATAGGTTCACATAAGAGTCATTGTATATCTCATGTAACTGATAATTTTAGGAAGAATTATATTTTATCTCTCTTTATAAATGTTACCATTAATTTTACGTAAAATAATAAAAATGATAATTTCAAAAAAAAAATTATCAAAGATAATTTCAATTTATTAAAACCAGAAAATAACAAAAAAATCTCATGATGACGGCATTATGATGGGGACGTTGATGGAGTGATGATTTTGCATATCTGTCTAGGTTCCCATCATGAATGAAAAGAAACACAAGCTTATCTTATATTTTCAGTTATTCGGATTAATTTAATATAAATAATCGAAATAAATATATATAAAAAACACTTGGTTTTAAAAAGATAAAAACTGAGATGAGAGATGGGGAAAAAAATCAAAATCCCAAAACTCTAAACCCTAGTATATATACATATATATTAATATATAAACCCTAAACTCCTAATAAATTTTCCATAAACTCTAAACCTTAAATTTTAAACATAAACTACTAAACCCTAAACTCTAATATATGTAAGTATGTATGTACTTATCAATGTATGACCCCTAAACCCTTAATAAATTTTCCCTTAACCTTAAACCTTAAAATATAAAACCCTAAACCTTATTGTATGTAAGTATGTATGTATCTATCAATGTATGAACCCTAAACCCTTAATGATTTTCCTTAAAATATATAAGTACGTATAATCCGAAGGGTGTGTGTGATGCTATTGAACGCATAATTCGAAGATTCATTTGGGGCTCATCCAATGGCTCTAAGGGCGTTCCGCTTGTACGGTGGAGTGTTGTTTTGACGGGTATTAAGGAGGGAGGTCTTGGTCTACGTCAGCTTGGACGTCAAAACAAAGAACTCCTCATGAAGGTAGGATACAGGTTGATAACTGATCAGAACAAGCTTTGGGTTCAGGTCCTTCGTCACAAATATAAATGGGAAGGTTCTACCCCTCCTAATATCTATCGTTTGGGGTGCTCGCGTTTGTGGCGGGGTTTGAGTCAAATATGGGAAGAGGTGTGTAGTGGCATTTGTTGGAGTATCCGTGACGGGTGGGGCACGAATTTTTGGTATGATCAATGGTTGGAGGGGGATAGTGTGCTAGCCGTCAATTGCACCAATGGGAACCCGCCTTTGAACATGCCGATGGCGGCTATGATAGATTTGAATGGCGATTGGGATTGGGGTAAGCTCGCTGGTCTGCTGCCGTCCTCATCTTTGCAGCAAATCCGGGCGGTCGCTCCACCACATGCCTCGATGGGACCAGATCAACCCGCGTGGAAGTGGGAATCATCGAGGCGTTTCTCCACTGCTTCTGCCTATGTTGTGATGGGCAGTGGGGTCTCGCCAAGCAATGAGAGGTTATGGACTTACATTTGGAAGCTTAAGGTGCCGCAACGCATCCGTACGTTTTTGTGGCTTGTGGCTCATGGTAAGGTGTTGACGAATGTGGAGAGATGTCGGCGACACATGACGAGCATAAGTAAATGTGTAATTTGTGACGCGGTATTGGAAGACTTGGAACATGTTCTCCGTTCTTGTCCGAGTGCAAGGCGTCTTTGAGTTAGAATTATTTATCCGCATCGTGTACAAGATTTCTTTGCGCAACCGTTTGATACTTGGTTTTATGGCAATATTGCCGGCACTTTTCGAGGGTTTTCGCCGGAGAATGAATGGCCTATTGTATTTGCTGCCCTTCTATGGCTTATTTGGAAGGAAAGGTGCAGTCGGATCCTTGGCTCCCACGGTGCTGGGGCAAGAGATTTGGTGGCTGCTGCCACACGTTTGCGGGACGAGTGCGCTTCCATGGCTGATGCGGGTGTTGTCGTGGGGGGGGGGGGGGGCAGCGTGGGTGTGAGGCGTGCTGGGCGGGTTCATTGGCAGCGTCCGATAAGGGGACGAATGAAGGTTAACGCTGATGGCTCGGTTAGAGGGCCACTACATGTTGCATCGATAGGTGGGGTGCTTAGGGACTCTACGAGAGCTTGGATATATGGATTTGGGAGGTGTGTTGGCCGTTGCTCGGTGCTCATGGTGGAGCTTTGGGCGGCATACGAGGCCCTTAAGCATGCATGGGATTATGGATGTAGGTTTGTTGATTTTGAGACGGATAATACTATGGTTTCGGATATATTGAATATGAGAACGGATGTGCTTAGTGAGAACGGATTGGTTCAACGTCTTAGGGACCTTATGGAACGTGATTGGGATTTATCCGTAAGATATGTACCTCGTGTTGCTAATATGGTTGCAGATAAGATGGCGTCGTTGGCACACGATTGGTCCTTTTGTGGGAAGACTTGGTCTCGCCCTCCCCCGGAAGTGGAGGCTTTGGTCTTAGATGATATTACTCATTCGACTTAGTAAGTTCGTCTGTTTGTTCCTTATGATTTGTATGTAACACCACATGTACTCTTTTCCCTCATTTAGGCTTAGGGGGGTTTTTAACGAGGTATGTGGCGTTACTCTCCATTATTAATAAAAAAAATAACATCACAAATTTTATTCACACTTAGAAAAAATATGAAGATATATATATATATATATATATATATATGTGTGTGTGTGTGTGTGTGTATATATATATATGTATATGTATATAGTTATAGAAAGCTATTTAAATTGAAACCAATTAGCATCACAACATTATAAACATTTACAATTAAACTTGAATAGAAAATTACCAACAATCAATTGTTCTAATGGAATGATGCACTAGACCCCTTAAAAGGTTAGAGTTTCGAATCTTAACGTTGTGAATGAAAAAAAATAGGCTGGGAGGGTCATCCCCATACTGAAACTCTGCAAAATCTGATACAAATTAACCAGATACATGTGGTTATACCAAAAAAAAAAAAAACTTGAGTAGAAAATTGAATAACTCAACTTGATTTTCATAAACTCTAACTCTTTTAAAAAAGTCAAATAAAGTTTGAACGATAAAACATGACTCGTCAATTTGACCAATTCAAAAAAAAATTATTCAACTTGACAAAATCGAATACTTACCTACAAGTGATAAGATAAATTACTGTAACATCTTAACCTGACCTTAAATATTCGATGAGCCTACAAATGTTACATTCAAGTCACCAGAACAACAACAAAAATTTTAACTTCAGATTCGATATTTAAAAATCACAAAGTTAAAATAACCGATTCACGTTGAAATTAAATTCATGCAACATAAAACCAGTTTAACAGCCGTGGAGCTCCATAATAAAATAATATTTAAGTACTTTTTTATAGTCTAAGGTTTCAAACTCAACATTTTAATAATGGAGATCATTTTAGCACTCAAATATATTTTGATCATTTTAACCCACAGTAACATTTTGGTCATTTTAGCAGTGCAGGACTTCAATTAAGGCTTATTAGATTACTTTAAAAAGGTTGGACAACACAAAAAGGTTCAATAGATCTATTTGAACTTAAATGACCTAAAATAGTCACAAATATCTTAGTGATTTTAAAACTACATACTTTATTTCGAAACCTGACTTCAGATTTCGAAATCTAGTGACAGTTTTGAAACTTTTAAATACTATTTCTTATCTCCATGCGTCTCGAAACCCAACTTCCAATTTTAAAACTTATGTGCAAAAATACCAAATTTTAAATTTGAACACCTCATAATGACCCAAACTTATCTCACGACTTTCCAAACTCACCTTACACATTGAATACTAAAAAAATTTCAAGTCAAATCAGATTCTGACTCGAACAGATTTCAGTCGAGTTTTCAGGTCGGGTCAACTTTTTACATCCCTAATAAGCATTCAAACAAATCACATTAACATCTTCATGAAATACAATAAAGTTAAGAATGTATTACCTCTGTTTCCAGCAAAATAAAGATTATAGCTTGGTATTAAAAACCTGTCTCTTAATTTTTATGATTTTTTGATCAAATTAAGTAGTATAATATAAAGTTTAACTCCTTCAAATGAGCAGTGAATTGAAACCATTAACAGTGGCATATTTAAATTTTATTTTAATTAATGTAGAGATGTCCTTTTTCATGCGATGGAAATGAACCGGTTTGTGAATGCAACACATGCCCCGACTGCACAGCAAATGCTGATGGCTACCACTCTGCAACACATGATATGATCAGACTCTTTACTCCTGCCTTTTTTTCGGTCAAGTTTGATCTTTCAATTTAGGGTTCTTATTCAATTCTTGGATGACAAGTTTTAGATATTGCACTGTTGTGATTTGATAAATTCTCATATATATATATATGCAGCGGAGATCCACTGTTTCTGGAACCCTTTCGGATGCAGCACTCAACTAGTAGTGTGCACCGGTCGTATCAGGGTGGGATCGAATGAGCAATACCTATACAACTCAAAAGCCTCATCCGTAAACACCGTGCGCGAAACAGATACATTGTTTTCGGTGCATATTCGACTCAAGTCCCCAGTGCAACTGCTTACGCGCGTTGTCTTTTCAAAATACCTCATCGCAGTCGCCTACACGAGTTGTTGCTTCAATCCCGTACTATCTAGTTTGTTTCAGAACCAGCACCTATATTCGTATATTGTACTTTTCACTCATGTTCGTTAATGACTGTTGTCATTGGTTTGTATCCAAACTGAACTTTGACAGGTCTACAAATGCCAGTGGAATATTTTAATTCGGAAAAAATGGAAGTTCGAAGGAGATGCTTATACATGGAGGAACAGATCAGATAGTGCGAGTGCGAATGCAATTGAGTTTGACTTCACGAAACAACCCCGATGGACCGTGGACGGTTAGACACAGTGAATCTTGATTTCCCTGATGTCTAAACAATTTATGACACTTTCCAAACTTACTGGGGATGCTGGCAGCAGATTTGGGTAAATAATGTTAGCTTCTATATATGAAAGAAAATAGCATAATTGCATGAAGCAATTAACATATTTTTTGTGGTATACACAGGTGGGCAGTGGTAAGAGATGAAACCGTGTTTAACAGAATGGTATTACACATGCAAATCAATTCCATAGCTGTTTCCAAAGATGAAACTGTGTTTAACAGAATATTCGACTTCGAATACCCGACAATGAAAACAACGTGTGGTGGACAACTTTTGAAAGCAAATACTTTTGTTTAAACAATTGGAGAAAAACCCTTGTTTTTACATTGATTTAGTAAATAGTAAGTAATGCTTCTATTCTATCTTAAGAGTTTTTGGCAAATTATGGTCCCCTGGAAGTCTAGTAAACTATACTGTACAAGCTTTGCTCTTTCATCATCCGGCATGCAGGAAAACCCGAAATTATTAGTCCATGTCTCGACTGTGCTAGGCACTGCAGGCAAAACCAGCTTCTCCACCCCTAGTTTCACCAGATTCTTTTCAAGTTCATCCACCAAAACTCGGCACATTCCGCGGCGACGGTGTCGGAACCTGCTAGCAACAAGGGGCATTTCAGCCACCTTGTTATCGTGTACCCTCAGAATGGCCACTGAAACCAGATCATCATTTTCCTCCAGAATCACTGTATGGAATCCTCTGAAGTTCAATCGTTTCAGCTTAGAGACTTGGCCGAATATCACGTCTTCAACTAAATCTCTCCCCGTCTCAACAGATTTGCTTGGCTCAAAACACTCATGCATCACTTCGAGTGCAGCTCTCAACTTAGTCTGAGTCTCTTTCTTTGCAGATGACTTCATGCCATGCCCATGAGCTCGATGATCAGATTTTAGCAATGTCCAAGTCAGATTGTTCCCCACTAGAATTGGCTTCCCTGTAAGTTTTTGCAGGCCGTGAAAGATCTTTTCACAGTTCTGGCTACATAATAATATCGTATTTTTCTCAGTCTTCACCTCGCTTGGTTTCTTCAAATTTAAGCAATCACCATGGAATTTAAGCTCGCATTGATGACAAGTAACAAAACTTCTATCCCTTAAGTACCCGATGCCACAAATTCCACAGCAGCAATACGGGCAAAACCAATCGCCATTGGGGACTTCCTTCAAGCCAAGGCATTTCATATGGAAAGCTGAAGGGCAGTAATCACAGCAAATTAACTCTCCACCACCGCAGCAAGCAGAGCAAACTCCATCGTTCTCGTCTCGAAACGAATTGGCGGCCTTCACAGTCTTAGGGCTCTCTACAACAGAATGAGTTCTCGATGTGGTAGTGGTGCTCTTCATTGAATCAGAAACTTGTCTTTGACAATCGGCAAGTGACCTGCCCGTGCCATCGTCCAAGATTATGTTAGCTGCTGGCCTGTGATTGGTACTTCCGGCATGATCTTCAAAGGCTGTGAGATTGAAAACCTTGGAGCAACAGTTACATTGAATCCCATCATGAGTGATCCAACCTTTCATCAAGGGAGGCCCCGTCTTACTGCGATAATACACATTCCCTAGCATTGGAACAGCATTATTATCTATCAACAAAGACAGAACAGTTCGAGGGTTACGACTAGAAACTGAACCCTCCCGCACTCTTTTACTAGATTGCACCACTCGATTCTCTTGTTTCTTCAACTTTCTTCTTCTTTTCGGTGACTCGGATTGAACAGATTTCGGTAATGGCTGATTCTCCATACTCGAACACTTTCTTTTTTCAGGTTGCTTGGACTCCACGTTTCCCATCCTTCCCTCTCCCAAACCTTGATCGATATAACTTTTGCAAGCCATTCTCAGAGAACTATAAACTTCTCCATGGGGCGATTGATATCGCAGTGGTTCTGCTTTCCCGTTTTTGAGGGCATACCGGAAAACCCATCCCTTAGTCGAAAGATACTTTTTAGCTTTCGATGAAAGTTCGCCTGAGTTCTTGTTTGGTCGACCTGAACCTCCATGGTAGTACCACTTCAGAACATCTTCTTCACATCCTTCGCCTTCAACTGCAAACATCGCAGATTTGTCGTCCATGGCCAATTTTTTATTTTTGAAGAACGGAAGCTAAGAGCGATTTCTTGAAGAACAATAAACCTAGAGAATCCAAAGGAACGAGGAAAATAGGTGACAATTACAAAATATATGTTTTAATTTGTATATTACAGAATTACATTAATATTATAATACAAATCAATGTTTAATCTAACCTCGTCCTTTAAACGTAGAATAAAAACTAAAAACTACAAATAAAAAATAAAATTTTGTCCCTAAGTGGGAATATGATAAGATTAAAACGGAAAACTACAATACGAAAATAACTTGAACTCTTTTGGTGCCTTGGATCACAAGTCTCCCATATATTTTTTAATTTATCTCAATATTTGTTAGGTTTTAAAGAATTTGTGTATTTTATACGTATATAACCTTTTTTTAGGAATGTGTATAACTTTCGTTAAAATAATAATTTGTGATATATTCGTATTTATATTTTGTATCATATTATGTAAGCTCGAATTTATTCACAATTTATTTGAGTTAGACTCGAATATAATGTAAGCTCAAATTCAACTAGATTATTGTCAAATTGAACTTAAGCTGTTGAGTGAGCTAAATCTAAATATTCTAATACGTAACTTGTGTAGCTTATGATTCTAATTGAACCATTTTACTGTTATTAATATTGAAAATATTGATTCAAATACAAGTTCGTACAAATACAAATGAACACTTGAAAACATATTTTGACTGAAAACAATAGAGAAAATGAAGTATGAAAGAATGTAAGCTTGGTTGCTTTTGATTTCTTGTATTTTGTTATTGTAGAGGTATCTCACCGAATAAAAATCTCCTACCCCTAATCATGCCTCCTTACCTTACTAAAAAATACCTAAAAATTAAATTCTAAACCTTAACCATAATTTTCATATCCTAAACCCTAAACCTTAAAAAATACACCATACCCTTAATTCCTTATACCCTAGCCCTAAGCTCCAATTTTAAACCCCAAACCCTAAACCCGCTATTTTAAAATGGAGACACCAATAGGGACATAGTTAGAGATAGCCGATTTCCATCCGTATTCGGCTTGTGTTTATACATTCTTATTAAATTCTAACCGTTTGAGGTTGCTGGAGGGTGAAAATTATTGTTTGAAACGTTATTTTTGCACAATAAATACGAGCTTGAGTCATGAGACAAATCCTGAAAATTTAAACAATTTGATCGTTTAAAGAGGTCGGGTGTCAATACTCAAAGTTTGGTCTTGAGACTGAAGAAGAATCATATGAAGCTGTTCTGATTGCAACTAGCAAATTACCAAGAAACAATGGAAAAATCATGGTAAACACTTTCTGAAAGTTAGTTGATACCTATGGGAAAGCCGAAAGTAAGAAAGAAATATTCATCAATCCCATCAAACCACATTGTCTGTTCCTAATTCCTATCATGAAGTCTATATCTGTTCAAGAGAGCCAAACCAAGATTGCCATGGCTTTTAAGCTTTGCCGAGCATCCCACCGTTAAGGTGTTCTCATTTGTGGAGAAGTATTATTGTTATTATTTAATAGTATTATTGCTTAGCTATTAGTATTATCGCTAGTTGTTAGTATTATTATTATATATTATTATACTATAACTTATTATTTGTCTTCATCTTTATTGTTGTTATCATCTATCTATCTATCTATCTATCTATCTATCTATCTATCTATCTATCTATCTATCTATCTATCTATCTATCTATCTATCTATCTATCTATCTATCTATCTATCTATCTATCTATCTATCTATCTATCTATCTATCTATCTATCTATCTATCTATCTATCTATCTATCTATCTATCTATCTATCTATCTATCTATCTATCTATCTATCTATCTATCTATCTATCTATCTATCTATCTATCTATCTATCTATCTATCTATCTATCTATCTATCTATCTATCTATCTATCTATCTATCTATCTATCTATCTATCTATCTATCTATCTATCTATCTATCTATCTATCTATCTATCTATCTATCTATCTATCTATCTATCTATCTATCTATCTATCTATCTATCTATCTATCTATCTATCTATCTATCTATCTATCTATCTATCTATCTATCTATCTATCTATCTATCTATCTATCTATCTATCTATCTATCTATCTATCTATCTATCTATCTATCTATCTATCTATCTATCTATCTATCTATCTATCTATCTATCTATCTATCTATCTATCTATCTATCTATCTATCTATCTATCTATCTATCTATCTATCTATCTATCTATCTATCTATCTATCTATCTATCTATCTATCTATCTATCTATCTATCTATCTATCTATCTATCTATCTATCTATCTATCTATCTATCTATCTATCTATCTATCTATCTATCTATCTATCTATCTATCTATCTATCTATCTATCTATCTATCTATCTATCTATCTATCTATCTATCTATCTATCTATCTATCTATCTATCTATCTATCTATCTATCTATCTATCTATCTATCTATCTATCTATCTATCTATCTATCTATCTATCTATCTATCTATCTATCTATCTATCTATCTATCTATCTATCTATCTATCTATCTATCTATCTATCTATCTATCTATCTATCTATCTATCTATCTATCTATCTATCTATCTATCTATCTATCTATCTATCTATCTATCTATCTATCTATCTATCTATCTATCTATCTATCTATCTATCTATCTATCTATCTATCTATCTATCTATCTATCTATCTATCTATCTATCTATCTATCTATCTATCTATCTATCTATCTATCTATCTATCTATCTATCTATCTATCTATCTATCTATCTATCTATCTATCTATCTATCTATCTATCTATCTATCTATCTATCTAAATAAACGATGTTCATAAATAAAAGAGCCCATTTTGATTAAAAATAAGAGTCCATAAACATAGTCCATTACATAAAATAAAAGCCCAGAATAATAAAAAATACATTAAGCATGTTTGGCCCATGTTAACTGAAACCCTAATGTCCCCTTTATCTTTGGTTGGTGTTGCAGCCGCCACAAGCCCTAGCCGTCAGATCTGCTCAAATTTGACGGTCCAGAGTGAACCTCAAAGAGCAAACCCTAGAGAGCACCTCCCAAGTTCTTCGCGTCGCCAAGCCCACAGCCGTCAGATCTGATGAGACCCGACAGTCCAGATGAAGCCCGAAGAGAAACCCTAGACATGCCCCAACTCTCCATGCATCGCGTCTGCTCTTGATCGTTAGATCGAGAGAAGATCTAACGGTCCAGGATCACACGAAAGATTCTAGAGACTCTAACGTGCCCACGCGCGACGGTTGGTGCCCTCACACGCGCGCGTCTCCCACACGTGCGGACAGTTGACCCTTCACTGTCCGACGCGCCCACGCCGTCTGCCATCTCCACCAACCGTGCCCTTCCCGTTTCGGTAGCTCCCGACATGTACATAAAAAAAACATTGTAAAAAACAACAAAAATAGCAAAAAAAAACGACCATATACAAAAAACAATAAATTGGAACGGGAAGTTAACCAAGCATCTCCAGTAAACAAAGAGCAAAAATCAGAGAATGCAGAGCTCATAGCAATAATGGTTGGGATTTTTCTATGTATTTTTTCATCTTTATTGAGCATGTTTCCCTTTGGTTATATAGGAAATCGAAAGGAAAACAACAAAAAAAGAGGAGAGAGGAGCACGAGAGAGATTGTAACTCAAACCACGGCAGCACTTTTTCTCATCTTCTTCGTATGCATCAAAACCAAAAGAAGAAAAAGAAAAAGGAAACCAAAATTTTTACCTTCGCCGGCGGTTTAGCATGTCAATGCTTCGCTTTCCCCTTCGCTCCGAGCACCGTCCGGCAACGATCCCTTGAAGGGTGAGCCATCATGGTTTCGGGTTTCAAAAGAGTTTTGGGCTTCATTTAGTAGGGTTTTTGGGAAACATAAAAAAAGTTTTTTTCGTCAACGGAAGGGCTCACCGGCGTTGATGTGTCGACCGGTGACCCTCCCATCTATGTTTCAGAAAATACAGAGGTTTTCTTAGGGGAGCATTTGAAAATGAGAGAAAAAGTCCTCTCTTAAAAATTTTACAATTTATATTTGAGCTCCTTTTTAAAATTGGTTTATTTACCAACATAAACCCCCCGTGTTCCCTTAATTACCCTATGAGGATTTCCGCCTTTTCAAATCGCGCCCTTGGTCCTTGAAATTTTCGTGAGTCTCCCAATTTCGTCCTTTTGAATGCCGAAACAGTTTTAGAAAATTGTTTTTTCCTTTTTACCCCTCGCACTTTGAAAGATTTCGGTGTCCGATCTACCATTTTTAAATGGCCGGTGGCGACTCCTCAATTTTTTAAATCCGATTAAAATTTTCAAAACCAATTTAAAACCCGGTTCGTCCGAGCGACATTCGAGGTACTTGTATTTTTGATTTTTTTTAGTCGCAACAGATGACGACTCCACTGGGGACAAAATTTTTGTTTTCAAAAACAAAAAAGAGGGCCGAGCCAAAAAAACTTTACCGCTTAATTAATATTAAAAGTTGTGAATTAAAGTGACCGAATCGATCGATATTTGTTTATAAGTGCGAGTTTATTTTAAACGCATTTAACATTGGCATTTAAACTTGTTTGTCTAAGTGGGGGCAAAACGCTAGTGCTTTCGCGAGGATACCGTTCCTCCGTACGGACCTAGCAAGTACCTTCGGGGCTCGATTACCCTATATCATCGTGGGAATACCGTTTCTCCGTACGGATATAGCTAAAGGGTCCCTTCGAATTGAACTCGGTTGAGAGAAGCCTATAATGGGTGATGAATGGGGGCCTTGCTGCCCTTAGTAGGGGACATCGAGGACAGTTCGAGTACCTCCTAGAACCAAAATTGCATTTAGAGAACTAGAAAGCCCACCCCTTTAGAACCATGCGGACAACCTAGTTGTATTAGACGGATAAATAGGGTTGCTTGCTTTCATGCTTGCCTTGTTTCTCTTATCATGTTAACTGTGTTTATCCGGCACTAACACATTTCTTTTGTGACTTTTTGCATCTACTCTTCGTGCATGCATTTCATGACCTAGAGGTGTTGAGTCAAGGTGGTTTTACCCATTTTTAGGGCTATCATTATGGACGGGAGGTTGCTAGAAGAGATGATGTCAATTAGCAAGTCCGACATCGGTCAGAGTTGAATCAGAAAAGATAAAATGGGCAGTTTATCGAGCGAACGCACAATGTCAGGTCATTTAATGCCCACCATTGAAGAAGGCACAACTCTTCTCCATCCCGAGGAAGTCAAGCAAGATTGGATCTACTCCAAACATCCTGAGCCGCGAAATTTTGAACCGTCTATCGAATCCACATCTTTGGATCGCAAGCGGAGGCGTATTTGTCAAGACTTTGCTATGACTATATCATAACAAGGAACCTCCTTCACGTTCAAATGATAGTTGACCTAAGGGGAATCACCTATAGGACCAACACATTTCATCTGCATGCATATGTGTACATATTTCGTTGCATCATATGTCCATACATCATCTCACGACATGACATGCATTGATCAATTAAATAACGATTTAATGTTGAAAAAATATTATTACAGTGGTGAAATCTCCAATCTACAACCATTCCGCGTTCGTACGACACTCGTTCTCAGTCACGACCACTGTAAGAAAGGATGGCAAGGGTTGAACAAGGTCAGAAGGACCTCGAGGGCCGATTGGATGGAATTGAGTAAAACATTAAGGATCAGATCACGCAATCACAAACCACCATCATCGCTTAGATGACCGAGCTGCTTGAGAAAAAGTTTAGCAAAAAAGGAGGATCAGGGGACAGTTCGAATGAGAAGGGAGTAGAGACTATGTCGCATATCCAACTAGGAGGGCCGACCACCGGAAAAGAGTGCATATCAACCTCGGGGGAACACCCACTAATCATCTTACGGGAGCACCAGCTAGCCGTCACATGGACCAACCTGTTGAGTTAGAGAAAGTCTCGAGATTAAAGTGTCGGATCTAAACATGTTGAATGAGGTAGAAGAAAGGATTAGGGCCGAGGTGGAAAAGAAGTACGAGAAGAAGTTTCGTCTTTTTGAAGAAAAGTTCAAGGCCTTGCAAGGAGTGGATAAGCAAGGGAACGATGCTAGTGATTTGAGCCTCGTAGCGGATTTAGTCTTACCTTCGAAATTCAAAGCCCCCGACTTTGATAAGTACGGCGGGACTACTTGTCCTTCAGCCCACATCACCATGTATTACCGAAAGATGGCGGCTTTTATAAAAGACGAGAAGCTACTTATCCACTGTTTTCAGGATAGTTTAACTAGTTCGGCAACCTGTTGGTATACTCAACTTAGACGAGTCGACATCAAGTCATGGAGCAATCTTTCGAAGGCATTCGTAGGTCAATACAAGCATGTAACTGATATGACTCCGAATCGGCTCATGCTACAAGGGATGGAACAAAAGCGCGGTGAGGGTATTCGTGAGTATGCCCGACGTTGGCGAGACATAGCAGCTCAGGTGCAGCCGCCACTTTCAGAAGGTGAAATCATTCCCTTGTTTGTGGACACTCTAAAAGGAGTCTTGTACGATCGCTTGATAAGCAATCCCTCTAGTAGCTTTGCGGACATGGTCATGATGGGAGAACGTATTGAGGACGCTATCAAGAAAGGGAAGATATTAGATCCCTATGGCGCAACCGCCCACAAGGGGCAGGGGTCCCAAGTTCACATGGTGGGTTCTCACCCGAACAACCATTCTTCTGGACGCTACCATAATCAAGCATCCCGGTCTACAAAGCCTCCAAGGGATCTTCATCCAGTTCCTATGCCGTACACCTATTTACTCCCAGTGATTATTGAAAAGAATCTTTTAACTCTGGTTCAATCCAAACCAAAGGACCCTCCCTATCCCGAAGGCTATGATGTCAATGTCGTATGTGACTACCATGTGGGAAGCACGGGTGTAACACTCGTGTTTTGGGGTTAGGAGTTATACGCGTGAGTCGATTCGAGTCGTTAAAATCAATTTTAAATTTAATTGACCTTAGTCTTGATTTAATTGAGATTTAAATTAAAAAGGTGGCATTTTTTTAAATAAAGTGAAAAAGGTGGAAGACCACTTTTTGAATCAAAAAGAAAAAAAGGTTGTCTTCTTCCCTCTTGCTTTTCACGTTGAAAAACACCCAAACCCACCCTAAACCCCAAAGTTACTATACCATTCAATCTCTCCATTGATTCAAGGGCATTTTCAAAGGTAAACATATTTCTCAACTCTCTTCATCATCCCCATCATTTTCCTTGTCTTAGATTTCAAAACTACGCACATTTGCAATTTTCAAGTTTGATGAAAGTTTGAATTTTTAATGGGTCTTACATTTGATTTTTATTTGTTGAGTTGGGTTTTGGTTTAATCTCATCTAAATACACTTGATGTCTTAAAATGGTTGGTTTTGGGAGAAAACCCGAAGTGGGTCTTTGGGGCAATTTTTAAAGTGCCAAAACTTGAGTTTTTGAGTTGTTTTTGTGTTGGGTTGAAGAGCTGAGGGTATAGGGTTAGTAGGGAAGTGTTTTGGGACCTTTTAGATGCCATTTGGGTGTTAGAAATCATAGTTTTCAGCTAGGTAATTGGGGAGCTCGAAAATGGAAGTTTTGGTGAATAATTTGGGTTGAAATTGTGAAGCTTTGACATGTGTTTGTGAGTGGGGTTTGTGACTGAATTTAGCATTGAATTGGTGAGTAATAATTGTGTTTTGATTGGTTAGAAGCAAGAGGGAACCTCGGAGAAGGAGCGGGACCGAATCTGGGAATCAGAGGGGCTTGACTTGCTTGCTTGGTTTGCTAAGGAAGGGTGGTGAGTAAAACTTTAAATTTGTTTTAAAGTTGGTTCAAGTGTGTGTAGTGGAGGTATTGAAATGAGTTTGATAGACCATTCCAAGGTAGAAGTTAAATTGGTAGTTTGACTTCTTGTTTGTTAATGAGCTTTGATTTCCTATGCCTATCTTGATCTTGCATAGTATGAATTGACTTTGTATGTGTATACATTGTTGTGTGATGATGGTTGGATGATATGTATGATGATTGATGTGATGTGGTTTAAAGAAATTGGCACTAATTAACTTATCGGGTGTAAATGATCGATCATTAGGATTAGTGTGCACACGATTGAGTCAAAATGCACGTGGCCTTGATGGCATTGAGTCATCAAGGAGGAGTACGGTGATGTAATATTCCACCGGAAATTTATTTATATTATACGTGATGATGAATGGAATCCCATCCGTAGGGCATGTGGTGATGAGTGGAATCCCACCCATGTAAGGTCCGGTGATGAGTGTAATCCCACCGAGGTAATGTTGTTGTTGAGAGTAAATCCGCACATCCGAGTAAACTAATAGTGGCCAATGAAATTGCTCTTATAACTATGATGTTGAGATAATTGATTTATATTGTTGAGCTTAATATGATGTAAGATGCCATATTTATGACTCTTGAAACACTAGCTAGGTTGCTTTGTTGATGCCTATGTATGTTGTGTGTGATGTTGAGGATTGCATGCTTGGACCCTGCATTGTTGTTGTTTTTGATTTTAGAACATCCTCACTAAGCTTCTAGCTTACCCTCTCATTTTCAACAATGCATATCATTAGCGTGGTGTTAGTAAGGAGCAAGGCGAAGGGGCTTTCCAAGTTGTAATTGCTCAAGTATGATTTAATAATTAAAGTGGTAGTTTAGCAATGAGGCTACTATGTATTTTGTATGAGCGTGTCTGACTTATAGATGTTGTTGGTGTTTATGTTTTTGTTAGATTTGTAATCCATGTTAAGCCTTGTTTAATGCTTGTTTGAGATGCTATGCTTTTGGATGAGTACATGTGTTGTTGTTGCATGTTAACTCTATGTGTGGAGACATGTGCCTTATGGGCTATTAATGTTTAAGTATGCCTTGAATGATATTTGAATGTGATGCAAGAATCCTTGTTTTGCATATGGATATGTTGATGTTTGGCTTTACATGTTTATTGTGTGCTAAGCATGTGTTCTTAGGCTGCCTATCATCTAGATTGGTTGTATGTTGAGTCTTGAGTGTTTTGGTGGAGTTTTGGGGCTGCTTAGTGTCGTAAACCAGCAAAAATCTGCCTTTTCGCAGCCCGTGTATCGAAACGGTTGGCCTCGTTTCGATACGGCCTCTTGTTTCAAGCCAGGCGTTTCGATACGCCTAGGGTCCGTTTCGGTGTAGATTTGCTACTAGAAATCTGAGGAATTGCTGATATTTTGGGGTTTCGAAACGGGACTAGGTGTTTTGGAACGGTCAATATATCGTTGACCACGAGAAGTTGACCGTTGGGGGTGTTTCGGAACAGTTGACCTCCATTCCGATACGGCCTTCTCGTGTGGACTTGGGGTTGTTGACCAAGTCAAGGTGTTTCGATACACCTCAAGGGTGTTTCGAAACGGCCTACCTAATAACTTAAAATTGGACTGTTTACTTGCTGATTTGAGTTCAGTTGCATGTCTTTCTCGATTTATTTCGTTGTCGTGATCATATAGGATATAAATGTGCCTTTAGAGAAGATTAAATTAAAAGAATTTTTTTAGGGTCGCTAACCGAGGTGGAATCCTTAAAGGGTTTCACATCGGTTTTTCTCGTGTAGCCTACTCGAACCGGTCAGCCGACCAGACCGGGGCGAGGGGGTTACATTTGTTGGTATCAGAGCCTGAGGTAACTAAGACCTCGGGCATGTAAGTGAGGTAAGTTTAATGTGTTAAGTAATTGTATCCTTTTGGTGTGTGCCTTGCCATGAATTCTTGTTGTTTGAATGTTCATATGGTGATTGGAAGCATGAATTGTTGCGTTTGGTGTAGTGTCGAGTGCCCATTGCTACTATTACTTAATTTAAAAAGGTTTTGTAAAGGAAAGTACTTGAGCACAGTTGGACCCTTGCCTTTGCTAACTTAATCCTTGTATGTTTGTTGTTGTAGTTATTATCTTGCTAGCTGTATCATGAGACCACGTGGGAGGCCTAGGATGGTTCAGCCGAAACCACGGGCACAAGCTCCGGGGATTGAGCAGATTGATGGGGCGCAAGCTCCTCAACCTCCTCCACCTCCTCCTCAGCAAGAGGGAGGTGAGGCGGTAGCCGAGGGTGTTGGACCTCAAGTAGGCCAAGGACCGACCGGAATTGATTTAGCTCCCTTAGTTCAGGCGATAGCCGGGGCTTTCCAGGCTGCAGTGGCTGGGGGTCAGGCAGCGGCACAACCCCAGGGAGAGGGTACTGGTTTGCCTTTGGAGAGACTCCGCAGTTTGGGAGGTGAAGAGTTTAGAGGGTCGATACCCGAGAGGTCTGAGATGTGGTTAGAGAAGACCGTCCGTATCTTGTCACAGATGGGATGTACTGGGGGACACAAGTTAGGGTGTGTTGAGTCCCTGCTTCAGGGTGATGCCTACACTTGGTGGGTCACCATCACTACGAGTATGGATGAGGCTGAGATCACTTGGGAGTTCTTCGAGTGAGCATTCCATAAGAAGTATATGGGTCCTCGATATCTCGATGAGAGGAAGAGGGAATTTATGGCTTTGCTTTAGGGGAGTATGACTGTGACAGACTATGAGATTCGATTTGTTAGGCTGAGTCAGTATGCATCTGAGCTTGTTCCTACCGAAGTGGAACGTTGTAACCGTTTCCGTTATGGGTTGAATGAAGAAATCAAGAGGTACAGTCTAGCTTCGGACTACACTGATTTTGATGTCTTGGTCGCGAGGGCCAAGGACTTGGAGCACAGTTTGGGCTTGACCAAACGATCTGGTGGTTCTAGTTCTGGTAAGAGATCTGGTGACTTTGATAGGGGTGATGCCAAGAGGCATCGGGACAACCGACATCACTATGACCATAGACGTGGTGGGGGTAACCACGGTAGGGGCCAACAGGGCCAGAGGGCTGGTGGGAAGTTGCCCACGTGTGCTACTTGCGGGAGGAACCACACCGGTGAGTGTTGGGGGAATTTCCACTCGTGTTGGAGTTGTGGAGCTAGGGATCATATTAGGCGTGACTGTCCACATCAGTTGGGGCAGGCACCAGCTCAGGCTCCTGCTAGGGCCAATGACTTTCAGAGAGGCCGCGGGCGCGGTAGAGGTAGCTTCCAGCCGAGGAATGGTGGCCAGAGGAACATAGCACATGTAGTTGCAGTTCAGCCAGAGGGCGGAGGTCAGGCCAGAGTTTACGCTCAGCGCGGGGATCAGCACGACACAGATGTGATCGCAGGTAACTTCTCGATACAGTCATTGGGTTTGCTTTCTTTGATTGACTCCGGGTCTACACATTCTTATATTCTGAGTGAGCATGCACAGTTGTTGAAATTGCCTTGTGAAATATTAGAGGTAGGAGTTAGTGTTACTAGTTCCTTTGGGGACACAATAGTAGTTAGAAAGATGTATAGAAGGTGTCCGTTTATGGTTCAGGGACATGTGTTTCCAGTGGATATGATGGAGCTACCTTTTTATGGCTTTGATGTTATTATGGGTATGGACTGGCTCACTGAGCATAGAGCTAGGATAGACTTTGAAACTAAGAGGATTTCTTTGAGACTCACAGATGATTATGAGATAGTAGTAGTGGGTGAGAACGTGAGGTTCTTATCCAACGTGGTTTCAGTTCTAGAGGCTAAGAGGTTAGTTGAGATGGGTTGTGAAGCATACTTGGCCTATGTGATGAATCCAAACATGAGTGAGGTTAGACCTCAAGATATCCAGACCGTGTGTGACTTGCCTAGTGTGTTTCCGGAATAGTTGCCGGGTTTACTGCCTGATAGAGAGGTAGAGTTCACTATTGAGACTTATTCTGATTCAGCTCCTGTTTCGATTGCTCCGTATCGTATGGCACCGAAAGAACTGAAAGAGTTGAAGACTCAGTTGCAAGAGTTCACAGATAGAGGCTTTATTCGACCTAGTTCTTCACCTTGGGGTGCACCAGTTTTGTTTGTGAAGAAGAAAGATGGAAGCATGAGAGTGTGTATAGATTATAGACAGTTGAATCAGTTAACAGTGAAGAACAAGTATCCTTTGCCGAGAATCGATGATTTGTTTGATCAGTTGAGAGGGGCATCAGTCTTTTCGAAGATTGACTTGAGATCCGGCTACTGCCAGCTAAAGGTAAGAGAGGTGGATGTATCGAAGACGGCCTTTAGAACTAGATATGGTCACTATGAGTTCTTAGTCATGCCTTTTGGGTTGACTAACGCGCCGGCTGCTTTCATGGATATGATGAATCGAATTTTTCATCAGTACCTAGATCAGTTTGTAGTTGTTTTTATAGATGATATCTTGGTGTATTCGCGAACCGAAGAAGACCATGACCGACACTTGAGACTAGTTTTGAAGACTTTGTTAGATAATCAGTTGTATGCGAAGTTGAGCAAGTGTGAGTTCTAGATCCGAGAGGTAGTCTTCCTAGGGCATGTAGTGTCAGCCGATGGGATTAGAGTTGATCCGAAGAAGATAGAGGCCATTGTTGAATGGAAGCAACCAAAGTCTGTAACAGAGGTACGTAGCTTTCTAGGCTTAGCTGGATACTATAGAAGATTCGTAGAAGGTTTCTCGAAGTTAGCCGCTCCTTTGACACAGTTGCTTCAGAAGAGTATTCAGTTTGAGTGGACATATGCAAGACAGAGAGCCTTTGAGAAATTGAAATAAGCTTTGACCTAAGCACCGATCTTGATTCAGCCAGAGTCTGGGAAGGACTATGTAGTTTACAGTGATGCTTCCTATGTAGGCCTAGGTTGTGTTCTCATGCAAGACAAGAGAGTAGTGGCTTATGCCTCAAGACAGTTGAAGACTCACGAGCGCAACTATCCGACCCATGACATAGAATTAGCTGCAGCTGTGTTTGCTCTGAAGATTTGGAGACATTACTTGTACCGTGAGAGATGCACAGTGTACACAGATCACAAGAGTTCGAAGTACATCATGACTCAGCGAGATTTGAATCTCATACAGCGTAGGTGGTTAGAGTTGCTAAAAGACTATGATCTCACGATTGAGTACCATCCGGGTAAGGCCAATGTAGTGACCGATGCTTTGAGTAGAAAGGTAGCTATAGATTTGAGAGCCATGTTTGCTAGATTGAGCTTGTCCGGAGATGGTGGCTTGGTAGTCGAGCTTCAGGTTAGACCTACTCTATGTTAGTTGATTAGAGAGAAGCAGCTCCTAGATAGATCTTTGGCACCTCACGTGCAAGATGTAGCCGAGGGTAGACCTTCAGACTACAATTTCAGTACCGATGGAGTCTTGTGTTTCAAAAATAGGATAGTTGTGCCAGAAGACAGTGACTTGAGACGTACGATCTTGACTGAAGCACACAGTAGTCCGTTTGCTATGCATCCTGAAAGTACGAAGATGTACCGTGACTTGAAGAATGAGTACTTTTGGGTTGGTTTGAAGAGAGATGTAGCCGACTTCGTGAGTAAGTGTTTGGTGTATCAGAGAGTGAAGGCGGAACATCAGGTTCCCTCAGGTTTGTTGCAACCGTTGAGAATTCCGGAATGGAAATGGGAGAATATTACCATGGATTTTGTTTCGGGCTTGCCTTTGACTCCTATGAAGAAGAACTCAATTTGGGTTATAGTAGATCGTTTCACGAAGTGTGCTCACTTCTTAGCAGTCAATACCACTTATACCTTAGATAGATTGGCCGATATGTACATTGGTGAGATTGTTAGACTGCATGGTGTGCCGAAGTCTATTGTGTCCGATAGAGATCCGAGGTTTACAGCTCGATTTTGGGAGTGTTTGCATACAGCTTTGGGTACCCGTTTGAATTTCAGCACGTCTTATCATCCTCAGTAAGATGGTCAGTCAGAGAGAGTTATACAGATCTTAGAGGATATGTTGCGTTGTTGCATCATTGATTTTTAGGGTACGTGGGAGAAGCACTTGCCTCTAGTTGAGTTTGCTTACAATAACAGTTTTCAGTCGAGCATTCAGATGGCTTCGTATGAGGCATTATATGGTAGAAAGTGTAGAACTCTAGTTTGTTGGGCTGAAGTGGGACAGAAGTTGTTACCTATGCCAGATTTGCTCAAGGGGACAACTAACAAGGTGAAATTGATTTGCGATCGATTGAAGGCTGCTTCGGATAGGCAGAAGTCCTATACCGACTTGAAGAGGAAGGAAGTTGAGTTCTCAGTGGGTGAGAAGGTATTCTTGAAAGTGTCTCCGTGGAAGAAAGTAATGAGATTTGGCCGAAAGGGGAAGTTGAGTCCGAGGTACATAGGACCGTATGAGATTGTGAAGAGGGTTGCTCCAATTGCCTATCAGTTGCGTTTGCCATTCGAGCTAGAGAAGATACACGATGTATTTAATGTTTCGATGCTCCGTAAGTATAGGTCAGATCCATCACATGTTATGCCTGTAGAAGAGATTGAATTGAATCCGGATTTGACTTATGAGGAAGAACCAGTTGAGATCCTAGCTTCTGACAGTAAGGTGTTGCGGGGTAGATCGATTGAGTTAGTGAAGGTGCGGTGGCAATGTCGAGGGGTGGATGAGGCCACTTGGGAGAGGAAGGAGGATATGGAAAGGCAGTTTCCATATCTCTTTTAGTTAGGTAATTTCGGGGACGAAATTCCTTAAGTGGGAGAGAGTTGTAACACCCGTGTTTTGGGGTTAGGAGTAAGACGCGTGAGTCGGTTCGAGTCGTTAAAATCGATTTTAAATTAAATTGACCTTAGTCTTGATTTAATTGAGATTTAAATTAAAATGGGCGGAAATTTTGTAAATAATGTGAAAAAGGTGGAAGACCACTTTTTCAATCAAAAAGAAAAAAAAGGGTTGTCTTCTTCCCTCTTGCTTTTCACGTTGAAAAACACCCAAACCCTCTCTAAACCCCCAAAGTTACTATTCTATTCAATCTCTCCATTGATTCAAGGGCATTTTCAAAGGTAAACTTATTTCTCAACTCTCCTCATCATCCCCATCATTTTCCTTGTCTTAGATTTCAAAACTACCTACATTTGCAATTTTTAAGTTTGATGAAAGTTTGAATTTTTAATGGGTTTTACATTTGATTTTGATTTGTTGAGTTAGGTTTTGGTTTAATCTCATCTAAATACACTTGATATCTTAAAATGGTTGGTTTTGGGAGAAAACCCGAAGTGGGTCTTTGGGGCAATTTTTAAAATGCCAAAACTTGAGTTTTTGAG
The DNA here is from genome assembly GCA_958450335.1 of Hibiscus tridactylites. Taxonomy (NCBI): domain Eukaryota; kingdom Viridiplantae; phylum Streptophyta; class Magnoliopsida; order Malvales; family Malvaceae; genus Hibiscus; species Hibiscus tridactylites. The sequence continues at coordinate 78,051,425 of OY288266.1, forward strand.
TTGTTTTTGTGTTGGGTTAAAGGGCTGAGGGTATAGGGTTAGTAGGGAAGTGTTTTGGGACCTTTTAGATGCCATTTGGGTGTTAGAAATCATAGTTTTCAGCTAGGTAATTGGGGAGCTCGAAAATGGAGGTTTTGGTGAATAATTTGGGTTGAAATTGTGAAGCTTTGACATGTGTTTGTGAGTGGGGTTTGTGACTGAATTTAGCATTGAATTGGTGAGTAATAATTGTGTTTTGATTGGTTAGAAGCAAGAGGTAACCTTGGAGAAGGAGCGGGACCGAATCCGTGAATCGGAGGGGCTTGACTTGCTTGCTTGGTTTGCTAAGGAAGGGTGGTGAGTAAAACTTTAAATTTGTTTTAAAGTTGGTTCAAGTGTGTGTAGTGGAGGTATTGGAATGAGTTTGGTAGACCATTCCAAGGTAGAAGTTAAATTGGTAGTTTGACTTCTTGTTTGTTAATGAGCTTTGATTTCCTATGCCTATCTTCATCTTGCATAGTATGAATTGACTTTGTATGTGTATACATTGTTGTGTGATGATGGTTGGATGATATGTATGATGATTGATGTGACGTGGTTTAAAGAAATTGGCACTAATTAACTTACCGGGTGTAAATGATCGATCATTAGGATTAGTGTGCACACGATTGAGTCAAAACGCGCGTGGCCTTGATGGCGTTGAGTCATCAAGGAGGAGTACGGTGATGTAATATTCCACCAGAAATTTTTTTATATTATACATGATGATGAGTGGAATCCCATCCGTAGGGCATGTGGTGATGAGTGGAATCCCACCCATGTAAGGTCTGGTGATGAGTGTAATCCCATCGAGGTAATATTGTTGTTGAGAGTAAATCCGCACATCCGAGTAAACTAATAGTGGCCAATGAAATTGCTCTTATAACTATGATGTTGAGATAATTGATTTATATTGTTGAGCTTAATATGATGTAAGATGCCATATTTATGACTCTTGAAACACTAGCTAGGTTGCTTTGTTGATGCCTATGTATGTTGTGTGTGATGTTGAGGATTGCATGCTTGGACCCTGCATTGTTGTTGTTTTTGATTTTAGAGCATCCTCAGTAAGCTTTTAGCTTACGCTCTCATTTTCAACAATGCAGATCATTAGCGTGGTGTTAGTAAGGAGCAAGGCGAAGGGGCTTTCCAAGTTGTAGTTGCTCAAGTATGATTTAATAATTAAAGTGGTAGCTTAGCAATGGGGCTACTATGTATTTTGTATGAGCGTGTATGACTCATAGATGTTGTTGGTGTTTATATTTTTGTTAGATTTGTAAACCATGTTAAGCCTTGTTTAATGCTTGTTTGAGATGCTATGCTTTTGGATGAGTACATGTGTTGTTGTTGCATGTTAACTCTATGTGTGGAGACATGTGCCTTATGGGCTATTAATGTTTAAGTATGCCTTGAATGATATTTGAATGTGATGCAAGAATCCTTGTTTTGCATATGGATTTGTTGATGTTTGGCTTTACATGTTTATTGTGTGCTAAGCATGTGTTCTTAGGCTGCCTATCATCTAGATTGGTTGTATGTTGAGTCTTGAGTGTTTTGGTGGAGTTTTGGGGCTGCCTAGTGTCGTAAACTAGCAAAAATCTGTCTTTTCGCAGCCCGTATATCGAAACGGTTGGCCTCGTTTTGATACGGCCTCTTGTTTCAGGCCAGTCGTTTCGATACGCCTAGGGTCCGTTTCGGTACAGATTTGCTACTGGAAATCTGAGAAATTGCCGATATTTTGGGGTTTTCGAAACGGGACTAGGTGTTTCGGAACGGTCAATATATCGTTGACCACGAGAAGTTGACCGTTGGGGTGTTTCGGAACGGTTGACCTCCGTTCCGATACGGCCTTCTCGTGTGGACTTGGGGTTGTTGACCAAGTCAAGGTGTTTCGATACACCTCAAGGGTGTTTCGATACACCTCAAGGGTGTTTCAAAACGGCTTGCCTAATAACTTAAAATTGGACTGTTTACTTGCTGATTTGAGTTCAGTTGCATGTCTTTCTCGATTTTTTCCGCTGTCGTGATCACATAGGATATAAATGTGCCTTTAGAGAAGATTAAATTAAAAGAATTTTTTTAGGGTCGCTAACCGAGGTCGAATCCTTAAAGGGTTTCGCATCGGTTTTCCCCGTGTAGCCTACTCGAACCGGTCAGCCGACCAGACCGGGGCGAGGGGGTTACAACGGGCCACACCACGGAGAATTGTGGGGCACTGAAAAACAAGGTGCAAGCTCTGACCGAGAACGGTCTCTTGACATTCTGAGAAGAAAGATTGGGGATGTGACTTTTGGGGGTGTGCTAATACCCAATCATCTTTAGGAGTGTCGTGTTTCTTGTACGTTGCATTTTCTCTCGAAGTAATGCATGGAACAAACATTGCTATCCTTTGCCCGAAGATAGCAATGATTTTTTAAGGGCGCGTGTTATGTTTGCAAATTGAATTTCTAATGAAAATGCACTTCCTTTTTAACATACAATGACCTTGGAATCATATATATGCATATATCTCTTCTCACCACCGTAGGTCCTCGGATATCATATGCATGATGTGACATTGATTCTACTGAAAGAGATCGATCAAATGTTGTGAAAACGATGAAGTGTGATGTCCCGCTCCGTCCGCTCCGGTCGGTAAAGCGAGAGAAGCAAGATTACTATTCCTTCGATGATGTTCGATGATAAGGAAATCTCCTAAGAAAGCCCAAATCGAGTTACTCGAATGTGCTAAAAATATAATAATAATAATAATAATAATAATAATAATAATAATAATAATAAAAGAGAAAGGAAAGAAAAAATATAATGTTTCAAAACAAAATAAATGATTTTAATTTTAGAGCCTGGTAATAGGCATTAACCAAAAAGCACTCCAATGTTCGAAACCTGGTAATAGGCATTTTCGAATACGAGTATGGAATTCTTGGGGCGCTCTGTTGAAGCTCGAAACCCTTCGCTTCATGAGTGATGGTAATATTTTCAAATCGTGACTATGCCGAGTAACTCGGGGTATTGTTGTATGCTCCATCATTATCCTAAAGACAAAAGACTGTGACGATTTGAATTCCCTTAGAATAAAGAAATGAATGAACAAATTGAATAAGTCCCGGAGATGAATCCTTGAGGACACTAACACAATACTAATTGTAATCAGAAGCACATACTTACATTTAAAATTCTCGGAGTAACATCTTCCGATCCATGGGCTAAAATTTTTTTGAATGCATATGGAGAAACATAATGAGAACTAGAAGGAATAGTCATCGAGCCAATCGAGAAAATACCGTAATCATTAGGATGAACCGAGCGGTTTGAAAAGAGTTTCACAACTTCACATATCGCCACAACATTCAGAGTCTCTATTGACTCAAGCTGACCATCGGAAAGTAGAATCTAAGACGCTCTTGCATTTGATATCCGAGGCATCCTATTCTAATTTTTCTTTTAATTTTGATTTCAAGGTTCTGTATGTTAATCTAAGAGGGCATTCTTCATTAGAATGACAATCCATAAATTGGTACTTTTTGAAACCAAGAAATCTCTCTATATTATTTTGGAGATAAATGCATCAGCAAGGCCCAAAGGTCGAGGGGCACGACGTGAGGTAGAATGAAGAAGAGTCGATGAGGCTAAATTTCCATGATGGGGCACCATTTTCCGTGGAGGAACTAAGGTTTTCATGTAGAGAGGTTCGAACCGAAGTGTATGAAAGATGGCACGAGGCTAGAAAGGAAGTAGAAAAGGATTTAGAATACGACCAAGGTCACTCGACTCGAATATTTGAACGAAGAACGAGCGACACAAGTTTAGGGGCCGGTTTTGTCAAAGCACGAGATTAACGAGTGGTTGTAATCCCAAGTTGATGACCACCGACCTTAGAAAATGAAGACAAACTAAATCCATGCATCTTTGCATTCTCATAAACACATGCAGCTTTGCATCCTGAAATATGCTCATGCATCATCGATAGTTAGGTATCACTCATGCTACGAGCATGCTAAATCATATCATAGCATTTTGTTTTCTCTAAACATACATTTGAAGGTTGGTAAAAGAATGGATCTACAGCTTTACGAGAGGAGAAGCAGATCTCACAAGAATCAAGAGCCCTTCGACTTGCGTAATTCAGATTTCTAAAATCCTTCCAACTCCCGGTTTTAATCTTCCTTGAAGATGTTTTTCTTAAAATTCAAATTTCTCAAATTTTTATCCTTCCAAAAGGATGTTTTTCTTAAAATTCAAATTTCTCAATTTTTTATCCTTCCGAAAGGTTGTTTTTCTTAAAACTCAAATTTCTTAATTTTTATCCTTCTAAAAGGTCGTTTTCCTCAAAACTCAAATTTCTCAATTTTTATCCTTCCAAATGGATGTTTTTCCCAAAACTTAATTTCTCAATTTTTATCCTTCCAAAAGGATGTTTTCCTCAAAACTTAATTTCTCAATTTCATCCTTCCCAAATGATATTTTTTCTTAAAAAGATCAAGATTTCTCAATTTTACCCCTTCCACAAGGATTTCAGGCGAAGGATTCAGAACTCGCCACGTCGTAATTTCAGGGCAAAGGAGACAAAAACTCAAAGCCCAAGAATTTCAGAGCAAATGAGGCAGATATTCAAAGCTCAAGGCAAAGATATATACGATATGCTCATCTATTCGAGCACGTGGAGAATAGAACCTGCCTATCTATTCGGGCACTTGGAGAATAGAAATCTGCCCATATATTCGGGCAATCAAAAAGTCGAGCAATAAAAAAAACTCTGCCTATCTGATCGGGGCATTTGAGGGAGAACTCATGATCGAAAGGCTTTGGAAAGAAGAGTTGCTTGGAATCACGTGGTTGCTTCGGGAAACGAACCGTCCAACAGGGAAGTAGGACAAAATTAGTGCTTATGGTCTTTGCTTTATTCTTGTTCCACAAGTATAAGCAAAGAGGGGCAGCTGTAATCATTAATTTGTCCGGACAATGGACCCCTTTAAGTTTGCGTTGATAGATGGCTTACGTTGGACTGTTATGTAATAATAAATGAAAAAATAAAAAAAAAGAAGAAAAAGGAAATGAGAAAAATATACATGTATATATAAGTGTTACTACTATTATTACCTTATATTATAACTCTTTTAGTATTATTATAGTATTATTATCAATATTATTATTATTATTATTAATTTTATATATTCATTATATTATTGATATCACCCATTTACAAAAACCCTAAACATTACTAATATGTTATATTTAATACTATCTTATTATAGTATTCTTATTGTTTGCTCGTATTATTATTAAGTGTTTAATAGTTTTAAGTATTGTTATTATTATTTAGTAGTATTATTGCTTAGCTATTAGTATTATCACTAGTTGTTAGTATTATTATTATATATTATTATACTACAACTTATTATTTGTCTTCATTTTTATTGTTGTTATTATTATATTTATTATTATTATGGAAATAAAACTTAAAATAAATAAAAGATGTTCATAAATAAAATAGCCCATTTTGATTAAAAATAAGAGACCATAAACATAGTCCATTACATAAAATGAAAGCCCAGAATAATAAAAAATACATTAAGCCTGTTTGGCACATGTTAACCGAAACCCTAATGTCCCCTTTATCTTTTGTTTTGTGTTGCAGCCGCCACAAGTCCCAACCGTCGGATCTGCTTAAATCTGACGGTCCCGAGTGAACCTCAAAGAGCAAACCCTAGAGAGGACCTCCCAAACTCTTCGCGCCGCCAAGCCCACATCCGTCAGATCTCTTGAGATCTGACGTTCCAAATGAAGCCCGAAGAGAAACCATAGACATGCACCAACTCTCCCATGCACCGCGTCTGCTCCCGACCGTTAGATCGAGAGGACATCTAACGGTCCAGGGTCACACGGAAGATTCCAGAGACTCCAACGCGCCCACGCGCGACGATTGGTACCCTCACACGCATGCGTCTCCCATTCGCACGGACAGTTGACCCTTCACTGTCCGACGCGCCCACGCCGTCTGCCATCTCCACCAACCGTGCCCCTCCCGTTCTGGTAGCTCCCGACATGCACAAAAAAAACAGAGTTACAAATAACAAAAATAGAAAAAAAAAGACCAGATAGAAAAAACAATAAATCGGAATGAGAAGTCAACCAAGCATCTCCAGCAAACAGAGAGCAAAAATCAGAGAATGCAGAGCTCAAAGCAATAACGAATGGGATTTTTCTATGTATTTTCCATCTTTATTGAGCATGTTTCCCTTCGGTTATATAGGAAACCGAAAGGAAAACAACAAAAAAGAGGAGAGAGGAGCACGAGAGAGATTGTAACTCAAACCACTGTAAAACGATTCGAAAAATTCAGAGAGAAATCAAAATAAATAAATAAACCTTCTAAGGTAGCACTTTTTCTCATCTTCTTCACATGCATCAAAACCAAAAAAATAAAATAAAAAAGGGAATCCAAAATATTTACCTTCACTGGCAGTTTAGCCTATCAACGCTTCGCTTTCCCCTTCGCTTCGAGCACCGTCCGGCAACGATCCCTTGAAGTGTGAGCCATCACGGTTTCGGGTTTAAAAAGAGTTTTGGGCTTCGTTTAGTAGGGGCTTTGGGAAACATAAAAAAGGTTTTTTTCGTCAACGGAAGGGCTCACCGACGTTGATGCGTCGGCCGGTGACCCTACCATCTTTGTTCGAAAAATACAGAGGTTTTCTTAGGTGGAGCATTTGAAAATGAGAGAAAAAGGTCGTCTCTTATAAAATTTACAATTTATATTTGAGCCCCTTTTTAAAATTGGTTTATTTACCAACATAAACCCCTCGTGTTCCCTTAATTACCCTATGAGGGTTTTCGCGTTTTCAAATCGCACCCTTGGTCCTTGAAATTTTCGTGAGTCTCCCAATTTCGTCCTTTTGAATGCCGAAACAATTTTAGAAAATTGTTTTTTTCCTTTTTACCCTTCGCACTTAGAAAGATTTCAGTGTCCGGTCTACCATTTTTAAATGGCCAGTGGTGACACCTCTATTTTTTAAATCCGATTAAAATTTTCAAAACCAATTTAAAACTCGGTTTTTCCGAGCGACATCCGAGGTACTTGTATTTTTGAAATTTTTTAGTCGCAACACCGGCGACGAAATGGAGCGTCCTGCCTCGCCCAAACACTCAAACACCCATACACCATTCGTCGTCGTTGAGCCGCCGCTCGTCGCGAATCGTTCAAATGAATAATTCGAATATTTTGGCCTTCATCTGGCGTTTTGTACGATTTCGGTCGATTTTCGACAACGAGGGGTAAGATAAATGATCGTGGTGGCCCGGCGACGGATGTTGTGGGCGGCGGCGTGGCCATCTACAACAGAATCGACTCAAATCGTGATTTGAGTTTTTGGGAGTTAAGGATTTCAAATTTTGGGGTTATTTTGTGAATCTTAGAAATTTAGGGGTTTTTTTAAAAAAGAAATAGAATAAAAAAATAATTTTTTTTAAAAAATAACGGTAGTTAACACGAGGCACCTAAAATTATAACGGTTGAAACTTTATGCACCTATTTTCACAAAAAAAAATTAGGCACCTAAAGTTCAAAAGTGGTATACTTTAGGCACCAATTTTTCGGACCAGAAATTTTGTGTCCGTTTTCAGTGTCCCTACACAAGCCTATTCCTATGATTTTGATGGCCCACGGACGAACCTACAAATTAGATAAGTATTGAAAAAATTGAATTTTAAGAATGTGATATTAATAAAAAGTATTACAAAAAAATGAGACTCCAATAGCAAGTAATAGAAAAAAAATTAATTGTTTTTACATATGAACAAATATTGGAAAAAATTCTATTAAAAATATTAGAAAAAATTAGACCCTAATAGAAAGTATAGCAAAAATATTAGACCCCTAATAATAAATATTGACAAAAATTACATTTTAAAAGTAAACTCTTAATAACAAGTATTAAAAAAATTAGGTCCCTAATAACAACAATTGAAAAAAAAATGACCCCTAATAACAAATATTAAAAAAATAAACTTTAATAAAAGACCCATAATAACAAGCAAAATTGGTGGATAGTCCAACTCTAAGTTAATATTGAAAAAATAAGGTATGTGGGGGGAAATTTGAGAATTTACGGTAAAATCTATAGAGATTGGGGAGGACGCCACCTGCAGGTGGCATTTTCAATTTGTTTATATTTTTTTGGTCCATGTGACATTTTTAATTTGTTTATATTTTTCATGCTTTTACGTGGGTCATACGAGCTATGCAACAGCTAAGTTGTAGGCAAATATATATTTTTTAAAAAATTGCCACCTGCAGGTGGCGTCCTCCCCAATCCCTATAGCTTTTGTCGTAAATTCCCAATCTTTTTCCACATACCATATTTTCTCAATATAAACTTGGATTAAGATTATCCACCAATTTTTTTTCCTAATAACACGTATTAAAAAATTAAATTATAATAATAAATTTTAAAAAAGTTAAACTATCATTAAAATTAAATACTTCTAATTATGAACTATGGCCACTAGGCCGTCGCCCTTATGACCCACCCTTAGGGATGACTTTGTCCTTACATATATTTTAACCTTAAAAAATTAGATTTAAGATTAGAGTTTAGGGTTATGGTTTAGCGGGTAATGTTTAGCTTTTAGAACTTATATTTTAAGATTTATAAATTAAAATTATGGTTTAAAATTTATTTTTTTGTGTTAAAAAATAAATAGAGTAATAAAAAAAGAGAGGGTTTTTGTTTCACTTTGTGTGTGTACATCATTATTTTCTGTTTTTTTCTTCTTTCTCCCAACATTATTACTCTTTATTTGTGCAAATGTATTATGGGTGCACAAACGCGCCCACAACAAAAACTTTAAGGCTTTGCTCGATAGAGAAAAAAAGTGAAAAGGAGAAAGGAGGGAAGAGAAAATTAAAAAAAAAATGAATTTAAAGGTTGTTTGGTAAAGTCTAAAATTAAAAGGAAAGAAAACATGAGGGGTAGTTTTTCTTGTTTCTATATAAATAATTTGCTCTCCAAAGTTGGGTGAAAAATAGTAAAGAAAAGTAAAAGTTATCACACTTTAATAATAAAATTATAAAATTATATTTAAAAAAATTTAATTTAATTTTAACCGTATTTATAATTATTTTTTATGATTTTATTCAATATTTTTATTATGATTCTATTTTGCTAGGTTTAGTCCCTAAAATTTTTATTTAATCTAAAATTTACCTTTATTTGTTTTTATTTTATTATTAAAGTCAATATTATTAATATAATAATATTTTTGTTCACTTTAGTACCTAAAATATTTATTTTATCTGAAATTGAACCTTATTTGTTTCTAATTTTATAATTTTACCTAATATTTTTACTATGATTTTTTTTTTCAATTTAATCCCTCAAATTTGATTTAATTTGGAATTGACCTCAATTTTATAATTCAGTCCATTATCTTATAATAGCAAACTTTACATTTTAGTCACTAATTTTATAATTGCAATTAAAGACTTGTTTCAGCTCGGATTAACCTAAAACTTGGTCTATATGTCAATGATGATATTCATTTCATAAAGGAAGGTTTAGTTTCAGATTTTGAAAAACTGCCCCCTGTATTTTATGAATGTTTTCAAAATGGTCCATAAACTACTTATTTTTTGCAATTAACACTCTATTTCAAATTTGATTTCAACACGAATTTATTATTAAGTCTAATTGGAATTAATGAGTCTAAAATGGACATGAAACTGAGTTTTTAATTTAAAATCCAACTTATAAATTATTTACATATTAGTCCTTAAACCTCGATTCGGTTAAATTTACTTCGATTTGGACTTCTTTTTTAGAAAAGCAAAGGTATACAATGTTTCTAATTATATTAAGCTTGTATTTAAGTTTTGAATGTTTTTTGGGTTCAAGTCTTGTAAAATTACCAAAATGCTTTTTTGTTAAATCGTTTATTTTCTAAAGTTTTTAAAGGTTTATTTTCTCGGGTGACTTTAGTTAATTGTTTCCCCTTTATGTTCATGTTGTTTGTTTACTTTCATGTAATCAAATATGCTTTTTTAAAAAAAATTAGGCCACAAATGGGTCATTTGTAGCATTTGATATTTAGGTTGGATTCATTTATATCGTGTATTAGGTGTTACATCGATTTTCAAACTCTCGAGATTAGATTATAAAAATATTAGACTAAATTATAAAATTATAAATAAATAGAGGTTAATTTCGGATTAAATAAAATTTTATGGACTAAACTGGATAGAAATAAAATCATATTAAAAATATTAGACTCGATTATAAAAATAGAAATACATATAGGTCAATTTTGAATTAAAGAAAAAAAATTAGGGATTAAATTGAACAAAAATAAAACTATATTAAAAATGTTAGATTAAATTATAAAAATTAGAAACAAATAGGGGTCGATTTTAGATTAAATAAAAATTTTAGAAACTAAATTGAATAAAAATAATCAAATTAAAAATATTGTACTAAATTATAATTTTCAAAGCTAAATTTTCTTTCCTCACACTTTACCATTGTACCAAACTGTAGAGAGAAAAAAAAAACTATTTTCCTTCTAGTTTTTCATCATCTCAACCAAGCACACCGATAAAAAAAAAATATTTTTCATACTTCCATTTTTCTATCACTACAATTTTCCATCCTTCCTCTTTTCCACAACCAAGCAAAGCCTAAAGCTCAAGCAAACATATATTGATGGCTATACATTTGGTGTACCAGACGCATCTGGAAACATGTGCTACGGAGGACTATCAGCTTTGAAACATAATATACAAATAGAAGAAACAGATGGTTCATATATATCCTCCATATTGAAAACCCATGGAATTAATCTCATTCAGAATTCTCAATACTACCAGTCAGCAAACCTTATAATATCATTACTTTTTCAGTAAATTGTTGACCAACTAAGAACTCTTGATTAGGGTAGCTTCTTCCCATGGTTCATATTATAGAAGTTTGGAGATGTTCTTGTCAAGATCGATATCGATGCCATTGTAGGCAATAGGAGCATACATCCATAGATCGTCAGAGCTTAAAAGCTGCAACAATGGCGGAAAAAGGACAGTATAGTATTAGGCTTACGACTTAAAAGTAACCCTTTCAACATGATTTGTTTTAAGATTTTTTATTTGATTTTCCCTTACCTTAATTTGGAGCTGCAAAAACTTCACATAATGAACAGCTTCTTCAAGCATTGTGCTGATATCAACCTGCATTTTTCATCATTCAACATATGAGTTTCTGATCCTATTCATGATTTTGTATACTTAATGTCTTAAACTGTTTAACCATGGGACTAAAATATTGCTTTAATAATTACCTTGGTTCCATTGGGGACAAGATTCTGTAAAATTCTCAATCTCTCATTAATTCTCTCTCTTCTTTTCTGCAGTAATCAAGCAAAAACGATTCAGAATATATTCGTAATATAAAACCATGATTTTATGATTTGAATCTCCACCTTTACTAATTGGAAATATGCTTCAAGTTTCTAAAAATCCATTTTTTCTAACATACCCTTGCATAGAGGCTTTGGGGATCAGTTGCTGCCCCTCTACTCGCTCTTGTCTTTCCATTCAAGTTAAGAGCTCGAGAAGCTTTGGAATCTGAGGTGGCGACGCCATTGTTAGTGTCCTGAGAAACATTTTCGTCTCCTGAACTGTATGTTGTGCTACAACTGATCAGACCATCCAAACCATTAATGTTACTCTCTCCTTCATTTCCATCTACATTGATCCTGCGGTTCTTCTTTGAGTTCTGCGCTTTGTTAGAAGCCTTTTGAGCCTGCATTTTCAAACCATGAATCAGAAACTGTGCAATAAAAGATTCTATGCACATGCTTAGTGGATTAGAATTCATTTTCCTCTTACATCTTTCAAAACCCGAGGTCTTTTCTTTGTGTTTTCAGACGAAATTCTATCGGTTTGGTCCATTTCAGCCTGAAATTCCAGCACACTAAACTTGGTTTGGCTGCCAAGAACGGCATTTCCTAAGCAGTGATCAGAACCCGAATCTTGAATGACATTAACAGTATTGTCTACCATTGCAATGCTCGGGAGTGTTGGTGGAGACCAGTCGACGATCTTATGGCTTAACCCACCATTGTCAGTGAATCCAGCACCAGGATTATGACAAAAAGCCGACGGGTTTATAAAGCTGAATCCCTCGTCATTCTCTAAAGGAAACGAGTAAAAATGAAGGTGCTGAGTGAAGTTAAACTCATCAATGGCGGACATTCTGTTGAAGGAGTCAAACTCTCCATCAGGAAAGGCTGCAAGCGACTCCACCATCTGATCCATTAAAGCCTGTGTAGATAAGTGAACAGTTTATTGTGTTTGAAGCTCGTAATGGTGCTTGAGGAACGAACAAAAACTTGAGAGATATATATATGTAGTCCAACTCCAAACCCTAAAGACAATGTTGCTATCAAGGATTGACTTGATTGAGTTATTTAATTCCTAATCATTGTTCAGTTATACTAATCCATGGAGTCCAGTGTGGGGCCAAAACCAGACAAATTACAACTCATGGGTTGGCCAACTTCATGCAATGATAGAGATTAAACAAATGGAAAGGGTTCAATGCCTCTTAAACACACATTTGACTTCGATTGGAATGACTCAAGGGTCCAGGAGCAATCATTGAATTAATATTTTTTTTGTAACAATCAAAGTGAGTTTTACATAGTTCTAATATAAGAGCGATCTTCTTAACCCTGTTTTTTTTATTTATAATACTAAAATTTAAATCTTTGATTTTACTTAAAGGATCCAAGGATACATCCCGATAAACTAACCGGTTATTGGTATTAAATTAATATTTTACAAACGATATAAGAGTATGATTGGAACACAGTTTCTCATATGAAAGTAACACAAGGAGGACTAGGCTAAGGCTAGGGCTTGGGCAAGATGAGAAGGAAGCACGCGTCATCTTCCCGGTTAGAGTTTAGAAATGAGAGAACGTGGGAGTAGTCCATTAAACAAAATGCGCATGAGGAATGTTAAGTGGATTAAACAAAAGTTAAGCAAAAGGGCGGCCAGATCGTGGGGAATGAGTTTGGTACTCTAAAAATGAACTTGAAATCCCGACACGGTATCCGCCAAACTCGCTCCCTGTCCTAAATGGCAACTGGCAGGAACCTGACAGTTGTTGCTTTGCTGCTTTAAAGCCTCTTAACTTTAGATAAAAATCTTGCTCTAACTCTAAATTGTAAACACTACACCCTATACCTTAAAAAATACATCTTACCCTAAATTCTCTAAACCTTAACTTAGATCCCTAAAACTAATTTTAAGAGTAGAAGCATAAGTAAAAATACCGAAAAGAAGCAGAGAATTTTCGTCCGTTAATTTTGCTGTTTTAACTTGTGGCTAGCAACCCTGTATGAACCAACAAAATGTGAAATATTAGTCATTAGGCTCACTCCGTTAGATATCTTGTGAAATTAAAAAAAAATCAGTTTTAACGGCTCAAGCCAACATAAAATTTATATATCAGATACATATACGAATATACGAATGCTTTAAGCAAAATGCAGAGTAACATTGGCTATAAATACGGGTATATAGGTTAAGTATCTTTCGTCTATGACGACCAATAGTTGCTTACATCAAAAGCATGCACTTGACAAGGACAAAACTAGAGATATGCAGGGGTCTTGGCCTCCTTGGTTTAAAAGGACATATTCCATTTTTAATACCTCTTAAGTCTTAAATACTAAAAATTCACTTTAAGCCTTTTTAGTCCTTTGATTAAATGGAAAATTTTGTTTTGACCCCTCCATTCGAACCTTGTGATAGTTATAATACAATGCAAGCCATTAATTTGGGAGTAGAATTGTTTGCATAGTTTGAGAAAACCAACCCCAAAAAGGAACAAAATCTCTACTCAGATCTGTCAACTGGCAAACTCAGAAGAAAAGCGACATTAGTTGAACAAAGGGGTCAACGCAGACAACATTACTATACCTTTGGTTCCTATGATTACGCCGAAACCCTCGTTAGAAACTGAGGTGTCAGACAGAGACCATTTTTGAGGTATTTTAAACAGAAGTTGGACAATGTCTTCGATGTTCTTTGGGACTTGCACTGGCCATTACATTTACAGGACATGGCCTTTTTATAACAACAGAAACTCCCACAATATCAATGACAGACTTTAGCTTCTCAAAATCTGATTTTATTCTTCCTTGGAATTTATACTTAATTAGCTGCTCCTCACTCCCATCCATTTATGCAATTTCATCCCTTTTCATTTCAGTTCTCTTTTGAGGTTAAATTTTGGTATTAGTCCATTAAGCTTTAGAATTTCAATCCTCATCCAAACAACATATGAACAATAGACGAACTCATATGGACTTAAAATGATCAAAGCGGATATCATGAACTAAAGCTACAATTTATGCACAATACAAAGATTAATAGCGATTGGCTAATAGATTTAACTGCTAATCAGGGATTTAAATAGCGTTCGCGGTCGCGTTTTCGGTTATCGCGGTTGTGGACATAACGGAGGCTATTACAGTCATTGCAGATGTCGCGGTCGTGAATTTTTTTTAAATTTGCATAACTTATTATAAAATATAATAATTATAACTATAAAAAGTCATTTTTAATGATATTTACAATATTTTCTAAACAAAAATAAACATAAATTAAAATAGATTAAAAAATATCTATTATAAATTATAATTGTGAGATAGTAGATTAAATTTCTTACGATTTTATTAAAGATTTTTTTTCATTAGCAAACTCAAAAATAATATATATATATATATATATATATTTGTTCTAGGTCAATACCTAAATTAAAAAAATATCAAGGTAAATATCAAAAATGGGAAATTTAAATTATAATTATAATTATAAAAAAATTTCCAACACTTATAAATGGATTTAATTGAAAGAAAATAAGACTTAGAGGCTCAATTGGAAGTTTTTGTTATGGATTTGATGACTTAATTGAAAATGGAATAAAATAAAACATCTTAATTAA
Organism: Hibiscus tridactylites; assembly: GCA_958450335.1. Lineage (NCBI taxonomy): Eukaryota > Viridiplantae > Streptophyta > Magnoliopsida > Malvales > Malvaceae > Hibiscus > Hibiscus tridactylites. The sequence continues at coordinate 78,066,442 of OY288266.1, forward strand.
ACTAAAAAACTGCCTTAAAGGACTAAATTATAAGAAAAATAAAACTTTTAAGCTTCTCCAAAAATACAATAAAATTAGAACCCTTCTTCCCGTACCCTTTTAATGTTATACCATCGTCTTCAACCCGAATCTCTTTTTTTTCTCTGCAACTTTTTCTTCCTCCTCGGCCACCATCCGCAATTGACCTGAAAACGAGGATAGCGTCCCGCTATTATCGCGACAGCCGCTATCTCGTTATTTCGCGTCCACGACAACCCGCTATCGTCGTGACTCCGTTGCCCACCGTAATTTTCTTTGATTGCGGTTTCGGACGGCGGCGCGAACGCAATTTCGCGGCCGCTATCGCGGTTGCGCTCCACTATTTAAAACCCTGCTGCTAATGTTCGGGACATGTCTTGAATTTTAAATTTTAAAAAGTAGAGGAATTAAATTGTCCAAATAAAAGTACAATTATTAAATCTACAACTTATTCATAATATAAGAATCAATAGAAAATTATTACCATTCCATAAATTTCTCAAATTTAATACGTACGATTAATGCATATATGTATAATTCGTTGGATATAAATATAAAAAAATATATTTAAACGAATAAATATTAAATATTCATATGTAGTAATACATATTGGTCAAATATATACAAAAATAAAAGGTTTAATATATCGTTTCCCCCTGTACTTTAACTTTACCCAAATTATATATATTTTTGTACTTTTTTTCTCACTTTGCCATTTTTCTATTTTTTTTTAATTTTAGGTATAAGAATAATTTTAACTTTTAACATTTATTATTATTGTAATTTTCACCCTCATCTTTCTTTAGGATACATTTTACCCTCAGCTTATATATTTTTGTCAAGTTACTCATTTTTAACTAGAAAATTAATTAGACTATTAAATAATTAAACGTGTTGATATAACACGTATATATAAATACATTTTAAATGACATAACATCTAACCTGTCACATTCTTACACGTTGATTATAATTTAATTTTAATTATAAAAACTAAATATTTGGAAGAGTTATTAATTGCAACGCAGAACTTGTTTTTTTCCTCTCTTTGGCGATGAAAATGAACTTGTTTTTTCGTGTGTGGAGATTTTTAATTGTTTTATAATTTAAATTAAAATAAAATTATATTTTACGTTTACACATGTGATTTGTGATAAATTAGATGTCATATCATTTAAAATTTATTTATATGTTTGTGATATGTCATCATCGTTAATTATTTAATAATTTAATCAATTTTTTAATTAAAAAATAAGTAATTTGATAAAAATATATAAATTGAAGGTTAAATTTATCCTAAAAAGGATGAGGCCATAGAGTTAGGAGCTAAAATGATCCTTGGGCCTTATTTTATTGTCGTTTTCTACTCAAAGGAAAAAGCTACGTTGCACAATCACAACCTTCCACGTGTAATGAGAGTTGATATATGGTTCAATTTCTTCTAATTGTCCAACTTATTGACTAATCTTTGTTGAGCCACTTGTCTTTTTAGAAACTAAGAGTAAATGATTAAAGAAACTACACATGATTTATTTTTATAGCGTTCGTTTATGTTTATTTATTAAATTAAATGAACAAGTTTGAACAAAATTTTTATGTTCATTTAATAAATGAGTGGAACGAACATAAGTATGTCCGGTTTGTTTATGTTCACGAACAAGCTTGTTCATTGACTTGTTTATAAGTTGTTTATCCGACTCTACTTTTTCTTTTATTTTTTTACATTTTAAATATTGGTCAAGGTAGGAACTAAATTGAACATATTATGAACATTGAAGTATCTGTGAAGCTTAAAGAATTTAAGATCTGAATTAGACCTTCAGTCTGATTTTTAAAAGTTAGACTTGGTCACACATTCGAAAAAAATCAAACTGAAACTCTAACCGATTAACCTCTAATTCAAACGTTTGAACAATAATTTAATATTATACCGATAAAAATATTTTTCCTTAACAAATTTTATGTAATATGGTTTGTTAGAATACTTTATTCTTTTTCTAATAATTTTTACTTTGAGAAAGAAAAATTTTGCTCTTAATAATTTAAAAAAGAAATAAAGGTGTAAACGATAGTTTTTAACCCCTTATTCTTTAAGTTGTTGACTAGAATACTTTATTCTTTATGTCGGATTTTGCTATGAACAAAAGTTGTTTCTTTATAATTCGTGATTCGATGTTGTATTAATAAAAAAAATATGAATTTTTAACTTTATATTTTTTGTAGGCTGATTGGTTAGAGCGCTGTTCTTTCCCGTCCAATCCAGTTTCAACACCTACACTTAAAATACATTATGTCCGACTCATATACAAGTACAAGCAACGCTACCCGACTACTTTTTGGAGAATTTTTTTTTTTAAAATATGTTGGTGTGATTATAATATAATATTTGTTTAATTTTTTTAGCTCTTTAATAATACGCATATATCGTACACATATGATATTTAGACTCGAGTCATCTGGATGAAATATATCATTTTTTTACTATTGAGATCACACCACGAGTTAAAAAATGGGAGAAATTTATTTTTGTATGTCAGTGTTATTTTAATTAAAAGATAATAGTTTAATTGTATGTGGTCCAACCCAATGGAATAGGGAAACATTAACTAATGTTATCTCTTTTGAAACGCCGTGTTCATGTGGACCGTCGTGGTTGGTAATACTATGCTTTCTTCATCAAGGAGTAGAGTTGTTTTTCAAAAAGGCTGTAAATTAAAATTATAAGTCTGATCCAGTGGGATAAGGTGTTAGATTTTTTTAAATAAATATATATGATTCAAATCATAATATTGTTGATAGAGTAGATCGGATTTATTTGTATCCTCGTAATGAACCTCTATCAATCGGTCAATGTGTCGATAAAAACATATCATCATGTGTATCTATACTTTAATAAAAATTTTAATGTTGTACTTACATTTTAAAAATGTTTAATGAGGTACATGTGCTTTTATAAAATATTCAATGTAGTATTTCAATTATCATTATGTGTATTATGATGATACTTACTAGCAGTGTTAACCCATGTACTATAATAATACACAAAATAATAATACGAGTACGATACTTAGTAACAATGTTAACTCATGTACCATAATAATATATATAATGATAGTTCATGTACCGTGTTGAACATTTTGACAAATTATAGATATCACACTGGACTTTGTTAAAAGTACAAGTGCCACAATGGACATGTTATCATAGCACAAGTACAATTTTAAACATTTTATCAAAGTATAAGTACCATATTAAACATTTTGGAAGTACATTACCACATTAGACATTTTGTTAAAATACATTACCAAATATGATATTATTAATTTCAATATTATTTAGTAATAAGAGTGGATCTTTTAACTCCAAAATCAAGGATAAGAAACTAGCACAAGTTTTAAAGTATATATTTTTAATATTTTATGTTATTCGTATTTTTTTCTCGTTCTTGCAGATGCTATTGTTTGAAATCTCGAATTCAAATCATCAAAAAGAAAATAAATCAGTTTATATTATTAGAATCACTCCTTAAGTTACTTTAAATTATACTCTAAAATTAGAAAAATAAGACATGTTATGTCCTTCTATTAGAAAAGGACAAAACTCTATATTTCATGATTAATATTTGGGTATATAAATTCTTACCATTATTGGTTTCTACTTCTTTAAGGAAAAAAAAACCATTGTATTATTTTTGTACATTTGTCTAATCTTTAGCTTGTCGTTATTGAACTACTAAGTCAATGCTCAAGTTTTATTTTTTAGATCCTTATAAAATTATAATTAAAAGTAATAATAAACTAATAAAATGTAAACTTTTTAGCATTAACTATGTACTATATTCAATTTCATGGGATGTGTGAAAACTAATAAAATAATTATGAACGAACGGACCACAAAAAATAACAGAAAAAAGGAAACATTTCTAAATCAATCTGAAGCACATGTTTTCTTTTTTTACAATTCCTATTTAAAAAAAAAAGAAAATTTATTATTAATGAGTATTAAACCAATAATTTTAGAGAAGGTAAAAGTGTCAAGTAAAAATTGTTTCACGACTCAAAATCACATTTAAACTATTTGGTTATTGTTTTCTTTTATATATATATATATATATATTTTATTATATGAAACTATTAACCTTGAATGATTGTTTAATTAAGAATTCAACATTTTAGGATTTTTCTCCAAAGGCGTTTCAGAACATTATTTTCAACGACTGTTTTAGTCCCGTTGATTGGTTTCTTTTCTTGTTTTTATATATATTTTTTATTTTTAATATAGTTACAAGTATCCAATTTATTGTTGATTAATTCAAATATGATATTGCAGAGACCTATTATGGGCAACTCTCTCAATCCAATTTAGGCCATTCACAATACTAAGATTCGAACCTGTAACTCACTTTTCCCACTAAAACAAATGATTGTTGGTTATATTCCTTTGTTTTTAGTTCTGAATAAGAATATCTTTTATTTTGGATACCTCCAGTTCGCACCTCTTGTTGTGTTTCTGTATATGTAGCAAGATTCTATTTGTCTTGTGACACGATTTTTCGTTTACTTTTGTGGTAGTTTGACATCCATGTAGTGATACAGTGCACTCTTTAATCAGAGGAAGTTGATGATCTAATATGATTAAATCTCTATTTGTGGTAGTTTGTCGACGCGATCAAAATTATTAGCAGAGTAGTCTACAAGATTGATTTTTTTAATTATCTCTCTTACATCAATACTTTTGCGTCCAGTTAAATAGAGACAAAAAGATTTTGACGATGGTTAGTGTGTTTCTATGAAATATTAACATATTCATTTTGTTTTTTTCTTCAAGTCCTTTCAATTTACATGTTTTAATCTTATATCTTTATGTGTTTTTTTGGTCAACATAGTTCTCAAGGTTCTCTTTTATGATTGAGCGCGTTTCTTTGTTGTATCTAATGAAATCAAACTTTTGTAAAAAAATAAAATAATTCAAGCCTTACACTTCCACCCTCGTTAGATGATTCTCAAGGTTTTTTATTGACACGGCTTATTCTTGTTTCGGACATGCTATAATTGAACAAAGGAAGAAGTTGGCCGAGCAATAATACAAGCATGTCAAGAATATAACTCCTAGGTGGCTTAGTACTAAAATACCATGATATTTAACATTTACAACTCATGGTAAACAAAATGATATCATCCATAGTCATCCTTACACAAATTTTAAGTAGAGTTTAAAGACAAGCATGATGCAAAACACTTGTACTACAAAACATGAAACTAAGCCACCCACTAGGGGTAAAACATAAACAATGCAAGCCATACTTTTGGTTCTTCACTTGTATATTGCTCCGACCAGGGTCGAGTAACTTTAGTCTCTGAAACTTGATTTTTGGGAAGAATAAGGGACAATAGTGATAAGTAATTTGACGTACTTAGTGAGGTAATGATTAATTGTCATGTTACAAGATTATTAATTTTGTGTACCAATTATCATTTAAGTGAAGTTTCACCTAGATAGTCTACTTGTAACACCCCTCGCCCGGTTAAAAACGAGAGATGTCACATTCGAACAACAAGAATCATATCTCATACGTACAAACATGCTTGGCAATCCATAATAGTCAATTAAATACACAACTTATAGCAGAATAAGAATTGATCATACAAACATATAATTAAAGGATATAAATATACATAGGTGAACCAACAAAAACCCTAATACATATAACATACTACAACATATACCTATCAACCTTAAGCTTTCAATCTAACCAATATCAACATGCATACACTTTAACATTCAAGAAACAATCAACTAAACCTATTCATGCTTGTAACGCATTCGGCTAACATATCTTAGAACCTATATACATTCGACTAACACTCTAACAAGACACATACACTTGTTTAAATTTTATACATGTCTTAACATAGCAACCTAAGCATACATACAACATGATCAATTAACCTAAAACCATAGGGGTCTATTCGAACAACACCAATCCTACAAGATGATCATAGTATTCGAATACTTCCTATTATTCATGTGATTTTCATTCGATTTAATCAACTATATGTATTCATATCCTATATTCATATCATTACAACATATATATATATATATATATATATATATATATATATATATATATCTTCCCTCCACACTGAAGGCCAATCGAACATGTTAATTAAACAAACAAACACTAGATGTATTTCACCTAGATCAAGCATATATATATATATATATCATTCTCAACATATATGATCATTTGAACAGCCACCAAACTAAGGAACCTACGACATTTCCATAACCCATATCAAAGCTTAAACCACCCAATCATAAACACATTCATACTATCAAACCATATATATATATATATATCTAGCTTCAATCTCATTACATAACATAGCTTTGTCTTAACTTATACAAGCCAAACTATCAAAATACATATTCTTCCATGCATGTGACACATTAATATAGACTATGCCACCATCTAGGAGACCAAACAAAACTATATCATACTTGTGCTTTGCTTGCAAGGCTCTCGGATCAAACGACTAGCTTTCAGATATCAACGAACCTGTTATTTTGGAAGAACGAAATAAGAGGGTGATAAGTAGACATAATGTGTTTAGTGAGACAACCCTAAATATTACTAATTTCAATATTTTAAAGTCTTATTCATATCTTCAAGGTTACTTAGCTAGGCTTAGGATATATAAGTTCACCTAGCTAGTCCATCATGTACAAATAACTTAGCTAGTTCCACATACAAATCTAGGCCATATACTTGTATCATATAAGAATTCCATCATTCACAACACATGGGAAACGAGAAATATACATGAAAATACATCATTTCATTGATAATTTAATCACATCAATGTTCACATTTTCATATCATTCAATTAGGGCCATTACCCAATTAGTTTGCATAGTCATATATCTTAGAATCAATCATGTATTTGCCTTGAATGATTAATGAATTAGGTAATCAAGTCTTTCATGTAACATGTAACTTTAGATACTCAAAGTATCAATTTTTTGAATTCAACTTATAACAGAGGATGCATAAGCATCAATGGTGACTTACCACCATTCTATTAACAAGGTGACTAACCACCTTTACAGATTCATAAGTGACTAACCACCATCCTGAATCAGAAAATAGAGGAGCTCAATGACTCTAAGGCATGCCCTTCTACCTATAGACACTAATCAACCAAGGACTTAACTTATATATTTTAACTTTAACAAGTTCAATTACTTGTTTAACAAACATATCTCAAGATCAAATAACAATTCATATCAACTTTGTAATTAAAATCATTCAAGAACATATTCACAAATTTTCCAGCAAGCACACTTAATCATTTCAATCAATTAATTCACCAAAAATAGTAGCTAAACATCACTTGCAAGTTCCTATCAAATAGCACCAATGACCATTCAAACATATCAAGTCACATATATCAATAACATAGGCAATACGTACTAACATGACAATTCTATCATTTGTTTCCTTTAATCATTCTTCCTTATATTTTAAGTTACCAAACCATTATTATATTCATTACATGTTTCATTTTAAATTATCAAAGAATAAAATACATATTGGTTAGGATACTAATCCCAACCCTAAATTAGCTACACTCACTAATACTCCAAAGTTAGTTTGTGTCTTTGATGGTGGTGCCTTTGCCCCTTCTTTTGGCTTGCTCAACCCTTGATTCTTCTAGTGTATCTTCACCAATTTGCTCTTGAATCATCACAAAACATATATAACACACATATTAGAATTTAATTCAAACATATATACTCATTTACTTAATCAAAATCACCTAAACATATGAATCTGCCCCTAAACTGGCAATTTATGTAACACTTACTAAATTTTCTATAACTTTCTACTCACAACTCCAAATTAAGAGTTCTTTACTATTCTAGAAAGCTTATTCACACACCTTTAAAACTATGTATAGCACATATTTTTATCATTTCGCTATCAATACCGTTTATTTTTTGAAAACATGACATTTTCAATAACCTATTATGTCCATTGTTTTCAATTTGTAACTTTAGTGTACAATTAACCTATAATTCATTACACATTTAATTTTGAGTCTTTAACCACATTTAAATACATATCTTAACATTATTTTGAAGTTCCAGCAACCTCAAAACATGGCATTTAAGTCCCTTAATTATTGTATTTTCCAGACTAGTTCAGTTTAACTTCTAAGTGTTCTAGTTCATTTTAATCATTCATATAGACACATTTTCCTTATGAACCTATGTTTTCATTCATTTAAGGTATCCCCTGTTTCAAAAATAAATTTTCATAATTTTTATATGACCATTTAAACCTCTAAATTTTATTTTTACTCAAAACAGTTTACTTAGTTCCAGTTTCATTCATTTCTGGGCAGTCAGTTTGTAACTTAATTTTTAGCCACTTCCAGTATCATTTTCATGCTTCCAAGGCCTCTATCTTATAGTATTTTCATGCTCTACAACTTTTTTCTACAACATTTTTTCTAATACGAATCCTAACCTATTCAAATTTTCAGTTTAATTTAAGGCAGTGTTAAAGACCTAATCTGGGCAGATTCAACCTAAGCTAATGTTCATGCTTTATTTCCAGAAATTCATCAATAAATCCAAGAACTCAACAATCTAACATCACTATAACACATTTCTAAACATTTTCCAGCAACCATTCATAACCAAAACGTAACAAAACATCATCCTAATTCAAAATACAAAACCGAATAGCATAGATGTGTTCTTACTTTAAATCCAATGAACTTGCATGTATGAATGGTTTAATTTCCAGAAACTTTCCTCTATGTTTCTCTTAAATTCGGTGAGGGAGATGAATAAAGAAGATGATGAAGATATCTTGGTTTAACACGTGTTTACCTCTTTTAATTTTAGTGACCGAATGTGGCCTAGCAAAGGACACTTATCCTTTAATTAATCAAGTAAATTTTACTACCAATTTACTTAATCATATAATTAATTTTTATTATAGTTATCATCCCATTATCTATATATATATATAATATATACATATTAATATTATATTGATATATATATATATATATATAACATTATATTACTTTTAATCCAACATAACATTAAACTAATATATGTAACATATATGCATATATCATTTATCAGGTTCAAATCTTATAAAATTTCATACAAACATATCTATTATTCTTATTCATTTGTAACTTAATATGGATTAGTTCATATGATTTCAATTCAATCTTTAATTAAATCGTAAAATGTTTACGTTATCGTTGTTGTTTTCTATAGTTCAATCTAGGGTGCTTTTCAGGGTGTTACACTACTCATTTAATCATTCGATCACAACAGATTAAGAAGCAAGAAATTTCAGACTTAGCCTAATTGAATCAATCAAACATAAACCAATCTCAATTATAGATATACTCAAAAGCTATTCAAATAGGAACCATTTACTTGTAAATAAACTTTCCAAATCATATGCAATTAAGGCAACATATAATTCAAATTAAACCACATAGTTTCAATTCATAGCACATGCTTTCACAAAGATCAATTTATCCATTTATTAACCTTAGTTTCAATGATATTCAATAAGTTTCATATAATTAGGTTTGCCTTGGTACTTAGTTAATTCTAAGGTATTCGAGTCATAATAATCAAGACGCTACTCGAAAGTATCTTACCAAGAAGGTGCCTACTACACCTAATCAAGTTGGTACCCAAAGTACCTATCAAGATGATACTCGTGGTATCTAACAAGAGGTGAATACATCACCGAACAAGACGATAATAATTGTACCTAATAAGTCGAGCTCCAGACTCTATCATGCCGTACTACCTAAGAACAACCAAAACCAAGGCCTTTATAGTCCTTAATTTTACAATTTTATTCATTTTAATCAATCATTATTTATAAGCATCACAAGAATCACTAAATATGAACAATCGAATTTTTAATCCATAATTATGTTTCATTTTAATAGGAACAATCCCTAATTCCTTTGTGCTCATGCATCGTGCTTATTATTTACATGATCTTAAGCAATTCAAGAAGCATACACTTCATAGCAATAAGCTTAAAAATTAATTCAATCCAATTGATCACATATTTACAGTTCCGTTATCCAGGCCATTCGAGTATTTGCTATTACAAGCTTCCAATAACCAAACACTTATTCCAATTACATGTATATTCAAGCACAAGTCTTAATTCCAGCAGACAAGTATCCAATTTCATGAATTTAGTATCAACACAACAAGAGAAAACATAGTTTATACAAGAGCAATCATAACGAATTCAATCACAATTCAATCATGACATCAATTAAGTTTCCAATTTTAATTCTTTTTATTCTTCCCTTGGTACCAATATTTATTAGTCAATTTTCATGGCAATGATCAAATAAAAAGGTTGATTAGGACCTAAGTCCTAACCTTAAGAGAAGTTACACTCACAACACTCCTAGCTTAGTCTTGAATATATATGTCATTTAGCTTATCTTTTGAATGTCCAACTTTATTGCCCTCTTCAATTTCTTCCACTCTTTTCTCTAGCTAACCATTCACAACATATAAGGAACATGTTAGTACACAATTTATCAAAGAAATCTCACTTATTCACGCATAATTTCACTATTTCCTTAAACTGTTTTTAGGTTCTAGGTAGATTGCACACCCTTTAGTGTTTTGCCTCTAACTTTTAATCCGTAAGTCAGAATTTCAATTACTTTATACCGTTGTAAAGCTTATTCAATTACCTTTACAGCCATGTAGAGCATATATTTTTATCTTCTCTAAATTAATACAGTTTATTGATAAAAGTTAGGTCATTTTCATAGGTTCAATTTTGTCTATAATGCCAATCTATCATTTATAAGCTATCAATTCTTCCCTAATCAAGCCTTACAATTTATTATACATCCATCCAAAATCCTACCCTGATTTTAACAAGCAATACCAGCCCTTAACAATGTTCAATTCAATCTCGAATTATTTAAACTTGCTCAAAGTAGTCCTTAAACAATTTATAGTCATATTGTGACCAGTTTCATCCTAAGGTCAGATTTCATCAAATTAATAGTACTTTCACTTGTTTAAACACTTCAATTCACTAGTAGACCCAATTTCCAACAACTTTCGCCTACACTAAATTTTTGTCCTAATTAAATTCATATCATCATCTAACAAACATATTTCATAAACAAGTCCACTAGAATGAAGCTAAGTCCACCTATACCATTCGGCCATTCCCATAGCATTCAATCTCAACATAATTTCATAATTTCTTCTATCCAATTCTAATTCTAAAATCAAACACATAATTAAGTCATTAAATTTCAGATTATAAGCTCGCAAATTAAACCAATTTAACTAAATTTGACAAGCGTGCAATTCAGGTAGGAAATGAAACACTTACATGGATTCTATCAACATGCATGCACCAAGGTTAATTTGCTAGCTTCTAACCCTAACACTAGTGCTTAGATTCTTCAATTTCCCCTTTGATTTGTAAGCTTTCTTCCAATTTCTTTCTTTCTCGCATTCTTTTCTTGCTTCGGTTTGAAGAGAAGAGAAAATGAAGTGTGTCTAACAAGTCAAGCTATTTCTTAACCAATTGGCTGGCCACATGGCCTTTATTTGGTTCAATTTAATCCCCTTTATTCAGTTATACATATACACTTTCCAATTCTTTCGATTTTCACCACAATCTCTCGGTTCTATTACAATTAAGCCACTAGGTTCTTCCTAATTATTTTAATTATGTGGCAATTAGTTAATAATTTCTACTTATTTAAGACTAAATTACTAGGTCCTAATTTAGAGTGTTACAACTCTCCCCTTCTTAAAAGAAGAATTCACCCTCGAATTCTTACCTGAACTGAATAGATGAAGATATTGCTTTCTCATTGTATCCTCGGGTTCCCAGGTTGCTTCTTCTGTCTTATGGTTTCTCCACAAGACTTTCTCCAAAGAAATGTTATTGTTTCAAAGTCTTTTGATCTCTCTATCAAGAATTTGGACTGGCTCTTCTTCATAGGATAGATCGGGATTTAATTCGACTTCTTTCGGCTCTAGGATGTGAGATGGATCTGATCAATATTTCCAGAGCATCGAGACATGGAAGACATTGTGAATCTTATCCAACTCACTAGGGGGTGCGAGTCGATAAGCCACCGGACCAATCCGTTCAGTAACTTCAAAGGGTCTGATGAATCGGGGACTGAGCTGTCCTTTCTTTCCAAATCTGAAAACTTTCTTCCTAGGAGAAACTTTAAGAAATACTTTGTCTCCTACATTGTACTGGATATCTTTTCTTTTTAGGTTTGCATAAGCCTTCTTCCTATCAAAGGCATGCTTCAGCCTGCTGTGAATGATTTTAACTTGTTCTTCGATTTCCCGAAGCAATTGAGGACCAAGAACTTTGTTTTCACCTAGTTTGGACCAGCATAGAGGTGTTATACACCTTCTTCCATACAGAGGTTCGTATAGAGTCATTTGAATCGAAGTTTAGTAACTGTTATTGTAAGTAAATTTTACGAGTGGTATGGATTTCTCCTAGTTCCTTCTGAATTCGATAACAAATGATCTAAGCATATCTTCAAGCACTTGTATCACTCTTTCGGATTGACCATCGCTTTGAGGATGGAAAAATGTACTAAGATTCAACTTGGTTCCAAGGGCCCGTTGCAAAGTTTTTCGAAATCGAGCTGTGAACCCATGATCTCAATCAGAGACAATTAAAGTAGGAACTCCGTGTAAGCGAATCACTTCTCGAGTATACATGTAAGCTAGAGTTTCCAGACTATAGTTCATTCGAACATAGATAAAGTGAGCTGACTTAGTGAATCGGTCCATTATTACCCACACAACATCACATTTTGTGGGAGTACAAGGAAGACCAGTTACAAAGTCCATAGTGATTCGATCCCACTTCCACTGAAGAAATTCGAGAGATTGGAGCAATCCAGTGGGAGCTTGGTGTTCAACTTTGATTCTCTAATAGTTTAAGCACTTAGATACATAATCGGTGATGGGTGATTTCATTTTTGGCCACCAATACAAAGATTGAAGGTCTTTAAACATTTTGACAGATTTGGGATGAATCGAGAAAGGGACTTTGATGAGCTTCATGCAAAATTTCATTTTTCAATTCTTCATTATTTGGAATACATACTCTATTCTTGAAATATAGCATGCCATTCGAATGAATGGAGAAGTCTTGATTGGCTTCTGAGCCAAGCTTCGAGACGATAGCTTGTAGTTCATGGTCATTTTACTGCAATTCCTTAATTCTCGAGATTAAACTAGATTGGATTTGAAGCTCGGACATGAATCCTCGCTTCTAATACACTCAGAGATGAGCATTAATACCATTTGAAGCTACAAGTTTGAGTAAGAGAATTTAGACAAAAATTCGAGTGGTTACTTGCAAAACAAGGCAAGTATTTGAATGATTTCTTGTAAAACAAGGAAGACTAACTTTAATTCAAATATTCAGGGTTTTTAATTTAAATGGATTTACTCGAGTATGGTCTTCGACTAAGGGCATCAACGACCACATTTGCTTTTCCCGGATGGTAATCAATAACCAGATCGTAGTCCTTAAGCAATTCTAACCATCTCTTTTGCCTTAAATTCATATCTTTTTAAGTCAAGAGATATTTGAGGCTTTTGTGATCGGTAAATGGGTAGCACTTTTCATCGTACAAATAATGCCTCTAGATTTTAAGAGCGAACACGATCATAGCAAGTTGTAGGTCGTGAGTCGGATAATTCAGTTCATGAGGTTTCAATTGATGTGAAACATAAACAATCACATTATCTCCTTGCATCAGGATGCATCGTAGACCTGAATGAGATGCATCAGGATGCATCGTAGACCTGAATGAGATGCATCGCTATAAACCGTGAATTTTTTCCCGATTCTGGTTGGATAAGAATTGGGGTGTGAGTCAAGGCTTGCTTAAGTTGGTCGAAACTTCATTGTTGCTTCTCTGACCACACAAAAGGCTCGTCTTTTTGAAGAAGCTTAGTTAAAGGCAGGGCATAATGGAGAATCCCTTAACAAATCTTCTATAGTATCCAGCTAAACCGAGTAGCTATTGCACAAACAGAGACATCAGCTGTCGAGTAGCTGTCGCTGCCCTACTTGCCGCCCAAGACAACAAGATGAGAAATCGGATAACTGAAGTGCGATCTATAGAGCAGAAAATCCTGATTCTATCGATGTTGTCCACTCAATTTTTCGATGACTATAGCAGCAGGCAGAGCCGCCGAAGGAGGAACTCAAGCTTACTTGCGGAGCAAGGCAACGTGATAAAGTCCACATTCAACTCAAAGAAGTCAGCATTTAGAGTTGCATTTAATGCAAAAGTTACTTTGAAGACTTCTACTCCAAGAAGGACTAGACCTAGCTAATGCCTATATATACTTATTGAAATATTACTTCAAGATAACTTAGTTTTTCCCCTTAGGCATAGTTTATGTTTTATGGCCGCCATTATGTTCTAAATTTCTTTTTGGGTTTGGGTTATGTTGTAATTAGTGTGAGAACGGTTGTTTAGGATTTCAAATTTGTTTTTGCAATAAAACTTCACGGTTTACTTATTCCATGTGCTTCATAGTTTTCAATTAGGGTGAGAGGTTAGTTGATTACTACCTATTTGTTCGGTATCGAGAGAGTCGAACTCACGAAAGGAGTAAGTACAATTTCATCTATAGATGGTGCAATCAATTCGACCTAGACATAGGTTAGGGTTTAAGGCGGCTAAAAGAGGACAAGTTAATATTATTGTCTTTCCACGATTCACGTCGCGACTGGTATTATCTGCAATGGGCATCAACAGAATTTTGACTTAGACATAAGCGGGATCACTTTCGAAGCGTTCTGCCGAGCCTTGTAGTTCTACCGAGTTTGCCACCGAGACACAAATCTATTCCCTTTCCAAGGCAGCAAGAGGGTCTTAGCAGCTTACCTGCCATCCTCCACTGAGGCAGCAGAGTCTGGCAGCGCAAAACAAGTTTTCCTATTTAACACAGTTTCACAGTAAGCAGCAGCATAACCCTGCCCATTCTATCAACCCGATCTATTCTCTTTTTTTTCCTGTGTTTTAATTTCATTTTTCTTCTCAAACAACCAACTGAATTGTGCATTTACTTTTCTTGTGCAGGAACTACGAATTGAATCAAGTTGTCCAATCCATATAGGAGACGATATCTTTTATACTATAACTTGACAGGAGTGTGCACTTGCGCTCATATTTATAGAACACCCAAATGCCCTACAAGTTTTTGGCGTTGTTTCCGGGGAATGGTAATTTCTAAATTTGTTCTTTAATTTCTGCATTTTATTTTATTTTTAGTCTTTATTTTTAATCGGAAAAAAGAATTTTACAGTTTCCTTTGCTAGTGTAAATCCAAAAGGAGAAATCGTTTATTATGACGATATCGAATGAAGAGCAAGAGAGCTAAAAAAGGAAATCAGAACAACACTAGGGAAAGCTAAAGAAGAAAGAAAAGTAGAGGTAAACATGGAAAACGAAAACCCTGCCAGCAATGCCCATATCAGAAGTTATGGGCAACATGACCCACCACCCATAGAACAACAAGTTCCGCCCAGGCAGCCACAGTACGTTCAAACCACCAGGGATTACTTGGAGTATGACTTCAGAGGGTTCGATCTGACAGTGACAGAACTTGAGATCGAGGCGGATCACTTTGAGCTAAAGCCCGTAATGTTCAACATGATCAACACGTTGGGGCAATTTGGAGGCACTGCCACAGAAAATGCTCGACATCACTTAAGAGGATTCCTAGACATATACAGAGCATTCAAAATACACGGAGTCCACCAAGATGTGCTACGGCTTAGATTATTCCCCTATTCACTAAGGGATAGGGTAAAGCAGTGGTTGAACAACCAGCCAACAGGGTCATTTAACACATGGACATAGCTGTGTAAGGACTTCCTGGATCGTTTCAGCCCATCCAGTGTCACCGAAGAATTGAGAAATGAGATCACAACCTTCCGAAAAGGGGATGATGAGCCAATGTATGAAGCATGGAAGCAGTACCAACATATGCTTAACAATTGCTCGCTCCATGGTTTCCCAGCTTGAACACATGTGTCAATGTTCTACAATGGGGTGAACTAGTCAACTCGGATGATGATTGATGCCTCAGCCAACAGAATCGTCCTTGACATACCACCAGAGAAGGCACTATGGATCCTAAACCAAGACGCCAAGAATGATTATAAGTACCCAACAGCCCGTCGAGGCGGCCAACAGTGGTGAACGAAGTGGAAGCCTCAGAAACTGTCAATGCCCACCTCGACAAGCTGACGGAGCTGGCTATGACCATGGTGAAACCCTCTGGGAAAGTCTATGAGGCTAAGGTTGTGGAGCCATTCTGTGATGAGTGTAGGGGCAACCACGATTCCTCTAAATGTACTGCATAAGCAAATTTTATAGGAGGATACGAGAGGAACAACAGGCCAACCACGAACACGTACGTACAACCCTGGATGGAAAAATCATCCAAACTTCTCCTAAAGCAATCCTAAGACTGCTGCCAATCCACAACAACAACATAGAGGCTACCAGCAGAACCAGTCAAGACAGCAGGCTCAGCAGCCACAAAACAATAATTCGCTAGAAGCAACTCTTTAAACTTTTATGTTTAATACTAGTGAATTTATTGTTCGCACTAATAAATTCATTGATAAAACTGAGTCGTTTATGGACAGGACGGAGGTGAGGATGAACAATTAGAAGGCTACGATAAAGAACATGGAGACCTAGTTTGGGCAGTTCACTGCGATCTATAACAGCGGGACAATGGGAGCAGCATCCAACAGTACAGAGGCAGCATCCAAGCCCACATATGATAAGTGCAAAAACATATCAACCAGAAGTGGGAAATTGTTGAATGAGCTCGGAATGGAAAAATCATACGAAACACAGCCAGCACAGAAAGAAGTACCTGTCACGGCAGTATCAACACCAGCCGCCTCGGCAGCTAAACCTGACAGCAGTCTTGAAGCAGATGATCCTCCACAAATAAAGTTCCTATGCAAAGAATAGAGGACATCCGCCTGCCAGCACCTTTCCCTAGAGGCTTAAGCAACAGAAACAGGTGCACAAGTTCAGGAAATTCTTGGATATTCTGAAGCAGGTGCCCATAAATATCCCTCTCATAGAAGCCATTCAAAACATGCCCAACTATGCCAAATACCTCAGGGACATGGTTTCTAAAAGGAAGAGAATTGTGGAGTTCGAAAAAGTTGCTGTAACAGAGGAGTGCATAGGCATTCTACATAAGAAGTTTTCATCCAAGCAAATAGACCCGAGTAGCTTTGTTATCCCATGCAGAATAGGCAGCAAACACGAAACAAAAGCCCTGTGCGACTTGTGAGCCATCATCAACTTAATGCCTAAGGAAGTCTTCGACAAACTAGGATTTGGGCAAGCCAAACCTACCTCCATCATGCTGAGGCTTGCTGATCATTCTTTGTACAACCGGAGGGCAAGATCGAAGACATCCTTGTTCGAGTGGCCAACCTTATTCTTCCAGCAGACTTCCTCATCTTAGACTGTAAGGCCGATGAAAATGCCCCTATCATCCTTGGGCGACCATTTTTGGCCACGGGAAAAACTCTAATAGATGTGGAACATGGGGAGCTGACCATGAGGGAAGACAATCAGAGCATTAATTTAAATGTGTTACAACCCTCAGAAAGGGAAAAGAAAGGATGCACAGATGCTCAGGCTGCCAAAATAAGCACAGAGACAGGCCGAGGCAGCAGCTATCATGGCAGACCGAAGGGCAGGCTGAAGGACCCAGTAGCACACCACCTTAAAGAACATGAGGACCCCCAGGAGGGAAGGACAATCCAAATCACCCTAGAAAGTGGTTATGTATGGGAGATGCACCCAAATGCACTCCCAACATAACTTAAATTCTATTTTTATATTTTCTTTATTTTTATGCATTAGGATTAGAGTTTAATTTATTGCAATTTATTTTCCTTAGGATTAGATTTTGAATTTATTTTTCACATTTTTATTTTTCGGTACTTATTTTAGTATTTAATTATATTTATTTTTATTTCAGACTTTAGGAATAAAAGAGCTGGATCAAGAAAAAAGCCCAACAAGGAGCCCGCCCACCATCCCGCCAAGACAGCCAAGGGCGGCCTAGCGCAGACAGCGCGCAACGGCTAGTAGCCTGCTAACAGCTAGCTACCAACGGCTACAGAAGTAACAGGTAGAAATCCCATAACGTGCGTGAGACAACTAGACCGTTGAACATTTAATGCCGCCATAGTACCTCTTGGCAGCCTCTATTTAAACCTTTCCCCCCATTCATTTACTTTACTTTCATCTCTTTGTTATATTCTTATTTAATCCATTGCTATCTCTTCTCACAATATTTTCTTTGAAGTTTCAGATATATTTCAATCGTCTCACACATGGCATATGCATCCCAATCCGTACCCACCTTCCAACAATTTTACTCCAGGGCAGATGAGAAAAGATACAAAGATTAGTTTGCCAACCAGACATTTTGGGAGGAGCAAGGTTTCCACTACACGAAGCAAATGGGAGACCTTGGCTTAGAGCACGCCCTATTCGAGACCATCCACAGCAAGGGATGGGAAATGTTTGCACGACAGCCGGAGATGGCCAACATAACTTTGGTCAGAGAATTATATGCTCATCATCCCTACCCAGAGCTGCCGTTCGTCTATGTTCGAGGGGAACCTGTCAAGCTGAACGTCGTCGTAATCAACATCTTTTACGGCCTAGAGATGGACGACAACCCTTACGAGGAGTGGAGGCAGTCACTGATGGCTGCCGACTATGACAGACTCAAGGCCAAGCTGTGCAAGCCCAACACGCCCTAGTTGTCAGGAAAGCATGGAGGCTCTGTCCAATACCGCCACCTACTGCCTGAGGCAATGCTGTGGATTACCTTCATCAAAAGGCGTCTGCTGCCTACCTCCCACAACTCCACTGTTGACCGACCACGCCTTGCACTCATCCACAACATCATGGTGAACTGGCCCATCAATGTTGGGGAGATCATATGCAAGGAGATCCACAACTGCTTCTGCAAGAGAAGGGCAGACTATACTTCCCGTCACTCATGACTGACCTTTGTGCCAATTTCAACGTCCCAACTGACCCTGAGGATGATATGACAACAACAAATGAGGGGTGGACTAGGAAAATATACTTGCAGATGATGCAGACCCCGGAGACAGAGCCCATCACTCCCAGCCAACCTTATGCCGCCCAGCCTACCACTCCAGCCACCCTCGGCACTACTAAAGTTGCCTCAACAAGTGAAGTCCTCACTCTACTGCGCACCCTCATTGACAGCAACAAAAGGATTGAGCAGCAGCAGTTAACCTTCATGAAGTATGTGGGGGAGGTCCAAGAGGCATTTGTGGCTTATCTCCTACAGAAATACCAAGATGACGGCCCCACCTTGCCACCCTACCCTACAGATCTAGCTGTCGCAGTTGCCCTAGTACAAGGAACACCATCAGTCGCCGCTACCCGCCACGTCACCTTTCACAGACAGATATCGTCTCCGACGCACTACCCATTATACTCAGCCACCTCTACTTCCAACACGGTGGCAGACTCACCCGAGCGGCATCAACAACATCATTCCTCAATATTCACATCGGCAACGGTGGCAAACACCTCGTCATTAGATGAGGTCGAGCAGCAGCCGCCAGTAACAACAGTACCATCAACCATTCCAATGGCGGTAGACCCTCAGAAATCACAACCGGAGGAAGGAACTAGGAAGAGAAAGTGGCACATCATAGCTGCCGAGCCAGTGGACGACGAAACAGAATCAGAAGAGAGCGAAGCCCCTCTTGCCACTCCTCTTGCCGAACCTCAACAAGAACCTCGTCCCACTCTGAAAAGAGTTAAGCCGGCGTAGACAGCCAAGGTCTCCCTTGCTAAGTCTGCTGCCCGGACCTCTACCGGCCATCGCCTAATCATCCAATCCTCCTCCTCCTCCTCAACAACAAAGACTCAAGCCTCCTCTAAACCCTCAGTCAATTTCTATAGTTTTTTTTCTTTTATCATCTTCTTTATTTTAATTTTTCTGTTTTTTCTTTTTTCACTTGTATTTATTTTTTCTGTTATTTTTATTTTATTTTCTATTTTTATTTTGTGCATTGAGGGCAATGCCCATCTCAAGTTTGGGGGGATAGCTTTCACATTTTTTGTTAGGCATACTTAGTAGCATATAGGTTGCATTGTACTTGCCTTATCATTAATCTAAATAGAAAATTTTATTATGACTTGTGCCTATGATAGATAGCCGATTAATTATTCTCGCACCATTAAATAAATTGAATTTAATTCCGGGAAAAGCATGAAAATAACTTAGAATTTTTTTTAATTGCCAAAATTGTCAAACACTATTGTTACTTGCTGAATTTGTTAGAATATCTAATGAACACTACTTGCTTTGTTTTTAGAATTCTTTGCAAAGTTCTAACATTGGTTGTAGGAAGCCACCGAGGCAGGAAACAGAAATAGGAAAAAAAGCACTGCCTAAGACAGGCAAAAGAAAATTCTTATGTTGTCTATCCCTAGAGGTGCCCGAAACAAGCTCTAGAAAGAATCATGTGTGAGGAAACTCCGCTTCTATCAAAGTCCATGAATCTAAAAAAAATTGCAGTGACGGACAAATTAGTATGAGTGGATGAAAGTCTTCACGGGATGACTCTACTTCATGGGTTCGGGGTTTTGTAGTTTGCTCCTATCTTAATTTCAGACCCAGAAGAGTAGTTGTGATGAGCTAAAGCCATCATTGACATGATTAAACAATTGTGCTTAATTGTACTATCTCGGCAGCAACCTTATATATCACAATATCATCTTTGTTTATTTAGTTATTCTGCATATTGTGCCTGTACACTGTTCTGCACACACTGCACTGGCATTAAAGATTAATTCTAAGTTATTTCTTGTTATTTCCCCTTCACTAATCTAACATAGGTGCCATGGCCTTGAGGTACGGAATCAAGTTGAAAACAAGTTTTTCTTTCTGGTTAATATAAGGGCGAGTATGTTTAGGTTGCATTGCTTGAGGACAAGCAATAGTTCGAGTTTGGGGGCGTGTAAAGTGTCCATAAATTCTATATTTCATAAACATTCCATCTCATATTATTGCTGTTTTTGAGTACATTTAGGCATAATTAGGACCATGCATTGCATTTTACAGTATTCTTTACTTTGCCATGCTTTTTATTGACTATATTTTATTTGGTGAGGAAAAGGTATTGTTTTAACTTAATTTTAGTTTTAGGTACTGAAGGTTGACAGAGGGAAAGAGGAGCTGAGGAAATGAAGCTGAGGCAGTAAACTGAGGAGCTGTACTAACGCAGTTCCAGACATAGACAACAGCTGTTGCCGCCTACTTGCCGCCCAAGACAGGAAGATGAGAAATCGGAGAACTAGAGTGTGATCTGTAGAGCAGAAAATCATGATTCTATTGATGCTTTCCACTCAATTTTCCGATGACTGTAGCAGCAGGAAAAGCCGCCGAAGGAGGAACTCGAGCTTACTTGCGGAGCAAGGCAACGTGATAAAGTCCACATTCAACTCAAAGAAGTCATGATTTAGAGTTGCATTTAATGCAAAAGTTACTTTGAAGACTTCTACTCCAAGAAGGACTAGACCTAGCTAATGCCTATATATACTCATTGTAATATTACTTCAAGATAACTTAGTTTTCCCCCTTAGGCATAGTTTAGGTTTTCTTGTCGCCATTATGTTCTAAATTTCTCTTTGGGTTTGAGTTATGTTGTAATTAGTGTGAGAACGATTGTTTAGGATTTCAAATTTGTTTTTGCAATAAAACTTCAAGGTTTACTTATTCCATGTGATTCATAGTTTTCAATTAAGGCAAAAGATTAGTTGATTACTACCTATTTGTTCGGTATCGAGAGAGTCGAACTCACGAAAGGATTAATTACGATTTCATTTATAAACGGTGCGATCAATCTAACCTAGACATAGGTTAGGGTTTAATGTGGCTAAAAGAGGACGAGTTAACATTACTATCTTTTCACAATTCACGCCGCGACTGGTATTATCTGCAGTGGACATCAACAGAATTCTGACTTAGACATAAGCGGGATCACTTTCGAAACGTTTTTCGAGCCTTGTAGTTCTGCCGAGTTTGTCGCCGAGACATAAATCCATTCCCCTGCCAAGGCAGTAAGAGGGTCTCAGTAGCTTATCTATCATCCCCTGCCGAGGCAGCAGAGTCTGGCAGCGCAAAACAACTTGTCCTATTCAACGCAGTTTCACACTAAGCAGCAACATAACCTTGCCCATTCTATCAACCCGATCTATTCTCTTTTATTTACTTGTGTTTTTATTTTATTTTTCTTCTCAAACAACCAACTAAATTGTGCATTTACTTTTCTTGTGCAGGAACTACGAATTGAATCAAGTTGTCCAATCCATGTGGGAGACGATATCTTTTATACTATAACTTGACAGGAGTGTGCACTTGCGCTCATATTTAGAGAACACCCAAACGCTCTACACCTAGCTTTCAAATGACACCCTTAATAGTTCTTCCAGTCACTCAAGCGGCTACGAGGGAGTTGCTTCTTTTCGGGGTTTTACTAATTCAAATTGCATCAACATGGATAATTTCTTCTCTTTTGGCAGAAGGATTGTGAGGGTTCCTTACACCTCTTATCTGAACTTCCTGCTTCTTGTATCCATATTCTTTCTCATGTCACTTGTGGCTCTTTTACTTTTACATCTCTCATCTGAACTTCTTACATCTTGTACCTTTGCTCCTACTAGATCCGAGTGCCTTTTTGCATCTGGTCTTCTGTATTCTGACAACTCCCTTTCTTTATTGCATGCATGTGTCCCATCTCCTCTATTTTGGATTCTTCTCTCGGCGCCTCTGTGATTTCCATTATACCTAGCATGCTGGTCGGTCGGTTGCTTTTGACTTGAAAAATAAAGGTTTCCCTTTCCCCTTCTTCACCCTTTTTTCTTATCTCCGTCCATGCCTTTATTTGTGCTTCTTTCGGGGGTCGCTCTTCGTTGTTTTCTAAGAATCAGACTGAATAAGTGAAGGATCCACACTCACCGCACCAATTTTTGATCACGAAAGTGTTTAACACTCTTCGGTAGAAAGGCCCGGTTGTTTGGATGGTGGTTAGGGAGTATTTTATTTGTTGAGACGAGGGGGGTCTCATGATTTGTCCCCTCTATTGTCCCCCCTGCTTATAGGTAAATGGTCCCTTATAAGGGATTAAAAATGGCGTGCACGCATGTCAATCAAGGAGTACAAGTGTGTTAGTGAGTTGAGTTGTCGTGATTCGGGTGTCAATACGGATCACGCGCATCGTCACGTAGTTTGGAGTTATGTTCGCATGCCAAGTTTGCGATGGGTCGTAGCTGGTTGTTCACATGGCCACAGTCTGCTGGTACGTTCATAGACGATTTTTTAATTGGGTGTTTGCGTGATGACGGTTCGCAGTTACTAACAAAAGTAAAACTCAAAAACCTAAATAAACAAACAACGACTCAACAAAAGGGCTAAGATCATAAACTCACTGGAATGGCTGCACTCTCTTCCTGCAATAAGCTTAGGACCCCAGTAGGAGGTTTCGTGAAAATGATGCAATCTGTGATAGTCTGTGGAGCCTACTTGGCCATACGATCCGCCATTCAATTTCTTAATTGAGATACATGCTTGAATTTTACCTCCCAGTTCAGTTGTTGCAATGTGCGACATAAGAGTAATATGCAAGCAACCATTAGTTGCCAACTTAATTCCTCTAATTACCTCTAAACTGTTGGTTTTCACGATTACTTTATGGCCCCCTGAGTCTCATGTACATCGGAGACCCAAGAAAACTCTCCATAATTTAGCCTCCATAACCGTACAAATACCAAGGGACTTGGCAAAACCAATATCCATATAACAAATATTAATTATTAATACATCTAAAATATATTTATTAATAATTTTAAATTATTAATAATATATTTAAATTATATTTAAAATATCTTCTAATTAGATGCAACTTAACATTTTGAGAAAGCACACATCGGTGCCGGAATAGGTGAACGACAGTGGACGATGTGTTGTAGAAGATAAGCGAGTAGTGGATGTGTTTAAGGTTACTACACTGAGAAAATAACGAAAGAACGAATGGTAATATGAATTTTATTAAAGTAGTCTAATTATCACAATAACAAGGGTGTTTAGCCCAATACACAAGTATTGCTTATATAGCCCAAATCATAACAGAAAATAATTAACAAACTCTTAATAAACTGTCAACTAATTACAACTAACTACCAGCTAATTAAATTCTATCAAACATATAGATAAAATATTGTTAATTATAAATTAAATATTTTATTAGATGTAGTAGTTAGGAGCTTCTATGCCCTTCTAAGTTGGGGTGTTTAAATTCGGGTATCCAGACCTTCGGGTATCATATTTGTCGGCCCATGTCTCAAACCCGAGTACTTGGTTCACATTTTTTGTTATTTTTTTATTTTAAAATTAAAAAAATTAAGTTCATAACACATGATCTAAAAAAATTTAATGATTTGAAGTTTATAACCATAAAAAAAGATATTAAAAATATTAATCTCGATCGTGATTTTTTTCGAATCTCATATTTTTTAAAGAAAAAAATATTAAAAGTTCATATTTTTTCGAATCTTACATATTCACGAATTAATATATATTTTTTGAAAAATTTAAAACATAAAAGCATATAATTCAAATATAGAATGAATTTAGGGATTTAAATATAGTTCTAAGGTAAAAATATTCAGTAATCTAATAAAAAATAAAATAAAAATTAGGAACTGGGTACCTGAAAATTTCATATTTTGTGACTCGTGTAAAAAAAATTATGGGTAAATACCTAAATTATTTATGTTCGGATAGTCGAGTCGGGTAATTTTGAACACCCACTCCTAAGTCCCATGTTTGAGTCCTTATTCATCTTTTCACCAATAACATATATTTTACACACACACACACACACATATATATATATATATATATATATATATATATATATATATATATATATATATATATATATTATTTCTAATTAAAATTAGGAACAAATTGAAATGATTTGTAAATAATTGACTTTTTTGAATTAAGACTAAATTGATTAGTTTTTTTAAATATGAAGGATTAAATGTGCTATTATAGAAATTTATTAAATTAGCATTTCAACATTTACATTAACTTTTAGTTCTCAGTGGCTTGATTAATACGATTTAAAATAATTAATTGGTCTAAATAAATTTCATACTTTTGTGGTCAAAATAGTATCATACTAATAATATTTGTTAATAGTCTTAAGGTTACAAGGTAGTATAAGTTTATACTTTTTCCTAACCCATTGATAACACACACCATTGCAAACAAAACTGCTCGTACCAAGGTCTTTTAGGATAAACATCACCCTCTTTTCCACTAGGACCACCCGTTTGGTTCACTATCCTTACAATTTATTTTTGAATAATTTCTTCCTAGGGAGGGGAGGGGGAATTTGCTCATAATAGGTTTCGAACCCCCAACGTAAGGGAGAGGAGAGAATATCAACTTAGAGCTTTTAACCACTTGCTCTAGAGATTGTTGACCAACATCCTTATAATTAAATGACTACACAAGTAGTTTATCCAATTATATTTACCATCGATTCAATCGCTTTGTCTGCAAAGTGTGTTTCGTCAAAGGGTTAAAAATATCTATAAACAAATACTATTGTAAGCACCTTTAGACTATTAGAAAAATTATATTTAACAACTAAACTCAACCTAAACATTACAATTGTATCTTTAAGATCACAGTAACCGATAATTGTAGAAAACGTATTTATTACCAATTAAATTGGTTAAACAATTTATTAAGATCAAAATCGTTTATTACTAGTGTTTGAAATCTTGAAAGCAACAATAGTTAAAAGGGTTAACTACTAGAATAATCATTTATGTTTACCCTCAGTACAAAGTTGGTCACTGATTTTGAAAAACGACCAGTAAGATCACTTACGTTTTCGGGGTGTAAATTTTTAGTCACTCAGTCGTTTGTTGTCGTTAAACATTGACGGCTTGCTGACCTGACAGCAAAAAAATAAAAGGGTATACTACTGCAATGACCACTAAAGTTTGTCTCATGTACATTTCTGCTCCCCAATTAAAAAAAAACATTATGGTCACTAGTAAAATGGTTTCTTTATAATTTCACCCTTAAATTTTAAAAAATTTATTCTTCAACCCTAAAACTTTACAATCAATTAGTACGATAATATTATAAAGGCTTAAATGAAAATAGGTGCCCAAAGTATACCATTTTTAAATTTTAGGTGCCCAAATTGCTCCTATTTAATAACTAAACTTTCAAATTTCTCCTATTTTTTCACTCTGAATCATTTTATTATTATTATAACATGACATGTCATTTATTATTATTATTATTCAATTAAAAAAATTAAAAATAAAATAAAACATGTAACGCCCGAGTTAAGGACCTGGGAGATCGGGGTTTGGTTAAACCGATTCGGGTTAAACTAATTTTGGGGAACCATTTATAATAAACAACTTTAAGGGCTTTAAAAAAGGGTAAAAAAGGAAATCTGAAATTAGAAAGGATTTTTGAAAATAGCCATCATCTTTCTAAAACTCATTTTCACGTTATCTTCCCCAAAACACCATTTTTTCACTATTCCATTGATTCAAGCAAGCTTTCAAGGTAAACTTTTTCTTGTTTTGATTTTCTCTTCCTTAAACTAGTTGTTGATGAAATCTTTCCTTAAATCATTGTTTAAGTTTGTTTCCAAAATGTTTTATGGTGGGAAAAGAGGAAAATGAGGGAATTTTTGTTTGAGTTGTTTGATGTTGGGTTTTAAAGTGTTTTTAACTTTGCTTTGATGTTCAAAAATGTTGGGATAGTGGCTTAATAACAGGAAACTCAAAACTAGCAAAAAAGAGAGCTTTTTGGAGTTGAAAATTTGGGTTTTTGGTTTGTTCTTGTGAAGAACTTTGGGTAAGTGTTTCGAATTTTGAAAGGTGTGGGCTTGATGGTAATTTCATTGGGTTTTGGCTGCTAGTTGGTTTGAGTCATTTTGACGATGTTTCCAACTGTTTTCAGTTGTGAATAGATTAGTTTTGATGATAGATATTGAGTTTCCATGTTGCTGCAAGTTTGGGGGCTTTAATTGGGTTTAATGCTTCATTTTTGAATTGGTTAGAAACATGGGAAACATATTTGGGCTATTCGGACGTGATATGAGGTGAGGTGGGAGCTTGAATCAGTGTTTCGGCTATTGCTTGTGTGTTGGCTGGTGAGTTGAAATGTTTTCTAAGCCTTAACTTGGTTAAGGGTATGTTTTGGGGGTTTAAATTGAGCTTGATAAGCGAATCTAAGCTCAAGAGTAAGTTTTAAGCATTTTAGTCTTTATTTTTGATAAATTCTTTTATGTGTTATGAATGATTTCCATAGTGCATGTTTGCCATGAATATCCTTGTGTTATACATATGATTCCTCCAATTGATCCCATGTTGGTTATGGTTGTGACCATGGAAACACGAGGTAAGTGTTAGTTAGGTGGATTATTGACATTATGAAATCTTATTACCGGATATAGTTGGTCGACCAATAGGATGAGAGTGCACTCGGGGTAAAAGTCGCGCGTGGCCTTAGTGATGCTAGATTCCACTGAAGAGGAGTACGGTGATATGAGATTCCACCGGAAGCTATGTTTTACTAAACGAGTGAGTACGGTGATGTAAGATTCCACCTGAGGTGTCGAGTGGTTTTGAGAACTATCTGCATATCCGAGTAAAAGTGTTAAATGTCAATATACCCATGGTGCTCTAAATTCTCATGTTAAGCATGTTATATTGTTCATTTCCATTTATGCTTATGCATGTAGTTGGTTACATTGTATGTATGATGAGAATGAGCATGATGTAAGCTTGTGGCTTGTGGATGCCTTCGGTAAATGCACGGGATGCTAAATGCATGGTTGTTATGTGTTCAAGCATGAGAGAAATGATTTGGAAATGGTTTTTGGCTTCAAGCAAACTATGGTTTTAAAACTGCATTGTTGTAGCTACTGTTTTGAGCACCGCTCACTAAGCATTCTTGCTTACACTCTTCTTTCCAACAATGCAGATCAGTAGTGTCTCGGTGCAGCCAAGGGAACAAAGGGGTGACCAAGGAGGTCGTTTTTGCTCAAGTATGGTTTTTGGCATAATAACTAGTATATAGTAATGGGATAGGGCCTTTTGTTTAGGAGATGTTGCTAGAACTCCTTGTTGTTTTGTATTTTTTTGATATGTCTATATAGACTTGTAAAGGCTCTTATTATGTTGAAGTATGACTTGCTGTAAGTTTTGGTTGTTTGTTGGATTTTATGCAAAGTATGGCTTTCCTTTTGAATCTTGTTATGTTAAGTTTTGTCATGATGTGTTTCTAGCACGTCTTGATGAGTACCATTTGTTTCCTTGAGTTTGTTGAGTGTTGTATGTTGTTGGGATGCCTTTCGGTGGTTTCAAACTGGCTTAAACCAGCAATTCAATCATTTCAGGCCTATTG
Organism: Hibiscus tridactylites; assembly: GCA_958450335.1. Classification (NCBI taxonomy): domain Eukaryota; kingdom Viridiplantae; phylum Streptophyta; class Magnoliopsida; order Malvales; family Malvaceae; genus Hibiscus; species Hibiscus tridactylites. The sequence continues at coordinate 78,095,124 of OY288266.1, forward strand.
TTTCGATACGGTCAATGTTGTATCAAAACGGGGGACCTGAAAAGGCCTTGGCGTATTGATACGAGTTGGGCACATAGCAGTACGTTTTGCCACTGGAATTTGCGATTTTGAAAAATTTCAAGGGTGTTTTGATATGGGCTGGCGTTCTGAAACCCTCAAGACAATTTCGATACGCCCGTATCGGTACGTTCTTTGAGCGTATCGGAATGACCTCTTGAGGTTGACTTGGGATTTTTGACCGTTGAAGGTGTATCGATACGGGCCTGAGCGTATCGATATAGCCTATTTTAAAAATGTACAAGTAGCCTCAAAAGCTAGTTTCGAGTGGTTCTTCCTCGTGTTTTGCTTTTCCGCTGCTAGTCTCCTCACATAGGTTTTAAAATGGCATTTAGACAAGATTAAATTTTAATAGTTATCAAAAAAGAATATTAGGGTTGCTAATCAGAATTAAGCCTTAACAGGTTTCTCTTCGGTTTTCCCCGTGTAACTTGTTCGATACGGTCTGGTGGCTAGGCCGGGTCAAGGGGGTTACATTTGTTGGTATCAAAGTTTAGGTTTTCCTAGGTTCGTTGAGTTTTCGCAAAGCCGAAAGGTAAGTGGGGTAAGTTTTGTTGTGTATGGTTGTTGGTTGTGATGCACGGTGATTGTAAGCTTGCTTATGGCTTTCTTTTGTGTTGGTTAGGAGATAGTTAAAGGCACCCATTGCTAGTATACTGTTATTGCAAGTGGTTTTAAGTTTAAAGGCTTGAGCGCCTTGGACCTTGTTTCTTGCTAACCCCAAATCATTTCACTTTTTGTGTTTATTGTTTAGCTTTGCACATGTTAGCTTGGTGAGACAGAGGGGAAGGCCCAGAATGGATAATTCGAGGGTTGTGCGAATTGAGAACGTTGAGGATGTGCAAGAGGAGAACTTGCCTCCTCCTCCTCCTTCTCCGGGTGGTGGTGGAGTGAATGTCAGAGGTGTAGGACCCCAGGTTGGTCAGGGACATGCTGGCATTGATGTAAATCTGTTGATTCAGGCTATAGTCGAGGCTATTCAGACAACTTTAGTAGGTGTTCAGGTTGCAGCATTGCATCAAGGTGCAAGTTTTGGTCTGCCGTTAGAACGACTTTGTAGCTTGGGTGGAGTCGAGTTTCGAGGATTGTTACCCGAGGGTTCAGAGGCATGGTTTGAGACATAGTTCGTATTTTGGGACAGATAGAGTGCTCTGATGCGTGTAAGCTAGGTTGAATCGTCTATTTGCTTCAAGGAGATGCCTATACTTTGTGGACTACCATCACAACGGGTATGTCAGAGGCCGAGGTTACTTGGGAATTCTTTAGGACTGCTTTTCGTAAGAAGTATCTAGGTCCTCGATACCTAGACGAGAAGAAGAAAGAGTTCATGGCTCTAGTTCAGGGTAGCATGATCGTGTCCGAGTATGACGTACAATTTGTACGTCTTAGTCAGTATGCTTCCGAGTTGGTTTCTACTAAGATGGAACAATGTGAGCGTTTTCGATATGGTTTGATCCAAGAGGTGATGACCTACATGTTGGCTTTTGACTATACGGATTTTGATGTATTGGTCGTTAGGGCTAAGTAAACAATCTTTGGGACTTGTTGATCGTAGAGGTGGATCAAGTTCAGGGAAAAGGACCGCCGAGTGGGATAGAAACCGTGCTAAGAGGCACAAGGATAGGAGACCCTATCATGATCATAGGCGTGGAGGTAGTAATCCAGGGCGAGGCCACCATGGCCAAGGGGCTGAAAATTGTACTCCTGAGTGTACCAAGTGTGGTAGACGTCATTTCAGCGAGTGTTGGGGCACTTACGACTCATGTTGGAACTACGAGTCTCGAGCGCACTTGAAGCGTGATTGTCCACATTTGGCTAAGGATGGACAGACTGTTGCACGAGCTGTCGAGCACCAGAGAGGTCGCGGGCGCGGTCGAGGTAACTTCCAGCTTAGGAATCATGATCAGAGGAATGTGGCTCAGGTTGTGGCAGTTCAGCCCGAGGGAGGTGGACCGACTAGAGTGTGTGCGCATCGTGAGGACAGGAATGACACATATGTGACTACATGTAACTTCTCATTACAGTCTTTGAATTTAATTTCTTTGATTGATTTCGGCTCTACACATTCATATATATTGAAAGAGCATGCGAAGCTGTTAGATATTCTGGTTGAGATATTAGATGTGGGTATGAGTGTCATGAGTTCATTTGGTGAGACATTTGTAGTTAGAAAGATGTACAAAAGATGTCCTTTGATGGTTTAGGGTCATGTTTTTCCCGTAGATATGATAGAATTGTCATTTATGGTTTTGATGTAATTTTGGGCATGGATTGGCTTGTGGAACATAGGGATAGGGTAGATTTCAAGACAAATCGTGTGTCCTTGAGGCTTTCAGATGATTATAAGGTAGTAGTAGTGGGCGAGAACGTTAAGTTCTTGTCCAATGTTGTTTCAGCTTTAGAGGCTCAGAAGTTAATGAATGTTGGTTGCCAAACATACTTAGCCTATGTTATGAATCCAAATATGAGTGAGGCACGACCGCAAGACATCAGAGCTCTTTGTGAATTTCCTAAGGTATTTTCGGAAGAATATCCTGGTTTGCCGCCTGATAGGGAGGTGGAGTTTGCTATAGAGACTTATGCTAATTTTGCTTCATTATCGATTGCTTCGTATTGAATGGCTCCTAAAGAAATAAAAGAGTTGAAGACACAGCTTTAGGAACTGATAGACCAATGGTTCATTCGCCCGAGTATTTCACCTTGGGGTGCACCAGTGTTGTTTATGAAAAAGAAAGATGAAAGTTTGAGGATGTGTACTGATTACCGACAGTTGAATAAGTTGACAATGAAGAAAAAATATCCTTTGACGAGGATTGACGACATGTTTAATCAGTTGAGAGGTGCTTCGGTGTTTTCAAAGATAGATTTGAGATCCGGTTATTATCAGGTGAAGGTAAGAGATCAAGATGTACCGAAGCCAGCTTTCCACACTCGTTATGGACATTATGAATTCTTAGTGATGCCCTTTGGTTTGACGAATGCACCAGCAGATTTTATGGATATGATGAATAGGGTGTTTCATGAGTACTTGGATCAGCTTGTGATAGTATTCATTAATGATATCTTGGTATACTCTTGTACCGAGGAGGATCATGGTCAGCATTTACGTTTGATATTGCAGAAATTGTTAGACAACCAGTTGTATGCCAAGTTGAGCAAAAGTGAGTTTTGGATCAGGGAAGTAGTCTTCCTAGGTCATATTGTGTCAGTCGAGGGAATCGAGTAGATCCTAAGAAAGTTGAGGCAATTTTGAATTGGAAGCAACCAAAGTCTGTAATCGAAATTCGTAGTTTCTTAGGCTTGGCCGGTTACTATAGATGTTTTGTTGAGGGTTTCTCAAAGGTTGTAGCTCCTTTGACTAAATTGCTACAGAAGGATGTTTGGTTTGAGTGGACTGATACAAGACAACAAGCATTTGAGAAATTGAAAGAAGCCTTGACAAAAGCTCTTGTTTTGATTCAGCCCGTGTCAGGGAAATAGTTCGTAATCTATAGTGATGCATCGTATGTGTAACACCCTAAAACTACCCTAGTTGAAAACCCCTAAGTTAGATAATAAAGAAGATAAAAATAGGTTGTAACCTGAAATGTAGTGTAAAAATAGGTTGTAACCTATAATGTGGTATGAGTATTGTGCAACCTGAAATGTTGTGTAAAAACATGTTGTAACCTATAATATGGTACAAGTATTGTGCAACCTGAAATGTTGTGTAAAAACAGGTTGTAACCTATAAGGTGGTACGAGTATTGTGCAATTTGAAATGTAGTGCAAAAGTAGGTTGTAACCTAAAATATGTTGTGAATGTAGTATAACCTGAAATATGGTACAAAAGAGGTTGTAACCTAAAATATGAAACACTTTGAGTAGTTAAAGGACCAAGAAAATAGGTTATTAGTGAGAGTTAAAATATTATATAATAAATCCATAGTGGGATTTGAGTGGATAAATACATGGTGAGAGACCTATTCAAGTGTCCCTCTCTCTATGTATGACCGACCACCTACGTTAGAAACAAAACAAGTGTATTCCACCATTTGTTTTCTTTCCATTTTTCACTCCACCAAAAATGCAGGAGAGAATAAATAGAACTTGAGAGCTTGAGTAAACTCTGGAGATTAGAAGCCTTAGAAACACATGCAAGTCCTGGAAATTAAGCTTAAAGATCAACTATGTTCATGCATGTAACCTACATTTCAAGTAAGTTCAAAGTTGTGCTACTCGATTGATTCTTGTGTGTTTATCTTTGTTTTAAATGATTTTCGAGTTTGTTTGATCCTGGAAATTCATGTTGAAATTCTTGATTATTCATAAGCATTGCTGGGTTTAAGTTAGATTTGAATAAAATCTGGAAATTTGCATGAACTTAGCTTAGAACTTGAAATCTGCCCAGATTCGTACTAAAACACTGCCCTTCAGAAATTTGGATTTTTGAGCATGATAGAGTTCGAATTAGAAAACTTTTCATCGTAAAAGTTGTAGAGCATGAAAAATACTATAAGATAGAGGTCTTGGAAGCATGAAAATGTTGTTGGGTTTGCTGGAAATTGAGTTGGAAGTAAACTTGTCACATTAGAAACGGAATTGTAAACTGTTTAGATTAAATTTGAATTCTGAAATTGTTTTAGGGGTTATTTGATGATTTCAAAATTTGGGAGAAATGTTGTGAAACATAGGAACTTGGTAATGTATGGTTAGTAACATGTTTAAGGTGTTAAATGACTTGAATTAGTGTTTAAAGTCATTAATAAGGTTAAATGACTAGTTTGGAATAAAGTGAAAAAAATGGCTAATTAAGGGACCTTAATGCCCTGTTTTGAAGCTATTGAAACTTGATAATAATACAATTAGATGTGTTTAAAAGTGGTTAAAAACTCAGAATCAAATGTGTAATGGATCATAGGTTAAATGGTCACTAAAGTTGCATATTGTAAACAATTGACAAATTAGGCCACTGTAAATGCCTTGTATTAAAGTATTAATTGTATTGATGTAGAAATGGGAAAAATATGTGCCATACATAGAATTAAATATGTGTAAATAAGCTTTCTATATTGGTAAAGAACTCCTAATTTGGAGTTGTGTGTAAAACGTTATGGGCAGATTAGTGTATGGTGCTCAAACTATCAATTTAGGGGCAGTTTCATATTGATTAAATGTTTGTGTTTGAATAAATGAATAAATGTGATTGAATTGAGTTATAATGTGTTTCATATGTGTTATCTGAATGTTCAAGATCAAGATTGTGAAGAAATCCTAGAGGATTCAAGGGTTGAGCAATCAAATAAGAGGAGCAAAGGCATAGTGCTCAAAGAATCAACCTAAGATTTGGAGTATTGTGAGTGTAGTTGATCTTAGGGTTAGGATTAATATCCTAACCAATGTTTTATGATTATTTGATGAATTAATATGAAGCATGGAATGAATTTAATAAAGGTTTGGTAAATTTAAAGGTAATGGAAGAAGGATTAAAGGAAATGAATAAATGTTACATGTTTAGTACTAATTAAGTATAGTTATGATCTATTTGATTTGCTATGAGGTATTGGTTATTTAAGCTTCATGAGATAAGCCTATATATGAGATTTAGCTACTATTTTTGATGAGTGCATGATTGAATTGATATGATATGCTTGCTGAAAATTGGTTGTTTATTTAACTTGAATGATTCAAGTGCAATGTTGACGTGAACATGTTGTATAGCCTTGTAATGTGATTGATAAGCACTTGTTTGTTTATGTCGGAAATTAAAAATCTTAATAAGACCTTGGTTTACTAGTGGTCCTTAGGTAGAAGGGCATGCCTTAGAGTCTGAGCTCTACTGATTTAAAGTTGGTTAGTCATCTACTGATGCTTTGAGCATATACTGTTACAAGTTACAAGTTGAATGGTGTAGTTAGACACCTCGATACATTGTATATCTACTGATCTTTGGTGCTTTGAGCATCTACTATTATATGTTGGTACTTGGCACCTATTGAATTGATTACCTAGTCCGCTTAATCTTCCAAGGCAAAACCTAATTGAACTTGCAATAAGACGTTATATGATCAATGAAATGGTGAAATGATACATGGTTACATGCTATATGAAATGATATGATTGATATGGGTAACGACCCTATTTGAATTATATGAAAACGTGATCAATGGTATGATATGATCTTGTACTTTACATGACAACATGAATTGAACATGGTATTATGGAAGAATATATATTTGAATTGTACAAATGACAAGATACTATGTTTGAATGACTTGACTCATGACTGAATATGACATTGATATATGATTCTTGTTCTTTGGTGGTGTTATACATTGGTATGTTGTTTGACATTGAATGTGAGTATGTTATATGACTTGACACATGATACGAATGGAACTAGCTAAGTCTACTTGAGCATGAGATAAGCTAGCTAGGTGTGACTTGTTTGGTGTTAAGCCTAGCTAGGTAACCTTAATACATGAATAACACACTTAAAGGATTGTATTAGTAAGTTATAAGAACTACCTCACTAAGTAAAATTGTACTTATCACTCTTCTGTTTCCTTCTTCCAAAAATAACAGGTCTCTAATATCTGAAAGCTAGCTATTTTGATCCGGGAGCAATTACAAGCCAAGGCTCAAGTATGATATAACTTTGTTTTGACTCCTAGATGGTGGCATAGTTACATGTTAGAATGTCACATGCATTTTGGGTATTTGGATATGCTAGTTTGGATTGTAATTATATAAGATATGTTAAAGCATGATGTTTGATATGTTAATAGTAAACAAGTTGTATAACCATGTTTAGGATGATGTTTATATATATGAGTATGGTTGGTTATGACTTAAAGTAAATCTTGGAAAATGTTACATGATGTTTAAGTATATGGTGTATTAGAATGGTTTATGATGATATAGCTTGTATATGTTAGGGTGTTATAAGCTTAAGATCATATATGTATCTAGATGTTGAATTGAAGTGAATCAATATAGTTGATATGTTTCATTCGAATGCCTATGTGGTTTTGTTATAGTTCAAACATAATCTCTATATGAATAGGTTGAATGTTAATGAATATGAATGTATACATGGTTAAAAGTTATAATATGCTACGATAAGTGATTTCTTGATTGTATATGTTATTTAATATGTTAGTCAAATGCTTATTATGTATGAATTGGTTAAAACCGGTTCTTAGATGATTGTTTTGATTTGTAAACATGTTTTAATATGATTAGTAAGTTAGCCCAAGTTGGTAATGTTTTGTGTTTAACATGATTGAATTATAAAGTTGATATGTCAAAGTGGTTAACATGATATGCTTTCATAGATTATAGGAAAGTTTTGTTGGCCCTCCCAAGTGTATTATTTGTTATAGAATGTTAAATGTGTTTTAAGATGCGCAACTCTGATTTGTTGATGTTACATGTTCGATGTTATAATTACATTCTATATATGCTATGTGTTCTGTTTGACTAATCTAGCCCGGGACGATGAAAGTCCCAACGGATCGTTAAATAAAAATGAGGATAGTGTTGAAATGCAACCCCCTGTTCAACCTCGAGAGCAACTTCGAGAACAAGTCCCTCAACAATCAAAAAATCCGACAATTCAAACAGCTCAACGAGAATGTCTCCTTAGTATGAAGGAGATGTTCGATCAACTAGTACTGAACATAAGACAAGAACAATCGGCTCTGGTTGTTGTTGCCCCGCAACGAGCCCCAATGGACAAGCTCGCGAAACATCAAGCTTTTACATTCACCGGTAAAAACAAGAAGAAGCCGGAGGAAGCCGAACATTGGCTCGAAAGAACAACACAAATTCTGACCAAACAACTTTAGTGCTCGGACGAGCATAAACTTGATTGCGCGATCGCACTTTTAGACGATGAAGCTCTAAGCTGGTGGGAAACCATGACTCTGACCGCCCCTGCCGAGTCAGTTACGTGGAAATTCTTTGTCGATGAGTTCAAGAAAAAGTACATCAATGAATAATATCTAGTTGATCGTAGAAAGCAGTTCTTGTATCTAAAGCAGGTTAATCGGTCGATTGAACAATACGCCGCTGATTTCTGTAAATATTACAAATAAGGCTCAGAGTACATTAAAACCGAGAAAGACAAGTGCAAAATGTTCATTGATAGGCTGAGCGATGAATTAAGTCTAGTGTTTACAGCCCTTGGTATTACGAACTTTCAAACCCTTTTGAATCGAGTCATTGCCACCGAATCTAAAATGAGAACTGCAGAGAAAGGGAAGAGCGGTTATCGGGCTGATAAGAAACGTAAGGGTGACGATAAATCCCGGTGGTCAAAGAAACCTAAACATCAGAAAGAAACCTCCTTCACTTACACTCCTATTACTCGAAGTAATTTCCAATCTAAAGCTCAACACTCGAGTAGATGGCTATCTCAGTTATCTCTGTTAACAACACGGGAAATGCAGAGAAAGTCCCTACATGCAAGTTTTGTCAGAAGCAAATCCAAGAACTTGAGGACAAGGGATTCATCCGACCCAGTACATCTCCTTGGGGTGTTCATGTCCTGTTCGTGAAATAGAAATACAGTACGATGCGACTATACATCGATTACCAGCACTTTAACAAAGTAACCATCAAGAATAAATATCCTCTGCCAAGGATCGAAGACTTGTTCGATCAACTCAAACACACAGTTGTATTCTCTAATATTGACCTCCGATCCGGTTACTATCAAATGAGGGCGAAAGAAGAAGATGTGCCCAAAACAGCCTGCCAAACTCGATATAGACATTATGAGTTCCTAGTAATATCATTCAGGTTAACGAATGCCCCTGCTGCATTCATGGATTTGATGAATCGGGTATTCAACCCATATCTTGACAAGCTCTTTGTTGTGTTTATCGATGATATCCTTGTATACTCTCGAAACAAGGAAGAACATGTTGATCATCTTCAGATTCTACTTCTGACGCTCCAAGATCACCAACTATTCGCCAAGTTCACTAAGTGTGAATTTTGCTTATACGAAGTCTCAGTCCTCGGACAAGTCATTTCTACTGATGGAATTAAGTTGACTCAAAGAAAATTCAAGCTATTCTTGATTGGGGATCTCCGAGAAATGTGAACGAGGTCAGAAGTTTCCTTGGTTTAGCCGGGTATTACCGAGGATTTGTGAAAGGGTTCTCGGTGATTGCCACACCGCTAACATAACTCCTCTGAAAGAACGAAACATTCGAGTGGTCAGAAAAGCAACAACGAAGCTTCGACCAACTCAAACAAGCTCTGACACATGCCCCAATCCTTATTCAACCCGAATCAGGTAAAAGGTTCGTTGTGTACAACGATGCATCACATTCGAGCCTTGGTTGTGTTTTGATGCTAGAAGGCAACGTGATCATCCAAGGTAAAACCTAAGTGATCTTGCAATAAGACGTTATATGATCAATGAAATGGTGAAATGATACATGGTTACATGTTATATGAAATGATATGATTCATATGGGTAACGACCCTATTTGAATGATATGAAAACGTGATCAATGGTATGATATGATCTTGTACTTTACATGACAACATGAAGTGAATGTGCTATTATGGAAGAATATCTATTCGAATTGTACAAATGACATGATACTATGTTCGAATGACTTGACTCATCACTGAATATGACATTGATATATGATTCTTATTCTTTGGTGGTGTTATACATTGGTATGTTGTTTGACATTGAATGTGAGTATGTTATATGACTTGACACGTGATACGAATGGAACTATCTAAGTCTACTTAAGCATGAGATAAGCTAGCTAGGTGCGACTTGTTTGGTGTTAAGCCTAGCTAGGTAACGTTAATTACATGAATAACACACTTAAAAGATTGTATTAGTAAGTTATAGGAACTACCTAACTAAGTACAAATTGTACTTATCACTGTTCTGTTTCCTTCTTCCCAAAATAATAGGTCTCTAATATCCAAAAGCTAGCTATTTTGATCCGGGAGCAATCACAAGACAAGGCTCAAGTATGATATAGCTTTGTTTTGACTCCTAGATGGTGGCATAGATACATGTTAGAATGTCACATGCATTTTGGGTATTTGGATATGCTAGTTTGAATTGTAATTATATAAGATATGTTAAAGCATGATGTTTGATATGTTAATAGTAAACAAGTTGTATGACCATGTTTTGGATGATGTTTATATATATGAGTATGGTTGATTATGACTTAAAGTAAACATTGGAAAATGTTACACGATGTTTAAGTATATGGTGTATTAGAATGGTTTATGATGATATAGCTTGTATATGTTAGGGTGTTATAAACTTAAGATCATATATGTATCTAGATGTTGAATTGAAGTGAATCAATATGGTTGATATGTTTCATTCGAATGCCTATGTGGTTTTGTTATAGTTCAAACATAATCTCTATATAAATAGGTTGATTGTTAATGAATATGAATGTATACATGGTTAAAAGTTATAATATGCTACGATAAGTGATTTCTTGATTGTATATGTTATGTAATATGTTAGTCAAATGCTTATTATGTATGAATTGGTTAAAATTGGTTCTTAGATGATTGTTTTGATTTGTAAACATGTTTTAATATGATTAGTAAGTTAGCCCAAGTTGGTAATGTTTTTGTGTTTAACATGATTGAATTATAAAGTTGATATGTCGAAGTGGTTAACATGATATGGTTTGATAGATTATAGGAAAGTTTGTATTGGCCCACTCAAGTGTATTGTTTGTTATAGAATGTTAAATGTGTTATAAGATGCGCAACTCTGATTCGTTGATGTTACATGTTCGATTTTATGATTACATGCTATATGTGTTATGTGTTCTGTCTGAGTAACGCCCTCTCGCTCCTAACCCGAGCATAGGGTGTTACAATATGTTGGCTTAGGTTGTGTGATTATGCAAGAGGGGAGAGTAGTGGCCTATGTGTCTATACAATTGAAGACTCATGAGCATAATTACCATACACACGACATAGAATTGGCTGCAGTGGTTTTTGCTTTGAAAGTTTGGAGACATTACCTTTACGACGAGAAATGGACAGTGTACAGTGATCATAAGAGCTTGAAGTATTTGATGACGGAGAAGGAATTGAACCTTAGATAACGTAGATGGCTAGAATTACTTAAGGACTATGATCTTGCGATTGAGTACCATCCGGGTAAAGCCAATGTAGTGGCCGATGCTTTGAGTAGGAAGGTGGCAGTCGAGTTACGAGCTATGTTTGCTAGGTTAAGTTTGTCTTAAGATGGTGGATTGGTGGCCGAATTGCAAGTTAAACCTTTGTTGATTCAGTTGATCTGAGAGAGAAAAAATTGCAAGATAGATCATTAGCATCTCACGTGCAAGACATAGTGGAGGGTAAACCGACAGATTCCTATTTTAGTAGCAATAGAATCTTTTGTTTCAAAAGTGGAGTAGTTGTTCCGGAAGATGTTGAGTTGAGACGCACCATTCTAACCGACACTTACAGTAGTCCGTTTGTTATGCATCCGGGAAGTACGAAGATGTATTGCGGTTTGAAAGATGAGTACTTCTAGGTTGGCTTGAAGAAAGATGTGGCTGAGTTTGTGAGTAAGTGTATGGTTTGTTACAACCGTTGAGAATTCCCGAGTGGAAGTGAGAGAGAATTTCCATGGATTTCGTATCAGGTTTGCCATTGACACCTTCTATGAAGAATTCGGTTTGGGTGATTGTTGATCGTTTTACGAAATATGCACACTTCTTGGCTATTCACACTACTTATGCCTTAGATAAGTTGGTCTATTTGTATATCAATGAGATTGTGAGATTGCATGGTGTACCAAAGTATCTAGTGTCAGACAGAGATCCGAGATTCACAGCTAGAATTTGGGAGAGTTTTGTTGCGTGTATAAGAGTCTATCGCAATTGTAGTGCAAGTGTACACGACGCAAGTAGTAAAGTGATACGAAGTATCAGATATCGTCTCTACAGGGATTGGGCTAATAGCTTCACCTTATTTCACTGCACGAGGTAAAGAAAATAATTAAGAGAATTGTCACGAAAATAATAAGGAAAAACGTAAATAAAAGAATTGAGATATCAAGATAGAGAGAATGGGCTGGTATTGAATTGCTCAGTAGTGCAGGTATTGCAATGCTTAGGAACTCCAGTTCTGTCGTCGTGCCCGTCGCGGCAGCACCTGTCGCGGCGACTGTCTGTTGGCTGTCGCGGTAGCAAACACACCAACTCCGTACTTCAAGTTTGGCAAGAATCCCAGATCTGCCTTGGCCTATCCCTAGGTCCAAGTCTGTCGATGAACACGTCTTTGATGATACCTCCCGACGTGAATCGAAGGATGAACACCGATGTGTATGAATTCTTCCTTAGCCACTTAACCTTGCCCTATCCCTAGGCACAAGATAGTTCAACTATAAACTAGAGAACTCGCTCTTATTTCTTTCGTATACTTAACTCTCCCGATGCTAAGTAAATGGATAACCTCACAATGCTCTCCCGATGCTCTTGCAATATATTAATAACCAAAATAAGAGAACTTGAAGTTTATTTTATTGAACTTGGAAAATCCTAAAACAAAACAACCCTTGCAACTACTTTACAAAACAACTCGTGGCCCTAGGGGGAATTTAGAACATGTCGACGACGGACAGACGGCGGAGGGGTTTTTGGTGTCGGTTATGGAGTATGTAATCTATATCCTCCCTAGGTTAAAATCTATGCCCTTATATAAGCTTTGGGCTCAAGTATTCTAAGTTAAAAAGGATTACAACTTTAATTAAAAGTAAGATTCTAATAAATACTTAATCTCTAAGTATCCTACTTTTCAGCCGTCATCCTTGTTTCTAGGGATTTCCTCTCCTTGAGCTTTGGCTTGTCATATCTTTTGATCCGGGGCTTGGAAAAATATTTTGGCTTTCACACGACAAACGAGCAGATTTTTCTCTATCTATCGAGGTCCACTTTACTTTTCCTCTTCATAAGGTTGCTATCACCTTGCTGTCACGACAGCTCCATGGCAGCTTCGTCCTCGTCGTCTGCTTGTCCAGTTCAGCTTTTCTGCTTCTCTGCCCTGCGCCTGCCTTCTCCGTCTACGATGGCAGCAACCTGTAAAATCAGCCATTTTTAGTAGAATTCGTGCCTTTTTCATATTTGTGATGTTTTGCTGAAAACTAACCTAAATGCAATGTAATGATGCTTGAATGCAGCAGAAATATGGGTTAAAAAGGGTGTAAATAATAGAACTTTTACACACTCAACACACCCCCAAACTCAAGTTTTTGCTTGCCCTCAAGCAATTAAACCTAAAAGAAAAATGAATATTTTTGTGTTGGCCTTCAAACGGTGAACTGTCCCTTACCCGTCGCTCATTCTCTATGGCGGCAGCAACCTGTCGGAAAGGTTAGGATCTGTCCGGAATCTCCCTATAGTTCTCGTGTAGTGTGTGCATGCTTGTGAACAGTTATATGCTAAGACTCTCTTAGTTTCACTAGAATATTCAACTTTTTAACTCGAATTTTTATGCCAAAGTTTATTTTCTTGAAGACACATTTTCATGCTTCTTTTTCTTCTATTTTCAAGCTAAAATTTTTTTAGAGCCAGTTTTGGGCACCTCTAGTTAGCTTCCTAGAGCTGGTTTCGGGCACCTCTAGGTTTTTGAGTTTCTTTTTCTAGACTTCTTTCCTAGAGCCAGTGTTAGGCACCTCTAGGGGCTATTCAAGTACTAAGCATCCTATTCTAGTTTGGCTAAAAGAAATTTAAGCAATATAACAGTCACAAAGGTGTTTAAGTTTTTCAGAACTATAGAAAGGCTCTAAACTTCTCCTTAAACTGTCCTAAAGATGCTGCCATGACAGAGCTGTCATGACAGGTAAGTTAACTTCACAGTTTTAAGCCAACAGTTAAATTGTTTTTAAGAGAACTTAAATAAAAGACACAATAATAATAAAAAGATGTACTAAGACCCCATTACTATGGAGGGTGCCACCCCCAAACTCGAGGGTTGCATTGCCCGCAATGCAAAATAACAGATAAAATGAAGGCAGGTACATCACAAAATATATATAAGCAGGCAGCAAGAAAAGAAAAATAAAAGACTTAAATTTTAGTCGCTGTCTTCGATGTTGCTGCTGACACGGATCTGGCGGCGGCGTCTGGGCTGTGGTGGAGGCTGGACTGGTTGCTCCACGAGCTGGATGTCGGAGCTGCTGCCGCTATCCCAAGTGCTGCTGGTGGTGGTGCTAGCCTTGGGCATTAATTTTCTGTCGGCCACGTGCTTCTGCCTCTTGACAGGCGTAAACTCCCTTTCCAAATTCCTCCGAATCAGAGGTTCCTCCTCGCTGTCAGCTGTGGCTGGGCGCTTCGTTCCACGTGCAGGGCTGTCGGCCGGAGGACTTGTAGCTGCCGTCGGGGCAGGTGATGGGGTGGAAGCGGTGGAATGGGTATGTGGAGAGGCAGGAGGTGTAGGTTTGTGGATAGGGGAGGGGATGTGGAAATAGTGGGCAGGAAAAGTGGGGAAAATAACATCGGAATAATTTAAAGTGTTGGTAATAAAATTTACTGTCGAGTTGGTGAAGTCTCGGATGAATGTCATCAGCCCCATTTGTCTTTCTTCCACCCGTTGTATCGCAGCTAGGATGTGGGCAGATTGGTCTGCCTAGGTGGCGGCGGCGGCAGGTTCAGGGGCAGGCTCCTCATCTGAGTCTGCTTGGGAGGCAGCTGGGTTAAAGGAGTTGATAGGTGTTGCGACTATCAGCTCCATGAGGTTGGTAATGTTGTTTTCTGTCCAGCCTATGCCCTTGATTAGTTTGTCGGTGGTGGTCTCTGGGACAGCAGCACATCGGCAAAGGAGAGTGATCATGAACGGTAGGCAAAGACGGGAAGAGGAGCGGAATGTACAGTCCAAGATGCTTTCCCTCATATAGCGGCCCACGTTGATAGGCCGATCGTGCATGATCGAGTGAATGAGAGCCAACCGTTGCTGGTTCACCGTCGTGTGATGGGAGGACGGCAGGATACGCTTCTTGATGAAAGCGTTCCATAGCTTTGCTTCTGGGAGCAGCTGCCCCCTTTTGACAGAGTTGGGGTTCTTTTTGCTCGTGGTCCATGTTGTTCCTTCCTCTGTCACCTCCGCCATGACAGCACCGTAGGCGGCAGAATCGAGGGTCTCTAAAAATTGCTGGTGGGCGTCATCGTCGGGGCCAAAATATAGGCCATACATGTGATTGATGCTATCAGCTGTAAATGGCACCTTTACCCCTCAGACGGTGACTGAGGTTGCCGTTCTACTGTCGATGGCAGCATAAAACTCCCTCACCAACGTGTCGTTTAGTTCTGCCGGTTGTTCGGCGAACTGCTCCCATAGCAAATTCCTTATTGCCTTCGCGATGAATGGTCGGAGCCCCATGTTCGGTGCCTTGCGGATGTAGATGAAGCCCCTTTCCTCCCATAATTCCTTAGTTTCGAAAGGCGACTGTGCTGCTGATGAAGAGGCTAAGGCAGCACTGCGGCGGGTCTGTCTAGAAGACATATTAGTTGCAAGGGTTTGAAAGTAAAGAAAGCAAAGAAAAAACAAGAGGAGAAAGCAAGTAAGAATAAGCAGAAGTGATGAAAAATGGAAGTGAAAACGGGGTTTTATAGCGGTCGAGGGTCTGCCCGTTTAATGCTGTAACGGCAGGCGTGAATAACGGAGCGACTGTTGAGAGTTAGCGTGTCTGACGCGTCTGCCACGCATTAATGCGTCTGTTACGCGTCTGTCACACGCTTCTGCGTCTGCCGTGTCAGTCTGTTGATAGCATGTCTTATCCGTCTACGGCGGCAGCCGAAATGACAGACTTCAATAAATGGGCTTTGTTGGGCTGATGGATGGATGGTGGGCTTCAGCCACTTCTCTTTTTCTTCTTGACTCCTTTATTTCCTAAAAACAGAAAATAGAAAAACTTTATTCAAATAAAAATAAACCTTAATACCTAATAAATAATAAATAATAAAAATGAATAATAAAATAAAATTTAGGTTAAATTAGGGATGCATTGTGGGGCATCTCCTAAAGTAACCACTTCCTGTATTCCTGGGGCTTTAGTCCCCTGATAATGCTTGAGGCGCTGTTCATTGACTTTGAATTGGTGCCCGTCTTTTAATGATCGTATAGTGATGGCACCATGGGGAAAACTTGTACCACTTGGAACAGGCCAGACCATCTAGATTTTAACTTCCCTGGGAAGAGTTTCAACCTAGAATTAAACAACAATACAAGCTGCCCTGGGCAGAACTGTCGTGGCAGCAACTTCTTGTCATGCCACTTCTTTGTTTTCTCCTTGTATATCCTTGCATTGTTGTAGGCCATTGTCCGTATTTCCTCAATCTCGTTCAAATCTAACAGCCTTTTCTGGCCTGCCTTGTCCAAGTCCATGTTTACTGCCTTGATTGCCCAATATGCTTTGTGCTCGATCTCGACAGGCAAGTGACAGGTTTTTCCATAAATCAGTCGGTATGGAGACATGTCCAATGGAGTCTTAAAAGCTGTCCTATATGCCCATAATGCATCATTAAGGATTAAAGACCAATCTTTCCTAGTTGGCTTAACCATCTTCTCAAGAATGTTCGTAACTTCCCTATTAGATATCTCAGCTTGTCCATTGGTCTGTGGGTGGTATGCTGTCGCGATCCTGTGCTTGACACCATATTTCTTCAAGGCGGCAGCAATTACCCTATTATCAAAATGTCTCCCTTCATCACTGATAATCGCCTTGGGGATGCCAAATCTAGAAAAAATATTTTTGTGCAAAAATTTTTGGACTGTCTTGGCATCATTCTTTTGAGTTGCGATTGCTTCTACCCACTTGGAGACATAATCCACTGCTAGGAGGATGTATAAATTTCCACATGAAGATGGAAAAGGTCCCATAAAATTAATCCCCCAAACGTCGAAGATCTCGACTTCTAGAATGTTTTGCAGTGGCATCTCGTTTCTTCTTGAGATGTTACCTGTCCGCTGGCACCTGTCACAGTTCTTGTAAAAGTACTGTGCATCTTTATACAGTGTCGGCCAGTAGAACCCTGACTGCAGCACCTTGGCAGCAGTTTTGTTGCCTCCTAAGTGACCTCCATATTGTGAAGCATGGCAGTGATGTAGAATGTCTTCTTGCTCTTCTTGTGGTACACACCTCCTTATAACCTGATCTGCGCACATTTTGAAAAGAAGAGGTTCGTCCCAATAATAATGTTTAACATCATTTTAAAACCTATTCCTGGCTTGATAATTAAGATAAGAAGGAAGTATTCCGCTAACTATAAAATTAACGAAATCAGCATACCAGGGGAGTTCAAAAGACTTACCTGCCGCCATGGCTGTTGCGGCAGCAAAGAGCTGCTCATCAGGGAAGGTCTCCAGTATGTTTGTCTTGTCGATTGGTAGACTCTGTCCCTTCTCCAACCTTGACAAGTGGTCTGCCACTTGATTTTCTGTCCCCTTTTTGTCCTTGATCTCGAGGTCGAACTCTTGCAATAGTAGGATCCACCGTATCAGTCTAGGCTTTGCGTCCTTTTTCGCGAACAAGTACTTAAGGGCAGAATGGTCTGTGTGCACTATTACTTTCGTCCCAAGTATGTAAGAACGAAACTTGTCGATGGAGAATACCACAGCTAACAACTCATTTTCTATGGTGGTGTAGTTCACTTGGGCGTCATTCAATGTCTTGCTGGCATAGTATATGACATGAAACAACTTATCTCTGCGCTGCCCAAGTGCTGCCCCGACAGCATAGTCACTAGCATAACACATGATCTCAAATGGCTGTGTCCAGTCTGGTGGCTGTACTATGGGGGCTGTTACTAGTTTTTCCTTCAGAACCTTGAATGCTTCAGTACATTCATCATTAAAGTCAAAGGGTCGGTTCTGCTCCAAGAGATGGCATAGCGGCTTGGTAATTTTTGAGAAATTTGCAATAAATCTTCGATAAAAACCAGCATGCCCTAAAAACTTCTAATGCCCTTGACTGTTGTTGGTGGCGGCAGCTTTTCGATCACTTCTATTTTAGCTCTGTCGACTTCTATCCCACGGCAGCTAATCTTATGGCCTAGGACTATCCCCTCGTCCACCATAAATTGGCATTTTTCCCAATTCAAAACAAGATTAGCTTTTTCACATCTTTCAAGTACCTTTTGTAGATTGCCGAGGCAGCTCTCAAAATCGTCTCCAAAGACAGAAAAATCATCCATGAAAATCTCCAGGAAGTCCTCTACCATGTCGGAGAATACATCCATCATGCACCTTTGGAAGGTGGCAGGTGCATTACAGAGTCCAAACGACATCCTCCTAAACACGTATGTTCCGTAGGGGCATGTAAAAGTCATATTTTCTTGATCCTCCGGTGCAATAGCAATTTGATTGTAACCTGAATAATCATCAAGAAAACAATAGTAAGGTTTACCCGCTAATCTATCAAGCATTTGATCAATAAAGGGTAAAGGAAAATGGTCCTTTCGGGTAGCTTTGTTAAGCTTCTGATAGTCCATACAAACCCTCCAACCGATCACAGTCCTGGTTGGGATTAACTCGTTGTTCTTATTGGTTACCATGGTCATTCCTCCTTTCTTTGGAACACTTTGAACCGGGCTCACCCATTTGCTGTCGGAGATGGCGTAAATAATACCAGCATCTAACCATTTGATTATCTCTTTACGCACTACCTCCTTCATAGCATGGTTTAGCCGCCTTTGTGCATCAATAGTCGGCTTATGATCTTCCTCTAGAAGAATTTTGTGCATGCATAACGCCGGACTAATGCCTTGAATGTCTGCTATCGTCCATCCAATCGCCTTTTTGTGCTGCCTTAGCATGTCGATTAGCTGCTGTTCCTGTTCCTGCGGCATCTTAGAAGAGATGATTACGGGCAGCATGTCATTTGAACCAAGAAAAGCATATTTAAGCTGCTCTGGTAGGGGCTTAAGTTCTAAGGCAGGTGGCTCAACAATAGATGGCTTTTGGATTACATGGTTATCCGAAGTATAATTCAAAGGTTCGAATAACTTACTTGGACGATTGCCTAACCAGTTTACCTCCTCCTGATCTTCAGTATCAGATGTATCGGATTCAGAGGAGTTACTGTCGTTGGTGATGTCGTCGTTGCTGTCGTGACAGTCTTCTAGGTGGCTGCCGCGGCAGTGACCAAATTTAATATCGTGACAGCCCGACCTGATGTAGGGTTGATCAAGGGTAACATCAGTGATAGCCTTGCATTCCTCGTCCACATCAGCATGTTTCACCGCTTGGAGAACATTCAACTTAATCTCTTGATCGTTTACTCGCATGGTGAGTTCTCCTTTCTCTACATCAATCAGTGATCTTCCTGTGGCTAAGAAGGGTCGCCCAAGGATGACTGGTGCGTTTTCGTCTGCCTCACAATCTAAAACAAGAAAGTCAACAGGAAAAATAAACTTATCCACTCTTACCAGAATATCTTCAATCTTTCCCTCTGGATGAACGTAAGAGCGGTCTGCCAGCTGCAGAGTTACTGTCGTGGGCCGCGCCTTTCCAATGCCTAATTTCTGAAAAACAGACTTTGGCATTAAATTAACACTAGCACCAAGATCACAAAGTGCCTTACCCACAAATTTGTTTCCGATTACACAAGGTATGATGAAGCTCCCCGGATCCTTCTTTTTCTAGGGTGGCTGCCGATGAAGAATACTCATGCAACCTTCTGTCATCTTTACCGTTTCGAATTCCCCAAGTTTAGATTTTTTCGACATAACATCCTTGAGAAATTTAGCATAACCGGGCATCTCCCTAACGGCATCTAACAGCGGAATATTAATATGAACTTGCTTAAAAATATCATAAATATTTTTAAGTTGAGATTCATGCTTAGCTTGCTGTATCCGTTGAGGAAAAGGCGGTGGGGGACGATAATCAGCAATATGTCCTTCCCACTGCATGCGAATTTGAGGACGATAATCATCTTTTTTCTCCTCTATCGCTTCTGCTGTCGTGACAGGCTCATCGGCAGCAGTCTTTTTATCACCTGTCGGAGCAGCTTCCTCGGCAGGTTTATCCAAGGCAGGTTACTTTTCTGTTTCAGCTTCTTTTTTCGGCCCTGGTAGTTTCTTCCCACTCCTAGTAGTAATCGCCTTACATTGCTCATGTGTGGGTGGTCTAGCATTTTCAGTATTGCTAGGAAATCCTTCATTCTGCCTCGGTTTAATGTGGTGCGAAACCTGACCCATTTGTGTCTCTAGAGATTTCAAGGTAGCTTCATGATTTGTCATCCTCATCTCGGTTTTATCCATAAAGGTTTCTGTCTTCTTGACAAACTGATTCATATTCTCCATATACGTACCGGTCTGAGACATGAAAGTGGCCAGCGTCTGTTCCAATATGCTGCTCGTGGTAGGTGGTGGCTGCTGTTGCTGCTGCGGCGGCAGGTGCTGCGGCAGTTGCTGTCGCGCCAACAATCTCGGTCCTCCCTGATTCTGATTGTGTGCTTGCGGATTCAGGGCGTTGTTAGGATTACTCCAAGAAAATTTTGGGATCCTTCCTCCAATTAGGATTGTAATTGTTGGAATTATAATTCGGCTTGTAATTTCCAACATATTTTCCCTCTTCTATTTGTATTGGGCACTCATCCCGACTATGATTTCCCTCACAGATGGTACAAACTTCCTCGACAGCAAATCCTTGTAATTCATCTTCATTCAATAACCTTTTCATTTCTTTAGTAAGGAATGCTACCTGTGATTTCATAGTGTTGTCGGCCTCATAGTCCTTGACAGCAAATACCCGTTTACCCCCTCTTCTTGCTATCGGAAACTGCTCCTCATTCTTGGCCAGATTTTTCAAAACTTGCAATGCCTCGTCTGGATCTTTATCCAATAATAATCTGTTTGCTGCAGAATCAATTCGAATACGAGTTTGTAAGTTGGCAGCATTATAAAACTTAGTTACCTGATTCTAGACGGGAAATCCATGCATTGGGCAGTTCCGTAGAAGAGTAGTAAATCTGTCCCAGGCGTCGTGCATTGGCTCGTCATCTTCCTGTTGAAAAGTAGCAATTTCGTTACGTAATCGCTCAGATAAATGCGAAGGATTAAAACGAGACAAGAATTCACGAGATAAATCTGCCCAAGTTACGATTGAACCC
Source organism: Hibiscus tridactylites (assembly GCA_958450335.1). Lineage (NCBI taxonomy): Eukaryota > Viridiplantae > Streptophyta > Magnoliopsida > Malvales > Malvaceae > Hibiscus > Hibiscus tridactylites. The sequence goes on from OY288266.1 coordinate 78,116,293, forward strand.
GGCGTAAGTTTATTCCACCAAGTTTTAGCTCTGTCCCTCAATGAATGGGGGAATAACCGAAGCCTCAGTATCTCCGGACTAACTCCAGGCAGTCTAAGCGAACCACAGATCTCCTGGAACATTTTGAGATGCTCCCTAGTATCTTCTGTCACAGCACCACTAAACTGCCCGGCATAGTTGATCATACTAAACATGACAGGTTTAAGCTCGAAGTTATCAACTTCAATATCTGGCAGCGTGGTCTCCAGCTCTACATGATCGTTCAACATGTAGTCACGACATGACCGTCGTCCATCTGCCGCAGGCAGGTCTCCGACAGGCGGTATACCTCCACCAACGGGCGGATTACGGGCCATCTTCTCTAGCTGATCCTCAAGGTATTCGTTCCTGTCTAAAAGGTGGCAAAGTTGTTTCTTGAGATTGAAGGAACGTTCGATCTCCGGATCTAATTTATACTCAGGATCTTCACCTCTTTTAGATCTGTGCATAAACAAGAAAACCTCGTGAAAAGCAAGAGTTGAAAGTACTAACGAAAAATAGAAAAGGAAAAATAAAAACAAAAACAAAAACGAAAACGAAAAGTGCAATAAAGGAAAGGCGTAGTTATGTTGCCAATCCCCGGCAACGGCGCCAAAAACTTGTTGCGTGTAAAAGAGTCTATCGCAATTGTAGTGCAAGTGTACACGACGCAAGTAGTAAAGTGATACGAAGTATCGGATATCGTCTCCACAGGGATTGGGGTAATAGCTTCACCTTATTTCACTGCACGAGGTAAAGAAAATAATTAAGAGAATTGTCACGAAAATAATAAGGAAAAACGTAAATAAAAGAATTGAGATATCAAGATAGAGAGAATGGGCTGGTATTGAATTGCTTAGTAGTGCATGTATTGCAATGCTTAGGAACTCCAGTTCTGTCGTCCTGCCCGTCGCGGCAGCACCTGTCGCGGCGGCTGTCCGTTGGCTGTCGCGGCAGCAAACACACCAACTTCGTACTTCAAGTTTGGCAAGAATCCCAGATCTGCCTTGGCCTATCCCTAGGTCCAAGTCTGTCGAAGAACACGTCTTTGATGATACTTCCCGGCGTGAATCGAAGGATGAACACCGATGTGTATGAATTCTTCCTTAGCCACTTAACCTTGCCCTATCCCTAGGCACAAGATAGTTCAACTATAAACTAGAGAACTCGCTCTTATTTCTTTCGTATACTTAACTCTCCCGATGCTAAGTAAATGGATAACCTCACAATGCTCTCCCGATGCTCTTGCAAGATATTAATAACCAAAATAAGAGAACTTGAAGTTTATTTTATTGAACTTGGAAAATCCTAAAACAAAACAACCCTTGCAACTACTTTACAAAACAACCCGTGGCCCTAGGGGGAATTTAGAACATGTCGGCGACGGACAGACGGCGGAGGGGTTTTTGATGTCGGTTATGGAGTATGTAATCTATATCCTCCCTAGGTTAAAATCTATGCCCTTATATAAGCTTTGGGCTCAAGTATTCTAAGTTAACAAGGATTACAACTTTAATTAAAAGTAAGATTCTAATAAAGACTTAATCTCTAAGTATCCTACTTTTCAGTCGCCATCCTTGTTTCTAGGGATTTCCTCTCCTTGAGCTTTGGCTTGTCATATCTTTTGATCCGGGGCTTGGAAAAATATTTTGGCTTTCACACGACAGACGAGCAGATTTTTCTCTATCTATCGAGGTCCACTTTACTTTTCCTCTTCATAAGGTTGCTGTCACCTTGCTGTCACGACAGCTCCATGGCAGCTTCGTCCTTGTCGTCTGCTTGTCCAGTTCAGCTCTTCTGCTTCTCTACCCTGCGCCTGCCTTCTCCGTCTACGATGGTAGCAACCTGTAAAATCAGTCATTTTTAGTAGAATCCGTGCCTTTTTCATATTTGTGATGTTTTGCTGAAAACTAACCTAAATGCAATGCAATGATGCTTGAATGCAGCAGAAATATGGGTTAAAAAGGGTGTAAATAATAGAACTTTTACACACTCAACAAGTTTGCTTAGTGCTTTGGGAACTCGATTGAATTTCAGCACTTCGTATCATCCTCAGATCGATGGTCAGTCGAAGAGAGTCATACAAGTGTTGGAAGACAAGTTGGGATGTTGTATTATTGAATTTCAGGTTTGTAGGAGAAGCATCTACCGTTAGTAGAGTTTGCGTACAATAAAAGTTATCAAGCGAGTATTCATATGGCACCTTATGAAGCTTTGTATGGTAGAAAATGTAGAACACCTGTTTGTTGGGCCGAAGCGGGACAGAAATTGATAGCCTTTCCTGATATACTTAAGGGTACTACCGAGAAAGTGTAGTTGATATGTGATCGTTTGAAGGCAACTTTGGATAGACAGAAGTTTTATGCTAATTTGAAAAGAAGAGGGATAGAGTATGTTGTGGGCGACAAAGTGTTCTTGAAAGTCTCACCTTGGAAGAAGGTGATGAGATTTGGTAGGAAGGGTAAGTTAAGTCTGAGATTCATTGGCTCGTATGAGATAGTTGAGCGAGTTGGCCCCGTTCCTTATAGATAGAGATTACCGACCGAGTTAGAAATGATTCACAATGTGTTTCATGTTTTGATGCTTCAGAGGTATAGATCAGATCCATCACATGTTATGCCAGTTGAAGAGATAGAATTGAATCCGAATTTGACCTACGACGAAGAACTAGTTGAGATTTTGGCTTCGGACCGCAAAGTGTTGCGGGGAAGGACCATTGAGTTGGTCAAAGTGAAGTGGCGACATCGAGGAGTGGAAGAAGCCACTTGGGAGAGAAAAGACAACATGAAGAAACAATTTTCGTACCTCTTTCCATCAGGTAAATTTCGAGGATAAAATTCCTTAAGTGGGGGAGAGTTGTAACGCCCTAGTTTAGGGCTAGGAGATAATCGGGGTTTGGTTAAACCAGTTCGGATTAAACTAATTTTGGGGAACCATTTATAATAAACAACTTTAAGTGTTTTAAAGAAAAAGGGTAAAAAGAGAATTTTGAAATTAAAAAGGATTTTTGAAAATAGCTATCATCTTCTTAAAACCCATTTTCACGTTATCTTCCCCAAAACACCATTTTTTCACTATTCCGTTGATTCAAGAATTTCATTCAAGCAAGCTTTCAAGGTAATATTTTTCTTGTTTTGATTTTCTCTTCGTTAAACTAGTTGTTGATGAAATCTTTCCTTAACTCATCGTTTAAGTTTGTTTCCAAAATGATTTATGTTAGAAAATGAGAGAATTTTCATTTGGGTTGTTTGATGCTAGGTTTAAAAGTGTTTTTAACATTGTTTTGATGTTCAAATAATGTTGGGATAGTGGCTTAATAACAGGAAACTAGAAACTAGCAAAAATGAGAGCTTTTTGAAGTTGAAAATTTGGGTTTTTGGTTTGTTCTTGTGAAGAACTTTGGGCTGATGGTTCCTAGACTTTGGGTAAGTTTTTTGGATGTTGAAAGGTTTGGTTTTGATGGTAATTTCGTTGGGTTTTGGCCGCTAGTTGGTTTGAGTCGTTTTGACGATGTTTCCAAGTGTTTTCAGTTGTGAATCTATTGGTTTTAATGATAGATGTTGAGTTTCTGTGTTGTTGCAAGTTTGGGGGCTTGAATTGGGTCTAATGCTCCATTTTGAATTGGTTAGAAATAGGAGAAACAGATTTGGGCTCTTCGGACGCGATCCTAGGTGATTTGGGAGCATGAATCGGTGTTTCAGTTATTGCTTGTGTGTTGTCTGGTGGGTGGAAATGTTTTCTAAGCCTTAACTTGGTTAAGGATATATTTTTAGGGTTTAGATTGAGCTTGAATGCCAATCTAAGCTCAAGAGTAAGTTTTAAGCATTTTAGTCTTTATTTTCGATAAATTCTTCTATGTGTTATGAATGATTTCCATAGTGCATGTTTGCCATGAATATCCTTGTGTTATGCATATAACTACTTTAATTGATCCCATGTTGGTTATGGTTGTGACCATGAGAACACAAGGTATGTGTTCATCTGGTGGATTATTGGCATTGTGAAATCTTATTACTGGATATAGTTGGTCGACCAATAGGATGAGAGTGCACTTAGGGTAAAAGTCGCGCGTGGCCTTAGTGATGCTAGATTCCACTAAGGAGGAGTACGGTGATGTGAGATTCCATCGGAAGCTATGTTTTACTAGACGATTGAGTACGGTGATGTGAGATTCCACCGGAAATGTCTAGTGGTTTTGAGAACTATCCACATATTCGAGTAAAATAGTTAAATGTCAATATACTTATGGTGCTCTAAATTCTCATGTTAAGCATGTTATATTGTTCATTTCCATTTATGCTTATGCATGTAGTTGGTTATATTGCATGTATGATGAGAATGAGCATGAGGTAAGCTTGTGGCTTGTGAATGCATACGGTAAATGCACGAGATGCTAAATGCATGGTTGTTATGTGTTCAAGCATGAGGGAAATGATTTGGAAATGGTTTTTGGTTTCAAGCAAACTATGGTTTTAAAACTGCATTGTTGTAGCTACTATTTTGAGCACCGCTCACTAAGCATTCTTGCTTACGCTCCTCTTTCCAACAATGCAGATTCGCAGTGTCTCGGTGTAGCCAAGGGTACAAGGGGTGACCAAGGAGGTCGTTTTTGCTCAAGTATGGTTTTCAGCATAACAACTAGTATATAGCAATGGGATAGGGCCTTTTGTTTGAGAGATGTTGTTAGAACTCCTTGCTGTTTGGAATATGTTGATATGCATATATAGGCTTGTAAAGGCTCTTATTATGTTGAAGTATGACTTGTTGTGAGTTTTGGTTGTTTGTTGGATTTTATGCAAAGTATGGCTTTCCTTTTGAATCTTGTTATGTTAAGTTTTTCCATGATGTGTTTCTAGCATGTCTTGATGAGTATCATTTGTTGCCTTGAGTTTGTTGAGTGTTGTATGTTGTTGGGATGTCTTTTGGTGGTTTCAAATTGGCTTAAACAAGCAAATTCAGTCATTTCAAGCCTACTGTTTTGATACGGTCGATGTTGTATCGAAATGGGGGAACCTGAAAAGGCCTTGGCGTATCAATACGGGTTGGGCACGTATCGGTTCGTTTTGCCACTGGAATTTGTGATTCTGAAACGTTTCAAGGGCGTTTCGATACGAGCTGGCGTTCCGAAACCCTTGAGACAATTTTGATACGCCTGTATCGGTATGGTCTCTGAGCGTATCAGAACGACCTCTTAATGTTGACTTGGGATTTTTTACCGTTGAAAGTGTATCGATACGAGCCCGAGCGTATCGATATGGCATGTTTTAAAATTTTACAAGTAGCCTCAAAAGCTCATTTTGAGTGGTTCTTGCTCGTGATTTGCTTTTCCGCTGCTAGTCTTCTCACATAGGTTTTAAAATTAGGGTTGCTAATCGGAGTGAAGCCTTAACGGGTTTCTCTTCAGTTTTCCCTGTGTAACTTGTTCGATGTGGTCTGGTGACTAGGTCGGGTCGAGGGGGTTACAAAACCATTATTATTATTATTATTATTATTATTATTATTATTATTATTATTATTATTATTATTATTATTATTATTATTATTATTATTATTATTATTATATTTAAAATATTTAAAAATATATATATTACTTTTTATATCCAAATCATAAATTACAACTCCGCCCTCATTTACCCTCATCCTATCTTTCCGGTTCATTTCTATCCCCGTTAGAAATAGAGACGCCATTACCGTCAGACCTTCTCCTTCCATTTTTTCAACTCTTCGTTTGTTCTATTCTTCATTAAAGCCAAATCGTCTATTATTCTTCAATATTTCTCGCTGCTATTTCGTACACCTCAGTTTAAACACCCATATTTTCAATTAACTTGTAAAAATTTAAATTTTAATGTAACTCAAACCTTTTCAATCTCTAACCATTTCTGTCACTTGAAATTCTTGGGGAAAAAGTAAATTAATTGTCAATTTCTCTAATGCCTTGGCATTTTAAATGTTCAAATTGTTTTTTATCCAATGCCACCCAAATTGTTGTTGATGATGTAGAAAAACAATTTATGTAAAAATAAACTTCTTTAGAATTTTAGATTTATGATACCATATACAGATAAGTTATTCTCCCATAATACTATATTGTTTACTTGTAGTTTAGAAAAAAAAATGTTGAATCCTTCAATCCAATTTATCAAGAAATTTTTAGAAAATAACAACAAAGACTTGTTCAAGGTTTTAAGTAGATGTAATGGTTTTATTTCTAGAGATTACTTGTTAAAGTTGTTGAGAAACATTAAGTATTTGAAAGCTGCAGAATTGTTGGGTAACAGAGATGAGTGTGAAGAGGGTAGAGTTCTAATTTAAGTTTTAGAAAATAATAAAAATGGTTTTGTTTTATTTTTAAATTATTTTTAATTTAATAATAATAATAAATGACATGTCATGTCATGTTATAATAATAATAAAATAATTCAGAGTAAAAAAATATAAGCAATTTGAAAGTTTAGTTATTAAAGAGGAGCAATTTGGGCACTTAAAATTCAAAAAGAGTATAATTTAGGCACCTATTTTTCATTTAAGCCTTTATAATATTATTGTACTAATTGATTGTAAAGTTTTAGGGTTGAAAATGACTTTTTAAAAATTTAAGGGTGAAATTATGAAAAAACCTTTTCAGTTGTGACCATAAAGTTTTAGACCTTTATTTTTTCGCTGCCAGGTCAGCAAGCTGTCAATGTTTAACGACAACAAACGGCTGAGTGACCAAGAGTTTACGCTTCAAAAACGTAATTGACATTACTTGTAGTTTTTCAAAATCGGTGACCAACTCTATACTGAGGGAAAACATAAGTGAGTCGTGACTATTCCAGTAGTTAACCCTGTTGGAAAAATTTGATAATTTTGGAGCTTTGAATAAGAAATTGATTCAAATGTTGTTGAGGAAAATGTGGAACCAATTGTTGGTTCGTAAATGTGCAGACATGCACGACGTGGGTAACGCAAATGTTTGAACCGGTCTGGTCCTTCGTGGGCTTGCAGATATTTTGACCCAAATTTAAAATGAATTTTCCTCAAATAAAAGCATAAATTTGCCAAATTTTATCTTGAAATTAAAAGGATAAATATTAGAAGTTACCTTTAATTCAGATAATAATTTTGGAAATTGCTTTATAGGAGAATCAATTGATTCTCAATATTGAATGCTCCATTAGGTCAAAATTTCCACTTATACCCTCATGACACTCCTATAAATAGGGAGTAAACCTTCTAAGTTTTACACAACTCAAAAAACCACAGAAAATTTTATTGTTTTACTCTGTGGATTTTACAAGTGGTTTTCGGTGATAGGCGAAGGCAAGGGTCAGTTCGTGATCTCCACAGTAGTGCAATTGTGGTTGATCTTATGTTGTTGTATCCTGGGAGACAGACGACCAATGAACTCGAGCACCATAGGAGTGGCCGAAAATCTGTCTTAAGGAAACTGCGTTCGTGCAGGCCTCAACACGTTTCTTTTGGTTCCAAATCGGTTTGATTTATATATTGTTGTATTGTTCTTAATTTTGTAATGTTCGTTTAAATAATATTATTTATTTTATTATTTATTCTTGGATTAACGTTTATTTTCTAACAATCTTAAGACAGATTCTTCTAAAGTTTGAAACCAAGATGAACATAATGCTTAAAAGCATGACCAAATTTGCGTTAATGAGGTGAGAAGATTGAGCTACTGCTAACTCTAATCATGTGGTACAATGACGGACAACTCATTGTGCATGTTTTATTGGAAAGATGTTTTGGTATAAGGTAATTTTAAATCTTTAAATATATGGTATAGTACCTTATTAATCATGTGTGCATATTTTATGGCAATATTAAAATCATTATTATGTTGCAAATATTATTATGGTTTTATTACCTAATAAAGATAATCCTTATATATATTTTTTACATCTTTATGGTAATATTCATGGTACTTTTATTATGGTATTAAGGTAATTTTTAACATTCCTTAATAAGGTTTGGTCAAAATATCATTAAGATATTTTTATGGTGATGTTAATGCCTTAAATTAAGGTATTATTTATCATTTTATTACCTTACGATTTTGGCTTTAATATTAAATAGTAAATATGGCATGAATAAAGGATATCTTATGTCATTTATGGAAATATTGTGGATTATTTATTTTTGTACTAATAATTTCTTTTGAGAAATTTTATAGAGACGAACAGGATATTCAGACAAAATCTTGATTTGTTTTGGAAACAAAGTTCTCGTAAATAATTCGTTTCAGAAATTAATTTCTACCGTTTTAACGGATTTACGTGATCTTTCTAAAACAAGAATAAAAAAAATTAAAGGATCACTTCCTTTGATTTTATTGCCTTGATATCTTTGGTTTGGGTTTTAGTGCTACTAATCCCAATATTTAACAAAAGATATATGAGAAATAAATCATTGAATTTATTTCTTCGTTAGAATCTTGTGTTGATTCTAATTTTGGAAAAGGAAGATAAATCATTGGATTTATTTTCAAGAGAATCTTGTATGATTCTAACGTTGTAAGGAAAATAAATCATTGAATTTATTTCCGTAAGAATCAAGTATGATTCAATTTTTGTAAAAGGAAACAAATCATTAAATTTATTTCTATGCTAGAATCATGCGTTGATTCTAACTTGTCAAGAAATATAAATCATTGAATTTATTTCCGTAAGAATCAAATATGATTAAATTTGAGTAAAAGAAAATAAATTATTAAATTTATTTTCTGTACTAGAATCATGTGTTGATTCTAACTTGCTAAGGGAAATAAATCGTTGGATTTAATTTCGTGAGAATCTAGAATGATTCAACCTTGAAATAAATTGGAGAATTTATTTCGAAAAGTAACATTGGTTACCAAATTTAGAGCGCTGATTCTGACTGAGGTCTCGAATCAAAGCATAGAAGAACTTGATTCTCTATGTCAAAATTAAATTCTTAATGCCTATTCTGATGCATGCTATGAAGTGCACAGTGTTTAAAAATGGCTAAAGAATCGAGAGGGTCGTTGGACCATAAATGGAAGATTCCAAATTGTTGTGAATCAAAGGTAGTGATTCCGATTGATCATCCATGCTTGAATGATTTCAAGAATAAAGTCTATAAACGATGATTGAAAGAAAATTTAAAAATGCATGTCTAGGATTGGTTCTTTGAGAGACTTGGTATTTAAGCGTGCCTAGTGCACCACCTCTCTTTCATAAGTTACCTACCTGGTGCATTGTTTATTATTGTTCTTTCTATTAATACCGTGTGAACTTTTGTTTGAGGTTTAGTTTACTAAATCTCCGTCGTCTAACAAAAGTTAGAAATTATGTTTCTGTTTCTGGTTTTAGTCTTTGACTAAATTCCTAACGTTTAACAGATTCATAATTTTTGGTTCTGGATTGTGTCTACGTGACACAATGGAAAAATCAGTGAAATTTATTAAAAAAATTCATACATTGCAACAAAAGATGTTGCATAATTGACCATGATAAACCTAGTTAAATATCTGAAGGATGATCCTCCTATTATTAGAGAGGATAAGGTAAATATTGTTACCACCTTCAAATGCTACTAAGGTAAATATTGCTAAGATAAATATTATCATGGCAAACGTAGAAGAAGTCAAAAACGACTTCAAACCGTAAATTGGACGGTGTGTTCAAGAAGCAAAATTTCATGAAAAAAATGCTTTAATTACCATAAGATGGGGAACAAGTCTTCAGACTATAGACTTTCAAACGAGGGCAATGTTATTGCCATAACAATTGATATGGCAACATATTGGTTGAAGGAATATGTTTATTACCTTCATTGATGATAGCACAAAAATAATGTAAAGATGAAGCTATAGTGGAAATTTTTCTCTATGAGCATGATATTAAATCCCAAACTTAATTAAAGGTTTAAGATGGGGAGAAGCTCTATATGAGTAACGTTGGTACTATAATGTGCCTAACATGTGGGGGAAGCTGTTCTAAAAGCTAATTACCTTTTAAACAAGATTTCCCGTAATTAAAGAGACTAGACACCATATAAGTTATGAAAGGTAATTAAACCTTCCTACAACTACTTGAAAATGTGGGGGTGTCTTGAAAAAGTAATGACCCATTACTAAAGCAACTAAGAATAGATCCCTAAAAATTGTGGATTGTATTTTTATTGGCTATATAGAACATAGCAATGTATATCGATTTCTTCTGTATGAATCGAAGAACCCTGAGATTCACAAGCATACGATAATGGAAGATGTATTCCCTTGTAAAGCTAGGGAAGTTGGTCAAAGTTCAATGAAACGAACTTTAGAGATTATCGATAAAGATGACTTAAATGATCAACAAAGGTTTGAGCTTGAAATAAGAGCCACAAAGAAGTAAACGAGCAAGGGTAGAAAAATTCTTTGGATCATTTTTCTAAACTTTATGCTAGAGGTTGAATCTCAAACGTATAATGATGTTATACATTCATCTGAAGGCACCTTATGGAAGGATGCCATTAAGAGTAAAATTGATTCCAACATGCAAAATTATACGTGGGGAATTAGTGGATTTTTCTCCATGAATTAAACTACTAAGTTTTGAATGAATTTCAAACGGAAAATGAAAGTAGATGGAACAATTGATAAGTATAAGGCCAGATTGGTAATAAAAGGTTACCAAATGTCTTGACTATTTCGATACATAATCTCATGTATCAAGGATAACCTCCATAAGTATGATACTTACAATTGTCGCTTTGCGAAATTTAGACGTACATCGAATAGATGTTAAAAGAGCTTTTCTAAATGAAGATCTTGATGAAGAAATATACATAGAACAACCTGAGGGTTATGTAGTTTCAAGTCAAGAGATAAAAGTATGTAGGTTGGTGAAGTCCTTGTATAGACTTAAACAAGCACCAAAGTAAAGACATGAGAAGTTCGATAATGTCATAATGACAAACAACTTCAAGATAAATGAGTGTGACAAATGTGTATATGTCAAAACTACTAACATTTGATATATTATTCTATGTTTGTATGTTAATAACATATTCATTGTTGGAAGCAACAATAAAATGGTAAACGTACCAAAGACTTGTCAAATTCAAGATTGACATGAAAAATATGAGATTAACATATTTGAGTTTGGGCATCCAAATCAAACGATCACTTGAAGGTCTCATATTGACGTAGTCACACTACGCGGACAAGAGAAGTTTGGCAAAGATGTTTCCGGCATAGCCAGAAATCCAATAAATACATGCTAACTTTTGTCCAAGAACAAAGATCAAAGGGTTGACCAAGTAGATTTAATAGACCAGATATTGTTTCTACTGTGAGCAGTTCAAGTAGATTCACAAGCAATTCAAGTGAAAATTACTGGAAAGCAATTGTGAGGGCATTGAGATATCTTAGATATACTCGAGATTATGAATTGCATTATTCTAGAGATTCTTCTATTTAGAAGGATACTCCGAAGCGATTGGATATCTGATATTCAAGATATCAAAGGCATAAGTGGATATGTCTTCACTTTGGGAAGAGAAATCGTGTCATGGAAATCCTCAAGAAAAATGGTTATAATCAAATCCATAATAGAAAAAAAGTCGAATGACTTTAGAAATTTCTTGGAGGATATTTCTGAACGACCAAAGCCAATGCCCACAATAGGTATGACATAGAGCTTTGTGTATAATGGTAAGTCGAGACATATGCGTTGTCGACATAATACCGTTAGACAACTGATCTCAAATGAAATTATCTCTATTGATTTCTTGAAATCAAAGAATAACGTTGTGAATCCCTTAACCAAAGGGTTAAATTGAGATCAAGTTGAGAAAACATCTAAAGGAATGAGACTAAAGCCCATGTAAATTTAAGGTGCTATGTGAAGGAAAACCCTACCTAGTTGACTGGAGATCCCAAGATCTAGGTTCAAAGGGACAACCTAATTGCATAGACCTGTGCGGTCACTGTAGGGGCTCTTATCCCCAAGTCCATTCCTATGATGTAAACGGTGATCAAAGTGGTTTAGGCTAAGCAATGCTTTTAATGACCATTGTGTGCTTTTGTGAGTCAAGCAACATAAGTCACCTATGTGAGAGTGAAGTGGGGCCGCTTCAATGAGACTATTGGGCATAGTTCTTTCAAACTCTTGCAGAACCAGACGATGTCCACGGCCATATGGACATACCCATGAGAACTAATACTCTTATCAGAGAGGTATTTGTGTGAAGTATATCATCGTTTACACAAACGGCAGAACAGTTCAAGGACATTATGTCTACTGGTCAGCTAGTAAAGTAAATATACTATCACAAGGGAAGGTTCAAGGGTGGACACCTACCTATCCTATGCAGCTATCGATCGTAGAATCTATCACCACATCGAGTCAAAATGTTTTTGATTAAATCAATTTCATTCATGTGGGGGATTGTTGGAAAAATTTGATAATTTTGGAGCTTTGAATAAGAAATTGATTCAAATGTTGTTGAGGAAAATGTGGAACCAATTGTTGGTTCGTAAATGTGCAGACGTGCACGACGTGGGTAACGCAAATGTCTGAACCGGTCTGGTCCTTCGTGGGCTTGCAGATATTTTGACCCAAATTTAAAATGAATTTTCCTCAAATAAAAGCATAAATTTGCCAAATTTTATCTTGAAATTAAAAGGATAAATATTAGAAGTTACCTTTAATTCAGATAATAATTTTGGAAATTGCTTTATAGGAGAATCAATTGATTCTCAATATTGAATGCTCCATTAGGTCAAAATTTCCACTTATACCCTCATGACACTCCTATAAATAGGGAGTAAACCTTCTAAGTTTTACACAACTCAAAAAACCACAGAAAATTTTATTGTTTTACTCTGTGGATTTTACAAGTGGTTTTCGGTGATAGGCGAAGGCAAGGGTCAGTTCGTGATCTCCACAGTAGTGCAATTGTGGTTGATCTTATGTTGTTGTATCCTGGGAGACAGACGACCAATGAACTCGAGCAACATAGGAGTGGCCGAAAATCTGTCTTAAGGAAACTGCGTTCGTGCAGGCCTCAACATGTTTCTTTTGGTTCCAAATCGGTTTGATTTATATATTGTTGTATTGTTCTTAATTTTGTAATGTTCGTTTAAATAATATTATTTATTTTATTAAAGAGTATAATTTGAAATTTGAAAGTTTAGTTATTAAAGAGGAGCAATTTGGGCACTTAAAATTCAAAAAGAGTATAATTTAGGCACCTATTTTTCATTTAAGCCTTTATAATATTATTGTACTAATTGATTGTAAAGTTTTAGGGTTGAAAATGACTTTTTAAAAATTTAAGGGTGAAATTATGAAAAAACCTTTTCAGTTGTGACCATAAAGTTTTAGACCTTTATTTTTTCGCTGCCAGGTCAGCAAGCTGTCAATGTTTAACGACAACAAACGGCTGAGTGACCAAGAGTTTACGCTTCAAAAACGTAATTGACATTACTTGTCGTTTTTCAAAATCGGTGACCAACTCTATACTGAGGGAAAACATAAGTGAGTCGTGACTATTCCAGTAGTTAACCCTAGTTAAATCTTTATTGAAATCAATATTTGAAAATTAAGGTTGAAACTTACAAATATCCGCGTATAAAATTGAAACGAACCTTATGTTATTAAAAGAATAAATATCCAGCGTGTTAACATGTTAAAATAAGACTTAACAGTAAAAAAATATCTAACCTATATTTTTTTCAGTTTGGTGTTTAACGTTGTTTTTGGGCTACTTTAGTGTCTAATATTTTATTTCGTAACTTAAATCATATTTTTAGTCAATGGACGTTAAAATTTTTTCGTTATCCAATAAAAACACTAAACGTGGCATGTTTTTATATATTTATTTAATTTCTGGATTACTTTAAAAATATAAAGTTATTAAATCCCCTCAGAGTTTTAATTTCTTTCAATCAAACCTCCAAATCACATCTCCCTCACCGTCCGGCATTCCCCATACGTCGGCAGTTCACAATTCACTACCCAAGCGTCAGGTACCTCACCGTATCCTCCACCCTCTAGTTGTCGATTAAAAGCTCAATCGGTCTTTTTTCCCTCATTGTTGGATGTTCCTCGGCGAAACAATCACCGGTTTTCGACAGTGGGATGATGGGGTTTTCAATAGTAGGGGCCAAAGAAGCCAAAGGTGGTCGGTAGTGATTGAATCAGTGGTAGGATGAGAGGAATTTAGGGAATTAGGGTTTATGTTTGGGGTTTTAGAGAAATTAAAGATTTTGGAGTTTTTTATAAAATAATTTGTTTTGAATTTTAATAAATAAAAAAGAGAAAATACCATGCCACGTGGCCATTTTTCATTTGATAACGGCGAAAAACTAACGTCTGTCACAGTGAAACCTAACCTGAACTACGGAATGAAACGTTAAGCACTAAAATGACCCAAAAAACGTTACGCATCAAGCTGATAAAAAAGGTATAGATTGGACATTTTTTTTACTATTAAGCCTTAAAATAAGTCCAAAATTCGGGCAAAAAATAAATATAAATGTACAAAAAAAAAATAGTTCAACCGATATAATACTTAAATATAATATAAAATAAGATAGTCGTTTTAAACTCTATACGCATATTTTTTTCTTCTTTTATTCTTTGTCTAATTAGTGTCGATATTAATTTTAGTGCTAATTGTCGACCCCGGTAATTTATATTTTTTTCGTTTTGTCTATTTATTTTGACATTTTCTTTTCGTTTTCTTCGCATATCTTGTTGTGCTTTCCTCTATCTTGACACATCTCTGCCATGTAATATGTAGTGGATCATCACTTTTGCAAATAGACGTGAAAGGTGGTTGCCGATTTGCGGGAATGTATCTAGTTCGTGTTTTGACAACTCCACAAAGACCCTTCCTAAAATTAAGGTTGTTCAAAAATACTCGACCCGGTTGACCCGACCCAACAACCCGGTGACCCAAACTTAAATAAATCGGGTAATCTTTTTAAAAAATTACTCGATCGGGTCAAGTACCCACCTCGGGATTTTTTCCGGGTAGTTGGGTCTGGTCTGGGCTAAATTTTTTTGGTAACCGGGTATCCGACCAACCAAATAATTTTAATATATTTATTTTTTAATTTTAAATTATATTTTTATTTTATATTCCTTAATATTTTTACCTACAAAGAAATTTAAATCTTTAAATTATTTTTGTGTTTGTATTATGTACTTTTAAGTTTTAAAATTTTTAAATATAATTTTTTGATTAAATAGAGAGGTGTTACATTTCAATACTGAGATTCAAAAGAAAAAAATGAGATTAGTATTTTGGTGATAAACTTTAATATATATATATATATATATATCCACATATTTCATCTTAAAACTAACTTCAATCACTATTTTTGTATTTAAATTATGTATTATGAACTTTTAAATTGTATGTGTTTATAATGTGATATTTTAAAACTTTAAAATTAAAAAAAAATGTAAATCAGGTACCCATTACCCGATTTTTTGGGTACCCGGGTTTCACGGGTACCAGTATAGCGTGTACCCGGTAAAACGGGCCGAGACACGGGCTGGTATATGGAGTACCTGGTTTTATCGTTTTTTTTGTGGAAAGAGAAAGTGTCTGATCTGACCAGTGCAACACTTATCTTTTTCTTTTTGGATTTATCGCTTTTTTGTTGTTGTTGTTTGAATGTTTAAAAACCTTTATTCGATAATGTTATTATTCTAATTTTTGTTCATCGATAATGTTGTCTGGTTGAAGTGTCAAAAAGAATATAAAATAAAATAATTTGCGGAATCATACTATGTAGTACAATGATAACTACGATGGTGGGATTAGCGTCGTAGCACTTAAGGGTGGGCGAAAAACTCGATTACCCGGTCCTGGTCCTGAACATGGTTAGATTCGGTAGATTTTTATCCGAAATTAGTTTCGGTGGGACCGAGACTGGCATGGTACCGAATGGCATTAAAGACGTTAGAAACAATTGAAGGCGCTTTTTTATTTCTCCTTATCGAACTTTCTGGTGGTCTTGCTTGCAATATATATAGTTCTTTAGTTTATTATATCTCTTTATGTATGAATATTATGAGCATGACTCATTTTAAGACTTCAACCTTCAAGCCTACAATATTTTGACTTTGTTATTTAATATTATTATTGATGGTTGAAATTTTTCTCCTGCTGCTCAAATTTTATTAATAATAGACTAATTGATCGAGTACCCGGTACTGGTACCGGTTCCCACTAGTATCGGGACCGGTTCCTGAAATCTTGGACTCGGTCTGACCGGGACTGGTTCCAATTTTCAAGAACTGGTGGTTACCAGGACGGGACCAATTATGGACAAATTGACCGAGTACCTGATATTGTCCACCCCTAGTAGCACCAACATTAGTAGACATAGAAGTAGAACCATCCTTGGGACGATTCTTGTAGGCAAGGGCATTCACTCCTAGAGGTGGCAATCGGGTCGTTTGAATCAGTTTTAAGTCATGTCATTTCGGTTCGGGTCATTTCGGGTCTGTCTATAATCAGTTTAGATTCGGTTCAGGTCTGGTTTGGACTAGTTTGGGTCTATGATTAGTCGGGTATAGTTTGGGTATTAGATCGGGTCAAAATTGAATCTGTGTTTTCGGGTCGATTCAATATTGGATCGATCGCTTTCGATTCAGGTCAAAATCGGGTCGTTCGAATCGATTTCAGGTCGGGTCAACCTTTGAATTTGCTGGTCAATTCGGTTTGAGTTGGTTATAATTTACAAAGACTTCATTGACATATAAGATTGTGTTAGTGGAGCATACATAAGATCATGTCAATTCGGTATGAGTTTGGTCAATTTCGATTTCTAAGCTTTATGTTTTAGGGTTTAGGTTTTAGTGTTAACACTTTATGGTTTAGTTTAAGGCTATTGATTTATAAGATTAATTATGATTCCTTAAGGTTTATGATTTATGGTTTAATATTAATAGTTTACGGTTTAGTTTAGTGTTATTGGTTTATGATATTAATTTAGATTATTTAAGGTTTAGGGTTTAGTTTAGAGTTATTGGTTTATGAGATTAATTTTGATTCCTTAAGGTTTAGGGTTTAGTATTAATTGTTTATGGTTTAGTTTAGGATTATTGGTTTATGAGATTAATTCTGACTTCTCAAGCTTTATGGTTTATGGTTTTGAGTTTAGTATTAATGGTTTATGGATTAGTTTAGGGTTATTGGTTGATGATATTAGTTTTGATTTAACTTGCTAATTTATGCATTTGAATTTGATTAAACACTTAAATTAGAGCTTCATGTGTACAATTGAACTAAATTAAAGTTTCAACTTTCATGTGTACAATTGAATTAAATTAAAGTTTCAACTTTCATGTGTACAATTACATATTTACATCCAAATCAAATTTTTGTGTATAATTATATTAAATCAAAGTTAATAATAATAATAATAATAATAATAATAATAATAATAATAATAATAATAATAATAATAATAATAATGCATGAATTGAATTAACTTATTAAATTTAGGATCTAATTGGGCTAAACTGAAATCTGAAAACATACATCACGGACAAAAGAATTCTAAAACTAAATGTGAAACTTCAATTAAATTAATCTAAATCGGGACTCAATTGAATTAAACTAAAAGCTAAAAGTGAAAATTTAAAACTTTAATAAAAAATATGCAATATCCGAAGGGCTAAACAATCAATTGTTAAAAATGGATGAAAATAAAATTTTGGAGGGAAAACAGTTTTTATTAGAAAAGGGTGGAGGAAAAACATTTTAACTAAAAGAAAAAGGAAAGAAAATTGCTAAAAAACATAATTTTGGAGGGAAAAAGCCACCCAATTTTTAAGTTTGAGATTAATTACCCTTTAAGTCTTGCTACGTTAAAAATGTTACATTTTAATATTAATATTCACTTTTAAGTTTTAGTTTAATTTAATTTGGTCACAAGTATGAAGTATCCCTACTGTTTGGACTTCGGATATAGCAATCCCTACACGGTGATATTTAGTCCTTAAAAATTTACTTTTAGTCGAAATCGACCCTTATTTATTTCGAATTTTTGTAATTTAGTCTAATAATTTTAATATACTAATATTTTTGTTCAATTTAGTTCATAAAATTTAATTTTTAGCTGAAATTGACCTTATTTATTTCTATGGTAAAATTGTGAAATTTGTCACTGGACTCTTAAATTTCTCCATTTTTAAATTGTCAAATTAATCTCTAATTTTAGTTTTATACTATATTTTATGGTAAAATTGTGAAATTTGTCATAGGGCTCTCAAATTTCTCTACTTTCAAATTGTCAAACTAGTCCTTAATTTTGGTTTATGGTTTAGAGTTTAGCCCTTAGTGTTAATGATTTAGGGCTTATGTTGTAGTTTAGTGTTATTGTTTTATGAGATTAATTTATATGGCTTAAGGTTTATGGTTTAGGATTTTTAGGGCTTAGTGTTAATGGTTTAGGGTTTATGGTGTAGTTTAGGATGAAGTTATGATCAAATATTGGGAGGGAAAATAGTCTATTAAACTTCTAAATTTAAAAATTAGGACAAAAGCCTTATTTGATTAATATTTAAACTTAAAATGATGTAAAATGTTATTATGCCACAATTTTAAGAAGAGTAAAAGTCTCTCGTAGTATAATACAAAAAAATAATAAAACATACATCATTTTACTATTTATCATATTGTTAAAATATATAACAGTAAAAGTAAATTATTCATTTGCTTTACCTTAATTATCGAGTTAAAATTAGGTCGATATTTCGTTCAGCTTTCGGTTCGGGTAGCCTTCGTTTTGGGTAAAATTGTTTCGGGTCCATTCGGTTCAGTTGAAAATCGGTTTGGGCCGATTTCGGTTCAACAAAAATTCGGGTCGGTTTCGGTTCAGTTTATTTCAAGTTTTGGATCAAATTTAGATATCATGTTCAACAAAAATTCGGATGTTGATTTGAACAAATAAATTCAGGTATCGAGTTAAGTTTGCCAAGTCTAATCACTCTTGGAAAGGATTGATCAAATCTGTGATAACAGCAATCTGCTAAGTGTCGTATCTTGCCACACAACTGGCATTGAAATCGTCTCCCTCCCTGACTTGATTGTTGTCGATAAGTTTATTGTGTGTTTGCATTACTATCGGATCCGAATAGTAAAGAAAATACAGATATCTGATACATTTTCTTCCTACGAAAATTAGGAAGATATTTACAGTTTGAAAGATACATAATCCAATAACAAACAAACTACAGTTTTCGACTTTACCTTCTAACCAGTTAGTCAATTAAAAGTATTACATCTAGTCAAAAGTTGTGTTGAACTTTGCTAAAAGCCCTCTTCTCTAAGTATCCAATATCCATCTTCAAGATAAAATGGGTCATGAGCTTTTATCTAGTTTACCAAGTTTGGCTCGGTATGGCACAGTAGCCGCTGTAGTTTTTACCCTCGGACCCTGAGAGAATTCACAGGCTTCAGCCATTGAAGCCAATCTTATTTCATCCGGAGGTATGAAACAGTCCGCAGACAGGCCTGGAACATTGAATGCCACTTCTTCGATTGCCCATACTTCTTCCATCCTGGTCCTTGTGTGGCTCATTGCAGTATCTCCGAACCGGAAAAGGGTCACCATGGAGCAACCCGAATGAGCAATCATTATTCCTTCAACAGATCTGTAGTCCTCGAGAAATGAATTGATTGTAGTCTCCCAGTACACAGCGTCTCCGCCATTGTTTTGTATACGGGTTAAATGTGAGTCTTCCAAGTGCACAAGAAGGCCTGTTTTCTGGCTGAAGTATCCGAATAAAACATGTCGAATGATCTCAGCAGGGCCTTCACTCCTGGACTTCAATGTCGCGGGATCAGCACAAAGCTTGAGGATGAAACAGTCCTCCCCGTTGATATTCTTTTCACCACTACATCTAGCATTTGTAAACATGCTTGCTGTGGTTATTGGATCAAGACCCTGAACAAAGGATACAGTTTCATACGACTGGATGAATAATTAAGCATAGTCGAGAAGAACAGTAAGCAAGCAAAGACATTAACGTTACCTGAAGTGCACGGCGGAGTGGCCTAACAGGCCCTCTAGCAGCATGTGCACCAAGCCAAGGAGTGTGCCGCCACACAAGCTTCCCATTGCAACCTGCCTGAACCTTGCTAGCACCAAGTGCGAGCTCGACGTACCACATGTCCGGATTCATTTGCCACAGGACAAACCCACCGGATTCAGGAATTTTCGAAGAATTCCGGATCTTGATGACCTTGTTAGCCGTCTCGAACTCAGAAGCTATCATTCTCACCCTACCCATAGGGTAAGCATTGCGGTTGCGGATGGAGTTTTAAAGCTTTTGCCCGCCTGAAGCAGCAGTATACTGCTGTAATATGTACTGAGCAGATGAAGATTCCTGGACAAACAGAACAGAAAACACATTACAGACAAATCCTTCCCTGGAAATCTAGACCAACAAAAAAATTCTTCAAATTAGCTTCATTTCTCCCAAAATGATCATCTCTAGGTGCTTACAAAATCCAATATCAGGTCTAGATTGCAAAATCAACCCCATTTAGCACCTTCTTTTCCTCCTCTTTGATCCGTGAAATTACCGAAAGAAAAATAGCAAATGAAGTCATCTCATTTGATTCCTATATCAAAATGAAGAACTTAATATTGATTCCATCAAAAACAAATTAGCAGAAGACTTTAATAACCCAAAATCTAGCACATTCTCTGAAAATTTCATCTGATTTTATTTTTAATAAAGCTTTTAAAACCAAGGCAATAAATGCAGCATAAGATGACATAGGGGTGCGGGGAGGGGAGGCTCACAATTGGGGTGTCTTTAATGCTGAGGTGAGGAAAAGGCTCCAACGCGCTAACATGCACCGGCGCGAGCGGCGCACCCAAGACACCAAGCAACAACCTCAGATCGGAGCGCTTACACGTTGAAGACGAAACGGAAGGACCGCGTGACAGCTGACCTTTCATCCATTGGGCCCACTTACCTTCCGTCCTCGAATCTTCACCGTCCGTTCCATCCGGATCAGGACCTTCTTTCAACGGCGACAAAGCTTCCGCCGGCCTCATTCCCCCCGACCTAAAGAAAAATGGCTCCGGGTGGTGGCTGTAATTCTTCCCCCGACGCCGCAGTAAGCTCGACATTGGTGATGCACTCCTCGCCGGACTTTTAGCTCGCGACAACCCCTGCTTTCTCTCCATTTCGACGACGAAAACCAAAAACCGGTAAGAGTTTAACGTTAAGCTTCCTAACCTTTTTTCTGGTATTAAAGCGCGCCAAGAGAAACTCCAAAAGTGTAAAAGAAAGAGGGAGGAAGAAGAATTGCTCACTCAAAAAAGCAGCTGAAGATAGTGAAGAGAAAAAATATACTCATGTAAATAAAAATAAGGGTAAACTATCTGCTTGACCACCAATCTATTGGGAAAGTTTTAAAATGACCACCATAGAAAAAAACGCGTCATTTTAGTACCCAAACTATTAAAATGGGATCAATTTGGCCACCTGCCGTTAAGAGGCTAACGGAAGGTGACGTGGCAGTTAAAAATTAAAGGTATAATCACACATTTGGTCCTTACTATTTACACATTTTTTCAATTTAGTCCTAATTTTAAACTAATAAAATAAATTAATTAGGTGGTGACACGTGTCAACACCTTATTGGAGGAATTTAATTATTTATATTTGATTAATAAATTATTTTCTTCCTCCAATCAGGTGGTGACACGTGTCACCACCTGTTTAGAAGAGAAAATCAAAGTTTAGCACAAATGCCTCCCAGGGGATTCGAACCTGGGTGATGTGGGTGCAAAAGCAGTGGCAAAGCCACTGCACCAAGCACAATTTTATGTTTTAAAACACCAAATTCAATATATATCTTTTTCCAATCAGTGTTCTCCTGGGTTCTCATTGTCTTCATCTTCCTATCATCATCTTTCTCACCAAGTTCATGCTTTGCACCACCCCATCTAATTTCAGCAGCAGTATGAGACCGGAACCAGAAAAGCATGTCCTTGGAGGTTATCCTCACCGCCGCCATCCCACAAACTACATCACCAAGTCTCAAAGCCCCCGGGAACCCAGCATCACACAAGCTATCGGTACTCAGACCCGTGGAATCCATATGATACTCAGAAAGCCACAACGCTATCTCATACAGTTGGGGATCGCTTGGAGTTACTCCTAGTTTCCATATTTTGTCCTTGTATAATAAGGCAGCCCCATCGCATTTCACCAAATCCATTATATTTGGGCTCTGTGATACAATACCGACGGGTGCATCACGCATAAGCATATCACACAAAAGGGTCTGGGTACGAAGGATATTCTTCTCAATCATTTGACTTTCCAACTCTAATTCCTTGTTAACATGGATGGCAAATACTTGAGCAAGAAACTCGCAGGCATACCTGAGAGGGAATGGAACAAACCTTGGAGTAGTGTTATGGCATACTACCAAACCCCACAATCTCTTTCTCTTTTGCTGTGACTGCGGGGAATCAGTGTTGTCACCCTCATCATCTCCATCATTGGAGATAACAGCCATAACCAGGGAAGCAATGGAATTCATGTTCACCATATACTGTAAATGGCAGCTGTGTGGAGCCCTTAGGGTTGAACCATAAAATGTTAGGTCAAAAGGAAGCTTATCATCTTGATATACTTTTACATGTTTCGCTCGACAATCAACAATCATACGGACTTTATTCTTCATAAACAAAAACCGAGCAGCCTGAGGGATATCAGTGGCTGGATAATGCAAACCTAAATATGGCTCTAGGCCAGGCTTTGTTATCTCAGAAACCACTTCCCCATGGTCATCATCATGGAATTCATAGGCCATCACCCTGTCATAACCAGTGAGCTCAAAAACCTCCTGCACCATCGTATCACAGAGCCTTTCCATGCTTCCACTAGGAAGAGACTGCAAGCGAGTAATTGCCTTTGCTGCTAGCTTGTACGACTGGAAGACAAGTTCTAAAGCTTTGCTTTAAACAATCCATCAAGCTAAATTTTTTGGTGAGTCCAATCTTGAATTCATAACTCACCACACTTCCATTTTTCACCTGCACCATGCTTAATTGAGTGGCATAAGCTGGAGATGATGAAGACAATGAGAACCCAGGAGAACACTGATTGGAAAAAGATATATATTGAATTTGGTGTTTTAAAACACAAAATTGTGCTTGGTGCAGTGGCTTTGCCATTGCTTTTGCACCCACATCACCCAGGTTCGAATCCCCTGGGAGGCATTTGTGCTAAACTTTGATTTTCTCCTCTAAACAGGTGGTGACACGTGTCACCACCTGATTGGAGGAAGAAAATAATTTATTAATCAAATATAAATAATTAAATTCCTCCAATAAGGTGTTGACACGTGTCACCACATAATTAATTTATTTTATTAGTTTAAAATTAGGACTAAATTGAAAAAATGTGTAAATAGTAAGGACCAAATGTGTGATTATACCTTTAATTTTTTAACTGCCACGTCACCTTCCGTTAGTCACTTAACGGCAGGTGGCCAAATTGATCCCATTTTAATAGTTTGGGTACTAAAATGACGCGTTTTTTTTCTATGGTGGTCATTTTAAAACTTTCCCAATAGATTGGTGGTCAAACAGATAGTTTACCCTAAAAATAAAAAACCAGCCCTCAAATTTTGTCTTTTTTTTCTGTTTTAAGTACCTAAATTATGGTTTAGGCAAAATGAACCCTTAAACTATTATTTTTAGTCCTATTAAATCCGATAGTTATTTAAGTCAAAAGAAATTATTTCGATTAATAAGATATTGACACATAATAAAAAAAATGACCAATAGATAGTTTAGGGACTAAAAGAAAAAAATGACATAATTTAGGTACGACCAAAAAATAATTTAAAGACTTAAAGAGACAAAATATAATAATTTTGGGGCTTATTTTGCCCAAATCATAATTTAAGTGCTTAAAACAAAAAAGAAAACTTAGTTAAAGAGCAGACTTTTCATTTAACTCAAAATAAAAACGAGAGAACACGTTAAAGACAAAGAAATATACAAAATAATTTTTTTAATCAAAAAATATAAACAAAATAATTTAGACTTGCCTTAAGCACTTAATTTTTGAAAATAACATTATTTAAGTTTTTATTATTTATATACTTGAGAAATTAAATATCATTAAATTCTTAATGGATAGATTAAAATAATTAAATTATTTGATTAGTTAACATTATATTTAACAGTTTTTTCTTCACATGTGTTTGTCACACGTAAAACTACAAAATTTCACGTGATAATTACATGTTTTCTTTAAAACATTATTTTAATAATTTATAAGAATTTTAAAAATTTTAAATAATTTTTTTTTGAAAATATCTAATGATAATATCATAACGTAATATTCAACACCAACTATTAAAATGCATGTTAATTTTAATTTTCAATGCTAATAAAAATATGAATTAATGAAATTTAGCGTATAAGACTATAATTAAATTAAAAAAAATCTTATTTAATTTATTTTAAAAGTTCAAGGCTTAATTCATCCTAATATCAATAATTTATCTAGAAAACAACTAATTTTGCAGGTTATTCCCGCCGCCGCGAGTCAAAGTTGAGTTAGGTAGGTGACATTCCTGTCACGCCGCGAGTTACAATTCAAATCAATTGCTTACGTGCAAATATACTTGTAAACATAAATTATTTGACACGTAATAAATTATTTTTTGATGATTCAATATTTTTTTGATGAATGCGTAATAAATTAATTTAATAATTATAGTTCTTAAAAGGTAAAAAGTTAAAAATAGCCTTTAATGTTTCACATTTTGGTCATTTTAATCATATTTTTTTTGTGTGCAAGCAACCACTTAACGTTTCATTTTGCGTTCAAATTCCACCCTTGTTTGATGAAAACTGTTAGTCAACTAACGGTAAACGCTTGAGGCTGACATAACTTGTTTGTAGGGCATGTGGAACGGGTTACACGGGGAAAACCGAAGAGAAATCTGTTAAGGCTCCACTTCGATTAGCAACCCTAGAAAATTTTCTTTTAATATTATCTTGTCTAAATGCCATTACACGACCTATGTGAAGAGACACGCAGCGGAAAAACAAACACGGACATGAACCAAGCAAACAGACATTCAAAAGGTTGATTTTTAATGATTTATTACAAGTCGTGTCGATACGCCTAAGGCTGTATCGATATGCCATCAACGGTCATGTCCCCATGGTCAACTTCAAGAAGTCGTATCGATACCCTTCGCGGCTGGTATCGATAGGCCCTTATAGGTCAAACTCCCAAAGTCAACATCAGGGACAGTATCGATACACTTAAGGCTCGTCAAAATCTCATATTTTCAGAGAACATTTTGGGTATCGGTACGCCCCCGTGTATCGGTATGCCTTGCCCAAAACAAGGGACCATATCGATACAGCCCTTGAGCGTATTGATACGCCATGCCCAGAAAGATTGGTTTTAGTAGCTAAAAACACAAGAGATCCAATAGAAGACACATTAAACATACATTTAAGCAACTTACAACCACACATGCAACACCAGGCAACCATGGATACACACATAAGACAAGATAAACACTTAACGAAACAACATTCAACAAGATAAGTTTTATGAGGGAAACATCCATGCTCAACATTCACCAACAAAGTCAAAAGCTAAACCAAAGCATATTTCAACATAGCAAGAGGCATTACAAGCTAAACACATCCCAACAAACTTGTCTAAGCAAAAAGGACATGCAACAACTCCTCGAAACAAAAGTGTTGGGTTTTAAGGTGCTCAATTCCTTCAACCGTTCTTGCTCGCCAAGTGGTGGAGAAGTGAAATTTTGGGTGGATGTGGTGTGGAAGCTTTAAAGATAATTGACACAATGATTTACAATGGTTCAACCTTCTAACCAAGGTCTACATCCACTACCTTAGCTTCCCACTAAGGATTTCCAATCAATCCACTATTGATTCGTTCCATTTTCTAGGCTTAGGAGGAAACCCTTATACACCGATCAAGCTTTCTACCCAAAGCCTTGATCAAACCCTCTTTGCAAGAGAAAAGATAAGCAAACTTAAATCCCTCTAATAGGTATTTGTTTGCACAATTTAGCTCTCACTCAAAACCTAAAATACTTGAGCAAATTTAACAATTTTGGCTCACTAGTGTTTGTCTATACAAAGAAACGACAATTTAAGTACAAAGACAATTCATGATCATTTGTTGATTGACAATTGAAGCATTAACCATTACTTGATGCTTGGAGGTCCCTTTTATACTCCTCTTTGAGTTTGTAGCCGTTAGGGATGAATTAGAGCCGTTGAGGACTTTATTTCCCACTATTAATGTTGTTATGCAGCTTTCTGTATCGATACGCGTGGACCCGTATCGGTACGACCTTTATCAAAAACTAGCCGTTGGGATCTTGCCAGCCTAGGTGTATCGATACGCTTGAGGGCGTATCAGTACGATGTTGCATTTAAAAGACTGTTGGGAAACTAGCCGTTGGGTTGTTAAAACTGAGATCGGTACGCTTACCAGGCGTATCGAAACGATCCCTTACTGTATCGAAACGACCAAGCCTGTTTCGATACAAGTTTTGGTAGTGACCAGACTTGGGCAAAAAGGTATCGATACGGGTTGGACTGTATCGGTACGGGCAGCTTGAAAACATAAGTCCGGTTGTTTTAAATCATGAAAAACTTTGCCAAAAACCTTTTAAGACTCCTCAAACATAAATTCAAGTTGTTTGGACTTAGAGACAAGTTTTGAATTCTTTTCAAATTAGTCCAAAACATTTTTCAATTATTATATCAAAACATTAGTTCTACAAAAAGGTCATATCCCATTGCTTAAATACTAATTATTGAAGTCTAAAATCATACTTGAGCAAACTAAACTCCCTTGGATTCTCCCTTGTTCCCCTAGCTGCTCCGTAGATCTAAGTGCATGCATTGTTGGAAAGAGGAGCATAAGCATTTAAGCTTAGTGAGTGGTGCTCAAAATGGTAGCTACAACAATGCAGTTTTAAAACATAAGTTGCTTGAAACCAAAATCATTTCCCATGCTTGAACACACAACAACATGCATTTAGCATCACATGCATTTATCGAATGCAACCACAAGCCATAAGCTTACCTCATGCTCATTCTCATAACACAAGCAATGTAATCAACTACATGCATAAGCATAAATGGAAGGAGCAATGCAACATGCTTAACATGAGAATTTAGAGCACCATGGGTATATTGACATTCATCGCTTTTACTCGAATATGCGGATAGTTTCTCAAACTCACTAGACATTTATGGTGGAATCTCACATCACTGTACTCCTCCTTAGTGGAATCTAACATCAATAAGGCCATACGCGAATTTTACCTCGAGAGCACTCGAATCCTATTGATCGATCAATTATATCCGGTAGCAACTCAACACGTGCCAATATACTCATTTCACAAACCACAAGCATCGTCGATGCTTGAACCATTTCTCATGACCAAACTTCCATGCAAGGCATGTACTCACAATGCAAATAGAAACACAAGTCATCAATTCCAACATGTGCAACAATGCAATATATCACATAACAACATGACATGTTCAATATGCATCAAGAAACCATAAAACACAATTTAATTGCGTGAAATCTTTAAAACTTACTCTTAAGTTTGGATTGGCCTTTCAAGCTCAATCCAAACTCCTAAAACACTTCCTTAACCACATTAAGGCTTTTAAAATTGATCCAATTACCAGCCAACACACAAACGCTATCCAAGATGCCGATTCAAGCCTCCGGACTCACGTCCACGAAACTCAAATTTGATTCATCTGCTTTAGGCAACCCAAAACCGAACATTAGAATGCTAACATACATATAAACCATAAACAACCCGGAATCCAACTTCTTGCAACCAAAACACATTGATATTTAACCTAAACTTCACCCTAAATTGTTCTAACAAAACCTCAAAGCTGAACCCATCATTTTCAAAAACCAAAACACATTCAAAACTATCTAAAAACATCCCCCAACAATAAAGGAACCATCAGCCACGATTTCAACCCAAAACCAAGCTAAAAACTCTACATTTTCAACCCCAAAATTTTATTTTTTTGACCCACTTCGGGTTTCCTCATATCTAGTCATTATTATGTTTTACTACTCAAAACTTAGATTAAAGTACATGTTTAACCATAGAAAATCAAACCCACGAAAATCTAATAAAAATACTCATTTTTCAACCCAAAACCCAAAATAAATTTTAATGGGTTTAAAGGAAAGATTTCAATGAGTACAAATCAAATAAGTGAAAATCAAAGTAAGGGAGGAATTACCTTCAAAGTTTGCTTGATGAAATGTTGAAACCAATGAAATAGTGAAAATGGGTTTTGATGAAGAAGATAACGATAAAAGTGGGTTTGAAGAATATGATAGCTTTTCAAAACCTTTCTCTGAATTCTAAAATTCTCAATTTTCCTTTTTATTAAAACCAATGTTATCTATTAAAAATAACATTCTAATTTCATTTTCAAACTATGACCCTCATTTTAAAATGGTCCCTAAACTTTTGAACATTTTAATTTTATCCTCAAATTATCAATATGTACTAATCATGTCATATGCTAATAAAATTGTTATAAAAATTATTAACATCATGCAAATATTGATGTGTATTAAATCATGTAAATTATTAACATAAACAATAATTAATTTTGAGTTTATACAAAATGATGATTTAACTTTGAAACGTAGAAATAAAGAAAGAGAAACTCCAAAAGTGTTTTTATTAGGGTAAACTACCTGAAATACCACTCAACTTTAATGTGTGACTCTAATATGCCACTGAAATAAAATTCGATACTATAATACCATTGAACTTCACTGTGTGATTCAAAGTTAGCACTCCACCGTTACTCCCATTACGGAATTCTGACGTGGACTCTAACTCCCGTTACAGGGATGACGTGGCCGATAAAAAAATAATATCTTTTTCCATATATGATCCACCTCATTATATTTTATGTTTTATTTTTACTATAAAATCTCTTTTGGCTGGAAACAAAACCCTAATTTCCTATTTTCTATTTCCCATCATAGATTTTGAAGCTGATCCAAATCAATGGAGGTAGAATGGCAAAGATCAAGTGAACGCAGGGTTGAAGTAGAATAACCCATTTCAATTCCGGTGTGTGGATGCGGATATCCGGCAAAGCTGACTACATCGTGGTCTAATGCCAACCCTGGAAGGAGATTCTTTGGCTGCAAAAATTACGGGAGTTTTCTTCATAAACATTGTAGATTTTTTTGTTGGTTTGATCCTCCAATGAGCCCACGTGCAAGAGTTGTTCTCGTCGGACTGCTAAACAAAATCAAGACGAATAACATCCAAAGAAGGAATGAAAGATTTGTTTGGATTTTTGTTTTGATTATCAGTATTGTACTACTGTGGTACTTAATGCACTAAGGGGAGTGGAAATGTTTATTAGTTATGTTTTGTTGGAAAGGATGATGATGAAATTGATAAGATGAGATGAAATCGATAGGAGTGAAAAACGAAACGAAAGGGAAGAATAAAAGAACACGTGCAAAATAAATTTCTATTTTATTTATTCTAAAATTGATTTTACAAGGATAAAAGGAGTTTATATTTATACCAGTATAAGACTTAAAGAAAGAATAAAAGAAATACAACTTATACCGGTATAAGACTTAAAGAAAGAATAAAAGAAATACAACTAACTAATTAAACATGTTTACTGTATTAAGCATGTTTACTAGTTATATCTGGAAAACCCATGATCGATCACTACAATCTTCTTTCAGAGAAAACCCAGAGAAACCCACTTGAATAATCAATAACAATCCATAGAAAACCCACTGATTTTTTTGCGTCTAATTTCAGAGTGATTTCTGAAGTTTGAAATTTCATTAACCTAATTTTGAGGAGATAAAGAGTCTTTAACAAAACTACGTCGTTTTACAATAAAAATAAAACATAAAATATAATGAGGTGGATCATATCTGGAAAAAGATATTATTTTTTTATCGGCCACGTCATCCCAGTAACGGGAGTTAGAGTCCACGTCAGAATTCCGTAATGGGAGTAACGGTGGAGTGCTAACTTTGAATCACACAGTGAAGTTCAATGGTATTATAGTATCGAATTTTAGTTCAGTGGCATATTAGAGTCACACATTAAAGTTGAGTGGTAGTTTACCCTTTTTATTATTTGATTAGTTAAGATTATATTTAACTAACAGTTTTTTCTTCACATGTGTTTGTCACACGTAAAACTACAAAATTTCACGTGATAATTACATATTTTCTTTAAAACATTCTTTTAATAATTTATAAGAATTTTTAAATATTTTTTTTGAAAATATCTAATGATAATATCATAACGTAATATTCAACACCAACTATTAAAATGCATGTTAATTTTATTTGTCAATTCTAATAAAAATATGAATTAATGAAATTTAGCGTATAAGACTATAATTAAATTAAAAAAATAAAATCTTATTTAATTTATTTTAAAAGTTCAAGGCTTTAGGCTTAATTCATCCTAATATCAATAATTTATCTAGAAAACAACTAATTTTGCAGGTTATTCCCGCGGCCGCGAGTCAAAGTTGAGTTAGGTAGGTGACATTCTTGTCACGCCGCGAGTTACAATTCAAATCAATTGCTTACGTGCAAATATACTTGTAAACATAAATTATTTGACACGTAATAAATTATTTTTTGATGAATCAATATTTTTTTTGATGAATGCGTAATAAATTAATTTAATAATTATAATTTTAAAAAATAAAAGGTCAAAAATAGCCCCAACGTTTCACATTTTGGTCATTTTAGCCATATCCTCTTTTTTGTGCAAGCAACCACCTAACGTTTCATTTTTCGTTCAAATTTCACTCTTGTTGGATGAAAACCGTTAGTCAATTAACGGTCAACGCTTGAGGCTGACATAACTTGTCTGAGAGGCATGTGGAACGGGTTACACAGAGAAAATCGAAGAGAAACTTGTTAAGGCTCCACTTCGATTAGCATCCCTAGAAAATTTTCTTTTAATATTATCTTGTCTAGATGCCATTACACGACTTATGTGAAGAGACACGCAACGAAAAAACAAACACAGACTTGAACCAAGCAAACAAACATTCAAAAGGTTGATTTTTAATGATTTATTACAAGCTGTATCGATGCGCCATCAACGGTCAACTTCCAAGGGTCAACTTCAAGAGGTCGTATCGATACCCTTCAAGGCTGGTATCGATACGCCCTTATAGGTTAAACTCCCAAAGTCAATACCATGGACCGTATCGATACACTTAAGGCTTGTATCGATACCTCAATTTCTCGTCAAAATCTCATATTTCCAGAGAATATTTTGGGTATCAGTACGCCCCCACGTATCACTACGCCTTGCCCAAAACAAGAGACCGTATCGATACAGCCCTTGAGCGTATCGATACGCCCTGCCCAGAAAGACTGATTGTTGAGTTGTGTGGGGCTCGATTCGTTCAACCAATGTGGCTCATCAAGTGATGGAGAGGTGGATTTTTGGGTGGAAGGGTTGTGAAAGCTAAAAAGATAATTGACACAAAGATTTATAGTGGTTCAACCTTCTAACCAAGGTCTACATCCACTACCTTAGCTCCCCACTAAGGATTTTCAATCAATCCACTATTGATTCGTCCCCTTTTCTAGGCTTAGGAGGTAACTCTTATACACAATCAAGCTTTCTACCCAAAGCCTTGATTGAAACCCTCTTTTACAAAGAGATAAATGAAGCAAAAACAAATCCCTCTAATAGGTGTTTATTTGCACAATTTAAGCACTCACCCAAAACCTAAAACACTTGAGCAAATTTGACAATTTTGGCTCACTAGTGTTTGTCTATACAATAAATGACAATTTAAGCTCTAAGACAATTCTTGATCATTTGATGTTTGACAATATGAGCATTAGCATTTACTTGATGCTTGAAGGTCCCTTTTATACTCCTTGATGAGTTTATAGCCGTTACTAGCCGTTGAGGATGAATTGGAGCCGTTTAGGACTTTATTTCCCTTCATTAATGCTGTTCTGCAGCCTTCCGTATCGATACGCTTGGACCCGTATCAGTACGACCTTTATCAGAAACTAGTCGTTGGGCTCTTGCCAGCCTAGGCGTATCAGTACGATTTTACTTTTAAATGACCGTTGGAAAATAGTCGTTGGGGTTGTTGGAAAGGGGATCGGTACGCTTACCAGGCGTATCGAAACGATCCCAATCCGTATCGAAACGGCCAAGCCTGTCAATATGGGTTTTGGCAGTGACCAAACTGGGCAAAAAGGTATCGATACGGGTTGGACCGTATCGGTACGGGTAGCTTGAAAACTTAAGTTTGGCTATTTAAAATCAATAAAAACATTGCCAAAAACCTTTTAAGATCCCTCAAACATAAATTCAAGTTGTTTGGACTTAAAACCAAGTTTTAAATTCTTTTCAAATTAGTCCAAAACATTTTTCAATTATTATATCAAAACACTAGTTCTACACTGATTTTAGCAGATAAAAAAACACAAGAGATCCAACACAAGATACATTAAAAATACATTTAAGCAACTTACAACCACACTTGCAACACCAGGCAACCATGGGTTACACACATAAGGCAAGATAAACACTTAACGAAACAACATTCAATAAGATAAGTTTTATGAGGGAAACATTCATGCTCAACATTCGCCAACAAAGTCAAAAGCTAAACCAAGGCATATTTCAACATAGCAAGAGGCATTACAAGCCAAACACAACCCAACAAACTTGTCTAAGAAAAAAGGACATGCAACAACTCCTCGAAACAAAAGGTCATATCCCATTGTTTAATACTAATTATTGAAGTCTAAAACCATACTTGAGCAAACCAAACTCCCTTAGATTCTCCCTTGTTCCCCGAATTGCTCCGTAGGTCTAAGGGTCTGCATTGTTTGAAAGAGGAGCGTAAGCATTTAAGCTTAGTGAGCGGTGCTCAAAACGATAGCTACAATAATGCAGTTTTAAAACATAAGTTGCTTGAAACCAAAACCATTTCCAAATCATTTCCCATGCTTGAACACACAACAACATGCATTTAGCATCACATGCATTTATCGAATGCAACCACAAGCCATAAGCTTACCTCATGTTCATTCTCATAACACAAGCAATGTAATCAACTACATGCATAAGCAAAAATGGAAGGAGAAATGCAATATGCTTAACATGAGAATTTAGAGCACCATGGGTATATTGACATTTATCGCTTTTACTCGGATATGCGGATAGTTTCATTAACCCACTAGACATTTCCAGTGGAATCTCACATCATCGTACTTACTCGTCTAGTAAAAATATAGCTTTCGGTGGAATCTCACATCACCGTACTCCTGCTTAGTGGAATCTAACATCACTAAGGCAACGTGCGACTTTTACCTCGAGTGCACTCTAATCCTATTGATCGATCAATTATATCCGGTAGCAACTCAACACGTGCCAATATACTCATTTCACAAACTACAAGCATCACTGATGCTTGAACCATTTCTCATGACCAAACTTCTATGCAGGGCATGTACTCACAATGTAAATAGAAACACAAGTCACCAATCCAACATGTGCAACAATGCAATATATCACATAACAACATGACATGTTCAATATGCATCAAGAAACCAAAAAACACAATTTAATTGCGTGAAACCTTTAAAACTTACACTTGAGCTTGGATTGGCCTTTCAAGCTCAATTCAAACTCCTAAAACAGTTTCTTAACCATGTTAAGGCTTTTAAAATTGATCCACTCACTAGTCAACACATAAACACTATCCAAGATGCCATTCAAGCCTCCGGACTCATGTCCACAAAACCCAAATTCGATTCCTCTGCTTTAGGCAACCCAAAACAGAACATTAGAATGCTAATATACATATAAACCATCAACAACCCGGAATCCAACTTCTTGCAACCAAAACACATTGATATTCAACCTAAACTTCACCTAAAATCGTGGTAACAAAACCTCAAGCTGAACTCATCATTTTCAAACACCAAAACACATCCAAAACCATCTAAAAACATCCCCCAACAACAAAGGAACTGTTAGAAAAATGTATGGTACATGGACATTTTAGAGCTTGAATTTGAGTGGGTTCCATTAGTCAAATTATTTGGGACTAAGTGGATTATTAAAATACTACAAGAGTAGATGAAATGTGTATATTTACATGCTCAAAATGTTCAATGAGTGAATGAGAAATTGTTGCTCAAAGTAACACCCATAGTGTTGAAAAAATGAAATGGAAAGTAAAATGTCCCAAACTTGTTGGGAACATAGATTTGAAAAGCTTTATATGTAAAAGCTCTTCATGTTATTGATGGAAACAAGACAAAGGCTTGGACTAGATACTTTGGGCTAGTCATAGTTTAATTATATAAAAATAAAAAATGTGCATTAGGCCATGGATTAATTATGTAACTCTTCAAAAACTTAACTAGAAGATTAATTATGTAATTAATCATGTCCCCTGCCTGAACACTATAAAAGAAGGCCTCTTGTTTCTATCCAAAACACACCATATAAACCCTCTAGCCAAATTGTTAATAGTGTTCTGCTTCTGTAAAGTTCGTCGTTGCAGTCAAGGTTACATTGTTCCTTTTGCTGTATTTTAGTGTTATATCCTAGGAGACATACGTTCCATAGTAACTCCAAACACCAATAGGGGACGAATATGTTTTAAGGACATTGTAATAGCACATGCCTCGGTCTAAGTTTTTTGATCGATTACTGGTTTTTTCCTTTGGTTTCTATTATCTTTGAATTCCGGTTTATTTCAGTTTCATTTACAAAAATTGTTTTTAATATTTTTTTTGTTGTTCCTCTTTTTAACTTGCTTCGTTTGCTATCTAATAGGAACCATCAGCCACAATTTTAACCCAAAACCAAGCCCAAAATTCTACCTTTTCAACCCCAAAATCTCATTTTTTGACCCACTTCGTGTTTCCTCATATCTAGTCATTATTATGTTTTACTACTCAAAACTTAGATTAAAGTACATGTTTAACCATGAAAAATCAAACCCACAAAAATCCAATAAAAATGCCTATTTTTCCAACCCAAAACCAAAAATAAATTTTAATGGGTTTAAAGGAAAGATGTAACCCCCTCGTCCCGGTCTGGTCGGACGACCGGTCCGAGTGGGCCACACGGGGAAAACCGAAGCGAAACCCGTTAAGGTTCCTCCTCGGTTAACGACCCAGAAAATTTCTTTTAAAATTAATCTTCTCTAAATGCACATTTAATTCCTATGTGATCACAACAACGAAGACAAACATTCGCGAAGCAATAACTCGAGCAACATAAGCAAAACAACCTATTTTTATGCAATTTAACAGGCCGTTTCGAAACACCCTCAAGGTGTATCGAAACGCCTTGACCTGGTCAAAACTTCAAAGCCCACACGAGGATTCCGTTTCGGAACGGGGGTCAACCGTTCCGAAACACCCTCCCTGGTCAACTTCTCGTGGTCAACGAGAATTGACCGTTTCGAAACACCATAGACCCGTTTCGGAACACCTTCATCTCGCCAATTTCTCAAAATTCCAGTAGCAAAAGTGTACCGAAACAGCCCCTATCCGTTTCAAAACGCTCGGCCATAAACAAAGGGACCGTATCGAAACTGGGTGACCCATTTCGAAACGCCCCCTTTCTGCAGACTAGTTTTGGCTGGTTTAAGGCACAAGGGTGCCCCTAAACACCACCAAAACCTCTAACAACACTTTAACAACAATTCTAAAGGCAAACCAACATACCAACATGCTTTAACATCATTAAAACGAGACTAAACACTAAGGCACAACATCACAAGCCATACATCAAACATGTCATTATAGGTATTAAGCTTTCACATATCCAACACTTAGGCAATTCTATATCGAAAAATACTAACATGGTTTCAAGAAAGGCATACATCCCAAAAGCCGATTTAACAAACATAAACAAGGAGTCTAACATGCTCCTAAACAACATCAACCACAACATACTTCAAAAGCATCACAATACGATTACATGTCCCATTGCTTGACCATTACATCTTAATTTAAAAGTTCATACTTGGTAGCTAAACAAGCACCACAAGCACACTTGGAGGCCCCCTTCTTGCTCCTAGCAACCCACGAACTAAGGATTTGCATTGTCGAACAAAGAGAGAGCGTAAGCAATAAAGCTTAGCGAGGGTAAGCTCTTTAAAAACAAACCTCGACAATGCAGGGTCCAAGCACGATCTTAGCCAAGGTAAACACACAACTACCAAGGATCCTCAAGAGCCACAAGTTAAAGATGCATGAATAATATCCAAATATATGTCATGCTCAACAAGCTCTATTTCAAAACATATGTAAACACATATAAGCATCCAAGTAGAAATCACATTCTTCAACACATTGATATACATATCAATCAATATTGGAACCTAGCTATGACCCGAATACGCGGATAACCCGTTAGAACTCATATCCAACAACCACTTTACCTCACGGTGGGATTACACTCATCACCGGTCTCGCGGAGGGGATTCCACTCATCCTTACGCCCCGTCGATGGG
Organism: Hibiscus tridactylites; assembly: GCA_958450335.1. NCBI lineage: Eukaryota > Viridiplantae > Streptophyta > Magnoliopsida > Malvales > Malvaceae > Hibiscus > Hibiscus tridactylites. Next base: position 78,152,909 of record OY288266.1, read on the forward strand.
ATTCCACTCATCGTCGACTAATATATATAACAATTTCCGGGCGTACCTGTACTCTTCCTTGGTGACTCAACGCCACCAAGGCCACGAGCGACTTTAGTCTCATGTATGCACACTAACATCCTAATGATCGATCATTTGTACTCAAGCATACTAGTGCAAACATTTAACTCATTCCACATTATTCATTTCAATCAATTCCGTGCTTAGCACGTACTCACCATGATCATAATCATGAACCATTTCCATGCATGCCATAAGCATTACAAATCATGCCTCATCTCACATGTATATCACATTATACATAAATCAATCATATCACAAGTCATACGAGGCATAAACATCCAAATACAAGTTTATCCAATAGCTCTAGATCAAGTTTAGGATTAGGCTACCACCCTAATCCTAACTCTAGGTGGGTCTACCAAGCCCAACCTAGTCCACATACTCGAAAAACCATTTAAAAACCATATAAAACGTTTAACCACTCACCTAAGCTTCCAAGCTCCAAGCCAAGCAAGCAACCACTCTCACGTTTCCAGATTTCCTCTCGATGCTTCACCAACACAAGTTCCCGCTTCTAAACAACCTCAATCACAATTCAAACAATCTCAAATCAGCCCAACACCAAAAGACCAACCTGGAACACAATTCAAACACAAGTTACAATGTTGCAAGCCATGAACAAACCTCAATATTTGCAATCTCGGTCAGCCCCAAAACCACATCCAAAATCCATGTTTCCAACACCCATTGTACCCTCAAATGATCCCAAATCAACCCCTAACCATAGTACTATCAATAGCCTATCAATTTCCACTTAAAACAACCCCCAAAACTCACCTAAAACCCTCCAAAAACCCCATTTTTACCCAATTTCGGGAATTGCTCAAAACCATTCAAAATTCACATATGTTGTACCATTTGACTCCTATACTTCATAACTAACCATATTAAATCAAAATATTAAGTTTAGCTACACAAAGGCACCATTTTTAATCAAGTCCTTTGAAAACCCCATTTTCAAAACTTCAATGAAAATGCAAACAAATGGTACTTTTAAAGAGAGGGAGTTGAGGAGAAGTCAAAAACGATGTTACCTTTCAAATATGAGTTGAAATGGATGAGCTTTATGATGGAATAGTGATGAAGAGGAGAGAGCTCTATTTTCACGTTGGGGAGGTTTGGGGAAGAGAGTGAATAGTGGAAAGATGATAGGAAATGGGGATTTAAATTAGAAGATGGGCAAATTACCAAAAGGCCATTAATGAATGGTTATCTTCTTTTCTTTAAGAACTCTCCATTTTACAATTCCTTCAATTTGGTCCAATTTCAAATATTTATTTTTGAAACCCGAAACTTAAACGATTATTTTTAATTATAAACCCGAGCCCAAATAATATTAAAATATTATTTTCACCTAACCCCTAAACCCGGGTGTTACAACTCTTCCCCACTTAAGGAATTTCGTCCTCGAAATTACCTGACGGAAACAAATACGGAAACTGCTCAACCATATCAGCTTTCCTCTCCCACGTGGCCTCTTCCACACCTCTATGTCTCCACAACACCTTGACCAACTCTATGGTCTTGCCACGCAACACCTTGCTATCAGAAGCAAGTATCTCAACAGGCCCTTCATTATAAGACAAATCCAGATTCAACTCTATTTCCTCTACGAGCATAACATGAGAAGGATCCGATCTATATCTTCTAAGCATAGATACATGAAAAACATCATGGATCTTTTCTAACTCAGAAGGTAACCTCAAACGATAAGCTACAGGCCCAATCCACCCAACTATCTCATATAGACCAATGAACCTCGGACTCAACTTACCCTTCCGACCAAATCTCATTACCTTCTTCCACGTAGATACTTTCAGAAACACTTTCTCACCCACGGAGTACTCAATATCTTTCCACTTCAAATCTGCATAAGACTTCTGACGATCGGAAGCTGCTTTCAAATGGTCACAAATCAACTTCACCTTGTCGGTAGTCCCCTTAAGCAAATCCGGCATAGGTAACAATCTCTGACCTGTTTCAGCCCAACAAATCAGAGTCCTACATCGTCTACCATACAAAGCCTCATAGAGAGCCATCTGAATATTGGACTGATAACTGTTGTTGTAAGCAAACTCAACTAATGGTAAGTGCTTCTCCCAAGAACCCTGGAAGTCAATCACACAACAACGAAGCATATCCTCTAGAATCTGTATCACTCGCTCTGACTGCCCATCAGACTGCGGATGATAAGACGTGCTGAAATGCAAATGGCTACCTAGAGCACTATGTAAGCAACCCTAGAACCTCGAAGTAAATCTAAGATCCCTATCTGAAACAATAGACTTCGGAACTCAATGAAGTCTTACAATCTCACGGATGTACAAGTTTTCCAACTTGTCTAAGGAATCTGTAGTGTTCACTGCTAAAAAGTGAGCACACTTAGTGAACCTATCAACAATCACCCAAACAGAGTTCTTCTTCGAAGGAGACAAGGGCAACCCCGATACAAAATCCATGGTGATCCTCTCCCATTTCCATTCCGGAATCTTCAAAGGCTGTAACAAACCTGAAGGAACCTGATGTTCTTCCTTCACTCTCTGACAAACCATACAACGACTCACATACTCGGCTACATCTTTCTTCAAACCAACCCAGAAGTAATCTTTTTTCAAATCGCGATACATCTTGGTACTACCCGGATGCATAGAAAAGGGACTCGAATGTGCTTCACTCGGAATCTGACGTCTCAACTCAACATCTTCTGGCACAACAATTCTATCTCTAAAGCACAACAAGCTCTCACCACTGAAACTATACTCGGTCGGTCTTCCTTCGGCTATGTCCTGAACATGAGGAACTGATGTCACATCTTGCAACTGCTTCTCTCTAATCAACTGAATCAAGGAAGGCTTCACTTGCAACTCGGTGATCAAACCACCATCATCAGATACACTCAATCTAGCAAACATAGCTCTTAACTCAACGACCACTTTTCTACTCAAAGCATCGGCCACTACATTCGCTTTACCCGGATGGTACTCAATGGTCAAATCATAATCTTTTAGCAACTCAAGTCATCTTCTTTGTCTCAAGTTCAACTCTTTCTGTGTCATCAAGTACTTCAAGCTCTTGTGATCGGTGTAAACTATACACTTCTCACCATACAAGTAATTACGCCAAATCTTCAATGAAAACACAACCGCGACTAACTCTATATCATGTGTAGGATAGTTCTTCTCACGAGTCTTCAACTGTCTTGAAGCATAAGCAACAACTCTTCTTTCTTGCATCAAAACACATCCTAAGCCTATGTACGACGCATCACAGTAAATCAAAAACTCTTTACCTGAAACAGGTTGCACTAACACGGGAGCATTTTTCAAAGCTTCTTTCAATTTCTCAAAGGCCTTTTGTCTTGCATAAGACCATTCAAACTTAACTCCTTTTTGCAACAATTTAGTCAAAGGAGCAGCTACTCTAGAGAAACCATCCACAAATCTCCTGTAGTAACCGGCTAATCCTAGGAAACTCCTAATATCGGTCACGGACTTAGGTTGTTTCCACTCAACAATAGCCTCAATCTTCGATGGATCAACACGGATACCTTCGGCCGAAACAACATGGCCAAGAAATACAACCTCTCGAATCCAGAACTCACATTTAATAAGCTTCGAATACAACTGATTGCTCAACAATCTCTGTAAAACAAATCTCAAGTGCTCATCTTATGTCTTCGAGTACACAAGTATATCATCAATGAAAACAACTACAAAACGGTCTAGATAGTCTCTAAAAATTCTGTTCATCATGTCCATGAATGCTGCAGGTGCATTCGTAAGCCCAAACGACATCACAAGAAACTCATAGTGACCATATCTAGTCCTAAAAGTTGTCTTCGGAACATCACACTCTTTCACTTTCAACTGGTAATACCCGGATCTCAAATCTATCTTTGAGAACACTGAAGCACCTCTCAACTGGTCAAACAAATCATCTATGCGAGGCAACGGATACTTGTTCTTCACAGTCAAATGATTCAACTGTCTATAGTCAATACACATGCACATACTACCATCTTTCTTTTTCACAAACAACATGGGAGCACCCCAAGGAGAACTACTAGGCCTAATGAAACCACGGTCTAATAATTCTTGCAACTGACTCTTCAATTCTTTCAACTCTTTTGGAGCCATACGATACGGAGCTATCGAAACTGGATTAGACCCTGAAACAATCTCAATCACAAACTCAACATCTCTGTCAGGAGGTAAACCCGACAACTCTTCAGGAAACACATCCGAAAAGTCACACACTGTTCTGATATCCTTCGGTCTAGCTTCACTCATATTCGGATTCATAACATAAGCTAAGTAAGCCCCACATCCGGAGTCCATCAACCTATGAGCCTCTAAAGCTGACACCACATTAGACAAGAACTTAATGTTCTCGCCTACTACTACTACCTCGTAGTCATCATAAAGTTTCAAGGAAATTCTCTTCGTCTCAAAATCCACACTAGCTCGGTGCTCAACTAACCAGTCCATACCCAAAATACTATCAAATCCATAGAAAGGAAGTTCTTTCATATCAACTGAGAACACATTACCCTGAATCTTCAGTGGACATCTCCTATACATACGTCTAACCACAACTATCTCACCAAAAGAACTAGTCACATGCATACCTACATCTAAGATCTCAATAGGTATATCTAACTTCTGTGCATGCTCACTTAAAATGTAGGAATGTGTAGAACCCGAATCAACCAAAGAAAGCAAAAACACAGACTGTAACTCAAAATTACCTGTTATCACATCAGTGTCGTTCCCGGCCTCCCTCTGAACATAAACTCTTGCTGGTCCTCCCGCCTCTGGCTGCACTGCCACAACATGAGCAAGGTTCCTCTGAGCATCTACTCTAGGTGCATTAGCCCTAGGCTGGAAGTAGCCATGACCGCACCCACGACCTCTCTGAAAATCATTCGCTCTCGCAGGAGCCTGAGCAATGTTCGGTGCCTGTGCCGCCTGATGTGGACAATCCCTCCTAAAGTGGTCCCTCGAACCACAGTTCCAACAAGCATGAAAGTTACCCCAACACTCACCAGTGTGATGTTTCCCACATCGGGTGCACTCGGGCAAACGCCCTCCTCCTCTATAGCCCTGATGGCCCCTACCATGATGGCCACCGTCACGTCTATGGTCAAACTGATGTCCGCCACCTCTATGCCTCTTGGCATCTCTACCATCAAAGTGGTTTTGCCTCTTACCAGAACTAGAACCACCAGATCGTTTGGCCGAACCCAAACTGTGCTCTAAATCCTTGGCCCTCGCGACCAATACATCAAAGTCTGAGTAGTCAGAAGCTAACGTGTACCTCTTGACTTCTTCGCTCAACCCATAGCGGAAATGGTTACAACGTTCCACTTCATTAGAAACCAACTCTGGAGCGTACTGACTCAAGCAAACAAAACGGATCTCATAGTCAGTCACAAAAGCCTCTCCTTGAATAATGGGCACAAACTCTCGCTTCTTCATATCTAAATATCTCGGTCCCAAGTACCTCTTTCTGAAAGAGGACTCAAAGAAATCCCAACCAATCTCTTCCTCTGGAACTCCAGTAGTAATGGTGACCCACCAGGTGTAGGCATCACCCTGAAGCAAGGAAATCACACAACCCAATCTACGTGCGCCCACACATCCCATCTGAGCTAAGATACGAACTGTCTTCTCCAACCATAACTCCAACCTCTACGGAGTAGATCCTCTAAACTCTTCGGCCCCCAAGCTACGGAGCCTCTCCAAAGGTAGACTAGCATCGTCACACCTAGGATGAGCTGCAGCCTGAGCTCCCGCAACTGCGGCCTGAAATGCTCCCGCTATAGCTTGCACTAGAGGAGTCATATCAATTCATGTCGAACCTTGGCCACCTTGAGATCCCTCTCCTTCACCTCCATCCTCGCCCCCCAACTCTAGGTGGATGAGGTGGTGGTGGTGGTGGAGCTCCAACTCCCGCGGCCACCGGCCCTTCTATATGAGCCTGTAACCCCCTCGTCCCAGTCTGGTCGGATGACCGATCCGAGTGGGCCACACGGGGAAAACCGAAGCGAAACCCGTTAAGATTTCCCCTCGGTTAACGACCCAAAAATTTCTTTTTATCTTATCTTGTCTACATGCATAATTAAGACCTATGTGTAGCACAGCAGCAGAAGATACAATCATAGCATCAAACATCGACCAACCCAACAATTAAACAGCTCATTTTAATATTCTGCAGCAGGCCATTTCGAAACGCCCTCAGGGTGTTCCGAAACGCCTTGACTTAGTCAACGGCCCTGGGTCAACCATAAGGTGACCGTTCCAAAACAGGGGAGACCCGTATCGGAACGACCTTGACGGTCAATATCTCGTGGTCAACGGGATTTGACTGTTTCGAAACATCAAAGGCCCGTTTCGGAACAGCTTCATCTCGCCAATTTCTCAAAATTCCAGTAGCGAAAATGTTTCGAAACGACCCCCATTCGTTTCGAAACGGTAGGCCATTTGCAAAAGGCCCGTTCCGAAACACCCCCTATCTGCAGACTCGATTTTGCTGTTTTGAGGCACAATGGTGCCCCAAAACACATCATAACACCAAACCAATTAAACCCAAGACATACCAACAATACTATCATGCTTTAACAAGATTTAAACATGTCTAACACTAGGCACACCGCACAAACATGCATTCATTCAAACATCATTCAAACACATATATATAAACTCTTAAGGCATAAAGCTAACATTCAAGTAAGCAATTAGGCATGAGTTAACATTCAACATGGCAACATAACCATGCAAAAGCAAGATACTAGGGAGTCTAAACATGCTCCTAGCAACCAACAACAACCAACAAAACATTACACGTCCCATTGCTCAAACTATTACACGTCTAGCATTAAAATCCATACTTGATGAACTCAAGCCAAAAACCACACTTAGAGGCCCTCCACTTGCCCGAGCAACCCACGAACTAAGGATCTGCAATGTTGAACAAAGAGAGCGTAAGCAATGATGCTTAGTGAGGGTAAGCTCTAAAAACAAACCTCAACATTGCAGGGTCCGAGCACGATCTAGCCAAGGTAAAACACATGCATACCAAAGGTCCACAAGATAAATGCATGAGCAAAAGACAATAATAATGCCAAGATCATAAGCTCAATTTCCATGATACATGTAATCACAAACAAGTATCCCAATAAGAACCATAAACCTCAACATATTGATATACACATCAAACAACATTGGCACCTAGTTAAGACTCGAATACGCGGATAGACATGTTGGAAACTCATATCCAACAATCACATTACCTCACGGTGGGATTTCACTCATCACCGGTTTCGCGGAGGGGATTCCACTCATCCTCACGCCCCGTCGATGGGATTCCACTCATCACCGACTACATTTAAATACAATTCCGGGCGAACCCGTACTCCTCCTTGGTGACTCAACGCCACCAAGGCCACGCGCGACTTTAGACTCATGTGTACACACTAACATCCTAATGATCGATCATTTGTATCCAAGTTTACTAGTGCCAACATTTACTCACTTCACATTACTCATTTCATTAACCTTGTGCTTAGCACGTATTCACCAACAACCATCATTATGCATGTCTCAAGCATCATAAGACCAATCTCATTTCACATGTATAAAGCAATATACATAAACGTTCATACCACAATTTATACGAGACATACACAACCATGCAATGAGTTCAACCAAGGGCTCTAGATCAAGTTTAGGATTAGGCTACCACCCTAATCCTAACTCTAGATGGGTCTACCAAGCCCAAACCTAGTCCACATACTCGAACCAACCAATTTCAAACCGTTTAAAACAATTAACCACTCACCTAAGCTTCCAAGCCCAAAGACCAAGCAAGCACAACCTTCAACTTCCCGGATTCACTTCCGATGTTCCACCGATGCCCAAACTCGATTCTAATTATCTCAAACACAAACAAAACGTTCGAATCAATAACTCATCATCGGAAACAACCCGGATTAACATTAACAAGCATCCAACACTCCAAACAAGCCCAAAAACAGAATTTTCGAGTAGCCCACTTAACCCACTGAAATCTTCCATTTCAAGCACCCAAACAAGCCTCAATTACACCCAAAATGATCCTCATATGTCATACTACCTACAGCCCCCAAAAACCAACCTTAAACAGCCCCAAAACCCACTTTAAAACCCTCCAAAAACCCTCTCAAAACCCAATTCCGAAAATTGATTAAAATCATTTGAAATTTACATATGTAGCATCATTTGGCTCCTACATTCCATAACTAACCATAATAAATCAAAATATTAGGTTTAGCTACACAAAGGCACCATTTTTAATCAAATTCTTAGAAAACCCCATTTGGGCAAGTTGACTCTATTTCACGTTGGAAAATCTGAAGAAGAAGGTGAATAGTGGAAAGGTGATAGGGAAAAGGGGATTTAAATTTGAAGTTCGGTAAATTACCCAAAAGGCCATTAATGAATAGTTTCCCTTGTTTTTAAATTAGCCCTTCAACTTTGAGTCTAAAACATTTTGGTCCCATTTTAAAAGGTAAATTTTGTAACCCAATATTTTAAAAGGATCACTCCAAAAACCAACCTGAGCCCAAATAATATTAAAATATTATTTTCACCTAACCCCTAAACCCGGGTGTTACAACTCTCCCCCACTTAAGGAATTTCGTCCCCGAAATTACCTGGTGGAAACAGATACGGGAACTGCTCAACCATATCCGCCTTCCTCTCCCACGTGGCCTCTTCCACACCTCTATGTCTCCACAACACCTTGGCCAACTCTATGGTTTTGCCACGTAACACCTTGCTATCAGAAGCAAGTATTTCGACAGGTTCTTCATTATAGGAAAAATCCGGATTCAACTCTATTTCCTCAACGGGCATCACACGAGAAGGATCTTATCTATATCTCCTAAGCATAGATACATGAAAGACATCATGGATCTTCTCTAACTCAGAAGGTAACCTCAACCGATAAGCTACAAGCCTAATCCGCTCAACTATCTCATACGGACCAATGAACCTCGGACTCAACTTGCCCTTTCGGCCAAATCTCATTACCTTCTTCCACGGAGATACCATCAGAAACACTTTCTCACCCACTGAGTACTCAATCTCTTTCCTTTTCAAATCTGCATAAGACTTCTGACGATCGGAAGCTGCTTTCAGACGGTCACAAATCAACTTCACTTTTTCTGTAGTTCCTTTAAGCAAGTCTGGCATAGGTAACAATCTCTGACCTGTCTCAGCCCAGCAAATCGGAGTCCTACACCGTCTACCATACAAGGCCTCATAAGGTGCCATTTGGATACTAGACTGATAACTGTTGTTGTAAGCAAACTCAACCAACGGTAAGTGCTTCTCTCAAGAACCCTGAAAATCGATCACACAACAACGGAACATATCCTCAAGAATCTGTATCACTCGCTCTGACTGCCCATCGGACTGCGGATGATAAGATGTGCTGAAATGCATACGACTACCCAAAGCACTATGCAAACAACTCCAGAACCTCGAAGTAAATCTAGGATCCCTATCTGAAACTATAGACTTCGGAACTCCATGAAGTCTCACAATCTCACGAATGTACAAGTTTGCTAACTTGTCTAAGGAATCCGTAGTGTTCACTGGTAAGAAGTGAGCACACTTAGTGAATCTATCAACAATCACCCAAACTGAATTCTTCTTCGAAGGAGACAAAGGCAACCCCGATACAAAATCCCTGGTGATCCTCTCCCATTTCCATTCCGGAATCTTCAAAGGCTGTAGCAAACCTGAAGGAACCTGATGTTCGGCCTTCACTCTCTCACAAACCATGCAACGGCTCACATACTCGGCTACATCTCTCTTCAAACCAACCCAGTAGTAATCATTCTTCAGATCTCGGTACATCTTGGTACTACCCGGATGCATAGAAAAGGGACTCGAATGTGCTTCACTCAAAATCTGACGTCTCAGCTCAACATCTTCCGGTACAACAATTCTATCTCTAAAGCACAACAAGCTCTCACCACTGAAACTATACTCAGTCGATCTTCCTTCGGCTATGTCTTGAACATGAGGAACTAGGCTCGCATCTTGCAACTGTTTCTCTCTAATCAACTGAATCAAGGAAGGCTTCACTTGCAACTCGGTGATCAAACCACCATCATCAGACACACTCAATCTAGCAAACATAGCTCTCAATTCAACGACCACTTTTCTACTCAAAGCATCGGCTACTACGTTTGCTTTACCCGCATGGTACTCAATGGTCAAATCATAATCTTTTAACAACTCTAGCCATCTCCTCTGTCTCAAGTTCAACTCTTTCTGTGTCATCAAGTACTTCAAGCTCTTGTGATCGGTGTAGATAATACACTTCTCACCATACAAGTAATGACGCCAAATCTTCAACGCAAAAACAACTGCGGCCAACTCTATATCATGAGTAGGATAGTTCTTCTCATGAATCTTCAACTGTCTAGAAGCATAAGCAACAACTCTCCTATCTTGCATCAAGACACATCCTAAGCCTACGTAGGAAGCATCACTGTAAATCACAAACTCCTTACCTGAAACAGGCTGCACTAACACTGGAGCATTCGTCAAAGCTTCTTTCAATTTTTCGAAGGCCTTCTGTCTTGCATCTGACCATTCAAACTTGACTCCTTTTTGCAACAGCTTAGTCAAAGGAGCAGCTACTCTAGAGAAGCCATCAACAAACCTCCTATAGTAACCAGCTAATCCTAGGAAACTCCTAATCTCGGTCATGGACTTAGGTTGTTTCCACTCAACAATAGCCTCAATCTTCGATGGATCAACTCGGATACCTTCGGCCGAAACAACATGGCCAAGAAATAAAACCTATCGAATCTAGAACTCACACTTACTAAGCTTCGCATACAACTGATTGCTCAACAATCTCTGTAAAACAAATCTCAAGTGCTCATCATGCTCTTCTTCTGTCTTCGAGTACACAAGTATATCATCAATGAAGACAACCACAAATCGGTCTAAATAGTCTCTGAAAATTCTGTTCATCATATCCATGAACGCTGCTGGTGCATTCGTGAGCCCAAATGGCATCACAAGAAACTCATAGTGACCATACCTAGTCCTAAAAGTTGTCTTCGGAACATCACACTCTTTCACTTTCAACTGATAGTACCCGGATCTCAAATCTATCTTCGAGAATACTGAAGCACCTCTCAACTGATCAAACAAATCATCTATACGAGGCAACGGATACTTGTTCTTCACAGCCAACTGATTCAGCTGTCTATAGTCAATACACATGCGCATGTTACCATCTTTCTTTTTCACAAACAACACTGGAGCACCCCACGGAGAACTACTAGGCCTAATGAAACCACGGTCTAATAATTCTTGCAACTGACTCTTCAATTCTTTCAACTCTTTCGGAGCCATACGATACGGAGCTATCGAAACTGGGTTAGACCCTGAAACTGTCTCAATCACAAACTCAACATCTCTGTCAGGAGGCAAACCCGACAACTCTTCAGGAAACACATTTGGAAAGTCACACACTGTCCTGATGTCTTTCGGTCTAGCTTCACTCATATCCGGATTCATAACATAAGCTAAATAGGCTCCACATCCAGAGTCCATCAACCTATAAGCCTCTAAAGCTGACACGACATTAGACAAGAACTTAATGTTCTCGCCCACTACCACTACCTCGTAGTCATCAGAAAGCTTCAAAGAGATTCTGTTTGTCTCAAAGTCCACACTAGCCCGATGCTCAACCAACCAGTCCATACCCAAAATATTATCGAAACCATAGAAAGGAAGTTCCATCATATCAACTGAGAACACATGACCCTGAATCTTCAGTGGACACCTCCTATACATACGTCTAACCACAACTGTCTCACAAAAAGAACTAGTAACATGCATACCTACATCTAAGATCTCAACAAGAATATCTAACTTCTGTGCATGCTTACTCAAAATGTAGGAATGCGTAGAACCCGAATCAACCAAAGAAAGCAAAGACATAGACTGTAACTCAAAATTACCTGCTATCACATCGGTGTCGTTCCCGGCCTCTCTCTGAGCATAGACCCTCGCTGGTCCTCTCGCCTCTGGCTGCACAGCCACAACATGTGCAAGGTTCCTCTGAGCATCTACCCTAGGTGCATCAGCCCTCGGCTGGAAGTAGCCACGACCGCGCCCACGGCCTCTCTGAAAATCATTAGCTCTCGCAGGAGCCTGAGCAATGTTCGGTGCCTGAGCCGCCTGATGCGGACAATCCCTCCTAAAGTGGTCCCTCGAACCACAGTTCCAACAAGCATGGAAGTTACCCCAACACTCACCAGCATGCTGTCTCCCACAACGGGTACACTCGGGCAAATGCCCTCCTCCTCTATGGCCCTGATGGCCCCTACCATGGTGGCCACCGCCACGCCTATGGTCAAACTGATGCCCACCACCTCTGTGCCTCTTGGCATCTCTACCATCAAAGTTGTTGTGCCTCTTACCAGAACTAGATCCTCCAGAACGCTTGGCCAGCCCCAAGCTATGCTCAATGTCCTTGGCTCTAGCAACCAAGACATCAAAGTCAGAATAATCAGAAGCTAAGGTATACCTCTTAACTTCCTCATGAAGTCCGTATCTGAAATGATCACATCGAGCCCTCTCAGTAGGTACTAACTCTGGAGCATACTGACTCAGACGAACGAAGCGAATCTCATAATCAGTCACAGATGCATCTCCCTGAGTGAGAGCAATGAACTCTCTCTTCTTCTCATCTAGGTACCTCGGTCCTAAGTACCTCTTTCGGAAAGCAGACTCAAAGAACTCCCAGTCAATCTCTATCTCTAGAACCCCGGTAGTGATGGTGACCCACCAGGTGTAGGCATCACCCTGAAGCAATGAGATCACACAACCCAATCTACGTGCGCCCGCACAACCCATCTGAGCCAAAATACGAACTGTCTTCTCCAACCATAACTCCGACCTCTCCGGAGTAGATCCTCTAAACTCCTCGGCCCCCAAGCTACGGAGCCTCTCCAACGGTAGACTAGCATCATCACACCTAGGCTGAGCTGCAGCCTGAGCTCCCACAACTGCGGCCTGGAATGCTCCTGCTATTGCTTGCACAAGCGGAGCCATGTCAATTCCAGCTGGACCTTGGCCAACTTGTGGTCCATTTCCTCTGACTCCATCCTCGCCCCCAACTCCAGGTGGAGGAGGTGGTGGTGGTGGAGGTGGTGGAGGAGCGCCAACTCCCGCGGCCACCGCCCCTTCAAGGTGAGCCTCCACACCAACTGCCGGCTCAACAGGAGCCGTAACTCGTGGTTCCTGACGAACCAAACTCGGTCTACCTCTCGGTCTAGACATCGCCCTCACAGATATTAACTACAACCACAACAACAAAACACACAAGCTGGGTTAGCAAGGCAAGGCTTCCAAGTGTCCAAGTATGTTCCCTCACTTAAAAATCATTTTTCCCAATGTAATAGTAGCAATGGGACCCACGCACACATGCTTTAAAATAAAACAATCAGCATACTTGTCACACAAGCAATCATTCTTGCAAAACAAGCAAACACCGTGCAATTCAATTTAAAAACTTAAACTTACCTCACTTACCTGCCCAAGGTCTCGGTAACCTTAGGCTCTAATACCAACAAGTGTAACCCCCTCGTCCCGGTCTGGTCGGATGACCGATCCGAGTGGGCCACACGGGGAAAACCGAAGCGAAACCCGTTAAGATTTCCCCTCGGTTAACGACCCAAAAATTTCTTTTTATCTTATCTTGTCTACATGCATAATTAAGACCTATGTGTAGCACAGCAGCGGAAGATACAATCATAGCATCAAACATCGACCAACCCAACAATTAAACAGCTCATTTTAATATCCTGCAGCAGGCCGTTTCGTAACGCCCTCAGGGTGTTCCGAAACGCCTTGACTTAGTCAACGGCCCTGGGTCAACCATAAGGTGACCGTTCCGAAACAGGGGAGACCCGTATCGGAACGACCTTGACGGTCAATATCTCGTGGTCAACGAGATTTGACCGTTTCGATACATCAAAGGCCCGTTTCGGAACGGCTTCATCTCGCCAATTTCTCAAAATTCTAGTAGCAAAAATGTTCCGAAACGACCCTCATCCGTTTCGAAACGGCAGGCCATTTGCAAAGGGCCCGTTCCGAAACACCCCCTGTCTACAGACTCGATTTTGCTGTTTTGTGGCACAAAAGGTGCCCCAAAACATCACCAAAACACATCATAACACCAAACCAATTAAACCCAAGACATACCAACAATACTATCATGCTTTAACAAGATTTAAACATGTCTAACACTAGGCACACCTCACAAACATGCATTCATTCAAACATCATTCAAACACATATATATAAACTCTTAAGGCATAAGGCTAACATTCAAGTAAGCAATTAGGCATGAGTTAACATTCAACATGGCAACATAACCATGCAAAAGCAAGATACTAGGGAGTCTAAACATGCTCCTAGCAACCAACAACAACCAACAAAACATTACACGTCCCATTGCTCAAACTATTACACGTCTAGCATTAAAATCCATACTTGATGAACTCAAGCCAAAAACCACACTTGGAGGCCCTCCACTTGCCCGAGCAACCCACGAACTAAGGATCTGCAATGTTGAACAAAGAGAGCGCAAGCAATGATGCTTAGTGAGGGTTGTTGAGTGTGTAAAAGTTCTATTATTTACACCCTTTTTAACCCATATTTCTGCTGCATTCAAGCATCATTGCATTGCATTTAGGTTAGTTTTCAATAAAACATCACAATTATATAAAAGGCACGGATTCTACTAAAAGATTGTGTATTTTGCAGGTAGCTGCCATGGTTGACGATGAAGGCAGGCGCAGGGCAGATAAGCAGGAAAGCTGAACTGGACAAGCAGCTGAAGAAGACGAACCTGTCATGGACCTGTCGTGACAGCATGGTGACAGCAGATTTACGAAGAGGAAAAGTGAAGTGGACCTCGATAGATAGAGAAAAATCTGATCGTCTGTCGTGTGGAAGCCGAATATTTTTCCAAGCCCCGGATCAAAAGATATGTCAAGCCAAAGCTCAAAGGAGAGGAAATCCCTAAAAGCAAGGATGCGGCTGGAAAGTAGGAGTCTTTAGAGATTTAGTCTTTATTAGAATCTTACTTTTAATTAAAGTTGTAATCCTTGTTACCTTAGATAACTTGAGCCCAAAGCTTATATAAAGGGCATAGATTAAACCTAGGGCAGAACCGATTACCCCATAACCGAAACAAAAACCCCTGCCGTCTACCCGTCACCGACATGTTCTAAATTCCCCCTAAGGCTACGGGTTGTTTTGTAAAGTAGTTGCAAGGGTTGCTTTGTTTTAGGATTTTTCAAGTTCAATAAAATAAACTTCAAGTTCTTTTATCTTGGTGTTAATATCTTGCAAGAGCATCGGGAGAGCATTGTGAGGTTATCTATTTACTTAGCATCGGGAGAGTTAAGTATACGAAAGAGATAAAAGCGCGTTCTCTAGTTTATAGTTGAACCATCTCGTGCTTAGGGATAAGGCGAGGTTAAGTGGCTAAGGAAGAATTCATACACATCGGTGTTCATCCATCGATTCACGCCGGGAGGTATCGTCAAAGACGTGTTCATCGACAGACTTGTGCCTAGGGATAGGGCAAGGCAGATCTGGGATTCTTGCCAAGCTTGAAGTACTGAGTTAGTGTCTGCTGCCGCGACAACTAACGGACAGACGCCGCGACAGGTGCTGTCGGCGACGGGAGCGACGACAGAACTGGAGATCCTGAGCAATTCAATACTTGCACTACCGAGCAATTCAATACCAGCCCATTCTCTCTATCTTGATAATTCAATCCTTTTATTTACGTTTTTACCTTATTATTCGTGACAACTTTCTAAAATATTTCCTTTACTTCGTGCAGTAAATCAAGGTGAAGTCATTAGCCCAATCCCTATGAAGACGATATCCGATACTTCGTATCACTTTACTACTTGCGTCGTGTACACTTGCACTACAATTGCGATAGTCTATTTTACACGCAACAAGTTTTTGGCGCCGTTGCCGGGGATTGGCAACATAACTACATCTTTCCTTTATTGCACTTTTTGTTTTTATTTTTTTTTGTTTTTATTTTTAATTTTTCTTTAATCTTTATTGTTTTTTTTGTTTTCAACTCTTGCTTTTCACGAGGTTCTTTTGTTTATGCGCAGATCGAAAAGGGGCGAAGATCCTGAGTATAAGTTAGATCCGGAAATCGAACGATCATTCAATCTCAAGAAACAGATTCGCCACCTTTTAGACAGGAACGAATACCTTGAAGAACAGCTAGAGCAGATGGCCCGTAACCAGCCTGCTGAAGGAGACATACCGCCTGTCGGCGACCCGCCGAGGGCAGATGGACGACGGTCATGTCGTGACTACATGCTGAATGACCATGTAGAGCTGGAGACCACACTGCCGGATATTGATGTTGATAACTTTGAGCTTAAACCTGTCATGTTTAGTATGATCAACAACGCCGGACAGTTTAGTGGTTCTGCGACAGAAGATGCTAGGGAGCATCTCAAAACGTTCCAGGAGATCTGTGGTTCATTTAGGCTACCAGGAGTTAGTCCGGAGATACTGAGGCTTCGGTTATTCCCCCATTCATTGAGGGACAGAGCTAAAACTTGGTGGAATAAACTTACACCGGGTTCTATTATGACTTGGGCAGATCTAACTCGTGAATTTTTATCTCGTTTTAATCCTTCACATTTATCTGAGCGATTACGTAACGAAATTGCTACTTTTCAACAGGAAGATGACGAGCCGATGCACGAGGCCTGGGACAGATTTACTACTCTTCTTCGGAATTGCCCAATGCATGGATTCCCCGTCTGGAATCAGGTAACTAAGTTTTATAATGCTGCTAACTTACAAACTCGTATTCGCATTGATTCTGCAGCAAATGGACTATTATTGGATAAAGATCCGGACGAGGCGTTGCAAGTTCTGAAAAATCTAGCCAAGAATGAGGAGCAGTTCCCGACAGTTAGAAGAGGGAGTAAACGGGTACTTGCTGTCAAGGACTATGAGGCCGACAGCACTATGAAATCTCAGGTAGCATTCCTTACTAAAGCAATGAAACACTTATTGAGTGAAGAGGAAGTACGAGGGTTTGCTGTCGAGGAAATTTGTGCTACTTGTGAAGGAAATCATAGTAGTGAAGAGTGCCCTATAAATATAGAAGAGGGCAAATATGTTGGAAATTACAAGCCGAACTACAATTTCAACAACTACAACCCTAATTGGAGGAAGGATCCCAAATTTTCCTGGAGTAATCCTAACAATGCCCTGAATCCGCAAGCATATAATCAGAATCAGGGGGTCCTAGATTGTTGACGCGACAGCAACTGCAGTCGCAGAACCTGCCGCAGAACCTGCCGCCTCAGCAACAACAGCAGCCACCACCTGCCACGGGTAGTGTATTGGAGCAGACTCTGGCCACTTTTATGTCTCAGACTGGCACCTATATGGATAATATTAATCAGTTTGTCAAGAAGACAGAAAATTTTATGGATGAAACTAAGATGAGAATGACAAACCATGAGGCCACCTTGAAATCTCTAGAGACACAAATGGGTCAGGTGTCGCAGCATATTAAACCGAGGCAGAATGGAGGTTTCCCTAGCAATACTGAAAACGCTAGACCACCCCCACATGAGCAATGTAAGGCAATTACTACTAGGAGTGGGAAAAAGTTACCAGGGCCGGAAAAAGAAGCTGAAACAGAAAAGGAACCCGCCTTGAATAAACCTGCCGAGGGAGCTGCCCCGACAGGTGACAAACAGACTGCTGCCGATGAGCCTGTCACGACAGCAGAAACGACAGAGGAGAAAAAGGAAGATTATCGTCCTCAGATTCGTATGCAGTGGGAAGGACGCATTGCTGATTATCGTCCCCCACCACCCTTCCCTCAACGGATACAACAAGTTAAGCATGAATCTCAACTCAAAAAAATTTATGATATTTTTAAACAGGTTCATATTAACATTCCGTTGTTAGATGCTGTTAGGGAAATGCCCGGTTATGCTAAATTTCTCAAGGATGTCATGTCTAAAAAATCTAAACTTGGGGAATTTGAAACGGTAAGGATGCAAGAAGGTTGCATGAGTATTCTTCATCGGCAACCACCCCAGAAAAAGAAGGATCCGGGGAGCTTCCTCATACCTTGCGTAATCGGCGATAAATTTGTGGGTAAGGCACTTTGTGATCTTGGTGCTAGTGTTAATCTAATGCCCAAATCTGTTTTTCAGAAACTAGGTATTGGCAAGGCGCGGCCCACGACAGTTACCCTACAGCTAGCCGACCGCTCTTACGTTCACCCCGAGGGAAAAATTGAAGATATTTTGGTAAGAGTGGATAAACTCATTTTTCTTGCTGACTTTCTTATTTTAGATTGTGAGGCAGATGAGAACGCACCAGTCATCCTAGGGCGACCCTTCTTAGCCACGGGAAGATCATTGATTGATGTGGAGAAAGGAGAACTCACCATGCGCGTGAACGATCAAGAAATTAAGTTGAATGTTCTCCAAGCAATGAAACATGCCGATGTGGACGAGGAATGCAAGGCCATCATTGAGGTGACCTTTGATCAACCCTGCATCAGGTCGGGCTGCCGAGATATAAAATTTGGTCACTGCTGCGACAGCCATCTACAAGCCTGTCACGACAGTGACGACGACAGCACCGACGACAGCACCTACGACAGTGACCCCTCTGAATCCGATACACCTGACACTGAAGGTCATGAGGAGGTAAACTGGTTAGACCATCGCCCAGGTAAGTTATTCGAACCTTTAAATTACACTTCGGATAACCATTTAATCCAAAAGCCCTCTACTGTTGAACCACCTGTATTAGAACTTAAGCCCCTGCCAGGGCAGCTTAAATATGCTTATCTTGGTTGTGATGACACACTGCGTGTAATCATCTCTGCTAAGCTGCCGCAGGAACAGGAACGACAGCTGATCGACATGTTGAGGCAGCATAAAAGGGCGATAGGATGGACGATAGCAGACATCCAGGGCATTAGTCCGGCAATCTGTATGCACAAAATCCTCCTAGAGGAAGAGCATAAGCCGACTATTGATGCCCAAAGGCGGTTAAACCTTGCAATGAAGGAGGTAGTGCGTAAAGAAATAATTAAATGGTTAGATGCTGGTATTATTTACGCCATCTCCGACAGCAAATGGGTAAGCCCGGTGCAATGTGTTCCCAAGAAAGGAGGCATGACCGTGATAACCAACGAAAACAACGAGTTAATCCCAACCAGGACTGTGACCGGTTGGAGGGTTTGTATGGACTATCGGAAGCTTAACAAAGCTACCCGAAAGGACCACTTTCCTTTACCCTTTATTGATCAAATGCTTGATAGATTAGCGGGTAAACCTTACTATTGTTTTCTTGATGGTTATTCAGGATATAATCAAATTTCTATTGCACCGGAGGACCAAGAGAAAACGACTTTCACATGCCCCTACGGTACGTACGCATTTAGGAGGATGCCATTTGGACTCTGTAACGCACCTGCCACCTTCCAAAGGTGCATGATGGCTATATTCTCGGACATGGTTGAGGACTTCCTAGAAATTTTTATGGATGATTTTTCTGTCTTTGGAGACGATTTTGAGAGTTGTCTAGGCAATTTACAAAAGGTGCTCGAAAGATGCGAAAAAGCTAACTTGGTTTTAAATTGGGAAAAATGCCACTTTATGGTGGATGAAGGGATAGTCTTAGGCCATAAGATTAGCTGCCGTGGGATAGAAGTCGACAGGGCAAAATAGAGGTCATAGAGAAGCTGCCGCCGCCAACAACAGTCAAGGGCATTAGGAGTTTTTTAGGGCATGCTGGTTTTTATAGGAGATTTATTGCCAATTTCTCAAAAATCACGAAACCCCTATGTCATCTCTTAGAGCAGAACCGACCCTTTGACTTTAATGAAGAATGTACTGAAGCATTCAAGGTTCTGAAGGAAAAACTAGTGACAGCCCCCATAGTACAGCCACCAGACTGGACGCAACCGTTTGAAATTATGTGTGATGCTAGTGACTATGCTGTCGGGGCAGCACTTGGGCAGCGCAAAGACAGGCTATTTCATGTCATATATTATGCCAGCAAAACATTGAATGATGCCCAAGTGAATTATACCACCACAGAAAAGGAGCTGTTAGCTGTGGTGTTCTCCATCGACAAGTTTCGTTCTTACATACTTGGAACAAAGGTTATAATACACACCGACCACTCTGCCCTCAAGTATTTATTTGCAAAAAAAGATGCAAAACCTAGGTTGATACGATGGATCTTACTATTACAAGAGTTCGACCTTGAGATAAAAGATAAAAAGGGGACAGAAAATCAGGTGGCAGATCACTTGTCGAGGTTGGAGACGGGACAGAGTCTACCGCCAGATGAGACACACATACTGGAGACCTTCCCAGATGAGCAGCTCTTTGCTGCCGCACTAGCTGTCGCGACAGCCATGGCGGCAGGTAAGTCTTCTAACTTTCCTTGGTATGCTGATTTCGTTAATTTTATAGTTAGCGGAATATTACCTTCTGATCTTACTTACCAAGCCAGGAAGAGGTTTCAAAATGATGTTAAACATTATTATTGGGACGAACCTCTTCTTTTCAAAATGTGCGCAGATCAAGTTATAAGGAGATGTGTACCACACGAAGAACAAGAAGACATTCTCCATCACTGTCATGCTTCACAATATGGAGGACACTTAGGAGGCAATAAAACTGCTGCCAAGGTGCTGCAGTCAGGATTCTACTGGCCGACACTGTATAAGGACGCACAGGAATTTTACAAAAACTGTGACAGGTGCCAGCGGACAGGTAACATCTCGAGGAGAAACGAGATGCCACTGCAGAATATTTTAGAAGTTGAAATCTTCGACGTTTGGGGGATTGATTTTATGGGACCTTTTCCATCTTCATGTGGAAATCTTTACATCCTCCTAGTAGTGGATTATGTCTCCAAGTGGGTAGAAGCAATCGCAACTCAAAAGAATGATGCCAAAACGGTCCAAAAGTTTTTGCACAAAAACATATTTTCTAGATTTGGCATCCCTGGGGCGATTATCAGTGATGAAGGGAGACATTTTGACAACAGGGTAATTGCTGCCGCCTTAAGAAAATATGGTGTCAAGCACAGGATCGCGACAGCATACCACCCACAGACCAATGGACAGGCTGAGATATCCAATAGGGAAGTGAAGAACATTCTTGAAAAAATGGTCAAACCAACTAGGAAAGATTGGTCTTTGCTTCTGAATGATGCATTATGGGCATACAGGACAGCTTTCAAGACTCCATTGGGCATGTCTCCATACCGATTGATTTATGGGAAAACTTGTCATCTGCCTGTCGAGATAGAACACAAGGCATATTGGGCAATCAAGGCAGTAAACATGGACTTAGACAAGGCAGGCCAGAAAAGGCTGTTAGATTTGAATGAGATCGATGAAATACGGACAATGGCTTACGACAATGCAAGGATTTACAAGGAAAAGACTAAGAGGTGGCATGACAAGAAATTGCTGCCACGACAGTTCTGCCCAGGGCAGCTTGTGTTGTTGTTTAATTCTAGGTTAAAACTCTTTCCAGGGAAGCTCAAATCTAAATGGTCTGGCCCATTTCTAGTAATTCAAGTTTTTCCCCATGGTGCTATTACAATTCAATCACTAAAGGACGGGCACCAATTCAAAGTCAATGGACAACGCCTCAAGCACTATCAAGGGACTGAAGCCCCAGGAATACAGGAAGTGGTTACTTTAGGTGATGCCCCACAAGGCATCCCTAATTTAACCTAATTTTTTTATTTTTATTTTTATTTTTATTATTAATATTATTTAGGAATTAGATTTATTTTATTCGAATAATGTTTTGTTTTTAATTTCTGTTTTTAGGAAATAAAGGAGGCAAGTGAGAAAGAAGAAGTGGCCCAAGCCCACCGCCCATCCACCAGCCCAATAAAGCCCATTTATGATAACCTGTCGTTTCGGCTGCCGGCGCAGACGGATGTGACAGGCTGTCAACAGACGCACAGCAGACACAGAAGCGTGCGGCAGACGCACAACAGATGCATTAATGCCCGTCAGACGCGTCAGACACGCTACATTCAATCTGCCGCTCCGTTCTTCCCGCCTGCCGTTGCGGCATTAAATGGGCAGCTCCCCAACAGCTATATAAACCCCTTCCCGTTTCCATTTTTCATCACTTCTGATTTTTCTCTCTTGTTATTCTCCTCTAGTTTTATCCATTTTCTATTCTCTTTCAGCCCTTGCAACCAAAATGTCTTCACGCCAAACCCGTCAGAATGCTGTTGCCGCCTCTTCTTCAGCAGCAACATCCCCGTTCGCTAAAAAGGAACTATGGGAGGAGCGGAGCTTCATCTATAACAGAGATGCCCCCCATATGGGACTCCGGCCGTTCATTATGAAGGCCATAACAGCACAACTTTGGGAGGACTTTGCCGAGCAGCCGGCAGAACTTAATGACACTCTGGTCAGGGAATTTTATGCGGCGATCGAGAGCAAGACGGCGACATCTGTCACCGTCCGAGGAGTGACAGTTCCTTTCACCGCCAGCAGCATCAACCATGTATTCGGCCTCTTCTTTGGCCCCAATGATGATGCTCATCAACAATTTTGGGACACCCTCGACGCTGCCGGACATGATGCTGTCATGAGGGAGCTGACAGAAGCGGGAACGACATGGAGCACAAGTAAGAAGAACCCCCACTCTGTCAATAGGGGGCAGCTACTCCCTGAGGCAAAACTATGGAACGCTTTTATCAAAAAGCGTATCCTGCCCTCGTCCCACCATACGACAGTCAACAGACAGCGGTTGGCCCTCATCCATTCTATCATGCATGACAGGCCCATCAATGTGGGCAGGTACATGCGGGACAGCATTCTCGACTGTGCTTTCCGATCAGACTCACGACTTTGCCTGCCCTTCACCATCACTGCCCTCTGCCGCTGCGCTGCCGTACCGGAGGATCCTTCAGACAAAATCAAGAAGGGCAGCGGCTGGACAGACAGCAACATCTCCAGCCTCATGGAGATCATCGTCGTATCGCCCCTCAACGCCTTTGTTCCAAACGCCCCTCCTACTGAGTCTGATGATGAGCCTGCCACCGAACCTGCCCCAGAAGCTGCCACCAACACCGCTCCGGCAGATCAGAACGCCCACATCCTTACGGCCATCTTGAGGATCGAGGAGCGCCAGATGGGTTTAATGACTTTCATCCGTGAATTCTCCAATGCAACGGTAAATTTCATTACCAATACTTTGAATTTTACGGATGTCATTTTCCCCACCTTCCCCGCCCATTATTTCAATATCCCCTCCCCCACTCCCACACCACCTGTCTCTCCCCACGGAGAATCTGCCTCCTCCACACCTTCCCCGACGGCAGCCGGCAGCCCACCGGCAGACACCTCCCCTCGAGGAACCAAGCGAGCTGCCACTGATGACAGCCCCCTTGTCCGGAGGAATTTGGACAGCGCCTTCACGCGGGTAAAACGTATTAAGCATGTGGCCGACAAGAGAAGGCTGTCCAAAGCCATCATGACCAGCAGCTGGGACAGCAGCAGCAGTTCCGACGTCAGGCTAGTGGAGCCACCTGCCCTTCAACCTGCTGACGACCCTGTCCCCCAACCGGAGGAAGACCCTGCCCCTCAACAGGCTGATGAACCTGTTGATCAACCTGCTCCGGAACCTGCCCAGCCACCTCCACAACGCAGACGCCGCCATCAGATCCGCGTCAGCAGCAGCAGCGAGGATAGCGAATAAAATTTAAGTTTTTTCTCCTCTTATTGCTGCCTGCCCTTATATATTTGTGATGTACTTTTATTTATTTTGTTTTTCTTTATTTGATTTTTTATGTCATTTTGCATTGAGGGCAATGCAACCCTCGAGTTTGAGGGTGGCAACCCTCCATATTTAATGGAGTCTTTAGCACATCTTTTGATTAGTTGTTGTGTCTTTTTATTTACTTATTTTTTCTTTAAAAAAAAATCAAAAAATTAAAACTGTTGGCTTAAAACTATGAAGTTAACTTACCTGTCATGACGGCTCTGTCGTGGCAGCATCTTTAGGACAGGTTAAGGAAAAGTTTAGAGCCTTTCTATAGTTATGAAAACTTAAACACTTTTGTGACTGTTATATTGCTTAGATTTCTTTTAGCCAAACTAGAATAGGAAGCTTAGAACTTGGATAGCCCCTAGAGGTGCCTAACACTGGCTCTAGGAAAAGAAGTTTAGCAAAAGAAAATCAAAAACCTAGAGGTGCCCGAAACCGGCTCTAGGAAGCTAACTAGAGGTGCCCAAAACTGGCTCTAGAAAATTTTAGCTTGAAAATAGAAGAAAAAGAAGCATGAAAATGTGCCTTCTAAAAAAATAAACTTTGGCATAAAGATTTGAGTTAAGGAGTTGAATATTCTAGTGAAACTAAGAGAGTCTTAGCATATAAGTGTTCACAAGCATGCACACACTGCACGAGAGCTATAGGGAGATTCCGGACAGATCCTAATCTTTCCGACAGGATGCTGCTGCCATAGAGAATGAGCGACAGGTGAAGGGACAGTTCAATGTTTGAAGGCCAACACAAAAATTTTCATTTTTCTTTTAAGTCTTGATTGCTTGAGGACAAGCAAAAACTTGAGTTTGGGGGTGTGTTGAGTGTGTAAAAGTTCTATTATTTACACCCTTTTTAACCCATATTTCTGCTGCATTCAAGCATCATTGCATTGCATTTAGGTTAGTTTTCAATAAAACATCACAATTATATAAAAGGCACGGATTCTACTAAAAGATGGTGTATTTTGCAGGTAGCTGCCATGGTTGACGATGAAGGCAGGCGCAGGGCAGATAAGCAGGAAAGCTGAACTGGACAAGCAGCTGAAGAAGACGAACCTGTCATGGACCTGTCGTGACAGCATGGTGACAGCAGATTTACGAAGAGGAAAAGTGAAGTGGACCTCGATAGATAGAGAAAAATCTGTTCGTCTGTCGTGTGGAAGCCGAATATTTTTCCAAGCCCCGGATCAAAAGATATGTCAAGCCAAAGCTCAAAGGAGAGGAAATCCCTAAAAGCAAGGATGCGGCTGGAAAGTAGGAGTCTTTAGAGATTTAGTCTTTATTAGAATCTTACTTTTAATTAAAGTTGTAATCCTTGTTACCTTAGATAACTTGAGCCCAAAGCTTATATAAAGGGCATAGATTAAACCTAGGGCAGAACCGATTACCCCATAACCGAAACAAAAACCCCTGCCGTCCACCCGTCACTGACATGTTCTAAATTCCCCCTAGGGCTACGGGTTGTTTTGTAAAGTAGTTGCAAGGGTTGCTTTGTTTTAGGATTTTTCAAGTTCAATAAAATAAACTTCAAGTTCTTTTATCTTGGTGTTAATATCTTGCAAGAGCATCGGGAGAGCATTGTGAGGTTATCTATTTACTTAGCATCGGGAGAGTTAAGTATACGAAAGAGATAAAAGCGCGTTCTCTAGTTTATAGTTGAACCATCTCGTGCTTAGGGATAAGGCGAGGTTAAGTGGCTAAGGAAGAATTCATACACATCGGTGTTCATCCTTCGATTCACGCCGGGAGGTATCGTCAAAGACGTGTTCATCGATAGACTTGTGCCTAGGGATAGGGCAAGGCAGATCTGGGATTCTTGCCAAGCTTGAAGTACTGTGTTAGTGTCTGCTGCCGCGACAACTAACGGACAGACGCCGCGACAGGTGCTGTCGGCGACGGGAGCGACGACAGAACTGGAGATCCTGAGCAATTCAATACCTGCACTACCGAGCAATTCAATACCAACCCATTCTCTCTATCTTGATAATTCAATCCTTTTATTTACGTTTTTACCTTATTATTCGTGACAACTTTCTAAAATATTTCCTTTACTTCGTGCAGTAAATCAAGGTGAAGTCATTAGCCCAATCCCTGTGGAGACGATATCCGATACTTCGTATCACTTTACTACTTGCGTCGTGTACACTTGCACTACAATTGCGATAGTCTATTTTACACGCAACAAGGGTAAGCTCTAAAAACAAACCTCAACATTGCAGGGTCCGAGCACGATCTAGCCAAGGTAAAACACAAGCATACCAAAGGTCCACAAGATAAATGCATGAGCAAAAGACAATAATAATGCCATGATCATAAGCTCAATTTCTATGATACATGTAATCACAAACAAGTATCCCTATAAGAACCATAAACCTCAACATATTGATATACACATCAAACAACATTGGCACCTAGTTAAGACTCGAATACGCGGATAGACATGTTGGAAACTCATATCCAACAATCACATTACCTCACGGTGGGATTTCACTCATCACCGGTTTCGCGGAGGGGATTCCACTCATCCTCACGCCCCGTCGATGGGATTCCACTCATCACCGACTACATTTAAATACAATTCCGGGCGAACCCGTACTCCTCCTTGGTGACTCAACGCCACTAAGGCCACACGCGACTTTAGACTCATGTGTACACACTAACATCCTAATGATCGATCATTTGTATCCAAGTTTACTAGTGCCAACATTTACTCACTTCACATTACTCATTTCATTAACCTTGTGCTTAGCACGTATTCACCAACAACCATCATTATGCATGTCTCAAGCATCATAAGACCAATCTCATTTCACATGTATAAAGCAATATACATAAACGTTCATACCACAATTTATATGAGACATACACAACCATGCAATGAGTTCAACCAAGGGCTCTAGATCAAGTTTAGGATTAGGCTACCACCCTAATCCTAACTCTAGGTGGGTCTACCAAGCCCAACCTAGTCCACATACTCGAACCAACCAATTTAAAACCGTTTAAAACAATTAACCACTCACCTAAGCTTCCAAGCCAAAAGACCAAGCAAGCACAACCTTCAACTTCCCGGATTCACTTCCGATGTTCCACCGATGCACAAACTTGATTCTAATCATCTCAAACACAAACAAAACGTTCGAATCAATAACTCATCATCGAAAACAACCCGGATTAACATTAACAAGCATCCAACACTCCAAACAAGCCCAAAAACAGAATTTTCGAGTAGCCCACTTAACCCACTGAAATCTTCCATTTCAAGCACCCAAACAAGCCTCAATTACACCCAAAATGATCCTCATATGTCATACTACCTACAGCCCCCAAAAACCAACCTTAAACAGCCCCAAAACCCACTTTAAAACCCTCCAAAAACCCTCTCAAAACCCAATTCCGAAAATTGATTAAAATCATTTTAAATTTACATATGTAGCATCATTTGGCTCCTACATTCCATAACTAACCATAATAAATCAAAATATTAGGTTTAGCTACACAAAGGCACCATTTTTAATCAAATTCTTAGAAAACCCCATTTTCAAATATTCAATGAAAATGAAAATAAATGGTACTTTTAAGGAGGGGAAGATGAGGGGAAGTCAAAAACATCCTTACCTTTCGATTTGGAGTTGAAATGGATGAGGAATAAGATGGAATAGTGGATTTGGGTAGAGGACTCTATTTCACGTTGGAAAATCTGAAGAAGAAGATGAATAGTGGAAAGGTGATAGGGAAAAGGGGATTTAAATTTGAAGTTGGGTAAATTACCCAAAAGGCCATTAATGAATAGTTTCCCTTGTTTTTAAATTAGCCCTTCAACTTAGAGTCTAAAACATTTTGGTCCCATTTTAAAAGGTAAATTTTGTAACCCAATATTTTAAAAGGATCACTCCAAAAACCAACCCGAGCCCAAATAATATTAAAATATTATTTTCACCTAACCCCTAAACCCGGGTGTTACAGAGCCTCTACACCAATCACCGGCTCAACAGGAGCCGCAAGACGTGGTTCCTGACGAACCACTCTCGGCCTAGACATCGCTCTCAAACGATATCTACAACCACAACAACAGAATATACAAGATTGGGTTAGCAAGGCAAGTCTTCCAAGTGCTCAAGTACGTTTCCTCACTTAAAATTCTTTTCCGATATAATAGTAGAAATGGGACTCCCAAACAACATGCTTTTAAACAAACAATCAACATACTTGTCACACAAGCAATCATACTTACAAAGCAGGCAAACACCGTGCGTATTAATTTAAAACTTAAACTTACCTCACTTACCTGCCCAAGGTCTCGGTAACCTTAGGCTCTGATACCAACAAGTGTAACCCCCTCGTCCCGGTCTGGTCGGACGATCGGTCCGAGTAGGCCACACGGGGAAAACCGAAGCGAAATCCGTTAAGGTTCCTCCTCGGTTAACGACCCAGAAAATTTCTTTTAAAATTAATCTTCTCTAAATGCACATTTAATTCCTATGTGATCACAGCAACGGAAGACAAACATTCGCGAAGCAATAACTCGAGCAACATAAGCAAAACAGCCCATTTTTATGCAATTTAACAGGCCGTTTCGAAACACCCTCAAGGTGTATCGAAACAGCTTGACCTGGTCAACACTTCAAAGCCCACACGAGGATTCCGTTTCGGAACGGGGGTCAACCGTTCCGAAACACCCTCCCTGGTCAACTTCTCGTGGTCAACGAGAATTGACCGTTTCGAAACACCATAGACCCGTTTCGGAACACCTTCATCTCGCCAATTTCTCAAAATTCCAGTAGCAAAAGTGTACCGAAACAGCCCCTATCCGTTTCGAAACGCTCGGCCATAAACAAAGGGACCATATCGAAACTGGGTGACCCGTTTCGAAACGCCCCCTGTCTGCATACTGGTTTTGGCTGGTTTAAGGCACAAGGGTGCCCCTAAACACCACCCAAACCTCTAACAACAATTTAACAACAATTCTAAAGGCAAACCAACATACCATCATGCTTTAACATCATTAAAACGAGACTAAACACTAAGGCACAACATCACAAGCCATACATCAAACATGTCATTATATGTATTAAGCTTTCACATATCCAACACTTAGGCAATTCTAGATAGCAAAATACTAACATGGTTTCAAGCAAGGCATACATCCCAAAAGTCGATTTAACAAACATAAACGAGGAGTCTAACATGCTCCTAAACAACATCAACCACAACATACTTCAAAAGCATCACAATACGATTACATGTCCCATTGCTTGACCATTACATCTTAATTTAAAAGTTCATACTTGGTAGCTAAACAAGCACCACAAGCACACTTGGAGGCCCCCTTCTTGCTCCTAGCAACCCACCAACTAAGGACCTGCATTGTCGAACAAAGAGAGAGCGTAAGCAATAAAGCTTAGCGAGGGTAAGCTCTTTAAAAAGAAACCTCGACAAATGCAGGGTCCAAGCACGATCTTAGCCAAGGTATACACACAATTACCAAGGATCCTCAAGAGCCACAAGTTAAAGATGCATGAATAATATCCAAATATTTGTCATGCTCAACAAGCTCTATTTCACAACATATGTAAACACATATAAGCATCCAAGTAGAAATCACATTCTTCAACACATTGATATACATATCAATCAATATTGGCACCTAGCTATGACCCGAATACGCGGATAACCCGTTGGAACTCACATCCAACAACCACTTTACCTCACGGTGGGATTACACTCATCATCGGTCTCGCGGAGGGGATTCCACTCATCCTCACGCCCCGTCGATGGGATTCCACTCATCATCGACTAATATATATAAAAAATTTTGGGCGTACCCGTACTCCTCCTTGGTGACTCAATGCCACCAAGGCCACGCGCGACTTTGGACTCATGTGTGCACACTAACATCCTAATGATCGATCATTTGTACTCAAGCATACTAGTGCCAACATTTAACTCATTCAACATTATTCATTTCAATCAATTTCGTGCTTAGCACGTACTCACCATGATCACAATCATGAACCATTTCCATGCATGCCATAAGCATTACAAATCATGCCTCATCTCACATGTATATCACATTATACATAAATCAATCATATCACAAGTCATATGAGACATAAACATCCAAATACAAGTTCATCCAATGGCTCTAGATCAAGTTTAGGATTAGGCTACCACCCTAATCCTAACTCTAGGTGGGTCTACCAAGCCCAACCTAGTCCACATACTCGAACCAACCATTTAAAAACCATGTAAAACTTTTAACCACTCACCTAAGCTTCCAAGCTCCAAGCCAAGCAAGCAACCACTCTCACGTTTCCAGATTTCCTCTCGATGCTTCACCAACACAAGTTTCCGCTTCTAAACAACCTCAATCACAATTCAAACAATCTCAAATCAGCCCAACACCAAAAGACCAACCCGGAACACAATTCAAATATAAGTTACAATGTTGCAAGCCATGAACAAACCCCAATATTTTTAATCTCGGACAACCCCAAAACCACATCCAAAATCCATGTTTCCAACACACATTGTACCTAAAAATGATCCCAAATCAACCCCTGACCATAGTACTATCAATAGCCTATCAATTTCCACCTAAAACAACCCCCAAAACTCACCCAAAACCCCATTTTTACCCAATTCAGGAATTGCTCAAAACCATTCAAAATTCACATATGTTGTGCCATTTGACTCATATACTTTATAACTAACCATATTAAACCAAAATATTAAGTTTAGCTACACAAAGGCACCATTTTTAATCAAGTCCTTTGAAAACCCCATTTTCAAAACTTAAATGAAAATGCAAACAAATGGTACTTTTAAAGAGAGGGAGTTGAGGAGAAGTCAAAAATGATGTTACCTTTCAAAAATGAGTTGAAATGGATGAGCTTTTTAATGGAATAGTGATGAAGAGAAGATAGCTCTATTTTCACGTTGGGGAGGTTTGGGGAAGGGAGTGAATAGTGGAAAGATGATAGGAAAGGGGGATTTAAATTAGAAGATGGGCAAATTACCAAAAGGCTATTAATGAATGGTTATCTTCTTTTCTTTAAAATCCCTCCATTTTACAATTCCTTCAATTTGGTCCAATTTCAAATATTTATTTTTAAAACCCGAAACTTAAAAGATTATTTTTAATTATAAACTCGATCCCAAATAATATTAAAATATTATTTTTACCTAACCCATAAACCCGGGTGTTACAAAAGATTTCAATGAGTACAAATCAAATAAATGAAAATCAAAGTAAGGGAGGAATTACATTCAAAGTTTGCTTGATGAAATGTTGAAACCAATGGAATAGTGAAAATGGGTTTTGATGAAGAAGATAACGTTAAAAGTGGGTTTAAAGAAGATGATAGCATTTTAAAACCTTTCTCTGAATTCCAAAATTTTCATTTTGTCCTTCTTATTAAAACTAAGGTTATCCATTTAAAATAGCTTCAAAATTAACCTAACCCGAACTGGTTTAACCAAACTCAATTATTTCTCGGCCCTAAACTAGGGGCGTTATAAATGATGTGACACTACCACATGGCATTTTTGCTGACATGGTATTTTTTAAAATATTTTTAACCAATCGCCACATCAACAAAGTGCCACGTGGTAGTGCCATGTCATCTCTCCATGCCCTGTAAATATGCACGTCAGTCTCAGGCGTTGACTGTTAGTTGACTAACAGTTTTCATTCAACAATGGTAAAATTTGAACGAAAAATGAAACGTTAGGTGATTGTTTGCACAAAAAAAGGATAGGGCTAAAATGACCATAAGGTAAAACGTTGGGGGTTATTTTGACATTTTTCCTTTTAAAAATATTAATTCTCTCTTAGATGTATTTCTCTAGTTTTTTAAGAGTGTTATTTTATGTTGCGACTTCAATGTCTCATTCTAGTTTTCTATATTTTTTATTTTTTAACAATTTTTATCTAAAGGAGAGGAATATGGAATTTACTCTTAATAGATTTTGAACGCACAACCTAGAAAAGAGAGAAATGTATCAACTGATAGCTTTTAACCACATGCTCTAAAGATTGTTGACTTCGTTATTTATTTTTAGTTCTAAATTATGATCGTCTTTGTTTCCAATTTATTTTTGCACGCATATAAGTGTTACTTACATGTTTATGACACAATTTTCATCTATATTAATAGTAATTTGACGTTTGTGTAACGATCAACGCGACACACTCTTTAATTGATGGTTTAGTATGATTAGATCTTTTTTATGGTGATTTACTCATGTAATTAAAACTGTTAATGGAACAATTTACAAGATTAATTTTTTTGATCTCTATTACGACATCTATATATTGTCTAGTTAGATAGAGAGACATGATGGTTGTTGGGTTTATATGGAAGATAAATAATGTATTAACAACAACAAAAACCAAGTTTTTGAATTTACATATTTTAATTTTCTTTCTTTGTAAGTTTTTTTAGAGGACTTAGTCCCCCAAAGTTCTCTTTATGGTTAGGGACGTGGGATGTGTTGTATTTGTTCTCTTCTTCTTCTTTTTTTTTTACTTATTTTAGTAAAATTTATTTTATTGCTCTTGTTAAAAATAAGTGTAATTTCTTTCAATCCAAAGAATTGTCTCACTAAAAAAGGATGATGTTCATTTTTAACAACCCAATTTTGAACAACTTTACCTGCAAAAAAGCGTGTAAACTTTATTTAAGGCTAAAAACAAAACAAATACTATAACCAGATTAAGAATGTTAAAAAATAATTATAAGTTTATTACAAAATTATTGAGTTAATTACAATGCACGTCCTCAAACTATGATTCTAATTTTAAATTAGTTCTTAAACCTATGAACATTGCAATTTTATCCTCAAACTATGACATTTATTTTAAATTAGTCCCTAACTTTTGAACATTTTAATTTCATTTTCAAACTATGACTCTCATTTTAAAATAGTCCCTGAACTTTTGAACATTTTAATTTTATCCTCAAATTATTAATATGTACTAATTATGTCATATGCTAATAAAATTGTTATAAAAATTATTAACATCATGTAAATATTGATGTGTATTATGTAATAATATAATGTGACATAAACAACAATTAATTTTGTGTTATACAAAATGATGATTTAACTTCGAAACGTAGAAATGATTTATTAACAAATTGAGAAGAAGAATAAACAAAAAACCTTATGTTTCATAAAATGATGATTTAACTTCGAAACGTAGAAATGATTTATTAACAAATTGAGAAGAAGAATAAACAAAAAACCTTATGTTTCATTTATAAATAATTATTTTCAGATGATGTGATTCAACATTAATTATCATTAATTATCGTTTATGTTGCTATCATATTATTACATAATACTCATAATTGTTTGCATGACAATTAATATTTTTTAATATTTTTATTAACATTTGACATGATTAGTATATACCGGTAGTATGGGAAATGAAGCTGGAACATTTAAAAATTTTGAAAATCAATTTAAAATGGGAGTTATAATTTGGGGTGAAATTAAAATATTTAAAATTAAAGTCATAGCTTGGGACATGTAGTACAATTAACTCAAAATTATTTAACATATCAAAATCTTGTATCAAACTATACGAATGGATTAGGGTGAGAATCAGGCGGTGCGGGGACGGTTTTGCATTCTCCACTCCGTCCCCAACACTTACGGGTACGATTTTGGGGAATCCCCATTACATGCTTCGGTTATTTTTTGCACACATCTCCATACCCATCGGATCCCCACAATTTTTGGGGAATCATCATCCCAAAAAATTAAACACAACTTACTACTTTACTAACCAAAATATAGTTTTTCAGAGCATGAAGAGATATTTCATTCAACATAATTTTTCAACTTTACTTTACAGGGATGAAGTAACAACTTTAGAATATGATTATAAAAATATTAAGGAATGAGAAACAATATAATCAACCCCTTACCAGTGATACTTGTTTTACTCTTGACAACTTGAATAAACTCAAATATAATACATTACATAATAGATATAAGCTTAACCAACTCATAGATGTCAACAAAAAATTGCACCATAAGTTGCAATTTAAAAAAGTACCATCTAAATATAAAATCTTGTCACAATAACAAGTTACAACATACCAAGTTTATGCAAATATTTAAATAATTTTTATTTAGTATGCTAAAGCAAATATGTATACAAGTTTAAACAATATAAGCAAACACATAACGTTTGAACGTAAAATAAATAAATAAATAAATAAATAAATAAGAGGTTGAAGGTCTTTATTAGCACAATAATGAGAAAGACGATGGTGGCTCAATAACGATAATATTCACGGAAAAAGATCAACGACGCTCGTAGTTGATTGGCATCTTAGAAAGAATGGTGGTGTTGCTTGCTTGAAGGGGAGTAGGGTTTTTGGGTAATATGAACGATAGAGATTGAGAGACAAACAGATTATATACTCTCAATTAACAAAAAACGTAAACTACTAAAGAGACCATCCAAACTTAATAAGGTTTAAATAAAAGGCACAAATATTTTTGATGGATTGGAATATTAATAATAAGATAAGTATGTATGCATGTAAATAAGATTAAGTATATAATATATATTAAAAATTTTGTAAAATATTAGGATCCTTGCAGATATTTTCTGAGGATCCCCAAGGTAATTTATACGGTTATGGCTCGGTTATTCTCACGGTTCGGATATAACAATTCTCGTCCCCATCTCCATTTGAGCTTCGATAATAAAACTTCACACGTCTTCGTTCCTGCAGATGAAAAATTCGATTATTCTTTATCCCGTCGATTCAGATCCCTACGACTTTTAGATATTCCTCGCCCAATTTCCACCCCTAAAATCGATACACTCCACGACAAGTTAATGTCTCCAAAATGGATTGAAGCTCATCAAAACAACATAAATACTATATCAAAAACAACATAAATATATTAAATTTTAGGGTAAAGTACACAAGTGGTCATCAACCTATAACCATTTTCATATTTTAATCACTCAAATATTTAATTAATTAATTTTTCATTCTTCCTCATTTCCATCATCCATACCAAACAAGACCTCAAAACTATTTCTCCTAAGATTGTCCTCTTGCATTATGGAAGCCATATCCAAAGGTGGATGTACATGGCAAATTAGGGGTGCATTTTTTACTCCACTAAAAAATGCCCACCATATAGAAATATTAGAATTGTATTAATTTTTTTATAAAAAAATATTAAAATTGATTCCACTTAATTTGTTGGGATATAAGATCAATAATACTTATTGTAATAGAAAAGTTCTACAACGGGCGACAAATATTGATGAACACCACTAACGATGAACACCGATGAACACCATTAATTTTTTTTAAAAAATTTTAAAAATCTAAAGGAATAAAATTATAATTAAAATTATCTCTTAAAAAATAAAAATAAAATTTAATAGTTACTTTATAATATTTTTTAATAGGTTAGAATCAAATATACTCAATTCTCCTAAACCCTAACAAAATCAATCTCTTAAAAAAATAGAAATCAGTTTATAATTTTTTAAAAGATTAGAATCAATAATATGAGAATTGAGTATATTTGATTCTAATCTATTAAAAATTATAAATTGATTTCTATTCTTTAAGAGATTGATTTTATTAGGGTTTAGGAGAATTGAGTATATTTGATTCTAACCTATTAAAAAATATTATAAAATAATTATTAAATTTGATTTTTATTTTTTTAAGAGATGATTTTAATTATAATTTTAGTCCTCTAGATTTTTAAAATTTTAAAAAAATTAATAGTGTTCATTAGTGTTCATCGTTAGTGGTATTCATCAATGTTCGTCGCACGTGGTAGACCTATCTATTATAATAATATAAAAATTATTCATATCTCATACTTTGCTCTGACCCCACTATATGGGAATCTTGGCTCCCCGTAGCCATATCATTGATCATCATCAACAACAACGGGAAAGTCACCAACCATCGGAACCTCCCTCTCCAAAAGCTTTCCTTTAATTTGGTTTGCCCCCACCACACGTTCGACCGATCTACTCTCTTTCACATCCGACTTGTAAAACAAAACAATAAATCAAACATAAAGAAACTCATTAAAGAAAACAAGTTTTCTTTTCATAAAATTATGTTTTTATTCAATGAAACAAAGTAATATTGAACAAATACGAGACTTATTGAATTGATTTTACGTTTTTCCATGATAATGAAATGGCGAAGGGTCAAACAATGATTAATAAAAATAAAAAGGGGGCAGTGGGAAATAATAATCAATTGTGAGCATGCTAAGCGTGCGAGGCTGGAGTCTTCATAATGTTGGAAATAGGTTGTGATCACTACATTTTTCTTCCTTTCTTTTATTATAATTATGTTTTTATAAACAAACACGTTTGATAGGTTGATCAAGCTATTTATCTTTATTTCTCATATTTTTATAGATCATACGTTCGAGACTCACTAGTAATACTTCTCTTTCTTCTTCTAGAGAACCTTCTTTCCCTCTCCTCTAAGTATAATTAGGATTATATTTAAGATTTGTCAAAAAATATATATTTTATAGTCTTTAAATAAAAATAACTAAATTCTATTTCCCAAAAATCAAATATAATATTAATAGTTCTATATATAAAACGGTTATCTTCGTGGAATCATTTCATAATAACGATTTTTTCATAAGTCTGGATTATCTTGAGAACATATATTGTTAAGAGTTATATTTATAGGTTGTCATTAGGCCTGGCGTCGTCCAACTACTAATAATCTTAAAAACTATAAATGCTCATGCAACCGAAGAAAAGAGACATGTCAAATTAAGAGGGCAATACCCCTACTTTTTTCTCTCATTCTCTTTCAGCTTCTATATTACAGTGGCTTTTTGCCCAATAACAATCGGGATGAACCGCCTATAATCATCTTCAACCACCATATTCCTCTTTTCCGCCTTCCTTATTTTGTGTTCGTTGCTTTTAGGCATTACGCTTATAATTTCATCAATATCTTAGTTATCAAACTTCTATCGAAATCCTAAATGATTTTTCATTTTATATGTATACTTGATATATTGAGAGTGTGTACATTATACACTTATCTACATTTGAAGTAATATCATTAAAATTTATTTTTTTATCTTCTAAATTTTGGCAATATGATGAGGAGTGACCCATAGTCATTAATTAAATTAAAGATGATGCAGCTGCTTAATTTAGACCTTTCGTAGCCAATTACTCCCACCGATATTGTGTTAATTATGATTTGCCTAAAGAGCACTTAATAGCATACTTGATACACACAAATTGATTGCAATCATGTCCAAGTATCTATTTTAGTATTTCATTATAGTTCATGCACTAAAAATAAATATAATATACATTGGCAATGAATTCAACCATGTTGTTTCGAAGAAATACATTTCAATATATAGATTTATGCTCTAGTAGTGTATCAAATAAAATTAAGCAAAAATAAGTGTATAAAAATCATACACAATAAATAAATATATGATTTTTTGGTACAATTTATGTCTATTTTACGATTTATATTGTACAATGTCGTCTCCAGAATCAGGGTTCTCTTTGTGTGAGTGTAATGTGTTTTGTCATTGCTCCAAACACTTGTTGGTATAAATAAATCATATGATGACATCTCATTAAATACACTTAAAAAAAATAAAATAATTAACCATTTTAACAAATGATATCACAAGTGTTCATCGTCCATATATAAATAAATTTTTGAAATTCTTATTTTCTTTTTATAATTATTCTAGCAATGTAATTTTCTTTTTATACTCAACCTGAATTTTTTTGAAGGAAAAAGTTCAACTATTTTCTAATGCATTGACGAATCAATGTATCGAATATCTCACTGCATACATGAAAAAATAGACCGAAATGAAACAATGCATTTCCAAAAGTATGGTCGTGATAAGAATATAAGGGTTTGTTACGAACTTAACAATGATGATGGAAAGATTAAAAATATAATAAAGAAGATGAAGAGCCAAACAAAGAAAATAAGAAGAGAAAGAATATGAAAGAAAATGATATATCTGAAAAATACAGAGAATACAAAAGCCTTCTTCATTACATTGATTGAGCTTGATATTTATAACCCACCTTAAACCCAATCGGTTAGCCCAGACGGTTACAATAAACTATTAACAACTTAACAAACAATTAAGCTGGACCAACTAATAGAATTGCTCTATTGTTCTATTACTCTAACATTTTTCTGGTTTTTTTCTCTTCGTGAAGCTCTTTTAAAGAAATTACACCAAGTCTTCTTTGCATGAGAGCAAATGATGCATGTGGTATTTATTTTGTTAAAATATTTGCAGCTTGTTTCGATGAAGGCACAAAATTGACCACCAGTTGCCTAGCTAAGACTCTTTCATGAACAAAATGTAAGTCAATCTCAACATGCTTTACTCTTGCATGATGAGTCGGATTAGCTGCCATGGAAACAGTGGATGTGTTATCACACCACACCACACCACAAGGAGACCAGACAGATCTACCCTAATTTCTTGTAGCATTTGCTCTATCCAGACCAGTTCGGAGACAAAGTTGACAAGACTCTTATACTCAGCCTCAAAGGTAGAGCGGGACACTATTGGTACTTCTTAAAGCTCCAAGCAATGGGATTGGACCCGAGAAAAAAATATAAAATCCAGATGTTGATCTATTATCTTCAACAGAAGATGCCCAATTTGCATTAATGTAACAAACAAGAGAACACACATCACTAGCTAGGATGAAAAAATAACCTATAATTGAGGATACCGAAAAGATATCTCAAGATGCGTTTGACTGCTTTCTGATGTGACTCAAGAGGATCATTCATGTATTGACTCACTTTGTTCACAAAAGTATCAACCTCTATTAGGTGACTTCAGTAATAATGATGTCATCTACATACACCATGAGTAATATCTTATAGTTACTCGTGTCTCGAACAAACAAAGAGGTATCAGTTTTGGCAGCCATAAAGCCAAGCTTAGTAGTGAGAAAATTTCGTAGAGTGTCAAACCAGGCTCTTGGGGCTTGTCAAAGACCATAGCGGACTTTTTTCAGTCTACACATAAGCTTTTCACCATAGAGGCCCTTCTTCTCAAACCTATGAGGTTGTGTCATATAGATTTCCTTAGAGAGTTGCCCATTGAGAAAGGTATTTTTGATGTCAATTTGTCGAATGTACCATTGTTGAAGAACTGCAGTGGCAAGTACAGTTCTTATAGTTGTTGCTCAAACAACATAACTAAATGTTTCTCGGAAATCAGTGCCAACTTGCTGGGAATATCCCTTAGCCACCAGCCTAGCCTTAAGCCTCTCCATAGAAAAAGAACTATTAGCATAAAAAATATTATATGAATGCAACATAGTTTGTAACTTAGAATAAGCAGGGTGACCTAACCTTTGACTCAATGGAATCAGAAGTACTAGTACTAACAAAGCAAGTTTTGTTCTTACTGTCTAACATGCTAAATTTACTGTCAATAGTAGACTTATTAGCATGTAAATCAAACTTATATAGCCCATCGCTTTCATGACCATGCAGCACAACTTCCCTTGTAACAAGATCTCTTGGTTAACAAAACTTGGGAAAGAATTCAAGAGAAAATTGATTATCATGTGTAAGCTTGGAAATAAAAATCAAGTTCTTAGTTATACCAGGTACAAATAATAGGTTTTTCAGCCTAACATTTCTATTATAGCCTAATAAATTGGACTGGGAAGAATATTTAACAGGCAAAAAGTTACCATTCTCCATTTGGACATTTCCAGAAGATGGAGTTGCATGCTCAACTTGCAGATTGTTGAAATCTTTAGTCAAATGATGTGTGGCACTTGAGTTTGGGTACCAGACATTGTCATCAACAATCTCGGGTGTAGCAATGAAGGCCTCAGAAGAGCCATGGCCTTGCAAAGGAACAGAAGAAAAGTGAGTATAAACAAGAGGCTGAACATGCAGAGACATCCTAGGAGAAGGGCAACCAGGAATAGAAGCAACAGGCTGCACAATAGGACTAAGAGGCAAAATAGAATGAGCATGAGGAGAAGCGGTAGGGCTGAAAGGCACGACAAAAGAAGCAGCATCAAACACAATATGCTGAAGAAAAGGAGCATTAGAAGGAGGAACGCAATAAGCTAGAGGTGGAGCAAAGGATACATGCGTAAGAAACTGACTGTAACCCCCTAAACCTGACCCAAAAGAAATGGGCCAAATCTAGGAAGTCGTATATGAAATTTTGTCCTTCAAGTAATAAATCTTAGGTTTAATTGTTTTATAAAACCAAAAATAATTATTGATTGATAATCATTAACATAAATGTTACATCGTTTGCAAATCTCAAACGTTATATAATATTATGATAATATAATAAAATATCCAAATGAAAGTTCGCAAATGCATGCATTAAAGTAATCCCAAAATTTAAAGTCCTAAAGCCTGATTACATAAATGTTTCAAAACATAAAGTAATAATCTGAAAGTTTAATTAAAAAGGTTCATACTGACATAATATCTGAGTAAAACACGAAATGCTCCAAGTA
The DNA here is from genome assembly GCA_958450335.1 of Hibiscus tridactylites. Taxonomy (NCBI): domain Eukaryota; kingdom Viridiplantae; phylum Streptophyta; class Magnoliopsida; order Malvales; family Malvaceae; genus Hibiscus; species Hibiscus tridactylites. The sequence goes on from OY288266.1 coordinate 78,193,437, forward strand.
CCAAGTCGCCTAAAAAGTCTGAATATCTGAAAGAGAAACTAAATGGGTGTAAGCTAAAGAGCTTAGTGTGTCTCTAAAGTGCAAACAAACACAAAATCAAAACAATATTTTATTTTTCGATAAAGTTTCTCAAAAACACATTAAATACGATAAATCAAAACCATAATGATGTGATGTCTGATGCTTGACTCAATACCCGACAATCTGATATCATACAGAGTGGAGGTTGCCCTCGCCAGAGTGGAGGTTTCCCTCACTTTTACCGAACACATTTCTGATCCTATGACTTATAATATGAATTGTAAAATCATAAATCCGAACTCTTATGAGTATCATATTTTCTGAAAATCAGATGCTTGATTGAAAAACACATTTCATTATGCTATGCATGACGTTTCAAAATATTATCAAATCACAATCAGATAATAAATCAAGAAAATATATAAAATAACATTTATTTATAACACAAGAAGAAGCACATATAAAATTCATTTATTTAAAACACCCCAAGAAACACACCTTTAGCAATAGTAGCTCTAATCTCGAGAAGGGCGAGCCTCACGCTCGGATCTCACTAAATCAGAACCTATGAAGGATAACTCTACATTAGCATGTATTACTATCACTAAGCTACCGACTAAAACACTAAGAACTGAACTGAAGGTATACTCACGTAAAGATCTCGAAGAACGTGCATGGTCGGTCTAAACAGAATGAGGTAACTCTTCAGCCTCAGTGTCGATACCTGAACACGAGAATATTTCAAACTAGATTCTGAAATCCACAACTTACCAAATTCTATGTCATAATTAATTGAAATTGGAAAAAACGTGTTTTTAGTTCAAATTAGACAAAACAAGTAGCAAATTCAGATTCAGGACGTCGAAAAAGGTCAGGAGGAAGGATGTCTGAAAAAGTCAACTCTTAGTTAACGGTTAAAGTCAAAGTCAACTAGTCAAGCTGGTCAACAGTCAACTCTAGTCAAATGGGTCAAGACTCAAATCTAGTCAAACTAGTCAATGGTCAACTCTGGTTAAACAGGTCAAAGTCGGTGAAACAGATCAAAGTCAAAACTGGTTCAGGTGTGTCAAAGTCAATGGTCTGATTCAAGAATCATAGTTCGGTTCGGTCCAAGGTTCACTGATTTGGTTTGGTTCAATTTGAATCACAAGATCGGTTTAGTCTAATAACATGTTCAGTTTAATCTTAGTTTGATTTAGGTCAATGATCCGGTTCTCATTTTCAAATTGGGTCACAAGGTTTAGCTCACTACACAAGTGTCCGGTTTGGGCCTCACACGAATTGGGCTCACAAACACGCACACACATAGGCCTCAACACCCAACTTCATTAACCCACACCCACACCCACACAAACCTCGCAGTTGGGCTCAACCAACAATACTTAGCCCAACAACACAACACACTTAGCACATTTCTCTCAATCATAGCATCAGATATGAGGCTAGGGTTCAAGCACCAGAAATGGCGGCAATGGAACCCAAGGGAGGCGTAGATGACAAACAACAATGGTGGTGGAAGAAATAGCGGTGGCGCAACAATGACAACACAACAACGGCGGCGACAAAAAAACACAATCTGTGCAGCTTGTCGGCGATTCCAACAGTGACCAAAATGGTCATTCCGGCCAAAACCAAAAGGAAAACAAGTTCAATAGCAATCCGGTCACTAAAAAATGATGATAAAGACTCAAAGAGGCTTACCCAACGTCGAATTCAATAGACAAGAGGCAAAGCAGACGGTGGCACAAGGAAACAAGTCCGAACGGTTTCTTATCAATTTCGGAACAAGATGGTGATGGCAGTGCGCGACACGGATGGTGGCGCAAACAACGGACAATACGAGGAGAAACGGGGATGCGAGGAGAAGTGAACGATTTCCCTTTGAAATCTCAAAAACGGTGGTCGATGGAGGAGAGTTGAGGGTCGAGGTTAACTTGCAAGATGATGTCGGTCACGATGATAATGACGGCGAGAGAAACGAACGGTAGATGGGGGTTGGTCGGAGACTCACCAGAGATGCAACAAGTGAGGGAGATGACCAAGAGGGAAAGGAAAGATTATCAAGAGAGAGAGCGGATGTAGAGTTCAAAAGTCTGATAACAAGGGTCAAATACCCAATTTAATGGGTAAAATACGAAGTAAAACCTCAAGATAATCTATGGTTTACAAAGTGGCCACATAACTTTGTTCTTTATTCAAAATGGTCACCAAATTTCACAAATTGAACCTCAAATTCTGAATCTAATCAATTTAATCCTTTAATTAAATTAGGGTTTTTAGTTTATAAATTACTAATTGTTAGGGTTATTGAATTAGGGATTTTAGATTTTAGGTTTTCTAAATTAGGAAATTTTTGGATGTTACAACTCTCCATCCCTTAAAAGAAATTACATCCTCAAAATTTTCAAACTTAACAACAAATATCACAACTAACTAACACATTGAATACTTATTCTGAATTCATAATGCATTATAAACATAATTACGATCTGAACACATTAAAATGTACCTGCCATGTCATCGTGTATATCATCATATCCAACGCAAACTCCAATCAGATGTACCGAACCTGGACGTCTAATCTAGGATCTAGCTGAACTACCACTCGGAGCATGTCTACCTCCTCTCGTAGTAACGGAAGCAACTGACCTAAACTACCCTCTACCTCGGTGAGGTGCCTAAACTGATGCCTGACTCTGAATCTGTACGGATGAACCAATAGGTGAACGAGGAAAATTTTCAAGTAATGATCATGCGAACCACATCTAAAACACACTTTGTTCATCAATCTGCACTCTCCGTTATGCTTCTTATTGCAATAACCACATACATAAATAGGCTGACGAACTTTTGAACTACCTACACTACTAGACAGAACTGTCAGTGCTGCAGGTCTCACATTTCGATAACTATAAGGAACAGAATAATCCCTAGGCCTCTTTCCAGACGAGTTAACAAAACTAGGCTGAGCATATATGTCCGGTTGCTTCACGTCTTTCTTAGAATTCTAAACTTCTTTAACTTCCATAAGTGCAATTATCCTCTCAAAAGTCTTAGCTCAACTAACCAGGTCGCTAAACATTTTATCATGATGTGTAGCAACATCTCTCTAAATCGGTAAACGAAGTTCATTAAAAAACCAGTCACACTTATCTTTCTTTGTCGCATCTAACCCATGAGCATACTTGGCCAACCTCCGAAATTTTATCTCGTAATCATTCACTGACATATTGTTCTATTTCATATTCATAAAATCATCGTGACACTTTGCTAAGAACTCGGCTCCCACATATCGATCCTGAAAAGCCTGTCGGAAAAACTCTCTTGTGACCTGACTAGATGGAACAATATCTACCACAAACTCCCACCAATTTTGGGCTTCACCTTCTAGCAAAGATACATCGGCCCTCAATTTTTGATTGGCAGGGTAATCCATCTCAACAAAGAATCGTTGTAATTTCTTTAGCCAATATTCCGCATCGGATGGATGTGTACCACTTTTACCCCCAAACAATTTCATCCCAGCAGCTATAAATTCTGTAGAAATAGTTTTCCTCGGACACTCTAACTGACAAAGATAACGGAGCAACTCACGGTGAAACGCGACACTGTCCGGCTGAACTGTCTCAGTGTCCTCAATACCAAGTGAGTCGTCACTTCCAATCTAATGTTCTCTCAAAGGTTCATTCTCATTATCCGATATCTCATTATGATTTTCCGTTTGCTCAACAGAAGGTAGATGACTACCGCCAGAAAAGGCACTACGGCCACGACCTCGACCTCTCACAAAGCTAGAACTCATACTTGGTGGCTTAGAAGACTATCTACAAAAGATAATAACCTAGAGTCAGATTCGATACTGGAGTCTCGCGTTTAAAAATACGTTGAAAACAACAAGGTCAAAATCACATAATAAGATAGTATATTTTTAGAAAATTCCCATTTATCCCAAAATATTCCAGATGCATGCAAAAGTTGAAAACATTTCGAAAACAACTTTTATGAGCCTCACAGTTCGATGATTGAACTTAGCTCTAAAACCACTAAATGTAACCCCCTAAACCCGACCCGAAAGAAATGGGCCGAATCTAGAAAGTCATATTTGAAAACTTGTCCATCAAGTACTAAATCTTAGGTTTGATTGTTTTATAAAACCAAAAATAATTATTGATTAATAATCATTAACATAATATGTTACATCGTTCGCAAATCTCAAACGTTATATAATATTCTGATAATATAATAAAGGGTTAACTACTAAGATGATCACTTATGTTTTCCCCCAGTACATAGTTAGTCACCGATTTTCAAAAACGACCAGTAAGGTCACTTACGTTTTAGATCTGTAAATTTTTTGTCACTGAGATGTTTGTTACCGTTAAACTTAAACGGAAGGCTGATCTGGCACTATAAAAAAGAATAAATTACCTAGATAATCCCTAAATAATTACTTCACTTCTATTTTGACCACCAAAATAAAAAAAAATTGTTTAATTTCACATTTAATCCTCTATATTTACAATTTTTTTTATTTCTTCTCCCCTCCACCATCTTCATTATGGCATAAAGCTCCGATGTTTTTTCTCTTATTTAAGTTGCCCTTGGCAAGCTAATAGGTGTTTTCATTTCCATTTGCTGGCGTTTTTACTATTTTGTAAATAGTTGTGTAAATTTGGTATGCATGAAATTTTTTGGTTTCCATCATAAATTTCTGCAATCTCCTCCCCTGAGTTAACATCTCTGCAGCCTTCTGAATTAACAATGATTTTTTTTATGAAAATACAAGCAATTTAAAGAGAAGAAGTGGGAGCCCTTTATCTCCCATTTACATGCCCAATGAGCATAAGCAAGTACTCTGCACATTACTATTGCTTGGCTCTGCAACTTCCCCAATTTCATTTGCATTACGAGATAAAAGTATACATGCATGCACTTTGTTTGCATTAAACCAAAGGAATGAATTTTATTTGAAAATGTGCATGTCCTATCTATCCTCCATTGCCACAACTGAGTGGTTGATTAAGCAAGCAAAGCAACTTGTACCCATATTATAACTATCCTTAAATTTGCTGTCCCCATGTTAGAATCTCTTCCTCTCTCTAACGCTTTAATTTTTATAAGCTACTGGTAGTTGTTCTTCTAAATACACCTATACTCATTTATCTTCTTTATGTCCCACCCACCACTTGTATATATATATATTTGCTAATCCTCTTTATTTATTGACTCACTTCTAAAACTAACTTTACTTTAAAAAGTTTCACCACTTAATCTAATGTATATGTATATTGTCTCTCTCTAATTTTTTATTAAACAGTAAATAGGATACATAGGACGATGAAATACCAAAGTTTCATGCAAGCTAATAGCTTGCCAATAGCAACTTAAATAAGAGAAATAACTTCGGAGCTTCATGCAATAGTAAAGATAGTGGAGGGGAGAAAAAAATATTTTTTTTTTGTAAATATAGAGGATTAAATGTGAAATTATACAAATTGTTTTTATTTTAGTGATCAAAATAGAAGTGAAGTAATAATTTAGGGACTACCTAGGTAATTTATCTCTTTTTTATTACGTCAGATCACCCTCCCGTTTAAGTTTAACAACAACAAACGTCTCAATGACCAAAAGTTTACGGGTCGAAAACATAAGTGACCTTACTTGCCTTTTTTAAAAATGGATGACCAACTCTGTACTTGAGGGAAACATAAGTGATCATCCCAATAGTTAACCCTATAATAAAATATCCAAATCAAAGTTCGCAAATACATGCATTAAAGTAATCCTAAAATTTAAAAGTCCCAAAGCCTGATTACATAAATGTTTCAAAACATAAAGTAATAATCTGAAAGTTTAATTAAAATAGTTAATATTGATATAATATTCGATTAAAACATGAAATGCTTCAAGTACCGAGTCGTCTAAAGAGTCTGAATATCTTAAAGAGAAACTAAAGTGGTGTAAGCTAAAGAGCTTAGTGTGTCTCAAAAGTGTAAACAAATACAAAATCAAAACATTATTTTATTTTCCGATAAAGTTTCTCAAAAACACATCAAATCCGATAAATCAAAATCATAATGATGTCATGTCCGATGCATGACTCAATACCCAACAATCCGATATCATACAGAGTAGAGGTTGCCTTCGCTAGAGTGGAGGTTTCCCTTGCCAGAGTGGAGGTTTCCCTTACTTTTACCGAACACATTTCCGATCCCATGACTCATGATATGATTTGTAAAATCATAAATCTGAACTCTCACGAGTATCATATTTTTCCGAAAATCAAATGCTTAATTTAAAATCACATTTCATTATGCTATGCATGATGTTTCAAAATATTATCAAATCACAATCAGATAATAAATCAAGCAAATATATAAAACAACATTTATTTATAACACAAAAAGAAGCACATATCAAATTCATTTATTTAAAACACCCCAAGAAATACACCTTTAGCAATAGTAGCTCTAATCTCGAGAAGGGCGAGCCTTACGCTCGGATCTCACCGAATCAGAACCTACGAAGGATAACTCTACATTAGCATTTATTACTACCACTAAGCCACCGACTAAAACACTAAGAACTGAACTGAAGGTATACTCACGTAAAGATTTCGAAGAACGTGCACAGTCGGTCTAAACAATATGAGGTAACTCTTCAACCTCAGTGTCGATACCTGAACATGAGAATATTTCGAATCGGATTCTAAAATCCATAACTTGCCAAATTCTATGTCATTATTAATTGAAATTAGCAAAAACGTGCTTTCCAGTTCGATTTAGACAAAACGAGCAGCAAATTCGGATTCATGATGTCGAAAAAGGTCAAGAGGAAGGATGTTCAAAAAAGTCAACTCTTGGTCAAGAGTCAAAGTCAACTAGTCAAACTGATCAATGGTCAACTTTGGTCAGATGGGTCAAGAGTCAACTCTGGTCAAACTAGTCAACGGTCAACTCTGGTTAAACGGGTCAAAGTCGATCAAACAAATCAAAGTCAAAACTGGTTCGGGTTGGTCAAAGTCAACGGTCTGATTCAAGATTCATGGTTTGGTTCGGTCCTAGGTTCATTGATCCGGTTCGGTTCAATTTGAATCACAAGACCGATTCGGTTTGATAACAAGTTTAATTTAATGTTAGTCCGATTTAGGTCAGTGATCCAGTTCTCATATTCAAATTGGGTCACAAGGTTTAGCTCACTACACAAGTGCCCGGTTTGGGCAACACACGAACTGTGCTTACAAACACGCACACACATAAGCCTTAACAACCAACTCCATGAACCCTCACCCACACAACCCATAACCCACACACAAACCCCACGGTTGGGCTCAACCAACAACACTCAGCCCAACAACACAACACACTTAGCCCAGCACCCGAAACAGCGGCAATGGAAGCCAAGGGTAACGGAGATGACGAACAATAATGGTGACAGAAGAAATAGAGGTGGCACAACATCGACAATGCAACAACTGTGGCAACGACAAAACACGATATGTGAAGCTTGCCGGCGATTCCAACAGTGACCAAAATTGCCATTCTGGCCAAAACCAAAAGGAAAACAAGTTCAATAGTAATCCAGTCACTAAAAAAATGATGACAAAGACTCAAAGAGGCTTACCCAACGTCGAATTCAATAGACAAGAGGCGAAGCAGATGGTGGCGCAAGGAAACAATTTTGAACGGTTTCTTATCGATTTTCAAACAAGATGGTCGATGGCAGTGCGCGACACGGGCGGTGGGGCAAACAATGGACGATACGGGGAAAAGCGGCGATGCATGGAGAAGTGAACAATTTCCCTTCGAAATCTCAGAAATGGTGGTCGATGGGGGCGAGTTGAGGGTCGAGGTTAACTCGTGAGATGATGTCGATCACGGTAACAGTGACGACGAGAGAAACGAACGACATATGAGGGTTGGTCGGAGACTCACAGGAGATGCAACGAGTGAGGGAGATGACCGAGAGAGAGAGAGAGGAAAGATTATCGAGAGAGAGAGAGAGCGGCTGTAGAGTTCAAAAGTCTGATAACAAGGGTTAAATACCCAATTTAATGGGTAAAAAATACAAAGTAAAACCTCAAGATAATCTAGGGATTACAAAGTGGCCACATAACTTTGTTCTTTATTCAAAATGGTCACCAAATTTCATAAATTGAACCTTAAATTCCGAGTCTAATCAATTTAATCTTTTAATTAAATTAGGGTTTTCAGTTTATAAATTTCCAATTGTTAGGGTTACTGAATTAGGGATTTCAGATTTTAGGTTTTCTGAATTAAGAATTTTTTGTTGTGTTACACTGGCCAACACTATCGGTGCTGGTATTAGCATGAACAGAAAAGAACCTTGTATTCCCACCATTATAATTGTTCCTAGAGGCTTCATTTTTTAAGTTTGCATTAAACCAAAAGTAGCATCTCTCAGCAAGATGTCCCATTCTACTACATATTTGACATTGTGGTCTGAAATATCTAACACGCCTCTGCCTCTGTTATTATCTCTACAACCATTATCAACATATTCAGACTGATCAACTTGAACTGACTGAGCAGAGAGAGAACCAGACCCTACACCATTATCAACAACTAAGGCTTGAGACCCAGTCATTAGACCATGTCTCTTAGACAAAGCTGAGTGATCACATTGGCAGAGGCAACAATTTGACTACTAATGTTATTTTGACGAGCTTCAGCATCAAGCAAAGTAGTCATAACAGAGCTAACACTAGACAGAGTAGTACTAGTAGTAAGAACAATTATAACATATTCATATTCAGGAGGTAGCCCATTTAAAATAGCACTAATATGCTTATGTTTAGAAATAACATCACCACAGCTGGCTAAATTGTCACAAATAGACTTAACTTGCATTAGAAACTCCCTCATACTAAGCTCGCCATTCTTTTTTAAGTGAAGAAGTCTCCTAAAGTACATAAGTCTGGATGTAGTCTTACCACTATATATAGGATGTAAAGTGTTCCAGATTTCGGTGGCAGTATTAAGTCCTATCAACTGAGGAAGAACCGATTCACTAACACTCGACAACAGCCAGGTAGCAAGAGCACAATCTTGCTCTCATACGCCTTAAATTCAGGATTGATAGTGACTTGATTATTTTGATTTAGGTATTGTGCAGGGGAGTAACATTTGCATCAATAAACTTCTGAAGTCTATGAGTTTTAATGATAAAAAATACTTGTTAATGCCACAACAGGTAGTTGCGATCATCAAGAATCACATTGATTTTCTTAGTGGCAAACAACCGAGATTGAGCCAAATTACTGTTAGTACTAACAGGTGAAATACCATTAGTGATCTGTTGAGTAGAATTTTCAAGAGCCATAGAAATAAGAAGGATAAACACACACAGAAGATGAAGGCACAAAAACAAGACAGGACGACAAATCAGATGAAACAGAGAAAGAGCGCAACACATAGATCCAGCAAATACAACGGAAACCAGAGCAAAAAAACAAACCACAAAGCAAGAAAACAAAACCCTAGCAAATCAGAACCAGGCCAGAGAGCAAAGAAACCACAAAACCCTAGCAATCCAATCGAACTGAACTAAAGCGAAAGAACACGGGCAGCCAAAGACATAAAAGCACAAGATGGAGAAGGAAAGATCTCACCACGAAACGCATCAAGAAGAAGGAAAGGCTATCCGAAAAGCAAGAAGGACGCGTCGAAGGATCCACACAGCGCACAACTGAAAAACTGAGACCAACGAGAGCAAAACACCATTGCCAAGCTTGAAAAATCTCTGATGCCATGTTACGAACTTAACAATGGTGATGGAAAGATCAGAAATATAATAAAGAAGATGAAGAGCCAAACAGAGAAAATAAGAAAAAGAAAGAATATGAAAGAAAAATATATATCTGAAAAATACAGAGAATATAAAAAACTTCTTCGTTACATTGATTGGGCTTGATATTTATAACCCACCTTAAACCCAGCCGGTTAGCCCTGAACATGAAAGAAAATGATATAACTGAAAAATACAGACAATTGCCCTCACCCCTATTTTTTCATTTTTATTCTCTTATATATATAAAATAATTCATTTATAAATTTACGTCAAAGATTTGGATCTGATCTGACTTTGGATAACTTTAAAGACTCATCAATACCTAATTCAAATTAGGTGTCCTGTCGGCTGTCAGATTTCTCCACTCCCATATTTCATGTCCAAAATTTTGGAAGTTTGGAACCGAAGTTTGCCCTTCCAAACTGACCCAGGAATTGGCCTAGTATTTTGCAGTTTTTGACATTCCACCTTAAATACTTTGAAAGGAAGCACAATGACAGAAAATTGAAGAAATTTTCTTTTTCATGTGATTGTGTCGTTCAAGTCTTCAAGAGATCGAGAGAAGTTAAACCACTGATATTTGAGGGGGAGAGATTAGAGAGTGAGTTGGGAATTTGGCGTCTGGTGAGTGTTCTTTTAGGTATTTAAAAAAAAAAAAATGGTAGGTCATTCATGTGACCTATACAGTATCATATTCGCCTCAAATATCAGTGGTTTAATTTTACTGAATTAAATTAAAATTAAAACTAATAAGATGATGACACTTGTTATCATTCGATTGGAGGATTAAATTTATTAAATTAAATTAAAATTAAGACTAAATTAATAGAATGTATAAGTAATGATGACCAAATGTGTAATTATACAAATTTATTTAATTACCACATCAACGTCTCCGTTAATTTTTAACTGTGGTCTGTGGGTGGTTTGATTAATATAATTTAAATAGTTAAATAATTTAATTGACAAAATTAATAGTTTGATGGTTAAAATAAAACCACACCCATAGTTAAATGACTAATAGGTAGTTTACCCAAAATTCTAAGAGACAATTCGGCAAAACATGTAACTTTAGGACAAAAATTGTGCTTTAGGCCTTTGTTTACAAGCGGGTTAAATATAGGGTTTAGGAGTCAGTTTAAAGTTTAGAAGTTTAAGTTTTAAGGGGTTAGAATTTAAGTTTCTGAATTTTAATTTTTAAGGTGGATTTAAGCATACTTGTAAAAAAGTTTTTTCACTACAGCTAGCATATAAATAATAACCCTTGTTTTAATGTCTTTTTATTAATTAATTTAGAATGACTATTAAAATTGAGTTAAATGCACTACAATTCTCCAAACTATGGCATTTATTTTAAATTAGACATCAAATTTTTAAATGTTCTAATTTCATGCCAAAGTTTGGGGTGAAATTGGAACATTTAGAATGAAAATTGGTTCACAAACTTCTAATCATTCCAATGTCATTCTCAAATTATCTGTATAAGCTAATTAATATGATGATTTAAGGATGAAATTGAAACTTTCAAAAGTTTATGGACCAATTTTTTAGAGGGTCAAAGTTTGGGGATAAAACTAAAAGGCTAATAAAGGGTCAAATTTGCCCATGTAGTAATCCGAAATCAACAATGTTGCCCCTACTTTTTTTCTTCGTAATTTTGCTCTCAAAGTTAGTCAATTGTAACAATTTTGCCCTTTGACCGACGTTGACCGTTAAAGTGCTGACGTGGCAGTTAACGGTGAAGTTAGTCATGCAATTTTGCCCTCAAAGTCATACAATTGCAGCAATTTTACCCTCGGTTTATTTAGTTTTTTAATAAAATTGCATAAAAAATTAGTTTTTTGAGTTGAACTTTTACAAATAGAATATATGAAAAATCGATTAACAAATTGGCGTAAATATCATTTGGGTCCCTGGTAATTTTAAAAATAAGCAAAGTGAGAACTCTCACAAAAAAACAAAACATTCTTCAATTTTTTTAAAAAATCCATAAATCGAGCCCTCTCAGTAGGTACTAACTCTGGAGCATACTGACTCAGACGAACGAAGCGAATCTCATAATCAGTCACAGGTGCATCTCCCTGAGTGAGAGCCATGAACTCTCTCTTCTTCTCATCTAGGTACCTCGGTCCTAAGTACCTCTTTCGGAAAGCAGACTCAAAGAACTCCCAGTCAATCTCTGCCCCTGGAACTCCGGTAGTAATGGTGACCCACCAGGTGTAGGCATCACCCTGAAGCAATGAGATCACACAACCCAATCTACGTGCGCCCGCACAACCCATCTGAGCCAAAATACGAACTGTCTTCTCCAACCATAACTCCGACCTCTCCGGAGTAGATCCTCTAAACTCCTCAGCCCCCAAGCTACGGAGCCTCTCCAACGGAAGACTAGCATCATCACACCTAGGTTGAGCTGCAGCCTGAGCTCCCGCAACTGCGGCCTGGAATGCTCCCGCTATTGCTTGCACAAGCGGAGCCATGTCAATTCCAGCTGGACCTTGGCCACCTTGGCCAACTTGTGGTCCATTTCCTCCGACTCCATCCTCGCCCCCAACTCCAGGTGGAGGAGGTGGTAGTGGTGGAGGTGGTGGAGGAGCGCCAACTCCCGCGGCCACCGCCCCTTCCAGGTGAGCCTCCACACCAACTGCCGGCTCAACAGGAGCCGCAACTCGTGGTTCCTGACGAATCAACCTCGGTCTACCTCTCGGTCTAGACATCGCTCTCACAGATATTAACTACAGCCACAACAACAAAACATACAAGTTGGGTTAGCAAGGCAAGGCTTCCAAGTGTTCAAGTATGTTCCCTCACTTAAAAAAATCATTTTTCCAATGTAATAGTAGCAATGGGACCCACACACACATGCTTTAAAATAAAACAACCAACATACTTGTCACACAAGCAATCATTCTTGCAAAACAAGCAAACACCGTGCAATTTAATCTAAAAACTTAAACTTACCTCACTTACCTGCCCAAGGTCTCGGTAACCTTAGGCTCTGATACCAACAAGTGTAACCCCCTCGTCCCGGTCTGGCCGAATGACCGGTCCGAGTGGGCCACACGGGGAAAACCGAGCGAAAACTCCCTAAGGAATTCCCCCTCGGTTAACAACCCTATTTTTTTCGTTTTAAAAGTCTTGTCTAGATGGATATTAATCCCTAAGTGATCATACAGCGGAAAAACATGAACGAATCAATCGAACAACTCAAACAAACATAAAACAGCCCAATTTTAAAACTTAACTGCAGGTGTATCGATACACTTAAGGGGTGTATCGATACCGCTTGACCAAGTCAACTAGTCCAAGTCAACTTATGGAGACCGTATCGATACACCTAGGAGTGTATCGATACCCTCCCCAATTGTTGACTTCCCACGGTCAACGCTAAGGAGACCGTATCGATACGCATGAAGGCCCGTATCGATACGGAACTGGACAGTAGCTCCAGTTGCAAAAATAGTATCGATACACCTCTCAAGTGTATCGATACACGAGGCTGGAACATGAAGGTGGTATCGATACCATACCAGCCGTATCGATACCCCTGCATAGCAAAGCCTCCAAACTCAGCAAAAACGATAAAGACTCGAATCTAGATGCATTATAGGACCCTCCTAGACCCCAACAAACATTCATACAACATTTACATGCCACACTAAAGCCATAAAAGCACCCAACATGTACATACATTGAAGGAACATGCAATTGACCCAAAGATGACACTTAACATGCAAAAACCCATACTTCAACATTCAACATAAGGTAAACTCAAAGGTACTTAACCAACATTCAAGATAAGCAATTTAGGCATGGATTATAACTCAAACATGGCATCACAAGCCATACTAACACAAAATAACATGGAGTCTAAACATGCTCCTAATCAACCAACAAACATCCATCAAAAGACACATGTCCCATTGCTTAATCTATTACATGTTCAACATTTAAAAGCCATACTTGATGTACTCAAGCCAAAAACCACACTTGGAGGCCCTCCACTTGCCCGAGCAACCCACGAACTAATGATCTGCAATGTTGAACAAAGAGAGCGTAAGCAATGATGCTTAGTGAGGGTAAGCTCTAAAAACAAACCTCAACATTGCAGGGTCCGAGCACGATCTAGCCAAGGTAAAACACAACCATACTAAGGATCCACAAGAGCCATGAGAATAAAGTGCATGAGCAAAGTACATTATAATGTCATGATCATAAGCTTAACTCCACATCACATCTAAACACATTCAAGCATCTCATCAATGATCATGAATCTCAACATTTTGATATACCCATCAAAACAACATTGGCACCTAGCTAAGACCCGAATACGCGGATAGACATGTTGGAACTCACATCCAACAACCACATTACCTCACGGTGGGATTTCACTCATCACCGGTCTCGCGGAGGGGATTCCACTCATCCTCACGCCCCGTCGATAGGATTCCACTCATCACCGACTACATTTAATTACCATTCCGGGCGAACCCGTACTCCTCCTTGGTGACTCAACGCCACCAAGGCCACGCGCGACTTTAGACTCATGTGTACACACTAACATCCTAATGATCGATCATTTGTATTCAAGTAGACTAGTTCCAATATTTACTCACTTTACATTACTCATTTCAACCAATCCCGTGCTTAGCACGTACCCACCAATAACCATCATCATGCATGTCTCAATTATCACAATTCATATCTCATTCCACATGTATAATACAATATACATTACCATTCACACCACACATCATACGAGACATACACAACAATATAATAAGTACATCCAATGGCTCTAGATCAAGTTTAGGATTAGGCTACCACCCTAATCCTAACTCTAGGTGGGTCTACCAAGCCCAACCTAGTCCATATACTCGAACCAACTATTTTAAAACCTTTAAAAGCAAACAACCACTCACCTAAGCTTCCAAGCTCCAAGACCATGCAAGCAATCACCTTCAACTTCCTGGATTCGATCCCAAAGCCCCTTCCACGTTTCCTCTTGCTTCTAGTCAAACAAAACACATATATTACTTCTCAACCCAATGCTAATTCAACCATCATCTACTTTGCAAATCACAACCCAATTTCCTCAAATTTCCAAACCACATAACATCTCCAAAACCCAATTTTCGGACTCCCACAACCAAGGACTGAAATACCCAATTCCAAGCACCCAAATGACTTCCAAAATATCCCAAATCACCCTCCTAACATAGGTAGACCATCAGCCCTTCAATTCCAACACTAAACCTCTCAAAAACCTAATTTTTCATACCTTAAAATTTGCCCTAAAGACCCACTACGAAAATTCATCCAAAATCAACCATAATAAGATATGTTGTATATTTCATTATGATTAAACATAACCCCAAAACAATTTCTCAAAACAAATTGAAAAAACCCATCAAAAACCCAAATTTCCATATGAACCCTAATTCCCAAAACTCAATGTTTTTGAAATCTAAAACAATAGATAGGTAGAGGATAGAGAGGAGGTTAAGAAAATATATTTACCTTTCAATTTGGAGTTGAAATCGACTAGCAAAGCCAATGGAATAGTAAATAGGGTTTTAGGAGTGTTTGAAGATGGGGGAGGGTTTTGAAATTGGGAAAGGAGAAAATGAAGAGGAAGATGACAACTTTTCCATAAAAGTTGTCTTCCTTTATTTAAAATGTGGGTAAATCATAACTTTGGTCCCTTCCTCATTATTAAGACTCAAATAGGTCATTATTCAAAGTTGGTTTATTTTAATTAGATTTTATTTGACTCGGACAACAACCCGGCTACCTCCTAGGCCCTAGACACGGGTGTTACAATTTTGGTGAATTTTTGGTGATTTTCGTAAATTTTGAAAATTTTATATTGTTTGATTTTTATAATAATATATTGTTTGTTTTTATATTTTAATATTATTTGTTTATGAATAAAATTTTAGGGTTTAAAGTTTATAGTTTAGAGTTAGGGTTTATAGGTTTAGGGATTAAGATTTTGTCGAATTTTAGATTTTTTAAACAAATTTTATTTTGAAAATTAGTCTTTTGGTTTTTATAATAATATATTTATCTATTTAATATTATTAATAATATAAAAATATTTATATATTTTCATTTAATTTATTATTTATGTATTAA
Organism: Hibiscus tridactylites; assembly: GCA_958450335.1. Lineage (NCBI taxonomy): Eukaryota > Viridiplantae > Streptophyta > Magnoliopsida > Malvales > Malvaceae > Hibiscus > Hibiscus tridactylites. The sequence continues at coordinate 78,209,406 of OY288266.1, forward strand.
TATATGTATACTAATATTTGAATATTATTATATTAGAAATAATATATTTATACGACAAACTACAGTTGAGAATATATATTATTTGTGCTAATCCCATTAAGTGCACAATTTTACATATTTCCGCTAGCAAAACGACGTCGTTTTGGGTCATTTATTATCAAAATAGCGGCACCAAAACGACGCCGTTTTGGTGCAGCGTCCACATCATCACGGAGTTAACGATTTAACAGCAGAGTGGTATAAACGAGTCGAAAAATAAAGTTTGGTGGTAAGTTTGGACCAATTCAAAGGTTGATGTTAAAAACAGGTCACACCCTATAGTTTGGTGGTACCTGGCATACTTTACCCTAAAATTTAATGTAAAAACTTAATAAATAAAAAATGTTAATAAAGTATTAAAAGGTTGAACACTTTTATCAAAAAAATATTCGACTTCGTCAGTCTAAGTATTACTATTCGTTAAAAAAATTTCAGTAGAATCAACATTGTACTAGAGTAATAATAAAACTCAAATATTCTTTCGCTTTTCTACGTCAAATTAATGCTTATTAATATTTGATGTAGAAAAAATGAAAGAGAATTTTAGTTTTTTTACTACTCTAATACAAAAATATTTCAATTGAAAATATGTTAAAGTAACATTAGTACGCTTAGTTTAAAATAATCAATTCAATCTCTTCTGTCACGTCATCATCCCAATTGTACTACTACGTCAGCACCATTGACCACCACGTCAGCATCGTGGACCACCACGTCATCACCGTTAACTGCCACGTTAACATCGTAACGGTCAACGCCGGTCAAATGGTCAATTTGATCTATTTCGCAAACTTAGGAGTCACATTAAATGCGTTTTTCGGCGAGAAACAAAATTAATTTTTCGAGACGAACTCGAAAGCAAAAATACCCCTTCAACTATAAAATATTAAGGTAAATTTGAACCGGATCAAGTGATCTATATTAAGGGAACTAAAATGTCTACTAAGATTAAAATAAGGTAAATTTGACCGGATTTATAGTGATTTAGTTCAATATTATGTTTAGGGTTTAACGAGAAAAAAATCCAAAATTGATTGTGGTTTAGTATTGAAGATGATGTGGCATCCTATGGTTGATGAAACTTCCTGAACTATACTAAAACTAAATTTTCAGAGAAAATGTGATAACCTTAAATATTATACAGAGAGATAAACATTAATATAAATTGATATTTGAGATTAAAAAATTAAAAAATAAAGTTTTTCTTTAAAAAGAAAGAAAATAAAGGTAAATAATCTCAAACATAAATTTAAACTCGTTTAATAGTTCAAAATTAATGTAAAACTTTATGAATTATTATCCTATACATTGAAGGTTGAAAATAAAATTTTTACAAATGAGTTTAGAGTTTAGAGGTTATGAGTTTAGAATTTAGAATTTAAGATTCTATTAAGCTCGATATCCTTCAACCGAATTGCTTGTCAAGTGTGGAGAAGAATAACTTTTTAGGTGTTTTTGATGGAAGCAAAAGATAAACAAAATGGACATGATTTATAGTGGTTCAAGCTTCTAACAAGCTCTACATCTACTACCTTAATTCCCACTAAGAATTTCAATCAATTCACTAAGAATTCTTCCCCTTTTCTTGACTTAGGAGGCAACCAATTACAACATAGACTCGATCACCTAGTCTAACAACCAAAGCTCACAAACCGAGCTTTGGGGCTACTCTCTAACAAGAGAAAACTTAGCAAACTAGAAAAGTCTCAAAAGTTATGTGTTTGCACTAATAAGCTCTCATCCAAAACCTAATACACTTGAGCATACATTGACATTTAAGCTCACAAGTGTTGTCTATACAAAGAAATGAGAAATTAAGCTCTAAGACAAATTTTCATCAGAATGTTGTTGACTTAAGGATCATTAGTCTTCTATAGATGCTTGGAGGTCCCTTACATACTCCCAATTAAATTTTTAGTCGTTGAAGACCGTTGAAATTAAATTGGAGCCGTTGGGGCTTTTATTTCCCGCAATGAATGCAATTCTAGGCAGGATGGTATTAGTACCCGTGTTATTGTATCAGTACGCCCTTATGAAAAATTAGTCTTTGAGTTCTAAACTGCCTTCAGGTATCGGTACGCTTAATAGCGTATCGGTACGACATGCTTGGAAAAATAGCTGTTGGGAGTTTTTCAAATAGTCGTTGGGCATTTAAAATATAGGGTATCAATATGCCACATAGCGTATCGGTACAACCCTATCTGTATCGGTACAACTCTATCCGTATCGGTACGACCAAGCCGTATAGGTACAAATTTTGGTTACTGAAATTTTTCTGTAGCTGAAATCCTAAAGCGTATTAATACGGTGAATACCGTATCAGTACAATTACTTGAACAATTCAGATTTGGCTACTTTAAAGACATTTTAAAACATTCCAAAGCCTTATAAAATTCATCAAACATATTTTCAAATTGTTTGTACTTATAAATATTTTGAAACCTTTTCAATTTAGTCCAAAATATTTTATCTATTATTATATCAATACAAAAATCTCAACATATTCAATGTTTATAATTTAGAGTTTATGGTTTATATTTTAGTTAGTGTTTTAAGGTTAAAAATTTAAATTTTAACTTGAAAATAGACATGTTTGTATAATTCTTTTTACAGTGATAGTGTATCAAATATTCACCCAAACTTTATATAGAGAGTAAGATCCACCTATACAACTTAAAAACTTAAAAATTATGTTTTTTTATATACTCTGACCCGATATGAAGTCATAGGGTTGAATGATATATATCATAAGATTGAATGATATTTTATGAAAAATAAATCACCTTTTTCTCTCTAATTCTCTCTCTCTTTTTTCTTCTGGTCTCTCTTCATCTACCTCTCTTTGTTACATATTTTTATCCGGTAGTTGTTTTAGTTGAAAGGGACCTATATAAAGTCCCCTCTGATGGAAACCAAAACGGTTTAAACCAAGGATTGAATAGCAGCAGTATGTGCCCCTCAGATCCCGACATGCAAAACTAGTGCTAAAGGATAGCCTTTCCCCGGCAGAACCGACCCAACTACAACTGTATTTCCAGCCCACTTCATCTTTCTATTATCTATAGCATTCTGGAATCCTACTCCTACTATTCAACTGTGAACTTAACTTCATGGTCCAAAATGCTCCAAAGATTTGTTCATCACAATAAAATACTAGCCAATTCAATCCACACTAGTAAAAAGCATAAAAGGAATAATGAAGGTGGCATCGCAAACGAAACATACGACTTAGCATTCCATTCAACCAAATCTCTCAGGAAATTGCATACGGTGATCCCTTAAGCGCAGAATGATGCTCTGCACATGATAGAGGAAAATAAGATCAATGCTGAGGAAAATAATGAATTTCAACTCGCACATATGTGTATCTCAGTAGTGTTAATACCAATGCAGTGGAATTAGAAATGTAATTAGCAGATGAAGAAGGAAAAATGCCCCATCTAACAAGGTATTCATTCCGCAGCCGAACCTGAAACATTGAACCAAATAAGTTGTTTCTTAAAAAAGTGAAGCAATAAATAAAATATATTAAAAGCACTCCAACGCACACCCTCAAATCTAATTCCACAAGGCCTATAAAACCTGGTTAAAATCAAGGTAATTAAGCTGCACCTGTGAATTATCGACTTCCAGTTCCTTGGAAATCAATTCTCCAAGCTCCTTGAAGTTGAGCTTCGATTTGGAATCATTTGTGCTAATTGACATATCAAATGTCATAAATCCGATATGAAAAGAATCTGATTATCATGTTTGGGGAGATAATATCATCAGAGGAAATTACATTTACAAGATCAATTTGTATAAATGCTTGCATCAAAAACACTAAAACTACTGAGATTATCATCAGTCAGTGTAAACAACAACAACAACGACGACAACAACAACAACAACAACAACAACAACAACAACAACAACAACAACAACAACAACAACAATAATAATAATAATAATAATAATAATAATAATAAGCACCATTATTCTAACGCAATCCATAAGCTCATTCTTCCTAGTACAAAAAGATGATCGTAGGCTAAACAAGATTATAAAAAAGGATGTGATCCAAAATTAGGCCATCTCAACTACAATAAGCTTTAAATGCACACAGACTATTTGTATCTGACTAGAAACCAGATTATAAATGAGAAACATACATATTCTGTAAGGGTTAATCTTGGATAACTTGCAATGGAGATCATTAACACTACAAGTGGGGGTTAAAAGGTGGCCACGTTACCCATTTCTTTTCTTAATCCTTTCAATGTACCCTGAGGGATATGTTTCATCCGTCTAACCCTGCTTCTGGGGTCTAAATACTCCACTGGAAGTGTATTAGATGACTTCTCATACATTTTTTTTGAAAAGTAGATGTATGATTAAAGACGAAAAATCATACAAAGGGGGACACTGGATCAAGCCTCGTTAAAAAACCTTCCTAAACTTAAATGGAGGAAAAGGAATGCACCGAACCAATGTTTAAAACAGCATTATAAAACCAAAAAGTTTCCCTCGACTAGAAATAAAATACATGCCAATCAAAGACCCCAAAATCAAACCTCCAATGACCAGCAACGCCATAAAAGCCAACCCCAATCTGCTACTGATAGTGTCTCCAAACCTATACCAGAAAATTAGTCTGCTAGCAAAAGTGTCAAGCAGGACATCCACTCAAAACACCAGAAAACAAATCACCTGCCACAAAACAAAATTGACCTTTCAACCAAATCACGATATAGCTCCCTTATCTAGAGAATCAGCTTCAATATTACACACCCTCGAAATGTGACTAACTACAAAACTATGCCTCAAAATAGTAGCCGAAAGGGGTCGAATAAGGTCCAAGAAACACGTCGGTGCTTTTGACGGATTAAGCATCCACCCCACTGCTATGGAGCTATCACTTTCCAAAATGAGATTATGAGAGTCGTACCACTCCAAGGTAATAAAGGCATCCACAGCGTATTTGATCGCAAGAACTTCCGCAAGAGTCGAAGGGCAATCAATCTCACAGGAAAAGGAGAATATTGAGTGTATAAATGTTCTATATTTTAACCCTCTTTTACCCATATTATTTATGCACTCAAGAATGATTAGTTGCATTTTAGAATAGATTTTGCATAAACATCAAAATGAATAATTATTGAACAGATGCTGCTGATTTTGGTTTATTCTTGCAAGTACATGTCGTGGCAGCATCCAGGGCAGTAGAAAAACAGAAGATAACGACAGAGCTGGAGTGAAGGATTGAAGAAGATTGTCTATTACAACACTGTTGTGACATCTGCCATGACAAAGAGGCGACAGTGAAGATGATGGTGATGGAAAATGCGAAGTGGAGTTCGACTGATAGAGTATTAAAAGCCTGATTTTTGTGGACCACTCACATAACTGTCGGAGCCTAGAAGTACAAGGAAGGCCTTGTCCAAAGTTTGAGGAAAAAGTCAAAGCAAGAAGATAGGGCAAATTAAAAGACATCTACTTAGAGATTTAGTTTTTAATAAAGTTGTACTTTAATTCAAACTAGTATTCTTAGCCATTAAGAAAACTTGTATTCTGGCTCCTAGCCGTCTTCCCCCCAAAAACCTAGTCGTTTCCCCTCTCCATCATGTTTTAAACTTTCTCTAGGGATAAAGGTTGATCTTATAAGGTAGTTGTAAGGGTTGTACTGTTTCTTAGGATTTTTTCTGTTCAATTAATAAAAGCTTCAAGTTTATTTACTCTGGTTTCAACATCTCATAAGAGTATCGGGAGAGCATTGTGAGGTTATTCATTTACTTAATATCGGGAGAGTTAAGTATACGAAGGGAGTAAATACGAGTTTTTCAGTTTATGGTTAAACCATCTTGGCCTAGGGATAGGTACAAGGTTAAGCGACTAAAGAAGAATTAACAAAATTCGGTGTTCATCCTTCGATTCACGCCGGGAGGCATCATATAAGACGTGTTCATCGATAGTACTTGGACCTAGGGATAAGACAAGTCACAACATGAGTTCTTGGCGAACTTGAAGTACAGAGTTGTTGTTCGCTGCCGTGACATCAACAGACCTCTACCGCGACAGATGCTACCGCGACAGGCTCGACGACAAACGTAACAAAAGTTCCTTTGAACAGAGCAATACATGCACTACTGAGAAAATCAATACTTGCACTTAATTGCGATAGACTCTTTTACACGCAACAAGTTTTAGGCGACATTGCTAGGGACTGGCAACATATCTTTTATCTTTAATTACTGCACCTTTTTATTTTTGTTTTTATTTCTTTCCTGTTTTTAGTTGTTATATTCCCCTGTGCTTTTCACAAGGTTGTTTCTCTTGCTTATACACAGGTCGAGACGTGGTAAAGATTCTGAATACGAACTAAATCCGGAAATCAATTAGACATACCATCTCAGGAACCAAGCCCGACTCTTGTAAGAAAGAAACCAATATCTCGAGGAAAGACTTGAAGCAATGGACAACGAAAGACAACACAATGGGGCATATAACAACAACAACAACAACAACAACAACAACAACAACAACAACAACAACAACAACAACAACAACAACAACAACGTTGATGTTGATCCTCCTGGTTATGTTCATGACAATGGACAACCTCCTACTACCCCGGTAGCACGACAGACTTGCCGAGAATATATGGACAATGATCAAGTTGAACTGCAGACTACGCTGCCAGACGTGGAAGCTGAAAACTTTAAACTTAAACACGTGATGTTCAGCATGATAAATTCAGCCGAACAATTCGGTTGTTCTGCTACAGAGGATGCACGTGAACATCTGAAAACCTTCTAGGAGATTTGTGGATCATTCTGACAACCAGGAATAAGCCCGGAAGTTCCAAGACTCCAACTTTTTCCTCATTCAATGAGGGATATAGCGAAAACCTGGTGAAACAAGTTAACGTCGGGTTCAATAAGAACTTGGGCCGATCTTTGTCGTGAATTTCTCTCTCGTTTTAATCCTTCTCTTTTAACTGAAATATTGCGTAACGAGATTGCTACTTTTCAACAAGAAGATGACGAACCAATGCATGAGGCGTGGGACCGCTTTACAACTCTCTTACAAAACTGCCCGATGCGTGGATTACCTGTATGGAATCATGTCGTCAAATTCTATAATGCTGCCAATGCACACACTCGAATGAGGATAGATTCACAACTAATGGTTTGTTACTAGACAAGGAACCAGAAGATGCAATGTTGGTGTTGAAAAAGTTAGCAAAGAACGATCAACAGTTTCCCACAGCTCGAAGAGGAGGAAGACGAGGAGTATCTGTCAAGGAATACGAATCTGACAACTCAGTAAAAACTCAATTAGCATACATCACCAAGGTAGTTGAAAACCTGCAGCGAAAAGAATCTAAGGCTGTATTCTCTGCCGAGGAGATGTGTGAAAATTGTAGTGGGAGCCACAGTACAGAGGAGTGTCCCATACAACTGGAAGAGGGAATATATGTTGGAAACTATAATAAGAATAAGGGCTATGACTCCAACAACTACAACCCGTATTGGAGGAAGGACCCTAAATTTTCCTGGAGTAACCCAAGCAATGCATTGAATCCTCCAGTCCAGAATTACCAGAACCAAGGAGCCCCCAGAATACTGTCACGATAACAGCCACAACAGCAGCCGACAGATCCACCAGTACATTGGAACAGACCCTAACAGCCTTCATGTCTCAAGCTGGAGCATACATGGCCAACATGGATCACTTTGTCAAGAAGACTGAAACATTCATGGATAAGACAGAGATGAGAATTACAAACCATGAGGCCACTTTGAAGTCTCTAGAAAAACAGATGGGTCATGTGGCACAGTTCATCAACACAAGGCAGAATGGAGGATTCCCTAGTGATACTAAGGTCACTAGAAAACCCACACATGAGCAGTGTAAAGCTATAACAAGGAGGAGTGGGAAACAGTTACAAGAGCCAAAAATTAAAAAGACACCCAGCCAAGAACCGACCCTACAAATACATGTCGATAACACTGCCCCAACAGAAGTGAAACAACCTGCTGTCATCACCACTGCCACGAAAGCAGAAGAATGGGAAGAGACGACAAAAAAAGTTGAAGACTGCGAACCTCCTCAGATCTGATTCCCATGTGAAGGACGCCTCGACGATTGCCGTCCTCTACCCCTTTTCCACAACGGTTGAAAAAACAGAAACAAGACTACCAGCTTAAGAAGATCTGCGTTGTTGGAAGCAATTAAGCAGATGCCTGGTTATGCAAAATTCCTTAAAGACGTAATTTCCAAGAGATCCAAACTTGGGGAGTTTGAAACTGTAATGATGGCAGGAGGTTGCATGGCAATCTTACACAACCGTACATGCTAAAGAAGAAGGATCATAGGAGTTTCATTATCCCATGCATAATCAGTGACCAGTTTTTGGGTAAGGCACTTTGTGATCTTGGTGCTAGTATTAATCTAATGCCCAAATCTATATTTTAGAAATTAGGTATTGGACAACCAAGACCCACAACAGTCATGCTTCAATTGGCAGACAACTCTTACGTGCAACCGGAAGGAAAATTGAAGATATCCTGGTAAGAGTGGATAAGTTTATATTTCCTGCTGACTTTCTTGTCCTAGACTGTGAAGCAGACGAGAATGCACCGATCATACTAGGGCGACCCTTCCTAGCCACATGTAGAACAGTGATCGATGTAAAGAAAGGAGAACTGACTATGAGAGTCAATGACCAGTAGATAAAGCTCAATGTTCTCCAAGCCATTAAACAAGCTGATGTAGAGGAAGAATGCAAGGCAATATCAGAAGTAATTATAGACCAACCCTGCATCAGCTCAAACTGTCACGACAGATAATTTGGTCACTGTCGCCACAACCACCTAGAAGACTGTCGCGACAGCACCGGTGACATCAACTCCTCAAACAATGACACATCTGATACTGAAGGTCCTGAGGAGGTAAACTGGATAGGCACGCGTCCAGGTAAGTTCTTTGAACCTTTGAACTATTCCTCTAACAAGCATATTGTCACGGACCAACTTCCCAAGACCAAGCAAGCCGTACCCATAGGTGCTTGCCTTAACGCACCACGTCCTTCACCCGACCGAGGGACCCGAGTAGTTGCCAACACCACACACCAATGGGCCATGCACAACGCCCTTTGTGGTATCCGCATCCAAGAGAGCCGAGCTGGGGCACTTCCAGCGCACCATGGGGCCAAGCCAAGCACCCCATGTACTGCCTACGAGAGTTGGACCCGAGGGAGCCCATTATACGCACCCGATAGGGCCTTGCCAAGCACCCTCCATGCCGCCCAAGCCATGGAGCCCAAGCCTACACCCCACGTGCACACCAAGGAGGCCAAGTCTGCACCCGACGTGCACACTGAGGGGCCTATGAGAAGCCCATCTGAGTTGCCCACACCCCTAGTGCCCGATTTAACACCAAGCATGCTAAATAGAGGGTTTTGGACACAAGAATCAGGCCATGCCTAGGAGAAGCCCATCATGAGGTGTCATCCTTTGACCAACACGCATGGAAAGATATCATCCATGGAGCCATATTCAAGGAAAGTCTTCTATGCCAACAAATAGATGATGTCACACTCATGTATTCTAGGCAACTTTGTTTATATTAGAGTGTTTCCATGTTTAGGAGGATAAGATTCATCCATAGCCCTTGGATCGAATCGTTAGAGACCGTTAGATCGAGAGGGCCAAGGCTATAAATAGAGCCCTTCCCTCACCATTGTATTCATTCCACACTTTCTACATTCTTTGAGTATTAAGAGTTACACTTTCTCTTCAATCTTTGTCTTGCCAATTGTTCTTGTCTTGCCTAGCAATCATCACTATTTTCCATCAAAGCTTCTGCCGCGTCAAATTCTAAGCGCTCCAGCTTAGATATTCGAAGGCTGACTTAGTCACCGACTTAAGATCGATGACTAAGGCCGCACGGGTTAGCGAGTCAAAACCTAGATCCGTGACAAGTGGTATCAGAGCCATTTTCCGCATCCTTACGAGTCGAGATGGCGCAACGAGGAAAGATCGTTGCGACAAAGATGAGCGTGGAATCACCAAGCGTCTCATTTGAAAGCGAGGTGAGCAAATCACAATTGTGTGATCTTTTTATTAATAAGTCGTGGTTTTGTTATCTTTGCATAGACAACCATGATGCCAAAGGCTGCTAAAGTATTGGATTTGTAAAGATCCACATCAAACGAGGGAGTGCCCAGAGATGAGCAGCTTTTCCACCCACAAGAGGAGAGTTGGGATACAGAAAGAGTGCTTCCGATGCAATGGGCCACACATGTGTTACAATTGCCCGCACCGAACCAAGCAGTCCAAGGTACAGGACGAGCCCGACGAGACTGAGGCTTTGAAGCTTGATTCGAGCTACAAAGAGCTACCAATGGGTATGGTAGATGCGTTCGAGGAGCAAGGCTTGCCCGATGAGACCGAGGCCACGAAGCTTGTTTCCTTGATCGGGAAACCGCTAGTGAGTATGGTGGTTGAGGCGTCAAACTTCAAGAATGAATTCTTGATGAGCAAAAGGTTGCCAAGGGGCAACGAGTCCACAAAACCGTGGTAGAAGCCCGATTACGTGGAGTATTCCAGTGACGATGACGAGCCAACAAGTGACGTGCTTTCTGCCAACCATGGAGATGATGGTGCAGATGAGATCGAGCATGGGTCATTTTTGGGCTCAATTGAAGTCGAGAGCGACTATGAGGAAGAGGATCCTATGTTTGTAGACATAGTGTTTTCCGACGCAAAGCTAAGTGCACTAGTGGATCCGAGTGCATCTTCAGTGCTCGTATCCGAGCGAGTTGTCGAGTGGTTAAACCTTTAGGTTGAGAAGGTAAAAGAACGAGTTGTGACAGTCAATTTCAATGACGAGCCCATTCCAGGAATCGCAAGAGATATGTACCATCAAATTGGCGATTGGTGAGGCACAACAAACATCAAGGTATTATCTTGTGATTTTCTTGATGAATATGAAATCGTTATTGGATTATCTTCTTTAGAACAAATTGATGCGCTTGTCTTCTCAAAAGTCGAGGAAGGGTGTGTTGTAGATCCACACCAACAAGGCGTTAAGTCGTTGAGCCACGATGAGGGAGACAAGGCCAAGGCATCATCAAGCATTCACGAAGGAATGCTTGAGTCCGAGACATCCAATAACAATGAGACCATGGAAGAGTTCATGAAAGTCCCCGAGGCAAAAGGACAAGTTCTTGATGAGTCCGAGGACGTAGTGGCATTCGAAGTCCATACCTTCGCAAGTGCCAACACCATCAAAGGAATTCTCTTAGAGAAGGGAGTTCTGATTGCTCGAGAGAGTCGAGTGCTCAATGAGTCTGAGGAGAGGTACTCGGATCGCGAGAAGGAGCTTATCGCGGTCGTGCATTGCTTGCACACTTGGAGACAACGTTTACTTGGGTCAAGGTTTGATGTCTATTCCAAAAATCCTTTAAATGATTATTTTCTAACCCAAGGAAAGCTTTCTTGTAAACATGTCCGTTGGCAAGGAATTCTTGCAAAGTTTGACTTCACTTGGAAGTGCAACCCAAGGTTGTCGAATGACGAAGCCAACGCCCTAAGCCGAGGGTACGAGATGGAGCGTGCTAAGAACCCATCAAGAAGTAAGATGGTTCGTGAGTTTGAGCCACATTCGAGTGTTGTGCCACCATCCAAAAACCAACATCAGACAATATCCTTTGAGTTTGACGAAGTAGATCAAACCAAGGAAGAGGGGCTAGCACTTTTCCACGAATAATTGCAAGTCGAGTTTGATGAGTGGTCAAAGTCCATGGAACCGAGCCAAAGCACTGCAATGGAAGTGATGCACAAGCACATTGAGGAGGGGCCAATCCATGCCAACAACACTTGCCTTGGGTATCGACAAGGCATAATGGATCGAGCCAACAAGGACCTTGAGTCTGAGGTAAGTGATTCTTTATATGAAGAATCCATTCTAGCCCATGGTCATTTGGATGTTTGTAGGATGCCTACAAGATTGAACCAGGATCCAAATCGAGACATGGGGCGAGCAGCTATCATAGTCAAGCCGTACGATAAGGACAACGAAGAATCGAGCGACGAGGTGGTTGGAACAAGCCGAGAGCCTCCAACCTTCATTCAAACCGAGGGACAAGTGTAAGAGAGCACCGAAGTGGGGCCATTCCACGACCCCACCATCATCACTTGCCTTGAGTATCGACAAGGCGTAGTGAAGCCACCCGAAGAGGACATTGTGTCCATGGTAAGCGAGCCAAACTCTTATGAAAATTCGAGTCTAACTTACTCTGTTTCCATTAACATGTTGCTTGGGAGATCAAGCAAGGAGCCGAGTCAAGCCGTGTAGCAAGTAGGCGAGAAGGCCTACGAGATGGAGTTGCCATCAAGAGAGCAAGCAGGCCTTACCATCATCCCTAAGCCGATGGACGAGGTTGCCGATGGCCGAGAGTGGAGCAAGTCGAGCCAAGCACAAAGCAAAGCGAAGGTCTCCTTCGACGAGGAGGCACCACCCATCGAGACGGATCGAGAGCAAAGGCGCGAATGCCTTGCACTTTGCATAAAAGTTCTCTTAGCCAAACGGGAACATGACGAAGAGCCGAGGCCGTTCGAGGACAAGACGACCGAGACTCATCATCGCCTATCGACGAGGGCATCGATAGATTCAGTGGGGGAGAATATCACAGACCAACTTCCCACGACCGAGCAAGCCGCACCCATAGGTGCTTGCCATAACGCACCACGTCCTTCACCCGACCGAGGGACCCGAGTAGTTGCTAACACCACACACCAAAGGGCCATGCACAATGCCCTTTGTGGTGTCCGCATCCAAGAGAGTCGAGCTGGGGCACTTCTAGCGCACCATGGGGCCAAGCCAAGCACCCCATGTGCTGACCACGAGAGTTGGACCCTAGGGAGCCCATTACACGCACCCGAGAGGGCCTTGCCAAGCACCCTCCATGCCGCCCAAGCCATGGAGGCTGAGTCTGCACCCGACGTGCACACCAAGGGGCCTAGGGGAAGCCCATATGAGTTGCCTACACCCCTAGAGCCCGATTTAGCACCAAGCATACTAAAGAGGGGGTTTTGGACACAAGAATCGGGCCATGCCAAGCCCAATGCCCCCAAGAGACCAAGACCCATCATGAGGTGTCATCCTTTGACCAACACACATGGAAAGATATCATGCATGGAGCCATATTCGAGGAAAGTCTTCTATGCCAACAAATAGATGATGTCACATTCATGTATTCTAGGAAACTTTGTTTATATTAGAGTGTTTCCATGTTTAGGAGGATAAGATTCATCCATAGCCCTTGGATCGAATTGTTAGAGACCGTTAGATCGAGAGGGCCAAGGCTATAAATAGAGCCCTTTCCTCACCATTGTATTCATTCCACACTTTCTACATTATTTTAGTATTAAGAGTTACGCTTTCTCTTCAATCTTTGTCTTGCCAATTGTTCTTGTCTTGCCTAGCCATCATCACTATTTTCCCACAAAGCTTCCGCCGCGTTAAGTTCTAAGCGCTCCAGCTTAGATATTCGAAGGCTGACCTAGTCCTCGACTTAAGATCGTCGACTAAGGTCGCACGAGTTAGCGAGTCAAAACCTAGCCCCGTGACAATATGATTCAAAGGCCTTCCATTGATCAACCACCTGCTTTAGATCTTAAACCCCTACCAGGGCAGCTTAAATACGTTTTTCTTGGTCTTAATGATAAGTTGTCCGTAATCATCTCTTCTAAGTTGATGCAGGAACAGGAACAACAGCTGACCAGGATGCTACAACAGCATAAGAAGGCGATTGGATAGACCATTACCGATTTCCAGGGCATTAGTCCAGCAATTTGTATGCATAAGATCCTCTTGGAGGGTGACCATAAGCCGACAATTGATGCCCAGAGAAGACTAAACGAAGCTATGCGAGAAGTGGTACGAAAAGAAGTTATCAAGTGGCTTGATGCTGAAATTGTCTACGTCATCTCGGATAGCAAATGGGTGAGCCCTGTGCAATGCGTGCCAGAGAAGGGAGGCATAATTGTTATAACCAACAAGGACAATAAACTAATCCCAACTTGGATTGTGACCGGTTGGAGGGTTTGTATGGACTACCGAAAGCTTAATAAAGCTACACGGAAGGACCACTTCCCCTTACCCTTTATTGATCAAATGTTAGATAGATTAGCGGGAAAATCTTATTATTCTTTCCTTGATGGTTATTCAGGTTACAATAAAATTGCCATTGCACCGGAGGACCAACAGAAGACAACCTTCACATGCCCATACAGAACATACGCCTTTAGGAGAATGTCATTTGGACTATGTAATGCACCATCAACTTTTCAACGGTGTATGATTGCAATATTCTCTGACATGGTGGAAGATTTTTTTGGAGATCTTTATGGATGACTTTTCCGTCTTCGGAGACAGTTTCAACGATTGTCTAGGAAATTTGAAGAAGGTGCTTGAAAGATGTGAAGATGCAAACCTCGTATTGAACTGGGAGAAATGTCACTTTATGGTAGATGAGGGCATAGTGATGGGACACAAAGTCTCATACCGCGGCATATAAGTGGACAAAGCCAAAATTGACGTTATCGAAAAACTACTGCCACCCACCACAGTCAAGGGCATTAGAAGTTTCTTGTGACACGCAGGTTTTTATTGAATATTTATTGCAAAGTTTTCTAAAATAACTAAACCCATGTGTCTCCTGTTGGAACAGAACAAAGTCTTTGATTTCAAAACTGAATGTACTGAAGCGTTCAAAAGATTAAAATAGAAGTTGGTAACAGCCCCAATAGTGCAGCCACCGGACTGGAGTTTACCATTCGAGATAATATGCGATGTCAGTGACTATACTGTAGAAACATCATTAGGGCAGAGGAAGAAGAAACTCTTCCACGTAATATATTATGCTAGCAAGACCTTAAATGATGCCTAGATAAACTACACCACAATAGAGAAGGAGTTGCTAGCGGTGGTATTCGCCTTCGACAAGTTCAGACCATATATACTTGGAACAAAAATGGTGGTTCACACGGATCACTCAGCAATAAAGTATTTGTTCACCAAAAAGGATGCAAGGCCACGATTGATACGTTGCATCCTACTGCTGCAAGAATTTGAAATAGAGATCAAAGACAAAAAAAGGAACAGAAAACCATGTAGCTGATCACTTGTCATGACTGGAGATTGGAAAGCATCAAGATAACAGCAAGGTTAACATACATGAAACTTTCCCAGATGAGCAGTTATTCACTGCCACCAGCACTGCCGCGACAACCATGGCGACATGTAAGCTTTCTGAAATCCCTTGGTATGCTGACATAGTAAACTATCTTGTTAGTGGTTTATTACCTTTTGAACTTAACTACCAAGCAAGGAAGAGGTTCCAAAATGATGCAAAACATTATTATTGGGACTAACCTCTTCTATTTAAGCACTGTACATATCAGATTATCAGGAGATGCATACCACAGGAAGAACAAGAAGAAGTGCTCCACCATTGCCATGCTGCTCCTTATGGAGGATGTAACGCCCCGGTTTTGGGCTTAGGAGTTTTGGGTTTCGGACCGGTTCAGTCGGAGTGCGGTTCGAATATATAAAAGTGAATTTAGGAAAACCTAGTTCGGGTTGCATTAAAAATATGGAAAAAATGTCTTAAAATCCTCTTTTATTATATATAAGAGAATGGTGAAATCAATTTTACAAAATGAGGTTTGGAAGGGTGACATTTTGGCTAGTGACCAAAATGTAATTTTTGAAAACTATGGGACTGTTTTAAAAAGGATTGAAACTTTGAATCTTTAAGGAGCTATTTACCCAAAGGGAGTTTCTCAAGATTTTTCTAAGATATTAAATGATTTATTATTGGTTTTTAAACAAAAGAAAAGTGGAGGGAAGATATTTTCCTATTTCCAACTAACTTCCATTTTCTATTTTCTCTCATCTTTTCTCTCAAACCAAACATCTTTCTCCAGAACTTTTCCTTCTGATTTTGATATCCAAACATGAGATTTTGATTCTCTTTTGATCTCTAATCATCTCTTTAACAAAACCTCACCATTTGCTAATTGGATTTTCAAGATTTTGGTTCTAAAAAGGGAGAAACTCAAGTTTGGAGGTAAGAACGTCCTTCTCCTCTAAACTCTCAGTTATTTACTGAAATTCCTAAGTTCTCAATCCTTAATTTGTGTTTTATAAATGGTTTTAAGGTTGTGTTCTTGATCTTGGCTTTTAAATGCAAGATTTGATTATTTTTGATGAAATTTCGTATGATCTGATTGGGCAGTGTTTTGAGGTGTCAATTTGATGTTAAATGAATGTTAAATTGATGTGAAATTGAGTTTTAATTAATGCAATCCCGGATAGGTTGAATTTCCTAAGTTTAGCTTGTGTTTTTGGTTGTTTTTGGAGTGATCTTGTGGATCTGTTGTTGCTGGAGGTATAAGGATGATGTTCGATCCTTTTTGGATGTTAATTGATGTTTGAGGATGTTTAGATTTGATGGATCTTGGCTGGGTTATGTTGTGGAGTTGTTTGGATGCATTTTCGGTTGTGTTTGGTAGCCGAAAATGGAGTGTGGATGAGAGCAGCGGGTATTGATGCTTTCATTGAAGATATTAATGCATGATGATGCATTAATCCTCTGCTTTGATGTGTTTAAAACAGGGGAGTCATCTTTGGATCCAAGTGGTGGTGATCCAGAAGCTTGATTGGTGTTTCGGCAAGAGGCGAAACGGAATCGGTGAGTGGATTTTGGTTTTCGGCTTTGAAACCAGTGTTTTGAAGGTTTGGGAGCTTAGTTTAAGTCTAAGCAACTTAGCTAAGCTCAAGAGTAAGTTTTTGGAAAAACTCTCTTGGTGATGAACCATGGATTGGTTGTATGCAATGTGATGTTTGCATGTTTTAAATTCTGTTTTGAAAGCATATCTAGCATGTTTATTTGCTGAGATTTTAAGCCATGTGTTGAAGGAAGCTCAAGGTAAGAGTTCCTTGTTTTTGAACATTGCTTTAATGTGGTTTGATGCTTAAAGATGCATGATGTTTATGGCTTTGTTAAATGCTTTAAAACAGTGGAATATTGATGTTAATGATGCATATTGGCAAGTGATGGTTAAGGTCACAAAGGTGTTTAAAAGTCCTTGGATGGTTCTTGGTTAAGATCACCAAGGTGGTTAAAATTCCTTGTGTGAGGCTTGTTATTTAAGAACAACATGGTGTTTAAAAGTCCATGGTTGGTTCTTGGTTCAGGTTACAAAGGTGGTTAAAATTCCTTGTGTAAGCCTTGTTATTTAAGAACATCAAGGTGTTTAAAAGTCCTTGGATGATTCTTGTTAAGGACACAAAGGTGTTTAAAAGTCCTTGTGTGGTCCTTGCCATGGTGTTTAAAAGTCCATGGGGTTAAGGACACAATGGTGTTTAAAAGTCCATGTGTGGTCCTTGGAAAGTATAAGATCACAATGGTGTTTAAAAGTCCATGTGTGGATCTTATGTGAAATGTATCACTTGTTGCCAATATGACATGTTATGATCTTGAAGCATGAATTGCTTGTTTTAAATGCTTATGTGCATGACTAAAGGTTGTTTTGAAGTATGGTTTATAAAGGTGTTTTATAAATGCATTATTGTGTGGTTTTAAATGAGCATTCCTCACTAAGCTTTTGCTTACGCTCTCTCTTTTCTTAAACCAATAATGCAGAGCATTAAAGTGCATTGAGGGCAGCAAGGAAGGGCAAGCATCCAAGTGGTGAACTAAGCTCAAGTATGGTGAAGGTTTCTTAAACACTATTAGCTTTTGGCATTTGGCAATGGGGGACCTATGTTGTTTTTTTGGGAGATGTTTTGGACTCCCTAAGTTGGATATATGTTGTTATTAATGTTGGAACATGTAATTGGCCTTTGAGATGTGAATTTGGTATTTTGATGTTTGAATGGTTGGTTAAGTAGGATGCATGCCTATAGAATTGAGTATTTTCATAATTAATGCCATGATGATGTTTGGTTGATGCAAATATGTTCCTTGTATGTTGAATGTCTTGTTGGTAAAATTTGGTGGCTTTTGGAGCATGTTTGGTAGGTCAATTGTATGATAAACCAGCAAATTTTCTGCAATATGGGCAGCCTGTTTCGGAACAGGTGCTACCGTATCGGAACGGGGGCCTGAAATGGCCTGGGCGTTCCGAAACGAGAGGCACTGTTCCGGAACGGATATGCCACTACCAGGCGCTATTTCGGAACCTGTTACGGAACGGTCCCGCGTTTCGGAACGGGTCTTCCCTGTTCCGAAACACTCGACCGTTGGGCACTGAAATTGTTGGTTATATGTTCTGAAATGTTTGCATTTTGGTCCTGAAACATGTTTATGCAATTGTATGAGTTTGAGATGTCCTTTTGAGCTGAAATTTGACAGAGAAGCATGAAAGATGATTAATTTCAAGTTGGTAACTTAAAATTGGATTAAGTCCTTATAATTTATAGAATTTACAATTTGGTCCCTAAAGTTGTATTTTGTGCAATTGGGTCCCTGAATGTTCTCTGATGGTTATGATCTTTGAGTATGTTGATTGTATGATCATGTTTAGGGATAATATGCATTTAGACAAGTTTTAAAAAGAAAAAAGGGTCGTTAATCAAGGTTGACTTTCGGGTTGACTTTGGTTTTCCCCGTGTGATCTTCTTAATTCGGGTCGACCGTCTAGGCCGGGTTAAGGGGGTTACATTTGGTGGTATCAGAGCTGAGTTCTCGAGTAATTGGGAATGACTACGTGAATGATTGAAGTATGTATGCTTGTATGCTTGATTGAGTGAAAGCATGTTGAGTGATTTGTGAATATGTTGCAATTGAGGTGTATGCTGTGGTGAAGCATGTTGTGGGTACCCATTGCCAAATCAAAGCTAATGTAATGATGTTGTTTTTAAGTGAAAATGAGCTTGAGTACTTGAATTGCTTACCTTGCTGGGCATGACTTTGTTTATTTGCATTGTGATTGCATTGTTAGAGTATGGCACCTCGTAGAGAGTTGAGGAGTAATGTGCGAGCTACGGCTCAGAATGAGAATGAGAATGAGGAGAATGTTGAGAGTGCGGTGGATTTACCTCCTCCACCTGGTGGTGGTGAAGCTGGGGGTGAAAGAGCTGGAGCTGCAGCTGGTGCTGGGGTCGCTGGACCTGAGGCTGGTCAGGGGCAAGCTGTTCCTGACATGACGGTGTTGATACAAGCTATTGCTGGAGCTTTCCAAGCAGCAGTAGCTGGAGCTCAAGGAGCTGTGCATCAAGGAGATGCTGGAGTTAGACTACCCTTGGAACGTCTACGCAGTCTGGGAGGGACTGAGTTCAGGGGTTTGTCAGCTGAAGGTTCGGAGTCTTGGTTAGAGGGTACCAAGAGAATCTTGGGTCAGATGAATTGCACTGATGTGCAAAAGCTGGGCTGTGTAGTATCCTTGCTACAAGATGATGCTTATACGTGGTCGACAACCACTATCGCTGGGATGGCGGAAGCTGGTGTAACTTGGATGTTCTTTCAGAATGCGTTCAAGAGAAGGTATCTAGGTGTGAGGTACCTAGATGAAAAGAAGAGGGAGTTCATGTCTCTTACCCAAAGGAGCATGTCGGTGGCTGAGTATGAGGTTCAGTTTGTTCGACTCAGTCAGTATGCACCTGAGCTTGTTCCGGATGAGCGGGAAAGGTGTGAAAGGTTCCGTTATGGTTTAGTGACGGATGTTAAGATGTATGTGCTGGCTACCGAGTATGATGATTTTGATGTGCTGGTGGGCCGAGCAAAGGACATTGAGATGAAGTTGGGTTTATCTGCTAGAAGTGCTGGGTCAAGTGCTGGTAAGCGATCAGCTGAGTATAGTTCCGGTGGTGGACGGATCAAGAGGGGACGCGATCAGAGGTATCAGTCCTCAGCTAAGAGAGGTGGTGGTGCGCCTGCTCGGGGAGGCAATGCTAGAGTTGATCCGAGTGCATGTTGGATATGTGGTTCGCGTGGCCATATGAAACGTGATTGTCCTCGTGCTGTGAGGGAAGTGCAAGCTCCTGTTGTGGCAGCTGGTAATGCGTGCTGGAACTGTGGATCTACGGATCACATGAGGAGAGAGTGTCTTATGTTGGCTGGTGGCCAAGTGCGTGCTCTTGTAGTGGCTGCACCGCAGAGAGGTCGTGGGCGCGGCCGTGGTAACTTCTAGCGGAGAGAGGAAGGTGGTCGGGGTGTGGCTCATGTTGTGGCTATTCAGCCTGAGGGTGGCGGCCAAGCCAGGGTGTATGCTCAGCGGGAGGGAAGGAATGATGCGGATGTGATCGCAGGTACTTTTACTCTACAATCCTTGTCATTACTTTCCTTGATTGATTATGGATCTACGCACTCTTACATTTTGCGTGAGCATGCTGAATTGCTTGGTTTGCCTGTTGAGTCTTTGGATGTTGGTGTTCGTGTCACTAGTTCTTTTGGTGAGACTGTTGTGACTCGAAAGCTTTATAGAAGGTGTCCTTTGGTTGTTCAAGACCATATTTTTCATGTTGACCTTATGGAGTTGCCTTTCTATGGATTTGATGTAATCCTTGGTATGGATTGGCTTGCTGAGCATCGAGCTATTGTGGATTGTGAAAATAAGCGAGTTTCGTTGAAGCTTGCGGATGATTATGAGGTGGTTGTGGTTGGTGAGAATGTGAAGTTTCTTGCCAATGTGGTGTCTACGTTGGAGGCGAGCTGGATGCTGAGGCAAGGTTGTGAGGCTTACCTAGCTTTTGTGATGAATCCTAGCTCTAAGGAGTTGCGTGTGCAAGATATCAGGATTGTGCGAGAGTTTCCTGGTGTGTTTCCTGAGGAGTTGCCTGGTTTACCTCCTAATCGCGAGGTGGAGTTTGGAATTGAGCTGTATGAGAATACAACTCCTGTGTCCATTACCCCTTATAGAATGGCACCTAAAGAGCTGAAGGAGCTGAAGACGCAGTTGCAAGAGTTGCTTGATCGTGGGTTCATTCGGCCGAGTGTGTCACCTTGGGGTGCACCGGTCTTGTTTGTGAAGAAGAAGGATGGCAATATGAGAATGTGCATTGATTATCGTCAGCTGAACAAGTTGACTATCAAGAATCGGTATCCTTTGCCGAGAATTGATGATCTCTTTGATCAATTTCGGGGAACAGCTGTGTTCTCTAAGATTGACTTGAGGTCAGGGTATTACCAGTTGAAGGTAAAGGATGTGGATGTGCCTAAGACAGCTTTCAGGACAAGGTATGGGTATTATGAGTTCCTAGTGATGCCGTTTGGTTTGACAAATGCTCCTGCTGCTTTCATGGACATGATGAACCGTGTGTTTCATGAATACCTGGATAAGTTTGTTGTGGTGTTCATTGATGATATCCTCGTGTACTCGCGTACTGAGGAGGAGCATGAAGAGCATTTGAGGATTGTGCTGCAAGCTTTGTTGGAGAATTAGCTTTATGCTAAGCTGAGCAAGTGTGAGTTCTGGCTTAAGGAGGTGGTGTTTCTTGGGCATGTGGTTTCTGCTGAGGGGATTCGTCTTGATCCTCAGAAGATTGAGGCGGTGATGAATTGGAAGGTTCCTAAGTCTGTTCATGAGGTTCGTAGTTTCCTTGGTTTGGCGGGATACTACCGAAGGTTTGTGGATGGGTTTTCTAAGATTGCTGCACCTTTGACAAAGTTGTTGCAAAAGGATGTTAAGTATGAATGGACGGAAGCGAGACAGCAGGCTTTTGAGAAGCTTAAGGCAGCTTTGACGCAAGCTCCTATCTTGGTTCAACCTGAATCAGGGAAAGAGTTTGTGGTCTATAGTGATGCGTCCTATGTTGGTTTGGGATGTGTATTTATGCAAGAGGGTAAGGTGGTGGCTTATGCGTCGCGGCAGTTGAAGGTGCATGAGCGCAATTATCCTACGCATGACATTGAGTTGGCTGCAGTGGTTTTTGCTTTGAAGATCTGGAGACATTACCTGTATGGTGAGAAGTGTACTGTGTACACGGATCACAAGAGTTTGAAGTATCTGATGTCTCAGAAGGAGTTGAATCTTAGGCAGCGGCGTTGGGTGGAGTTGCTCAAGGATTATGATTTGACGATTGAGTATCACCCTGGAAAAGCTAATGTTGTAACGTATGCCTTGAGTAGGAAGGTAGCTGTTGAGCTGAGGGCTATGTTTGCTAGTTTGAGTATTTCGCGTGATGGTGGTCTTGTGGCTAAGTTGCAAGTGAAACCATCTTTGGTTCAGATGATCAAGGAAAAGCAGTTGCTGGATGATTCCTTGGTGCCGCATGTTCAGGATATCGTGGAGGGTAGGCCTTCGGATTTCTGTTTTAATGATGATGGTGTGTTGTGTTTTGGGAGTCGGATAGTAGTGCCCAATGATGCTGAGTTGAGGCGTGCTATTCTGACTGAAGGTCATAGTAGTCCTTTTGCTATGCACCCAGGTAGTACTAAGATGTATCGTGATCTTCGTGATGAGTACTATTGGGTGGGCTTGAAGAAGGATGTTGCTGAGTTTGTGAGCAAGTGCATGGTGTGTCAGCGAGTTAAGGCTGAGCATCAGTTTCCTTCAGGTTTGTTGTAACCGTTGAGAATCCCTGAATGGAAGTGGGAAAGGGTTACCATGGATTTTGTATCTGGTTTACCCTTGTCGCCATCGAAGAGGAATTCTGTGTGGGTGATTGTGGATCGCTTGACGAAGTGTGCGCATTTCTTGCCTGTGCATACTACGTTTTCTTTGGATAAGCTTGCAGAGCTGTACATTGCTGAGATTGTGCGGCTGCATGGTGTGCCTAAGTCGATTGTGTCGGATAGGGATCCGAGGTTTACATCGCGTTTCTGGCAGTGTTTGCATCAAGCTTTGGGTACACGGTTGAATTTCAGTACATCTTATCATCCTCAGTCGGATGGTCAGTCCGAGCGTGTTATCCAGGTTTTGGAGGATATGTTGAGGTGCTGCGTGATTGAGTTCCAGAACTCTTGGTAGAAACATTTGCCTTTGGTGGAGTTTGCTTATAACAATAGTTATCAGGCAAGTATTCAAATGGCACCTTATGAAGCTTTGTACGGGAGGAAGTGTAGGACTCCTCTTTGTTGGGCTGAAACGGGTCAAAAGTTGGTTTCGATGCCAGCTTTGTTGAAAGGAACCACAGAGAAGGTGAAGCTCATTTGTGAGCGTTTGAAGGCAGCTTCTGATCGGCAAAAGTCTTACGCGGATTTGAAGCGTAAGGAGATTGAGTATGCGGTGGGTGACCGTGTGTTTTTGAAGGTTTCGCCTTGGAAAAAGGTGATGAGGTTTGGCCGTAAGGGTAAGTTGAGCCCTAGGTACATTGGACCATACGAGGTGATTGAGCGTGTGGGTCCTGTTGCGTACAAGTTGAGGCTACCTCAAGAGTTGGAGAAGATTCATGATGTGTTTCATGTTTCTATGCTCCGGAAGTATAGATCAGATCCTTCGCATGTGATGCCTGTGGAGGAAGTGGAATTGAATCCAGATTTGACCTATGATGAGGAACCGGTGAAGAGTCTGGATTCGAATAGCAAGGTTCTTCGTGGCAAGACCATTGAGTTGGTAAAGGTGTTGTGGAAGCATCGTGGTGTTGAGGAAGCCACGTGGGAACGAAAGGATGACATGCTGAAGAAGTTTCCGTATCTCTTTCCTTCAGGTAAATTTCGTCCTCGAAATTTCTTAAGGGGGGGGAGAGTTGTAACGCCCCGGTTTTGGGCTTAGGAGTTTTGGGTTTCGGACCGGTTCGGTCGGAGTGCGGTTCGAATATATAAAAGTGAATTTAGGAAAACCTAGTTCGGGTTGCATTAAAAATATGGAAAAAAATGTCTTAAAATCCTCTTTTATTATATATAAGAGAATGGTGAAATCAATTTTACAAAATGAGGTTTGGAAGGGTGACATTTTGGCTAGTGACCAAAATGTAATTTTCGAAAACTGTGGGACTGTTTTAAAAAGGATTGAAACTTTGAATCTTTAAGGAGCTATTTACCCAAAGGGAGTTTCTCTAGATTTTTCTAAGATATTAAATGATTTATTATTGGTTTTTAAACAAAAGAAAAGTGGAGGGAAGATATTTTCCTATTTCCAACTAACTTCCATTTTCTATTTTCTCTCATCTTTTCTCTCAAACCAAACATCTTTCTCCAGAACTTTTCCTTCTGATTTTGATATCCAAACATGAGATTTTGATTCTCTTTTGATCTCTAATCATCTCTTCAACAAAACCTCACCATTTGCTAATTGGATTTTCAAGATTTTGGTTCTTAAAAGGGAGAAACTCAAGTTTGGAGGTAAGAACGTCCTTCTCCTCTAAACTCTACGTTCTTTACTGAAATTACTAAGTTCTCAATCCTTAATTTGTGTTTTATAAATGGTTTTAAGGTTGTGTTCTTGATCTTGGCTTTTAAATGCAAGATTTGATGATTTTTGATGAATTTCGTATGATCTGATTGGGTAGTGTTTTGAGGTGTCAATTTGATGTTAAATGAATGTTAAATTGATGTGAAATTGAGTTTTAATTAATGCAATCCCGGATAGGTTGAATTTCCTAAGTTTAGCTTGTGTTTTTGGTTGTTTTTGGAGTGATCTTGTGGATCTGTTGTTGCTGGAGGTATAAGGATGATGTTAGATCCTTTTTGGATGTTAATTGATGTTTGAGGATGTTTAGATTTGATGGATCTTGGCTGGGTTATGTTGTGGAGTTGTTTGGATGCATTTTCGGTTGTGTTTGGTAGCCGAAAATGGAGTGTGGATGAGAGCAGCGGGTATTGATGCTTTCATTGAAGATATTAATGCATGATGATGCATTAATCCTCTGCTTTGATGTGTTTAAAATAGGGGAGTCATCTTTGGATCCAAGTGGTGGTGATCCGGAAGCTTGATTGGTGTTTCGGCAAGAGGCGAAATGGAATCGGTGAGTGGATTTTGGTTTTCGGCTTTGAAACCAGTGTTTTGAAGGTTTGGGAGCTTAGTTTAAGTCTAAGCAACTTAGCTAAGCTCAAGAGTAAGTTTTCGGAAAAACTCTCTTGGTGATGAACCATGGATTGGTTGTATGCAATGTGATGTTTGCATGTTTTAAATTCTGTTTTAAAAGCATATCTAGCATGTTTATTTGCTGAGATTACAAGCCATGTGTTGAAGGAAGCTCAAGGTAAGAGTTCCTTGTTTTTGAACATTGCTTTAATGTGGTTTGATGCTTAAAGATGCATGATGTTTATGGCTTTGTTAAATGCTTTAAAACAGTGGAATATTGATGTTAATGATGCATATTGGCAAGTGATGGTTAAGGTCACAAAGGTGGTTAAAAGTCCTTGTGTGAGCCTTGTTTATTTAAGAACATCAAGGTGTTTAAAAGTCCTTGGATGGTTCTTGGTTAAGATCACCAAGGTGGTTAAAATTCCTTGTGTGAGGCTTGTTATTTAAGAACAACATGGTGTTTAAAAGTCCATGGTTGGTTCTTGGTTCAGGTTACAAAGGTGGTTAAAATTCCTTGTGTAAGCCTTGTTATTTAAGAACATCAAGGTGTTTAAAAGTCCTTGGATGATTCTTGTTAAGGACACAAAGGTGTTTAAAAGTCCTTGTGTGGTCCTTGCCATGGTGTTTAAAAGTCCATGGGGTTAAGGACACAATGGTGTTTAAAAGTCCATGTGTGGTCCTTGGAAAGTATAAGATCACAATGGTGTTTAAAAGTCCATGTGTGGATCTTATGTGAAATGTATCACTTGTTGCCAATATGACATGTTATGATCTTGAAGCATGAATTGCTTGTTTTAAATGCTTATGTGCATGACTAAAGGTTGTTTTGAAGTATGGTTTATAAAGGTGTTTTATAAATGCATTATTGTGTGGTTTTAAATGAGCATTCCTCACTAAGCTTTTGCTTACGCTCTCTCTTTTGTTAAACCAATAATGCAGAGCATTAAAGTGCATTGAGGGCAGCAAGGAAGGGCAAGCATCCAAGTGGTGAACTAAGCTCAAGTATGGTGAAGGTTTCTTAAACACTATTAGCTTTTGGCATTTGGCAATGGGGGACCTATGTTGTTTTTTTGGGAGATGTTTTGGACTTCCTAAGTTGGATATATGTTGTTATTAATGTTGGAACATGTAATTGGCCTTTGAGATGTGAATTTGGTATTTTGATGTTTGAATGGTTGGTTAAGTAGGATGCATGCCTATAGAATTGAGTATTTTCATAATTAATGCCATGATGATGTTTGGTTGATGCAAATATGTTCCTTGTATGTTGAATGTCTTGCTGGTAAAATTTGGTGGCTTTTGGAGCATGTTTGGTAGGTCAATTGTATGATAAACCAGCAAATTTTCTACAATCTGGGCAGCCTGTTTCGGAACAGGTGCTACCGTATCAGAACGAGGGCCTGAAATGGCCTGGGCGTTCCGAAACGAGAGGCACTGTTCCGAACGGATATGCCACTGCCAGGCGCTGTTTCGGAACCTGTTATGGAACAATCCCGCATTTCGGAACGGGTCTTCCCTGTTCCGAAACACTCGACCGTTGGGCACTCAAATTGTTGGTTATATGTTCTGAAATGTTTGCATTTTAGTCCTAAAACATGTTTATGCAATTTTATGAGTTTGAGATGTCCGTTTGAGCTGAAATTTGACAGAGAAGCATGAAAGATGATTAATTTCAAGTTGGTAACTTAAAGTTGGATTAAGTTCTTATAATTTACAGAATTTACAATTTGGTCCCTAAAGTTGTATTTCGTGCAATTGGGTCCCTGAATGTTCTCTGATGGTTATGATCTTTGAGTATGTTGATTTTATGATCATGTTTAGGGATAATATGCATTTAGACAAGTTTTAAAAAGAAAAAAAAAGGGTCGTTAATCAAGGTTGACTTTCGAGTTTACTTTGGTTTTCCCCGTGTGATCTTCTTAATTCGGGTCGACCGTCTAGGCCGGGTTAAGGGGGTTACAGAGGACACTTCGGAGGAAACAAAACTGCTTTCAAAGTTCTGCAATCTAGTTTCTTTTGGCCTACACCGTTTAAAGATGCACAAGCATTTTAAAAATGTTATGGAAAATGCCAAAGGACTAGAAACATCTCTAGAAGACATGAGATGCCCCTGCAGAACATTCTCGAAGTTGAAATTTTCGATGTTTGGAGAATCAAATTCTTGGGACCATTCCCAGCTTCATGTGGGAACCTGTATACTATTGGTAGTGGATTATGTGTCCAAGTGGGTAGAAGCTGTCATTATACAAAAGAATGATGAAAAAACTGTTCAAAGGTTTTTACACAAACATATCTTCACCAGGTTTGGCATCCCAAGGGCGATCATTAGTGATGAGGGGAGGAATTTTGACAACAGGGCAATTGCTAGTGCGTTAAAAAAGTATGGAGTTAAACACAAGATCACAACAACATATCACCTTCAAACCTATGGGCAGGCTAAGATCTCAAATAGAGAAGTGAATAACATTTTGGAAAAGATGGTTAAGCCAACTAGGAAAGACTACTCTCTTCAGTTAAATGATGCATTATGGGCGTACAGAACTACATTCAAAACACCATTGGGAATGTCACCCTGTCGCCTAATCTATGGAAAAACTTGCCACCTACATGTCGAGGTAGAACATAAAGCATACTGGGCTATCAAGGCAGTTAACATGGACTGGGACAAAGCAGGGCAAAAAAGGCTATTGGACTTAAATAGAATTGAAAAAATTCGAGTCATGGCCTACGACAACGCCAGAATCTATAAGGATAAAACAAAGAAGTGGCACTACAGAAAACTGCTGCCACAATAGTTCACACTAGGGCAGAAGGTGTTGTTGTTCAACTCCAGGTTGAAGCTCTTCCCAAGAAAGCTAAAGTCTAGGTGGTCTGGACCCTTCCACGTAGTCCAAGTTTTTCCTCATGGTACCATCACGATAAGATCAATCAAGGACGGGCACCAATTCAAAGTAAATGGACAGAGGCTAAAGCACTATCAGGGGACTGAAACCCCAAGAGAGCAATAAGTATTTAATTTAAGAGATACCCCTCAAGGCATCGCTAATTTAACTTATTATTATTTTATTTATTTTATTGCTTTAAAAAATAAAAATTTAAGATTTGTTTATTTTATTTTTTAGGTAAATAAAAGAAGTAGAGGAAAGAAAAGAAATGAACCAGCCCAACCCACTCACAATAGCCCAAGAAGCCCGATGGTAACAAGGTTGTCGTGACAGTCGGTCACCAGCTGTCGCGGCAGACGCACAACTACAGTCTGTCACCAGGCTGTCGCGACAAACACACAGCAGATGCGCAGCAAACATGAAAACACGTAACAGACGCGTCAAAAAACTGCATGACAGCTGGCTCCGTTTTTCACGCCACCCGTTACGGCTTCAACGGGCAGAACCTCGTTCTATATAAACATCCACCTTCATTTCATTTTTCACTTCATTCTCTTCTCTCCACTCTATTTCTGAACATTTTAGCTTTTCAAGTATTTTATTTTCTTTCATTTCTACAGTGCCCTTACAATGACAATGAGATCGACCAGAAGAAGTGCTGCCTCCACCTCTGCCGCGGCAGTCTCCACTCCTAGTCACAGGAGAATTCGCAGAAGGTTCGCTTCGGCAGAATCAGAGAAAAGATATTATGAATTTTTTTTTCAGAAAAGGGAAATGTGGGAGGAAAGAGGCTTCAACTACCTAAGGAAGACCGGAGATCTAGGAATCCAGGGATTCATCGCCAAAAGAATCATTAGATTAAAGTGGCAGATGTTTGCGGAACATCCTGAGGAGATGAATGTCAAACTTGTCTGCGAATTCTACATTGTCGTCACCTCTAAGGACACCTCAACAGTCACCATTAGGGGTAAGGAAATCACACTAGAACCAGCCTACATCAATACTCTATATGGCATATATGTGGGCAGGAAAGAGGATGCACATAACAAGTTCATCAGCAATCTGCTGTCGGCAGACTACGACGGCATCATGGCAAACCTTACTAAAGAAGGAACCAGCCTGAACGAGGACACAAAACATCGATGGATGGTGCGAAGAACTCAACTTACGCCTGCTGCCAAGCTGTGGAACCATTTTGTGAATAAGCGTCTCATGCCAACGTCTCACAACACAACAGTGGACCGATAGAGGTTCGCCCTCGTGCACTCCATCATCAATGAACGACATATTAATGTGGGAAAATACATCCTCAATGGTATCCACGAGTGTGCAGTGAAGGATAAGGGCCCCTCTTTTCCCCTTACTCAATCACATCCATTTGCCGAGCCAACAACGTGTTTGAAATTGATGAAGATGTTTAGATCCAGGGCAAGGGGTGGACATAGTAGAATATCTACAGCCTGATGGAAATAAAGGTAGTCACCCCAATGGCATATGTTGATCCCTCTGCCACGACAAAACCAGACTCAACAAAACCTGTCGCGGCAGAGCCTAAGCAGACAAAACCTGCACAACCAGAAGACACCTCCCCCAGCCAAATAATTCAACAACTTAAAAAGTTGGAGGCACGACAGCTGAGGTTTTTGGAGTACATGAGAGACTTTACCACTACAACGATAAACTTTATTAAAGTTGAGCTTAAGTATCCAAACGTGCAGTTCCCTCCTTTTCCAGAAACCCTTCTTTCTGCCCCAACACCTACCACCAGCCCCAAGATGCCCTCATCGACAGATGCCTTTGCTTCACCATCTGCCATGACCGGAGACGGCGACAGAAGGTCTGCATCTCCTCGAGGAGCCAAGAGAAAAGAATCACTTCCAGAAATTGACCAGAAATATTTTGAAGGCTTGTTCTCCTCTTCCGTCTGGCAGGATGACTCAGACTCTGAACCGTCCGACGTTCACAAAATAGCCAAGGACTTCCCTTCAATGAAAAAGAAATAGCTTGATATTGATGTTGAAGGACCCTGCCGCGAAAGAGCGGGCGGCAGCCGAAGCAGCAACAGTGACAGTGAGATCGAGGTCATGGACAAGGCCCCAAAAATTTCACCCACTAAAGTCCAGCCACCTCGATAGGCAAAGAAGAAGGTAACCTCACCCACTCCCACTCCAAAGCCAGCCTCCGCCACAAAAGCAACTGCTGACGACAGCTCTGCATCGACAGCAGTAGTGACGATAGCTCTGCATCGACAACAGTAGTGACGACAGCTCTTCAACTTAAGTTCTTTTACTCTTTCTGTCGCCTGTGTTTTTATTTGATATTTGTGATGTTTTTATTTCTGTTTTGTGTGTCATGCATTGAGGACAATGCAACCCTCGAGTTTAGGGGTAAGCATTCCTCTTATTATTAATGAACTTATTCTATGTTATTTTTGTGCATGTTAAAAAAAATTAGCATTAGCTTAAGCTTTTGAACTTCTCTTACTTGCTGCGACATTCTTTATCGTGACAGTATCTTTAGGGTGTTTTAGGAAATATTTAGACCCTTACTATAGTTCTAAACTCTAACCACTTGAGTTAGAAGAACAGAAGATAACAACATGATTAGTTGCATTTTAGGATATATTTTGCATAAGCATCACAAATGAATAATTATTGCACAAATGCTGCTGATTTTTGTTTATTCTTGTAGGTACCTGTCGTGGCAGCATCCAGGGCAGCACAAGAACAGAAGATAATGATAGAGCTGGAGTGAAAGATTCAAGAAGACTGCCTATTACAACACTGTCGTGACACCTTCCGTGATATAAGAGGCGACAGTGAAGAGGATGGTGATGGAAAATGCGAAGTAGAGTTCGAATGATAGAGCATTTAAAGCCTGATTTTTGTGGACCACTCGCATAACTGTCGAAGCCCAGAAGCATAAGGAAGGCCTTGCCCAAAGTTTGAGGAAAAAGTCAAAGTAAGAAGATAGGGCAAATTAAAAGACATTTACTCAGAGATTTAGTTTTTAATAGAGTTGTACTTTAATTCAAACTAGTATTCTTGGCCATTAAGAAAACTCAAGTCTAAGGCCTATATATATGCCTGAAATTCGACAAGGGAAGAGATATATCCGTAGAGTTAAGTATACGAAGGGAGTAAATACGAGTTTTTTAGTTTATGGTTAAACCATCTTGGCCTAGGGATAGGTACAAGGTTAAGCGGCTAAAGAAGAATTCACAAACTTTGGTGTCCATCCTTCGATTCACACCGGGAGGTATCATCTAAGACGTGTTCATCGACAATACTTGAACCTAGGTATAGTACAAGTCACAACAGGGGTTCTTGCCAAACTTGAAGTACATAGTTGTTGTTCGCTGTCGCGATAGATGCTGCCGCAACATGCTCAACGATAGACGTAACAGAAGTTCCTTTGAACAGGGCAATACCTGCACTACTGAGCAAATCAATACATGCTTATTCTCTTAATCTGATTTCCTCTTTTACTTTAGTTTATCTTTAAAACTTCCAAAATCACTTTATTGAATTTATTTCTTTTCTTGTGCAAGTAATAAAGTAATACGATGTATCGAATATCATCTCTACATGGACTGAAAATACTTTTATCCTTAAATCTCTGCACAAGAAAAGAAATAAATTTAATAAAGTGATTTTGGAAGTTTTGAAGATAAACTAAAGTAAAAGAGGAAATCAGATTGAGAGAATAAACAAGTATTGATTTGCTCAGTAGTGCATGTATTGCCCTGTTCAAAGGAACTTCTGTTACGTCTGTCGTCGAGCCTGTCGTGGCAAAGGTCTGTTGATATCACGACAGCGAACAACAACTCTGTACTTCAATTTCGGCAAGAACCTCTGTTGTGAATTTTCCTATCCCTAGGTCCAAGTACTGTCGATGAACACGTCTTTAGATGATACCTCCCGGCGTGAATCGAAGGATGAACACCGAAGTTTGTGAATTCTTTAGCTGCTTAACCTTGTACATATCCCTAGGCAAAAATAGTTTAACCATAAACTAGAAAACTCGTATTTACTCCCTTCGTATACTTAACTCTCCCGATATTAAGTAAATGAATAATCTCACAATTCTCTCTCGATACTCGTATGAGATGTTGAAACCAGAGTAAATAAACTTGATGCTTTTACTAATTGAACAGAAAATATCCTAAGAAACAGTACAACCCTTACAACTACCTTACAAGATCAACTCTTAGCCCTAGGGGAAGTTTAGAACATGATGGAGAGGGGAAACGATTAGGGTTTTGGGAGGAAGATGGCTAGGAGCCAGATATCCCTTGCCTTGTCGAATTACAAGCATATATATAGGCCTTAGACTTGAGTTTTCTTAATGTCCAAGAATACTTGTTTGAATTAAAGTACAACTCTATTAAAAACTAAATCTCTGAGTAAAGCCAAATATATCCTAAAATGCAACTAATCATGCTTGAGTGCATTAATAATATGGGTAAAAAGGGTTAAAATATAGAACATTTATGCACTCAACACACCCCCAAACTCAAGTTATTGCCTATCCTCAAGCAAATGCAACCTAACTAAGAATTAAACTTTTTTTTGGATTTGGCTTAACTCAGTGAACAACCGTTACCTACAGCACCTTCACCATCAAGATCAGTACCTTTTCGGATGTTTATGGACTTATCCGGAGCAATGTTATAATTCTCGTGTAAGTGTGTGCAGGTTTTGTGAACAAATATGTGCCTAGACTCCTTAGTAACTAGAATAAATATTTTAATCACTTGAGTTGTATTTTGAAATAAGTTTTAACTAGAGGTAATTTTTTCGCTCCTTTAGTTTTTTCCAACTTAGACCGAAGTTTTTCTTATTTCTACTAGAGCCGGTTTTGGGAACCTCTAGCTATCTTCCTAGAGGTGGTGTTAGGCACCTCTAGGAGTACTTCTAATTGTATAAGCTTTTTTCTCTCATTTTTTTTCTAACTCAAGTGGTTAAGCTTCCTATTCTAAGTTTACTAACAGTAGTCTAGACAACATATAAGTCACAAAGGTGAGTTTAAACTATAGTAAGGCTCTAAATATTTCCTAAAACACCCTAAAGATACTGTCACAACAGAAAATGATGCGGCATGTAAGAGAAGTTCAAAAACTTAAGCCAATTTTTTTAACATGACACAAAAATAGCATAGAATAAGTTCATTAATAATAAGATGAATGCCTACCCCAAACTCGAGGGTTGCATTATCCTCCATGCACGACACACAAAACAGAAATAAAAACATCACAAATATCAAATAAAAACACAGGCGACATAAAGAGTAAAAGAACTTGAGTTGAAGAGCTGTCATCACTGCTGCTGTCGTCGGGCAGTTTCTTTTGTGGTAGAGGATGGCTTTGGAGTGGGAGAGGTTGAGGCTACCTTTTTCTTTGCCTCTCGAGGTGGCTGGACTCTAGTGGGTGAAATTTTTGGGGCCTTGTCTAGGACCTCGATCTCAGTGTCACTTCTGCTGCTGCTTCGGTTGTCGTCTGCTCTGTCACGGCAGGGTCCCTCAACATTAATATCAAGCTTTTTCTTCTTCATCATAGGGAAGTCCTTGGCTATTTCACGAACGACGGACGATTCAGAGTCTAAGTCATCCTGTCAGACGAAAGAAGAGGAGAACCATTCGAAATATTTCGGATCAATTTCTGGTAGTGGTTCCTTTCTCTTGGCTCCTCGAGGAGATTCAAACCTTTTGTCACCGTCTCCGGCTGTGGCAGATGGTGAATCATAGGCAGCTGTCGGTGAGGGCGTCTTGGGGCTGGCGGCAAGTGTTGGGGCAGAAAGAAGGGTTTCTAGAAAAAGAGGGAACTACACGTTTGGATAATTAAGCTCAACTTTAATAAAGTTTGTCGTTGCAATGGTGAAGTCCCTCATGTACTCCATAAATCCAGTTGTCGTGTCTCCATCTTTTTTAGTATTTGAATTATTTGGCAGGAGAATGTGTCTTCTGGTTGTACATATTCTTTCTGCTCAGGCTCTGCCGCGATAGGTTCTGTTGAGTCTGGTTCTGTCGTGGGTTCTGTTTCAACATATGCCATTGGGGTGGTTGCCTTTATTTCCATCATGTTGTAGATATTTTGCTGAGTCAACCCCTTGCCCTGGATCTTTACATCTTCATCAATTTAAGGCACGTTGTTGGCTCGGCAGAGGGATGTAATTAAGTAAGGGAAAAAGAGGGGGCTCTTATCCTTCACTGCACACTCGTAGATACCATCGAGGATGTATTTTCCCACATTAATCTATCATTCATTGATGATGGAGTGCACGAAGGCGAGCCTCCATCGGTCCATTGTCGTGTTGTGAGACGTTGGCATGAGAAGTTTCTTCAAAAAATGGTTCCACAGCTTGGTAGCAGGCGTAAGTTGAGTTCTTCACACCATCCATCGATGTTTTGGGTCCTCGTTCTTGCTGGTGCCTTCTTCAGTAAGGTATGCCATGATGCCGACATAGTCTGTCGACGATATATTGCTGATGAACCTGCTATGTGTATCCTTTTTCCTGCCCACATATATGCCACATAGAGTATTGATGTAGGCTGGTTCTAGTGTGATTTCCTTACCCCTAATGGTGACTGTTGAGGTGTCCTTAGAGGTGATGACAGCGTAGAATTCGTGGACAAGTGTGACATTCATATCCTCAGGTTATTCCGCAAACATCTGCCTCTTTAATCCAATGATGCTTTTGGTGATGAATCCCTTGAGTCCTAGATCTCTAGTCTACCTCAGGTAGGTGAAGCCTCTTTCCTCCCACATTTCATTTTTCTGAAAAGATTCATAATATCTTTTCTCTGATTCTACCGAGGCGAACCTTCTACGAATTTTACTGTGACTAGGAGTGGAGACTGTCGCGGCAGAGGTGGAGGTAGCACTTCTTCTGGTCGATCACATTGTCATTGTAAGGGCACTGTAGAAATGAAAGAAAAGAAAATACTTGAAAAGATAAAATGTTCAGAAATAGAGTAGAGAGAAGAGAATGAGGTGAAAAACGAAATGGAGGTGGTGGTTTATATAGAATGGGGTTCTGCTCGTTGAAGCCGTAATGGGTGGGGTGAAAAAGGAGCCAGCTATCACGCGATTTCCTAACACATCTGTTATGCGTTTCCGTGTCTGTTGCGCATCTGATGCGTGTTTGTCGTGACAGCGTGGTGACAGGCTGTATTTGCGCGTCTGTTGTGACAACTAATAACCGGCTGTCATGACAGGCTTGTTACCATTGGGCTTCTTGGACTGTTGTGAGTGTGTTAGGCTGGTTCATTCCTTCTCTTTTCTCTTCTTCTTTTATTTACCTGAAAACTAAAATAAATAAATCTTAAATTCTGATTTACTAAATAAATAAAATAAAACTAAGTTAAATTACGGATGCCTTGAGGGGCATCTCCTAAAGTAACTACTTTCTGCTCTCTTGGGGCTTCAGTCCCCTGATAGTGCTTTAGCCTCTGTCCATTGACTTTGAATTGGTGACCGCCCTTGATTGATCATATCGTGATGGCACCATGAGGAAAAACCTAAACTACGTGGAAGGGTCCAGACCACCTAGACTTTAGCTTTCATGGGAAGAGCTTCAACCTAGAGTTGAACAAAAACACCTTCTTCCCTGGTGTGAACTGTCGTGGCAGCCGTTTTCTGTAGTTCCACTTCTTTGTTTTATCCTTATAGATTCTGGCGTTGTCGTAGGCCATGACTTGAATTTCTTCAATTTTATTTAAGTCCAATAGCCTTTTCTGCCCTGCTTTGTCCAGTCCATGTTAACTGTCTTGATAGCCCAGTATGCTTTATGTTCTATCTAGACAGGTAGGTGGCAAGTTTTTCCATATATTAGGCAATAGGGTAACATTCCCAATAGTGTTTTGAATGTAGTTATGTACGCCCATAATGCATCATTTAAGTGAAGAGACCAGTCTTTCCTAGTTTGCTTAACCATCTTTTCCAAAATGTTCTTCACTTCTCTATTTGAGATCTCAGCCTACCCATTGGTTTGAGGGTGATATGTTGTTGTGATCCTGTGCTTAACTCCATACTTTTTCAATGCATTAGCAATTACCCTGTTGTCAAAATGTCTCCCCTTATCACTAATGATCGCCTTTGGGATGCCAAACCTGGTGAAGATATGTTTGTGTAAAAACCTTTGAACGGTTTTGGCATCATTCTTTTGTGTAGCGACGACTTCTGCCCACTTGGACACATAATCCACTGCCAGTAGTATATACAGGTTCCCACAAGAAGCTGAGAATGGTCTCATTAAGTCGATTCCCCAAACATCGAAAATTTCAACTTCAAGAATGTTCTGCAGGGGCATCTCATGTCTTCTAGAGATGTTTCCAGTCCTTTGGCATTTGTCACAATGCTTGTAACAGGCCTGTGCATCTTTAAACAATGTAGGCCAAAATAAACCAGATTGCAGAACTTCGGCAACAATTTTGTTTCCTCCAAAGTGTCCCCCAAAAGGAGCAGCATGGAAATGGTGGAGAACTTCTTCCTATGGTATGCATCTCCTAATAATCTGATATGCACAGTGCTTAAATAGAAGAGGTTCATCCCACTAATAATGTTTTGCATCATTTTGGAACCTCTTCTTTGTTGGGTAGTTAAGTTCATGAGATAATAAACCACTAACAAGATAGTTTACTATGTCATCATACCAAGGGATTTCAGAAAGCTTACATGTTGTCATGGATGTCGCGACAGTGCTGGTGGCAGTGAATAACTGCTCATCTGGGAAAGTTTCTTGTATGTTTACCTGGCTGTTATCTTGATCCTTTCCCATCTCCAGTCAGGACAAGTGATCAACTACTTGGTTTTCTGTTCCTTTTATGTCTTTGATCTCTATGTCAAATTCTTGCAATAGTGGGATCCAACGTATCAATCGTGGTATTGCATCCTTTTTGGTGAACAAATACTTGATTTCTGAGTGATCCGTGTGAACCACCACTTTTGTTCCAAGTATATATGGTCTGAACTTGTCGAAGGTGAATACCATCGCTAGTAACTCCTTCTCTATTGTGGTGTAGTTTATCTAGGCATCATTTAAGGTCTTACTGGCATAATATATTGCGTGGAAGAGTTTCTTCTTCCTCTGCCCTAATGCCGCCCCTATATCATAGTCATTGGCATCATACATTATCTCGAATGGTAAACTCCAGTCTGGTGGCTGCATTATTGGGGCTGTTACCAACTTCTTTTTTAATGTTTTGAATGCTTCATTACATTGGGTGTTGAAATCAAAGACTTTGTTCTGTTCTAACAGGAGACGCAAGAGTTTAGTGATTTTAGAAAAATTTGCAATAAATCTTCGATAAAAATCTGTGTGTCCCAAGAAACTTCTAATGCCCTTGACTGTGGTGGGTGGCGGCAGTTTTTCGATAACTTCGATTTTGGCTTTGTCCACTTCTATGCCGCGACAGAAGACTTTGTGTCTCAGCACTATGCCCTCATCTACCATAAAGTGTCATTTCTCCCAGTTCAATACAAGGTTTGCCTCTTCACATCTTTCAAGCACCTTCTTCAAATTGCCTAGGCAATCGTCGAAACTGTCTCCGAAGACGGAAAAGTCATCCATGAAGATCTCCAGGAAATCTTCCACCATGTCAGAGAATATTGCCATCATACACAATTTAAAAGTTGTTGGTGCATTACATAGTCCAAATGGCATTCTCCTAAAGGCATATGTTCCGTATGGGCATGTGAAGGTTGTCTTCTCCTGATCCTCCGGTGCAATGACAATTTAATTGTAACCTATATAACCATCAAAGAATCAATAATAAGTTTTTCACGCTAATCTTTCTAACATTTGATCAATAAAGGGTAAGGGGAAGTGGTCCTTCCGGGTAGCTTTGTTAAGCTTCCGGTAGTCCATACAAACCCTCCAACCGGTCACAGGCCTAGTTGGGATTAACTCATTGTTCTTGTTGGTTATGACAGTTATATCTCCCTTCTTGGGTACGCATTGCACAGGGCTCACACACTTTCTATCCGAGATGGCGTAGATAATTCCAGCATCAAGCCACATGATAATTTCTTTTCGTACCACTTCTCACATAGCTTCGTTTAGTTTTCTCTGGGAATCAATCGCCGACTTATGGTCATCCTCCAAGAGGATCTTATGCATACAAATTGCCAGACTGATGCCCTGGATATCGACAATGGTCCATCCAATCGCCTTCTTATGTTGTTGTAGCATTCTGATCAGCTGTTGTTCATGTTCCTGCATCAACTTAGAAGAGATGATTACGGGCAACATACCTTTACCTTTAATTACTACACCTTTTTATTTTTGTTTTTATTTCTTTTCGGTTTTTAGTTGTTATATTCCCCATGTGCTTTTCACAAGGTTGTTTCTCTTGCTTATGCGCAGATTGAGACGTGGTAAAGATCCTAAATACGAACTAGATCCGGAAATTGATCGGATGTACCATCTCAGGAACCAAGCCCAATTCTTGTTAGAAAGAAACCACTATCTCGAGGAAAGACTCGAAGCAATGGACAACAAAAGACAACACAATGGGACATATAACAACAACAACAAGCCCAAGGTTGATGTTGATCCTCCTTGTTATGCTTATGACAATCGGCTACCTCCTACTGCCTCGGTAGCACGGTAGACTTGCCGAGAATACATTGACAATGATCAAGTTGAACTGCAGACTACGCTACCAGACGTGGAAGCTGAACACTTTGAACTTAAACTCATGATGTTCAGCATGATAAATTCAGTCGGATAATTTTGTACATTGGAACAGACCCTGACAGCCTTCATGTCTCAAACTAGAGAATACATGGCCAACATGGATCACTTTGTCAAGAAGACTGAAACATTCATGGATAAGACAGAGATGAGAATGACAAACCATGAGGCCACTTTGAAGTCTCTAGAAACACATATGGGTCAGGTGACACAGTTCATCAACACAAGGTAGAATGGAGGATTCCCTAGTGATACTGAGGTCACTAGAAAACCCACGCATGAGCAGTGTAAAGCTATAACAACGAGGAGTGGGAAACATTTATAAGGGCCGAAAATTAAAGAGACGCCCAGCCAAGAACCGACCCTACAAATACATGCCAAGAACACTACCCCAACAAAAGTGAAACAACCTGCTGTCGTCACCCCTACCACGACAGCAGAAGAATCAGAGGAGACGACAAAAGAAGTTGAAGACTGCGAACCTCCTCAGATCCGATTCTCATGTGAAGGACGCCTTGAAGATTGTCATCCTTCACCCCCTTTTCTATAGCGGTTGAAAAAACAGAAACATGAGTACCAGCTTAAGAAGATCTACGATGTTTTTAAGCAAGTACATATCAATATCCCGTTGTTGGAAGCAATTAAGCAGATGCTTGTTTATGCAAAATTCCTTAAAGAAGCAATGTCCAGGAGATCCAGACTTGGGGAGTTTGAAACTATAATGATGACAGAAGGTTGCATGGCAATCCTACACAACCGTACACCCCTAAAGAAGAAAGATCCTGTGAGTTTCATTATCCATGCATAATCGATGACTAGTTTGTGGGTAAGGCACTTTGTGATCTTGGTGCTAGTATTAATCTAATGCCCAAATCTATATTTGAGAAATTAGGTACTGGACAACCAAGACCCACAACAGTCATGCTTCAACTGACAAACCGATGTTACGTGCAGCCGGAAGGAAAAATTTAAGATATTCTGGTAAGAGTGGATAAGTTTATATTTCCTGCTGACTTTCTTGTCCTAGACTGTGAAGCATATGAGAATGCATCGATTATCCTAGGGCGACCCTTCCTAGCTACAGGTAGAACAATGATCGATGTAAAGAAAGAAGAACTGACTTTGAGAGTCAATGACCAGTAGATAAAGCTCAATGTTCTCCAAGCCATAAAACAAGTTGATGTAGAGGAAGAATGCAAGGCAATATCAGACGTAATTATATACCAACCCTGCATCAACTCAAACTATCACGACAGACAATTTGGTCACTGTCGCCACAGCCACCTAGAAGACTGTCGCAACAGCACTGGTGATAGCAACTTCTCAAACAATGACACATCTGATACTGAAGGTCTTAAGGAGGTAAAATAGATAGGCACACGTCCATGTAAGTTCTTTGAACCTTTGAACTATACCTCTAACGAGCATATGATTCAAAAGTCTTCCATAGATCAGCCACCTGCTTTAGATCTTAAACCCTGCCAAGGCAACTTAAATATGGTTTTCTTGGTCTTAATGATACGTTGCCCGTAATCATGTCTTCTAAGTTGATGTAGGAACATGAACAACAGTTGATCAGGATGCTACATCAGCATAAGAAGGCAATTGGATGGACCATTGCTGATATCCAGGGCATCAGTCCGGCAATTTGTATGCATAAGATCCTCTTGAAGGATGACCATAAGCTGGTGATTCATGCCCAGAGAAGACTAAACGAAGCTATGCGAGAAGTGGTATGAAAAGAAATTATCAAGTGGCTTGATGCTGGAATTATCTACGCCATATCGGATAGACTAAATGAAGCTATGCGAGAAGTGGTACAAAATAAAAAAATTGGCTTAACTTTTTGAACTTCTCTTACCTGCTGCGACATTCTCTATCGTGACAATATCTTTAAGGTGTTTTAAGAAATATTTAGAGCCTTACTATAGTTCTAAACTCTAAAAACACCTTTGTGACCTATATGTTGTCTAGACTACTGTTAGTAAACTTATAGTAGGAAGCTTAACCACTTGAGTTAGAAAAAAAAAGAGAGAAAAGAACTTAAACAATTAGAAGTACTCCTAGAGGTGCCTAACACTGGCTCTAGGAAGATAGCTAGAGGTTCCCAAAACCGGCTCTAGTAGAAATAAGAAAAAATTTGGTCTAAGTTAGAAAAAAACTAAAGGAGCCAAAAAATTGCCTCCAATCAAAACATATTTCAAAATACAACTAACGTGATTAAAATAACTATTCTAGTTTCTAAGAAGTCTAGGCACATATTTGTTCACAAAACTTTCACACACTTACACAAGAATTATAGCATTGCTCCAGATAAGTTCATTAACATCCGAAAAGGTATTGATCTTGATGGTGAAGGTGGTTTAGGTAATGGTTGTTCACTGAGTTAAGCCAAAGCCAAAAAAAAAAGTTCCATTCTTAGTTAGGTTGCATTTGCTTGAGGACAAGCAATAACTTGAGTTTGGGGGTGTGTTGGGTGCATAAATGTTCTATATTTTAACCCTCTTTTACTCATATTATTGATGCACTCAAGCATGATTAGCTGCATTTTAAGATAGATTTTGCATAAACATCACAAATGAATAATTATTGCACAGATGCTGCTGATTTTGATTTATTCTTGCAGATACATGTCGTGGCAGCATCCAGGGCAGCATAAGAAAAAAAGATAACGGCAGAGCTGGAGTGAAGGATTGAAGAAGACTGCCTATTAAAACACTATCGTGACATCTGCCGTGACAGAAGAGGCGACAGTGAAGACGATGGTGATGGAATATGAGAAGTGGAGTTCGACTGATAGAGCATTTAAAGCCTGATTTTTGTGGACCACTCGCATAACTGTCAGAGCCCAGAAGCACAAGGAAGGCATTGTCCAAAGTTTGAGGAAAGAGTCAAAGCAAGAAGATAGGGCGAATTAAAAGACATCTACTCAGAGATTTAGTGTTTAATAGAGTTGTACTTTAATTCAAACTAGTATTCTTGGCCACTAAGAAAACTCAAGTCCAAGGCCTATATATATGCTTGTAATTCGACAAGGCAAAGGATATTTGGCTCCTAGCCGTCTTCCCCCAAAAACCATAGTCGTTTCCCCTCTACATCATGTTCTAAACTTCCTCTAGGGCTAAGGGTTAATCTTGTAAGGTAGTTGTAAGGGTTGTACTGTTTCTTAGGATTTTTTCTGTTCAATTAATAAAAGCTTTAAGTTTATTTACTCTGGTTTTAACATCTCATAAGAGTATCGGGAGAGCATTGTGAGGTTATTCATTTACTTAATATCGCGAGAGTTAAGTATGCGAAGGGAGTAAATACGAGTTTTACAGTTTATGGTTAAACCATCTTGACCTAGGTATAGGTACAAGGTTATTCGGCTAAAGAAGAATTCACAAACTTTGGTGTTCATCCTTCGATTCACGCCGGGAGGTATCATCTAAGACGTGTTTATCGACAGTACTTAGACCTAGGGATAGGACAAGTCACAACATGAGTTCTTGGCGAACTTGAAGTACAGAGTTGTTGTTCGCTGCCGCGACAGATTCGACGACAGACGTAACAGAAGTTCCTTTGAACATGGCAATACCTGCACTACTGAGCAAATCAATACATGCCTATTCTCTCAATCTGATTTCATCTTTTACTTTAGTTTAACTTCAAAACTTTCAAAATCACTTTATTGAATTTATTTCTTTTCTTCTACAAATATTTAAGGATAGAAGTATATCCAATCCCTGTGGAGACGATATTCGATACTTCGTATCACTTTTTTACTAGCGACGTGTATACTTGCACTCAATTGCGCTAAACTCTTTTACACGCAACAGATAGCAAAACACGACCCGTATCTTCCCTTAAAAGACCTCCAATGCCACCGGCTCCACCATTTGTCTTCATCGCACCATCCACGCTAAACTTCGAATAACTGATCTGAGGTGGACTCCACGGAACAGACCCCCGTTTGGCAAACTTGGGATTTGGAGATACTGTCAGCACAACGAGGATTACGAACAATGTCATCCAAGGAGATCAACAGATCAGGGATTTTAGCTTTAAACCACCATCCCAATCTAGTTTTAATCAACATGCACAGTTGTGTAACATCTAGGGATTTACCATTAAAAATAATTTGATTTCTAAACAGCCAAACCGACCAAACAACTGTGAAGAGGATGAGTTCCCAGAACGAGTTACTTCCCGTGAAAGACCAAGCAGCCTGCCAAGCAAGGAGAAATTGTATAGGATCATAATGGAAGACCAGGTTTAAGTCCCATATAGCGCAGAACTAGGTAAGAAAAAAATTAGATGATCCACTATTTCGTCGAAAGCTTTACCCCTTGTACATAGACGGTCTGAAAACGGTAGCACCTTTCTCTTAATTAGTTCAACTTTTACTGGTACCCGTTGATGAAGAACCAGCCATAAAAATGCTTCCACTTTGATCGGAGCCATACCCATCCAAATGACTTTCTTCCAATTGAAATTAGAACACTCATTAGAGGCCAGCAGCAAACCAACTGATTTGACCGAATATTTACCGTCACTAGACCCTGACCATTTGACCTTATCATGTCCCAGATTAGACCTAGCAAAGTTATCCAACATGTTTAAGAGTTCATTCCATTGTTCTTGCACCCAGTCAAACAAATGACGGTTTAGTTGAATAACCTAGCTCCAACCCCTACTACTTTTGTTGCCAAAATCTGAAATTCAACACACCTTATCACGAGCCAACACAAAAATTCTGGGGAAATTTATCCTTCAGAGGGCAGTTCCCAATCCACAGATCCTACCAGAAATGAAGCGAACTGCCATCCCCTACCTGGAAGGACAAGCCTTCTCCAATTATGGCCCCCGTAGCATCTTTCTTGAGAAAAGATTGAGTAATTCCTTTCCAAACCCAAGATGAATTTCGAGAAATCAGCTCTTCCGGCAAAAAAAAGGAAGAATCATAGTTTTACTTACATGATATGACCTTCCTCCAAAGATTGTCCGGTTCATTAGCAAATCTCCAAACCCACTTTCCAGTAATGCATGGCTTTGTAGTTCTAGATCCTTCACTCCTAAGCCACCATTACTAATCGGGGCACAAACAACATACCATTTGATCCAGTGGATTTTACGCATCTCGGGAGAGCTACCCCAAAGGAAATTAGCCATTATTCCATTCAACCTATTATAAACTGCAACGGGCATCTGAAAAATAGAAATAAATGTAGGTTGTTAACAGTGTAAATAGAAGAGTTTTAGTGTAATGGTACTAAGTCATTAGTTTAGATTAAGTCTAACTCTTAGTTTTATCTTACTTAGAGATAATGTTTTTTAAAGTAGTCCTACTTAGATCAAATTACTTATATAGTCTTTTTAAAGAATGTTTTCTGTAAAAGCGTAAATTTTTTAAGTAAAAATACACAGAGAATAAAAATTGTTCTTTCTCTGTACAAACCTATCTTTCTTCATAGTATCAGATTAGGTTTCTTGTCAGTCCTAAACAATAAACTTAGCTTACATGGCTGGCATCGAGAGTTCTGAAGTTATTTCTAAAGCTGGTCCATCCAAAATCAGCATCAATAAATTTTTTAGTCAGATGACAGCAACAAGCAATATAGCCTTGCATTCCAATGCAGGTAATCTTTCCTTTGTGAGCTTGGTGAATTGTGGTAATAACACCACTTGGATTGTCAATTCAGGGGCTTCTGACCATATGACAGGGGAAATTTCTTTATTTACAAGTCTTCGGAAATTAAGTTTGCTTTCATTGTTTATGAATTTCAGGCGATGGATTCGGGGAAGGTGATTGGCAACGCTAGGCTGTATGAAGGACTCTACATTCTTGAAAGAGGAACTCCTATTCAGGGACAAGCAAATAAAAGCCTCTCTTTTCATACTTCTACCTTAGGACAGAGTATTTTCGATTACTCAAATGATATTTTGTTATGGCACT
Organism: Hibiscus tridactylites; assembly: GCA_958450335.1. Taxonomy (NCBI): domain Eukaryota; kingdom Viridiplantae; phylum Streptophyta; class Magnoliopsida; order Malvales; family Malvaceae; genus Hibiscus; species Hibiscus tridactylites. The sequence continues at coordinate 78,253,921 of OY288266.1, forward strand.
TTAGGTTAGGTCATCTCAATTTTATTTATCTTGCCAAGTTGTTCCCTCGATTATTCAGTAATAAAGATCCAAAGTCTTTTCCTGTGATATTTGTCAAATTGCCAAACAAGCTAAATCAACATACCCTGCATCCACTTATAAATCTTCTCATCCTTTCTCACTTATACACAGTGATATTTGGGGCCCTTCGAGAGTAAAAAATGTCAATGGAGCTAGATAGTTTATAACCTTTATTGATGACCACTATAAGATTACATGGACCTTCCTAATGAAAGGAAAATCTGGGGTTGAGGGGATTTATAAAAATTTTGTTGCTATGATTGAAACTCAATTCCACACTAAAATCCAAATGTTTCATAGTGACAATGGGAGTGAGTTCTTTTACTAAAATCTTGGGATCTTTTTTCTAAACCAAAGGCATTGTTCACCTTACCTCTTGTGTTGAAACACCCCAGCAAAATGGGATTGCCGAAAGAAAAAATAGATATCTTTTAGAGGTTGCTAGATCTTTACTTTTTTCTACCAATGTTCCTAAATACCTTTGGGGAGAAGCTGTTCTCACTGCTACCCATCTTATCAATAGGATGCCTAGGAAACCCTTAAATTTTTTAGTTCCTAGAGATGTTTTTCTTCAGTTTTTCCTCATTTTAAACCCATATCATGCAATTTACCTTTGAGAGTGTTTGGGTGTACATATTTTATGTATAATCATCATCCATACATGGGTAAGTTAGATCCAAGGTCCATAAAATGTGTATTTTGGGTTATTCCTCTGCTCATAAGGGCTACAAGTGTTACTCGCCCATTACTAAAAAGACCTATACCTCCATGAATGTTTCTTTTTTTTTGAAAATAGACCTTATTTTACCACCTCTGAAATTTAGGGGGAGACTTTATTTGAATATCAGCCTACACCTATACAACCTTTACAATTCCAAACACCACCTTCACAGCCTACTACTATGCAAAATCAGACTCAAAATTATCCTTCACATCCCACTGTTGTGCAAACTCAGGAAAATCAAATTCAAAATTCATCTTCACAGCCTATTGTTGTGCAGAATCTTGTCTCACCTCTTTCCTCTCCTAGAACACATACCCATACCACTCCAACACATTTACCTTATCCTAATTTGAGGCTCCCTAAAACCCCTCAAGGAACTCAAAATAATGCACATGAAAAAGGAGAAATCAGTGTCTACAAGAGGAGAAAAAGGCCAATATTGCAGTATGCCATACAACCTGGTTTTTGCCAAGAACTTGACTTTAATCCTGTTGCCTTTGAAAATCTGGAAGGTAATGAGTTACCTAGTAAGGAAGTGGTTAATGATATTGTTCTTATTCCTTCTATTGATAAGCTTCCTATTGCTCAGAGGAAATGTGTAAGGAAGTGCACTAATCATCTTATACAGAGATTTATTGCTTATGAAAAATTACAGCCTTCTTTTCAAGCTTTTACAACAAAAATTGACAGCATCCAGATTCCACAAACTGTTGAGGAAGCCTTGGGGGATCCTAAATGGAGAAAGGTTGTAGAAGATGAGATAGAGGCTCTCAAAAGCAATGGGACATGGACATTGACTGAGTTACCACAAGGAAAGAAGACTGTTGGCTGCAAGTGGGTATTTACTGTGAAGTATAATTCTGATGGGAATGTAGAGAGATTCAAGGCGAGGTTAGTGGCAAAAGGATTTACATAGTCTTTTGGGATTGATTATTAGGAGAATTTTGCCCATGTTGCAAAATTAAATACAGTAAGAGTTCTATTATCTTTAGATGTAAATGAAAATTGGAAACTTAACCAGTTATATATTAAAAATGCATTCCTTAATGGCAACCTAGAGGAAGATGTCTACATGCAAATACCTCCATGGATGGAAGAGAAGGGTCGTGAGCAGAAAGTCTGCAAGCTAAGGAAATCATTATACGGCCTAAAACAAACTCTAAGGGCTTGGTTCGAGAGGTTCACCAAAGTTGTTATAAAGAATGGTTATAAATAGTGTTAGATTGATCACACATTGTTTGTAAAAATAGGACTGAATGGAAAAAGGGTTATCTTAATTGTCTATGTTGATGACATTATCATCACTGGAAATGATGTTGTTGAAATAGATAATTTGAAGAAAATATTATCCAAGGAGTTTGAAACTAAAGACCTTGGAAATCTCAGATATTTTCTTGGAATGGAAGTTGCAAGATCTCGAGCTGGGATTGTCATTAATCAGAGAAAGTACGTCCTTGATCTACTTTCAGAAACATGAATGATGTAATGCAAGCCCATAGAAACTCTTATGGACAGCAACGTCAAACCAAGAAGGGAAGAAATGAGTGTTCATGTGAATAAGGAGCAATACCAAAGACTTGTAGGTAAGCTAATTTACATGTCTTTGACTAGACCTAACATTGTTTTTATGTTAGAATTGTAAGACAACATATGAATGATCTGAGGGAAGAGCATCTTGATGTAGTCCATAGGATACTAATGTACCTTAAAATTACCATTAGACATGGCCTAATTTTCAAGAAGAGTGATGACAGAACTATAAAGATTTTTATTGATTCTAGTTGGGCTGGAGAACTAACAGAAAGAAGATCAGTAAGTGGTTATTGCTCTTTTGTTTGGGGTAATCTTGTGACATGAAGGAGAAAGAAACAATCAGTGGTAGCAAGAAGTAGTGCTGAAGCCAAATATAGAGCTTTAGCTCTTGGTATTTGTGAAGGATTTTGGCTGAAAAGACTACTTTCATATTTAAATTTTGAGTGTAGCCAGAAAATTGAGCTACAAAGTGATACTCAATCTGCCATGAGCATTGTTAAAAACCCAGTTCATCATGACCAAACTAAGCATATTGAGATAGACAGACACTTTATCCCAGAAAAGGTGAATAATGGAGAAGTTCAACTCAATTTTGTACCTACCAAAGACCAACTAGCTGATGTTCTCACCAAGGCCCTTCCAGGAAGCACCTTTGACGAGTTTACATCCAAGCTAGGACTCTACAACTTATACTCACCAGCTTGAGGGGGAGTGTAGGTTGTTAACAGTGTAAATAGAAGAGTTTTAGTGCAATGGTACTAAGTCAATAGTTTAGATTAAGTCCAACTCTTAGTCTTATCTTACTTAGAGATAATGTTTTTTTAAAGTAGTCCTACTTAGATCAAATTACTTATATAGTCTTTTCAAAGACTGATTTCTGAAAAAGCGTAAACTTTTTTTAAGTGAAAATATACAAAGAATAAAAATTGTTCTTTCTCTGTACAAACCTATCTTTCTTCAATAAAATATAGAGGCAAGCTAGAAAAGACAGATTTTGCCATCGTGACTCTTCCTCCAAAAGACAATGAAGAGGATTTCAGCTTGCAAGTTTGTTGGAAAAATTGGAGATCACGGGGTCCCAAATCGCGACACTATTATGTCTAGCACCAAGGGGCAGACATATATAATCTGAGGGCAGGGTGCCCACTGCACAACCGATAGAAGATGCCCAGTGGAGAATAGACTCGGAGCTAACATTAACCCCAAAAATTCTGCTTTTCTTCAAGTTAAGTTGGAGCCCAGAGGCTAATTCAAACACTTGTAGCACTCTTTTAACAATTAAAACTTGATCTTCCAAAGCTCCACAGAAAATCAATAAATCATCAGCATATTGAAGATGACAAATGTTGACCACATTATCGCATCTACCAATTAGGATGCTCAAGAAAAAGCCAACTGAGCATGCTTTTTGAAGCATGAGATTAAGAGCCTCGCCCACTAAATTGAAAAGAATAGGCGAAAGAGAACATCCTTACCTCAATCCTCTAGAAATGTTAAACTTGTCCGTTGGGGATCCGTCGACTAAAACCACAATAGACGCTGGGGAAATATAGTTAAAAATCCACCGGCACCATCGTGCCCCAAAGCCCATCTCTTTAAGAACAATCATCAGAAAATCCCAGTCAATTGTGTCATAAGCTTTCCGGAAATTTATCTTAAGAGCGACCCCATCAGATCTATTTTTCGACATAGTATCCAAAACTTCATTAGCAATCAAAGAGCAGTCAAGTATCTAGCGTCCAGGAGTGAAAGCAAATTGTGACTGGCTAACAAGATAGTCCATACAGCTTCGAAGCCTATTTGACAGAATTTTATAAACTGACAAGATAGTCTCATACATATAATATCCTTGGGCCCGTATGCATGATATTTATCAGTAATTATAAGCCCTTTTAATCTACAACACACTTTTAGCCTCCGTACAAAAGGCAACTTCTTTTTAGAAAGAAAAGGTTTAGAAAAAATAACTCATTCAACTATCATCAAGGTGACTAAGAACCAGGTGGGTCTGATTAGCAGTTAAAGTTGATAGACTTCTTGAAAGTCTATTATAACTACGGTATCGTTTTGCAAATACCAACAAGACCTATGTTTCTTATTTCCATCAATGTTGTGCATCATCAGAAGTTTCAAACCGAGTACAACATCTCTGTTTATTTCTGTTCATGAGAAAAGAGCTACTAACTTATATAGAAGAAAGTGCATAAATTGTGACCATGATACATCAATTCATGGAAAGGTGCAAGGGAAGAAACCAAGACATAAGAAAAACATTGTGAGGAAGCAAGTAATATGCCATGCACCTGGAAGAACATTCGGTGGCGAACCACTTGGGGTTGGTGCTGGAGGAATTTCCCTGTTAGTATCATTTCTTTGGGAGACTAAAGGAGCTAGTGCAGGTGCAACAGATGACTGCACTCTCCTCCACAATTCAGAATAATAAGTTTTCAAAAAGCATATCCTGTCATTACCCCGATCATAGGTGACTAAGGTGTTCCAGACAACAATTTCTGCCGCAAAATAAAATTACAAAAGACATTATTACCATAATCATGCAAACAAACAGGATAAACTGAGTTGGAAATGTATAAGGTCCTGACAGTACCATAATCATGAAAACAAACAGGATAAATTGAGTTGGAAAAGTATAAGGTCCTAACAGGTCCATGTATACTGCAAGAACCTTGGACTTTTCAAAAACTATATGCCATACTATGCTACGCACATGCATACAAAGTTGCACATACATAGAAGGAGAGGGAGCTTCGTGTTTCACAAATGAAGTTGTGATCAAAGCACCATCGTTTTACCACTAAAAGTAAGAGAAATAACACAATCTCTGATATGTACAATGCACAAGGTACTCGTGTAGAAGCTGTGTCAGACATTCATTCTGTGGCCAATGAGTATTTTTCTTTCATTTTTACTACACAAAGACTTGCTGCTTTTGACCATATTCTTGATGGTATTGTACCGTGTATCTCTAATAATATGAACAATTCCTTACTAGTTGATTTTGACAAAAGATATGTTTATATTGCTCTTCACTCTATGGGCCCCCTTAAAGTTGTTGAGGAAGATGGATTGGGTGCAGTATATTTGATAGAGTAGCGCAATTGTGGATTTTGAAGCCTTCAATCAAGTTGTTGCAAGAACTAAGAGCTCTAGACTCAATCAAGAAAGCTATGGGCGGATCTGGAAATTCAATAGAAAAGAGAAGGGATTTTCTTGAAAATTTCAGATTCAATGCTGGAAATTTAAAGAAAAGAAGACAATAAGAAAGATTAGAAGATGAATAATAAGAATATAACGAAAAAGATTAAAAAAGATGAAGAGAAGAATAGGTTAAACAAATCTGAAATTTCCAGCTTTGTTTATGGAATTATGGGAGATGGCGTGAAGATTGAAGATGAAGATGGCTTGCGATTTGTTATTGTTGTTTTGTCCTCGGCACCCTCTTAGACGCAATTATCTAAGCAAACAACCTCAAGCGGCTCTAACCCACCCTCCTAGATGCAATTACCTAGGCAAGCAAGAGTGTGAAGATGATCTCCCTCACAAGAACTCGTCGAACTTATGTTGAAGAAGACTTCTAAGGCACAATTAATCAGCACTTGTAAAAACAAACTCACTAAATATTTCATTAATCAAAGAAAATCCGAATAATCTGAATTACAATGGTGGAGGCTTCATCCTTTTATAGGTAAAGGATAACAAAGTAATCTAACTTCTACTAAAACAAAGAAACTCTAATTTAATTAAAAAATAAAAGAAAAACAGCCTTTAAACTCCTTGTGCTTGGGCTGCAAGTGATAAGCTGATAAGTGCAAGTGATAAGCTGATATGAGTTGCTTGGGAGAAGAGTGGATGGTTCCTAAATTATATAAAACCCTAAAAACATAATTTAAATGCTAATAATTAAGTTGGGCTAAGTCTAATTCGTCCAAAAGCCTTATATAATAGCTTTTGGGCTGAATTTTACAAAATCCCGTAATAATATCGTATCCAGTTTTTTGCATGCGCAGTCTTCAGTAAAATGGACATATCTTGAGTTCCCGATGTCCGATTGATCCGTTCAAGATACGTTGGAAAGGTAACTGAATGACGATCAATTTTCTAGAAGACAACTCTGCCCAGAAATGCCCGGATCCCATTCGAAAAGTCCTCACAAGTTGGCTGACTTTCCAGACTTCACAAACAGATTCAACTTCTTGTCCAATATGCATTGCTTTAGCCCTCTCATGCATGTATCATTAAAGGTTTTGGGCCCCCTTAAAGCTGTTGGGGAAGATGGATTGGGTACAGTATATTATTAAAGGTTTTGGCACATCATGGGGGAGGATGTGTCACGTTTTTGTATTGGTCTTCTTAAAGGTGAGTACGACATGCAGTCTGTGAATCGTACGCACATTGTACTTATTCCCAAAATCAATGCACTAAAAAAATATGACTCATTACCGCCCGATCAGCCTCTGCAACGTCATCTTCAAAATTGCATCGAATATGTTAGCTAATCGTCTCTAAGGGGTTATTGATCTTTGTATCAATGAGGCCCAAAGTGCATTTATTCTCGGTCGATCTATTACAGACAATGTGATTGTGGCATATGAAGTGCTTCATTCTTTCCAAAAGAAATGTATGGGTCGAGATGCTTTCTTTGCTCTTAAGCTCGATATGAGCAATGCGTATGATAATGTCGAATGTCCCTTTGTCTTGGCTGTTTTAAAAAGATTGGGTTTTGCCGAAAGCTGGATTTCGATCATTGAAAGGTGCATGACTTCTATTTCTTACTCTGTGGCCATAAATGGGACAATTGGTGAGCCTTTTCAACCTTCTCGAGGGCTACGTCAAGGTGACCCTATGAGCCCCTATTTGTATATGTTCTGCGCTGAGGGGTTATCATCGCTTCTACGGCAAGCACTTCATTATCGAACTCTTAGTAGCTTTCATCTTAATCGATATGCGTCGATAGTGACTCATCTCCTTTTCACGGATGATTGTCTTAATTGTAGGAGAGCTACTAGGGAGGTGGTTGTTCATTTAAAGGCACTACTTTACACTTATGCAAAAAGTTCTGGACAATTAATAAACTTTGATAAGTCGGGGTTATTTTTCTCCTCTAATGTATATGAAGAGGATAGAGATGAAGTGAAATAGGTTCTTGAGGTGGACAACACATCCAACCTTGAGAAATACCTTGGCCTTCCGGCTATTGTGGGACAGAGCAAAAAGAAGGCCTTTCGACATTTAGAAGATAAAATGTCAGCTAAAGTAAATACTTGGAGTGTTCGGCCTTTGCCACAAGGAGGGAAAGAAGTTTTCATAAGTCGGTCCTTCAATCCACTTCGATGTATTCTATGAGTGTTTTCCTTTTCCCAAAGATACTATGCAAGTCTCTTGAGACTATTATGGTTAAGTTTTGGTGGTAAAAAGGCCAAAACCAGTGAGGGATACATTGGTGTGTATGAGCTACTCTATGTCAGTTAAAGGATGATAGGGGTCTAGGTTTATGTGACCTTATGAAGTTCAATATCGCTCTCCTAGTAAAACAGAGCTGTCGTTTGCTCATGAGCCCTTCCTCACTTGTTGGTCCTGTCCTTAGCGCTAAGTACTTCCCAGGTTCGAATTTTCTCTTGACCCACCTTGGTTCGCAACCATCCCTTATATGGTGAAGTATATGGAGTGCATGGGGGTTGTTGGAACAAGGACTTCGATAGAAGGTGGGATCGGGTACCTCTATCAATGTATGGAATGATTAATGCCTGCCATTGTCTCCCCCTAACGTGTTACGGCTACTCTAGTGGACTCGATCATGCGCGTTGCTGATCTTATTCTTCCTGGGTCAGCTACTTGTGTAACACCCTAAAAAAATGATGAAGATGAAAAATAATAAAAATGGAATGGAAATGAAAACCTAGTTGGAGGTTAGGGGATTTGATCCCGCGACCTCATACTTTTAGGCTAGTAACCCATCCAACTGAGCTAGGCAGCTCTTAATGTCTAAAGCTCCCTAATATCCTTTTGAACCTTTCTGGTGGTGTACCTAAAATAATTAAAGCACAATCTGACTCTCTACCTTCGGGAGAGACCATTCGAACCAGATGAGATCTGGAATGTTTCAAAAAAAAGGAGGAAAGCTCTCACCTAACCCCCATCACCTCAGCTCCGATTGTAACGCCCCGGTTTTGGGCTTGGAAGTTTTGGGCGTTGACCGGTTCGGTCAAAGTGTTGTTCGAATATAAAAAGGTGAAATTGGGAAAGCCTAGTTCGGGTTGAATTAAAAATATGGAAAAAATGTTCTAAAATCCTCTTTTAATATATAAAAGTGAACTGTGAAATCAATTTTACAAAAGGAGGTTTGGAAGGGTGACATTTTGGCTAGTGACCAAAATGTAATTTTTGAAAGTTGAGTGACTGTTTTAGAAAGGATTGAAACTTTGAATCTTTAAGGAGCTATTTACCCAAAGGGAGTTTCTCCAGATTTTTCTAAGATATTTTAATGTTTAATTCTGATTTTAAAAATAATGAAAAGTGGAGGGAAATCATTTTGCTATTTTGCAACTAACTTTCCATATTTTCAAATTTTCCTTTTCTCTCATTTTCTCTCAACCCAAACACTTTCTCTCCAGAGATTTCCTTCTGATTTTGTCCCTTAAATCTCTCATTTCAATTCTCTTTTGATCTCTAATCATCTCATCAACAAAACCTCACCAAGTGCTAGTTGGATTTTCAAGATTTTGGTTCCAAAAAGGGAGAAACTCAAGTTTGGAGGTAAGAACGTCCTTCTCCTCTAAACTCTCAGTTCTTTACTGAAATTCCTAAGTTCTCAATCCTTGATTTTTGATTTGTTAAAGGCTTTTCAATTGGAATCTTGATTTTGGCTTAAAATGCAAGATTTGCTTGATTTTGGTGAAATTTTCGTGTGATCTGTTTGGGCAGTGTTTTGAGGTGTTAAATTGATGTTAAATGAATGTTAAATTGATGAGGAATTGAGGTTTAATCAATGCAATCCCGGATAGGTTGAATTTCCTAAGTTTCGCTTGAGTTTTTGGTTGTTTTTGAAGTGTTTTTGATGATCTGTTATAGCTGGAGGTATAAGGACGTGTTTGTGATCATTTTGGATGTTAATTGATGTTTAAAAATGGTTAGAAGTGATGGATCTTGGCTGGGTTAAGTTTTGGAAGTGTTTGGAGGTGATTTCGGTTGTGTTTAGTAGCCGAATTGTTGGATTTGTGATGAGCAGCGAGTTGAGTTGTGTTGCTGGTGTTTTTAATGCATAATGATGCATTAATCCTCTGTTATTGTGTGCTTGAAACAGGGGAGTTTGATCCGTGAGCATTAGAGGTGGTGCGGAAGGCTTCGGATGCTTGGAAGGCTTGTTGATTAGCCTTGTTTTGTGTATCGGTGAGTGAAGTTGGGTTTTCAGCTTTTAAACCAAGGTTTGAAGGTTTTGGGAGCTTAGTTTAAGTCTAAGCAACTTTGCTAAGCTCAAGAGTAAGTAAACGGATTTTCGCTCTTGATTGTGTTGTCAATTGGCTTAAAAAGCAATTGTGGTTGATGGTTGCAATGCACTTGATTTGCATGTTTTAAATTCTGTTTTGAAAGCATATTTAAGCATGGTTTAATGTTGGTTTTGGAAGCCATATGTGAAGGATACTCAAGGTAAGAGATCCTTGGTTTTATATATTGAAATTGTGGTTTTGATGCATGGTGTTGCATGATGTTTAATGGCTTTGAGTAATGCTTTAAAAACAGTGGATTGATGTTGGTAAATGATGGTTTTTGCATTATGGTTATGCATGTGAATCATTGGACTAATATGGTAAGATGGTTATATTGGCAAGTGATGTAAATGGTTCTTGGTTTCTTTGATCGGATATAGTTAGCCGGCTATAGGATTGGGTGCACCGTGAATAAAGTCGCCTTGGATGTGGAGTGGTTAAGAGTGAACCGGTAAACTCCATCCAAGTATCCTAACGAGATGGTTAAGGTCATAATGGAGGTTGAGTGCCCATTCGAGGACCTTGAGTAAGCAAAGGTGGTAATGGTGGTCAAAATTCCATTTGTGGACCTTGTGCTTGTTAAGATCACAATGGTGGTGCAAAGTCCATGTGTGGATCTTGTATAGGGTGTCCTGAATCTCGTTAGTGATGTTATACAACTACCAATCGGTGATGCTAAGGTTGTATGGTGTTTAAAAGTCCATACATGAGAACCTTGTGCATGTTAAGGTTATATGGTGATTAAAAGTCCATATATGGGAACCTTGTGAAAGTTAAGGTTGTATGGTGATTGAAAGTCCATACATGGGAACCTTGAGGAAGATAAGGTTGTATGGTGGTTAAAAGTCCATACATGGGAACCTTGTGAATGGTGAGGTCAAATGGTGGTTAAAAGTCCATTTGGGGACCTTGGATTGGTAGTGTGTATGAAGCGTAGGGACAACGCTTGTGATCCGCGTATCCGATTGGATGTTGAGTTGAAATGTGGATGTGGTTGATCACTTGAAAGCCAATATGATGTTCTTGATTATAATGAAGCATGAGATGCTTGGAATGGTGCATGGTTGCATGGGAAGTGCATAATGTATTAAGTATGCATGTTACTTGTTAAGTTTGAACAAGTGTTGATTATCTTTTGAGAATGATGCATGTGTTCATGAAATCTCTTTAGTGCATTGAGGTCTTGCTAAGACTTGTTTTTAAAGGCATATGATGCAAACGTTGATGAAGAGGTTCATATGTTGCATTTGTTTAATGCATGTGTTGGATTGATTAAATAAATGATTTTTAAAAGGTTTCTTGTTTGAAATGATAACCAAGTAAGAGGAATGTATAATGTGAAGTGGAAGTGTTTTCCAAGGTTTTGAATTTAACTTTGCATTTGGCGTCTATGCAATGAAAGGGTTAAATTGATGTTTTGCAAGTTGTGCTTTGAAAAGGTTTACTTAGCTTGCTAAGCTAAGGGTTGTTTTTTCATGTTTGAGCTATGCATGATTTGGAGCTTGTTGTTGAAAAGGGTTTTCAAACATTGCTTTGGTTTATCAATCGAGTTGCTTTTCAAAGAGGTTTTATGACTCGCTGCATTGATGGTGTTTTGGTTTTGAGCATTCCTCACTAAGCATTATGTGCTTACGCTCCTTTTTGTCCATCAATGCAGATCTTTGAAGTTGGAACAACGAGGAGCAAGGGATTCAAGGAGGACTCCACTTGAGATGTATGTCTCGGTTAATAGCTATAGTTAATAAAGGCAATGGGGGGAGAATCTCTTATGTTGATGTGTAATGAGTTTGTGTATGTTGGACAAGTTTGATATATGTTGTTAAATCAAGTGGATTAATGTTGCAACGTTTGGATCACCTTATGCTTAAGTTGATTTGCTATGCATCTTGTTTAAATGCATGAATGAGCTTTGAATGTGTTTAATGTGTTGGTGCACCTAGGGGTGATCATGTATCTAGATCATGATGCCTATATGTTCCTTATGTGTTGAGTAACTTGCTGGTGTGGTTTGATTGCATTCGGAGCATGTTCGGTTGGCCAATTGTGTGTTTTAGCAAGCATTGTGCTGCATTCTGTGCAGGTCGTTTCGGAACAGTAGATACCGTTTCGGAACGGGTGGCCTGTAGTAGCCCAAGCGTCCGAAACGGGAGACACCGTTCCGAAACGGGAAGCCCTCTGCCAGCCCTCGTTTCGGTACGCGTTGCGGAACGGCCCCGCGTTTCGAAACGGGTTCTCCCTGTTTCGGAACATTTGGCCGTTGGGGGCTGACATTGGCGGTTAAATGTTTTGAAATGTTTGCAATTTGGTCCTGAATCTTGTATGTGCAATTGTATGAGTTTTGAATGTCCGTTTGAGCTGAAATTTGGCAGTGAAGCATGAAATGAGACTAATTTCAAGATGGTAACTATAAATCGGGTTAAGTCCTTATAATTATCAGAATTTACAATTTGGTCCCTAAAGTTGTAAATTGTTCAATTGAGTCCCTGTTTGATCTCTGATGTTTATGATCTTTGAGCATGCTGTTTGAATGATCATATCTAGGGTTAATGTGCATCTAGACAGGTTTAAAAAGAAAAAAAAGGTCGTTAATCAAGGTTGACTTTCGGGTTGACTTTGGTTTTCCCCGTGTGACTTTCTTAATTCGGGTCAACCGTCTAGCTGGGTTAAGGGGTTACATTTGGTGGTATCAGAGCTGAGTTGCGAAAGCTTGGGGAAAATGGTAAGTTGTTGTAATGTGTGTTTGATGTCTATCTTGATGTATGGTTGAAAGCTGGTTGAAACACGTGTTTCTGAGTAAGTTGTTGATGTTTTCAAGCATGCTTTGTGGTTATGAATCTTGACTGAGCTAATGTGGATTTGTGCTGATGTGGTGAGTTGGTTTTACGCATATTGAAGGTGTAATGAGTATGATATGTTGATATTATGCTGTTGTGAATGGATGCTGTTTGATGAAAGCATGATCGAAATATGTTGCTTGATATGCTTGATGCTGTGATATCCATGTTTGTGTTGGCTGTTATGTCTTGTAAAAGGGGAGGATTCGGGATACCCATTGCCTTATTATTATAGCTATTGTGTTATTTTGGAGTTGGAGTTTGAATCCTTGCTTAAAGCTGGTCTAATTGGTTTGTTTGTTTTGTTGTGATTGTGTGCTGTTAATAGTATGGCGAAATCGATGAAAGAATGGCAGTTGGGTGAGATGGTTGCTGCTTTAGGGCAGGTTGTTAGGGCGTGGAATTCACGTTTTAGTGGAGGTGTTTTGCCTCAGTCTTCTGTGCTTGGTGTTGAGGTATTGAGACAGGAGAGAGAAGTTGGTTCTGTGATGAAGAGTTCATCACCTGTTGTGCAAGAGGTGTTGGGAACATCTCAGGTTGTGGCAAAAGTAAAGTCGGCAGGTGTGCTGGCTGTGGGATGTGTGGGTTTGTCGAAGCAGCGTTTGCTTGATTTGGGTGCTGTGGAATATCATGGTTCGACACCTGAGACGTTTGAGGTCTGGTTGGCCAGTGTGGTTCTGATTTTGGATCAGGAAGGTTGTGATTATGCTTGTAAGATGGGAAGTGTTGTCTCTTTGATGTTGGAGGACGCATGTGCCTGGTGGACATCTGTGGCGGTGGCATCGCATATCCAGGATATTGATTGGGACTTCTTTGTGTCTGCCTTTTATGAAAGGTATCTTGGAGGGAAGTATCCAAGGGTTAAGCAGTGTGAAGGTAGTGCAGATCTGGGGCAAGTGCTGGTTGAACAAGGAGTGGAGGCTCAGCTACCGGTGTGTAATCGTTGTGGAAGGCGCCATGTTGGAGGTTGTTGGGGCGCGGGTACTTGTTGGAACTGTGGTTCTAAAGAGCATGTGAAGCGTGATTGTCCTCTTGGAGTGAAGTCAACTTCAGTGGTAGCCAAAGGGTCTCTGAAGGGTCGTGGGCACGGCCGAGACAAAGTTCGAAGGTGGCATAAAGAGCTGAAAGTTGTGAAGAGTTTGGGAAAGGAAGTCTGTTGGAAATGTGGCTCTGCTGGACATATGAGGCGTAGTTGTTTGAAGTTGGCTCGGAACAGCCAAGGTTCCTTACCGCAAGGAGTTGCTGGTGACCTTAGTGTGTTAGCTGATGCTGCAGCGGTGTGGCTAGAGGATGATGGTTCTGCGAGGAAGAGAGCTCGTCACTTGGAGCTTCAGGGTGGTGATGTGATTTCAGGTAACCTTGTTAAGTAACCTTTGCCTAGCTATCTTAGTTGGTTTTTGTTGGTTTACCTTGCGTAGTAAGTATGATCTTGTTGCTAGCATGCTGAGGTAGTTGTTGTTGTTGTATTTGTTTGGAAACATCTCTAGCGTGAAGTAGGCTTAAGTGGGTATCTTGTGGTTAATGGTTGTTGGAATGATGGAGTTAGACAAGTTAGAAGTGAGGTAGGAGGTTGTTCTTAGACGGATTCTGAGGATGTTATTGGAGGGTGTGAGCTGGCATTCATGCACAGTTAAAATCATTGTTATATGCTATATTATATATGTGTTGGTCCATGCATACATGTGGCATGACATTAGAGGTTTTGCATACATGTACGTCAGGCATTGTTAGGGCATATTGGTGATCATGCATACGAACGTTCACACTCGCTAATAACTAATCGAATATGTTAGTGTTGTGGTTGGGTTAGGTTGGATGATGGGTTTTAGAGGTTGTTTTGGTGTTGAGTGGAAATTAGAAGTAATGGAGAATATTAAGCTAGTTTCTAGTAATAGTGAGTGTGATATAGCTCGTTGGTAGAAGGAAGGTGTTTGATGTTTGAAGAGTTTAGTGGTTTGGGGTGAGGAGTTCTGATTGAGGTTAGAATCGGTCAAGTGGTTTGAATAGCTAGTAGAGGTGGTGGTTCCTTAGTGTTAAGTGATGTTGAGGATAGTGGATGTGTTTCAAGAGTGCTGAGATAGCTTAGCATTAATGTTGTAGTCGAAGGGTTGTTTATGTAGGTGAGGGTTTGTAGTAACCTTCGAGGAGTTGAGAAGTTGGTATGTGTGTTTAAGTTGGGCGATGTTTTAGTAAAGCAAGTGTTTTGGTCAAAGCTTGAAGCGGAAGAGTAATGAAAGATCGAAGGCCATCGTTGGTTGGCTGGTTGTGAATAAGTAATTTTTTTTAGATCAGCTGGTGGTGTGTGGAATGGTGGGCGAAGTCAAGGTTGGGGTTTGTGACGTGATTGTCTGTCGATGAGTGAGCAGCTCTGGTGAGTCGATGGTAAAGATATCGGTGGATGTGAAGTAAGGGCAGTAATATGTTGAGAAGTTGGGTAAGCAGTTGTTGCTTAAGAATTTTGCTTGTTGTGTTAATCTCTGAAGGAGGTTGTGTAGTTTTTGGCAAGGAGTATTGGGAGCAGACGAGGTTGTGGATTACATTGTGGCTGAGTTGGATTGGTTGGTGTTACTGTGTGAACAGGTTTTGGGAGTTGTGTGACAAGGTGTTGTATGCTGTAGAAGTTTGAGGTTCTTCAGGTTGTTGATGGGGCTATGTGTAGTCCGGAGTTGCGAAAGGTTAAGATGTGGTTAACATTTGAGTGTGCTGGAATTTGTGAACAGCATGTGGTGGTGTTGGGTTCGGTGGAGTTTTGTGTGGAAAGTGTTCAGTGGTGGTTGAGGCTTTTGTGTTGCCTTGTGTGTTGATTTGAGAAGGTTGTTGTTCTTTTTCGCCAGTTGAAATTTCGAGGACGAAATTTCCTAAGAGGGGGAGAGTTGTAACGCCCCGGTTTTGGGCTTGGAAGTTTTGGGCGTTGACCAGTTCGGTCAAAGTGCTGTTCGAATATAAAAAGGTGAAATTAGGAAAGCCTAGTTCGGGTTGCATTAAAAATATGGAAAAAAATGTTCTAAAATCCTCTTTTAATATATAAAAGTGAACTGTGAAATCAATTTTACAAAATGAGGTTTGGAAGGGTGACATTTTGGCTAGTGACCAAAATGTGATTTTTGAAAGTTGAGTGACTGTTTTAGAAAGGATTGAAACTTTGAATCTTTAAGGAGCTATTTACCCAAAGGGAGTTTCTCCAGATTTTTCTAAGATATTTTAATGTTTAATTCTGATTTTAAAAATAAAGAAAAGTGGAGGGAAATCATTTTGCTATTTTGCAACTAACTTTCCATATTTTCCAATTTTCCTTTTCTCTCATTTTCTCTCAACCCAAACACTTTCTCTCCAGAGATTTCCTTCTGATTTTGTCACTTAAATCTCTCATTTCAATTCTCTTTTGATCTCTAATCATCTCATCAACAAAACCTCACCAAGTGCTAGTTGGATTTTCAAGATTTTGGTTCCAAAAAGGGAGAAACTCAAGTTTGGAGGTAAGAACGTCCTTCTCCTCTAAACTCTCAGTTCTTTACTGAAATTCCTAAGTTCTCAATCCTTGATTTGTGATTTGTTAAAGGTTTTTCAATTGGAATCTTGATTTTGGCTTAAAATGCAAGATTTGCTTGATTTTGGTGAAATTTTCGTGTGATCTGTTTGGGCAGTGTTTTGAGGTGTTAAATTGATGTTAAATGAATGTTAAATTGATGAGGAATTGAGGTTTAATCAATGCAATCCCGGATAGGTTGAATTTCCTAAGTTTTGCTTGAGTTTTTGGTTGTTTTTGAAGTGTTTTTGATGATCTGTTATAGCTGGAGGTATAAGGACGTGTTTGTGATCATTTTGGATGTTAATTGATGTTTAAAAATGGTTAGAAGTGATGGATCTTGGCTGGGTTAAGTTTTGGAAGTGTTTGGAGGTGATTTCGGTTGTGTTTAGTAGCCGAATTGTTGGATTTGTGATGAGCAGCGAGTTGAGTTGTGTTGCTGGTGGTTTTAATGCATAATGATGCATTAATCCTCTGTTATTGTGTGCTTGAAACAGGGGAGTTTGATCCGTGAGCATTAGAGGTGGTGCGGAAGGCTTCAGATGCTTGGAAGGCTTGTTGATTAGCCTTGTTTTGTGTATCGGTGAGTGAAGTTGGGTTTTCAGCTTTTAAACCAAGGTTTGAAGGTTTTGGGAGCTTAGTTTAAGTCTAAACAACTTTGCTAAGCTCAAGAGTAAGTAAACGGATTTTCGCTCTTGGTTGTGTTGTCAATTGGCTTAAAAAGCAATTGTGGTTGATGGTTGCAATGCACTTGATTTGCATGTTTTAAATTCTGTTTTGAAAGCATATTTAAGCATGGTTTAATGCTGGTTTTGGAAGCCATATGTGAAGGATACTCAAGGTAAGAGATCCTTGGTTTTATATATTGAAATTGTGGTTTTGATGCATGGTGTTGCATGATGTTTAATGGCTTTGAGTAATGCTTTAAAAACAGTGGATTGATGTTGGTAAATGATGGTTTTTGCATTATGGTTATGCATGTGAATCATTGGACTAATATGGTAAGATGGTTATATTGGCAAGTGATGTAAGTGGTTCTTGGTTTCTTTGATCGGATATAGTTAGCCGGCTATAGGATTGGGTGCACCGTGAATAAAGTCGCCTTGGATGTGGAGTGGTTAAGAGTGAACCGGTAAACTCCATCCAAGTATCCTAACGAGATGGTTAAGGTCATAATGGAGGTTGAGTGCCCATTCGAGGACCTTGAGTAAGCAAAGGTGGTAATGGTGGTCAAAATTCCATTTGTGGACCTTGTGCTTGTTAAGATCACAATGGTGGTGCAAAGTCCATGTGTGGATCTTGTATAGGGTGTCCCGGATCTCGTTAGTGATGTTATACAACTACCAATCGGTGATGCTAAGGTTGTATGGTGTTTAAAAGTCCATACATGAGAACCTTGTGCATGTTAAGGTTATATGGTGATTAAAAGTCCATATATGGGAACCTTGTGAAAGTTAAGGTTGTATGGTGATTGAAAGTCCATACATGGGAACCTTGAGGAAGATAAGGTTGTATGGTGGTTAAAAGTCCATACATGGGAACCTTGTGAATGGTGAGGTCAAATGGTGGTTAAAAGTCCATTTGGGGACCTTGGATTGGTAGTGTGTATGAAGCGTAGGGACAACGCTTGTGATCCGCGTATCCGATTGGATGTTGAGTTGAAATGTGGATGTGGTTGATCACTTGAAAGCCAATATGATGTTCTTGATTATAATGAAGCATGAGATGCTTGGAATGGTGCATGGTTGCATGGGAAGTGCATAATGTATTAAGTATGCATGTTACTTGTTAAGTTTGAACAAGTGTTGATTATCTTTTGAGAATGATGCATGTGTTCATGAAATCTCTTTAGTGCATTGAGGTCTTGCTAAGACTTGTTTTTAAAGACATATGATGCAAACGTTGATGAAGAGGTTCATATGTTGCATTTGTTTAATGCATGTGTTGGATTGATTAAATAAATGATTTTTAAAAGGTTTCTTGTTTGAAATGATAACCAAGTAAGAGGAATGTATAATGTGAAGTGGAAGTGTTTTCCAAGGTTTTGAATTTAACTTTGCATTTGGCGTCTATGCAATGAAAGGGTTAAATTGATGTTTTGCAAGTTGTGCTTTGAAAAGGTTTACTTAGCTTGCTAAGCTAAGGGTTGGTTTTTCATGTTTGAGCTATGCATGATTTGGAGCTTGTTGTTGAAAAGGGTTTTCAAACATTGCTTTGGTTTATCAATCGAGTTGCTTTTCAAAGAGGTTTTATGACTCGCTGCATTGATGGTGTTTTGGTTTTGAGCATTCCTCACTAAGCATTATGTGCTTACGCTTCTTTTTGTCCATCAATGCAGATCTTTGAAGTTGGAACAGCAAGGAGCAAGGGATTCAAGGAGGACTCCACTTGAGATGTATGTCTCGGTTAATAGCTATAGTTAATAAAGGCAATGGGGGAAGAATCTCTTATGTTGATGTGTAATGAGTTTGTGTATGTTGGACAAGTTTGATATATGTTGTTAAATCAAGTGAATTAATGTTGCAACGTTTGGATCACCTTATGCTTAAGTTGATTTGCTATGCATCTTGTTTAAATGCATGAATGAGCTTTGAATGTGTTTAATGTGTTGGTGCACCTAGGGGTGATCATGTATCTAGATCATGATGCCTATATGTTCCTTATGTGTTGAGTAACTTGCTGGTGTGGTTTGATTGCATTCGGAGCATGTTCGGTTGGCCAATTGTGTGTTTTAGCAAGCATTGTGCTGCATTCTGTGCAGGTCGTTTCGGAACAGTAGATACCGTTTCGGAACGGGTGGCCTGTAGTAGCCCAGGCGTCCGAAACGGGAGACACCGTTCCGAAACGGGAAGCCCTCTGCCAGCCCTCGTTTCGGTACGCGTTGCGGAACGGCCCCGCGTTTCGAAACGGGTTCTCCCTGTTTCGGAACATTTGGCCGTTGGGGGCTGACATTGGCGGTTAAATGTTTTGAAATGTTTGCAATTTGGTCCTAAATCTTGTATGTGCAATTGTATGAGTTTGGAATGTCCGTTTGAGCTGAAATTTGGCAGTGAAGCATGAAATGAGACTAATTTCAAGATGGTAACTATAAATCGGGTTAAGTCCTTATAATTATCATAATTTACAATTTGGTCCCTAAAGTTGTAAATTGTTCAATTGAGTCCCTGTTTGATCTCTGATGTTTATGATCTTTGAGCATGTTGTTTGCATGATCATATCTAGGGTTAATGTGCATCTAGACAGGTTTAAAAAGAAAAAAAAAGGGTCGTTAATCAAGGTTGACTTTCGGGTTGACTTTGGTTTTCCCCGTGTGACTTTCTTAATTCGGGTCAACCGTCTAAACCAAGTTAAGGGGGTTACATTTGGTGGTATCAGAGCTGAGTTGCGAAAGCTTGGGGAAAACGGTAAGTTGTTGTAATGTGTGTTTGATGTCTATCTTGATGTATGGTTGAAAGCTGGTTGAAACACGTGTTTCTGAGTAAGTTGTTGATGTTTTCAAGCATGCTTTGTGGTTATGAATCTTGACTGAGCTAATGTGGATTTGTGCTGATGTGGTGAGTTGGTTTTACGCATATTGAAGGTGTAATGAGTATGATATGTTGATATTATGCTGTTGTGAATGGATGTTGTTTGATGAAAGCATGATCGAAATATGTTGCTTGATATGCTTGATGCTGTGATATCCATGTTTGTGTTGGCTGTTATGTCTTGTAAAAGGGGAGGATTCGGGATACCCATTGCCTTATTATTATAGCTATTGTGTTATTTTGGAGTTGGAGTTTGAATCCTTGCTTAAAGCTGGTCTAATTGGTTTGTTTGTTTTGTTGTGATTGTGTGCTGTTAATAGTATGGCGAAATTGATGAAAGAATGGCAGTTGGGTGAGATGGTTGCTGCTTTAGGGCAGGTTGTTAGGGCGTGGAATTCACCTTTTAGTGGAGGTGTTTTACCTCAGTCTTCTGTGCTTGGTGTTGAGGTATTGAGACAGGAGGGAGAAGTTGGTTCTGTGATGAAGAGTTCATCACCTGTTGTGCAAGAGGTGTTGGGAACATCTCAGGTTGTGGCAAAAGTAAAGTCGGCAGGTGTGCTGGCTGTGGGATGTGTGGGTTTGTCGAAGCAGCGTTTGCTTGATTTGGGTGCTGTGGAATATCATGGTTCGACACCTGAGACGTTTGAGGTCTGGTTGGCCAGTGTGGTTCTGATTTTGGATCAGGAAGGTTGTGATTATGCTTGTAAGATGGGAAGTGTTGTCTCTTTGATGTTGGAGGACGCATGTGCCTGGTGGACATCTGTGGCGGTGGCATCGCATATCCAGGATATTGATTGGGACTTCTTTGTGTCTGCCTTTTATGAAAGGTATCTTGGAGGGAAGTATCCAAGGGTTAAGCAGTGTGAAGGTAGTGCAGATCTGGGGCAAGTGCTGGTTGAACAAGGAGTGGAGGCTCAGCTACCGGTGTGTAATCGTTGTGGAAGGCGCCATGTTGGAGGTTGTTGGGGCGCGGGTACTTGTTGGAACTGTGGTTCTAAAGAGCATGTGAAGCGTGATTGTCCTCTTGGAGTGAAGTCAACTTCAGTGGTAGCCAAAGGGTCTCTGAAGGGTCGTGGGCACGGCCGAGACAAAGTTCGAAGGTGGCATAAAGAGCTGAAAGTTGTGAAGAGTTTGGGAAAGGAAGTCTGTTGGAAATGTGGCTCTGCTGGACATATGAGGCGTAGTTGTTTGAAGTTGGCTCGGAACAGCCAAGGTTCCTTACCGCAAGGAGTTGCTGGTGACCTTAGTGTGTTAGCTGATGCTGCAGCGGTGCGGCTAGAGGATGATGGTTCTGCGAGGAAGAGAGCTCGTCTGTTGGAGCTTCAGGGTGGTGATGTGATTTCAGGTAACCTTGTTAAGTAACCTTTGCCTAGCTATCTTAGTTGGTTTCTGTTGGTTTACCTTGCGTAGTAAGTATGATCTTGTTGCTAGCATGCTGAGGTAGTTGTTGTTGTTGTATTTGTTTGGAAACATCTCTAGCGTGAAGTAGGCTTAAGTGGGTATCTTGTGGTTAATGGTTGTTGGAATGATGGAGTTAGACAAGTTAGAAGTGAGGTAGGAGGTTGTTCGTAGACGGATTCTGAGGATGTTATTGGAGGGTGTGAGCTGGCATTCATGCACAGTTAAAATCATTGTTATATGCTATATTATATATGTGTTGGTCCATGCATACATGTGGCATGACATTAGAGGTTTTGCATACATGTACGTCAGGCATTGTTAGGGCATATTGGTGATCATGCATACGAACGTTCACACTCGCTAATAACTAATCGAATATGTTAGTGTTGTGGTTGGGTTAGGTTGGATGATGGGTTTTAGAGGTTGTTTTGGTGTTGAGTGGAAATTAGAAGTAATGGAGAATATTAAGCTAGTTTCTAGTAATAGTGAGTGTGGTATAGCTCGTTGGTAGAAGGAAGGTGTTTGATGTTTGAAGAGTTTAGTGGTTTGGTGGTGAGGAGTTCTGATTGAGGTTAGAATCGGTCAAGTGGTTTGAATAGCTAGTAGAGGTGGTGGTTCCTTAGTGTTAAGTGATGTTGAGGATAGTGGATGTGTTTCAAGAGTGCTGAGATAGCTTAGCATTAATGTTGTAGTCGAAGGGTTGTTTATGTAGGTGAGGGTTTGTAGTAACCTTCGAGGAGTTGAGAAGTTGGTATGTGTGTTTAAGTTGGGCGATGTTTTAGTAAAGCAAGTGTTTTGGTCGAAGCTTGAAGCGGAAGAGTAATGAAAGATCGAAGGCCATCGTTGGTTGGCTGGTTGTGAATAAGTAATTTTTTTTTAGATCGGCTGGTGGTGTGTGGAATGGTGGGCGAAGTCAAGGTTGGGGTTTGTGACGTGATTGTCTGTCGATGAGTGAGCAGCTCTGGTGAGTCGATGGTAAAGATATCGGTGGATGTGAAGTAAGGGCAGTAATATGTTGAGAAGTTGGGTAAGCAGTTGTTGCTTAAGAATTTTGCTTGTTGTGTTAATCTCTGAAGGAGGTTGTGTAGTTTTTGGCAAGAAGTATTGGGAGCAGACGAGGTTGTGGATTACATTGTGGCTGAGTTGGATTGGTTGGTGTTACTGTGTGAACAGGTTTTGGGAGTTGTGTGACAAGGTGTTGTATGCTGTAGAAGTTTGAGGTTCTTCAGGTTGTTGATGGGGCTATGTGTAGTCCGGAGTTGCGAAAGGTTAAGATGTGGTTAACATTTGAGTGTGCTGGAATTTGTGAACAGCATGTGGTGGTGTTGGGTTCGGTGGAGTTTTGTGTGGAAAGTGTTCAGTGGTGGTTGAGGCTTTTGTGTTGCCTTGTGTGTTGATTTGAGAAGGTTGTTGTTCTTTTTCGCCAGTTGAAATTTCGAGGACGAAATTTCCTAAGAGGGGGAGAGTTGTAACGCCCCGGTTTTGGGCTTGGAAGTTTTGGGCGTTGACCAGTTCGGTCAAAGTGCTGTTCGAATATAAAAAGGTGAAATTAGGAAAGCCTAGTTTGGGTTGCATTAAAAATATGGAAAAAATGTTCTAAAATCCTCTTTTAATATATAAAAGTGAACTGTGAAATCAATTTTACAAAATGAGGTTTGGAAGGGTGACATTTTGGCTAGTGACCAAAATGTGATTTTTGAAAGTTGAGTGACTGTTTTAGAAAGGATTGAAACTTTGAATCTTTAAGGAGCTATTTACCCAAAGGGAGTTTCTCCAGATTTTTCTAAGATATTTTAATGTTTAATTCTGATTTTAAAAATAAAGAAAAGTGGAGGGAAATCATTTTGCTATTTTGCAACTAACTTTCCATATTTTCCAATTTTCCTTTTCTCTCATTTTCTCTCAACCCAAACACTTTCTCTCCAGAGATTTCCTTCTGATTTTGTCACTTAAATCTCTCATTTCAATTCTCTTTTGATCTCTAATCATCTCATCAACAAAACCTCACCAAGTGCTAGTTGGATTTTCAAGATTTTGGTTCCAAAAAGGGAGAAACTCAAGTTTGGAGGTAAGAACGTCCTTCTCCTCTAAACTCTCAGTTCTTTACTGAAATTCCTAAGTTCTCAATCCTTGATTTGTGATTTGTTAAAGGTTTTTCAATTGGAATCTTGATTTTGGCTTAAAATGCAAGATTTGCTTGATTTTGGTGAAATTTTCGTGTGATCTGTTTGGGCAGTGTTTTGAGGTGTTAAATTGATGTTAAATGAATGTTAAATTGATGAGGAATTGAGGTTTAATCAATGCAATCCCGGATAGGTTGAATTTCCTAAGTTTTGCTTGAGTTTTTGGTTGTTTTTGAAGTGTTTTTGATGATCTGTTATAGCTGGAGGTATAAGGACGTGTTTGTGATCATTTTGGATGTTAATTGATGTTTAAAAATGGTTAGAAGTGATGGATCTTGGCTGGGTTAAGTTTTGGAAGTGTTTGGAGGTGATTTCGGTTGTGTTTAGTAGCCGAATTGTTGGATTTGTGATGAGCAGCGAGTTGAGTTGTGTTGCTGGTGGTTTTAATGCATAATGATGCATTAATCCTCTGTTATTGTGTGCTTGAAACAGGGGAGTTTGATCCGTGAGCATTAGAGGTGGTGCGGAAGGCTTCAGATGCTTGGAAGGCTTGTTGATTAGCCTTGTTTTGTGTATCGGTGAGTGAAGTTGGGTTTTCAGCTTTTAAACCAAGGTTTGAAGGTTTTGGGAGCTTAGTTTAAGTCTAAACAACTTTGCTAAGCTCAAGAGTAAGTAAACGGATTTTCGCTCTTGGTTGTGTTGTCAATTGGCTTAAAAAGCAATTGTGGTTGATGGTTGCAATGCACTTGATTTGCATGTTTTAAATTCTGTTTTGAAAGCATATTTAAGCATGGTTTAATGCTGGTTTTGGAAGCCATATGTGAAGGATACTCAAGGTAAGAGATCCTTGGTTTTATATATTGAAATTGTGGTTTTGATGCATGGTGTTGCATGATGTTTAATGGCTTTGAGTAATGCTTTAAAAACAGTGGATTGATGTTGATAAATGATGGTTTTTGCATTATGGTTATGCATGTGAATCATTGGACTAATATGGTAAGATGGTTATATTGGCAAGTGATGTAAGTGGTTCTTGGTTTCTTTGATCGGATATAGTTAGCCGGCTATAGGATTGGGTGCACCGTGAATAAAGTCGCCTTGGATGTGGAGTGGTTAAGAGTGAACCGGTAAACTCCATCCAAGTATCCTAACGAGATGGTTAAGGTCATAATGGAGGTTGAGTGCCCATTCGAGGACCTTGAGTAAGCAAAGGTGGTAATGGTGGTCAAAATTCCATTTGTGGACCTTGTGCTTGTTAAGATCACAATGGTTGTGCAAAGTCCATGTGTGGATCTTGTATAGGGTGTCCCGGATCTCGTTAGTGATGTTATACAACTACCAATCGGTGATGCTAAGGTTGTATGGTGTTTAAAAGTCCATACATGAGAACCTTGTGCATGTTAAGGTTATATGGTGATTAAAAGTCCATATATGGGAACCTTGTGAAAGTTAAGGTTGTATGATGATTGAAAGTCCATACATGGGAACCTTGAGGAAGATAAGGTTGTATGGTGGTTAAAAGTCCATACATGGGAACCTTGTGAATGGTGAGGTCAAATGGTGGTTAAAAGTCCATTTGGGGACCTTGGATTGGTAGTGTGTATGAAGCGTAGGGACAACGCTTGTGATCCGCGTATCCGATTGGATGTTGAGTTGAAATGTGGATGTGGTTGATCACTTGAAAGCCAATATGATGTTCTTGATTATAATGAAGCATGAGATGCTTGGAATGGTGCATGGTTGCATGGGAAGTGCATAATGTATTAAGTATGCATGTTACTTGTTAAGTTTGAACAAGTGTTGATTATCTTTTGAGAATGATGCATGTGTTCATGAAATCTCTTTAGTGCATTGAGGTCTTGCTAAGACTTGTTTTTAAAGGCATATGATGCAAACGTTGATGAAGAGGTTCATATGTTGCATTTGTTTAATGCATGTGTTGGATTGATTAAATAAATGATTTTTAAAAGGTTTCTTGTTTGAAATGATAACCAAGTAAGAGGAATGTATAATGTGAAGTGGAAGTGTTTTCCAAGGTTTTGAATTTAACTTTGCATTTGGCGTCTATGCAATGAAAGGGTTAAATTGATGTTTTGCAAGTTGTGCTTTGAAAAGGTTTACTTAGCTTGCTAAGCTAAGGGTTGGTTTTTCATGTTTGAGCTATGCATGATTTGGAGCTTGTTGTTGAAAAGGGTTTTCAAACATTGCTTTGGTTTATCAATCGAGTTGCTTTTCAAAGAGGTTTTATGACTCGCTGCATTGATGGTGTTTTGGTTTTGAGCATTCCTCACTAAGCATTATGTGCTTACGCTTCTTTTTGTCCATCAATGCAGATCTTTGAAGTTGGAACAGCGAGGAGCAAGGGATTCAAGGAGGACTCCACTTGAGATGTATGTCTCGGTTAATAGCTATAGTTAATAAAGGCAATGGGGGAAGAATCTCTTATGTTGATGTGTAATGAGTTTGTGTATGTTGGACAAGTTTGATATATGTTGTTAAATCAAGTGGATTAATGTTGCAACGTTTGGATCACCTTATGCTTAAGTTGATTTGCTATGCATCTTGTTTAAATGCATGAATGAGCTTTGAATGTGTTTAATGTGTTGGTGCACCTAGGGGTGATCATGTATCTAGATCATGATGCCTATATGTTCCTTATGTGTTGAGTAACTTGATGGTGTGGTTTGATTGCATTTGGAGCATGTTCGGTTGGCCAATTGTGTGTTTTAGCAAGCATTGTGCTGCATTCTGTGCAGGTCGTTTCGGAACAGTAGATACCGTTTCGGAACGGGTGGCCTGTAGTAGCCCAGGCGTCCGAAACGGGAGACACCGTTCCGAAACGGGAAGCCCTCTGCCAGCCCTCGTTTCGGTACGCGTTGCGGAACGGCCCCGCGTTTTTAAACGGGTTCTCCCTGTTTCGGAACATTTGGCCGTTGGGGGCTGACATTGGCGGTTAAATGTTTTGAAATGTTTGCAATTTGGTCCTGAATCTTGTATGTGCAATTGTATGAGTTTGGAATGTTCGTTTGAGCTGAAATTTGGCAGTGAAGCATGAAATGAGACTAATTTCAAGATGGTAACTATAAATCGGGTTAAGTCCTTATAATTATCATAATTTACAATTTGGTCCCTAAAGTTGTAAATTGTTCAATTGAGTCCCTGTTTGATCTCTGATGTTTATGATCTTTGAGCATGTTGTTTGAATGATCATATCTAGGGTTAATGTGCATCTAGACAGGTTTAAAAAGAAAAAAAAAGGGTCGTTAATCAAGGTTGACTTTCGGGTTGACTTTGGTTTTCCCCGTGTGACTTTCTTAATTCGGGTCAACCGTCTAGACCGAGTTAAGGGGGTTACATTTGGTGGTATCAGAGCTGAGTTGCGAAAGCTTGGGGAAAACGGTAAGTTGTTGTAATGTGTGTTTGATGTCTATCTTGATGTATGGTTGAAAGCTGGTTGAAACACGTGTTTCTGAGTAAGTTGTTGATGTTTTCAAGCATGCTTTGTGGTTATGAATCTTGACTGAGCTAATGTGGATTTGTGCTGATGTGGTGAGTTGGTTTTACGCATATTGAAGGTGTAATGAGTATGATATGTTGATATTATGCTGTTGTGAATGGATGCTGTTTGATGAAAGCATGATCGAAATATGTTGCTTGATATGCTTGATGCTGTGATATCCATGTTTGTGTTGGCTGTTATGTCTTGTAAAAGGGGAGGATTCGGGATACCCATTGCCTTATTATTATAGCTATTGTGTTATTTTGGAGTTGGAGTTTGAATCCTTGCTTAAAGCTGGTCTAATTGGTTTGTTTGTTTTGTTGTGATTGTGTGCTGTTAATAGTATGGCGAAATCGATGAAAGAATGGCAGTTGGGTGAGATGGTTGCTGATTTAGGGCAGGTTGTTAGGGCGTGGAATTCACCTTTTAGTGGAGGTGTTTTGCCTCAGTCTTCTGTGCTTGGTGTTGAGGTATTGAGACAGGAGGGAGAAGTTGGTTCTGTGATGAAGAGTTCATCACCTGTTGTGCAAGAGGTGTTGGGAACATCTCAGGTTGTGGCAAAAGTAAAGTCGGCAGGTGTGCTGGCTGTGGGATGTGTGGGTTTGTCGAAGCAGCGTTTGCTTGATTTGGGTGCTGTGGAATATCATGGTTCGACACCTGAGACGTTTGAGGTCTGGTTGGCCAGTGTGGTTCTGATTTTGGATCAGGAAGGTTGTGATTATGCTTGTAAGATGGGAAGTGTTGTCTCTTTGATGTTGGAGGACGCATGTGCCTGGTGGACATCTGTGGCGGTGGCATCGCATATCCAGGATATTGATTGGGACTTCTTTGTGTCTGCCTTTTATGAAAGGTATCTTGGAGGGAAGTATCCAAGGGTTAAGCAGTGTGAAGGTAGTGCAGATCTGGGGCAAGTGCTGGTTGAACAAGGAGTGGAGGCTCAGCTACCGGTGTGTAATCGTTGTGGAAGGCGCCATGTTGGAGGTTGTTGGGGCGCGGGTACTTGTTGGAACTGTGGTTCTAAAGAGCATGTGAAGCGTGATTGTCCTCTTGGAGTGAAGTCAACTTCAGTGGTAGCCAAAGGGTCTCTGAAGGGTCGTGGGCACGGCCGAGACAAAGTTCGAAGGTGGCATAAAGAGCTGAAAGTTGTGAAGAGTTTGGGAAAGGAAGTCTGTTGGAAATGTGGCTCTGCTGGACATATGAGGCGTAGTTGTTTGAAGTTGGCTCGGAACAGCCAAGGTTCCTTACCGCAAGGAGTTGCTGGTGACCTTAGTGTGTTAGCTGATGCTGCAGCGGTGCGGCTAGAGGATGATGGTTCTGCGAGGAAGAGAGCTCGTCTGTTGGAGCTTCAGGGTGGTGATGTGATTTCAGGTAACCTTGTTAAGTAACCTTTGCCTAGCTATCTTAGTTGGTTTCTGTTGGTTTACCTTGCGTAGTAAGTATGATCTTGTTGCTAGCATGCTGAGGTAGTTGTTGTTGTTGTATTTGTTTGGAAACATCTCTAGCGTGAAGTAGGCTTAAGTGGGTATCTTGTGGTTAATGGTTGTTGGAATGATGGAGTTAGACAAGTTAGAAGTGAGGTAGGAGGTTGTTCTTAGACGGATTCTGAGGATGTTATTGGAGGGTGTGAGCTGGCATTCATGCACAGTTAAAATCATTGTTATATGCTATATTATATATGTGTTGGTCCATGCATACATGTGGCATGACATTAGAGGTTTTGCATACATGTACGACAGGCATTGTTAGGGCATATTGGTGATCATGCATACGAACGTTCACACTCACTAATAACTAATCGAATATGTTAGTGTTGTGGTTGGGATAGGTTGGATGATGGGTTTTAGAGGTTGTTTTGGTGCTGAGTGGAAATTAGAAGTAATGGAGAATATTAAGCTAGTTTCTAGTAATAGTGAGTGTGGTATAGCTCGTTGGTAGAAGGAAGGTGTTTGATGTTTGAAGAGTTTAGTGGTTTGGTGGTGAGGAGTTCTGATTGAGGTTAGAATCGGTCAAGTGGTTTGAATAGCTAGTAGAGGTGGTGGTTCCTTAGTGTTAAGTGATGTTGAGGATAGTGGATGTGTTTCAAGAGTGCTGAGATAGCTTAGCATTAATGTTGTAGTCGAAGGGTTGTTTATGTAGGTGAGGGTTTGTAGTAACCTTCGAGGAGTTGAGAAGTTGGTATGTGTGTTTAAGTTGGGCGATGTTTTAGTAAAGCAAGTGTTTTGGTCGAAGCTTGAAGCGGAAGAGTAATGAAAGATCGAAGGCCATCATTGGTTGGCTGGTTGTGAATAAGTAATTTTTTTTTAGATCAGCTGGTGGTGTGTGGAATGGTGGGCGAAGTCAAGGTTGGGGTTTGTGACGTGATTGTCTGTCGATGAGTGAGCAGCTCTGGTGAGTCGATGGTAAAGATATCGGTGGATGTGAAGTAAGGGCAGTAATATGTTGAGAAGTTGGGTAAGCAGTTGTTGCTTAAGAATTTTGCTTGTTGTGTTAATCTCTGAAGGAGGTTGTGTAGTTTTTGGCAAGGAGTATTGGGAGCAGACGAGGTTGTGGATTACATTGTGGCTGAGTTGGATTGGTTGGTGTTACTGTGTGAACAGGTTTTGGGAGTTGTGTGACAAGGTGTTGTATGCTGTAGAAGTTTGAGGTTCTTCAGGTTGTTGATGGGGCTATGTGTAGTCCGGAGTTGCGAAAGGTTAAGATGTGGTTAACATTTGAGTGTGCTGGAATTTGTGAACAGCATGTGGTGGTGTTGGGTTCGGTGGAGTTTTGTGTGGAAAGTGTTCAGTGGTGGTTAAGGCTTTTGTGTTGCCTTGTGTGTTGATTTGAGAAGGTTGTTGTTCTCTTTCGCCAGTTGAAATTTCGAGGACGAAATTTCCTAAGAGGGGGAGAGTTGTAACGCCCCGGTTTTGGGCATGGAAGTTTTGGGCGTTGACCTGTTCGGTCAAAGTGCTGTTCGAATATAAAAAGGTGAAATTAGGAAAGCCTAGTTCGGGTTGCATTAAAAATATGGAAAAAATGTTCTAAAATCCTCTTTTAATATATAAAAGTGAACTGTGAAATCAATTTTACAAAATGAGGTTTGGAAGGGTGACATTTTGGCTAGTGACCAAAATGTGATTTTTGAAAGTTGAGTGACTGTTTTAGAAAGGATTGAAACTTTGAATCTTTAAGGAGCTATTTACCCAAAGGGAGTTTCTCCAGATTTTTCTAAGATATTTTAATGTTTAATTCTGATTTTAAAAATAAAGAAAAGTGGAGGGAAATCATTTTGCTATTTTGCAACTAACTTTCCATATTTTCCAATTTTCCTTTTCTCTCATTTTCTCTCAACCCAAACACTTTCTCTCCAGAGATTTCCTTCTGATTTTGTCACTTAAATCTCTCATTTTAATTCTCTTTTGATCTCTAATCATCTCATCAACAAAACCTCACCAAGTGCTAGTTGGATTTTCAAGATTTTGGTTCCAAAAAGGGAGAAACTCAAGTTTGGAGGTAAGAACGTCCTTCTCCTCTAAACTCTCAGTTCTTTACTGAAATTCCTAAGTTCTCAATCCTTGATTTGTGATTTGTTAAAGGTTTTTCAATTGGAATCTTGATTTTGGCTTAAAATGCAAGATTTGCTTGATTTTGGTGAAATTTTCGTGTGATCTGTTTGGGCAGTGTTTTGAGGTGTTAAATTGATGTTAAATGAATGTTAAATTGATGAGGAGTTGAGGTTTAATCAATGCAATCCCGGATAGGTTGAATTTCCTAAGTTTTTCTTGAGTTTTTGGTTGTTTTTGAAGTGTTTTTGATGATCTGTTATAGCTGGAGGTATAAGGACGTGTTTGTGATCATTTTGGATGGTAATTGATGTTTAAAAATGGTTAGAAGTGATGGATCTTGGCTGGGTTAAGTTTTGGAAGTGTTTGGAGGTGATTTCGGTTGTGTTTAGTAGCCGAATTGTTGGATTTGTGATGAGCAGCGAGTTGAGTTGTGTTGCTGGTGTTTTTAATGCATAATGATGCATTAATCCTCTGTTATTGTGTGCTTGAAACAGGGGAGTTTGATCCGTGAGCATTAGAGGTGGTGCGGAAGGCTTCGGATGCTTGGAAGGCTTGTTGATTAGCCTTGTTTTGTGTATCGGTGAGTGAAGTTGGGTTTTCAGCTTTTAAACCAAGGTTTGAAGGTTTTGGGAGCTTAGTTTAAGTCTAAACAACTTTGCTAAGCTCAAGAGTAAGTAAACGGATTTTCGCTCTTGGTTGTGTTGTCAATTGGCTTAAAAAGCAATTGTGGTTGATGGTTGCAATGCACTTGATTTGCATGTTTTAAATTCTGTTTTGAAAGCATATTTAAACATGGTTTAATGCTGGTTTTGGAAGCCATATGTGAAGGATACTCAAGGTAAGAGATCCTGGGTTTTATATATTGAAATTGTGGTTTTGATGCATGGTGTTGCATGATGTTTAATGGCTTTGAGTAATGCTTTAAAAACAGTGGATTGATGTTGGTAAATGATGGTTTTTGCATTATGGTTATGCATGTGAATCATTGGACTAATATGGTAAGATGGTTATATTGGCAAGTGATGTAAGTGTTTCTTGGTTTCTTTGATCGGATATAGTTAGCCGGCTATAGGATTGGGTGCACCGTGAATAAAGTCGCCTTGGATGTGGAGTGGTTAAGAGTGAACCGGTAAACTCCATCCAAGTATCCTAACGAGATGGTTAAGGTCATAATGGAGGTTGAGTGCCCATTCGAGGACCTTGAGTAAGCAAAGGTGGTAATGGTGGTCAAAATTCCATTTGTGGACCTTGTGCTTGTTAAGATCACAATGGTGGTGCAAAGTCCATGTGTGGATCTTGTATAGGGTGTCCCGGATCTCGTTAGTGATGTTATACAACTACCAATCGGTGATGCTAAGGTTGTATGGTGTTTAAAAGTCCATACATGAGAACCTTGTGCATGTTAAGGTTATATGGTGATTAAAAGTCCATATATGGGAACCTTGTGAAAGTTAAGGTTGTATGGTGATTGAAAGTCCATACATGGGAACCTTGAGGAAGATAAGGTTGTATGGTGGTTAAAAGTCCATACATGGGAACCTTGTGAATGGTGAGGTCAAATGGTGGTTAAAAGTCCATTTGGGGACCTTGGATTGGTAGTGTGTATGAAGCGTAGGGACAACGCTTGTGATCCGCGTATCCGATTGGATGTTGAGTTGAAATGTGGATGTGGTTGATCACTTGAAAGCCAATATGATGTTCTTGATTATAATGAAGCATGAGATGCTTGGAATGGTGCATGGTTGCATGGGAAGTGCATAATGTATTAAGTATGCATGTTACTTGTTAAGTTTGAACAAGTGTTGATTATCTTTTGAGAATGATGCATGTGTTCATGAAATCTCTTTAGTGCATTGAGGTCTTGCTAAGACTTGTTTTTAAAGGCATATGATGCAAACGTTGATGAAGAGGTTCATATGTTGCATTTGTTTAATGCATGTGTTGGATTGATTAAATAAATGATTTTTAAAAGGTTTCTTGTTTGAAATGATAACCAAGTAAGAGGAATGTATAATGTGAAGTGGAAGTGTTTTCCAAGGTTTTGAATTTAACTTTGCATTTGGCGTCTATGCAATGAAAGGGTTAAATTGATGTTTTGCAAGTTGTGCTTTGAAAAGGTTTACTTAGCTTGCTAAGCTAAGGGTTGGTTTTTCATGTTTGAGCTATGCATGATTTGGAGCTTGTTGTTGAAAAGGGTTTTCAAACATTGCTTTGGTTTATCAATCGAGTTGCTTTTCAAAGAGGTTTTATGACTCGCTGCATTGATGGTGTTTTGGTTTTGAGCATTCCTCACTAAGCATTATGTGCTTACGCTCCTTTTTGTCCATCAATGCAGATCTTTGAAGTTGGAACAGCGAGGAGCAAGGGATTCAAGGAGGACTCCACTTGAGATGTATGTCTCGGTTAATAGCTATAGTTAATAAAGGCAATGGGGGAAGAATCTCTTATGTTGATGTGTAATGAGTTTGTGTATGTTGGACAAGTTTGATATATGTTGTTAAATCAAGTGGATTAATGTTGCAACGTTTGGATCACCTTATGCTTAAGTTGATTTGCTATGCATCTTGTTTAAATGCATGAATGAGCTTTGAATGTGTTTAATGTGTTGGTGCACCTAGGGGTGATCATGTATCTAGATCTTGATGCCTATATGTTTCTTATGTGTTGAGTAACTTGCTGGTGTGGTTTGATTGCATTCGGAGCATGTTCGGTTGGCCAATTGTGTGTTTTAGCAAGCATTGTGCTGCATTCTGTGCAGGTCGTTTCGGAACAGTAGATACCGTTTCGGAACGGGTGGCCTGTAGTAGCCCAGGCGTCCGAAACGGGAGGCACCGTTCCGAAACGGGAAGCCCTCTGCCAGCCCTCGTTTCGGTACGCGTTGCGGAACGGCCCCGCGTTTCGAAACGGGTTCTCCCTGTTTCGGAACATTTGGCCGTTGGGGGCTGACATTGGCGGTTAAATGTTTTGAAATGTTTGCAATTTGGTCCTGAATCTTGTATGTGCAATTGTATGAGTTTGGAATGTCCGTTTGAGCTGAAATTTGGCAGTGAAGCATGAAATGAGACTAATTTCAAGATGGTAACTTTAAATCGGGTTAAGTCCTTATAATTATCAGAATTTACAATTTGGTCCCTAAAGTTGTAAATTGTTCAATTGAGTCCCTGTTTGATCTCTGATGTTTATGATCTTTGAGCATGCTGTTTGAATGATCATATCCAGGGTTAATGTGCATCTAGACAGGTTTAAAAAGAAAAAAAAGGGTCGTTAATCAAGGTTGACTTTCGGGTTGACTTTGGTTTTCCCCGTGTGACTTTCTTAATTCGGGTCAACCGTCTAGACCGGGTTAAGGGGGTTACACCGATCTGCGCCACCGTCGGGCCGTGGCGTTCACCGCCACCACCGCTGGCTTCCCCGTCAAGCCCCGACCAAAACCGTGGTCGCCACTCGCACCGTCGCCGCTGAAATCGTCGGCAATCGAAGAGAATGTCCGTTCGAAACCCTTGGTTTGCCACCCCTCTGTTTTCGTGCGATTCCAGCCGTCCGTTTGCGATGCCGCCGCCAGATCCGGGCTCCCAACGTGACGATGAACAAAACCTGACCGACCGCTTGCCCGTCCGACGCCGGCAAGCTCCTCATCGGAGCACCGCATTTTTCCGACATATACAAACCTTTGAGGTGAGATCCGGCCTAATTTTCGGCTTGTTTCGCGTTAATAACGTATTGGTTGAAACCGTGGTTGATTGATCTACCTTTTTCGGCAAGATCACGACTTTTGGCGTCTCCGACGACCACTCCGGCAACCGTCCGGTGACTTTTTCGGAATATTTAGGTGAGTGAACCGGGTCCAAACTGGTCTAACTCGGTCTAAACCGGCTGGACCCGACCCGTCAAACCCGACCCGTCAGACCCGTTCGACCCGACCCGTGAAGCCGAGTCAGCCCGAGTCAACTCAGTTGACCCCTGTTGACTGCTGATGTCAGCATTGACTTTGACCAGTTGACTCTAACCCCGTTGACCTGCTGACGTCAGCGTTGACTTTGACCGTTGACCAAAAAGTCAAATTTTCCGAAAACTCATATTTTATGTTTTTCGACGTCCTGAGTCCGTTTTTGAAGCCTTTTTTGCAAAATTCTGACCCGAAGACCTCCGAATTTGACCTTGAAACCGAAAGTGTTTGTGTGTCTAATTTTGTTAAGAGCTCTTTGGATAAGGACTGAAATGTGAATCTATGTTGTTGAAGGTATCAAAGTATCCTTGAAATTGAGATGTTGAGAGCCGTCAAATCCTGGGATCGAGTGCGATCGAATGAGGTGTCATGAATCAACCGTTGTAGCTCGGAACTAAGGTAATACATTACTACCTTCTGCATGCTTTTGCAACATGTTGGTATTCGGTTAATGTTTACACAATCATGCTTGAGCATATGTTTATTACTGATTACGTCGATCAATTATGAAATAAGAATATTAATGGTCAAGGCAAATATTCGCATAAGAGGTTTGATAAATTGAAAGGACTTTCGAGTTCAGTAAACAATTAATAAAAAGGGTTAATCTCTAAGTTTGAATATTTTGGCTAATGAATTACGAAAATGCCCTTGATGTATGAAAATGACTAAAATACCCCTATTAATGTGTGGTCTGAGAATCTACACTAGATCCGGTAAAACAACCGAACCTTCTGAAAATCTTGAAGTTTGCTCGAGAAGTTATGGTAGCGAGGCTTCACGTTTGAGTCTGTAAATTGCTCAGATTCCTTTTTTTTAGATTGAATATTCTCTGAAGACAATTGCGAGAAAACAATTGTATGTTTGGATTAGACAAAGTCGCGTAAATTGCTGAATTGATCGAGATGACTGAAATGTTTGGTAATACTGATAAAGTTGAATCGGTCGGAATATCCATAATGATTAAAAAGAATAATGTATCCTCGGCACCAATTGTCAAATTAATCGAAATGGCGAATATACCCTCGATATCGGAAAGGATTGAATAGTTAGAACGACCGAAAGGCTCAGAATTTGTTTTGGAACACCTTCAAATATGAAGCATCCGAAATATCTGCGAATATTGAAATGACTGAAGCTAACTCCAAAACTGGAATAAGGAATACCAATAAAGCTAGACAATATAACAACTCTAAAGTGGTAATTCACGGTCCATGTTTGTTGGTCGTTTCTGATACTATCCTAATTTTGGAAAGATACCATGTGACGACATGTTCGGGTTATTTGGAGAAAGTACTCAGCTATTGGTAAGAGCAACATGTTTCCTCAAAAAGATAAATTTGATGCTATGGAACGAGTTCAAGGGTTATATGCATGTTCAGGAATTTGGAAAATTACCGCTTGGATACATGTTTGATCTCTCGTGGTAAGTTCAGTGGATGTAAGGTGAAGACGATCTGCTTTGTTGTTACGCTGTAATCAGTTCTGGGAAATGAATGCTTAAGATGTACTTATCCGATTATATTTTCAAACTATGTGTTATTGGTTTCAATTATATTTTCAAACTATGTGTTACCTTTATTCAATCTGTGTGCACTGAATTTGAAGGCTTTATCGGCTCGGATATAGGGTCATCCCCTTCCTCCTTTGAAAGCTTGGACAGCACCAACTCTGCCTTATGTTAAAGCAAATTTTGACACGAAATTTCGCGCTGCTTCAAGTACCTCCTAGTATGGTGTGATTATACGTGATGAACATGGGCAAGTTTTGAGGGGCATGTCGTCGCAAGGCTGATCGAATCCAATCACCGTTTGCGGCTGAAGCAATGGCACTGATACATGCTATTTCGCTGACTAGTGACCTGGGTTTCTCCTCGGTTATCTTCGAAAGCGATTCCTTGTCGATTATAAAGAAAATGAATTCCGCTGCATCGGACTTCTCGATCATCAACGCTCTGATTTGGGAAGCTCAAGGAATGGCCCGAAACCTTTATGCATGTTGTTTTACTTTTATCCCTTGGAGTGGAAATCAATCGGCCCATGCCCTGGCTGGGGACTCTTCATTGGATTTCACGGATCGATTTTGGGTGGACGAGGTTCCCCTATAGTGGTGCGTATTGTGGATGTTGATAGACAAACCATTGATCCCCCATAATCTTCATTCCATTTCCAGATCCCTTTTCTCATAGGCTCTATCTTATGGTTTTCTTTGTTCCTCTCTTGTGCCTTGAATGATTTATTTTTGCCTTGTTGTTTTAGAGGAGTTGGCTCGTTGGTTGCTAGCTTTGTCTTTGGCTTTGCTATACTTTTTCCTTTTCTTTTGTCTCTTTATTTTCCGGTTATGTTTTTGGACATGTGTTTTTCTCTCGTTGAATAAAGGCAACCAACATTACATTAAAAAAAATACTATCCATAATTGTAATAACCAGATCTAGTTATTACTTTAGATTTAAAGTTTATAGTAACAGGCTCATTTAGTTAGACTTTAAATTCCCATTATGTTGTAATTCTACCACATCTACGGAAAATTAGGACAATATTGCATTTAGATTTTTTTTTCCCATTATGTTATACTTTTCAAATTATTTGCAAATCTATACTAGTTTTACAGTAAATTTAAATTAGAATTGCAAGCAAGCCGGCTATAAATTGGGAATTATTTTTTCAATTAAAGGGAAAATTCTAAAACGTGCGACGAACACCGATGAACATCACTAATGATGAACACCGATAAACACTATTAAATTAATTAATAAAGATTTAAAATTTTAAGGACCCATCATATAATTAATAATTGTTTTTAAAAATTCAATTAAATTATTTTATATATATTAAAATTTTATTTTTTAATAAGGGTAAACTATATATTTAGTACCTCACCTATTTTCGTATTTCTATTGAACCCTCATTATTTAAATATTATTTTAATTTGACCCTATTCTTTATAAAAAAAATTAATTTAACCCTCAACCTAAAACCCTAAACTATTAAACCTTAAACTCTTAAATCTATACCCTAAACCATATACTATTAAAAATAATTTCATCATCATCGATTCAATTTATAAAAATTTTAAGCTTTATGTGTTTATACCAAACTCGTGTTATCTTCTGTATCATACTTTAATTATTTTTTATATTTGCATTATACATAGATTCGTCTTGTATTTAATACATCTTAATATAGTTTTTTTCTCATAAACTTTCATTAGTACAAACGGAGCATCCGCGCAGTACTAGTGTAAACGATCTTTAATTTGAATTAGACATCAGCCTTGATAAGAACTACACTTCAGATCATAAAATTTTATTTTAATTTTAAATTCATTTCTTAAAAATTTGATCAATGGTTGTGACATTTTCAATATTTTTAGTCGGTTATAATTTAGTAAATTGATTAAATCAATTCCATTCGATTCATTCGCATCGATTTTAATCAATTTTAAGTATTAATCGATTATTTTATTTTTTATTCAAGGTCCATGATTTAAGCAAACAACCTAAGTAATTAGAAAACAAATTCCAAGGGATTGATTATCCAACCTTTCAAAATAATGCATAAAAGTTGATCATTTTAACGTTATAAAATTAAATTATCAATAAAAAATACAAAAGATACATAAATTATATAAAAATTTAAAATTTTTAAGACTACTATCCATCCCTAAACATAAAACTAGTCTACTGGCATTGTAAATTTAATTGTTTATTTATTTCAAAGATTATTTATTGTGTAACATCATCTTTTGTTTTGTAAAAATAATGAAAACGTAATATGTATATATAATTAGATATGTGTGTCCTTCTAGGGCTCGGCAGGTGATGGTGGGCGTCGAATGTCAAAGAGGGTGCAGCCAAAGCGGCAGCTAACGTTTTCGAAATAGCACATAGCGGGGCATATGAAACGTACTGGGCAATTGTTGACTTCTCACTCGATGGCTTTCATAATAATTTACAGTCGTTATTGTCTGACGGGTACTTTTTGGATTGAATCGATAATGGTGAAATTATTTTTAATGGTATATAGTTTAGGGGTATAGAATTAAGAGTTTAAGGGTTTAAGGTTTAATAGTTTAGGGTTTTAGGTTGAGGGTTAAGGGTTAAATTATTTTTTTATAAAAAATAGGGTCAAATTGAAATAATATTTAAATAATGAGGGTTCAATAGAAATACGAAAATAAGTGAGGTACTAAATATATAATTTACCCTTATTAAAAAATAAAATTTTAATATATATAAAAAATAATTTAATTGAATTTTTAAAAATAATTATTAATTGTATGATGGGTCCTTAAAATTTTAAATTTTTATTAATTTATTTAATGATATTTATTGGTGTTCATCATTAATGGTGTTCATCGCACGTGGTAGACTCATCCCAATTAAAGAAATTAATTTCGGTCAGAAGAGAAACTAAAAGTTAAAAATGGGTGGGAAAGCAACCCGGAAACGATTAGTACCAAATTCAAGGCAAAATTAAGTCAATATTCCCTTTTAGGGAAATATTTAGAAAAATAAACCCAAACTAAGATTATGTAGAAAAATATTTCCTTTCCATTCAAGTAGGATAAAACTCGCGTTTAGCTAAAAGCAGTTTCAAACTAACGCTTAGCTAAACAAGATTTTTGTGTTGAGCGGGTAGGTAACTAGGTAAGAAATAAAAAATATATATTTACCAATTTTTTTTACACAAAACTCGCTTTTAGCTAAGTACGAATTTGAAACTCGCATTTTGCTAAACGTGACTTTACTTTACGTAAGCTGAAAGAGGGGTATTTTTTTACATAATTTTTAATGTTGTTATTTTTTAAAATATTTTTCTAAAAGGGAATATTGATTTAATTTAGCCCAAATTCAAATTCGAATCTGCAAATTAAAAAAAAAAAGAGAGAGAGAAACGCCTGCAATGTGCTTTGAACGGTGCAGGAAACACTGCAGATTTTGCCACCCTGCGCGTACAGCCATGCAGCTGCATGCAAGGGGGAGAAGGAAGTTGATTTGGAGAAAATAAAGTAAATATGTATTTCATCTTTTAATTAAGTAATATTGTTCCGTTACTTTTTGTTTTCAATTTTTTATTGGTATGCTATAGTTAATTTTACTAATTTTTGTTGATTCTTATATAATTTTAATGTAATGCATGTAATTTGGAAAGATTTGGAACAAAATAGAAAAAGAATAAGGAGGATTTGGAGTGAAATTTGGTGAAATTTGTTTGAGCTAATTGTAAACCAGTAAGTGGATTTAGTTTTTTTTTTAATTTAGTTTTGTTAAAGAAACTTTTGATTTATTTTATATATTTAATTTTCAAGTAATTTAATTTTTAAGGAAGATTTGAAGTTAAATTGGTGGAATTTTTTGGAGCAAAAGAAGGAACATTTGGAGTAAATTTGGCGTTTGGAGCAAATTTGGTGTTTGGAGCAAATTTTAAGTTATTTTAATTTATAGTTTTCTAAATTGCATGTTAATTAAAAAATTGATAGAATATGTATGATTTCATTGCATCAAAAAATCATAGAAGAATCATTTGAATGCCTCGTTAAGAATCTCTCTAGCCTAAAATGAAAGAAAAAAGTACATTCGAATGATTAACAAAAGTAACGAACACAAAAAATCACCCCACGATACCCACACCAAACCATAAGCATACAAAAATGAACAAGGCAACTAAGCCTGTACCCCCACACGGAGAGTAACACAATTCCACGCATCCATCCGCCAACGACCTCTGATCAACACAAAATCAAACTCAACTACCACCTCCTCTGAGACAAAACAATCAACTTCCCATATTACCACAATTCCACCCGACCTACCATGTGAAGGCGAGAAAACAATCAACTTCCCATATTAACCAACATTCCACCTTCATTATCCTTGTTTTGCACCATACCAAATACCACTAAATTCTCCATG
Organism: Hibiscus tridactylites; assembly: GCA_958450335.1. Lineage (NCBI taxonomy): Eukaryota > Viridiplantae > Streptophyta > Magnoliopsida > Malvales > Malvaceae > Hibiscus > Hibiscus tridactylites. Next base: position 78,294,055 of record OY288266.1, read on the forward strand.
CAATCCTGATCTTCCAATCTCGTCACCACCAATTCATTTCCCAACCTCACCATGCCCTGCTCTTCGCACCATAATTCATTGTCAATTTATTAATCTCCTTTAATAACCCTGAATCTTGACCCATAAATCCAATGCCCATTTAATCGTTCAATCGCCCGTCTTGCATCCATCTCTGTTGCCATACCCACAAAACCAAATCTTGTTTGCTACAAATACATCTCTTACTTGTCCATGGCATCAAAAATCTGTCATACTCCCATCCAATGAATCTTATTCGATACAGTTCCGACCAAGATCCTCCACCATTGTCGACGGCTGCTCTCTCCCATTTTCCCTAATATTTTATGACCAATTAAATTAAAGCCTTTTAAAGGTGATATGTGTTCTTTTCTAAGCCACAATATCAAAACTAATAATAATGAAAATTGTTGTTATTTAATTAAATTATGGCTAAAATACTTAAATCATCACTCAACTTTGCTTTAGGACCTATTTTGGTCACTAAACTTTCAAAAAGCTTAATTTACTCATTAAACTTTACTTTTTGACCTATTTTGGTCACTTTGGATTATTTTATTAATATTTGGGTATGACATGACATATTTTATTATTATTAAATATAAAAATTAATTTAAAATAAAAATAAATTATATTTTATTATTATTAAATAAAAAATTAAAATAAAACCTCAAAACCCCCCTACACACAAACCCTTTCACCCTAACCGACCACTCACCTTTTTCCGGCGTTACCCTCATCGGTCATTCACTCTTGGTCGGCCTTAACCTCACTGTTCAACCACCATTAACTATCCAACTCCACGGCCAACATCTCCACTCACCACTACACACACAAAATACACACAACCCTCATCACCTTCACCTTTTTCATTCTTATAGCAGCTTTCACCGGCCATCATTAAAACACCGAGACCTTTCATCATCTCCCACACTTCCAAAACTAATTTTATTTGGCAACCATTCTCCTCACAATATTGGTTAAACTGAACCAACAAGCTACCAATACAGAAAAAGCAACCAAAGAGAAAGCAAAAAATAAGAAAAATTATCATCTACCATCGGCCATGGTGGTTCTCGGCGGCCGGAGCCTCCAATAGACGATCTCAACGGTGAGAATGGAGCTTAGGCTAAGGGTAACGACATATCTCAAAATTGAAGCCATCGGACGGTAAACAGCGGCGGATCGAGCGATCTAAGTTTCGGTTTTCATGTGAACTTTTGAAGCTTTTGGAAAAAAAATTCAGTTGGGTAATCGAGCTAAAAGAAAGAGGGAAAGAAAATATGTTGTTAGGCGATATTGGCTCACCGGAGCGGCGACGACGACGTTGAGAGTGCACGACGGTCGGCAAAGAGGTGGGTGACCGGTGAGGGTGAAAGTGCTATGAGTGTTGGGGGATTTGGGAGTTTTATTTTAATTTTTTATTTAATAATAATAATAATATAATTTATTTTTATTTTAAATTAATTTTTATACTTAATAATAATAAAATATGTCATGTCATACCCAAATATTAATAAAATAATCTAAAGTGACCGAAATAGGTCAAAAAATAAAGTTTAATGAGTAAATTGAGCTTTTTGAAAGTTTAGTGACCGAAATAAGTCCTGGAGAAAAGTTGAGTGATGATTTAAGTATTTTACCCTTAAATTATTATTTTAATTTAAATTTCATGTTATAGTTTATTTTTTTTATTTTTGTTTAGAATTTTAGTTTTTAAGTAATTTATTAATGTCGTAGTTATGTTGTTGTTATATGTATTTTAAAATTGTTGTTATAATGTAAATTGCATGTTATAGTCAGTTTTTGTTTAAAATTTTAGTTTTAAGTAACTTATTAGTTAATGATTATTGAATGATATAATAGATTAAAAACGTGAAAGGAAGATTCGAAGTAAAAAAGGAAAAAAAAAAGAAGAAAAAAAGAGACAAAGAGAAAATAATTCTAATTGTGGAAAATAAATATTGGAGGAAAAGGAGAAGAAAAAAGAGAAGAAAAAGAAAGAAAATAATATAAAAAAAAAAGGAAAATGGGGAATCAGCGCGTGGGTCGCAAGCGCGCGAGCTGGTTCCTCAACAAACCTTCACTCTGAGTGTTCAAGGAGGTCGGCCGGCGTTTACCGACAACAGCTGTCGACGTTGTTGGTATCGGTTGGTTCGCCTTGCCGCCGCCGACCTAATGCCACCAACCCCGCTCGCCGCTACTGCCTGTGCTCGCCGAAATTTACAAAAAACCGAGACAAAAGGTCAAACTCTAAGCTCGAATCAAGAGGAAAATTCAGCTTCGATATTGGACCAAATCAGACAGGGATTGATGGGTTTTACCGAGAATCAAGTTTTTGGTCTGATTTTGGCTCCAATTTTGGGATTAAACACAAATTTTAGCTTGATTTGCAAGCTCAAGTTGAGTATAAAAACCCCTCTCCCTTCCATTTTTCAAGACAACATTTTCAAGAAAACACACTTGAAAAAAAAAGCAAATAGGCTTGGAAAAATTCAGAAAAAATTCTCAAGAGTTGCTAGAAATTTTGGAGTTAAAGTTCGAGTTTGGAGGCAATTTTCCGGAGGCAAATAGGAGCATTTCGAGAAGTTCATATTTGAGTTCTTCGTTCGTCGTTTGGTAAAATTTCTATCTTTCCTTTTAATTTTTATTTAGATTTTTTATGCTTGATCTTGGTTGAATTTTTGTGTTTGTGTTTGTGTTTTTGTGGATTTTAGGTTGTGTTCTTGAAGTCGGAAAATTGTTACACGATTTCGCTAATATTTTTCGTTTTAAATTTCCGTTTTAATTTTGGTTTGATCTTGGAAAGTTGGCATGCTTAAAAAAATGTTGTTATGCTTGTTTTTATCTTTAGAAATGTAGAAATATTTTTTTAAAAGTGTTTAAATTAAAATGCAAGAATAAAATGAGTAAGTGTGGTTTAATTGAAAAACCCTAAAGTTAGGGATTTAATTAAGAAAA